>OW026519.1:178995445-180371695 GCA_932274085.1 Protocalliphora azurea
AATATAATTAGCATATGGTTACGAGATTAAATGTTTTTTTTTTCTTTGTTTATATTTTCTTTCAGGTATGTAATGGTGTAGATATTGTGGTGGTATATTTTAAATATTGTTATGAATATGAAAACATTTAGAGGCGATTTTTACCATTAATGGTGAGTAGATGATGCCATAGGAAGTTGAAGTTGTGAAGTAAGTTATAGAGAAAGAAAAATAAGAAAACATGGTGGCAAACTGAACTTAATAAATCTAAGATTAAACAATGATGCCAACTCTTATTGTTATACATAGTAAATTAGTTAGTTAATTAGCAAATAAATTAATGAAAAGTATTGTTTAAAAACTTCAAAGTATTTTTTGAAATATTGTAAAATTTAATATTATATAAATATATAAAATTAAATATTAAACAGGCATGCAATGACAAAAAAAGTCTTTAACTGCCTTAAAATGTGTGACTTTATCATACATAAATAGTTAAAATATTCACTATTTATTTAATATTCATTAAATTAATAAATTGCTTTGGTGACTTATACTTGGAAAAGAGTTACACAAGCCATATTTATTTTCCCATATTATTGATCATATTCCTTCATATGTACATACATATGTTTATATTACCTTCATGTTGCATTATTTATAATTCAAGAAATTGATACCTAATTTATGCTATTTTTTAAGTTTATAATGATTGTATTGTTTCTTACATCATGTTACTTTATGTTGAGGGCATAAAAAATTAAACCATTGTTCCAAGTTTTTTTTTTTTTTTGCCTGTTTCTTTTCGTCTTTAATATTTCATTTTTGAAACACGTGATTTCTGGTTAGTTTTAATTTGTTTTTTTAACTTTTCGCTTGCAACTTGGAATACCAATTATTTTTGTAAATAAAAAAATATGTGTTTTGTAGAAAGTTTTTCTTTTTTTTTATTTAAGTTTGTTTTTGTAAAACAATTTTATATGCGATTTTATCTTACATACATATTTATAACTTTTACTTTTTTTTTGAGTTCCAAAAAAAAAAAAAACTGTAGAGGAAAACAAAACTAAAACCGGTCGGTCATATATTGTACAAATTTTGTTTTTTCTTAGTACTTGCAGAGTACTGTTTTGTTTGTTCGTGTTTCTTATCGTAGAAATAATAAATTTTAACTGTAATTATATAGAAATTATTTTGTGTTTAACGTTTTAAATTTAACTGTATTTAATTTGTACAGTGAAGTTTTGGCAGTGTGTTAAATGTATTGAATCATTTTAAATTAATTAAATATTTTGTGTTCGAAATTTTTTACCAAAAAATGTTTTTGTTTGATATGACTCAAAGCTAGAAAATTGTTGAAATGGACTAATATTAATTTTCAAATAATAATGATTTATTGCAATCTCCACCACCCCAGGTGTAAAGGAGATTAAATATAAAATCAGGAAAACAAAAAAAAAAAAAAAAAATAAAAAACATTATTTAAAAACTTATAGAATTTATAAGCTTTGTATTCGCGACTAACCATTACTTGCGCCGAACGGTTGAAATTCGGCTAAGCCGAGCCGCCGAGAAAAATTTGGAAGCCGCCGCCGCCGTAAAATTTTCGGCTTTACTCGGCTTAAAAGCAGCCGCCGTTTTTAAATTCTTTTTGAAAAAATATGTTAAAAATGAAACTTTTTTATTATTTTAATGCAGTATTTGCCATTTATGTTGTATTTAAATATGAAAGAAAAATATTTGCATCATTTTGCACCTCAAATAATTATAAATCTATCAAGTATTTTTGGTGACTTATAATTGATTATTTTTTATGCTAATACTGCAAAAGAATAATATTCACAGTTGCTAATAAATTTTAATCAGCCTTAATCGACATCCTGCGAGATATCTAATAAAATTCGAACACAAGATTTTGTCAGCTAATAAATTGGGAATTATCAAAATTATTGATATAAATTCCATTATTTATTGTACATTTTTTATTTCTTTAGCATATCTTAAGAATTGATATTTTTTCATATCGGAGGAGACCATTTCTTATTCTAATATGCAAACAATTATTCTAATATTTTATGTAAAAATCCAAAAATATCCTTAGATCACTAGCATATTTTTTTTTAATATTTTTTCAATAAATTAATAATTCTATATACTATCGCTGGAAAAAACCTCGTCCAATTTTTATGAACAATGTTAATCAATGGGGCATGAAAATATAAAATTTTTAATTAGAAAAATATGTGTGTAATATCAGCCGGCTGACAGCCGATTTTAAGCCGCCGCCGCCTCGGCGCAGGTCTCTGGCGACTGCCCGGTTATCGCAATGGCTTAATTTTTAAAATTACAGGTTCTAAAAACGGGTTTTATTTTCGCTATTTTTATCTGTCTTTTAAATTTTATTACAAAAGGGAAATCCCCGTTTTTTTGGTATATTAACCTTTTTGGATGATTTTGATCTTCAATTTTGTCAGTTTATTCGTGTCATTTGTTGTGTAAATATATATCTTAATATGGGAAAAATTCCAAATTTTTTAAAGCCAACGATTTCTCAAAAATTAGAGATTAAAAAAAAAAAATTAAAAGTGGAGATTCCATAAATTCAATTTGCATGAATTACAAGTTGCTTAAGCAAATGGTATTATCAGATACAGAATCGGAGGATTTATACGATAGTGGTCATGAAGAAAGCAAAATTAAAGTGGACGATTGCATAACATCGATAAACATATGCATATAATGGTCTTGGGAAAATAATAAGCCGACAATAGCACTATATGAACTACGTGATTCAGCTGTTATTTTAAAAAATAATTTGACAAAAAAGCAACTCAAAATCTCTAATTACTTTAAAAATGTTTAAAATGTAAATATACCCAGAAAAAACTTTGCTTTTCTAGTAAGCCAGCAGGTATAATTGGAAACAAAAATAAACTACTTATTTTTTGCCTGAATAACTAGTTATTTTTGTTCGACTTGTCCACAAATTCATGTAGTTATTTTTTGACTCTAGGGGTACTCAAAAAATATGTACCTAAACGAAAACAAAAATAAAAAAAATTTTACCGTCAGTGAGACTCGAACTTGGACACAAACTAACCATTCGTTTTTACTGACTAACGTCTTACTCAGTACACCATCTCGCACATAGCATCCTAATCGACAGAAACTCTTTTTAGTTTAAAATATCTTTTTAGACATTTTTTTTTTATAAAAAACTAACAGCTTCAGAATGGGGTTGAACCAACAACCTTCTGGTTGTTAATCCGGCGCTCTAACCAACTCATCCACGTGATTGCAATAATACTGTTCTATTATACTATTGAGTACTTATTAATGTAATACAGAGTAGGCAAATAATAATGACGCCTCATTACCAAGAAACTACTTTAATAAGTAGTTGTTATTACCGAAAACCAAAAATAATTTTAATTTAAAAAATTACATAAAATTTTTGGTGCAGTAGAAAATTTATTATACAACAAAATCTGTATCAACTTTTAAAGAATTTTAATTTTGGATATAATTTGAAAACACCTCAACGGAATTGAATAACAACATTACCCCCCCTCCCCCCCTCCCCCTTTTTTTTAGTAAACAAATTTTGTAATTACTATAAAAATCCATCTTCATTACTATTATTGTTTATAAAATAATATTTTGAAAATAATATTTAAGCTTTATAACAATTTCATTTAAAAAAAAAAAAACTTAAACACCAATTGTTTATAAAAAAATCATAACTCTTCTTTAATCTTCATCCTTTGTTAAGTATTTAAAACAGATATAAAATCTATTAAAATTGTTTATATTTATATATGCATGAACATAAACAATAAAAATAAATGTTTTTATTAAGATCTTAATGTGAATTATTTCATTAACAATTTAGATTCATGGAAATTTCAATAATTTTGCAAATAGAAAAACAATTTGTAAAAAACTAAACACAAACCAATGAATGATTAAACTCAAAGTTCAGGTGAACTGAAAATATATTTTTTTTCGATTTGTTGGTCAGCTGTAAAGTGTGTGCACAAAATAATTTGATAGCAAAGAAATTTATTTTTAAGTATTTTAAATTTTTAAACGAGTTAAAATTTATAAAAAAAAAAAAAAATTATAAAGTATCCAAAAAATGTTCTCAAATTCGTTCAAAAAAATGGATTGTCCGAAAAGTTAACAAGGGTAAACAAAGTTTAGATTGATTTGAAATTAAGTTGGCTCAATTTTAGTTAAAAAAAGAAAAAGAGAAAATTTAATTTATTGGTTTCAGATTAAAAAATCCTTAAGAAATTCTTTGTGTATTAAGAAAATAACATCTTGTAAGCTCTAAACAATTACATCTAAATCTAATAAAATGTATTACAAATTGTGACCTTTTCTCTGCTTTAACACACTTTTTTTAATTGCTTAATTTTTCGTTTGAATTTAAGTTTATAAATTTGCTGAATATTTTATTTATCTTTTTTTATTTTCTTTAATTTCATTAATTTTGTTAATGAATGATATTTAGCAAAAACTTTTTTTCGGCTTTTTTTTTTTTCTTACTTGAAATGATTTATCTTTGTTTTTCATTTCGCCTTAAAAACGAAACAGGAAAGTTGTATTAAAATAACAAGGGAAAAGAAAAAAAAATACATAAGTTTTGTGTAAAATTGATTGAGATAAAAACCCAATAAACGTTAATAAATTTGCCATTTTTGCCTCTATCGTATATCCAGTGACAGCGCGGCACTTTGGAGACTATTTTGGTTCTTTTTTTTTTTTTTTTTGTACTAATTTAAATTAAATTTGTTGAGGGCATACCTCTAAAGTTTTTCAATAATTCGACCATGTTTCTCTGAATGATACAAATTTACTCTTAGTGACTTTAAACAATAACTACAATGAATTAAGAGTTCACATAAATTTTATCAATAATACCTATAATTTGCAGCAAGTGCAAATTATTTTGTTATACGACCAAGTTTTAAAAACGTACGAGGCGTAATATGCGAGAATGAATATTAAAAAAGTAGTTCTGTAACACGAAGTTTTCGCTTAATTTTAAAATCTTATACAGAGCACCAACACGAAATTTTATAACATCTTGGCCAAATTTCACGGTCATTTATGTTGGTATCTTCAGTTGGTAATAATAAATATTAAATCCGCAATATCCTTGGTTTTTTCATACAATATTGGATTACCTATGGTTTATACGCTAATTTCAATTTACTGTCGTTCATATCATGGTCTTAAATATCTTGTCTTTAATTTTTGTTCGATTGCCAAGAGATTTTATATTTTCTTTTGCTTTTAATTTGGTCTAATTCTCTAAAAACTATACTTGGTCCTTTTCAACCCTTCTAGGCACATTTTTGATCAAAACTTAGCACTAAATAAAAATTTTCAAGTCCCATCATTGGTAGTGATACACAATTTTTAACTTCTTAGAATGTTTACATCTGAAATTTCAGAATTTGTGGAACATTTTCATTCAAAAAAAAAAAAAAAATAATAATATTTCTTTTTGGTCTAATTCTCTAAAAACTATACTTGGCCCTTTTCAACCCTTCTAGGCACATTTTTGATCAAAACTTGGCACTAAATAAAAATTTTCAAGTCCCATCATTGGTAGTGATACACAATTTTTAACTTCTTAGAATGTTTACATCTGAAATTTCAGAATTTATGGAACATTTTCATTCAAAAAAAAAAAAAAAAATTTTTTTTTGTGAATAAGGAGTCTATAATATTAAGGACAACCAAATCTTTATAATAAAATCATTTGTTAAAAAAAATACATACATTTCGACAGTTGCGAAATTACAAAATTTTTTAAAATTTTGAAAAATATTTTTTTTTTTTTTTCAACTCTGTAAAACATATTTCAACAGTGAGATGTAAACCAAAACAGCTGACAGTTTTTTTTCACATACAGAAAAATTTTAGTAAAATTGAAAAATTATTTTGTTAACTTTTTAAGCGAAAATATTTGTCAAGAGCAAAAACTAAAGTGACTTTATAAACAAAAAAAAAAATATTTTATTGGCAAAAACAATATCTTTTAAAAGTATCAGCTGTACACGAAATTACATGAAATGTCATTTAGCCATTATGAACCGCCTAGATATCTTTTGTAATTTCGGCATAAAATTACGTAATTTCGGCATAAAATTACGTAATTTTCAGAATAGAGAATATATTTGTAAAGTAAGCTTTAGAGGTAGCCAAACATTTTTAGTGTTTTCAAAGAATTCATTGCATTTTTACCATCCGGCATCACTATTAAGTAAGTCTATTACTCGAGGCGAATTTATAGAATGATTATTAAACCCTATACCACCATAGTAGGGGTATTATGCGTTTGTGCTGATGTTTGTAATGCATAGAAAAATTTATCCCACCTTAAAGTATACCAATCGGCTCAGAATCACCTTTTAAATCGATCTAACGATGTTCCTCCGTCTGAATGGCTGGCTGTCCATGTAAACCTTGTGCACAAAGTACAGGTGGCAATTTTAATAAGTTTTATGTAAGTAGAAACAACATTGCCAAATTTTTTGAGAATCGGTCCATAATTTACCATAGTTCCCATATAAACCCACTGTCAGGAATCGCCCTAAAGTGCATAAAATCATCTAGATGTTAGTATCAATGCATTATTCTGTATTTGTATATTTCATTTTTCATTTAGTAAAATTGGCCACAGGTGTAATATAATTCAGTCCCCTTTCCGAATTTTTATGCTCATACACAATGGTGTAGGGTATCTAGCGCCTTGACCGACTATATCTTTCTTTCTTATTTAATATAATATTTATAAATTGCAGTCATTTGAAATAATTTTATACAAGATATGTTATATGTACTTTGGTTTTCCATAGCAGGGCTGGAAAATGAAAATATTTTTCAATACCAAAAATATATTGAAATAGTACTTTTTTCATCCTCAAAGTACAAAAATTAAAATTTTTAATAGTTTTATCTTATTTACGCAATTCAACCCAATTAGTATCATTTTTAAATATACAGAATTAAAATACGAAAATAAAATATGAATATTTTCAGACTATCTAGAAAACAACCAGTGTTTTGGCTTCTAGGTTTTTCTCTATTCTTGGTTTATAAATTTTTTACAATATCTTTAAAAGACATTAAAATCTAACGAAAAAGAGAAAAAATAATTTTTTAAATTAAAATAATTTTGCTTTCTTTAGAGCATTAGCCTTTTTTGACCATTTTTAAAATCCATCCATGAAAACAAATTCGAGATAAAGTATAATTGAAAGGAAGTTTTATAAGATCAATTCCATAAATATGTATTAATTAATTTATTTGGAATTTTCTTTTCCTCAAATAAGTTTGAAATTTGTAGACAAAATACAGAATATAATGAGAAAAATAGCCAACATATGTATATTTAAAATGTCTACAATTTTGAAAAGAAATAGTTTCAGTTCTCCCAAATTAAACTATTTATGTGCGTTGCAGATTTTTCAAAAAAGCTTCAATAGATCAAAATACAAATCAAATAATTTTTGTTGCTGTAACAGCTACAACTATATAATTCTAATCGGTCCTGATTAATTCTACAGGATAAGTCTACAATTTCATTGGGATAAGAAAATTAGGATTCGTCGGACAGCAAAATTTGTGGTAGGTGTAACGGGGACCCTGAACACACGCTGGACATAAATTGAACATCGCACGGTGTATGCGAGACCGGTAAGCATTAAACCAACTGCTCCATTCCGTCCTTAGTTTTTCTAGAATTACTTTTGTTTTACATGACAGGTTTTTCTCATTGCCTATTTGTTCAATGGAGGTTGTCCATAAAAAGATCTTAATGACTAGAAAATTTTTTGAGAGTATCGTATTCTCGGGAGTACTACATATTTTGAATATGAAACAATAACAAAAAAGTACGATCATCAACTTTTGTATCGCTGATCCATATACATAAAAATCGTTTTAAATTCGCATTGCTTTAATTTAATAAATTCTCCTGAATTTGTTTGAGCTCGCCATGGTCATCACCTTGTATAAATTCGCATGCAATTAGCGGTATAAACAATATTTTTAAACGGCTGCCGTATAAACGTTGTATATCTATGTTGATATGACAAGAACCACATTTCCTTTGATGGAAAATAATAACTTTTTTAGGTTTATTGGGTTATTCCTAAAGTTTTTCATTTGTTTTCTTTTTTTTAGAAATAATTTCTGTGTTCACAAAATCTTAAGAATTCCAGCACATTTTGTTATTATCGATTTTTTCTTTAATAACTAAATTTTAAATATTTATAACTGTAAACAATGATATTTAAAATTTTTATTTCTTCTTTGTAATATAAACAATAGAAATTATACAATGTTTTGTATTTTTAATTTTTACTTTTTATTTTTTTCATACCGAAATTTAAAATTTTTTTCACAGCATTTATCAGTCATTTGGGTGCTGTAAATTCGATGAATGTTAGGGTGCTCACTAATAAATATTAAACAAATAATGTAAAAATATTCTAATAATAAATCTACTTTTGGCAATGCGTAAAACTAAAAGAAATCAAAAACTTATTTTCAGCATATGTTTGCTTTAAATTTCCATTTATAAATATAGAATCAAGTAGACCTTTATACACATACACAATCCAATTGTGTTCAGTTTTTAGCATGTTGACCTTCATTGTAGCGTAACCTAAGATTTTAAAGATTTGTTTTTATTTCAAAATACTGAAAGTAAATTTTTTTGCACTAAAATTTCTACAATTTATAAATGATTTTGCAGTTAATGTGTGAACGTGCGTGTAAATATTTAATGTATTTGCGTCAAAATAATTTTCAACTATAAATAGTTTAAACATTAGTAAAGAAAATAAAAATTTGCTGTATTTTTTAAATTTTATTTAAATCATTAAAAATATTTTTAGATATTTTAATAAAAACCATAAATAAGTTGAAAAACTCATAAAATATTGTAAATACAAAAAATAAATAAGATTTGGATTTTTTTCTAAAGGAAAGATGAATACACTGGTGCATATTCCTATAAACGCACATTAATTTTTTAAATAAACTTACCAAAAAATGGGGCTAAAAAATAATTTTTTAAATTATTTATTGACTTCACTTAAAAAATTAACAGAAAGCTTCAAATGTACATTAATTTTTTCTTTTTTTTTCATTGCAATTTAAGTAGTTTAATGTCATTAATGAATCAATTTAGCATTATTAATAATGTGCTGATGAATCTTTGTTTTGGATAAGTTTAAATATTCGGTCTGGCATTGATTCGACTAATTTTTGAAGAAAACCACTGTCAATTTCTTCCCACATTTGCTTAATTTTTAAATTTAAATCCAGACTGCAAGCCGACCAGTCCAATAGTGGAATACTATGTTCATTAAACCACGATTTTGATTGGTTCGAAACATGGATTGCAGTGTTATCATGTTGGAATATGCAATCTTTATCCATGTTTTTTACCCACAAATGAGATAACAGCATCTCCCAACAGTTCATTATAAATTGCACTGTTCATATTAGTTGGAACAAAACATATTTTTGATTTTCTTGCAACAGAAAAGGCTGCCCAAACTATAACACTGCCTTCACCGAAATTGACATACGAATTTCGTTCGACCTCAAATCACGTCAATAGCAATAATATGAATCCGGACCGTGCAAATTGAATTTCTTTTCATCAGAAAAGATCACTCAGCTGTCCATTTCATGTATTTGCGTGTAAATTTGAAGCGATTTTCCTTATGATGCTATTTCAACATTGGCTTACATTTTGGTTTCTTCCATTTTATGTAACCAAATATGTACAACATGTTTGGAAGTGTCACGAGGATCAAGTTTATTTTTTATTTGTGTTGAATTTAATTTATTGCGGGTGGCTTCTTCTTTTATTTTATTAATTTGTCTTTTTGTTAATTTTTGATTACCTTTTCTTGGTTTCCGCACTCCTTATTTCTGCTTTTTCTTAAGAAAGCCTCGAATAACTTCTTCCGAATGGTTAATTTTTCGTCCAATTTCTCTGTTAGAATAGTCTTGATCACGAAAAAAATTGAATCTGAATTTTTTCCTGGTTTGTAAAAAAAAGTTCCTTTGGGCATCCTTTAAGCTGTTAAAGTTTCCCAATTAAAACAAAAATATTTCCAGTAAATAGAGATGTTGTCATCAGAAATTTACCTTAAGTGAAACAAACAACTATTATTGTTAAATTTTTTTTTTTTTTTTTTTTTTTAGACAAATTTTTCTCTTCTGCGTTTATAGGAATATTGCACTGAAATGATCACCAATATGTTGAGATTGCTAAATTAAAGTAAGCAACGAGTTATTGTAATAATAAAACATTGATTAAGAGAAACGAATATACCTCAAAGAAAAACACAAATTTTAAATGCGTTTATATTAATATGCACCAGTATATTATTTACTATTTAATTAAATAGTTAACATTTTTAAGTGCTTTTGTATAAAAGTTGATTTTTTAAAAGATATGTAAGAAATTCAAGGAAAAAAATATTAAAGATATTCTGGATATACATTAAATAAATAACTTGTTATTAGAAATGTTTTCTAGGAAAATTTCTGTGGAAAATGCTTAAAAATCAAATTTTTTTTAATAATTAAACAAAAACTGTGAGAAATTCCAAAAGCTACATAATAATGTTTATGATTTTATTTGATTTTTTTAATAAAGTGTTTTTCACATAAACTTCATAAATGAATTTTTGTAGTCATTCTAATTAAGATAATTATTGTTTTAATTTAAGAGTTAATAGATTTGTGTTTCTTTCCTGTTAAATTTAAAAGTGTTATTAAAAAAACAAATTGGCACACAAAATTTATTATTTTTTTCTTATTTTTTTTATTCCTAGAAAACTGTACACAATTAAACGTGAAATTTTATTTTAATGTTTGTGTTGTCTTTTTATAATTTTAATTTAAATTAAAATTGCCCATTATGACAAAACATTTAAAGCATAAAATCCTCCACTCTAGACAAAAAACACGTCAAGAAAAAGTGGTTGTTGTTTGCTCTTCTTCATTATGAAAACAGCGCACGAAAGCTGTAGTAACAAATAACATTTAAATCATTTAAGTGGTATTATTGAACATTTAAACGGAAAATAAAAAAAGAAAAGATTTTTCATCAAAACAACAATATTACTACATAGTGAAACAAACGGCTACACGTGCTTATTCTGTGACAAATATGTTTGCAAACAGAAAAGAAATTTAAGTCTTACACTGTAAAAAAAAAATCAAAAAAAGTCTGTTTAAACATTAATTCAATGTAACAAAAAATTGTCTTGTTTGCCTGCACTTTTTATCACCTGTTTAATAGGAATATTCTTATTAATGGTGACTAATCCATATGACATCTAGCTTTTTAATAAATAATATTTAATTGTCATACAAAATGCATACATAAGCAATAAAATATTATTGTAATGGGAGAAAATAAATTAAGAAAAATGATCAAATAATCATAAGAATTAAGAAAAAAAAAAAAAAGAAAAGAAATTAAAGTGAAGATATCAGCCACTACCGAAGTAAAATAAACACCACCAGACAGTAGATAGTATTTATCTTATCCCAGCAAAAACTTTTTGGTTTTCGGTAATGGCAACTACTTATTTAAGTAGTTTCTAGGTAATGAGGCGTCATTATTATTTGCCTACTCTGTATTACAATACTCAATTGTATAATAGCACAGTAATACTTCAATCACGTGGATGAGTTGGCTAGAGCACTGGATTAGCAAGCAGAAGGTTGTTGGTTCAACCACATTCTGATGCTATTAGTTTTTTTATAACAAAATGTGTAAACAGATATTTTATACTAAAAATAAGTTTTTCTTACTTAGAAAATTAAGTGCGAGATGGTGTACTGAGTAAGACGTTAGTCATTAAAAACGAGTGTTTAATTTGTGTCCAAGTTCAAATCTCACTGAAGGCAAAATTTTTTTTGTTTTTTTTTTGTTTAGGTACATATTTTTGAGTATCCCTAGAGTCTAAAATAAAAATAACTAGTTATTCAGGCAAAAAATAAATAGTTTATTTGTGTTTCCAATTATACGTGCTAGCTTACCAGAAAAGCAAAGTTTTGCTGGGATAATACCACATAGAGTTGTCAGACTGGTGATTTTATCATATTTTTGATGATTTTTTTACACGATTTTTAATATTATTAGAAAAGTTTTTTTTTTTAAAGACTCACTTTGTTTTGTTAGAATATGTTTATTCGTATAACTTATTTCAAAATATATACATACTCTATTTTTTAAATAATTTAATGATACAGATTTAAATTTATATGACATAACTACACGACAAAAATCTTTCGATAACCTATATTCATATAGGAAGCCTGTAAAAGTATATATTATGTTTGTTTCATTTAAATTATTTAAAAATTAAAAATTATTTAATGTCCATGTATTAAGCGTTTCAAAATTTGTATGATAATAATCTGTAATTCCCACATTGCTTTTTTGATACGGCAAGTCTAATTATTGTCCAATATTAATTTATAATTTTGTAGACCTTGGAAAAGAATGAAATGGATACCTCCCAAATGATTATTACTGAAAATCGATCATTCAGTTTGAGTGTTGAAAGACTTCTTCATAGAGAAAATGTTTTCTTTTGTGATTCGAAACCATAAAAAAATACCTCGAACAATTTATACATTGAATCGCTATACAGAATAATCTTAAGTTATTTTCTAATAGTGGGAAGTTCCACCATGTATAATCAAAATAATAATTTTGATGATTTTTATAGCAAAATTATGATTTTTTTATTGCTCAAATGATGATTTTTTTAAAGAAAGTTTCTGGCAACGCTGATACCACATGTTAAAAACAAACGAATGCATTCGGATAACATTTTTCTAGTGGGCAGACCAACAGACACCATATAAAATAAAAACAGAAAGTTCCTCTCATAAATTTCGTTTGGATGGATCTGGAATATAAATTATAATAAAACCAACAGCGACCACTAACACATGCCTACATGTACTATATATTTGAATGAATATTCGGAGGCAAAATACTTCTTAAGCTAAGTTCACACTATGCTAATATTTGACAATTTTTGCAAATATTTGGTTTGCGTAATATGAAAACAAAATATTTTTACGATTCAAACAAGTTAACAGCTGATACTGGACAAACAAAACTATTTGCGTTTAACTAAAAGTGCCGCTTGTGTGAACAAAAGTAGTAAAATATTTGCCGCCAATTTGAAAAAATTGTTCTTTTTATATACGCAAACTTTAAATTGTGAATATTTACAAATTGTGATCAATTTATATTTTATCTATTAAGATATAGTTTTTTTTTTTTAAAGAAAGTCTTTTAATTATTTAGCCATAATAATATTTGTTATTTTTTATTCAGCTGAAAGTGGCGTGCAAAGAAAACAGTGTTGTTTTGTATAGACAGGGCTGTTTTGCAAATGACGAAGAAAATAAACAGGGTTGTTCTTGTGCATAAACATAAACTACTTATAAAAAATTTAATATATATTTTTTTAAAATAACTTTTATTAATGTGCATATTAAATTTTGCAATTAATCGATTAATAATAGTTGGTATTTCCTTTACTATCTAAATATTTTACTTTGTAAATTTTATAAATATTTATAATTAAAATAAATATCATTTTCGATTTACATTAAATAAAAACGCTAGAAACATTATCTTGACATCCACATATTCTGAAATTCTCTCCGAAAATTGTTCTAAATTGATTAAAACAAAATAATTAATTTCATAATTGATGTCAAGCAAATTTATGGTAGTTGTGTGTTTAATCAAATAGGTTTGAGTAAATAATTTGCATCTAATCTGAACACGCTTAAAATATTTTTCCCCTTCTCGTATTTTACAATATTTGATAACTATTTCATGAAACAAAAAACTTCAAATAAATTACCGTAATGTGAACAAAAAATCAAATCTGTATGTAGTTGCAAAAATTGCGGAAAAACACGATAAAATATTTCGTGTCAAATATTTGCATAATCTGAACTTAGATTTAGAAAAAGAGAAAACTATAATAAGAAAGGGGGTTTCTTAAAAAAAAGACAAGAAACACGTAGACATTTTGAGAGCAAAAACTACATAAACAGACAACAAAGCTTGACAACGTATAATATTACCGCCGATGGCAATTTGCTATATGTTTTTTAAAGCAACACATTTCTTTTGCCTCCGGGAAAGACATGTTTACGTTTAAAAACAATTTTCAACACAATAAAACCATTAAAGATAATGTTAAATATGGAACAAAATTTAAAAATTGTATCAAAGATTTTTTAATTTAGTGATTAATTGAAAAGCTTAAATAAGTTATTTTTTAAAGATAAGTTTTATTTTTAAAATTGCTTCAAAAAAAAAAAAAATCTTAAAATTTATAATATAACCAATAAAACTTTATACCATTAAGAAATTCATCATCTTTTATGCCCTGGATCATGAGTAGTACTACATATATGTACATGAAGCTACATATATGTACATACGAAGGCAAATCAATTAGTCCATGATTTTTCGACTACAGGACAGCTGTTTTATAAAGCAAATAATTTATTTCTCAACATAAACTTTTTCGGCCCCGGTTAACTCAAAGAAACCCATTGTTTAGAGTATTTCTAGGACTCAGGTTCACTGTTTCAAAGGGGTGCAAAAAGTCATTTTATCAGCAGTCAGAGGAAAAACTTCAAAACTCAAAATTAATCCCAAAGCTTACCCAAAATTGGACAGATGTCTATTAAAAGATTAAGGTTATTTAAAAATAGTAGTGCGGATTTGTAGTAAGCTTCGCGTAAATTCAAACCACTTGTTTGTTAGTATCTACGTAACATTATCTGTATAAAACCGAGCGAAATACAGGACTCCGGCATGATACCAAATCGCTCAAAATCTAGCAGCACAGTGGGGTAGCCCTGAACAAAACTTGGCATTAGCTAAAGTAGCAAGTTTTAGCATAGGTGTTGGGAATCGTTGAAAAGAAAAAGTCTTTTTTGTTGCAAATTTGAAAAACCAAATATTTTATAATGTATGAATGGGAATTTTTATAACTTACTACACCATTAGAGGTTAGGGTAATATGTGTTTATGCTGATGTTTATAGCGCATAAATAAGTCGAACAGTCATCTCAAAATATAACGTTCAATTATCAATTATTTTCTAATTCGATATAATAATGTCCATCCTTCCGTCTGGCTGTCTGTCCATGTAAATCTTGTACAGGTCAAAATTTTTAAGACATTGTAATAAAGTTTGGCACGTATATTTACTTTGGTATAAAGATGAAGTGGTCTGAAATTTCTTAGTCGGACCCATTTCTCCTATTCACCTTAAAAATGTCCATCGAAATTTGATTTTAAGCTCTTAAAGGCCTTAAATTAATCATGATTTAAATAAAATTCAGCAAAAAATAGTTTTTTACAAGCTTAAATAAGTGTGACAAATTTCACGAAGATCGGCTCATAGTTAACTATAGCTCCCATACAAGCTTATTTCTGAAAATCACTTTAATTTTAATGAAAGTTGTAAGCCTATTGACAAATTTAATGATAATCAATGATAATCAGACTTTAATTTTAATGAAAGTTGAAAGCCTATTGACAAATTTAATGATAATCAGTCTTTAATTGACCATCGCCCCCATATAATGCCCCAATACAAAGTCACAATAACATGCATAAAAGTCATATTAATGCTAATATCATGATAATTTTTTACATACAAATTTGGAAAATTCATAAAAAATAGTAAAATAATTTCATATTGTTAAATAGAGTGTTAGAGTAACAAGTGTATACTTTTGTGGGTCAAAAAGAGGCAAAACATATAAATGTGTTTAGACTCAGAAAATTTTAGCGCATATGGTCGCTAAGAGTTATAGATAAAAAAGTCTTATGGCTCGAAATATTAAATTTTTCGTTAACAAATAATTATTCAATATTGACTTTTGTCAAGTTTTATTAAAGTGGACTCCTCTGTGCAATGTTTTAAAAATTTAAACCTAAGCGATTTTTAAAAAAAATTGAATTCTTCACCCATTCACATTTCTCAAAATACTAATAAAAACTTCTTGTCATGTAGTATGTATCTCTTAATTGTTCCCTCTCATCGTCGCCAATAATAATTGAGCGTCTTTGACATGTAGTATAGGAACATCCATCCATTCCCACTCATTCATTTGTAAACTTGTACTTATATATGTATTCATTTAACAACACATGTTATAATCACAAATTAAACACTTGATGACACTTAAAGTGTATCAATTTCTACTCACTGAACATTTAATAAGACTGACTGACAAATTATGAGGAAAAATATGGTAGATACAATATTTATTTATTTATATTTTATTGTATGTATGTACAGTGGCGAGCAGAAGTGAGTGAATGTTTACGATTCTAACTTTTGTCATTCATTAAAACAAAACCATACAAGCAAATCAAAAAAAAAAAAAAAAAAACAAATTTGAATTTTATTTTTATTATTTTATTCGTAACAAATAGGAGTAAAGCAACAATAATAAATGAGATCAATTCAAAGAGTTTGAAAGAAAAAACGAAAATAACCCGCATAAACTCAATTTTGCACGTTTTATGAATTGCACCTATTTTCGCTCTCCCTCTACTTCTCTTATCAGCATAAATCCTGCAGATTTACTGTTATGTTTGTTCTTATCTTATTCTTCTCGTTCGTAGAGCAGTTTTAAACGTGTTTCTTGCGAATTAAAGCAGATTTTGTCAATTACTATCATATTTAAAATAAATTGTTGATTTTTTGCATAAAAATGAGAAAAATATCTGCAGAAATTGAAAATAGTGTTGTGTGCCTGACCGAGAAGGTTTGTTCTTCAAGTACCATTTGCGAGAGGCTTGGTATTAGTCAATCGGCGGTGATCGCAGCTCAAAAGAGACGAAATGTGACTCCCAAATCGCAAGTCAAAGGTCGCAAAAAATTATTAACGGACTCAGATGCTCGACTAATGCTGTTCGAAATGAGAAAAAACAAGCTGCAATTAACAAAAAAGTTAGCGAATGGACTGCTAGAAGAGCGCTCCATGACATGGGATATGTTTCAACTGTTAAAAAAAGCAAACCTGCATTGTCCGATAAGAATGTTAAAGCGCGCTTGAAATTTGCAAAGGAGCACAGAAATTGCACCATTGATGATTGGAAACGTGTTATCTGGTGTAATGAGTCCAAATTTAACCGTTTTCAGTTAGATGGAAAGCAATACTGCTGGCGTAGACCCGGGGAACGTGTTCAAAGACAATATGTGAAGTAAACTGTTAAATATGGCGGCGGAAACATAATGGTTTGGGGATGCTTTACATGGTGGCATGTTGGCCCTTTGCATTTAGTAGATGGTATCATGCGAAAAGAGGACTATCTACAGATTCTGCAAACCCATCTTCCCAATTTTATGGACAAATGTGCTTATAAATAAAAATAAATTTAAAAAAATGTTTTGATTTGCTTATATGGTTTTATTTTTATGGATGACGAAATTCAGTGTCGTGAACATGTACTCACTTCTGCTCGCCACTGTATGTATGTATGTATGTATTTATGTATTTGTTTTTCTTTTTCACATGATGATGAGTTTGAAATTAAGAGTGTCATATAAGATGCGTGTCTTTTTTATGTGGTTTATTTGGCGGTGCGATCAGTATTATAGTGTCGTCATGACTTTTTCTCTTGAACATTAATGGCACTTGGAATGGGAATCCCCAGCGCCATTAATGTTCAAAAGAAAAAGTCATGACGACACTATCATACTGATCGCATGCAGATTAAATTTTGAAATTTATTTGTTAAAGCTATTTTTTTTTTCTTCTTTTTTAATTTTTATACAATTTCATAAAAATTGTTTTAGCGCCAAAATATAAATATATATTTTTTAAATAAATTTATATGTCAGCATGATCTAAAATACTTTATGTTGATATTACAGCTTATTTTGAGATAATTATAGTTTTGTTTTTTGCAATCAACAATTATATAGACATAATTAATGTTCCTAACAAAAACCCCACTTAACATTTAAATGGAAATCATTTTATTTCAATACTAAATTTCTGTCAATATAAAAAAAAATAATATAAAAAAACACCTCAAAATAAAAGGAAATGTATTGATTTCACACCTATTGTAATGGTAAGTAACACTTATCATACAATGGGAGAACAAAACAAAAACAACAAAAACACAATATTTCCCTTTTTCTCTCATTTCAAATCCATAATTGTCTGCCCGAAAAAAAGGTTGAGGTTAACCGCAACATCCGTTTTTGCAAAATACATTTAAAAATGTGTGAACGTAATTTTAGTTTGAGAACAAAAAAGCGTTTAAGAAAAGAACACAGAAATTGTTTATTTTTAAAATACATAAATTTAAATGTTTACACAAGAATCGTTTTAAAGCTAAAAGCAAGCGACACTCCTGTACATTAACATATCGATGAACACAAAAATGTTTGCTCTTTTAAATATTAAGCTTTTGCAAATTTACTAGACAAATATAAAAGAGAAGTTAATAAAATTCTCAAAAATAAGACCAATGAAGGATGTGTGAAAAAAGAACACTATTGTGGAGGCGTACACCCAGCAAAAAAAATCTATAAACAAATCATATTCCCTGGACTTTAACGACCCAGCAATAACTTTGCTTTCCTGGTAAGCTAGCAGGTATAATTGGAAACAAAAATAAACTACTTATTTTTTGCCTGAATAACTAGTTATTTTTGTTCGACTTGTCCACAAATTCATGTAGTTATTTTTTGAATCTAGGGGTACTCAAAAATATGTACCTAGACGAAAACAAAAATAAAAAAAAAAACAAAAAAATTTTGCCATCAGTGAGACTCGAACTTGGACACACACTAACCATTCGTTTTTACTGACTAACGTCTTACCCAGTACACCATCTCGCACATAGCATCCTAAGCGACAAAATCTCTATTTAGTTTAAAATATATTTTTAGACATTTTGTTATAAAAAACTAACAGCTTCAGAATGGGGTTGAACCAACAACCTTCTAGTTGTTAATCTGGCGCTCTAGCCAACTCATCCACGTTATTGCAGTATCACTGTGCTATTATACTATTGAGTACTTATTAATGTAATACAGAGTAGGCAAATAATAATGACGCCTCATTACCAAGAAACTACTTTAATAAGTAGTTGTTATTACCGAAAACCAAAAATTTTTTGCTGGGGAAGTACTGACATTAAGTTATTTTTTGGGAAATCAGAGCGTGTTTCAATAGTTTTAAAGTGGTTTAATGGTTAATTGTTCTGAATAAATTGTTCATAAAATAATTTTAAAAAGTTAAAAAACTGACATAATAAAAATTTCAAATTTATCAAAGCCTAATAGTAAAATTTTCCATACAAATGTGATTAATAAAAAGTTTATGAATTTAAAATTTTTTTTATGAATATGGCCTTAAATATATAATTCAAATATTTAAAAATCGTTTTAAGGTCATAAAGTTTTTTACTTTGATTTTCTAGTAGCTAAATTTCTTTCTTTTTAAATTATTAGTCTAATCTACAATACTTTTTAAGGTACATTTCATTGAAAATTTGTACAAAATTAAAGAGTTATAGACTTTCGAAATTTTTTATGATTTAAGTTTTAAGTTATGTTAAGCTTTTAAAGCTTGTTATCAAAAGCTCAATTTACTGATATGATCAGGGCAAGTTTTTCACGCTTTACGATTAACAAGTAAGCTTTTGCATGTTTTACAAGTATTTAAAAAAAATGAATACAGAAATTAGTTTTCTTAACAAAAAATTTATTTTTTAGTGATTTTTTGGTGTTTGATTAACTGATCTGTATAAATTATTTTGTTTTTTTTTTAACACTTCAACATAATTGTAAAGAAAAAATTCAGAAGTAACTAACATGACTATAAAAGTCAATTTACGCATGTACATTTTTATTTTTAGTGTTTTATAAAGAAGTCAAAACTGTTAGAATTTTAAAGTTAGAAAAATTCATATTTATATTATAAAACACATTATTTCGGTGCATATTTCGAGCATATTTTAACTTGCCCTGGATATTTACACATGTAAGTATTATTTCAAGATTAGGAAAAGGCTGACCTAGTTTTTATTAGATTATATTTACAAGATCATAATTAACTAAAAAAAAACGCTATATTGGTGGAATATCTAAAATTCCAATTGACTTTAACATTAATTTTTTAATTTATTTGATGAAAAAACTTCACCGAGCAGTTGAACTATAACTATTGCCGCATTACATTTTAAATCCCACAGTTTTGTGATTTTCTTTAGCCGTTTTATAAATGTAAAAAAATTTTTGTTTAATTTTTGCTTATTTTTTAATACTTAAAATCTTTATGTGATATTTTTCTTTGTGTTATATATTAATAAATATATTAGCTAACATATTCGTATTAAAGATATTACATTAGCTGAAAATTATATATTGTTTTAAAGCCAAACTAAGGAAAAATAATGTTCTCTTTCAATGTAAAAACAAAATTATTGTGTGTGTAGACAAACAACAATATTGCTTGCTTTTACAAAAAACAACAACACAAAAAGTCATTGCAATGTTTTTATATATGTTTGTGTGTGTATATTTTTAATATTTGTTCAGTTTTTAAATTTAAATTTAAAATTCAAAAACAATATTTACAACAGATTTTGTACAAAAACGAATTTCGAAGCTTTTATAGAAGATTCACAAAGTCCAAAAATGCGTTTTTAACGATATCTCACTTCGTTCTTCCGCAAAAACATTCCAAAAAAAGATTCCAAATTACCAAAATCAAAAGCAAATATGTTTTTAGAGGCCCTTTCGGCCATTAAAGCACCGATTTTGTTGATTTTTATTAGCGCCATTCTAAGGAATATTTCCTATAATTTCATGTATAAAACATATATCCGATAACTGGGGCGGACATTGTTATATCGACTTCCCTTTCAATAAGAATCCAGAATATTGTAGAAATTACAAACGAGCATCATAACTGATATGAAAATATGGCGGGCAGCTCTAGGGGAAATGTTAGCCCCCATACAAGATAAATCTTAATTATCGCATATTTATGGAACTATTACAGTGAAAAGATTTTGTGGGAATAATATTCCTCAAGTCAAGTTCCACTATTGATGTGAAAATGGGTAGGGTTGCTTTACGGCCGCCATACAAAGTAAATATTTACTATTGTATATCTAAAGAACTACTCAACCGATTTAAATTTTATGGTCAGATTCATATTCAGCATATATATAAATTAGTCAAAATTGCTATATATTATATTTAAATTGTCAAAAAATAAAATAATTACTCAGAGAGATAGAGGGTTTTTGCTAAAAATATTTATTTTGTAAGGTAGAGGGATAGAAAAACTGTTAAAATTGAAAAAAATATGAATTTTCATTTGAAATTTATATCACAGATGAGCGTTGTTATAGGCAATATAATGACATCAAAAATGCAGTTTCATGAAACCCTTAGATAGAGGTTTTTGATTATAGGCCATCGTTATATTATAATAAAACAGAAGTGCAAGGCTTAAGATGCGAGATATGAATATTAAAAAATAAATTCTTGAACACGAAATATACGCTTCATTTTAAAATCTTATATAGAACACCAAGATGAATTATTCTAAGTATATATATTAAGGTGGTTTTAAAATTTTATTTATTTTTCTAATCTTGCCAAAAATAAACTTAAAAATTAATGTTCTATTCAAATTTCCTTGTATAGTGAAAAAATAGATTTCTATTTTTAATACCCATACATACATACAAATTGTTACTATAATTGCCAAAATAAAGATTGCAATAAAACATTAATCGCATCTGTTCCAGCAGCGTGTTGGCAAATAACATTATTTTCTTATTTAAAACAAAACAATAACACAACAAAAAAATTAAACAACAATAATAAATGATTTCAACGAAAATTATACACAAAAACATATTATTTGCTAATAAATAAAAATAAACAGTAAAATTAGTTGTTTTTTTTATTTCTATGATATTCAAGAACATTTTCCATGAAATCATCATAATTTTATTCGTCTATGATTTTTGGATCAAGATTTTGAAAATTTTTGGTAGCCACTTACTCTATCCAAGAAGAAAAAAAAAAAAAAAACAGTCTTTGTGTGGTACACAAATTTATTTATACAAATTTATTTGTTTAATTTTCTATTCATTTACATTACATCCGCTAGCTCTAAAGTCATCCATCCATTCAATCCACTTCAATATAATCTATTGTATTTGTTGTGGTTTTTTCCCTACCATAGAGTTGAGTAGTTGTTAAAGAGCCATCAGATTATTTAATAGTTCTAAAACTACATGATTTTATTTTAATGAAGTTTTAATCACTCACATAAATTGAAAAATTTATGCAATTTGTTTTGTATTTTGACGTTTAATTTTGCGTGCGTGTGCGTGTGTGTTTTTCGTTTATATTTACAATTATTTGGTAACATAACAGCTGATAATAGAACGTCAAAAAATAAAAAACCGAGAAAGAATAAAATTACAAATACTAAAAAAAATCAATAGATCTAAAAATATGGGCCATTATCAAAAATTTTTAACCTGAAACTGACTTTAATCCTTAATAAGTGGTAATACTATTTTAAAGAAGTGGGTTACAGATCTGAACTTACAAGACTAAACTAATATAGTGAAAAATATTAGCAGCAAATGTTTCATTTTATAATTATGAAAAAGGGTTTAACATTACTTCACCTTTTCCCATTCTTCTCTCGCGTTTACACTGTTTGATCTCATTCGATCTTATATTAACTAACCAGACTTTATGGATAATTTCCAACAACTTCTTTGTTATTGTGCAGACCAGTGATGGGAAAGTGACACTTTCTTCTTCTAAAGTAAATTGAATTTATTGATTTCAAGATTTTAAAGAGATATAAAGGCTTTTGCACTTTTAAACTATTCTATGTGTAGAAATAAAATAACACCATAGTATATTTTGTATTATAAAAAATACATTTAATGTATGATTTTTAAAGTTTTTAAACTAGTTAGTAATTTGAAAAACCAACATAATTCAAATAGGCTACTTTATTTTGGAATCGGAGTAGAGGGAATGGTACCCCCCATACAAACAAAATAATTATTATTGTAGTAAGAATTATTTATCATTTAAATGCAAAACGATTAGAACTAAAACTTTTGTGTGGGAATTATTTCCTTATCGAGAATCATAACTGATATGAAAATATGGCGGGCAGCTCTAGGGGTAGTGTTAGCCCCCATACAAGATAAATCTTAATTATCGCATATTTATGGAACTATTACAGTGAAAAGATTTTGTGGGAATAATTTTCCTGTTAAGTTCCACAATTGATATGGAAATAGGTAGGTTAGCTTTACAGTGGGTAGTAGCCGCCATACAAAGTGAATATTATAATATTCACTATCATAGAATTTCATGAAACTGCGTTTTTGATGCCATTATATTCCCTATAACAACGCTCATCTATGATATAAATTTCAAATGAAAATTCATAGTTTTTTCCAATTTGTTCAATGTTTTTGTATCCCTCTATCTTACAATATATATATATACATTGCACGAAATGATTAATGCGAACTGATTCTACATGCATTCGAATCACTTCCCTACAAGCAAAATAATATGAAAGTGATTCGATTTCATATTCCTTAAAAAAAATTTATTGCCTCATTAATCATATTCCCATTGCGGAAGTTTCCCCTATCGGGAGAGATTGTGCGTCACAGGCGATACATATAAAAATATGTAATATTGCTAGATAATCATCCAGGTGGAAAAAGGAAGATAACGTCAGATGATCTTCTGGAAGATGTAATAAATATACAGCAAAATAATCACTAAATAAATCTAGAAATAACATAATAAAGAAACCTTTTACATCTTGGAATCATCCAAATAAATCTTAACATGACAAAGAACGTAAAACAAAAACGCCCAAATAAAATATTCATTTTTTTTTGCTAAAAGCCAAAAAAATTTCTTCAATTTCTTTTTAATTTTTTTTTTTCATTATTTTTCAACAACTAAAACAATTGTGACCGAAAAATAAAAGTATTGCATTAATTTTTAATTTATTGCGGTGGTGATTATCACCTTACTGAAAAAAGGACGATATTTTGAAGATAAAATATACTGTGCATGAAGAAAATATATATATATATATATATATATATATATATATATATATATATGTCCAATTTTCTTTTAACTGATAACAATACAATATTAAAAAAATATTTCTTTGATGATTTTCTTCTAAATAATAAAAAGAAGATATTGCGTAATTACCTCCAATGAAGTTATCTTCCAAATGTTTGTAGGGTTTATATTTATACAAATGGATTTTAATCTGCCATCAAAAAAAATTTTAGGACCTAAAATCAAGCATTTTTTTTTATTGTTTATAATATATTATTTTTATTCTGCTAAACTTATTAAGAAATTTCACGCAAACCTTGGTCAGATTTTTTAAGTTGTAAAAAGAAAGAAATAACTATACAACATTTAAAATATAATAAACTCTGCTAAAAACTTATACATACAAAATAAAAATTAATATTAATATTAATATTATTTTACAATAATTTGCAATCCTTAAAATCTCCTAATTTATATCAATAAGAAAAAATATTAATATTTTTTTCTGCAGCTAGAAACGTCAAAACATTTTTAACAATATACATATTTTTCTTTTTTTTTATCCAAATTGTTATTATTTTTGTGTTGAACGATAAGGGACTTTAAATGAAATATGACAGATCAACCAATTTCATTTATAACAACACATTTTTTTTACACATACAACATACTTCACTGAAAAAAAGAGAAAGTTTTCGTATAGTAGTGTTTTTGTATATGTAAGTCTCTCAGGACATATTAAAAACATTTAAAATAACAGCTATAACAATAAAAAAAAACAACAACAGTAAATATTATTTACAAAAAAAACAAGTATCAAATATCAATGGAATGATAAAATAAAAACACACGCATAAAATCTCTTAGAAAACAAAGATTTCCCACTCTTTCACACTCTTTATAAAAAAGAAAATGTAAACATTTAAAATTATGGACATTTTTGTATTCAATTACATATTTTAATGCACTACCATAAATTTAATAAATTAAATAAAGTATTTCATGATTGCTGAAAATTAAAACTTCAAATTTCAAATAGTTTATGTTTTTTTTTTAAATAGTTGTTGTTTTAAAATCTCCAATGCAATTAAATGGAAATGGTTATAAAAATATTGAAGGTCATATTTTTTGATAAAAACCCAGTAAAAGGAAACGTGAAACAAATAGTTCAATCAACTTTTAAGCTTTTATTCCTCTGTATAAAATTCCTTTAAGTGTATGTGATTTATATGTATGGATATGTGATAATGTGTGTGTTTTAAAAGGCTTTGGTACCAAGTTCATTTCGCATTGGCGAGTCAGAGAATAAAAAGTATTTATTTTTAAGTGTAATAAAAGTTATAAATAAAGAATTGAAAATCTATAAATAAAATGTAATACACATTTCATATACGCTAAAAATATGCTCCATGAATTTATTGTGCTGTTCGAAAGTTTATCTTAAAATAAAACGTTATGCAAATGTCAATGTCAAAAAATATTTTATAGTGAAAATTGTTGGTTCTAAAAAATTAAAACTTAAACGATGACGACAACAAAGCTTTCATACGATTAATGTAAACTTCAAAATTAATGGCAATTTTAAGAAATTATAGAAAGTGAAAATTTTATCTTATTTTATATAAATTAATTCCTTTAACAGTCTGTTTACATATTTGTAGGTACATTGTATAAAACAATAAGTGCACACGTGGAGAAAAAACATGGTTACTGCATTGTCACTACAACAATATTATATTCTCATTGTTAATATTCATTAATTTTAATAATACTGTGTTCATGATAACAATGTTTTTGTTTGAGTTTACATTCAATCAAAATTTTAATATAGTTGACTAGAAAAATTTTATGTTTTTGAATATTTTTATCAGAAACGAAATTTTATCATTATAAAAAATATCATTATTTCTACAACCATTAAATTTTAACAATCTTTTTCATTGTTCCCAAACCATATTTCGTTTTTAAACCATAAATATAATATTAATTTTATTAATATTATTTATTAATATTATTTCTATAACAATAAAATGTCAAAAATAAATATGGTTGAAAAATTCCTAATTTGTTTGTTTTTGAATATATTTGTTTTTTAAAGTTTGTTTTATATATGAATTAATATAAGTAGACAAGATTTTATAATACAAGATATTGATTAACTACTAGTAAATGGTATTATCCTGTATTATCTTGCACAATATACGATGGTACGATATAATGACTCAATCAACAATTTATAAAAATAATAATTAATTAATGTGTTTTATTTTAATATATAATAAGATGGGATAATAATATGATAAAATTGAACACTAATATGATAGAATGGGATAATAATGTAATAAGATGGTACAATAATATGAAAAACTTGAATTATAACAATTGTTATTTTTAGCTGTGATCATATATTTCAATCATAATATGTTGCTCTTAGATTATGGTCGCTGCAACTATATTTTTTGTCTGCGTGCACATATTTCATATCAATATAGTATATTTTAATATTGATTTTAAACAATATTTTTAATATAAATATGAAACACTCGTGTTTTTTCCTTTTTCAATGTTTTCTTTTATATTTTATAGTACTTAAACTACATTTACTGCTACTGATGCTGCTAAAATACAAAAAAAAAAAAAAAAAAAAAAAAAAAAACTAAAAATTTTTAGCAATAAAAAAGAATAGTTTAGTACAATTTATAAAACACAAAGATACAAAATTAAAAAAAAAATAAAAAGAAACAGCAGTACAAAAGGTTACCAGTAGGAAACTATAATAAAAAACTATGTCGAGTAAAAAAGCCTGTGGCATTTCTGTAAATGAAAACGGGTTTGTATCATATAGCAAAACAAATCCCTTAGTAGTCACGTTTAATGTTCATATATGTATAAGTACTATATATATAAGAAATTTCCAATTGGGAATTGGTTTTACTGTAGTAAAATATGTATGTGTGTGTGTGTGTGTGTGAAATTATAAATTTGCTGCAGTCAAAAAGGATATTTATTTTACATCATCAATAGGAAAATAAAATTCCAATTTTTATAGCATTTACATGTTTTAAGAATGAATAAATAAAATTAAATATTAAGTAGAAGGTTTTTAAAATGTCAAGATGAAATAACTATTTCAATTTCTTAAAGACAAACGTTTAAAAATTATGTCTTTTTTTCTTTGATATCAAAGGTTAAATAAAACCTTAATTCAAATCTGCTTCAAAATTGGTGAAAAAAAAATCCACTTTATGTTGAGAATGTTATTATTCTCAAATCATTCTCAAAGGTCTACATTTTAGAAAAAATTTATTTCAAATCAATCTCAAATTTTAAATCCAACCTTTGGTTTGCTTGGAACTTACAAAAATTCTTCTATGTACATATGTATTTAAAAAATTTAAGGAAAGAGTTAAAATATGTTTACATAAGTATATTAGTGGTCAATTATAAAATTTAGCCAAGGATTGAAAAATTTACCCATTATTCACTTAATAAACTTCATTTTTATTTATAACCTTCATTGTTATTCCGTTTGTAATTTCATCTGGGCCCACCCAAAATATATATTCTGGGTGCTTATAGGTAGTAGAGTCTAAATTACAACAGCTATTTTTCCGTTCATCAACTTTCTAAAGGTCTCCGATAACTAAGCATCATGTGTTATATATCAATCGGTTGATTTATGGGAACATTGCGACATATTGTGTCGTGAGTGTGGCCAAAAATGAAAAAAAAAAATAACATAAAATATGCATTAAAGACTTTTTACGAACAGATAATTTATTTTTAAGTTGAAGTCCGTGCAATTACACTAAAGTTACACAGAAATTTTATTATCCAAAAATTATTCCTGAATTTTTAATTTACGCCATTTTTGGATAATTACACAAAAATAGGCAACACTGGATGTAGGTCTTCACATATGCAGCGAAAACTTATTTGTTGCAGATATCTAGTAGTACCTACCAATTTTCAGAAATAGTACAATTTAAAAAAGTAAGAAATTTTGCAAATTCACCAAAAATACAAATTATCCAAAAAAATTTTTAAATCAAAATGATATTTTTGATTTAAAAAAAAATAATAAAAAAATCTAACAAAAATTAATAATTTCAAAGAAGACTGAAAAAATTAACAATTTTGTAAAAAGTGCTAATATTTTAATAAAAAAAGATACTCTTTTTAAAAAGACACTTCTAAAAAAAATCTCCAAAAAGTATGTTTTTCAGAAAAAAGTATCACGATTTTAAAAATTTCATTTTTTAGAAGGATGAGACTAAAGGGTAACAACAGAACATATCGCTAAGAGAATGTTGGATGCGAACGACTTTTAAAGTTGATTAAATATTTACTAAAAATAAAATGACCAAAAATTTTGCTTAAATAAGATATATTTTGTGATCATGATTTATATTAAATTATAAAATAAAGAATAATAATTTTGACTTACAAAACTTATTTAGAATGCAAATTTAAATATAGCAAATATTTGTAGGTGGCGTATACATAAAACTTATTCAGTTTAATAAAGAATTGTAATGGAAATATTTAAAAACTAAACAAAATAAAAATTTGGTAATCATTTCATTTACTCTTGTAATTAATGTAAAATTTTCTATAATTTAAATTTTTAATATTTGAACCTAAAGGAAAATTATATAGTTTTATTATTTACTATATAATAAGATCGGCAAAGTATTTGTAGTTTGAATTTTTTTTTTTTTTTATTTCTATATATCTTAACAAAATACATTTTTAATTCAAGCTAAAAATATAAATTACGCTTTATTTTAATAGCAATTTAAAAACGTGACCGAAATGGTTGAACAAATAATGCAGATGATGATCACTATAATGTTGTTGAGACTAGTGGCTGGTGGTAGTAGTGATGGAGAAAAACCCTATTTCTTATTTACTATACTTATGTATATTAGGGTGGCCTCAAAATAAAAAATATCAATGTTCCATGCTCAAATGAAAATTTACTTCATTCTGAGTTAGCGTTTCTCAAAGTTTTTGTCCTTGCATTATTTTGTCATAAGCTGGATCAAAATGAAAAAGGTCCTTTCTTCGGGTTTTTCAGATTTTTTTTTTCATATTTCTGCCAAAGGAACAATATGAAAATTTAGTTTTTGACCAGGTCCAAATGAGTACGAAATTTTGCAATTTTTCACCAAAAAAAAAAAAAAAATTAGATATTTTAATTTTTTACACATAAATGTTTAAAAAATAAGACCAAAACAACACAGTATAATCCTCTAACAGTTATATCGAAACGGTGTTTTCTGTTTTTTAAAATTCGACCTTGTTTGAATTTTATTCGAAACATATTTTTCTTCATATACAACTGTTTCTATGTAAGAGAAATTAAATAAGTTTTGCCAAAAACACGCATAATTTTATAAGCTTTCTAATGATATATAATACTTTATACTTCTATTAACAAACAGAGAAATAAATTAAGTTTAAGTGAAATACCCACAAAAGTTATACTAATAAAGGTATTTGTTTACGATTATACCTGTTAAGTAACACACAGAGAGTGATTTTTTCTTGTGCCTCACAGCTAGAAATATACTTAATATACTTCATAGCATAATTTTTGTAGGTATTTCACTTAATTTCTCCTAATATAAAAACATTTGTATAAACAAGGTCGAATTTTCGGTATAACTGTTAGAGGATTATATTGTTTTAGCCTTAATGTTATGGTTGGCATATTATGCGTTTTTGCTGATGTTTGTATCGCATAGAAAAAGTTATCCAACAGTTACGTTAAAGTATACCAATCGACTCAGAATCACCTTTTAAATCGATCTAACGATGTCCGTCCGTCTGGCTGGCTGTCCATGTAAACCTTGTGTACAAAGTACGGATCGCAATTTTAAAGATAATTCAATAAAATTTGGCACGTGGGACTTTTATGAGACAAAGACAAAGCCTATTGAAAATGGTTGTGATCGATCCATTACTTCACCTAGCCCCCATACAAATGTCCTGCCGGAATAGAGTTTAAACACTCAAAAATGACTTAAAAATAATAACATTTTAATGAAATTCAATGCAAAGAAGTTCTGTACAAGTATCAATCTTTGTACCAAATTTTATGATCGATCCACAATTGACCATTGCTCTCGAATAAAACCCTCTTCCGAAAATCACTTTACGTGCATAAATCTGATACGAATGTTAGTATCTGTTAATATACGACATAAATAAATTTTATGTAAGTAAAGACAACAGTGCCAAATTTTATGAGAATCGGTCCATAATTTACGATAGCTCTCATATAAACCCACTTTCAGGAATCGCCCTTAAGTGCATAAAATCATCTAGATGTTAGTATCAACGCATTATTCTGTATTTGTATATTTAATTTTACATTTAGTAAAATTGGCCACAGATGTATTATAAGTACCCTTTCCGAATTTTTATGCTCGTACACAATGGTGTAGGGTATCGTTTAGTCGGTCTTGACCGGCTATAACTTTTTCGTTTTTTTTAATATTTATGTGTAAAAAAATCAAATATTCAAATTTTTTATGAAAAATTGCAAAATTTCGTACTCATTTGGACTTGGTCCAAAACTTTTGTTATGTCATTCAATGCGCGTCTTAAAGGCCTTTCTTACTACACCAAATTTTCATATTGTTCCTTTGGCAGAAATATGAAAAAAATTCGAAAAGCCCGAAAAAATTGCCTTTTTTAACTTTGATCTAGCTCACGAAAGGATAATGATCAAGATGAAAATTTAGAGAAACGGTATATTAGAATAAAGTAAATTTTCATTTGAGCGGAGAACATCGATATCATATTTTCTCTCCATACGGAGTCCACCTAATGTATATTAAAAGGGGGGGTATTTAAAAAAATACCTATGAATACTGAATTGGAACCCAGCCTATATTTTTATTTGTATTATTAGTACAATATTTATTATTGTTATTACGGGCATTATTGTATATACACACACGCATACTGTATAACAATGTAGACTAATAAATCTTTATTTTAAATGCATAAATAGTTTTATAATACTTAAAGCCAAAAGAGAGCTGGTAATAAATCATAGATTATTTTCGAAAAAAAAAGAAAAGAAATCATTTGCATAATATATTTGAAATTAAACAATAGACATTTTCAAGTGTTTAAATAAATTAAAAGGACTTAAGTGGTTCTTTTGAAAACAATTTTTTTTTTTTTTTATTTATGCCCCCAAAGGTAGAGTCTAAAAAAATAAATTATTGATGTTTCAAAGAAATAATTTAAATTAATTTGAAAGGCATTTTTGTGGCTCAGGTTTCATTTCCATTAAAATAAACTTTTTGAAGAAAGAAGTTTTTGAAAGGTGTAATTACTTATTTGACTTTGTTATAGTTAGATAGTTTTATTTAATATAAAACACACTTACAAACATTGTTCAGTTATCATTAAGTAATAATAATAATAACAATAAAATGTCATTTACACCTAATATAAATGTTTATGGCCACATAAATTGTAGAGTAATTAGAAAATTTTAATTTAGTTTTTTTATTATTATTTTTTTTTTAATTAAATACTTGTTCGGAATTACATATTTTTATTATATTTAGTAACACTAGTCGGCAGAAAAATCCTACCCTAAACAAGAATAGGTGAACTAGATGGAATTTAACGTGCTAAACACCAGTCTGTTTTCAGTTTTTTTCTATCAGATCCTGATCAGTTTTTTAAACTTTATCACTAATTTGGTAATACTGCGAATAAAATAAGGCATGTACCATCAAAATTGATGCATAAATCTTGATTTGATACCTACAATTAAATAGAGACACTGGTGGGCAAAAAAAAAAAAATTGTTTTTTTTTTTTTTTTCAATAAAAATAGGTGAACTAGATGGAATTTGACGTGCTTAACACTTTCACTTTTTTCTGTCACGTATTGGTTTTTTATGGTGAAAAACAATGTGAAAATGGCAAAAAAAATTATAATAATAATAAATAAATAAATAAACTTTTCATGAAAAATTAGAAGAATTCAGCTCCCTAACTCCGAAAATATTAAGCGTATAAACAAGTAATATTAAGATATCTTGAAGAAAATTTTCGTCTGCACCCAGCAAAAACTTTGCTTTCCTGGTAAGCTAGCAGGTATAATTGGAAACAAAAATACTTATTTTTTGCCTGAATAACTAGTTATTTTTGTTCGACTTGTCCACAAATTCATGTAGTTATTTTTTGACTCTAGGGGTACTCAAACGAAAACAAAAATAAAAAAAAACAAAAAAATTTTGCCGTCAGTGAGACTCGAACTTGGACACACACTAACCATTCGTTTTTACTGACTAACGTCTTACTCAGTACACCATCTCGCACATAGCATCCTAAGCGACAAGAACGCTATTTAGTTTAAAATATCTTTTTAGACAGTTTGTTATAAAAAACTAAAAGCTTCAGAATGGGGTTGAACCAACAACCTTCTGGTTGTTAATACGGCGCTCTAGCCAACTCATCCACGTGATTGCAGTATTACTATGCTATTATACTACTGAGTACTTATTAATGTAATACAGAGTAGGCAAATAAATATGACACCTCATTACCAAGAAACTACTTTAATAAGTAGTTGTTATTACCGAAAACCGAAAAGTTTTTGCTGGGCATCTTTTAGTGTTTAATTAATCTAAATTGTACCATTAATTTATCTAAATATATTATGGTAAAGTATATTAGATATGACCATGAAAATCAAGACCTGATAGAAAAAAACTGAAAACAGATTCGTGTTCAGCACCTCAAGTTCCCTCTAGTTGAACTTTTTTTAAGGGAGGAAAAAAATTTTTTTTTGCCGACCAGTGTAATTTACATTAAAGTAATTTATTTTTTATTAATAAAATATTTTACTTTGAACAAATAAGCCTGTCCACGAAAAAATTGACATTTTCAATTTTTTTGTCATAAAATGTAATCATGCATTTAAATCTCAACTAAAACTTTATTTAATTAATTTGTAATATATTTACATTAAAAATAAAATAAAAATTATGTTATTGTGATTTCCCTTCATAAAATTTTCGAACCTTTTTCTATCACCCCAGCACATTAGTTTTTGTATAGTACTTTTATCAAGATTAGAGCAGGTTCTTTGCCACTTCTTCTGAAAATCTTGGCAGCTTTGTGCTATTTATTTGCTCTTCTTTAATAATCTTTTCATCAGCGCTCAATATCTCTAAGTTTGGCGGGTCTCCGGGCACTTTGAAGTATTTACTTCTTTAGGAACAAAATAGTGAGTGCTGACTAAATTTGGCTAAAATAGCACAATTTTTTATAGATTTCTCTAAAACTTTTCGATATAAATTTAGGTGTTTATTAGTCCTTTTACAACCATCTCTTTGTGTCCCAGATAGTAAAAGTACTAATAGAGAGCTAAATTTCCCCAAAAAAAAAAAAAAAAAAAAAAAAAAGAAAAAAAAATGCATAAGTTTTAAGAAATTTGTTTTTTGTTCATATTTTACACAAAAATTTCTCTGTGTAGACACATAACCCACATAACAGAATTTATTGAAACCTTTATAAATATTTTCATATAAAAAAAAAAACGCTCTTTAAGTTCCGAGATACTTTACTATATCTTGAGTTTGAATTTTCAAGTATTTTGCACAAAATTATTTCTCGATTTTGTTTTTTCTTGTATCGACAACATTTTACATTTACTAATCTCTTAAAGCTAAAGTGTTTTAACACTAACAAATTGTACTAAAAAATGACAAGCAGGTAATCAAAGGTTTTAGCCTAGACGGAGGTCTTTTGTGTTCCTTCTTCTAAAACGTTTGTAGCCATCGCTTCTCATTATGTTTCGAGCAAGTCGTTAGGTCAAGCTTTCTCAAATACGATTCTGCGTGTTTTTATCTTTGATAAGAGAAAAATTAAGGTCCTTGTGAATGTTATAATTTTTCACATACCAAGGTACCGCGGTTATCATTCGTAATATTTTATTTTGGAGTCTTTGAATTTTTTCAACATAAGAAGCTGAGGCCGTGATCCATAGTTGGATACCATAGCACTATATATAATTGAGATATAATTGAGTTATAGATAAACAGTTTGCAGTCTAGACTTAATTTTGTTTTTCTACCAATAGGCCAGTTAATTTGAAGTGATTTCAACTTCATTTGTGTTAATTTTGTATCTATATGTGATTACTACGTAAGCCGTCGATCTAGATATATACCCAGATATTTTACTTCCGTTTTTGGGGTATAATCTGTGCTATCTGCAAATATTGATATATGGGTTCGACTGTTAGTTAGCATATCAGAAGGGACCCAGTATTCTGCCTTGGGTTACACCATCTTCAATGGGCTGCGGTGAGCTTATAAAGTCTCCCTACTTAAGAACAAACTTTTGATGAGTTAAATAGCTTTCCAGCAGCTTATGCGTATTTGTGGGTAATATTGTTTAATTTGAAATAATAATCCTTCGTAACATACTTTATCGAAGGCTTGAGAAACGTCAATGAAGAGAGCAGAACAATATTTCTTTTCTTCAAAATTTTTAGATATAACATTTATAAGTCTGCGAGTTTATTCTATGGTGCTATGTTTTTTGTTTAAAACCAAATTGATATGTTGGAATACAATCGAAACGATACACTATCGGTTTCCACTTTACCATTAATAGCTTATCAAACAGCTTTGATATATTAGACAGTGCTTAGGTATTATTGTAACCAATGAGACCTTCCATTCTGGTGGATAATATTCAAGGCGTAATATAGCATTAAAAATAAAAATTATTATTCTTACTGCTATCCGGAGTAGCTTCAAAAGCATCTTGTTACTGATTTTCTCAATACGAGGTGCTTTTTTGGTGTTTAAATCAGCAATAGCCTTGTCCATCTCTCAAATCTCAAAACAAAATCATATTGATTTTCTGAAATTCGTTGTCAGTTGCAAGTTATGCCAAACCTATTATTGGTGCCCACTTACTTTATACTTCAAAATTTCAAGTTTAAAATTAATTTCAAATTAAAAATTTGTGTAGATTAATTAGTGAAAAATTACTTAAATTAACTAATGTTTATTGTATACAAATTAAGTTTATCTCTGATTAATGATAAATAAAACAACAAAACGATTAATTAAAATAATTTCTAAATCTTATAAAAAATGTTTTGAAAAATTTTCTCAAAGATTTTTGTTTAAAGAAAACAATTGTAATTTAAATTTTCATTATTGAAAATCTACAACATACAAAGTAAACTAAAAAAAAAACTGAAATCTTTATAAATACAAATATTTCACTTTATACTTATTTTATTGTTGAAGTTAATTTGTGTAGATTTACAAAGAATTTATTTATTATTGTTCAGAATAAAATTTTATTAGCTCACAAAAATTGTTTGTAATTCGTATTTTTTTTTTTATCTTCAATTTCCTAAAACAAAAATTTAACTTTTAATAATTATTCCTGTTTTTACGATTCCTGTTTGCCCATTTAATTACATTGATCAGTCAGTATTTTTATTTTTCTGCATTGGCCCCTCACATGCAAGAACGAATACGTTATTCTCTTGAGTATGGACCATAAAATTTTGGGCAAAAGTAGGAAAATTAATATTTTCAATGTACTCGGAATGGAATGTATATACATATGTATTTTTTTAATAAAGTCATTTAAATTTTAGTGTTTTTTTTTTTTTTTTTTGAGAACAAACAAATCGTAAATAAAATAATCCATTCGATGCATAAACAATTTGGGGTTTGTTTTCATTAACATGTTTATGTTCAATTTTTCTTTTATACGTTTCTTTTCGGCCAAAATGAAATAATAATTTGGAAAATTGTTAATGAGTCATGAGATTATTTGTTGGCTTAACTCAGTAGCAACTATTTGCTAATAAAAATCTACAAGATTTTTGAAAAATTGAAATAAAACTTATGCATACAACATACTTACACATACATCTTGTATAGTATTTTTACTATCAGATCATTTCGCATACCCGATTTAATGTTAACTGTTTTTTATTTCCATTTTTTAAAAGAATAACAGAAAACAATAATACCAAACTCATTTTTTAAACTAGGGATGTCAATGAAAAAAAGTGCTGTTGTGTTCCCCAGGTCTACCAACTGAGATTAAATCTATTATAATATGTGAGATGTTAAATCTTACAAAAAACATTGTTTTTTTTTATTAGTAATTTCCAAAATAAATACATGCACACACACACAAACAAACTCATATATGTGGATTTGTTTGACAGTTCATCTTATAATATAGTTGTGTTGAAAAATCTCATCACAACAGTCTCATAATACTTCTTGTAATACTAATATTTGAGTCTACACGTGAGATAATTTTCTCAGAGAGCGAATTTGACACTCTTTGACAGAAAAATCTTACTTATGTGTATATGGGCTGTTAGTGAGAGTGAAAAAAATGCACTCACAGAGAAGTTAGGTTTAGTAAATAAAAAACATATTTTTTTTTTATGGGTTTTTGCTTACATTACACTTAAGTTTATCATATATATTCGACTGAAAATCACTTTTAGCTGATCAAATGATGTCCGTCCTTAAGTCCGTTTAAACAGATCGCATATTTCTTAAAGACGAAAATTTGTTAATCTTTATAAAAACTCATAAAATGATTAATCAGAAAATTAATCTAAATCAAGCTCCATAGAGTGGAGAATCTATTTATTGCCGTAAAAAATATAATTCACATTCCTCCTCTATTTTAAAACATTAATATTAAAGAAATTGATGACTATTAATTACCAAACAATTTATTTCCATCAATTTTTCCCAGTACATTTTGTACTCCTTGCACTCTCAGCAACGACTAAATGAAAGATGGTAATAATATGTGTGAACTTTGCCAGCACAATTGTACTATAAAATTTACATCCCTATTTTAAACTCAAATCATTTAACTTTCCTAATAATATTTAATTTTCTTTTTTTCTCATTACAGATCAATAATAAAAGAAATAATAATATGCAATCAACTAAAAATTGGCAATACGATAAAAATTGTTGTAATATAAAATAAGAACCAAACGAGTTAAAAGAAAAACAAAAATAAACATAACATTTCTTCACAAGTCAGCAACACTTGTAATTGAAAGGAACAAAACTAAAAAAAAAAAAAAATAATAAACTAACAGAAAAAAGAGAACAATATAAAAAGAGACTATTACGAAAAATAGAAAAAAAAAATTATCTCTATCTCAATACAGTTCTAAAAAAAAAACAAAAACAATAAAATAGACAACAATTATTCAACTAGAAAAGATAAATGTTTGTGTCAGCGCCATCTTTAAAACAACTAACATACAATTACAAACAAACTGTTACAACAAATAGAAGAAAAACGGATGTATATGATTGACAATTGATTGATTTCCTGCTGTTTCCGTTATTAAATAATCAAAAACAAAATACAAAAAAAGAAATACAAAACAATATAAAACTATATTTTTTCTGCAATAAAAAATTATTGGCAAAACAGAAAAAATAGTTTGTCAACGTTATCGTCATCATCATCATAGAATCATTACAAACAAAAGAAAAAACAAATATTTTACGTTTAAATTATAGCCAAACGTTTTTAGCAAAATTCAACAAAATTTTCATTATTCAACTCTCAATTTTATCTGGAATCAAAAATTTCTCAACATCATGATTGGTCGTTTATTTCGGGCACATGGCGAATTTTGTGCATCACATCCATGGGAGGTTATTGTAGCCTTGCTTACGGTGACAGCATGTATGCTGACAGTTGATAAGCAACAATATATTACCACCACATCTGATGCTGGTGGTGGCGGAGGTGGCGGTGGCAGTAGTAGTAGTATACCTACCTCAAGTCGACATCGTCCATGTCATGGTTGGACACAATCGTGTGAAGGCCTAGAGGCCGAATATAATGCTGCCGATGTTATTGTCATGACAATTGTACGTTGTGCTGCTGTACTCTACTGTTATTATCAATTTTGTAGTTTACACAAATTGGGCTCCAAATATATACTGGGTAAGTGTCTTTACATAAAAAAAAATAAAGTTGTTATTAGTCTTAAGTAAAAATTTTAATTTATTAAATTTATTCTTAAAAATTATTTTGGATTTAAACTAAAACACTTTTATTGTATTTAAATCTTTGAAATACATTTTTTAACCAACATTTATTTTTCAGTATTTTAGATGTATACATACGTAAATTTTATTTCTATTCTGTTTCAATTTTATGCATTTAAGTTCAATTTCCTTGTTTAAAATTGTTTTCAGTTTATACTCTAAAAGGTTTTCGACATACAAACTCATAGACAGTTACGAAAAAAAAATAGGGTCAAGTAAATTTATTTTACATTTTTTTTTTTTTTTTTTGACAAAATTTCATGCAAAATAATAAAATTTTAATGCCATATTCGTTAACATTATCCCAATATGAGGACATCGTCTTAAGCACAAATAGTACTTTTTCAGTGCGGATAAAAATATAGGGCCAGCAGTAAATTCGTCAAAATGTTTTTAATTTTTTTTTTAATTGTTCGAAACTACTTTTTTTTAATTCTCGATAACAATATTAACAATTAAAAACTGAAAAAGCTAAGGATTTTTAATTCCGAGAACTATTTATATCAAAAAAGCATCTATGGATCAAAAATTTTAAAAATATGGGGAAAATCTACGGCACAAACAAATGCCAAGTATAGAAATCGATCATTATAGTAAAATAATTTTATTTTCAATTAAAAGGTAGCAGTTAAAAGCAATGGAAAAAGGTTTAGTGAAAAAAATTTCTGCGGGAATAAAAAATCACCAAAATGTTATAAAATCGGGAATTTTTAATACCATTAGGTAGGTTCAGGATCTAGTAGAAACATAAATTGCTACTCAGAATATATGAAGACAATTGGAGGAAACATTGTTTCTTTAGAAGATCATTTTAAATTTCCCTATTGCTGAGATATCGATCTGACAATATGTTATGTTATGACCCACACCGTTACATTAACAATAATTCTGTATTTTTGGACCCTTACGAAAGTTTTGAGACCAAATTTAACTTTTATAGTTCAACTATAAAATAACTAGTTTTTTTACTTGGTATTACCTGAATTTTGAATATTAATTTTAGCATTAAAGGTCCCCGGCTCGTTAAAATGTTTGGGTGATTTTTTCCCCTGGATCTTTTTAAATTGCTTCCGAGTGCTGTCTATTAATTGAAAATAAAATTATATATGTAACTATAACGATTAATTTCTGTATTTACTACTTGCTTGGATTGTAGATTTTTCCCATATTTTTATAGACCTTAAACTTTAGATCCCTTTTGATATGACTAGTTCTCAGAATTATCTTTTTCAGCTTTTATTTGTAAAAAAGTAAAGTTTCGATTTTTTTACGAATTTACTGCTAACCTTGTTCACAATGATAAAGGACTATTAGCACTTGGGACGATGTACCGTTATTGGGGTAACGTTAAAGGATGTTATTTTTTATTGGTTTATAATTCAATGTATGATTTGACATTAAAAGATTTATTATTTTGTAAAAAATTTTGACAAAAACTAAAAAAAATAAATATAATTAAACATATTTTTTGTGCGTAACTGTATATACATATGCAGTATATATGTAAGTATATATATATATGTGAATATTTTTATCTATTGTTGTGATTGTAATAGACTGTGGTTTTTAGCTATATGTTGCTACATGTTCTTTAAAATTTTTTCATTTGTTGAAATAATTTTTTTTTTTCTCTATTCATTCATTTTTTTCCTTATACACAGATCCAAAAACATTCATTGTATGTAATTGTTTTGTTGAGTATTCTGAAATTTTTTTCTTTTTTTCCTTCATTCTTTTCATTCAAAAAGAAAAAAAGTTAGTTGTATTTTTTTGTCATCAAGTACTATAATGCAAGTATAGGTCAGTGTTTTATTCAGTTTTTTTTCTGAGATCATAATAAGCATGAATATTATACCATCTGACCCTTAGTTGGATGATTGGCTGCTTGGTTGGCTTGGTGTTTTTTGCTTCTTCTTTTTATTTTTTAATTTGCATCAAAATGTATAGAATGGGAAATGATACTTTTTATTATTATCTATTTATATTATTTATTATCTACTTATTTAATATGCAGAATTTTAATAAATATTTAGTTTAGTTTAATTTTTTTTTTTTTCTGGAAGAGAATTTATTTTTTATAACAATTACTAGATTTTGAGGTTTTTTGTTTATTAAGTGAATTTAACAGTCGCAAAGCAGCTCTTGCTAGATAAACTTCTATCGCGTCATTGTCATTATCGCTTAAGGGCGATCAGGCTGTACTTTGTTTTTTTGCCTTCGAGAATTTTGCATCTCACTTTCACAACGGATATTTGGTGTTGTTTATTGATGAAAAAAAAAAAAAAAATAAATAAATTTTAAAGACTTCATTTTTCCTAAAGCCAATTTTGTTTATTGCTAAATGCCATAAAGGTAATAATTGAAGAAATATAAAACGATTATTTCTTCGAAGAAATTTATTTAAAATAAGTTTACCAAATCCAAAAATTTTAAATTGAGTTTCCTTTTGTCATTATTTTCATATCTTTTTTCAGCATATTTTTATTCCCTTCATATAACATTTTATACGAAAATCCTAAAATGTTGTGATTGTTATAATTAAAATAACTTTTGAGAGTATTTGTCTGCATGTTGAAATAGATTTTTTTGAAGCCCAAAGTCTAATTAATTTTTTCAACACATATGTGCATATGCAGGGAAATTCGTTCGGTAATGTTGTAAACGATTTTCTAGAGCAGCCTCAAGAATTAAAATAAAAAAAATTTGTTTGTCCAAATTGAAGATTATTTTCTATATCACATGCAACAAATAAAAATATAAATATTTTTCTATTGGAAAGTTGTAAGCACGAATAGTCTAGAGAAAATGTTCTAGACTATAAACCGTTAAGCTTGAGTTTATATCCCCGTGGCTATTTGTAAGTTTCAATTTTTACTTAAAAAAAAAAATATTAAAGTTTTCGTTATTCGTTAGAATATTAATGTATTATTTACAAAAAAGTATTATTTAGCTTTTAGTTGCCTTTTAGACCTTTTATTAAGCAATAAAGATAATAAAATTTAACAGAATGATGTGTTATACCGCTTGGATTTGTGACTGAAGGACTGTAGGTTCTAAGTTCGATCTCTGGTCAAGAATTCAAAAAATTGTTTTATAATTTAGCTTGAAAAAACCAAAAATTTTGAAGCGTCAAATAAAAAAACTGTTAAAATATCTTTATATATAATTAAAAAATTATCTTCGAAATTTATTAAATAAATGTAAATTCTTCTTATATACGCCAGGATTCGAACCCATAAGCACTTAAAAACTTTTAAGTTGAATTCTTTCTCCTTAGGCCATACGGCAACTTGAAATTTCATATAAAAACTTTTGTTTTATTTTGAGTGTGTATGTAGGAAAGTAAATTTTTGACAGTTATGAGGTGAATAAAATTTCATTAGCCCATAGGTCATAGAAAACAACTAGAAGTCCAACTCTTTTAATTCGCTCAGCAAAAAAAAAAAAAAAAACACTATCGTATCGTATATAAAGTAGTAGAAAATACATGCAAAGAATTCGGCTTTTTTGACAGCTGAGTTAGTTTTTTTTTTTTTGAGGACAAGATGGATTCCTAGTTGTTTTCTATGCCATAAGGCTACATAAATTTTTGGACAAATGAATAGAAAATTCTGATAATCATAATCATGTGCATTTAAATGTTTAATTTATAAAAATTGTATTTTTTCATAAAAATAAATAACGAATTTGTCAAAATTTATTAAGGAAAAAAGTTTTCATTTAGTACAGCAAAACTATGAAATTTTTTCACCATAGGAAAACTTTAATTTTCCATAGAACTTTGCTACCGTTTAGCACACGCTCTTTGTTAAAAAAAAAAATAATTTTTTCAACATTGTTGAATTTGAAATGTATTCAAATTGATTTTTATACCGTTCACATATATGAATTGTTTTTCAACATGATTTCCGTGGGTATAGATAGTCTAGTGAAAGTCCTCACAGAATGACATTGATTTTTTTTTCTTTTTAAATATGAGCATATTTTGTATGAAAACATACGTTTGATAAGTAAATCTGAGTATGAGATGTTTTTTCTTAAAAAAATTTCACTTGACTTTAGTTGTTTAACCCCTAGTCTTCATGACAATTGTTGACAATTGTCAAATTCTCTCTCTCTCTCTCTCTCTTCAAAATGTTACGTGTGGGCCAATAAGAAATATATTGTGCAATCTATTTCGCAATAAATGTTTAAACAGAAAGTTAAGCAATAACGTTTAACATAAGCTGTAAAATTTATTGTTCTCATTTACAATTTTTCCCTTTTTACAAAAATAAAAGCGCAAAATAATTAATTTCGTTTTTAGAAGACAAATAAAGAATAAAAATGCGAAATAAATTAAAATATTCGTTAAAAAAGACAATTTATCATATAACACAAAGTTTATTTTTTATTTATTTATTCATTTTTTTTTTTTTAATTTAGATAATAAGGTAAATCATTACATTATGTAGGTATATCATGTTTGTGTCTTAGAGCCAGACGCTTCTAGGATTATTTTAGGAAGAAGTTTGGAAGAAGCTTATTTTAATTTTAAGTAAAAGAGAAAAATATAAATCTTTAAAATGCTCTCAAATAATTTGTATCTTTACAACGAATAAGTTTTTCTAATCCTTAAACAAAATTCTTTAATAGTTTTTACCAGGGCACGAACCCATAACTCTAAAATTAAAAATTCTGAAAATTTCTGGTTGAAAATAGCTAATATCTAGGTTTATGTACACAAAAAATTTGAAAAAAAAAAAATTTAATTAATTAATTAAACAACACAGGTCATATGCCCAAGAGAACAGTTTTCGGAATTTCTTTATATTACAGGTTTCCAATGTCATGTTTAACGTCTAAGAAGTATACTTCTTCAGTACAGCAAACAATTTAATAAGAGATAATATGCATATGAATCTATTCTTTAAGATTTCTTTAATTGCGTTTATATTTTTTCAAAAAAAAAAAAAAAATAAGTTTTATTAAATTTTTTCATAAATAAAATTTAATAAATTCACGAGAATTATAAATTGAGCAAGAACGTAATATAATATAATTAAAGTTTTAATGAATTTATATTCTGAATTTATATATTTATAGATACAGCATAGAATTTTGTGAAGGGTATGGACGATGGCTACCAGCAAAATAACCCAAAGCAAATATAGAAAAATCAACCAAAAAATTCCTTCGCAAATTTGAATCATATTTCTAATAAAAAATAATCCAAAATTTTGCGGTGATTTTTCGTCATTTTTGAGCTATAATTCGTTTTTAATAACACATTTTTGATATTTTTTTTTTGTCGATTTCTGCTTTTATTTGTTTTTCTAAAATTTTTACAACATAGATGAGAAAGTGAAGTATAAAGTTTTCCTATTCAGAAAAGTTTGATTTAGCGAAGTCGTGATTTGAAATACGCCAGAGTTGAAAACCAATTTAAATCCAGACCAGAATATTACCCAGGCCAAAGTTAAAACTATTTTTATTCTGAATATGGCTGATTTTGTCCAGATTTTATCATATAATGAATTAATTTTCATACCAGAAAGTGTCATAATGGATATTGGATGAAGGTGATTTTTCCTAAATATTTGGGCATTCTTTTTCTTTTTTGGGAAAAATTACCATTTTTAATTTTTTTGCAATTTTTCATTTGGGTGATTTTGCTTTGGGTCATTTTGCTGTCAGCCGTAAAAGATTAGGCCCAGCCGTTTATAACATTTCCACCTTTTTAATACAAGTATTTTATATATTTTTCTTTTTTTTCATAATTGTACTAAACTGTATATTAAATAATAGTAATCATAATTTTAGTTTTATATTACAACCTTAGCTTAGCTTTATCTATTTATAAATCATATAATGAATATGTAAAAAAATGTCAAGGTAATATGATGTTTTTTTTTTTCGTTAGATATTAACTGGTAATATCTTAAATCAATATCGCATAATAGACTTCATAAAATTGTATGTGCCATATGATGGTATTTTTATGATAAATATTCATCACCGACGTAATGAGAAAAATTCTTTTTTTTATCAACATCAATGAAATTATTACCTATACTGCAATGATAACAAGTTTTTAATAGCAATAACTCAGATATTTAACATATTGACAGACATATATTAATAAATTTTGTGTACATAATATTAAAGATGATTTTGTTGTTTCTATTCTTTCAAATACGTTTCTATTAACCTTGACAAAATGTTTATTCAATAATAATTTTTGGGAATTTTGTTTTCTTATTTTTTAGTCAGTATTCCATTATGTAATAACGATCTAATCTAATATGAATACACTAAAGATGCGGACATAATATATTTATTTAAATATAAACAGTGAAGGGTAGAAGTATAGCAATTACATGTGTGATAGGTGAGAAATTTTAACTGAAAGTTTGAACCAGAAAAAGAAATCTTCTTCGAAAAGTTTATTCAAAACACGTTGTGTTTGAGTGTTTTAGTGCTAAAATCTTCAAACTAGGGGTATATTTTCTATTGCACATGGATACATAACACTGAAAGTCATTGCAATGCTTTTTATGTATATATTTTTGTGTGTAAATTTTTAATAACTTTTTCATATTTTTGCATATAACTCGATTGATTATGGACGGATATGGTTAATTTAATTTATTTACAACAGATTTGTATAAAAACGAATTCCAAAGCTTATATAGAAGTTTCACGAAAGTACAAAAATGCATTTTGACCCATATCTCAGTTACTAATGAGCCGATTTTATTCATTTCTTCCACAAAAACATACCAAACAAAGATTCCGAATTTTCTGTGCAAAAACGAAGTCGCATATATAGGGGCTTTTTGGCGATATCTCGGCCATTAATGGACCGATTTTTTTGATTTTTACTAGTGACATTCTAAGAAAGATTTTCTATAATTTAATGTATAAAACACATATAACACATATATTCTAAAAAATGATTTCAATAGGATCCAGAAAATATATACTATTTGGATTCTTAGATGGATATTGTAGAAATTTCAAACGGTATGACAAACTCTTTACACCTGTGGTGAAGGGTATAAAAATGTCCATTCCTATCTAAATTCTTTTTTTACGAGTACTACGGTCTAAGGCTAATCGCAATTGCTTTTACAATTCGATAATTAATTTCTAATACAAGATTCTTGATTACCTTCCAGTTATCGATTTGCATATTTTGGGCTTAAGTGAATATTTTATATGTTTTACTTTTAAAAGCATATTCAGTGAAATTGTCATGTAAAATTGGTCTCGAAGCCTCTAAAACGGCACAACGTATACGGAATAAAATTGCAACAAAATTTAAATAATACAAAAATGACGGCCAAAACTTAGGCGAGGAAAAAATGTGTATGAGTCAAAGTCAATTTTTGGCGATTTTTTTTTTTTTTAATAATTCTAAAATCTAATTTAAATTTAATTAATTTAATTTAATTTAATTTAATTTAACTCATTATAATACGCAAATTAGCATGAAAATTGGAATTGCATATTTTAAAAATATATTGAGATGTGATGTATGTCATAAAAAGAAATATTGAGGTATATTATTCAATAAAGATATATCTTCTAAACTACTTTAATATCCGGATATAACGACAGAATTATTTTTGACTGTTGCGAAAAATCTCTAAATTAAATTAAAGTGTAAAAATTTGAAATCTCCAAATAATTTTAAATTAATATCGATTAATAAGTTTTGGATTACTTTAAACGAAGAATAGTTTGTAGAATAGGATATAATAACTGAATAATAGGTTCAGAAATTTTCAACATCGAGTTTTTAAACAAACTATTAAAAAAAAGTCCTTCAGAACTGCTCCAGAAGTGCACAAAAGAAATACAAATATTGAACAACATAATAAGTTATCTTTTGAAAAAATAATATAAGATTTAATTTAATTTAATTTTTGGAGAAGAAATTTTATTTAAAACTTATATTTAATTTAAGCATATTTGGCACATTTTCTCTACATTTGTTTTTAATCTTTTATGTTATTGTAATTGATGTCATCAATTGTACTCCTTTTCTGAATTTAAAAATTTAGAAATAATTTACACCATAAGAAACTATTTTGCCATATTAGCAAAATAAGTCAGCTCTTAGAACTGTCCATTGCCACGATAATGTCTAATTTATTAGTAACTTTTATGTTTCTTTTTGTATTATTCTATAAAGGACAAAGGATTTTTCCTAATAAATTATTTTTCATAAATCACTTAGTAAACTTTATACGAAATTTTATAAAATAAAATACATATAATAAAAATCTCGATTTTTGTTACCACTTTTATTCATCACTGTACTACAATATACATAGAACACTATTGAATTTATTTTTTTAATAAACAAGATTTTGCGCCTTTGTCCTTATATAATAATACAAAAAAGAATCATAAAAGGTACTAATAAATTAGACCTTCTTTTGATGTAAATAATGTTTTCAATAAAAATAGTTTTCCTTTAACAGTAGTTGTTGTTATTGAGTTTATTTTTTATGGTAAATATGAATTGATGGACTAAATTAATTTTAAATAAATAAAAAAAAAAACTATAAACTTATTAACTTTAATATTGACTTATATTATGTTAAAGGCCACATTCATTCATACACGATTGATTATATAAGCCAACCATGTAGATAGTTATAACCTATAAGTTATTAACCTTGTTAAAAAAACAACCAGAAAAACGCTAATACCAGAAAAATTATAAATAAATTAAGATTAAAAAAACACATGTAAATTTATTAGGGAATTTTGATTAAGATTTTTTTTCAAAAATTCAATGGAATTTTTTAAAGAAACTAAACAAGTTAATGGCTAGTGATGTGAAAAAAGAAGATAAAATATATTTCTTTAGTTTTGTAGACATATACAAATGTAAATGTCAACATGCACAACAACTTAGACTTCTCTTATACCTCCACACATACATACACACAGTTAATATATTTACATTCAATTTAATGTACATATTTACATGTGCATGTGTATAAGTGGGTAAATACTCTAAAACTTGCTATAATTTTGAAGTTTTTATTAAATTTTTTTTTTTTAATTTAACCACCAACTGACGTGGTACGTGACGTGATCAACATAAATTTATACACATACATACATACATGCACTTGATTTGTGTATTTTAGAAATTTCCATTTTCTTAAGATTTTATTAAAGGATAAAGATGTACCTTGCGCGTATTAACTGGATGAATTATTGCTGGCAAAATAAGTTTAACACTTTATTTAACAGATTATTATTGCATGGTATATTTATAGTAACTGCCATACAAATAAAAATATCTGCTGTCACTCTGCTTTTACATTAATTACAATGTTTAGGTAATTTATATGTTACCATATGGTTTATTTTAATTAATAAGAAAATGTACTTGTATCAAAAATGTACTTGTATCAAAAATGTACTTGTATCAGAAAAACGTTTTTCGAGTTATTCGATAAATAGCCTTTTTTAAAGAATCAGTTTCGAATAAGGTTTTACGTAAAAAATACAAATATTTATATTTAAAAAATTATTATTTTTAGTAAAGAAAGTACACTTATAATACATATCATATGTAATGACAATTCCCTATAAACAATTGAAAGATATCTTTCTGAAAGAAATTTACGCAATATCTTCTTTTTATTATTTGAACGAAATTTTCTAGTATTGCATTTTTATCACTTTTAAAGAAAATTATACAATAAACAACAAAAAATATATAAAATTTAATATTTTTTTATTATTTTTATCCTCAAAATATCGCCCTTTTTCAGTAAGGTTATTATCACCTCCGCAATAAATTGATGATATCTTATTGAGATCATCTGGAAGAAATTATTGCAATACTTTTATTTTTCAGTCACAATTTTTTTAGTTATCGAAAAATTGTTCGAAAATGAAAAAAATATTGAAGAAATCTGTTTATCTTTTAGCAAAAAACGAATATTTTTGTGAGCGTTTCAGTTTTCGTACTTTATGATGTTAAGATTTACGTGCATGCATGCTTTACAAGATATAAACGATTTTTTTATTATATTATGGGGTATTATACCTTTGTGCTGATGTTTGTAACGCACAGAAAAAATCATCCAACACCCACCTTAAAGTATACCAATCGACTCAGAATCACTTTGTGAGTCGATCTAACGCTGTCTGTCTGTCTGGCTGGCTGGCTGTCCATGTAAACCTTATTCACAAAAATAATTCAATGAAATTTGGCACGTAGGGTTTTCATGACACAAGGACGAAGCCTATTGAAATTGGTTATGATCGGTTCATTATTTCACCTATCACTCATACAAATGTCCTACCGGAATAGGTGTTTAACGATCATAAATGCCTTAAATATGGCAATATTTTAATGAAATTCGGTGTAAGAAAGTTTTGTAAGTGTCAATCTTTGTGCCAAATTTCATGAAAATTAGTCCATAATTGACGATAGCTCCCATATAAAACCCTCTTCCGAAATCACTTTAACTTGCATAAATCACATACACATGATAGTATCAGGTTTATATTCGACACAAATAAGTTTTATATAAGTAGATATCATAGTGACAAATTATATGAGTATGGCTCCATAATTTACCACAGCTCCTATATAAGCCCTCTTTCAGGAATCACCCTAAAGTGCAGAAATTCATATAATGTTTTGTATTCTTATATTTTATTTTACACTTAGTAAAAGTATCGATTCACAATTGTCCACATGTTTAATATATAAGACCCTTCAACGAATTTTGATGGTCATGCACAATGGTGTAGGGTATCATATGGTCGGGCTTGACCGTATATATGTTTCTTACTTGTGTTTCTATATATTTATTACATCTTCCAGAAGATTATCTGTCGGTATCTTCTTTTTTCACCTAGATGTTTATCTAGCAATGTTGCCTATTTTTCTTCCAGCCGTATTGATTACTTATTGCTAGATGTATCGCCTGTGACATCTCTCCCGATGGGGGAAACTTCCACAATACGAATATGATTATTGCGGCAATAAAATTTTTCTTCTAAGCAATACGAATTCGAAACACTTTTGTATTATTTTGTTTGTAGGGGTAATATAAAAAAAAAAAAATAAAAAGTCTTATCGCTCTTCTGCAGCTAAAGGATAATCCTCAAATTTTGTATTTTTTGAATTGAATTCTGATAATGCTTCTTCCGATCCAAATCTACCTATGTACCTATTTATTGAAATTCACCTTATTCGTGTGACTAAGGATAAAATTAAAATTTACTTCTTAACTACATTCTGTGTTAAGAAAAATTAGTTTAAATCTATTAAAAAATATACAAATCTCAGTTCTTAGTACGTCTGGTGCTACTCAAATCTCAAATTGGAAATTAAAAAAAAAAAAAAAAATACACAGAGAAAAAAAATTCATATATTTGAAAATTTTTTTTCATAAATATTATGAACCGAACATGGCTTTTTTTCCCAAACTTTTTTCATAAAATATAAAATTTTGTTCATAGATATTATTAAATTGTTCATAATAAATATTTTAGGAATTTTGCAAAAAATTTATCAAATTTTTGATTTATGTTGATGAAAATATTTATATATATTAAAATATTTATATATTAACAGAAAATGCCTTAAAATGTCAAAGTTCCAAGGAAAATATGTTAAAAAATAATGCTTAGAAATTTGCATTAAAAATGAAAAATTTTCCAAAGAAATATAAATGAAAATTAAACAAATTTTTTCAGTCTTCTTGACTTTTGATTCATTTGAAAAAATATAAAAATAGTTTTAATGCTTAAGAAATTATGCTGACGCACAAATTTGATACTTTTAATGCATAAAGCCATAAATAAGGTTCCATTAGTAAATATAAAAAAAATGGGAAGTATAGGCTAATTTAGTAAAAAAAAAATAAAAAAAAGAGCAATTCATAAAAAACCGGTTAACCGACAGAAAAAAAACAGCCTGCCGAATTGTTAGAAAACAAAAATTTTTCGAAACTGGTCAGTTTTTTAAAAAGTAAGAACCGCTTAACCGGTTTCCGGTTTCGCTTTTTGAATATACTAATTAATAACAGCTGTAAGGCAAAACTCAGTTTGATCTTTCAGTAGGCTCCATTACGTTTTCAATCCAGTCGTGCCCTTAAATACAAAATAATTTATTTTTGATATTATTTAATAAAAATCTGTTGAAAAAATTTTATTTTATTTATTTATTGATTTATTTATTTATTTACATAAATGTTTAGATTTGATATCTAACATAAAAAATTGATGATTTTTTTTTTTTTAAATAAATTTTGTCCAGGAAGAGATTTGTAATGATCATATCAATCACTACAATATCATAATTTATTGCTGTACTTATCTGATAAAGTTCTTTTTTAGAATATATTTATGGTTGTCCTGGTAATTAGAGTTAGCGCAAGTTTTTTTTCCCAAATTATTACTATAAAATTTCGTATTAATAAATCGTGCATTTTTATATAACAAAAAATTAAAAATTTAAAAAATTCTTTTGCTGCAAAGGGCATCTTAAAATTTTTGTGCTACACAAAGACGTATGTACATTAGGCCTATAACAAAATTTTGACCCTAGCACCACTCAATGACGAATGTTGTGTTATTTGCGAAAAGTAATTTTTTCGGGTCATTTTAGAATGAAAACCTCACCAACAACAAAGATTTTTCTTAAATCTCAAAAAAAGGCATTCATTTTTAAATATTTTTTTTAATAAAGTAAAATAGTAAAGTAAAAAATTTTGTTCAATTATTAAAAGACATAAATATCAAATTTAACGTGTGCGTGTTGTTTTGCATAATGCACACTGGTTAAAAATCCATTTTTTTTTTTTTTTTGCATAAATTACAAAATAAAAATTTAAGACATTGTAAAAAGTGAATGTATTTATACCCTACACCACCACATGCGGTTGGGGTATTAAGCGTTTGTGCTGATGTTTGTAACGCATAGAAAAAATTATCCAACACTCATCTTAAACTATACTAATCGACTCAGAACCACTTTTTAAATCGATCTAACCAAGTCTGTCCGTCCGCCTGGTTGGCTGTCCATATAATACTATGAAATTCAATAATTTAATTAAATTAAAAATTCAATAATTCAATGGAACTTTTATGATACAAGGACAAAGACTATTGAAATTGATTGTGATCGTTCCATTATTTCACCTAGCCCCCATACAAATGTACCTCCCGAAATGGAGCTTAAATACTTAAAAATGCCTTTAAAATAAGAATATTTTAATGAAATTCGGTTTTGTACAAGTATCAATCTTTGTATCAAATTTTATGAAGATCGTTCCACAATTGACCTTAGCTTCCAATTAAAGCTTTTTTCGAAAATTTCTTTAACGTGCATAAATCCCATACGAATGTTAGTATCTGTTAATATACGACATAAATAAGTTTTATGTAAGTAGAAACAACACTGCCAAATTTTATGAGAATCGGTCCATAATTTACCATAGCTCTCATATAAATCCACTTCCAGGAATCGCCCTAAAGTGCATACAATTGTCTAGATGTTAGTATTAACGCATTATTCTGTATTTGTATATTTTTTTTACATTTTGTAAAATTGGCCTCAGGTGTAACATAAGTCTCCTTCCCGAATTTTTATGCTCATACACAATGGTATAGTATATAGTCGGTCTTGACCAATTATCTTTCTCGTTTATAAATTATAACAGACCAATTAATCAGGAGCATATACTAAAACAATATATAATGGGACAATATTGACAGTCTGAAAAAGCATTAAAGTTGATAGTTTAATATTTTTATTTTTAACATTTTAATTCAAATTGAGTTAGAATTATATACAAAACAAGAAAAATATATAATAATGTTGTATAATATAAATTGCAGCCTAGAAAATGCATTTTAAGACCTTTATTTTGAATTTTATATAAGTCGTGTATTTGTCGTTACTTTTGAGTTTTGTGGTCATGTGGGTTATTTATCATGATAACCTATAACTTTGAAGAATGAAAAGTTATGTTTGCTCATGTACTTGCACGAAAATTAAAGTGTTCGCCAAAGCGACAATTTAGATAGTGTCAGCATTTTTCGGCAAATTCTTGCAATCGTCATTTTATTTCAGTCAAAAATTTGCTAAACCTAAACGGAAATTTCATGTTTTTTACTAACAGGTAACCTATTGGGTAGTTTCACTAAATAAATAAAAATATAAAAACTTTCAAAATAAATAAAATAAAACCAAAAGCGAACAATTAAATATCATATTTCAAAATATAACTAATTTAGTGAAATTATGTATTATAGAGGTTTAAGTCAAAATTCTTAAATATAAGTGTTAATTTTAGATAAAATTACTTCAACATAACTTTAAAAAGGCATTAATAACGCATTTTAAATTTGTGCCAGAAAAAGTGGACCAGTGGATAAATGTCCTGTACTACTTTAATACCAAGTTCTGCGCATATGTTCCTTGACTGTTGCATTGGGATTATTGAAACTTCTTTAACAAAGTGTCTTTTAAAACATGCGTACCCGTTATTAAATCAGTTTTTTTGGTTGACATTTTGCTCAATTGATGTAATGGAATGACGATATCTGGAATGTTTCTCCATCTTTAAATTTGGTCAAAGCCTTTATCCACATTTTAGCATTTTTCTAAACGCTTAAACTTCTTTAAAAACCCATTATTTTTAAGTATTGAACACAAAATCAGAATAATTAAAACACGTAGTTATATAAACAAATTTAAATTAATGACATTTTTTGAATATTAACAAGAAAACAAAATATAGTCCGAATATTTAATTTTTTTACACATAGATAGATAGATAGATAGAGAAGGTTGATGCGATACCAGAAAGTACCACATCTCCACCCAGAGACCGATCTCGGTCCATTGTGAGTCCCTTCGTTGAAAGAGCTGTGAAATATAGAATACAATACAGAAAATAGTAGAGTAGAAGTAGAAGAGAAAAGAGTAGGAATGAAAACGAATCATATAGGGGGATTAGCAATGTTTCCAATCCCCCTAGGGTTATACCCCTGATTCTCCCTTAAACAGTCCATTCCCATGACGAAGCCTATGACGTCTACATGATCTGCGTCCCGAACGTCACTTAGCCCGCCGAGGAATTGGCTACCCAGCCATTTCATCCTACGATTTTTACACATAAATATTAAAAAAAGGACAAAGAAAGATACCCTACACCATTGTGTACGAGCATAAAAATTCGGGAAGGGGACTTATATTATACCTGAGGCCAATTTTACTAAATGTAAAATTAAATATACAAATACAGAATAATACATCGCCATGATTTTATGCACTTTAAGGCGATTCCTGGAAGTGGGTTTATATGAGAGCTACGGTATATTATGGACCCATTCTCATAAAATTTGGCAATGTTGTTTCTACTTACATAAAACTTATTTGTGTCAAATATATTAACTCGATACTAACATTCGTAGGGGATTTATGTACGTTAAAGTGATTTTCGGAAGAGGAGTTTATATGGATGCTATGGTCAATTGTGGCCCGATCTTCATAAAATTTGGTACAGAATTTCTTTGCGCCGAATTTCATTAAAATATTCTTATTTTTAAGGCATTTTTGAGTGTTTAAACTCTATTCCGTAGGAACATTTGTATGGGGGCTAGGTGAAATAATGGACCGATCACAATCAATTTCAATAGTCTTCATTCTTGTATCATAAAAGTCCTATATGCCAAATTTCATTGAATTATCTTTAAAATTGCGACCCGTACTTTGTGCACAAGGTTTACATGGACAGACGGACAGACATCGTTAGATCGATTTAAAAAGTGATTCTGAGCCAGCTGGTATACTTTAGGGTGGGTGTTGGATAACTTTTTCTATGCGTTACAAGCATCAGCACAAACGAATAATACCCCAACCACCTATGATGGTGTAGGGTATACAAACAATGACATTACATGAGATTTTATTTTAAATGATTTCCAATCTTTGCAACGTTTTGCTGATGAACTTTTTTGACAACCGCGAAAAAGTAGTACAATTCTTTAAAATGATCTATTCGACTTGACAATTTTGATATTTGAACATTTCCAACCAGAAATCTTCTTACTTTACTTTGGTTTTCTTTGAGTAGCTAGTGATTTATTTAAGCTGCCTGGCATCCACGGTAATCAGGGATTTTCCAGCTTTTTTGATGATTGTCCAATTTCCAGACAAAATAAAATTCCAGCTATATCAATTTTTAAAAAACAAATCAAAATCGATAAAGAAGCTTTAAAAAACAATAATATACAAAGTGAATACGAAAAACATCTAATTACACGGTAGATTTAAAATTGTGTCAAATAAGTATTTTAGTCCTTGTAATCAGATTTTTAACTTTTAAAATAAATAATTAAAATTGAAAGATACATACGTATGAACTTTTTCATACTGTATGGCCCGTAATTTTTACTAAGGCTTATTTCCGTGTAATTAACGTCCGATTTTAAAATTGCTTACAAAGTTCCAAAAGTTCAGAATTGAACAGCATTCCTAACAAAGTGCAAAGTATTTTTTTTTTTAATAATTTCTTTTTTTTTATGTCCAGTTTTTTTCCAAAATCCAGCTTTTTTATCCTGAATGTCCAGCTTTTTGTAAATCTGGTAACCCATCATATTGAAGGTCACTACGCACATACATATGTATATGTACATTCAACTGCACACAAAGTTTTATATGTAGTTACAGATGTTTTATACACATACAGACGAACGCGGTTATAACGAACTCGAAGGAACCGAGAAGTTTAGTTCGTTATAAACGTAGTTCGTTATATCCGTAAAATTCTAAAAAGAATTATTTGTTAACAAAATACACATATTTCATTGCGATACCCATGTTTGGAATTAAAAATGGACTCTTAATGATTTTAAATATTAATGATTTTAATATATCAGGAAGAATATTTTCTTGCATTAATCATTCATTAATAAATAAATAATAAAAGAAAATATTGTTTATTACCGATGTTTTGAAATTAACATGTTTTGAGATATTTACCCTTTGAGGAGTAGCAATTTTCTATGTTTAATTTTAAACCTCTTATAATTTCAGTTTTATTTTTAGCTATTTTCAATAAATGTGTATGTGTATGTGTTATATTAAAAAGGTCAACAACTATAAATATAAAATTCGTATATTATTTGTACGATAATTTCATTCGAAATTAATGCAAATTATTTATATTTGTTCAGTCATGTAAATGGAAGTAAATAAAAGTTATTTCTTTTATTTTTTTTTTTTTTTTCATTTTTAAAACATTTTGAAATGTATAATTTTAATTTTTTAAACTAGTATTTGCCGGAGTTCGTTATAAACGTAGTTTTTTTGCATGAAATATTTTTCTTGGGACCATAAAAATATGTTCGTTATAGAAAAAAAGTTAGCTATAACCGTGTTTGTTATAAACGTAGTTATTTGTAAGGAAAATGTAGATAAATCAATGGGACCGAAGAAAAGTGTTCGCTATAGCCATAGTTCATTATAACTATGTTCGACTGTAATACAAAGTAAATTTATATAAGTTGTAAATATTTAAGACCGGTCTTTATTTGAAATCCTTATTGTTATATACGTACAAGTAACTACTTAATAGTGAGCAGAACAACGTAATAATATATTAAAATAACGGTCATAAATACAGGTATTTTGAAGTTTAATGGTTTGTTATTAATAAATACAGGTATTTTGAAGTTTAATAGTTTGTTTATTATTAATGTTTTTAATGACGTTTAAACAATTTGAAAAAAGAAATTTAATTTTGAAATGACAAAAAATTTGAAATGACAAAAATTCACACCTCTTTTTTGAAAAACAATACACCATTTCCAATTGTATTTTAGAAAGTTCTAATTATATTTCAGAAACTTGTATTCATATTTCAGAAATTTCTAATTATATTCTGAACTATTTGTAGTTCAGAAAATTCTAATTGTAATTTAGAAATTTTCATTTGTATTTCAAAATTTTCTAATTGTATTTCCGAAATTTCCATTTGTAGATAAATATAAAACTTTACTTTCATTGACTTCAGTTCAAAATATTTAAGCATAATTTTTGAACCATTAAAACTTTTTTTTTATATTTTTTTGAAATGAATCAAAAGTCAAGAAGACTGAAAAATTTTAACTTAAATTTTTTTTTTTTCGAAAATTTTAAGTTTTTAATGATTTTTGGCTATATTTTGGAATCAGAACAGAAAGGCTTTTTATCAAAATAATGTGCTCCAGAATGCAAGTAAAATTATGTAAATTTCTAAACATTATTTTTTTTACAGATTTTCCTTGGAATTTTGCCATTTTAAGGCATTTGCTGTTAATATTTTCATGTATAACTATATAACATTTGCAATCAAATCTAATAAAAATAAATCAAAGATTTAACAAAATTTTTGAAAATTTTCTAAAATTTTCATTATGAACAATTTAATAATATCTATGAACAAAATTTTATATTTTATGAAAAAAGTTTAGAAAAAAATGTCATGTTTGATTCATAATATTTATAAAAAAAATTTTCAAATGCATTTATTTTTGTTTCCAATTATACCTGCTAGCTTACCAGGAAAGCAAAGTTTTTGCTGGGATGATTTGTGTAAATTTTAAATTTATTCGAACTTTTTTTATGATTATGAATTTAATAATTAATGAAGAATACACTGAAAAAGATATATTCCACTCTGCTAGTGTCTAGCGGATTGGAATGCATTTTCTTTTCCCCTACGAACCGTTTTCAGCATTCTTCGTGCCCTTTTAATGTCAATTGTAACTTGTAAGTTGATCGTATTTACAATTGATATTAATATTCACGAAGAATGCGGAAGACCTACGTTCTTCTATCTGTACTTAAACAGGCATGAAATATCATACTAATGTATATACATATACATATAACAAAAAAAAAAACAAATTACTTATTTAAAAAATCCGTCATTAAAGATTGACTTTTGTAGAGTTATTGTCAGAAACTAATAAAATATTATCCTCATGAACATCATCATCCAATTCAATTTCATCAAGATTCCATTCAAATAAATCAAGAAAATCAAATTGTGAATTTGGAAAATTTGCATGTAGTAAATTGTGCATTTTGGAAATTGCTCTTATCTCCTCACTGTCACGCACTACTGATAGTGGAATATCATTCTCGTCCTCAAAATTTCTAAATTTTCGTTGGAAGATACAATTTTTGACAGTAAACTGTTACGGTAATGCAGTTTTAAGAGCCTAATTGCATTCTGGTCCATGGGCTGTATTAGTGGAGTTACATTGGGAGGCATATACATTACCCAAATCTGTCCATCTTTAGTATCATGTCTAATATTAGAAGAGCCTTAATTGGCAGTTTTTTTTTTTTTTTTTCTTTTAAAAAATTTCTCTACCTGTAAATATATTTTGAATTTTTTTAAATCATGAATAACATTGAAACAATTTACTAAAACTTACTTCTGGAATAAATTTATCAAAAAAACATTTTTTGAACAGAGCTGCATTCATCCAAGCAGATTTAGAGTTTCCGTACTCAACAGGAAGAATTTTCTACCGAAAAGATCTCGGTTTTTTTGTTTACAAAAAGTTTAATTTTCTTAGTTCCTGCAGCATTAGCACACATTAAAAATGTTAATATCTCCTTTGACAATTTTCTACCTGGAGCAGATTTTTCTCCACTGTGAACATATGTTTTGTTTGGCAACATTTTCCAGTAGAGACCGGATTAATCCGCATTAAAAATTGCCTCGTTTGATAGCCCATGCTCCATAATGGTAGACGCTAACTTATTAACGAATGGCGCAACAAGTTCATTAGAAGAAGATAATTTCTCATCAGACTCTTTTAACAATCGTATTCCATAACGCTTTTTAAATTTTGTTAGCCAACCATCACTGGCACAAAACTGACCATTGTAGAATTTTTTGTGCAGCTCCACAGCTTTGCATTTTAATTGTTCTCCACCGACTGTGATATGGAATTTTCTTTGTGCTAAAAACCACTCGTAAAGTGCATCCTCCATTTTTTTAAATTCACCACTTGTAAGTCTATACCGATTTTTTAACGAACTCATGGAATTATCTAGCAGTTGCGTTTTTTGTTTAATGATTGTCCATATTGTGGATTTGGATAATCCATATTTGTTTGAAATTTCAAACAACGATGTTTTATTTTCGTAGTCTGCTATAATTTTTAATTTATCTTGCAAAGAAATTGTCTTTTTTTTATATCGTTTTACTTGCAACATTTTGACAGTTAAAATCACAAAACACTTTTAAAAATAAAAAAAACTTCACAATAACTTCGCTAAACGTGGATGACCGCGAAAGAATGAAGTAAAAACATAATAAAAACTTCATTCATACGTAAATAAAATAAAAACTCTTATAACAAACCACCATTCGCACTATCGAATAGAAAAAATGCCTATCTATTCGTACTATAGAGTAGTCAATGCAAAAATTTTGCCATTCGTATTATTGGAAATTCGTAATAAAGAGCGTTCGTACTACTGGACGTCCACTGTATCTCAAAATTTATCAAAATTTTAAAAAATCGTTATGTGATATCCTTAAGAAGATCTACAGCCCACATTAGATCGTTTTTCGTGTGAAAATAAAAAGTGTCATTTTGTAGCAGCGTGTAATTAATGGTCTATTGAAATTATTCTTTTTGAATGAAATTATTTTAGTTATTTTTTTGCATACGAGTATTATTGAATTTCAAATTAGCAAGTATTCGAATTCGAAACTACTGAACCGTTTTCAATAAAATTAAAAAAAAAAAAAAACAATTTGAATGCGATAAATGTTTAAAATTTTTCAATTTGTTTTATGAACTTTTTCTATTAAAACCTCCAATAACTGAATGTAGTCAAATTTTTATTCTCTTTATTTATTTTAATTTCAGGTATTGCCGGTTTATTTACTGTCTTCTCTAGTTTTATATTCACAACGACAATAATTAAGTTCCTAGGCAGTGATATTTCAGACTTAAAGTGAGTAAAAATCTCCAGAGACATCGAATTCAATATACAAAATTTAAGATTTTTTTTTTTTATTATTATTGCAGAGATGCTTTATTTTTCCTACTACTACTCATAGATCTATCAAATTCAGGAACATTGGCTCAATTAGCTTTAGCCGGCACCAACCAAGCTGAAGTCACACATAATATTGCTCGTGGTCTGGAACTGTTAGGTCCTGCCATTTCACTGGATACAATTGTGGAAACTTTAGTCATTGGTGTTGGTACTCTGTCGGGTGTTCAGCGTTTAGAAGTCTTATGCACCTTTGCCGTTATGTCGGTCATAGTAAATTATGTTGTATTTATGACATTCTATCCGGCATGTTTATCGTTGATTTTGGATTTATCACGTAATGGCATGGATATGTCACTGGTAAGAGCTAAAGCTAAGGATTCAATATTGTTGAAGGCCTTAAATGAAGAGGAACATAAAACGAATCCTGTAGTGCAACGTGTTAAAATCATAATGACCACTGGCCTGATGATTGTTCACATTTATAGTCGTATGGTATTTTCGAATAGTGAATATGAAAGTGTTGACAAGACTTTAACACCAAAATTGAATATGAATGTGAATAATAATCGCACAGAATCTGGAGAGTTGAGTGATTTGATAATAAAGTAAGTTTAAATTAAATATTTGACTTTTTCCCACAAATGGAAAAAAGTATGTAATTAAATTCAATGCAATTCCAAGCATAATGTGTCTTTATCGGTGACCTATTTATAATTAATTTTTTTTTTTTTTTCATTTTCTGTTGAAATTTCCAGATGGCTAACAATGAGTGCTGATCAAATTGTGATACTTATACTACTTATAGCTTTGGTAATTAAATTCATATTTTTCGAAAATCGTGAAGACTTACATGATCAAATACGACAATCAACTGTTGTTACAATTGCGGCCAAATCATCTCAGACTCAACCACTTGAAGCGCTAAATTCCACTATGCCTACAGCATCACTTGAAACTAGAAATATAGAACAACATCAGCACAACAAGACACTGGTTAGTAAAGATGCAACTACTACAGCTTTTTGTCTCACACAATTATCGATTATATCTGCTAAATCTTTACAGGCAATAGCACCACCGTCACGTATACCCTTGTTTACCATAGAAGAATCAAATACTGCTAATGCTGCAACGCAAACGGATTACGATTTGCTTGATGGCAACCGCCGTGGCAGCGATTGTGCTGAATTGATACCATTGAGCGAATGCAATCAGTTATCAAAGTTGCGTCCTCCTCGTCCATTAGAAGAATGCTTGGAAATATTGAATTCAACCGAAGAGGGTGGTGGAGCTGGAAATCTTACTGATGAAGAAATTATAAATATTGTCAATGCTGGTGGCCAATATTGTCCTTTACATAAAATCGAATCGGTTATAGATGATCCAGTGCGTGGTGTTAAGCTACGTAGACGCATTATAAGTGAACGTGCTAAATTGCCGGCAGAACGTTTAGAATGTCTTCCATATAAACATTTTGACTACAAGCGCGTTATGAACGCCTGCTGTGAAAATGTTTTAGGCTATGTGCCAATACCAGTTGGATATGCTGGTCCTTTGCTATTGGATGGTGCAAAATATTTTGTACCCATGGCTACCACGGAGGGAGCATTAGTAGCATCCACCAACCGTGGTTGCAAAGCTTTATCAGTTAGGGGGGTTACTTCATATGTTGAAGATGTTGGTATGACTCGTGCTCCCTGTGTACGTTTCTCCAGTGTTAGTCGTGCAGCTGAGGCGAAAATGTGGATTAACGATGAACAAAATTATAAACGCATCAAAGCTGAATTTGATTCAACTTCACGTTTCGGTCGTCTCAAGGAATGCCACATTGCCATGGATGGTCCCCAATTGTATATACGTTTCGTAGCTTTAACTGGTGATGCCATGGGCATGAATATGGTTTCCAAGGGTGCTGAGATGGCATTAAAGTGTATAAAACGTGTATTCCCCGATATGCAAATCATTTCGTTAAGTGGTAACTTCTGCTGTGACAAAAAGCCAGCGGCTATTAATTGGATTAAGGGTCGTGGTAAACGTGTGGTGACAGAATGTATAATTCCATCTGCCACATTACGTAGTGTTTTGAAAACAGACGCTAAAACTTTAGTAGAGTGTAATAAATTGAAGAATATGGGTGGCAGTGCTATGGCAGGCAGTATAGGAGGTGGATTTTTTTATTTATTTTTTCGAATAGAATGTATCTTTAGTTTTACTTTTAAAATTTTACAGGCAATAACGCTCACGCCGCCAACATGGTTACAGCTGTTTTTCTGGCCACCGGTCAAGATCCAGCACAAAATGTTACATCCAGTAATTGTTCGACTGGTATGGAATGCTGGGGTGAAAATAATGAAGATTTATACATGACCTGCACAATGCCTTCCCTGGAGGTGGGTACAGTCGGTGGCGGTACTGGTTTACCTGGACAAAGTGCTTGTCTCGATATGTTGGGCGTCAAGGGAGCCAATGTCGCTCAACCTGGTGAAAATGCCAAGAAATTGGCACAAATTATATGTGCCACGGTAATGGCCGGTGAATTAAGTCTAATGGCCGCTTTGGTCAACAGTGATCTAGTCAAGAGTCACATGAGGCATAATAGGTATGTAAGAGGTGATATAAATATAAACAAGTTTTTATAATGGATAAATATTACTAATTTTGTTTTTTTGTTACTTTTTCTCCAGATCCTCGATAGCTGTAAGCACAAAAATAAATAATAACAATGCAAATAATCCCTTAAATGTCACAGTTTCTAGTTGCAGTAAAATAAGCTAAAATTTAAACAGTGCTCTTGCAAGGAACCATTACTATAATTATAATAAAAATAATTTCAAAATGCTATTTACTACCTCTTGATTTTTTTTTATTTTATTTTTTATATAAATTAAACAAAAAAAAAAAAAAAAAAAACAAAAAAAAATAATAAAATGTTGAAACTAAAATTAACAAAATCTGAAGAAAAAATCTCGTAATTTTTATTAAAAAAGAAAAAATAGCGCCAATTGTAATTGAACTATTAATTCTATTTAAAATTTGAATTTTAAATTTCAAACCCAAGTAATAATTGCATTTACTTGCCAATTTATACTACACATATACTGAAATTATGACAGAAACTTTTGAAATAAAAATTGTCAATGAAATGTTTTAAATAGAGTTTAAACCCCTAAAAGTATAAGTTCAGATAAATATCTTAAAGGCGTTCTTATGAAATAACAAATCTTTATTTTTTAATATATAAGAAAAAAAAAACTAAATACTTTAAATAAACTTAAAAGAAAAATACTACAAATTAAAAAAAAAAAGTTTTAAAAACAACAAAAAATTAAATCAATGTGTGCCCGCACAATCTTATGAATTAAATAAATAATTTTACTTAATAGTAGACCAACCTGTGTATATTTGCTAATTGTTGATATATAAAAAAACAAACTGAATTAAATTGTATTTTTATATGAAAGTAAAAGTGCTAAAGCAATGTTGCAAATACCAAAGTTTTATATTAAAAATAAAAAATAATTTTAAATATTTTTGATTTTTAATTTCAGAACTTTTTTCTTTTTTTGGTTGTATTAAACTGCAAATATGTAAAGCTAGAAACAAATTATTTTTAAATATTATGATTTAGTTTTCCTTGTATTTTTTTTTTTTTTTTGCAAAATTTTTTTTCTGTTTTAAGTATATGTATGAGTAGTAAGCATTTATCCATGTAAAAAAATAAATGATTAGTATGTTAAACTAAAAAATATATTTCAAATATTTATTTTTTAACTTGTTTTTATTAGTTTTAATTTAAATTTACAATTTAATGTAATTATATTAAAATAATATAATAAATATTTTTTGTTTTTCGTAGAAGTTAAAAAGAAAACTTTAGATTTTTTGTAAAGGTTTAAGAATTAACATGTAAGAAAAATATAGTCACTCTACAAAAGTATGTAAACACATTTTAAAAATATTCGTTTCAATAGGATAATTTCAAATCTGATATAGATACATTAAACAGATATCCCTATAAGCAAAATAATACAAAAGTCATTCGAATTTGTATTGCTTAGAAAAAAATTTATTGCCACAATATTCATATTCGTATTGCGAAAGATTCCTCCATCGGGAGAGATTGTGCACCACAGGCCATACATCCAAGCAATAAGAAATCAAAATGCCTGGAAGAAAAACAATATTGCTAGAAAATTATATACGTGAAAAAAAGAAGATTCCGCCAGGCAATCTTCTGAAAGATGTAAAAAATATATACCAAATTATCACTAAAACAATCTAGATAATATAATAAAGAAGCTTTTACATCTCGCAAAAAATACATATAAATGTTAACATCATGAACTCTAAAACGCTCAAATAAAATATTTTTTTTTATTTTCTTTTTTTTATTTTTTTTTTTTTTACCTAAAAGACAAATTTCTTCAATATTTTTAATTTTTAAATAATTTTTCGACAACTGAAAAAATTATGACCGAAAAATAAAAATAATGCATTTATTTCTTCTTGACGATTTCAATAAATTGATGATATATTGCTGAAGTGATAATCACCTTAGTGAAAAAAGCGCGATATTTTGAAGACAAAAAATAAAAATAAAAATTTTATATATTTTTTGTTGTTTATTGCCTAATTTTCTTTAAACTAATAAAAATACAATATTAGAAAAATATAGTTTTGATGATTTTCTTCCAAATTATAAAAAGAAAAAGAAGATATTGCGTAAATATCTCTATGTTTATAGAGTAGGAATCGAAAGTAAATAAGGTTGTAATTACTTACAACATTTAACTGGGTCGAGCTTAACAACATTTTGAACGATAATAGAAAATTAGGTAAGCTTTAAGAATAATTTGTGCACAATTCCAAATCCATAAAATTTGACAGTCTTAGTTCGAATAAAAGCTCTAGTTTTCAATCGATTTTCAAATGACAATGGTTTGAGAATATATCAAGAATATATTGATAAATTGAAAAATTCATAATATAACTACAGAAGGCAGAACCATTTGGGAGTGTTGTCATTCGTAATTCTTGTTAAGTGATGCAATTGAAATATGAAAAACAAAAAATAAAAATTAAGAGTAAAAGAAATATATAAACAGGTATGTGAAGGAAATCGATCGTTTTCAAATCGAACGGTTTAAAAAGTTGTAATGAATTTCGATTAATTTTAAGAAACATTTTTGGAACAAAGCTTTATTTTTCCTTTACAGGATACAGCACTATTGAAAACCAAGGAACTAATTTTCATGGAACACTTAAAATTTTATAATAAAATCTGATAAAAAGTGAGTTTACTATAATTTTAATCAAGAAAGAAAACGAAAAAATAAATGTATCATATATTTTTTCGATTTCAATTGGTTTCGTTTTCGGAATCGATTTCCATCACATACCCGAATAATTTGTTTGATATGTTTAAAAAACATATTTGATATCAAACATAATCATGTTTCAAACTTTTGACATTGTATTTACTTATAAGTATATTTATTACACAAAAATTGTGGTGGGTCATACTCAAATTGCAATGTGTCAACGGGGTCGTGAAGCTCTAAATTAAAACGAGAAAGAAAGATATAGACAGTCAAACCGACTATATGATACCCTACACCATTGTGTACGAGCATTAAAATTCGGCAAGGGGACTTATGTTACACCTGTGGCCAATTTTACTAAATGTAAAATAAAATATACAAATAAAGAATAATGAGTTGATACTAACATCTAGATGATTTTATGCACTTTAGGGCGATTCCTGGAAGTGGATTTATATGGAAGCTATTGTAAATAATGGACCGATTCTCATAAAATTTGGCAGTATTGTTTCTACTTACATAAAACTTATTTGTGTCGAATATTAACTCGATACTAACATTCGTAGGGAATTTATGCACGTTAAATGATTTTCGGAAGAGGAGTTTATATGCACGCTATGGTCAATTGTGGACCAATCTTCATAATTTTTGGTACAAAGATTGATACTTATACTTATTTTTAAGGCATTTTTGAGTGTTTAAACTCTATTCCGGAGGGGATAAAGAGCTAGGTGAAATAATGGACCGATCACACTCGTACTTTATGCACAAGGTTTACATGGACAGCCAGCCAGACGGACGGGCATCTTTAGATCGATTTAAAAAGTTATTCTGAGTCTACTGGTATACTTTAATGCGTTACAAACATCAGCACAAACGCATAATACTCAACCACCTATGGTGGTGTAGGGTATAAATATATTTTCAAAATGTTTCTGAAATGCGCTCAAAAAGTAAAAGCTTGTTTGATTTTTCTTCGCAATGTATCTATGATGTTTTTGTAATTGTGGAAACTTGGTTAAATGGTGAATTCTTAGATACTAAATTTTTCGACTTAAATTTATATAATGTATATCTCGTAAGGATAGATATTTTGGGAGAACTGGTCTTGAGAGAGGTAGTGGAAAATTCTGAACTCGTATATCTGCTTGAATATTGTCGTGGATGAATTGTTGGACCAGCTGTTTGTAATACTTCATGCAGCAGATGGTTCATTTGGATTTGTGTTCTTATAATATTATGTAACTATATGAGAAAATGGGTTTAAATACTAGATTCTTCATTTTTAATGATTATAATTTCAATGATTTAGTGTCGCGCTAATTCTAGTAATAGATTAACACCATTCAATGTAAAGAAATTAATCTAATTAATTAATTTTTTGATATGGATCTTATTCAAATTAATAATATTTTCAATAAATTCAATAAAATTTTAGATTTGATATTTGTTCATTCTCATTTTATTCCTAAAATGTATAAATGTTTAATTCCATTTTCTCCAGCGAATGTTCATCATGAAGCCTTAGTTTTACAATTAGATTTTAGGTTTTTTAAATACTCTAACTCAGTCTTTTTTTAAACAATTCGATTACAGAAAAAATAATTTGATGCATTAAATTCTGAATTGATTAATATTAATTGTAAAAATTTGTTTCATGATTAAAACGTCAATACATCATATGAAATTTTTTTAAAAACATTTTTGAATATTTGCTACCATATATTCCAATGAAAGTGATTTTTCCAACTAGTCATCCCTGGTATACTAAAATGTTAAAAAATAAAAAAATATGTAAATTACATAAACGTTACTTAGTGCAATTTAATTTTTTTTTTTTTTTAATAAATTTTTATATAAACTGTATTTACTTAAAATGGAAAGCAATATAAAGGCTAACCCTAAATATTTTTCGACTTTCACTTGTTTACCATCTTCTATAGTTTATGGAGATGTATCTTCTGATAAACCTGAAGATATTGTAAATCTTTTTGCAAATTTTTTCAAATATAATTTTGATTGTTCTTTTTCAAATAATTATTTTAATAATAACACAACTTCTGATATAAATTTATGACGTATTATATTATCTAATAAAGTTATTTTAGATGCTATTAATCTTGTGAAAAACTCATTAAAAATTAATGTAGATAATCCTAGCTCCTAATAAATAAATAAATGTTCGATTTCAATTAATTATCCGATTTTATACATTTTTAATAAATCCCTTTCTGAAGGAATATTTTCTTATTGTTGAAAATTTACTCTTATTTCACCAATTTTTAAATCTGACAACCGTAATGTATTTATTTATAGATCTATTTCTAAGTTATCAACAATTTCAAAAATTTTCGAATATGCAATATTTAAAATTTTATATTTTAATACGAAATCTTTTATAATTAAACAGCAAAATGGATTTCGCAACAAGAAATCAACAATCACAAATCTTGCTGTTTTTCCTGCTTTCTGTTTCTCACAATTTGAAAATGGTTTACAAGTTGATACTATTTACAGGCTTTTCGAAAGCTTTTGATAAAATTTCACATTATTTTATCTAAATAAATTATTCCTTTTGTGTATTCATTCCTCTTCATGCATGGTTGTCGTCCCATTTGACGAATAGAATTTGTGTTATTAAAATTAATATATATAAATCTATTCCATAAACTCAAATATCGGGAGTGCCCTAGGGTAATGTGTTAAGGCCCGTTACTTTTTAATATCTTTATCAATGACATATTTTTATGTTTTAAATACTCGAATTTTTTGCTTTATGCTGATAACTTGAAGATTTTTTCGAAAGTTAAATGTATAACTCTGCATTTGCAAGAAGACATTTTTATTTCTTAACATTAGAAATAACTTTCGGCTTAATAACGGGAAAACAATTTTATTTATATGTTAAGTTTATACGTTAAATTGTCTTTTGTTATCGAAAATTTTAATTTATTTCACATTTTTATTCTTTATTTGTCTTTTCAAGACAAAATTAATTATTTTTCACTTTTCTTTTTCTTAAAAAGGGTAAAATTTTAAAAGAGAACTATAAATTGGACAACTTATGTTAAACATTATTACTCAGCTTTGTGTCTAAACATTTATTGCAAAATAGATTGCGCAAAATTTTGATAAAGTAAAAATTTGCAAGAAATGCATCCTACAAACTTCAAGGTCGATGCGACACGTATTAGCGACATCCGATCGCTTTAATATTTTGCTTGCTATGTTTTTACATAAAAAAACAATCCTTGATAGAGTTACGGTCGAAATTCTAAACTCGGCTTTTTTTGAAGCGGTCTAATGTACATATGTGTTGTCCTAAACACTTTTTGAATATTAGTAAATCAAAATGTTGCTTCTCTATTGTTGTAGTAGCAGTCTAGTAGAGTCTGTAAAGTTTTACATATTTTTTTAATAAAGTTTTAATAAATTTTTAATAAAGTTCGGCCTAATATTAAATTTTTAATTGCATTTTTGAAGTGGAATTGATTATTGATATTGTTATAATTGTTATAACGGAATTACCATCATTCCGATTTCATCTTCTCTTCACAAAATAAATTTGAGCATATAAGATTCTCCTTAGTACACTCAGACCTATATTTGACTGATTTCGATTTGCGTCGTTTCGCTTTGCATCGTTGTTTGAAATTTCAATATTTCGATTTGTGTCGTTATGATTCCGATTTCCGTTGCTATATAAGGAGTTTCATAATTATTAATAACAGGTATAATGGTAAAGGAAAATTTTAATGAAAAAAATATTAAATTAAAATAGAATTTATATAAATACTATCTGCATTCCCCATAATAATAATAATAATAATAATAATAATAATAATAATAATAATAATAATAAGATAACATAAAAATACAGTATTGCCCAGTTATTTTCAAACATCGATGTTTCCCGTAATGCTTCTTTTTTAAAAGCTTCCAGTTTTATTACAAAAAATAAAAAGAAGTTTAAAGTGCAAAAAAAACTGCAATATTTTCATTATTTTCATCAATTTAATTTAATTTATATCCCATAGTTCCTTCCACCCTAAAGTACATCTATATTTAAAATTTCATTAGAACCCATTCAGCGGTTTAGACGTGATTGCGTTACAAACACACACTTGATTTTATAATATTAATGTTGATAATATATATTTTAATTTCACCTCTTTTTATAAAAAATAGTACTTTTTTATTAAAAATTAACTTCTTTTCTGTTCAAGTATTTTTATACTAAATAGAAAAAATAGTGATTCGATTTGTGTTGTTTCAGTTTCAGCAATTCTCCGGTCCCCATTAGCGACGCAAACCTGGGCCTCAGTGTAATCTTTATTTTGGTTCATTTCTTAAAAAAGGTATAGTTTTGAAAATTAGAGAATTTTAAAAATGTTAAACCTTTTTTGGAAATTGGTAATGTATTAAGATTTGTATTTTTTAATCTTAAAAAATTAAAATATTTTGTGAAAATTGGCACTTTTCTTGAAAATTTTAACTTTTTTGAAAACATGTACAATTTTTAAAAATTAGTACTTTTTTAAATTAGATCTCAAATTGGTATTTTTTTAAAAAAAGTTGGTAAGTACTTAAAAAAATTTTCCTTTTAAAAATGACTGGTTTTATCCTGTAGATTTTTTTGAAAAATAGGAACCATTTATATTTTGATGTTTTGTTATAGATAGTTAAATAAATAAACTTTATACGTAGACAAGAATAATTCCAAATGAATTTAAATATTTTACCATTAATAAAGAATTAAAAACTTGTAAAAATAAAGTGAAATTTATTCTAATAAAATCGCAACATTTTAATTTGAAATTCAAGGTTTGTATAATTAAATAACAAGTGCTCAAATTTTATTAGTATATTGTTGTTTTCCTCACCATTTCTGACTAAAGTAAAGATCTGAATAGTACTGGAACAGACTACCCAGCAAAAAATGAGTCAAACTTTATAAACGACATCTAAATCACATCAAAAGTGTCTAATGAATATTTTCAACTCATTTTTTTGCAATTTTTAACATTGTGTTTAAAATTGCCCTATTAAATTATTTTTTATCTAATTTTTCCTTGGTTTTTAACATTTCTTTAACATTTGGTCAGAAACACAAAGAAGTCTAAGGAACAGGCGATTAATCTTGATTTAATTTTTTCTTTCTTTTGCATTATTTAAATTTCATTTTATTCCTTTTCTGGAAATTAAAAAAAATAAAATAAATTATAATTATTCACAGTTATGTATTTAATAAATCATCTTTTAAAATATCATTTTCTTTACTTCGAAGGAGTCGGTTTTCCTCACATCATGAATAAAAAGATAATATAAATAATGTTACTAGTTTATGATCACATCTAATTGTCAAAAATGAATTACATTGCTTTAATGACATGGTAATGTTAAATTCATAGGTTTTTCAAGAAAATTTTAAGCAGTGCAGGTTACTAGTTGTGGTGATTTTATTACACCTTTTTCCTCACTTTTTTGCTCGGTGTTATAATATTTTGAAATTTGATTTTCAAAAATAAAAAAATTGCAATAAAAAACTAGAACTTACTTGGGTTAAGAATTTACATTTTTTACGAACTTAAGGCTGAAATTAAAAAATATAATTTTTTTAATTAATATTATTCAAACTAATGAAAAGTAAATATGTAAATACAAAATCAACATTTAAACAAAGATGTTTAGTTACATATTTAAATTTACAACAATAAAATGTTAATAATTAAATCAATCTTTAAACAAAATAAAACAAATAAATTTTAAGTATCATAAGGAACACAATGCGCAAAAATTCGTTATATTTTTATTTAAAAAATAATAATTTGTATTACATTTTAAACTTTATTAATTTTTTTTTTTATTTTTTTAATATTATTTAATTTTAAAGATGATACAATTCGTTTCTTATTTTTTATTTGTAAATGACTGACCTATGTTGTAATGTAGTGTGCTATAAAAAGAGAACTATAATTTCTATAATTCCATTAAAAATGTGATAGTAATTATAATTTTGAATCAAACATCAAACTGTTGTTGTGGTTCTTTTAGAAAATTATTAAATTCAGCTTACAATTAATTTCCAAATATAATGTGAGAAGTTAATAATAGCAATAAATTATTTGCTATTTCAGACTTTAAACGAAAATAAAACTATATAGATCATTTTTGATTATCATTTTCAATTAATGGGTAAAATAATTTTCCTTGCCGTTTTTTATTCTCTAAATCATTTTGTGGTATTTCATAAAATGAAAACAAATATAAATAATGAATTAGAAAAACATTAGAGAAAATTATAATTACGCTGAATGGAAAATTATGATGGATGTAAATACTTGTAAATTTAAAAATGATTGTAATTTAATTTGTTTTATGTTTCGTTTATTAATTATTGGATGCTTCTTGTTGTACATTTAATGATGATTCATCAGCGGACAGTATGGTTTTCTTGGGACTGGGTTCAGTGGAATCATCATGATCGGGTTCAGCTACAGCGGCAGCCTCTTCAGCCAAATGTTTGGCCGAACCATTTTTAATGTCTTCGCTATTATGTTCGCCACTACTGTTACTGGCAGCACATAAAAGTTCATCGGGATGAGAAATTTTGCGTTTATCTATGCGTTCCACCAGAGCATTATGTAATTGATTGATTTCAACGGGACGAGCCATAACCAAGAATATTTTTATTTTACCCGTATTATCCATGGCAGTTAAACGCAAAGATTTTTGGCTAGGACGTTCCACAACCATACCGGCCCAAACCTTAAATAACAAATTATTGCATTGTGCGGTACTTCATGTATGTGTCATAATGTTTAAGTATCTTACCTTGGTATTAAGCAATAGGCGTAAATTGCCTGCTGTTCTAAATACCAAACGAGAACATTCATATTCAATTTTAGAATCATTGAGACGTAGACTACCACGACCACGTTCTTCCCAGTTGCTATTAACAAAAGCAAATAACTTACAATTTAACTGGAAGAAATATAAAATAAATGATTATCTTAATCATTAATTAAAAATTAAAAAAAAACCTACATCCACTATATTAACTTCATTTTCCTCTCCCGTAAATGTTTCAACTTCTTCATATTTACGTTTTTGAGCGCGGCTCTCTTCATACTCGCGTGCAACTTCGGTAAGGCTTTTAACTTCGGTATTGGCATCTTTGCCCGAAGCAGAGTCACAACCTTCTGATGATTTTGCCGCTGCTGCAGCATTTTGTATAACACTAGAAAACAGTAGGCCTTCTCCTGAACCTGAAGTTGACGATTCAATATTATCAGCGGTGGTAGTAGAATCGGATTTTAAGTTTTCCTAAAATTGATAAAAAGTTTGAGAAAATTTTCTCCTAAATAAAAATTTTTTTATTTAAAACTTACACCTACGACACGTTCATGTACATTTTGTCCAAAAACAAAACCTGATTTCTCTACCAAAGGTATAGAATTTTTGGCAGCAGCAAACAGATTAGAACGTTCCATACCATTTTTACGTAACAATGACAAAGGATCTGGACGTTCATCCGACACATCATTGTGATCACCATTATCATCTGCTTCGGAATTCTTGCTTTCATAGCCGTCTCCTTCTTCATCGTCTTTATGATCTTTTAGGAAAGGATTACTTAATTTTTCACTTGATTTCTTGTCGACAGCCTCACTACCAGCACCTTCACAATCACCAGATGCTGTTGCTGCACCATCGGCAGCATCATTTGATGACGTTACATTATTTGTTGTGCTGTTATTTGTTAAAGCCGAACCTAGTCTAGATGGACCTAGCACCGACGGACGCAATACGCCGGCTCTTAGTACTGGGTTACCAACAACACTGCCGCCACCAGTTAGTCGAGAATTCTGTAGTATAGAATCACTTCCCATGCTGTTCGATTCGTTTGAATTATCTGCAACGTTATAAACAAATCATAAAATATATCCCCTTCCAATTGTCTCTACCACCAAGTATTTTATCTTTGTTTTGTTTTATCCTGTTTCTTTTTCGAGTTTGGTGAGACCCGCCTGCCAGACTTTTTTCCACACTCTCATTTTAATTTTTCGCATCGTCTGATTGCATATTTTATTTCTGTACTTACCATTGTTTTCGGACATTTTAGGAGTTGTATTTTCTTTAATTTAATTTTAATTATACACGGATTATTTTATTTTTAGATTGTTTTTTTTTTTTTTTTTTAATAAAACAAATTGCAAAATTGATTGAAAATTAATAGTGCTGAGCAGAGAACTGCGCCGAACAATTTTATCGGCGGCGGCGTCTTTTGCAAAAATTGCCGGCGGCTTAAAATAGGCAGAGAGCCGGCGGAAGAACTTTTTATTTCTTTGTTTTCACATCGTCTTATAGAGCAACAGTTCCCCACGTTGGGGTCCAGCGCCTTAGGTGCAAGTGGGTGGCGAAAACCGTTTATTTAAACACAACTATAAGTATTTCCTAAAAGATTGATTACAAATTTTTGTATTAATTATTAAATGTTTCAAAGTAGCGAAAAAAGTTGAGGAGTATTAATTAGGGTAGCCTAAATCGACTAAAGAATTGTTTGGTTTGCTGCAGTTATTTATATTTTTAATAAAATATTTTTTAACTTACATAATAAGTTACACAAATAATAAACAAATTTATGCAGAATACATTTTTATGTAGTTTTGAAGTAAAACAACATAAATTGTATTTATTTTATGAATATGGAATGTTAAAAAAAAAAAAAAAATACAGAAAGTCTACAGTAATCAAAGTAGCAAAACAAAGTTATTATTAACATTATCATTATTATTATTATTATTATTGTTATTATTATTATTATTATTATTATTATTATTATTATTATTATTGAAACCTTTATAAAATAATTAATTAATTACATTGTTATGACGATTTACGTAAAAGTATTACAATAATTAGCATTTATATAATTAAATAAGGAAGCTACTAATATCATAGTATTAAGGAAAAGTTGTAATAAAGAAAAAACCCTTGTACATACTTAAACGTTATAAGAAATTTTAAAAACAACCATCAATTATTACTCTTTAAGTAAAAAAGCGTCTTAGTGATTGTCTAGTAAATTTCTTGTTATTTCATACGTAGATGTTCTGCATTTTTCATTAAATGACAGTTTTTCATTAAATGACAGAGTTCCCTTGCAAATGAATTAAACATTTTATGGTTAGTTTCTATGCAGTAGATCAGTAGAATATCTGGGGTGTAGGTTATGAATTATTTTCAAATTTTTATTTTGTATTATCTGTAATTTTCTTGTGTAAGTAATAGCAGCTTTATTAAACCAGACTTAGGTCAAAATTGGCCGAATGCACATTTTGCAATTAGTCATCTTGTTTTTTAAATTAAGCTTAGATCTTCTGTTGAGTAACGCCAGGTCTACAACTGAGATTACCGCTGATATAATATGTGAGATAACGCCGGCAGAGTAGAGTAACCAATTTGTTTATATTGTTAAAACTTAAATAAGGGGTACACATATTCTAATAAATCCTATAAGATATCATTATTTTCAATCAGTCACAGAGTAAACATGTCCTTTTTATTTAAGAAATTCGAGTTTTTTTAGCACAATTTTTTTTTAACATGTAAAACCAACACTAAAAGGAAACATGCACACACACAAACAAATTTTCGTATGTGTATCTTTTTTTTTTTTTTTTTGGAAGTTCATCTTATAAGATGGTTGTGTAGAGAAATTTCATCACAACAGTCTCATAATACATCTTATAATACTAATATTTGAATCTACACATGAAATAATTCTCGCAGAGAGCGAATTTGACACTCTCTGACACAAAAATCTTACATATTATGTTACGTCTGGACGGGCTGTAAGGGGTAAAGTGCACGGCCGCATTTGATTGATTTATTCCAAATATGCTGTAAATGATAGTTTTTTATCTAAGATAATTCCTAGATATTTGATGCTATCCTGCAGAGGAATAAAAACTTAACCTAGAATATAAATGTTTTGTAGGAATACGTTTATTTGAATTATTATATGGAAATATAATAGCTTGTGTTTTACTACCATTAACTGTTGTCTTCCATTTATCAAAGTATTTGTGGGTAGATTTTAAGCTATCTTCCATTTTTTATTTTTATTTTTTTTTTTTGAGTATTGCGTTTAACACCTTAACACAACAAATAAAAACACTATCGTTAGCGTAAAAAGCTACTTCTTGATTCTTGCGAACAGTAAAATCGGAAGTATATATTGAACAATCCTTGATCCTTGCGGCAGATCCGTAGGGATTTCTCCATCGCTAGATAACGTGTTATCTATAGATACAACAAATAAGCGTTGATCTAAAAAACTCTTTATTATCTTTAGCAGGTACATTGTATAATTGAAGGAATTTAGTTTAAAAACCAGACCTTCATGCCATATTGAATCGAAGGCTTTTTCAATGTCAAGCAAAATAACTCCAGTGCTCTTGCGATTTCTTTTGTTTGTTTCAATAAAATTAACGACTCTTTTTAGTTGATGTTCAGCAGAGTGCTCCTGCGAAATCCAAACTGTTGAGGGTTAATAATATTATTTTGGTTGGAAAAGTCTAAAATTATCTTATTAATTATTTTTTTAAATGTTTTATCCAATAGGCTTAGGATGTTGATTAGTCTACAGCAAGACGGTAATTTATTATCCTTTCCTGGTTTAGAAATAGCTTTCTATTAAACAAGAATTGAAAAGTAACCTCTTAGAGTTTCAAAAAAGCAATCGGGCATCTTTTTAAGGATAATGCTATAATTGCTATCTAAACCGGGGGCTTTATTATTTTTCAATAAAAGTATAAACGATTTAATTTCATCTAAATTGGTAAGGTCTATGTTAGATCTGTCAAGAATTGTATCGTTAAGATCTTGAGATAGCTGTGTCCATAAATGAATAATTATTTATACATTTGAAATATATCTTCCTGGAAAAAATTTACGTAATATCTTTTTTTTATTATTTGGATCATCAAAGCAATATTTTTTTTTAATATTGCATTTTTATCGGTATCTTCTTTTTTCACCTAGATAATTATTTAGCAATATTGCATATTTTGATTGATTCGATTTTGATTTGATGTATCTCCAGTGGCGCACAATCTTTCTCGATGGGGGAAACTTTCGCAGTACTAATATGATTATTGCGGCAATAAAATTTTTCTTCTAAGCAATATGAATTCGAATCACTTTCGTATTATTTTGGGTAAGTCTGCTATTGCCAGTGCCATTTTTTAAAAGTTCACCATTTACATGAAGATCAGTAAATGACTTATTGCTGTTTTTAAGGACTTTTGTTACTTTCCAAAATTTTTTAGAACCCAGAGGCAAATTTGAGATAAGTTTTGACCAGGATTAATTTCGGTCTTTATTAAGGTAGAAATCAATAAGTTTATTTAATAGCTTCAAAATACATTTTAATTGATTTTTATAGTTTAAATTCCTACATCTTTGAAATTTACGTTTGCATTTATTTATCTGACTAAGCAAAACAAAGTAAAAATTTATAAACCTTGAAGTCTTTACTTGATCGGAAATTTCAAAAATAATTAGTATCTATCAACAATAAAAGATCTGAAAATTGTATTTTTTAATTTTCTCTTCACAGATAGTTTTATTTATTAATTCTTCATTTACTAAATAAAAAACTTTATATGATTTATTATTCGAAAACTTTGGAAAATTATAAATTGAAGCCAATTTTAGGCTTCTCGACAAAGTTTTATTTAAGTACACTCAGGCCTCGGTTTGAGTGGTTCTGATTTACGTCGTTTCGCATTGCGGTGCAGTTTGAAATTCGATTTACGTCGTTATATAACAGGTGTAAAGGTATTGAAGAAAATTCTAATAAAAGAATGATTAAATTCGCTGCATTGTTCCAAAATCAAAATAGAATTTATATAAGTATTTTAATTTCATCTCTTTTTACAAAAAGTACTCCATTTTCATAAAAAAATTAACTTCTTTTCAGTTCAAATATTTTAATTCTGAAACCATAGTGATGTAATTTGAGTCGTTTCTAGATAATCCAAAAAACCGACTTTTTAAGAAAACCAGAACCGAAAGGTTTGACCGAAAAATCTTATTTTAGAAAAAACTGGTTGCCCGGTTATAAACTTTCTAAAATTCGGTTAACCGGTTTCCAGCTTTAACAAGAAAATATTATTTTTTGTATTTTTTTAAACAAATGCCTGAATTTATACGTGCATACAATAAAATAATAAATTTTGATGTGGATAATTTCAAAATTTATGTTTTTTATTCACGTTATAACTTAAGAGAAATTAATTTTTGTTCTTTTTTTATTTGAAATTGTTCTTATTTATTTGATTTATCTTATTTAATAAACTTTCTTTTTATTTTATTTTATTCCTAATCCTGGTATTTGAAAATATGTGTTTCCAAAATAAAACATATTTTATGATTGAAATACTTTTAAGTGAGCGAAAAAACTAGTGCATAAAATGCATGTTATTAAAATGGTACCAACATATATTTTTTATGAAAGAAAGTTTTAAACTTTAAATAATTTCCCTAGAGGAAAGAGAACCGGTTGAAAAGTAATCACGTGACAGGTTCTCAGGGCTAGTGGTAGGTTCTAGTTCCGGAGCAACCTGTCGCTTTTACATGGGGTTGTTATTGGAGGTGGCTAATTAACACTTTAGAACAGGTCATAAACATGGTTCAAAAGGACATGTTCAGAGTCGATTAATATAATAAAAATTTTATAAAAATTGATTACTTTTCAAAATTATTATTATTTTTTTATTTTTATTTTTACTGAATTATGTTTATTTTTTGTTTTAGAATTTTTGAATTCGGGATTAAGTTCCTTCAATAACTGTAGAAGAATACATTATAAGTTTTATTGGACACTCGGCAGAATGAAATGCATTTTCTAGTCACCCACAACCGTCATCAGCACTCTTCAACGTTCCAGTTCAGCGCGACTTTCTAATTGCCTACTTGACAAGCATGTTAGAAATTGATTCTCAACTAATATTTAGTGAGTGTCGTGGTTCTCTATTGGAACTTTGGTGACGAGTAAGGTGTCATTTGGTAGTGAGGGACCGGTCCATTACTACAATTGCTACCAATTTCCCGCAGGGTTCTTATTGTTTTTAATAAAACCAATAAGCTTTTCTGCAAAACTTTTACTATGTATTCGGCAACTTGTTTACTCTAATGTGTGCACTTCTAAGCTTTTAGTATCCTTTAAATATTTGTTGGATATTTAACTGATCGGAGTTTGATACAATTTGGTTGGTTTGGCTCATTTGGTACATATACAACATTATGATTAATAATGACAAATATCCCAGCAAACACGGCAAAACGAAAAATGTTTCGATAAACGTATTGCCTGGATAAAAAATAGTATTGCGACAATAATCGAATTCGTATTGCGGAAGAAACTTTCTTCGGGTAAAAAGTGTTCCGACGGCAATACTACTAAGCAATAATATGGCGATTTCTTTAGATGATAACCTAGCAATATTGCCAGATTACCGTATGGAAGAAAATGGGAAGATATCGCTAAAATGATATACAGAAGATAAAAAAAAGATTTTACCAAGAAACCATCCAGAGGATTATAATTATACATTTATATTCTTGTTATTTTTATTCCTTTTGTATAAAACAGAAAACTTTTTCAGCAAGCAAATACTGCACAATTTTACAGATCCTTCCTTCCTATTGAATGTTTTTTATTATATGAGGAACAATATAATTCTAAAAATTATCTACAGACAATTTTATAAAATAAAAAAATAAAGATATAAAAATGACGAAAAATAAAAGTTATTTTTCATTTTATATTGCCGAAATTTCTCGATAATAACAATAAGATTAAAATATACATAGGTGATAATTTTAGATGATAATTTGGGACAATAAATCAATGTCCAACAAGTTCGTTGCAAAAATCTCAAACAACTGCCGAAATATGGTGTGAAAAGAAGCCTGATTTGACGAAGGTGCGTATTTTTGGCTGTAAGGCATATGCTTGGATTCCAAGTCAATATATAAATAAACAAGATCCTAAAAGTCGAATGGGTGTAATGGTTGGTTAACTTCAAATGGTTATCAAATATGGAATATGAAAAGTCGAAAAGTTTTACAGCGCGAGATATAAAGTTTAAAGAGTCAAATTTTCCATATAAAAGTGATATTTTACAATTGTCGTAAGTCATCAACAAGAAGGGAGTGGTGATGAGGAATTTGCTGATGAAAGTGATGCTGTAGCTCAATCGTGTAATGAAGAAGTTGAACCCTATAATCCAAATGTCGACATTGAACGAAATAGCCATGATAACACTTCTTTCATGGCTACTTCGATGAATCAAATTGAAGTATCTTAATTGTCGATGATGATATTTTAGAAGTTAAAAATCCAGATGAGTCTACTACGCTCTCGCCGCAACAAGAAAACATTATTGAAGCTGTTAGGTGCGAGGTCAATGGATACTAAGAATGTTTGGAAAGTAGTTAAGCAACCTCCTAATGCAAAATTGTGTTTTCGCTTTAAAGATGATGCAAACGGCAAACCTTCAAGGTACAAAGCACGTTTGGTGGCGAAAGGGTTTCTACAAAGGTATGGAATAGATTACAACGAGACTTATGCACCAGTGGCCAAGTTAACTACAATCAAAGTTGTCAGATTTTTTTGAGCCTCTGTCGCTAAATTGCTAATCAGAAATCGTCTAATTTAAATTTTTTTGATATTTTAAAGAAAAAATAAAAAATGAACAAAAAAGTTTTAGTGTCGTATAATTTTTAGTGATCCAAATTTCGTATAATTTATATATGTAAATTCAGCTTCAACAAAGCCATAATAATTGCGGCAGCTAATAGTAAATGAATAGAAAATTAAATTATAATTCAAAATGCATTTTTCTGACATATATATCTCCATTTTAGAGTAATAGCTTTAAAAATGTATTGACGATATGGATGATCGAAAGTCCGATAGTGGTTAGTTGTTTAAAGTGTATGGTTGTTGTTTTCTGGTCATCGAAAAAACTACAAACTCTTGCAATGTTATCAAGTAAAGCTGAGTATATAGCTTTAAGCGCTGCAGTATCTAAGGCTATATGACTTTGTGGTCTAATGCAAGATTTTCAAGAAATTGGTAATAAAAGCGTTACTATATAGGAGGACAACAAAGACTGCATTAGTATGGCAAATGCTTCTGAAAATAAACGTGCTAAACATTTCGTCAATCGGATATAGAAATCAAAGTCATACAGTACAACGTTATTAAACGTTTTAATGAACTTCGTACTAAGAGTGAACGATTAAGAGAGGGTGTTAAATACAAGTTATTTTAACAATTATAGCAATAGTTTACAAAAATGTTTTTGTCATAGAATAGAACTAGAAGTTTATGTGAGAGTCACTTCGAACTAAATTTTCAAAAATATTACTCATTTTTTTCAAAACACAAAAACCAAATATATGTTACTACATGTATTTTGTTGCTGAATGAATTAGGTTTTTGACAATTGAATAAGGTTTTTACCTCTCACATAAATTTGTGTTTCAATTCAAGCTTTCTAATATCTAATTTTTTTTATATAAAGAGCATGTGTCAAGTAGTAGCAAAGTTCTGTGAAAAATTTTTATTTTGATCCACCCATTAAAAACGTGTACGGAAAGGGTTAAAGTCTACCTAAGTGAGTCAATATCCGGGTATGTTATGTTTTTTGCACTACAACTTTTCTTTGCAGTATTTATTATTGAAAATACTATTTTTATTATCTTTTAATTCATTGAAAGTTACAAGTTTAATTGTTGACAATTATAATTGTTTAAGCTACTGAATAAAGTAAAAAGTTTGATTCCCCTACAAAAAATTATACGAATACTCGGATTTGTAATTGATCTTGTATATTTTACTTTGTGTTGCTTACGAATTAGTTTACTTGTATAGAAAAATATTGAATGGAATTCATAAAAAATTTCAAATTTTTTAAATTTCTATTTTAACTTACATGTTAGTATATAAAATTATAATTGCCGTATTTTTTTAGTTCACGATGCAAAAGTATTTTATAAAAGAAGTTGTCGCAAAACAAGTGTATCGATTTGTGTGTCATTTTAAGGCGACCATACCTTGTGTAAAGTAAGCTAGGCTGTGTATATATTTCGAAGTACTTATGACTACTAAAGTATTGATTACTTAGTATTGGTAATTACTTCGAAATATATACTATATAATGGACTACAAAGTATTAATTTTTTGACGAAGAGAATCGATTTTCGACCATAATCGACATCGATTTACCAGCCACTAAAATAAACTAATTCATAAGTGACACAAAGTAAAACACACAAGATCGATTACAAGTCCGAGTACTCAGTGATTTTTTTGTACGGCTTATAAAATTTTATTCATTGATTTCATTTATTTTAAAATTTTGTAATATTTTTTGTTTATTATATGTAAAAGGACTTTGAAAACTGTGTTAATGTTTTATTTTGCTTTTATATGATTTTCGTTTTTGTTCTCCTTTCAAGAAGAATAAATGGACTAGATGTAACTTGACATGCTGAACACGAATATGTTTCCGTTTTTTTTTTTTTATTAGGTCTTGAGAATCTTTATAGGTATGTCTAACATTTCTCCCTTTTTAATCATTCACATTAGTATAACTCGAAAACGGTTTATGCACTTCAGATAAATAAAACTTCAAAAGATGCTGACTAAAATCAATTTCATAAAATTTTTTTTATCTGTTCAATAGTTTCGGAATTATTCTCCCTTTAACTTATTAAAATATTAAACAAATTCCGATTTTAAATCTTTCATCATAAAGTTAAGTATACTACGAAAACTATATCATGAAAATTGATAAGCAAATAATGATTTTCTTTACAACTATCTGAAGACATTTATATAAAAGAATTTTATATACTATATGTACAACTACACGTATACTTAATATTACGCATAGTAAAAATTAAATATTACGTATACGCCACAGTTGTCAGCGTAAATTTTTTTGATGCATTTTTTGAAACTTTCTCTCCCTTCGATTTTTTCTTAAATAAACGTAAAACTTGATATATTGACTAAACAATTCAATTTAATTTATATTTTTTTGTGACCAGAAGCTGTAGTATTTAATTTTTTCTTTTTTCTAAAAAACACCAACATTTTCCCTCACAAAAGCTCATTTACTTAAATGTTTTTATGTTTTGGACTAAAAACAAAAAAAAAAAAAAAAACATGTGAACCAAATTTTTTGGTTTATATATAAAAAAAATTGAGAAAATATGTATCCACATAAAGTTATATATGAATAATTGGATAGATAACCAAAAATATGCTCTAAGAAAAGTGTTTTATGCGTATGAAAAATGCCCTTAAAATTAAAAAATATGCTCTTGAAATATTTTTTTTTTTTTGGCTAAATTTTAAATTATCTAGTATTCGTGCTAAAAATAACTGTATTTTGATTAATAATTGGTAAAAAAATATGTTTTTTTGGACTTAAAAAAATTCAGAACCAATACATTGTATCAGGAAATTACAAAATTTCTATCTATTTTCAAGATGAAAATTATTGGGGAATCAGATTTGAAAAACATATGTGACATTAAAAAGAAAATGTCACTAATGGGAAATTATATAAAAACTTGCAGAAAATTTTGCATATTTTGAATCAAAAATATTATATATACATATGAGCAAAATTAGCTCATATGTATATATAATGTGACAAAATATGCTGCTAAGCCCAAAGTATGAAAAAATTTAAGCCCAGAAAAAAACATGATTTTGTATATTTTTGGTTGCCCTGATAACTAGTAAAATTGTCCAATTTTAATAGAATCTTTAAAAAAATTATTGAAGAAATTTTATAAAAAATCACTTGAAAAATTGCAAATACATTTACGCATCTAATGCAATTTATAGCTAAAATTTTAGTTTTGAATTATTTAACTTAAAGGAAATATAAATACCGTTAAAATATTTTTTAAACCAATTAAAACTGTCGCTAAAGCATGTAGTTTAAGTTGAACACTTTCTGCGTAAAACAAAAACACTAAAATGTTTAAAAAAGTATAAAAAAAGTAATTTTCTTTTTTTTAAACTAAGGTTGAATAAATTTTATTAGCTTCACAGAGAACATATTTACTGAATATGAAGAAAATTGAAATTCATGACTTTAAAAATTGTACTTTTTATAAGTTCTTTTGTGGAAGTCATAATATATAGATTAAAGTTACTGGGTTATTGAGCATATATCTATATCTATATCTATATATATATATATATATATATATATATATATATATATATATATATATATATATATATATATATATATACACTTTTTGGTACTTTTTGAATTTTCCATAATATTGAACCTAGAAACATGAGTGAGAATCCAAAATAGGGAACTTTGTGGTACTTCTACAAATATGAAATTAAAGATATATGTGGTTCCATGTGGTTGAGAACCCACAAGCTGGTACTATTTTGTTCTTCTAATGGTAATTTTTAAAATTTTTATAGTGATTAAACATAAATGGTTTTAAGTGAATAAGTGTTCAGAAGAGGCGATTTTCTGTTACATTTTTTTCTTCTTATAGTATTTTTTAAGTTTTCATATATACACCTAACGCAGTAGCGAGTTAAATGCTAGTTATGAATAGAATTATTTATTCATCAATTTTCACAATATATAGTTTATTTTAATCGTACTATATTTTATGACGAAAGATTAAAAACCGTATTTTTTAAGTAAGGAAAAACATTTTTCAATATCACGTGAAAAATCAACTTTTGCACCACTAATTTTTTGAATAACTTCGGAACTATATAGCTTATTAAAAATAATATTAGGATGACTAGAAGCTGATTTCAATTGGCATCTTTTCAATTGAAGAAACCGTTGAATCGAAGAAATCGTTCTCGAGTTATACTGATGTGATTGCATAAAAAGGGGGGAAATATTGGACGTGCCATTAAAAAAATTATGACCGTGCCAATTTTAGAAATTTTAAAAATATAATTGGCGGAATAATCAAAATTATATAATAAATTTCTAAGAAAATCAATATTAAAGTTACAAATTTTAATAATTTAAAGAATTTACTAAAAGGTTTACTTACATTGAATTTGAGATCGGCGGCTGTATTTAAGTCATGTTAAGGTGAAATTTTCTCGGCGGCGTCTATTAAAAATTATCAGCGGCTCGACTAAGCCACCTGTAAAGCTGGTCGGCGCAGGTCGCTGGTGTCGAGTGGATGTTCGAGGTTAGCGTATGCGGAATGCCAGAACAAAAGGAACAATTTAAATAACTTCATTTTTCTTTTGCTCTAACATTTCTGTAATTAGAGATGCCAGATGGTCATTTTATTAGGAATATAAATTATTCGATTATTTAGTATTTTGAAAACTTTTTTGAAAATATCGTCACCTAAAATGATGTAACCACTCAAAAATCGAGAGTTGTTCTTTTATTGGATTATGATGTTATATCTTCAAAAATGACGTCAATATTAAAAAAGGCCAAAAGGACATTAGTTGCACTCAAGAAAAATTTGGTTTGAATTATTTTATGCTTTATCTGATTTTGTTTTAAGTAAACGATTAAATTTTTTACTTAGTTGAAAGAAAAAAAATAAAAAATAAAAAATTGGGGTTACGGCCTTATGTATTTCCATAATGTTTTTTGCTTCTGCAGTAAAAAATTAAAAAGTGTGCCTTTTGCATTTTAAGTGACGACATATAGATGCACATTTTTTCTATAAAAGTATAAAATGTAATAAAATTTATGAGCTACTAGAATATGATTCTTTTTTAAATTTTAACCCTAGTCAACAGTCATATCAGACCAAATAAATAGGCAAACAAATCTCCATGCATTTTGTTTTTGCATTGAAATCTTTTATGTCAACTTTATTGTTGACATTTCATATATTTGTTTACAAAAAAAGTAATATGTCACAAAACAAAACGTTAAAAACAGATGTAAACAAAGATTGTACACATAAACAACAATTTGGCACTACAGATTTAGGAATGCAAGCTGCCATATTGCTGCCAAAAACAAAAAAACTCAGCTGTTTAAATGTCGTTACCTGATTAATCTACCTTGGACACTACGTTATTTTCCTACGTAAACTATTTGTAATGTAAACAAACCCAGTGTTGTAATAAATGTTGCTAAATAAATTTATGCTAATTTAGAATAATTATAATTTAAATTAAGGCCAAACTAAAGCTACTATGCATTATCTTACATGCGAAAAGTTTGGAAAATATTAACAATTAGAAAACATTTTTGTGTACTCATAAACAATTAAAAATAATGCTTAATTGTAAAAGTAACAAAATTTTATTTTAAACCACAGGTAGGAAAACACTTAGCATACATATCCGTACAATTAATACGTTGACGTTTCTATGAAACAGAAACACGTCAGTCGTCGAAGCTCTGTGATAAAAGAAATATCAAAAGGAAGGAAAAAGTAATAATAATTGACGAAAGCATTGGAAATTTTAAGTGAACACAATAAATTTAGCAAAATTGTTTCCTTGTTTTGTAAAGAATTCATATTTCATAACTTCAATAAAAATTTTCTTTGGTTTATTTACATGTTATTAGCAAAGATTTAACACGATCAATATGAAATTTAGTTCTATTGCTGCCGTTGCAATTTTATTGCTTACGCAGTTAGTAGTGGCAGACTTACAAGGGCCACAAGTGACTAGTGGCGAAGCTAAAGATAATTCAGATACGCCGGATTCTGCTACTGTATCAACATCAGCTAACGAGGAAGGAAATGTGGAGGTGAATGCCGAAGATGAAACTACCAATAATCAACGTAAAGCGGCCAAGTATATTGATAACCAAATGACAGCAGCCAAAACAGCCGCACAAATAGTTGCGGCCATGCAACCGACTGAAGGTGGTGAAAGTAAAAACAAATTATTACAATTTGCCATTTTTGAACGTATGTGGAATGAAGAGGTGGTGCGCAAAAAACTACAGGAACAAATCGAAACGATAGAATCAAAACGAGAACCAATCGAAGCAGTCGATCCCACACCAGAACAAATTGAAGGTTTAATTAAATGCTTAATAATATTTATAAATATAATTTTTTTACCAATATTTTTAATTTGTAGCTCAAAGTATGTATGAAAAGGCCATGGAAATACTCAATGGACAAAGTTCAGATAAGCGTGTAGCTCGTACCCTTCTGCGCAAAGCTGCTGAAATGAAACATAGTAAAGCTCGTGCAGGCCAAGCTTGGATGCGTCTTTTAGATGAACATACAGAAGCAGATTTCAATTATGCGGCCTCAGAATTTGATGAATTAGCCAAAGAAGGTTTGACCGATGCTCATTTGGTAAGAAAATAATTTAAAGTTTTTTTTTTAACTTCTCACAAATTGTTTCTTTTAGGGTTTAGCTTTTCTCTATTCTGTGGGAGTGGGTGGAAAAAATGTTAGTCAACCATTGGCTTTGATACATTTAACATTAGCTGCTCTAGACGGTGAATCAATGGCTGAGATGGCTTTAGGCTATCGTTATTCATTTGGAATTAATGTGCCTGCCAGTTGTGAAAAATCCCTATCGTATTATAAAAAAGTAGCAGCAAAAGTTGCCGCTAATGTTAAATTTTCCAGCGGACCTTTAATACATCGAGTTAGACTTTTAGATGAATCTGAAAATCCTGGCAGTCAAGAAACGGAAATTGTGGACTATTATCAACTTTTGGCTGATAAGGGCGATGTACAATCACAGGTGGGACTTGGACAGCTATACTATCAGGGTGGCAAAGCTATTAAGCAAGATCATCAGAAAGCTTTGGAATATTTTACTTTAGCAGCAAATGCTGGTAATGCCATAGGATATGCGTTTTTAGGAAAACTTTATTTGGAAGGAAGTGAGCATATAAAAGCGGATAATGAGACAGCCTTTAAGGTAGAAGCATTTTTTACATGTTACAAAAAACAAGATGTAATAAAATTTGTTTTTTAAAGTATTTTGCCAAGGCCGCCAATTTGGGTGATCCTGTGGGTCAAAGTGGTTTGGGATTGATGTACTTAAAAGGCTATGGTGTGCCCAAGGATCCCTTAAAAGCTTTAAACTATTTTACTATGGCTGCTGATCAAGGCTGGGTAGATGGCCAATTACAATTGGGAATGATGTATTTCAGTAAGAGTTTTTTAATACATACTATTTTTATAGAAATCTTAATCTACTGTTTTTATTCCCTAAATATTATATAGCTGGTAATGGTGTTAAAACTGATTACAAATTGGCCTTGAAATATTTCAACCTTGCTTCGCAGTCTGGTCATGTTTTGGCATACTATAATTTGGGTATTATGCATGCTTATGGTATTGGAATTTTACGTTCCTGTGCAGCTGCTGTAGAGGTATGAAAGCAATAAATAGCATGAATTTTTATAATAAATTTGCACTTAATATTTCACATATTTTAGTTTTTCAAAAATGTGGCTGAACGCGGTAATTGGAGTTCATATCTAATGAAAGCCTATAACAATTATAAAAACAATAATATAAATGGTGCCTTCATTAAGTATGCTCTACTCGCTGAGATGGGATACGAAGTAGCCCAGAGTAATGCTGCTTATCTATTGGATCGTGGCGATGTTACCATTTTTCATGATCGTAATGAAGACCTAATAAGAGCATTCTATTATTGGAAGCGTGCAGCGGCTCAGGGATATTCGGCAGCTCAAGTCAAATTGGGTGATTATTATTATTATGGCTGGGGCACAAATATCGATTTTGAAATGGCAGCTGCTTTGTATCGCAAAGCCTCGGAACAGCAATATAATGCCCAAGCCATGTTTAATTTAGGTTATATGCACGAAAAGGGGTTGGGCATGAAAAAAGATTGGCATTTAGCTAAACGTCAATATGATTTAGCGGCTGTAACAAATGCCGATGCTAAAGTGCCGGTCGCTATTGCTTTGCTAAAATTACAGTTGTTGGCTAAAATTGAATCGATTAAAGAGGTAAGTGTTTTTTACATGCATTTTCAGCCAAAATTTTGTATTTATTTACTTTTGCGAATCTTTTTGACTTAACTAATGCTTTCCTCTTACAGTCACCCTATAAATTCATATTTTACTTAGATGAAAATATTGCTGCTAATTGGGATTTATATATGATTACAATATTGACATTACTATTGGGTTTCATTATGTACACGAGACGCACATTAGAAAACCAACAGCAACAACAAAATCAAGAAGTTCTCCAACAACAGCAAGAAGGAAATATTGCTGCTGAACTACAAAACAATGAAAATGGGAATGCACCAACAACAAATGAAAATGAAACTAATAATGTGGAATCCTCAACAACAGCAACTACAGTTAATATAAAAGCGGAAACAAATAAAGACTCTAATAACGAAACAGCCTCAACTTCAAAAACTTCTACAGCGGCATTAAAAACTACAACAACAGCGACGTCGTCTACAATACAGTCTTCGATTTCAGCACCAACTACATCATTACCTTCAGATGCTTCAAATTCAACAGCTGATCCCACTGAGTAGTAAACATATTAATTTAATGTATTTTATAACTACTGTATATTAACAAAATTCTTTAACAGAACCTACAATTTATATTAAACAATTGATTTAAATGTATACAGGGCAGTCATGGAATCTAATTGTTGTCGAAATTTGATTTGAAAACGATTAAAAAATTTCTTTGGTGTCATGAATTCCAATATTGGTTTTATGATCGAATTATAATTAGTGTCAGTTTTAGATGTCATAGAAACCAATTTTTTCTTTTGGAAACAAACCAAGCAGCTAACAGCTGTCGGAATTATTTTACACGCTTTTGTTTTTTTTAAATATTTTGATAAAATGTAGTAAATTCATGTTTATTTTATAAAAAGTAATTGATATTTTTTTTATTTACATATAAGGAAACACATAAAAATAAGACCTAAAACTCTGCAATTATGAGGTTTATGGCAAAAAGTATAGATCTTTGCAAGGCTGAATCACTGAACTGTAAAGAGTTGTTTCTGATTTCTTAAAACATCGTTCAGATAAAAAATGCATTGAAAATGTCGTCTAATAGCGTTAAGTATCATACAGAAAACTTTGTTTAACCGATAATTAGTCTACGAATCTTCAGAGTAGCTATATACATAAACGCACAGTATAAGCAATGTAATTACACTGTCTTCGGCAGCTCAACAAGTGGATTGCCACAATCTCCTAAAATTCTTCTCGCCACTTTTTTTTAGCGCTCTTCTAACAAAAAAAAAAAATGCTGTAACTGCAGATGTAATTTTATTTGTTTTACTGTCTTATTATTATTTTTTTTAATAAAAACTCAATAATTTTTAATATTTCAACAAATACACTATTGCTTACCAATTTTTTTAGTTTCATTAAAAATTTTAAACAAACGAAACGGTTGTTTCGAAAATCGATTTGATTAATGAAACGGTTGTTTCGAAAATCGATTTGATTTACATTCGAAAATACCAAATCAATACGGTTTCATGACACGAAATGAAATATTGGTTTATAATTAAAACAACAAGCAATTACTCTAAATGCTACGACAGCCCTGATAAATATTGTTTAACTTTTAAAAGAATAAGATTTAAATTCCTAAACCCTTATGATCCTCCCTAATATATTCCTCTCTATTCTACATTATTTTGTGTATGTTGCATGTATATATTATCTAATTTTTTGTTTTTCTTTAATTAAATTTCTTTTTTTTTTTTAATCTTAAATATAAATATACATATTGATTAATTTTAACCATTATACGAGTATAAGTAATGAAAATTTAATATTATTTTTTTAATAAAACCTAAGAATAATGAAGACATACAAATTTAATATCAACTGAATCATTTATTTTCCGAGATTTGGACATTTCATTCCTCTTTTTAAAAGTTAAAAGATAGAAAATTTGCTCTAATGGTGTAAGAGTATTTTCACTCTTGGCAAATATTTGAAAAAAATGCGAGAGCACTTATTTAAGAAATAAAATGGTATTTAAGAAATGCAAGTAGTAATATAAAATAGTATTGTCAAGTATGTTTAGCTAATTAAGCATAAATGTCATATACGGCTTGACAGAATCTATATACCCACCATCTGCAACTTTTTTGCCACGTTTATTTAAAATTTCACCTTTTATGGGAGTTGGGTGGTAAAGTGAACGGATTTTTTGGTTTCGGTACATTTTTGGTTTCCGAGTTTACATGATTCCTTGAAGTATTTCGTCACCTAAAACACAAAAGGCCGTAACTACTGAAAAATCAAATGTTGGTTTTTTACTGTATTATAACGTATTGACCCAAACTACATCTACACAAAAAAAGTACATAATCATATCTTCAAAAATAACATCAATATTAACAAAAGTAAAAAAATTTCTATTTAAGAAAAATTTGGTTTGAAAAGTGTCTTATGCTTTATCTATTACTTAATTGCTTTATTTTAAAGCAAAAAAACATAATTAAATTGTAGTTACGGCCTTTTGAATGTTCATAATAATGTCTTCATTATTACGACGTACATTTAGATTTTATAGTATGAATATTTGTTCATAAACAAACAAACATATAAGAGAAATATTTGAGGCAAATTTTGTTTCCCTAGGTTGTCCGAGATAAGTAATTATTGTTTTTTAAACAACAAATAAATATTTTTGAACATAATTATATATATATAAACTGCTTTTTTTCTAGTTAAAAATTTTAAAAGATAAGTAATCATTGATTTTTTTAACAAATAAATATTTTTCAATCAAAGAAAAACTTAAGATTTTAGGGAAATATAAACTTTACAAGATTTTAAAATAAGATGTTCAAATTAGCAAGGGTAAATTCAAGCCGTAATATTGCTTAATTATGTACATACAATATATTTAAATAAAAAAAAAAACTAACTTTACTGCTTTAGTCTTTAATTATATGTCCAAACGTAACAAGAAACCTTATGCAGGCCGGACGCTGTAATCAACAACAAACTCAATGCAGCAGTAGAGGTAAATTACCGCCAAAATTACGACGTTTGCAAAAACTTTTTCAAGAAAAAAATGATTTGCCAGTGTTTCTTAAAGGCGGCAGAACTGATAAAATTCTGTATTACACCACTTTGAGTTTGTCTGGTTTGGGTTTATTATCAACTTTGATATTTTTCGCTGGTTATATAATAGATTAAATCAAGATCAATATTTCACAAATATTACTTAAACAATAAATAAATCAATTTGTGTCATTTTTTAATAAAATTATTTTAACTGCAAACCTTAATTAACTAATTGTGGGCTGATTACTACCTTCCTCATCAATTTTATCAATAACTAATTTCAGACAATCTTTCGTTGAGATTTTTTCCAAATTGCACATTTTGGTCAGGTCCATGTTAGAAATTTGTTCTATCATTTCCTTGATACGTTCCTGTTTGATAATTGCCTTAACAGATTGTCTGGTCGTTGAATGACTTGGGGTATACTTTTTCTCTTTGGAATCATTCTCAATATGTTTACCTTTCGCTCGATAATGCTGTTCAATAATTCGACGAATTTTTAATTTCGTTGCTCGCGTTTTACGATTAACCTGCCCTAAGGCTAAATTATGTAATTCTTGGAAATTAATTTCTTTATTAATTAGCGATGAATCGTTTGCTTCATCTGATAGTAGAGGAGGCAAGCCTTCGTAAGATTCTATGGTGGAAACAATGGCATCATCTTCTACGCTAATGCCTTGACTTAAAAGATTTGTTAAATCTGATGGAATTTCTTTTTGCTCCTTTAGTTCTTCATTCAAATTATTTTTATTTTCTTTTACTGATTGTTGTTGTTGATGTTCATCTAAAACCTCTTGAGCTGAGTTTTCGTCTTCTAAATTTACATTTTCTATATCTTCAGTTTTAATGTTCTGTTCATTTTCCAATTTCAAGTCTTCTGCAAGAGATTTTTCATTTGTGAATTTCATCTTCTTGGATTTTTTATTTTTCTCCGTTTTGGTTTCTTTGGGTTCAGGTGATTCTTCTTGTATGATATCTGTATTCTCTACATTATGTTTGGAACGTTTATTTTTCTTTTCAGGTTTTCCACCATCTTTAATAGGTTTTAATTTTCTTTTCAAAATGGCCAAACAGGGTTTGGTTTTAATTTTAACTGGTATCATTGAATTGTATTGTATGCCTATGCTGTTAAAACAGTCTATAAACTCCAAAGTATCATAGTCTTCTTGTAGAGATGTCCACAATTGGGTGTTAAATTTACTTTTGGTCTCCATTAGTAAGTGAGTGTATTGCATTGTTTCTTCTTTGGTGTAATTCATATGTTCATTTTTACAATATCTGCAAAATAATAGTAATATTGTTCTTGTTTTTCTTTTGGCTCTTATATATAAGTTCATAAAAATCACGAATTTTATTAACAAGGAATGTAATTTAATTAAAAAACACAAATACTTTAACAAAATATGCAAATTTCAATCAAAAACATATATTTTATTATAACAACTCACCTCCAATCATCTCTGATTTGTAAAAATCTGCTAACTCCGCTTTGTGCTGCTAAATTTGAAATATGCACTGATACATTTGTCGTCTGAGCCTCCAAATTGTGTAAATTTCTTAAAGCCACACCGCCTGGATAGTTTGTACTCGAGACCATTAGTAAAAATAATGTTATTAAAACATTAGCCAATAAATGACCACCAGCACATAAAGATAAAAATCCATGCCAAATAGATTTTGAACTATTTTGCCAGCTAGAAAAAAAAGTATATTAATAAATTATAATTAAATAAAAAGAATAAATCAAGTACTTACAATCTTTGACAGGCCGTGGCTGCTGCTAAATTCAATACTGGAAATACATAAATAATGAAACGTAATTCCTTATGTGGTAAAATAGAATAGATTAAGACAAAACCTAAAGCTGCTATAACAATATGTCTAATGCGACGTTCTATTATTAAACCAATAGGAACAAACAATAAAGAGGCACCCATGGCTCGAGGTAAAGCAGAATAGAAATACCATAAAAAGGGAGAAGTCTAAAGATTTTAAATTTACATAAAAATTAAGGAAAACCAAAAATTAATAATTCATTTAAATCAAATAATTAGTTTATGTTTTTTTTTCAAAAAGGATACACCCCAGTCGGAGCTTTTATTCAAGACAGTATTATACCACAATACTTCACCTTCTGGCCACAATAGTCTCTTCCAAAAGAATGAATCCACTGCTATTGAAGTAGTCAAAATTACGAAACCAGTTGGCAAAGCAATTTTTAAAATTCTGAAAAGGAAATACAATTTAATTTAAAAAAATCGTTGAGAGTTATGTAGTAATCACCTGTGTATGGTTATTTTATGAAATAGCAAATCAAATAGTAATAGTAGACCCAAAAATATTACCAATTCAGAGCGGAAAACCAGTATGGCTATACCGGAACATATAATAAAAGGTTTCAATTGACCATTTAGCCAATAAGACAAGGCGTATAGAACTGTAATTTAATAGTATTATTGTTAACTCTTTTTACTACTTTAATTTATATTTTTACCTAAAGGAAGGGCCATTGTATTGGGCAAAGTTCTGCTCATGTAAAATATAAAATGAAATTGTGTTAAGGTTATAATGCTAAACCAAAGACTCACATTTGAGCCGTACAACTTGGTTATCACTCGTTTAAGTTTCGTCCAGGACACTGTTATAGAAGCCGCTAATATTAGGCGTACTGTAAATTGGTTTAATATACAGATAGAAGTTAAAAAATACACAATTTAAATTATTCCAACGTATTTTGTTAGTCCAACATAAAAAAGTTAAGTAAATGAAATGGTATTCAGATATTTAATGTTTAAAAATTGAATAATTAGGGAGTTAAATAATTAAATTTGGTTTATTAATGTCTTAAGACTTAAATGTATTGATGATTTAAGATGTAATTTAAAGTATAGGGAAAATTGTAATAAATGAAATAAATGTTCTGAAAAATTGCAAACCAGTCTATAAATTCCAAAATTATTAGAGAAATCCCAAATCTGTTAGTCTTAAAAATTAACTTCTTTCAGATAATTTACTGTAAATTATTTATACTAAAAACAATCAGATGGGTTACAATTGGCTCAGACAAATGTAACAATGAAAATTAAAAAGAAATATTAAAAAGAAATATTCTATATAGTATAAGCAGATGAACTATTTTCAATTTACTTAATTTATGTTGGTCAAAACCGTTTAAATTTAAAAAAAAAACACAACTGTCATTTATTTCTCTTAAAAGTATATCATTTTGTTTACCTACATATTGCGCCCAAAATTTGCTGATATTCATTGTTTCAAATAGTAAAACGAAAGGTGTTGAAAATATCGATATAAATAGGGGTCCCAGAAATGTGCGTGGCACTACACCAGGAAACTCATGATGATCGTACTTTTTTATAAGAAAAAAATTATAAATCAAAAAAATTTATAATAAAACCAATAAAGAAATCAATATCAAATTTAACATACCTGTGTAAAATTATGTCGTAAATATAAAATATCATGCATGGCCTGTAAATTAAAACTTTCCTCCACTTTGGTAAATGGGGTATAGAAAAGATGACCAACTGCCGTTAAAAATAGCAACAAATCCATTTTATGGAATTTTACTACCGATAACAATTAATTTATTAATTTTTTTTATTTTAAAACATAAATATTTGTTTTAATTCTTTAGTTTTGATGACAATTACATAATTTATGAAAATTCCACGACTGAATATAGATAAAAATCTCCGTGTTTGTACCAGGTATATTGTATATTAAATTTAAAAGCAAAAAAAATAAACTAAGTATAATTTATCCAATAAACTTCTTAGCCAAAAGTGACGTCGAATATGTATGAATGTATCTTAGGCCGAAATACAAAAACAAATAGCAAAAAAAGAAAAAAAATCAGAAAAGATCTTAATAGAAAATAGAATGTGTCATAAACATTTAGTGGATTTTTACGCTGACAACACAACTATGCGGGTGACCTGTTGTTTTTGGTCAAGGAACGAGCCATCCAAACAGCTACGATACAATAAACCGGCAAATTATAAACACTTGCTTTATTCGCGAGAGTTTGCGTTGTTGTAAACAAATCCACACACTTGTTGGTTTTTATTAATAAATGCCACAATGTTTCACTTTAAAAATTGTTGCTTTTTGCGTTAATTTTTAATTACATATTTAAAAAGTTTTTTAATTTTCTGCTTTGTTTTTATTATCTATATTTAGATTAGTTTTTATTTTTATTCTGCGTACACGTCTATATGTAAGCAGAGAACCAAGCCGACGAAAAATTGTCGGCGGCGGCAGCGGCTTTCACAAGAACGTATTGGCGACGGATTATATGGTGAATAGTGTTGTAAATTATGGGTATTCTTGTTTATTCAATACATTTTTGTGGGTACTCGATACAACTCGATAATTTAATATTTATTTTTAAGTTTAACTTTCTGCTTGAAATATATGTAACAATTATTTTTCGATTTTTATTTTTTGATTAAATAAATATTATTTTTATTTTTATTTAATACCCAAATGAAAACTGCAATTTTTTTAATAAAAATGAATCGTTATTTTACATTTTTCTTTTTCGTTCATGGATAAGATAAGATAAGCGCAAAAATATTATTTTCACCATTAAACTTGATTTTAAATGACTTAAAATTAAAAATAGTCTTTATATCACTATGGAAGCCGGAAAGAATGCTTAACTACCAATAATGATACTCAAATTGTCAAAGGGTTAATTGATTTTCATAATAGGTTGACAAAATAAAATTAATGTAATTTTTTTATTAATTTATTTTTGTTTATTTATTTATTAATCTAATATAAATAAAACAAAATTTTCATAAAAAAACAAAAATTTTTAGTAAATAGAAAAAATCTAAATTTTGATGTGAACGATTTTTGACGATTTCAAATAGTCGAATTGACGAATTTTTATCACAAAATTTGACATCTATGTTTGCAAACTAAACCACTACACAAACAAATGCGATAGTCGGAAAAAGTCGACAATAGCCGTAAAAACTTACTTTATTTAAAAGGATTAGTTACTTAGCAGTTTTTATATAAACTATATCATCTAACTGTTGAAAATAGCATCGCAAAAACATATTTTTGTGTGCAACCACTACAAGCCGATCAATATATTTGATTTTATATTAGCTGTGTTTTATTGCTAACATTCATTGGCAATTTCATACAAAATTTAAATTTATACACGTTAGCAGTTATGAACAAAAATATAATTATGAATATAGGAATGACAAGAAATGAAGAAATATACAAATAAAATTAAATTCAAATGAAACATTTTTTAATATTTTAATTTGATAAAGAAAAACGTGCAAATTTATTTTTGCAATTTACAAATATATATACAGTGATAACAAATCGGGTTAATGTCGTTTTTTTTACTAACAATCAACGTTAACGTAGGGTCTACATGAAATATTTTTCTATCATGACAAATTTATTGATATTATGCAGCGTTGTGATATAACTGTTAGAGCTCAAGCAATGATAAATTTGTTTTGCTATCAAACGTCATTCTAATTGTATTTTTTTTAAAGAAGGAGCACATAGAATCATAGAAATCTCAATTAATTAAATATTAAACAATTAAAGAAGAAAAGATTACCATTACATTTTGACAACATAACTCGAAGAAAAACAAACAAAAAATAAATAAATAAATAAATGATTTATTATAATAAAATTTTACCTACGTGTTCCCATATATGCTGATATAAGCAAAAAATTGTAGTAGCTCTGCCTACGTTTTGTTACTTGTTATGATAATAAAATGGGAGCAACAAAAAATATATATTTTTTAACAGTCCGTCTAGACGTAACATAATATGTAAGATTTTTCTGTCAGAGAGTGTCAAATTCACTCTCTGAGAGAATTATATCACGTGTAGATTCAAATATTAGTATTATAAGAAGTATTTGGAGACTGTTGTGATGAGATTTCTCTACACAACCATCTTATAAGAAGAACTGTCAAAAAAATACACACACTCGGAAGTTTGTATGTGTGTGTACTTATATATTTTAGAAATTACTAAAAAAACAATGTTTTTTGTAAAATTATTTTCTTTTAATGATTGTTTTACATTTAAAAAATATTTTTATAAAAATTGTGTTAAAAACGTGAGTTTTTTTTTAATAAAAAGTACATGTTTATTCTGTGACTGATTGAAAATAATGATATCTTGTAGAATTTACCTAGTGTCTACATTAGGCAAATTTATATTAAAACAAACGTCAAAATAAGTGCGAATATATACAAGGTAACCTTAGTTAAACAGTTGATTATTGTTTTGGTTGTTACAGTTGTCAAACTGCTTATATAAAAAACAATAATCAATACGCCATATTGTTGTTTTTGTGCAACTGTTGCCACCTTCCACAAATTCGCGTTAAGTTTGACGTCTGTCTTGATAAAAAAAATCTCTAATGTAGACACTATGTTATTAGATTAAACATAATATAAACAAAATGGTTACTCTCTTCTGCTTGCGTTATCAAACGTTAATCTCAGTTGCAGACCTGAGGTAAGTATTTTTAATACAAATAGCAGCACTTTAAAAGTAATGCCAAGTTTGGAGTTAAATTAAACGTTAATAGAAAATGTTTATTCAAATAATATATTTATTGTAGCTTTATTCTCTTAAAAAAAATATAAAAAAGTTATCAAGTCCAATTTCTTTTTACTTTGGAATAAGATAAAAGGCTTAAGTTTTATAATAGCAAACATTTCGTAGAAATTATTATAAAATTTCAATATTATTGTATTTTGATAGAATATGTTTACTCGAAATAAGTACTTAGAAAACAGTATATTAATTATGTTTTTTAATTTTCCTTTAATGAGGTAATAAATAAAATATTGAAGTCAGCATTTTCATTTTTATTATCTGAGCAAAAATTGCTAAAAATCATAGAAGTTTACATGCCTGTTACTAATTCTCATATTTATACACTTATGTGTGTATTTATTACCAAATGATATGATCCCTTTAAAAATACTTTATTCTTAAACTTAAATTATTTTAGCTCGATGCAACATTTAACAACAATACGTAGGTATTTTTTTGTTCTTTTTCATATTTAATTTTAAAATTAAAGTTTCTTTTTATTTAGCTACTCTGGATTCAAATTTAATAAACATGAACACATGTCACTAAAACTTATTATTTCTCATAGACTGTGAAATATTTAAGGCAAATTGCAAAATGTGTAAAAGATTTGTGCTGCGTTTAAAATGCTATATAGAAAATTAAACAAAAAAAAAAAAAAAAAAAAGAAAACAACAACGAACAAAAACTATGAAAGGAAAACCTCAAAATGTCTGCCAGCAGCAGCACAAAATCAAATATGTAAAACTATTAAAATTTTTTACTATCAAAGTGGCACAATACACCGTAAGTTAAAAATAAAAACAACGCCCAACAGCCGCACTATACTTATAGTTGGGCGTTACACTTGGATTAGCGCAGCCAAATTACATATAATAACTCAAAAAACCATAGAAGATGCGAAACTAAATGAGCTCAACAAACGTGTAGGGCCCTTTTTTTATTTGGTGGCATCTTGATTTTGGCAACAAGACAATAAATTTAATTTTAACAAAAAATAAAATAATGAAATAAATAATTTACATCATTTTGTTGAGTTAGCTTTATAGTCAAATAATTTAATGTATTTAAGACGATACATCATAATTTTTCACCAAAATAACACTTCGCTACAAAATAATGGTGTCTATTCTTGAAAACGCGTCGAAGAAGTAAAATTTTCCATTAAAACAAAAACAAAGTTTAAAAAATTGTTTTTGTTCACCGTACATTTATGAAATGGAATTTACCGTTTTTAAAAGAGAGAGAACGCGTTAAAATTCTCACGTTTATTACATTTTAAAAATATGTGGTAAACAAAAACAATTTTTTACACTGTTTGTTTTAATGGAAAATTTCACTTCTTCGACGCGTTTCCAAAAATAGACACCAATATTTTTTATTTTTACTCGAAAAATTATATAGTTGGCTGTAGATTTTCTTGGGTACATTACAAACCTTAGAATATTTACTTAAAACCTAATTTAAAGTTAATAATATAAATTTACTTCTTTTTATAAAATTTCTTGAAATTCAGTAAAAATTTCAGGAATTCATCGAAAATAATTCATTTATCAATAATTCATAATTGTCGACGATAAAATTTAACCTTGACAATTTTGTCCTTAAATGAGAACCTAATCAAATCATGATTTGAGAAATAATAATTTATTTAAAGTTTTGAGAAAAAAACTTCAACTTGAATTCAAACTCAAATTTAAAAAGGTGTATGTTTCAACACGGTTTGCTTAATGTGTCCGACATCAAATACTAAAATCATATGTCAAACCAAGGCAGATTTAACAAGGTAACAGCAATTCGGAAAGGACTTCTTAACCAAATTTTTTATACATGGCGTTGATGTTCAAACAAATTACTGAGAGAGAGAAATTTATCATTTTATACGGAATTTGACAGTTTAACTAATTAAAACAAATAATCAGCTGGGCTAACGATATTATCTTGTTACTTGCGCCATGTTTTAAACCTTTGACTTGGTGTTTAATTACTACATAAAAAAAAAAAAAAAAAAAAAATGTGGTGGGTCGTTTTCGTCACATGTGGCGATTTTTGGCCAAACGTGGCGATTTTTAATTCCTTTTTGCGGCTGAATTTTTCGTTTGGTGAATTTTTCGGCGATATATGACATATTGGCGATTTGTTTGGCTAATTTTTCAAATTTGATTAAATAGCCAATTGTGGAAGAGCCTTAATTTATAAATAGCTTCAAGTTAGTTTACGAAATTTTATCCCTAAAAAATATATTTTACAACACTTATGTATTAAATGTTTAATAATTTGTTTTCCATCATCTTTCAAATATATTAAGGATATTAATGATTTCGGTCACAATGAAATAAACATTCATAAATAAATTAATTTTTTGAAACAATTTATAAGTTTAATGGGACCAACGCTGTTATATAATGTTAGAATTATTCTTTTAAAAAATATAATAAAGTCCAATAAATTTTAAAAGTTGATGACCTAAAAAGGCACCCACTCGGTTAACCATTTTTTAAAGCGCTCGTTTTTGAGATATATCATGTTGAAAGGCTAAAAAAGAGTTTAGGAAAATTATGTTTTTTTTTTAGCTAAAATTATATAATTTACCCCCGTATTCACAAACAACTTTTAAATTTAAAATGCATTTTAAATCAAATTTTTCAAACAAATTTTGTCTCTAAAATGTATTTTAAATTTAAAATTGGTTTGTGAATGCGGGGGTTAACTTTTGAATTTAAACAATATAAACAATTAAGATTCCATTGAAGTGTATAATATTAAATTCTTATTATAAAATATATTTTAAACGCTAATAAACAAAGCTTTGAACTGACAAAGAATTTTACTATAATTCTGTAAGAAAGCTAACTAGTGTTACCATTGAGCAACTTTTCAAACAAAAATATAAAAACATTTAAAATCGGTTTATTGTTTAATAATTAATTTTCAATTAATTCGCAACTTCCATAATTAAGTTTAAACCCAAATAACGCGAACAAGAGCGCTCACCATTGAATCAGCGTACTCGAATTAACTTTACCAGTAGGGTGTTTACCCCAGGTCTACAACTGAGATTAACGCTGATACAATATGTGAGATAACGCCGGCAGAAGACAGTAACCATTTTGTTTATATTGTGTTAAATCTTATAAGATTATTTTCAATCAGTCTCAGAGTAAATGTATCCTTTTTATTTAAGAAATTCGCACTTTTTTGCACAATTTTTATAAAAATGTTTTTTAACATGTAAAAGAAACACTAAAAGGAAACAATTTTACAAAAAAAAATTGTTTTTCAGTAATTTCCAAAATACACATGCACGCACACAAACAAACTTTTCTATATGTGTGTTTTTTTTTTGACAGTTCATCTTATAAGATAGTTGTGTAAAGAAATCTCATCACAACAATCTCATAATATTTCTTATAATACTAATATTTGAATCTACATCTGAAATAATTCTCTCAGAGAGCGAATTTGACACTCTCTGACAGAAAAATCTTACATATTATGTTACGTCTAGATAGGCTGTTAGTTTGCTAAAATTTGTAACTAGCACAGTGTTATTATTAGCTATTTGTAACTATCGTTGGCTTTGTTAAAGCTGAATTTACATTTACAAATTATACGAAATTTTAAGCATTAAAAACTGTACGACATTTAACATTTTAGTTAATTTTTTAGTATTTCTTTAAAAAACCAAATAAAATTTTAATTTGGCGACAGAGTCTCAAAAAATCTGACAACCCTGGTTGTAATGATTCAAGAGCGTCGTGTAGCTTATGCTTGCGAAAACCTCTGGTATAGAAAGTTATAGTAAGTTATTTTAGAAAAAATCAAATGACTTTTACAGCTTTTATTTAATTTTTAAAAACTAAATCTTTTTACAACAAAAATGTTAAAAATTATATCGTTGTTCTATAGACTTTTGTAGAAAAATTAATATTAAATTCTAGTTAAACTAAAAAAAAAAGAAAAACAATGTGAACAAGTTTAATTTTTAATAATTTAATTTTTCAGAAAAACATGTTTCTGCTACCAATTAAGAAGTAAAAAGAAAAAAAATCAACAAATGAATAACAAAATTAGAGATATGTACATATATGCAGGTAACTATTTAAACAAACCGACTTTTTTAGAAAACCGGTTTTCGGTTTAACCGAAAAATCTCATTTTAGAAAAAACCGGTTGATCGGATTTTGACGGTTTTTAGTCATTTTAATTTTTTTTACAAGAAAATATATTTTTGTAGTTTTTTTTTAAAACAAAAGCCTAAATTTATACTTGCTTATAAGTTTTATTATGAAAAAATTATAAATTTTGGTATGCCTAATTTCAAAATTAAAGTTCTTATTTCACGTTATAACTTTGAGGAATTATAATAATAATTTTTTAATTTGAAATGGTCATTGTATATATTTATTTTATTTAAGTATTATTATTATTTTTTTTTTTTAATATTTTATTCGTGGTACGTAGAGAAAAAAATTCATAAATACATTTTTTTGTCATAAATATTTTTGACTATATTGTTACGTTTTTACCTTTTAAAAACGGTCGTTTATTTCCTTTAAATAAACTTTATACTTTGATTGCAAAAATAACAGCAGTTTAGTAGTTTAAAAATTGTAACGACTCTTTATTTTATTTAAAAAGGTACAACAATACAGTTTATAAGTCACTTTGTGTTTTTAATACACACACACACACTTAAATTACACGCTTTATACAGCACACTTTAATAATGTACAAGATTATACAGCCAAGGCAGTTAATATGTCTTTACTTAACGACGCTTCCAACCAGACTGACTCAATGGTGTTCTCACGGCCAATTTATATACACTGTATTGCCTACTAGATGTTTCTTGAGAGCTCTATTTCTTTCTACAATGTTAACGGACAATCTAGAGTTTTTGTAGGTAATGCCATTAGCATAAACACTTAGTGCTGCCAAACTAGCTTTTGATGATAGTGCCAGCACATAAACACTTAGTGCTGCCAAGCTAGCTTTTGATGATAGTGCCAGCAGCATAAGCACTTAGTGCTGCCACACTTAAAAGCAATGGTGAAAGCTTTTTATTCAATGTTGTATGTTTAGAACTATGTTAATAATTTTACAGCTATGTTAACTGCAGTTAACATAAACGGAAATGTCTGGAAGCATTGAGAAAGATTTAAACCGGCTGTTACGAAACCGTTATATTTGAATTCAATTACAATTTCGTAACACTGCCCCCCGCTTAAGCCTGTTCGTCCCGAATAGGCACAGAATCACTTTTCCCATAGGCAGCTAGTCGTTCTAGATGTACAACCTTCATTTTAGATCTCGGGCTCTTTTCTTTCTGTATTCTATACACCACGCCGTTTAATTTATTAATCACCTTGTATGGTCCATCCCAATGGGTTTGTAGTTTGGGGAACATTTCTTTCTTACGTTGTGGGTTATATAACAGTACAAGCTGGCCTTCGTTAAATCCTTCAGAATTCGCTGCTCGATCGTATCTGGCTTTTATTTTGTCGCTGGTCATTTTCATTCGTCTGGGTACGAATTCATGAAGTTCGTTTAGGTCATCTTGCTCTTGGGAAGTGTTTTCATTATTTGTTGATGAGCACCTAACGAAGGTTTTTGCTGTTACAAGATCACTTGTTATTTCTGATGGTTCTATCACCCTCAAACTGTTGTCCTTACAATCTCCCTCCATACGAGCCCATACTAAAGTTTCTGACTGTGGTAGCTTCTGGTGCTCGACGGTAACTAGCTTTCTTACTTGAGTTCTATTCTCATATCCGACGTCAAGGGGTATCTTCACATTTCGCAAAATCATAACTTTTTGTCCCATATCCAAAGTAATGCCATGGCTAATCATGAAGTCAGCACCAATGATAACTTCGTCCACAATATCGGCAACAATGAATACATGATTGACGGTAACGTTGGCAATGGTTAATTTCACATTTACTTTGCCATAGACAGTGACCGGCTCCCCAGTAGCTGTGCGCAGACTTACCCCACATAATGGTTCAATTGTTTTCTTGACTAACTCTGGCCTGACGATAGACTGTGATGCCCCGGTGTCCACAGTAAAAACGTGCTTCTGACCGTTAATGTACCCCGAAGCAGTAAGATTGCTATTTTTCTGTTGCATTACGGATATGAAGATTGTGGGACCCTCCGATGTGGGATCTAGCTCTTGCCCCATAGTGCTAGCTCGTTTTAATTTTAAAGGTGATTCTTGTGATGATTGATGATTCAACTGCTGATTACTTCTTCGAGGCGAGGCAGATCTGGTTCGTTTTCTTGGTACTTTGCAGTTTCGCTGAATATGACCAGATTTACCGCAGTTATAACATTTTACTCTGACTTTACTTTGTTTCTCAATAAACGTCTTCAAAACCTTTTTTAATTCGTCGATTATATTTCTCTGATTGTCAGCTACAACTTCGACATTTCGCACATAACATATTTGGGGCTTTGAAATTATTTTCGCTGTTTCTTGTGCCAGTGCGAATGAGACGGTTTCAGTAAATGATGGTTTAGGTGTGGCACAAACCGCGTATTTTATTTCAGGATCGCGAATGCCATTAACAAATGCCTCTATTTTGAAATGGTCCAAAAACGGGCTGTTTTCCCCTGGATAAGAAAGCTGCATCAAACGTTCGATTTCAAACGCAAAGTCTTGAAGTGTCTCATTGGGCTTCTGCACTCTACCACGCAATTCCATTCGGTATAATTCCTTTTTATGTTCACCACCGTACTTACGTTGTAGCGCCTCCATTATATCATCATAACTGTTTCTGTTACATGCTGGCACGCTTTCAAGAACTACTGCTGCATTTCCTTTTAAGGCCAATATCAACTCTATAGCTTTTTCTTCGTCGTTCCACATGTTTCTAATGGCAATTGTATCAAACTGGAACTTGAACACATTAAATGGTGTGGTGCCATCAAAACTAGGGGCCTTTATTCTATTAGAGGATTCTGGAATAATTCGCATATGTCCATCTTGGCATTGAATATTATTCATCTTTATTTCTAGATCATGTAGTTTTTTATCAACACCTTTGGATATTTCATTCTCTAAATCGGACAGGCAGCTCTCTAAGTCGGACAGCTTTTTATCAACTTTATCAATGACTTTGGCTTGTATATCTAGACAGCTCTCTAAGTCGGACACCTTTTTATCAATGCCATCCACTCTGCTGTTTATAACTTCCGAAATTTGTTGAAGTTTCTCGTCTGTCGCTCTAGAAGTTTCTTTAACTTCAGCAAGAAGTTTCTCGTTATTTACTTTAGAAGTTTCTTGAAATTTCATTTCCATTATTTTATTTTCTTCTTTAACTTCAGCAAGAAGTTTCTCGTTATTTGTTTTAGAAGTTTCTTGAACTTCAGCAAGAAGTTTCTCGTTATTTGCTTTAGAAGTTTCTTGAACTTCAGCAAGAAGTTTCTCGTTATTTGTTTTAGAAGTTTCTTGAACTTCTTTAAATTGCTCCATCAAAGCAGCAAACATTGTGGATAAATCCATGCTGGTTGTTGCACGGGTAGAAACTTCCATTTCTTCTTTATACTCGAAATCATAAGCTCCAATGTCAATATCACGCCGCTTGAATTCATCTATCAGCCTCTTTTGTAATTCTGCTTTATTACCAGCTGTAGGTAACTCCAACTTATTCAATTCTTTCTTGAGTTGCTCCACTTTTAGCTCTTCAAACTTCATGACTGCTTATTATTTTGCAATCCCACTTCTGACACCAATTGTTACGTTTTTACCTTTTAAAAACGGTCGTTTATTTCCTTTAAATAAACTTTATACTTTGATTGCAAAAATAACAGCAGTTTAGTAGTTTAAAAATTGTAACGACTCTTTATTTTATTTAAAAAGGTACAACAATACAGTTTATAAGTCACTTTGTGTTTTTAATACACACACACACACTTAAATTACACGCTTTATACAGCACACTTTAATAATGTACAAGATTATACAGCCAAGGCAGTTAATATGTCTTTACTTAACGACGCTTCCAACCAGACTGACTCAATGGTGTTCTCACGGCCAATTTATATACACTGTATTGCCTACTAGATGTTTCTTGAGAGCTCTATTTCTTTCTACAATGTTAACGGACAATCTAGAGTTTTTGTAGGTAATGCCATTAGCATAAACACTTAGTGCTGCCAAACTAGCTTTTGATGATAGTGCCAGCACATAAACACTTAGTGCTGCCAAGCTAGCTTTTGATGATAGTGCCAGCAGCATAAGCACTTAGTGCTGCCACACTTAAAAGCAATGGTGAAAGCTTTTTATTCAATGTTGTATGTTTAGAACTATGTTAATAATTTTACAGCTATGTTAACTGCAGTTAACATAAACGGAAATGTCTGGAAGCATTGAGAAAGATTTAAACCGGCCGTTAAAACCGTTATATTTGAATTCAATTACAATTTCGTAACAATATATATATATATATATATATATATATATATATATATATTATTTTTTCATAGATATTATTAAAAATTAAATATAATGATAATTTTATGAATTTTGCAAAATTTTAATATATTTCATTACAAATGATAAATTAAAATAGTTATATGTACATGAAAATATTAACAAAAAGTAAAAATTTTCCAAGAAAAATATGTTAAAATATAATGTTTGAAAATTTGCATAATTTTGCATCCATATGCAAAAATCATAAAAAATTTAAAATTTTCCAAACAAAGTTTCAAACATTTTCTCTATAAATTAAAAATATAAATGAAAATTTAAACAATTTTGATTGAGCTTTCTTGATATATATATACTACTCGTTTACCAAAAATAAGGTAAATATGAAATAATATATAATATATATATATACCCAGCAAAAACTTTTTGGTTTTCGGTAATAACAACTACTTATTAAAGTAGTTTCTTGATAATGAGGCGTCATTATTATTTGCCTACTCTGTATTACATTAATAAGTACTCAATAGTATAATAGCGCAGTAATATTGCAATCACGAGGATGAGTTGGCTTGAGCGCCGGATTAACAACCAGAAGATTATTGGTTCAACCCCATTCTGAAGCTGTTAATTTTTTATAACAAAATGTCTAAAAAGATATCTTAAACTAAATAGAGTTTTTGTCGCTTAAGATGCTATGTGCGAGATGGTGTACTGAGTAAGACGTTAGTTAGTAAAAACGAATGGTTAGTGTGTGTCCAAGTTCGAGTCTCACTGACGGCAAACTTTTTTTTTTTTTTTTGTTTTCGTTTAGGTACATATTTTTGAGTATCCCTAGAGTCAAAAAATAACTACATGAATTTGTGGACAAGTCGAACAAAAATAACTAGTTATTCAGGCAAAAAATAAGTAGTTTATTTTTGTTTCCAATTATACCTGCTAGCTTATCAGGAAAGCAAAGTTTTTGCTGGGTATATATACATATATAAGGGCTTAAATTGTTCTTTACATAAAGCAAATTTAAAAGTTCGTTTAATGTGAAAAAGTATATATATTTCCAAAATATGATTTCTCGTCTATCCAAAGTCGTTAAAAAGTTCAAAATTGTTGAAAAATTTAATTTTAAAAATTTTTTTATTCCGTCAATTTGTAAAAAATGTTTTTTTATTGATAACTTTAGATTTTGTGGATGTATCGAAAAGTTTAAAAATTACAATACTATCAACTAGACCTACAGCCTACACAAGGTCATTTCAAAAGTATATCCAAGTTTTCCATTTTTTACATAAAGTTATTAAATAATTCAAAATATATGAGACTAAAAATGCATAATTTTAAATCGAATTCTATCGTTTTTTTTTTTATAAACCATAATTTTATTTATATATGTTTTTAGCATAAACTTTTAGCTTTATGTTAGACATAAAAATAGAAAATCTTAATTTGGAAGAAAAACAAAAAACCTTAAAGTTTAATATTAAAATGTTTTAAAATGTCTACTATTTGAGTAATTTACGAATCATTACAAAAACCACCGTATAAAAGAATAAAAATTAAAAAAAAAAATCAAAAATTAAACGAAAAAAGTGTAACAGCCGTTCTGATGATCACTCATCTTTCTTATTAGAACCAAGAAAACATTAACCTCAAAAATGTTTTACATACCCAAACACATACATACGTATAAATATTTGTAAACGCACGCAAATATAAAAAAAAATAAATAAACATTTGCAAATACTTTTGAACTACATACATACACATATATTTATGTAGAATAAAGAATAAATATCTTTTATTGATATATTTTCACGTGAAAAAATTTTATTATACTCATACTATAAATATTACCACCATAACGAAATTTCTGGCTGCTCCTTCACTGGCTGCTTACAACTTATTCTTCTTCCAAAAAATCTATTCCTGTTCATGCATATGCAACTACAAATCAGCAATTCGTTGAAGCGTTCATTCATTCAAGTGCATCGAGCGTGAAGTGAACTTTTTCACTGCACTCGTACCATCATCATCATCATCGTCATCACCGCCACCACTACATCTCACTATTTATTCCCTTTGGATTTTTTTTTTATGGACAAATAGAAGAAATTTTACTGAAAAATAATTCTGTTCCTTGTTCTGGAACTTCAGTTTTCAATATAATGATGCGACAATGGCGAAAGATGGTTTTCCTGAACACCTCAAAAAATGGCAATGAATGATAACCGTTGAATGTTCTATGATTTCTTGGTAAAAATAATGTGTATAAATGAAATATATATTGAATTTATTTTTATGGGATACTAGAGTAAATATTGCGTTTCTAGGTGAGTAAGACAAATATAATGAAAATTATATTATCCTTCTCTTAGTAAGGTTTTTTTTTTTTAACAAAATCTACTAAAATTCCTACGTAATAAAATTATATTTTAAATTTATATTAGCTTTGTAAAACATATACTCGAAGATGTCATTAAAATTAGCTTCAATAGTTTCAAATTTATTCAGAAAATACTGGCGAAAAATAAAATATTTACTCCTTAAAAGTTCTATAAAAAAATATAAAGTAACAAATTATAATTATTGCATATCTTGAAAACTAGGGAAACTGATATTTCACGAGCAGGAAAGTGGACAGATTTTTATTTTTATGTTCTAGTTCGTAACAGCCCGTCTAGACGTAACATAATATGTAAGATTTTTATGTCAGAGAGTGTCAAATTCGCTCTCTGAGAGAATTATTTCACATGTAGATTAAAATATTAGTATTATAAGATGTATTATGAGACTATTGTGATGAGATTTCTCTACACAAACATCTTATAAGATGAACTGTCAAAAAAATACACATATACAAAAGTTTGTTTGTGTATGTGCATGTATATTTTGGAAATTACTAAAAAAACAATGTTTTTTGTAAAATTTTAGGGTTTGTTTTAGATCTTAAAAAAAACTTTTAAATAAAAATTGTGCTAAAAAAAGTGCGAAATGCTTAAATAAAAACGATATGTTTACTCTGTGACTGATTGAAAACAATGATTTCTTATAGGATTTATTAGAATACGTGTTCACCTTATTTAAGATTTAACATAATATAAACAAAATGGTTACTCTCCTCTGCCGACGTTATCCCACATATTATATCAGCGTTAATCTCAGTTGTAGACCTGGGGTAAACCTTGAAACATTATCCCAGAGACCTGCGCCGAGGGTCTGAAATTCGGCTAAGCCGAGTCGCCGAGAAAATTTTGGAAGCCGGCGCTGCCGTAAAATTTTCGGCTTAAAAGCAGCCGCCGTTTTTAAATTCTTTTTGTAAAAATATGCTAAAAATGAAACTTTTTTTATTATTTTAATGCAGTATTTGCCATCAATTAAATATGAAAGTAAAATATTTGCATCATTTTGAACTTCAAATCATTATAAATCAATCAAGTATTTTTGATGACTTATAATTGATTATTTTTGATGCTGAATACTGTGAAAAAATAATATTAACAGTTGCTAATAAATTTTAATGAGCCTTAATCGCCATCCTGCGAGAAATCTAAAAAAACTCGTACACAAGATTTTGTCAGCTAATAAATCACTTCTATTCACCAGGGATATGTGGTTAGGAATTATCAAAATAATTGATATAAATTCCACTATTTATTGTACTTTTTTATTTTTTAGCATATCTTAATAATATTTGATATGTTTTTATATCGGAGCAGACCATTTCTCATTCTAATATGCGAACAATTATTTTAATCTTTTATGCAAAAATCCAAAAATATCCTTAGATCACTCCCATATTTTTTCTTACACAATTTCAATAAATTAATAATTCTTTTTATACTTTCGCTGGAAAAAATGTCGTCTTATTTTTATGAACAATGTTAATCAAAGGGGCATGAAAATATAAAATTTTTAATTAGAAAAATATGTGTAATATCAGCCGGCTGACAGTCGATTTTGAGCCGCCGCCGAAGCTTTTTAATGCAAGCCGCCACCGATAAAATTCCTCGGCGCAGGTCTCTGCATTATCCTCTTAATTTTATCAATATTTTATTTATATATGATGCTGAGAAACAAAAATGTTACTTTATAATGAAATTAACTACAGGTGCTAGATTATAACTTTATAAGGAAAATAGATGCACTAGAGAAAAAATGATTAAAATAAAAAAATCGATTTTTTTTGTGTGAAAAACAAAAATCTCAATTTATATGGAAATTAGAAGCGCTAGAGAAAAAATAAGGAAAATCTGTGATCACTTATATTTTTCATAAAAAATCGATTTTTTATATGAAAAAATATAATCTTAATTTAAAAGGAAACTAGAGGCGCCAGAGCAAAAACAAATGAAAATCTGTGATCACTTATATTTTTCATAAAAAATCGATTTTTTATATAAAAACGATTTTTTATAAAAAAAAAAAACTGAAGTCTCAATTTATAAGGAAACTAGAGGCGCTAGAGCAAAAAGGGAAAAAGCCTGTGATCACTTATATTTCTCTTCAAAAATCGATTTTTATATGAAAAATTAAAACCTCAATTTAAAAGGAAACTAGAGACGCTAGAGCAAAAACAATGAAAATTTGTGATCACAAATATTTCTCATCGAAATTCGATTTTTGTAAAAGTAAAATCCCAATTTGAAAAGAAAATCTGTGATCACTTATATTTCTCACCAAAAATTTAATTTTTATTTGAATAACTAAAGCCTCAATTTATAAGGAAACTAGAGACGCTAGAGTAAAACCAATGAAAACCTATGATCACTTATATTTTTCATCAATTTTTGATATGAAAAATTAAAATCCCAATTTGAAAAGAAAATCTGTGATCACTTATATTTCTCATCAAAATTTTATTTTTTATATGAATAACTAAAACCTCAATTTATAAGGAAACTTGAGGCTCTAGAGCAAAAACAATGAAAATTTGTGATCACAAATATTTCTCTTTGAAAATAGATTTTTTCATATGGACAACTAAAATCTCACTTTAAAATAATGCTTGAGGCCCTAGAGAAAAAAAAGGAAGATAATCTGTGATCACTTATATTTCTCACTAAAAATCGATTTTTTGTATGAGAAACTAAATTCTCATTTTATAGGGAAACTAGAGGCGCTAGACCAAAAAGAATGAAAATCTTTGTTCTACATACGTCTATAAGGACTAAGCTCATTATCGCTCACCCAAAACGCATAAAGAAAGAAACGTGAAATTTGGATGTTCCTCTTTCGACTCACTCTCACTAAGAAGGGATTTTTGGACATTTTAACAAGTTTTATTCACATCCTTTTCAGCTTAATAAATGAGTTTAGTACTTTTTGGAAATTGAAACATTTAGGGTAAAAACTGTATTTCCGTTTTTTATTTCTTTTGGTATCCCTATTGTTTATTGTTTTTAAAGCCGATAAAATTCATATAATTCTAAACTTTTTGGAAATTCGTTAAGTGTTAAAAATAGTGTAATTGTAATTTTTTAAATCAATAAATATAGAAATACTTTTAATCGCATTGTTTTCTGATCACAAATGTATAAAACTTTATCATATTATTATTTCATTTTGTCATATTATTATTCCATCTTATTATATATTAAAATAAAGCGTATTAATAAAAATTATTATTTTTTATACATTTTTTTTATTGAAAATAATATAGGAAAGTGTTCATTAGCGAAAAAAAAAAGATAATTATATTATCTTATATTGCTTGAGTACAACCAAACCTTGTCTATTTATATTTATTCATATATAAACTAAATGAGAATTACATTGAAATTGGAAAATAAACATTAAAAACAATGTATATTTAAAAACAAACAAGTATTAAAGTTTTCCATTAAGTTTGTGAAAAGTATAAGTATTATATTTATTTGAAACATTTTATTAATATGGGAATAATATAATATTAATATGGTTTAAAAACAGAATATGGTTTAAGAACAAGCAAAAAGACTGCAAATATTTAATGGTTGTAGAAGTAATAATATTTTTTGTATTAATAAAATTTTATTTCTGGTAAAAATATTTAAAAACATATAATTTTTGCAGTCAGCCATATTAAAATTGTTATTAAGTGTGAACATTAAATGACAAAATTTAAACACAATCATTATTATCATGAACACAAAGTTATTAAAGTTCAAGAAAATTAACAATGAGAATATAATATTGTTATGGTGATAATACTGTAGTAACCAGATTTTTTCTCTGCGTGTAGTTTTTGGTACCCTATGTTACAATTAAACATCATTGATTTGATATTACTATTACTAAATTAATGAACATTGTAGCATGGACTGACCATCCTAAAAGTACGATTTTTGATAGAAAATACTATTGATCAAAGATTTTCATTCCTTTTGCTATAAATGTGCTGGTTTAGCTATAAATACTATTTTTATGTTTTTCATATAAAAATTGAATTTTGGTGGGGAATTTCGTTTTATTTTATTGTGCCCAGCAAAAACTTTTTGGTTTTCGGTAATAACAACTACATATTGAAGTATTTTCTTGGTAATGAGGCGTCATTATTATTTGCCTACTCTGTCTTACATTAATAAGTACTCAATAGTATAATAGCACAGTACCACTGCAATCACGTGGGTGAGTTGGCTAGAGCGCTGGATTAACAACCAGAAGGTTGTTGGTTCAATCCCATTCCGAAGCTGTTAGTTTTTTATAACAAAATGTCTAAAAAGATATTTTAAACTAAATAGAGTTTTTGTCGCTTTGTACGCTATGTGCGAGGTGGTGTACAGAATAAGAAGTTAGTCACTAAAAACGAATGGTTATTGTGTGTCTAGGTTCGAGTCTCACTGACGGCGAAATTTTTTTGTTTTTTTTTTATTTTTGTTTTCGTTTAGGTACATATTTTTGAGTACCCCTAGAGTCAAAAAATAACTACATTAATTTGTGGACAAGTCGAACAAAAATAACTAGTTATTGAGGCAAAAAATAAGTAGTTTATTTTTGTTGCCAATTATACCTGCTAGCTTACCAGGAAAGCAAAGTTTTTGCTGGGTGATTGCTAAACTAGTTTAGATATAAAAATTATTTTTTGGAATTTTAGAAGGCCACTGATATGAAATATTCATCTAGAATATGAATGAAATATCATATCAGACCGTCAATCTATGATTAATTGTATTTTTCACCAATATTCGATTTAAATTTAAAATCCATATTTTATCCCTAAATTCATGTAGTTATTTTTAAATTTTTGTTCGCTATCATCACTTTAAAATTTTGCACAAATTCCTTTTTAACTATTGCAAATCTTTCACTTTGATGTAAAATTCTTTTGAAAGTTTTAGTTTATACTAATATTTAGTACATACATACATACATATAAATAGTACATAGTTTTGTATTCATACATGATTGAAGCATATCTAAACGTGCGTCAAAAGAAAAAGAAACAATTCATCTTAAGAAAGTGTTAATAGTGGCAGCCTCAAGTTCATTTTTATGGTTTCGCGCGAGCATTACACTAATTTTAATGTTGCAGAACGGTGAAATAGTAAAAATGTTAATTTAGTTTTTACTCTATATTTCTGCTATAAGTGAAAATCAGCATAAATGGTTTGAAAATAAGTTTGCAACCGCAAAAAAAATCCCAGCAAAAACTTTTTAGTTTTCGGTAATAACAACTACTTATTAAAGTAGTTTCTTGGTAATGAGGCGTCATTATTATTTGCCTGCTCTGTATTACATTAATAAGTATTCAATATGATGAGTTGGCTAGAGCGCCAGATTAACAACCAGAAGGTTGTTGGTTCAACCCCATTCTGAAACTGTTAGTTTTTTATAACAAAATGTCTAAAAAGATATTTTAAACTAAAAAGGTCTAAAAAGATATTTTAAAAAAAAGCAAAAACTTTGCTTTCCTGGTAAGCTAACAGGTATAATTGGAAACAAAAATAAACTACTTTTTTTTTGTCTGAATAACTAGTTATTTTTGTTCGATTTGTCCACAAATTCATGTAGTTATTTTTTGACTCTAGGGGTACTCAAAAATGTGTACCTAAACGAAAACAAAAATAAAAAAAAAAAAAAATTTTCCCATCAGTGAGACTCGAACTTGGACACACACCAACCATTCGTTTTTACTGACTAACGTCTTACTCAGTTCACCATCTAGCACATAGCATCCTAAGCGACAAAAACCCTTTTTAGTTTAAAATATCTTTTTAGACATTTTGTTATAAAAAACTAACAGTTTCAGAATGGGGTTGAACCAACAACCTTCTGGTTGTTAATCCGGCGATCTAGCCAATTCATCCACGTTATTTCAGTATTACTACGCTATTATACTATTGAGTACTTATTAGTGTAATACAGAGCAGGCAAATAATAATGACGCCTCATTACCAAGAAACTACTTTAATAAGTAGTTGTTATTACCGCAAACCCAAAAAGTTTTTGCTGGGTAATTTCAATATATCATCAATTTTACTTGATTAGTCGTATGACCTTCGAGCTACCACGTTAGTGAATATTTCTTAAGAAATTCTTACACATGTACTACATAGTAAATGTATTCGTATGTAATCTTAAGTTAAATAATCAATTTTATTTTATATAAAATCATAATGCATATTTTAAGCAAACATACATACAAACGTATTTATTTATGCACAGACAAGAATATGTTGAATTTATTTAAGTTTTGTTTTATTATTAAAGTTAAATAAACAATACGAGTATTTTGAAATGAAATAAATAAAATAAACGACATGTTCTGCTCGATTTACAACACTTTTCCATGCCGCAACAAAATAAACAAAAAACCCACTGCCGCAGAAGACAGACGGAAAGAAGGCTGCCACTGCTGCATACCGCAGCCTTTTGATTTAATATTTTTTTTTCTTTTTTTTTTTTTGTGACAATTTAAGAAAAACAACTGAAAACAGTTGTTGACAATAATTTTTTTCAAAAACAACAAGAAAAGTGCGGTTGAATGTTTGAAATTAAATAAAATAAACTAATTTTTATTATTGGAAGCGTTAAGGATCATAAATTAAGTACAACAACATTTAACATTCTTAAATAAATAATAAAATATCATTAATTTGATGTTGCTGTTATTGTTAACGTCACATCAAAGAAATGAAGAGTGAAAGAGAAATCAAATACGATTCTACAAAGTAATCAGATCAAAAATGTACAAAGTACATCTTAACAATCCGGAAAAAAAATTCAAGATTAAAATGTTAAAGACATATTTAAATTGCCACTTTGTAGATATTTCCGGTTATTAAGTTTTTTATGTAAACGATCTTAAGACTCCTTTACATAGTGTCTACATTAGAGATTTTTTTTATCAAGACAAACGTCAAACTTAACGCGAATTTGTGGAAGGTAGCAACAGTTGCACAAAAGCAACAATATGGCGTATTTATTATTGTTTTTTATACATGCAGTTTGACAACTGTAACAACCAAAATAATAATCAACTGTTTAACTAAGGTTACTTGTATATATTCGCACTGATTTTGACGTTTGTTTTGATATAAATTTGCCTTATGTAGACACTAGGTAACTCTATCGTAAATATAAATGTAACGAATCAGTTAACACGTTTTGCTTATCAGAGTTATATGTATACGGGTACTAATAAACGTAAATGTAACTTACTTACTTAATGAAATAAGGTAGTTTACGAGTATTTACATTTACGGCAGAGTAGCCAAGCCTTTAGAATAATGTCCAATTTGAAAAACTAGAACCCATTTTAGTTTTCGCATAATTTTATATAATTATTTTTCATTTTTATTAAAACTACAAGTGATTACAAATTAAAGTTCTTTTCTCAATTGGAGTCTTATTTAAAAAACTCTTGTAGTTATACCCTATACTACCATAGATGGTTGGGGTATTATGCTTTTGTGCTGATGTTTGTAACGCACAGAAAAAATCATCCACCATCACCCACCTTAAAATATACCAATCGATACAGAATTACTTTTTGAGTCGATCTAACGATGTCCGACCGTCCGTCCGTCTGGACGATTGGCTGACTCTCCATGTAAACCTTATGCACAAAGTACAGGTCACAATTTTGGCACGTATTACTTTCACGACACAAGGACCATTATTTCACCTCGACCCCCATACAAATGTCCACCCGGAATAGGAGTTTAACGATACTAAATGCCTTAAATAAAGCAATATTTTAATGAAATTCAGTGTAAGGAAGTTTTGTATAACTATCAATCTTTGTGTCAAATTCATGAAGATCGGTCCATAATTGACCATAGTTCCCACATAAAATCCTCTTCCGAAAATTACTTTAACGTTCATAAATCACATACACATGTTAGTTAGTATAAAGTTTTTATTCGATACAAATAAGTTTTATATAATTAGAAATCACAGTTAAAAATTTTATGAGGATCGCTCCATAATTTACCATAGCTCCCTCATAAGCCCACTTTCGAGAGTCACCCTAAAGTGCATAAATTCATATTAATGCTAGTATTAACGTAATATTCTGTATTCGTATATTTTATTTTGCACTTAGTAAGAGTATCGGTTATTATTAGGTTCCTCTAGAGCGGGGCATGTCAGCATACTAGATGAAGTCAAATTCAACGGTCGGACACTATCCTTGGCTGAGCCTACGGATTATGTCGGGACTACGATTGACTTCGGGGCTACTCCCGCCTTGGTGTTACCTAGCAGGGACCTTTGGGATGGAGTAGAAAAGCTCTATGGAGGGTGTGCGGTCTTCACGGACGGTTCGAAAATGGAAGTTGGCACTGGTGCAGGTGTATACTTTATGGGAACTGATATCAGACGATCCTACAAATTGTCTGACAGTTGTAGTGTCTTTCAAGCAGAGATTCTTGGCATTTATAAGGCTCTAGGCTTGATTGAAGGGAATGTTGAACGAGGGTCTGAGATTACTATCTATGTTGATAGTCAGGCAGCGTTATTGGCTCTGACTAGTCATTTTGTTAGGTCCAGATTGGTACTTGAGTGCAGAAGGGAATTGAGAAGGTTAATGGATTACTATATGATGAGACTCTGTTGGGTTCCTGGTCATTGTGACATTCTTGGCAACGAAATAGCCGATGAGCTAGCTCGCAGTGGCTCGGAGCTAGATAGGTCTTTCATAGAGTCATCTGTTAAGATTCCAATTGGGTCCTTCTTTAGGGCCATAGGGGAGTGGACTCTGGACAACACGAATCGAGCCTGGAGTGACAGATCGGACTGCAGAGCGGATTCCAAGCATCTTCTAGGTATGAGTCGTGGTAGTCTTAGAGTCATAGTAGGTATGGTTACGGGTCACTTCTCAATAGGGAATATGATGAGTAAGTGGGACATTGGCACATCAGACTTTTGTAGAACTTGCGATGATGTTGAGGAGCTAGAGACAGAGGAACACATACTCTGTCACTGCGTAGGGCTTCAGCGTAATAGGTTGAAGTGGTTTGGAAGCCATTCACTACATGAACTAGGTGAGGTTAATGGCAAAGGACTTGTCAACCTCATAGGGTTTGTAATGGGAATAAAATGGCTTAGGAACAATCATAACTGATTGATTGGGTATAGGTTCCACTTTTCTTTTTCTTTCTTTCATAAAGGGATCACAATGGGACGTTCGGCCTCTGGGTGTAGGCGTGAATGCGCCACCCTTTCCAACCTAACTAACTTAACCTAAGAGTATCGGTTCACAATTGATCACATGTTAAATATAAGACTTCACTACGAATTTTTATGGATATACACAATGGTGTGTTGTATCATATGGTCGGACTTGACCGAATATATCTTTCTTACTTGTTTTCTTATAATTTTATAAGAAAAGTCTTATTCTATTGAAAAATACAGTGATCACATATACATATACATATTTATGTTATTTTCTCAATTGCAGGCTTATTTAAAAAACTATAGTTCTTTGTAGTTTTTTTTTTTATACTTTTATATGAAGAGTCGTAGGAAGTGATCACATTTGTTAAGTAGATCACAATTTAATATCCTTTTATCGATGTTAAATCGTTTGGTATGTCACTTTGGCTTCCTTAACTATAATAAAATTTAAATAATATATGTTTTCACCTATTTACTTTATGAAATATTTAGTAACAAATATATCAAAATTAATTACAATTTCAAAATTTTACAGAAATATTGCAAAAGAAAAACTTTTAAACTTTATAACGGAAAAGAATGAATGTAATACATTGAAATGCATGAATGTAAAATTAGAAACTGAATTGATAGTTAAAATATGCATATATCTACTTTGGATTCCAAATCATTTCATATATTCCTTCTTTTACGCAATACTTCAAGAAAGTAAATTCTATATATGAAAAAAATCCTGCTGATTTAAAAATTAAATCAAATTTCTTCTAGAAGGATTGTTTGCTTATCCTTTTACTCTGTTCATTTTATTATATTCACTTTAATAATTTAACACATATTTACCAAAAAAAATTAAAAAATTTCATCAATTATGACTTGCTAATTAACTTTTTTTTAGAGAGTTCAGAAAAAAAGATCTAATGAAAGGAAATAAACCGTCATTTAGATTGTTTTCTTTTGGGCGGTTAAATTAAAATCTATTATTTTTTAACTTGAAGCTACAAAATGCCCACACCTTTGTTTGTGTGTCTCTTTATTTTACTTTTTTTCTCTCTGTATGAGACGACAACCATTTTGTTGTTGTTACTATTGGACCCCCAAAAATATATAACAATTTTTAATATAACCAATACATTGATACACATTTATTTGAATACAAACATGTGTATATGTGTGTAGACATTTTTTTCTACACTAAACATAATAATTAAAAGCAAATAAAAAACAATCCGTAAACAAAAAGTAACAACAACAATAGCAGCACATAAATTTTGTGTCTCAACTAATTGCAATGCAAATACATAATATTACATTTGGTTTTCGTATTATTTTTTTTTATCTTATACATACAGTGATGGCCAAAAGTTTTCGAAATAAATTAAAATCAATTTTAGTTTGGCTATGTTTTAATTCTAGTTAAGAACAAGTTCAAATCTATATCAGTTCTAGTTCAGTTCGAACTACAGTTCTTGTTCAGTTCTAGTTTAATTCTAGTTTCATTCTAATCCTGTTCAGATTGAATTCTAGTTCTCAGTTTTACTCCACTTTCAGTCCAGTTCTAATTCAATTTCGATTCAGTTCTACAACATTTTTAAGTGATAATGAGAAAATTCCAATTTTAAATGAGACTTTCCCGTTAATATTGAGAAAATTTCAAATAAAATTTAGAATTTCAAGTTAATATTGAGAAAAATCCAAATGAAATTAAGAATTTTTAGTTGATATTGAGAAAATTCCAAATGATATTAAGATTTTCAATTTGAAATTGAGAAAATTCCAAATGAAATTGATAATTTCAACTTGATATTAAGAAAATTCCATATGAAAATGTTAAAAATCCAAATGAAATTGGGAAATTTTTAAATGAAATTGGTAAAATTAATTAACGAGTTATAAATTATGTTTTTCTTAATTTTTGAATAATTAAAATAAAAGATAATAATTAAGCGACATTATTAAGAATGAGCCCCTACTAACTGATGCTTAACTCTATGTTCAAAATGTGTTTTGTCAAAAGTGTCCCTTTTTCAACTATCAACGACATTTGACTTAAATTTATGGTACCAGTCAATTATACTTATCGCCGTTCTTATATCAATATATATTCAAGATTTGTAAAAATTGCAATTTGCTATATAAAAATACAAAAACAAAAAGTGCAATTTTTGCGTAATTTTGAAAAAGTGCATAATTTTTTTATTAAATTTATTTTTAATGATCCTTGAATTTTTCTGTATAACATAAGAAAAAACTAAGTTCAAGCAGTAATCCATGCTATTCTATATGAAACTGTGAATGCGCCTCACGAAAAACTGATTTTTTGAAAAATTTTCACTCTTGTTTTCAAAACTTTAACTATTTAGGGCACATCAACGAGGTGTAGCTCAAAATACGCATAATTAAAACAAGTGTCAATCCCATTGAGGGACGCACAGACCCGACCAAAAAATAAAAAAAAAAATAATAATAAAAAATTTTATCATCAAAACTCGATTACCCTGTATTTAACAGAAAGTCTACACAATAACAAAAGTGGTGAAGAATTTATCCCAAAATAGCCGATTAATTTATGTAAGATCGAATGAGATCAAAAAGAAGAATTGGAAAAATGTTCCTTTTTATAAATTTTTCAACTTTGAACAACAATCATGATTATGAAATGAAACTTATGGTGTTAAAATTTTGCACTCTATTAGTTTCAAGTCTTGTGAGTTCAGATATGTAACCCGTTTGTTGAAAGTGCTATTAAAACTATACTTATTAATGATTAAAGTCAATCAGTCAATCAGTCAGTTAAAGTAAGTTTTAGCTAGGCTAAAAAATCAGCCAGGCTAAAAATTTTTGATAATGGCATCTTGAGCTAAATTTTTTTTAAATTGGTTTTTGTTCACGTGAAATTAAGATTTTAGTAAAATTTTCTATGAATTTTTTTAAACACTAGTTTATAAAAGCTAGAATATTTTGTACATTGTCTACCGATACATAATAGGTTAAGTTAATTTTTACGGCAAATAAATGGTTAATTGAGAAAATGAATATAACCAGAAGCATATATTTATCATAAAAACTATTAACTCGTGCAAAATAGCACCTAAATTTCAAAGATTCTACACCAAATGAAAACTAATAATTTTTGGCTTTATTCGGTTTTTGATTAAAAAACTACATAAATTTATTTATATGCCGTTTACACCAAACAAAAACTACTAGTTTTTTCCCTCATTTGGTTTTCGATTGACAAACTACATAAATTTCTTTAGTTTTGCCATGCAAATCAAAAACCATTTTTAACTAGTTTTTATGAAAATTCAATTTAAAATTACTAAAGTATCTATTTATGAAACATCCTGTTCAATGGTTTTAATAACAGTAAGCTTTAATATAGAAGGAAAATAAAAAAAATTGTATTGTTTTTTAAAAGACTTCATCACTTTGCTTTTTTAATTATATATAAAATATTGTTAAAAACAATTTAACATCGAAACAAAGTCAATTATTAATTAAATAAAAATCAACGAAAAAATCTATATGTCAACAAAATCTACATAGGGAGGAAAACAGGTATGTAAACGAATTGGTTTTTGAAATTTAGTTTTCGCTAAAACCAGTTAGTTTTATTTTGGGGTAAACGTGATATTAGTTTTTTCTATACAAATCAAAAAATAACTATTTGTGATACAGCCTGTTCAGTTGATTTCAGAACAGTAAGCTTTTGTATATACTGAATAAAATAAAATTTTTGATTTACTTGTATTATTTTATTTGTCATTTTATTTTTTTAAACAAATTTAATTTTAAATGTTATAAAAAAAGTATTCTAACAAAAGAAGTTTACCAAATTCGATTGGAATAACAACTAATGGAAAAATTTGTACGCTAAGAAAAACCACATGTATGTAAACGACATGACAAATCGAAAACCATTTTCATCTAGTTTTTGTTGAAAACCAAATAAAAACTACCAAAATAATTATTTATGACACAGCCTGTTCAAATGATTTCAGAATAGCAAGCTTTCACATGTTATGAAAAAAATAATATTTTTGATTTTCTTGATTAGTTTTGTTTGTCATATAAATATTGTTCATAAAATATTCCTAAAATATTGTTTAAAAGATTTCTAAATATTAAAAATATATCAAAATGTACTTGAATAAAAATTTATTACAAAATGAAGTATCAACAAAAACCGCATGGAGAGAAATGAAGGTATGTAAACGATTTGGTTTTCTTTAGTTTTTCAAAAACCAACAGGTTTTGCTTTGGTATAAACTTCATATTAGATTTTTACACCGGTTTTAAAATAGTTTATTATATTTATCATATTTTTATTGATTTTTAAGTATAATAAATTCTTCCTTACAACTTATTTGAAAAACTTGTTAATTTGACTTTTTTGCAACCAAATTTATATGTATATCCTATAAACATTTAGAAGATATCTTCCTGGAAGAAATTTAAGCAATATCTTCCTTTTATTATTTGGACGAAAATCATTAAAGCAATATTTTTCTAATATGTCGTTTATACCAAAACAAAAACTGGTTAGTTTTTGAAAAACTAAAATTCAGAAACCAAATCGTTTACATACCTTCATTTCTCTCCATGTGGTTTTTGTTGATACTTCATTTTGTAATAAATTTTTATTCAAGTACATTTTGATATATTTTCAATATTTAGAAATCTTTTAAACAATATTTTAGAAATATTTTATGAACAATATTTATAGACAAACAAAACTAATTAAGAAAATCAAAAATATTATTTTGTTCATAATATATGAAAGCTTGCTATTCTGAAATCATTTGAACGGCATATTAGAAAAATTAAAATTTTTTTATTATTTTTATCCTCAAAATATCTTCCTTTTTTCAATAAGGTAATTACCACCTCCGCAAAAAATTGATGACATTCCATTGAAATCATTTGAAAGAAATTAATGTAATACTTTTATTTTTAATTCACAATTTTTTCAGTTGTCGAAAATATTGATTTCTTATTGCTTAGATGTATTATTGTGCTTGTAGGGAATCTTCAATAGTATTAGGATAGACCTTTGCAATGGTGTTGAAAATTTTCCAAAATATATAAAATTACATGTTTAAATAAAGAAAATATGCCAAAAATTTTTAATAAAATCGTAAGATTCCGCAAATGAAAAGAGATGTAACAATTATTTGAATGGATATTTCAGGTGTTAGTATATTATTTCTATTACATTTTGAAGTTAATTTTCTTATAAGGAAAATTTTGATAATGCTATTGAAAGAGGTGTTTTAAATATGGTCCAGCTTAAGTACATTTCATAAATAAGATGTAATATTTTGGGAATTATATAAGAACATACTAAAGCCTTGTTCAGACCGGTGCGAAATTACGAAATATCATGCCGAAATTACAAATGAAATCTAGAGTGTTCATACTGGCTAGATGACATTTGATGTAATTTCGTGAACAGCTGATACTTATTGTTTACATTTTAAATTGTTATAGGGGTAAATAAAATATTTTGAAATGGAAACCAATAAGAAACAATTACTTACTAAATTGTAAATTATTAATTTGCAACAATTAAAAATGTAAAAAGAATAGCTTTCATTTTGCAAAATCACTTTAATAATTAATTTTAAGATTTGTGTTTAAATTTAAGATCAGCTGTGAATTGTTTTTTTTTTCTTCTCACGTACATAGTTGAAAAAAAAAGTATTTTTTCCAACCATGTACAGAGTTGCACGGAAATGGGCATTGTAATTTCAATGTATGGGAAATTACGTAATTTCAACGTGATTTCGGCCGGTCTGAATGCCCTATAATCTTCATTTCTGCAGGAGTATATTTACAAAATTTGTTTGTGATGCACTCTAATAAATATAAGTGAAAATGTCATTAATAAAATTTTGTTTGTAGTTAATTAAATATAGATTTTTAAATTTATAAAAAAAAAAGTTTATAATTAGTGATTCAACATTTGATAACCAACACTTTTGCTCTTCACTGCTTCTTAAAATCTGCGTTTCTTTATATTTTTCCATTAATGGCCGAATATGAATAAAATGAAAACATCATTTAAGTATATTATGCCTTGAAAATTTTTGTGTTTTTATTATTTTTTTTATTTTTTGTTTCTGTTGTTTGGTACGTGTGGTTCTAATATTGACTGCAGACCACCCAAATCGTTAAAGATCAGTAGATTTGTTAAAGGTTAAGAACCGGTTTTTGTTATCGTTGGAGAAGCGCTAAATTAAAATTTAAACAAATGGGGAGCAAATACAACAAACATACCAAAAGTAAGTACCCAATATTTGTTAATATTATTTTGGAATTTGTAGTCCTAATGGATTTTTATTTGTTTCTTTTTCTTGTTTTTTTTTTTTTTTTTTTTTTTTGTCTATATATATTTTCTTTTCAGCCATACAGTGGAAGAGAGGTGTTTGACAGACGGTGGAGCTGAGTGTTAAAAGCATAATGATGGTGTTTAGATGATGGAACGCTTGATTGCCAAAATGACGGTAGTTCATTTATTTATGTTGTTTATTGTTAATTGGTCGGTTGCTAAGCTTGACTGATTAAACAGGTATACATACATACATACATACATACATACATACATACATACATACACATTATATGAAGGCTAATGGTAAATAAATATTTGATGAGGTTTTATTTGCATGTTATGGGTTAGAGGGAGGAGGTCAATGACAAATACTCACAATTTTATTTGAGGTTGTTTATTAACAAGAGACCTGCAAAGAGAAAAAATACATTCAAAAATTCATTAATAAATTTATAAGTAATATCAATATTAATGTTCCCTGCAAGCATTTAGTGAATTCTTTTTCGAAATAGCTCACTTCTTCGCCACTCTTAGAAGTGAAATAGAAGATTTCTCTCAATTTTCCAACAACAAAATATATTAGTATACGAATTAAATCTTCTAAATGTAACTTCTTTAATCACTATTCGAAGTTGTTTGGATAACAGTTACAGTTATCCAAAAACGAAAACACTAGTTTTCAACACCTTTGCTAACATTTGGAAGATTGTTTTTTATCAATCCACATAATCTGTCGAATTTGGCACTCTAAGGTGATTAATAGTAGAACGTGTAAAACTTTACAAAAACAACTCGCATTAGGTTCGAAATTTGATCATAAAATCATGATTTTGACGATTGTTTACATTTCATAATGGGAAAAAGAACAAGCAGAAATAATATAATTTTGCTTAGTAAAAATATAAATTTTGAAGTGATTGGAATATAAAAATATTGACATTAACTAAAATTATTTATGTAAACTGATACTGAAACAAAAAATTCATGTTTTACTTATAAAGGAAAATTAAAAAAATAAGGTAAGCGTTTATCAAAATTAAAAAGAAATTATTAATATTTCAACTAGTTCTGGGCAAGCGAATAAATTTAGGAAAACATTTTAATTTTTTATAAAATTAAAATATGTTATTAACAATTAGAGGGCCAGAACATGGATACAAAATTTTGTTTTATATAAAATTCTTAATAACTTAAACAAAATTTTATAAAAGTGTGGGAGTTTGACTTATGTATGACATGCCCGCAGTAAAAGTTGCTAATTTTCAGAATAATTTTCTGTAGAACAAAAATTAGGAATATATTAAAAATTCGATTTTATAAGTCTATTCTGTGAAAGATTAAAATTTGTCTATACAGTAATCAAAATTTTGGGTATGCATTGCATTAGAGTATCCGAGAAATATTTTTGCAGAACAAAATTTTTGCATTTTAAATTTGAAAAGGAATTTACAATTTTCAAAATTTTATTTATAATTTTCAAAATTTTATTTATAATTTTCAAAATTTTAAAATAAATTTTTTTTTAAAGTTTGAAAAAAATTCAAACATTGTTCTTGTTATTAAATATTTTGAAGAAATTGTTTTGTTGTTGTAATGCTTGAAATGTGTAGAGTAGATTTCTGGTTAAGTAGCAGAATTCATTTCTAAGTTTCGAAAATCTTAAATATTGGCAAAAATTATTGGAAAAACTTTCAGGGCCAAGATAAGATTTAAATAATGATTTAAAATAGTACATCATCATTAAAATTTGTAATAGAGTATAGAAATAGTTAAAAGCCCATATAGTCTTTAATAAAAGGAAAACCCTTTATAAAAATGGAAACATTTGAAAAAGAAATTAGAGAAAATTTTTTATAAATATTTTTTTCAAATATTTCCAAAATTCTTAATAGTCAGCTATTTGTACAGCGAGAAAGTATGATTTTAGAAAAGTATATGGTGTTCGCCTTGTAAAAAGTGTAGTATTATTTTTCTATAGAAAAACTGGCGATTTTAGAAAAAAATTAACTAAAAAAAAAAATTTATTTATTTTAATTACATAGAAAATTCAATATAAAATTAAAATAAATAATAATGTAGTCTTGTAATATTTACAAATGGTTTATTATATTACTGAAAAACTTTGTCGAAATATTGAATTACACTTTTTATAATGCGAACATCATAATCTTTATAAAAATCATACATTGTCGCCGAACATTCTAATAACTGCAGAATATTTTGCAAATATTCTAATAGATGTTAAATGTTCATTTAAATTCAAAATCTTTTTGTGCAATTAATTTCATTGCTTTCCATAATAAATATCAGAAAGAGTTAATTTTGTGTTTAAAAAAATTTTAATATTTTTACTTTTGATAATTTTGTTCATTCGTAATTCTTCATTTTAAAATGTAAGTAACTATTACTGGCATTATTATTTTAAAAATTTTATGCAAAATAGTTTTAAAATTCTGCAAATATTTTCTATCGAAAGTGTAACTACATCAGCACACTGGGAAGTAGATATGTATAGCTTTTACTATCGAATTATGATATAGTTAGAGATAGCATCTTTTGAGTAACGCTTTAGTGGGGATTGGAAGATTCGAATTAGGATTTTTTATTAGACACTTTTTACTGCGTTATAGTAGATCTTAATACGTGACGTTCAAAATTCACTAAAGCGTTACAAATTCTGATCTGCTTAGTAACACCGTTCGGAAAGAAATGTGCCACTAAGAGATAGTTCCTTTTGAGTACTTTGAAGATTCGAATTAGCACCCCAGCAAAAACTTTTTGGTTTTCGGTAATAACAACTACTTATTAAAGTAGTTTCTTGGTAATGAAGCGTCATTATTATTTGCCTACTCTTTATTACATTAATAAGTACTCAATAGTATAATAGCACAGTAATACTGCAATCACGTGGATGAGTTGGCTAGAGCGCCGGATTAACAACCAGGAGATTGTTGGTTCAACCCCATTCTGAAGCTGTTAGTTTTTTATAACAAAATGTTTAAAAAGATATTTTGAACTAAATAGAGTTTTTGTCGCTTAGTTTGCTATGTGCGAGATGGTGTACTGAGTAAGACGTTAGTCAGAAAAAACGAATGGTTAGAGTGTGTGTCCAAGTTCGAGTCTCACTGACGGCAAAATTTTTTTGTTTTTTTTTTTTATTTTTGTTTTCGTTTAGGTACATATTTATCCTTATTTATCCCTAGAGTCAAAAAATAACTACATGAATTTGTGGACAAGTCGAGCAAAAATAACTAGTTATTCAGGCAAAAAATAAGTAGTTTATTTTTGTTTCCAATTATACCTGCTAGCTTACCAGGAAAGCAAAGTTTTTGCTGGTTAGTTTCTCAAAAATTTCAATATAACTTTTTAAACTGGTATAAAAGATCATTAAGATATTTTCCAAAGTTTTTTTTTTTTTTTTTTTTTAATTGAGTGGTGTCATAATATTTATTCTAAACTTACTCCTTAGTTAATAATTATAATTAAAATACCTTAAATATACATACGTATTTAATATTTGGTGGAAAGTTTTTTTTTTTTTTTTAATTAAAAAATGCTCTCCAAATTTTGGGAAGCATTATATATTAATGTTTTTGTGTGTTTAACATATAAATAAAGGAAGTAACTTAAATACCCTCAGCAAATATATGCATTTTGTCAGATACGTATCTGACACTAACAAATTAAATATGTTTCATATTATTTTTACTTAATAATTGGACTCGCCAAGCGAAAAACAGACGTTAAATATGATGAAGATCCAATAAAAAAAAAAAAAAAAAATTTGGAGCAGCAAATTAGTTGACATTTTACTTTGATCAAACCGAATGAAATATTCCAAAAAAAGAAAAAAGAAAAACAAATTAAGAAAATACACATAAGTACACATAAATGCTTTTGTCGCATTTAGCAGAACAAATTAATATTACTTTTATTGTGTTGAACGATGGAGCAGCCAACCAACTAACCAATCAGACAATAAAGTAAATGACAACAAGTTTGTAGCAGTGGCTGGCTGATACATACATACATACATACATATGTATGTACATATTTCGATAGTAAGACTTGTGAAATTTGATGTTATTGTTCACACTTAACGAACAACATGTAGCGTTCCAAGATCAAATATCAAAAGGATGACAAATGTAAGAAAAAAAAAAAAGAAAAAGAAAAAGAAAAACACTGTGTCTGAGACAGTCAGTAAATGTCATTTGGTAATGTTACATAAGCTACATACTAGGGTATCCATTCGAATAATGTTCGTACCTATTCGAATAATGCTTGTTCGAATAATTCGAACAATTTAATACGAATAATTGTTCGAAAAATTTAAAAGTACAACTTTTCGAATAACGAACAATTCGAATATTTTGATGTCGATTTTTTTTAAAATTATACTTCTTTTTTTATTAGGGGTTTTCATCCAATCATATATTTGCTTTGTAAAGCTAATAAACATAATAAAAATACAATCTCGTAAAATATTTGTCAAACTTTGTTTGAAAAATGATTTACTCAATTTATAAATGTTTACGTTTCAATTTCAATGTGTAAATGAATTCGTAAACTTGTACTTTTATCACTAAAATTTTAAAGAAGAAAAGAAAGTTATTTTTTTATTTTTTTTATTTTTTAATATTCAAATCGAAAGAAAAGCAAAATTTAAAAACAAAAAATTTGGAAACATAGTTTGTTTGCCAAATAATTTCAAGAAACTCAAAGGAATACACAACATTTTGTAAGGGGCGCACTGTGGCTCAGAAATTAATTAAATTGGGCAAAAGTCCAATTTTTTGTTAACAATGATTTCCAAAATTTTAATGCCATTCAATAGTAAACATATTGAAACTAAGGTGGCCAAAAAATTGGATCAAAATATTGGTAATTGTGGGCGTGGCATGCTGTTAAAGACAAATATTTTATATTATTTTATAAAAAAATGTGATTTTTGTAAATTTTATCAGAAGTAAATTATCATTAGTCCAAACTATTATCGATAATTAACTGCATTTTTTTTTTTTTTTGTTATGTTGGTAGGATAATAGTCTTTAAGAAATGGTATGATGTGTCACTGTACCATTTATATCTGATGTATTATTAAATGTTTTCTCAGGTACTATATTTTAGTAAAATTTGAATTTTAGTCGAATAGAACTTTTAAGGGTCAAAAGAAAATTTTTTCATGGAACATATACTAAAAATCAGTTATGATTTGAAATTTAAATCTACAGGATCAATAAGAAACAACGACACAAATAAGGAGTTAAGAAGTTTAAAAAAGAAACATGTTGAGGACAAATTTCGCAAATATGGTTTGATTTTAGATCAACCAAAACAATGATCAGGCAATGATGGCAACACAGCAAGAATGTTCTTTTCAGATACCGAAATAGCATTTCAAATAACAGGGGTCAAATTCTCGCATTCGTATGCGAATAAATTTTCATTCGAACGTTCGATTTTTTTAACATTTGGGATTCCCTCATTCGATAGCGAATAAAATGTATCGAAATTTCTAATGATGGCATTCGATAACGAATGATCATTCGAATGCAACCTTGCGAGTTTTTACTCGTAAGCAAAGAAGCATTCGAAATAACGTATTTTTAGCAAACAGAAGAAAAAAAAATGAAAATGTAAGTAAAAAATTTGTTACTTATTTTAAAAAAATGTCATAATATTAATAATTTTATTCCTTTTAGTTAAAAAATAACAAAAATAAATTATACACAAAAGGAGATTCTGGCCGACTTTATGGCAGAACATACGGACTTGGCAAAAAGTATTTTACCAAACAGTTCCCAAGGAAAGGCTTCTGCAAACCAAAATGTGTCCCATCCACACAACCAACGACTGTTAGAAAAAGATAATACATATATATGTGAAGAAATGACGTGTTGCATATACATACATACCTCCTGGAATATTATATTTTGCCATGAAATACTCCTTGCAAGCGTCACTATTTCTAGGGTTAAATTGAATAAATTGGCCACATAGCTTACGTTCCATTTCATCCAATACACGATTAGTGATTTTGCATGTAGCACTTTGACTTATGCCACTTAAAAAATTCTTTCCAACAGTGTGTTGAAAACCTCCGGATGCCAACAATGATAATGTTGCCGCCAACTGAAGTTTTGGTGGAACCATGGTGGAAAGTATCCCCTCAAACTTTAACTGCCCAAGAACATAATTAAATGCTTCCTTTGTGAGCCTAAAACGTCTTTTAAGTCTAGAAAAACACATACATTAATACATATGTATGTATGTACTTATTTATACTTACTCATTGTTTGTGAATCTTAAGTGGTCGGAGGAGTTTCTTATTTGTTTCCTTATGACATTAATGTTTTCAATCTCGTGAGAATCAGAAAACAACGAGTAAAAAAACACAATGGGATCCATTTTTAATTTAAAATTATATCTTTAAAAATTTTCGCTTTCACTTGTGTTATTTTTTGCACAACCATATGTTTTTTGTTTACATTTTCTTTTATTTTATTCAGTGTTGTAATACGTACTTATTTAAGTTTTTTACAACACTGAAGCAATGAATCGATTCGATTCGTATCGAGTACCATCATCAGAAAATTTTTCACTGTCGAAATAAATTTCGATTCGAAATTTGATATAAATCTTTTTTCAAGATTTAAAACAATAATCGATGTACTTGTATGCAAAGAACCAATTGATGGTAGAAAATTTGGTGATTATGCGAAAGAATCTGCAAAAATATGTATAAACAACCAAATATGCATATAGAAATATGTCTGCAACAGTTTACAAAATCCTTTATCATGGAGAAGATGTCATTAAGCATCATTTAGTACCACTTGGAGATCTATCAGAAAGCCCAGGAAAAAAAAAAGAATGAGGATTACAGATTTTATAGAGAACACAATACCAGAAAAATATCACGAAATTCTACAAATGAAAATCTATTTAATATATTACTGACAACGTTAGATTCGCTCATCTCTAGCATTCAAAGTCAATGGAAAGTATAACATTGGGACATAGATGAAGAAGCAAAAGGGTTGCTAGAGGATAGAAATAATATAGAATTAAATATGGAATATTTGCAGGCTATTTACCGAACGAAAACAAAAAAAAACAAAAAAATTTTGCCGTCAGTGAGACTCGAACTTGGACACAAACCAACCATTCGTTTTTAATGACTAACGTCTTACTCAGTACACCATCTCGCACTTAGCATCCTAAGCAACAAAAACTCTTTTTAGTTTAAAATATCTTTTTAGATATTTTGTTACAAAAAACTAACAGCTTCAGAATGGGGTTGAACCAACAACCTTCTGGTTGTTAATCCGTTGCTCTAGCCAACTCATCCAAGTGATTGCAATATTACTGCGCTATTATACTATTAAGTACTTATTAATGTAATACAGAGTAGGCAAATAATAATGAAGCCTCATTACCAAGAAACTACTTTAATAAGTAGTGGTTATTACCGAAAACCAAAAAGTTTTTGCTGGGTTTGTTTTTGTTTTCCTTTGACAATAAAATTTTTGAAAACTTACCAAAATTTAACATTTTTATTTTATATTTTTAATTATTCAAACAATTTGAATAACCAAAATACCTTATTCGAATTATTCGTTTTATTCGAACAATGAAAAAATCTAACAATTTGGATACCCTACTACATACATTTACATACGAGTACTTATGTATACATATACATAAAACTACATATGTTTTTTATTTTTGTTTTTCTTATGCATATTTGTGTAAGACCAAACCAAATATCATCACACACAAAAAAAAAATATCCTTTTGATCATTCGCTACGGTAGGCGATTCCTAACATGAGGAAGCGTCAAATTGTCTATGCTTAGCTGTACACGTTCTTTTTTTTTTGTTATATATTTATTTAGTTTACAGCAAATTTTATAATTTTTTTCTTTTCTTATCCACTGACCTGGAATTACCCACCCCTTAAAAATACTTGATATTTTATGCTAAATAAATTTGGGCAGATGAAGTCATCGATCATCACATGATTATTGTACTCTTGCATAAGAGTATTGTGTGACCGATCGACCACTTATCCTTATTGGAAATTTTCAAATAGAAATATCCTTTTGAATATTTTGTAGTAATTTTTGTTTAAGTGGCTGTGAATCCTGACACCTGATACTTGTGCTTATGACTATTTTGTTCAGGAAATACATTTGAAGTCGTAATGTTACAACTCTATCGTATGGTAAATATTTAAATTTTAAAACATATTTAAATTTAAGACAGAAGAAACTGATCTCGTTTTTGGTAAATTTTGTATGTGAGTATAGATACAAAATATATCACTATACTCTTTATAGTATAGATACAAAATTAAAACAGATAGCGCAATAAAACTGCAACAACTATTTATTAATCAGGGCAACAAAAATATGCAAAATCATATTTTTTCTAGGGCTTCAAATGAACGAAACTGTTAGTTATTTATCCGTATCAAAAAATTTTAATATTTTGAAAATATGACAAAATATGCTGCTAGGTCCAAAATATGCAAAAACATGCTGCTAGGACCAAAATATGCTATAACAAATATTTTTGCATATTTTTGTCCTAACAGCATATTTTTGCATATTTTGGGCTTAGCAGCATATTTTGTCATATTTTCATAGAAAATACTTATTTTAGAGCATATTTACAATTTAATTATATTATAATTTTATACTTAGAAGCATAATTTTCAATATATTACACTAAATAGCAGAATTTTGCATATTTTATACTTAAGAGAAAAATGTTGACTATTTTGAACCCAATAGAATTTTTTAGATAATTTGCCATTGGAGATATTTTCTTTTTTACTGTCACATATGTACGTAATTTTTATCTTAGAAACTGATAGAAATTTTGTAATTTTCTGATAAAATGTTTTAGGTTCTTAATTCTTTTAAGTGCAAAAGAAAACATTTTTAGCAATTGCTAATAATTTAAAATTAAAATAGAAAAAATATTTTAGTAGCATATTTTTTTTAAATTTTAACTGCATATTTTCCAATTTTAAGAGCATTTTTTATGCGCATAAAATACTTTCTTAGAGCATATTTTTGGTTGCCCTGTTAATTATTACTAGAAAAAATATATATCTAAAAATAAGATGACTTTAAGGTAGAACCTTCAATATATTTTAATTGGTTAACCGTTTGAGTAGCTTACAATATCTTTCTATAAAGGTAAGCTTCAAGTAATTAATGTAATTTACTACTATCAAAGCAAAATATACGAAGTTTGGCTTTAAATGCATATCTGATTACCAGGAACACCACAAATATGCAATTGCATGCTTTTTTTCTGCACGTTGAATGAATGAATATATATATATATATATATATATATATATATATAAAGCGTATACAGAAAATTCAAATTTAATGGGGAATGTTTATTATCATTTGAAAGAACATTCTTTGGCATTTATTTTTTGAAGATTATGTCTATCAAATGTTGGCCGTTTTTACGTCGCAGATGGTCCATCCGTTGAGTCCAATTTTTGATGACTCGTTCGAGCATTTCGACTGGTAACTGGCGAATGACACGCGTGATGTTTTCCTCCAAGACCTGAATCGAAGCGGGTTTGTCCGCATGAACTTTAAACTTTACATATCCTCACAGGAAAAAGTCTAACGGTGTGATATCACACGATCTTGGTGGCCAATCAACCGGCCCAAAACGTGAAATTATGTGCTCACCGAAGTGTTCTCTCAATAAATCCATTGATTGATGCGATGTGTGGGAAGTAGCGTCGTCTTGCTGAAACCAAATGTCGACGAGATCACGAGCTTGAATTTGAGGCATCAAATAGTCGGTTATCATGGCAGGATAATGGTCGCCGTTAACGGTTACGTTCGCACCGGCATCATTTTTAACGAAATATGGACCGATGATTCCACCGGCCCACAAACCACACCAAACCGTTGTTTTTTCTGGATAAAGTGGCAGTTCTTGAATCTCTTCAGGTTGCTCTTCGTCCCAAATGCGGCAATTTTGTTTGTTTACAAACCCATTGAGCCAGAAATGGGCCTCATCGCTGAACAAAATTTGCCACGAAAATGTCGGATCCTCTTGGAACTTTTCAAGAGCCCATAGAGCGAAGCGATGTCGCTTGGGAAGGTCGAGCGGCTTCAGTAGTTGCACAAGCTGTATTTTGTACGCTTTCAATTTAAGATCTCGACGTAAAATGCGCCAAGTCGTTCCTTATGTCAGTCCGAGTTGCTGCGAACGGCGCCGAATCGACTCTCCACGGTCTTCGTGTACACTCTCAGCTACGGCCGCTGTATTTTCTTCACAGCGTGCTGGACGTGGTCTATTCGGTCGAATATTATCCAATAATGAATGCTGGGTCTTAAATGGGTGATGGTGTTGCGAATAGTACGCTCAGTAGGCCGATTATGTTGACCATAAGTTGAGCAAACTGCACGAAACACATTCCTCATAGAACGTGAATTTTCGTAATAAAGTTGAATGATTTGTAAACGTTGTTCAGGCGTAAGTCTTTCCATTATGAAATGTCAAATAATACTGAACAAAAATAACATGACAGAATGACACGACTCACACGTGATCTGTCAAAAAAAGGCTATTGAAAAAAATATCTCTACTTGAATCACCCATTATATGTTATGTAGTTATTTAGAAAAGTGTTTAAACAATTGCCAATTTTTTAAACCTTTTGATTTACTTAAAAATTTTCCAAAGGAGATGCAAACTTTTGGAGAGAAAGGATTGAAGATAGATCCATCATTCCTTTTTTATATTTATGACAAACTAATTTTTCTTAAAATAATTTTTATTTTTTTTTTCCTTTTCCTAATGTAAATGTTTTTCTAATAGTAAACTTTTGCATTATGTGTATGAAATTCAATTAAGTATTATTTTTATGACTTCAGAAACGTTATGTTATTAATTTGCTAAGAAACTTTTCTCAGTTCCCTCGTATTATTTTAACATGTGTTTAATATTCTCCACACTTTTTTTTCACATGCATTTATCCTTAGAAAATCAGAAATTTTTAATGCTGCCTTAATGTTTCATTCATTCCATCATTCATTAATATTTATTTCTTATTTTGCATTTTATTGCTTTAAAATTTTGTATGTGAAATAAAATTTCTCCCCTTTTTAAATATTTTTGTTTCTATATCCACCATCAAAAAATGATGGGGGGGTATTTTGGGTTTGTCATTCCGTGTGTAACATGTCGAAATAATTATCTAAAACCCCATAACACCATTATGGATCACCGTGAAAATCTAAGACAATCCTAACGATGTCCCTCTATCTGTTTGTTGAAAGCAGGATAGGGCTCGGGACGGACCACCTAGGGAGACGAAATTTGTTTGAAAAAAAAAAAAAAAAAAAAACTGAATAAGTAACAATTTTTCTTGAGTTTAAGTATTCTTGAGCAAAAAATAAAAGTTAAAAATAGTCTTTATTTTTTAATACAAAAATAAAATTCAAAAAACAATCACTATAATTTGAGCAAAACATAAAGCTCAAAAATAACCTGCAAAAGCTTTTTAGTTTTCGGTAATAACAACTACTTATTAAAGTAGTTTCTTGGTAATGAGGCGTCATTATTATTTGCCTACTCTGTATTACATTAATAAGTACTCAATAGTATAATAGCGCAGTAATACTGCAATCACGTGGATGAGTTGGCTAGAGCGCCGGATTAACAACCAGAAGGTTGTTGGTTCAACCCCATTCTGAAGCTATTAGTTTTTTATAACAAAATGTCTAAAAAGATATTTTAAACTAAATAGAGTTTTTGTCGCTTAGTTTGCTATGTGCGAGATGGTGTACTGAGTAAGACGTTAGACAGTAAAAACGAATGGTTAGTTTGTGTCCAAGTTCGAGTCTCACTGACGGCAAAATTTTTTTGTTTTTTTTTTTTATTTTTGTTTTCGTTTAGGTACATATTTTTGAGTACCCCTACGGTCAAAAAATAACTACATGAATTTGTGGACAAGTCGAACAAAAGTAACTAGTTATTCAGGCAAAAAATAAGTAGTTTATTTTTGTTTCCAATTATACCTCCTAGCTTACCAGGAAAGCAAAGTTTTTGCTGGGTAATTGTTATTTTTTAACCAAAATATAAGAATCGAAAAATAATAATTCAATTGTGATTTTATTATATTGCTCATAATCGTTACGGTCCCTGTATATAAGATTTGTTTAGTATTGAAAATGAGCAAAATCGGTTCATAAACAAAAATTTTATGGATCAAATCCTAGAAAAACGGCGTGTCCGTCGTAACTCCAGTTTATACTTTTCGGCCGATGTCTTTTCTAAGTAAACTTATACATTAACGAAATTTTGCATAAATTGTACAAGGACCAATATTAACTCAGATACTAAAAATGGGCGTGGTTCGCCCACTTCCCTTATATGGTGAAACATCCAAGAGATTTTGTACAAATAGTTCAAAGACCAATGTAAACACGGACACAAAAAACATTTCCGCCCACCTCCCATTTAAGGTGACATTTTAAAAAGTTGCTGAGGGTGGGCATATAGATTCGGCCAAGCCGAACATAACCTTCTCACTTGTTCTTAATTTAAAAAGATGTTGCACATATCTCATTGACTTTCTGATGTTGGTTATGCTTCATAAATGTTTTTTTTTTTTTATTTATATTTTTTATTTCCATTTGTTTTCCGCATAAAATTAAGTTTTTAAAATTGGTTTAATTGATATTTGGAAATTAAAGTTATGTATGTATTTCTCGAAGAAAAGAAAAAAACATACAAATATTCAAATTTTATTTCGAAATATTCGAACATCAGAATATAACATAAATGAAAAAAATTTTGTTTTTTTTTAATAAATTTAAAATCAATTAAATTCTTTGTTAAAAAAAAGTTGTTAATAAATTTGAATTTAATATAAAATTTTCCATTATTCTCTCTTGATGTACAATTGTATAATATATTTATATAATTATTAATTCCTTATCTACAAAAAATTGTCTTTACTATTTCGAGGAATATTATCCATTTCCATAATTAAATGAAACCAAGCATCAGATAATGCATCGGTGGCATTGGAAATGCGGCAAGAAAACTTGGCTGCAACAGCAAAATATTATGTCAGTCCTAACAGCAACATCATCATCATCATCATCAGGAATCAACAATAGCAATGCCATAATAATCAGCAATTTGAAACGCTTCAAACCATTTCATATAATTTTGCATAATTAACAAAGTGTAATCATCATTACATTATATGTCGTTCACATAGACACGACAAGGATAATGATGATGAAAACATTCTGTAGACAATTCTCTGGCAATTGAAAAATAACAAAAAAAAAAAAAAAAAAAAATAGTAGATGCAGAAAAGATATGTATGTATTTTCCGTCTATTTGAAAATCAAATGTCAACATTTATTGACATAATCATTTCTGCTCCGCCTACAATTCATAATCGGCTAAAGATATCAACAAACACACAAACGTACATGTTCATACATAGGTATCTACAAATACCAATACCTTTACACAATGCATTTAAGGTGACACACCAAAATAATGTGTTGAAAGACTAAAAACGGAAACAAAATAAATATTAAATAAAAACACTTAACCACTATTCATGACATCTTTTGTACACACATACGCACATATACATACATATGCTGACAAACATTCACTCATTCATTTCAGTGTGTTCCGGTTACGCTTACTGGCTTTAGATTGGCCATTCATGCATTTCAGTATTAACTCCGCCCGATTGTTTTCTTTTTGTTGTTGTTTTTCACTCATTCATTCACTCACATCAACTCTTTCGTTTACCAATATATTTGTTATTGTTTATGTACATTTTTCTCTTTTTGTTAGAAAATTTTACTTGTGTGTGAGTTTTTAAGTTTCTCTCTTTATCAGTGTTACCACTTTCAAGTTTTTGCAGCAAATTTGTTATGATTTATTTCCTTGTTTAATAAGATGTTATCTAGGTAACGGTTCCCAAATAGGGGTCCATAGAAACATTTTAGGGGGTTCGCGAAGAAGTCTATAATATACGTAAGTAGATTTTTTTTATGTTGGCTAACATGATAGGTCGATGTGTATGAGCAATCAAGTACAATCTTTATGATTTCGTTTTGACAGGACCACTTGGTAGGCATAAGAGCTCTAGAACACAGCCAGATACAAGTGAAAGAGAGACCAGATCCGACATGCGGCATAACCATACACTGTAGCTAATAACACCATAAGTGTTTTCCAAGGAATTGGAATAGGATTGCTTTTAGGGGTTTTGCTTTTGTAATGTCAACCCAATAAGCATTTTTTTCGGGAATTCAAGTTGGAATCAAATATGTTTTCAAGCATTGAACTATATACATATGTATTACAATTTCATTCAATAGCATTTTCCAGTAAAAATTAAATTTCAATTTTAGAAAAATTTTAAAAGTTAAATATTTGTTTATTATAGGTTTGTTTCCGTACTTTTTGGATAAAGTGCGGTAAAATGAGAAAAAGCTAATTTTTCTCCCACAAAAATACACAGTAATCCAAATTGTTTAGCCAGAAATAAAATATCAAACTGATTTAAAAATTCATATGTGAATGTAATTTTATTTTTTCAGCATATTTGAATGTTTTCATTTTTTTTTTTTATGAGAGTTTCCTGTTAGTAGCAAAAACAAATAATTTTTTATTCATTTTCGTGAAAATTTTTTATTGTATATTTTTATTTTTTAATTATTTTAAGAAATAATCTGGACTGTTTCGTGCAAGAAACAGTTCAGAATATTGGGGTGTCGTGTGCTCCCAATTTAGAGTATGGGAACAAAGCTTATATTAAGTTTAATATGCCGTTTATAACGAAACAAAAACATATTGGTTTTTGGAAAAATTAATTTTCAAAATCAAATCGTTTACATACCTTGTTTTCTCCCAATGTGGTTTTTACTGACACTTTTATTTTTTATAAATTCTTACTTAAATCAAATTTAGTTTATTCTTGTTGTTTAAAATATTTTAAATAATAATTAAAAAAAAAAAACAATTTTTACACAAAATTTAAAATATAAACAAAAGAATTCAAGAAATTCGACAATTTTATTTTATTCATCATATTCAAAAGCTCACTTTTATGAAATCAACTGAACAGGCAGTATCGAAAATATTTATTTTACTAGTTTTTATTTGGTTTTCAATAAAAACTAGATGAAAATGGTTTTTGATTTGTATGGAAAAACTAAAGAAATTTATGTAGTATTTCAATTAAAAACCGATTGAAGCCAAAAACTACTAGTTTTTATTTGGTATAAATGTCATATAAAATAATTTTACTTTTTAATTCAAATCGAATTTCAATAAAATTTTCTAATGAAGATTTTTTTTTTTTTTAAATTGTGTTCAAACTTATTGGGAAAAAATCAAAATATTTGTAGCAGTCTGTAGGAAAAGAAAAGTTACGGAAAAGGAAAAAAAACTTTGAGAACCTCTAATTTAGGTATATTTGAGTTTGGTAGATTCTTCTTTGTCCTCTAAATCCTACTGAAGGAGATAATGCCTTCAAATCGTGTTTTCAAAACATTTTTCATGTGATTATTGTGGTTTCATAATAACTTCTATTATAATAATATCACACTAATTGCAGCAAACTTATCTAACTTTAAAAACTTCCCCGATCGGAAAGGTTTTTGTATGAGAGAAATATCAGATTTAACATATTTGGATATTAATTACAACGGTTTTAGGGACATACAAACCTTGTAATTAATATCCTTCAAATAAGTATACATAAGTATTTGAAAGACATAATTGTTATATTAACTAATTCTTTTATACAGAACACTGCAGTCCATGATATGTATGCAGGTTTCAAAAACTTTAATTTCATTTTCTTAATTATTATTCATTTTTTTCAATCTAAATTTATTTACTGAATCTTCACAAAATTAAGTGAACTAACAATAAATATAAAAAACTTAACTCTAAATCTTAATTTATATTAAGTCCAACCACTGTCGAACGAAAAACTATATGTAATCAAAGGGTTTAGCTTAGGCGGAGATCTATTGTGTTCCTTCTTCGCACACGTTTTTAGCCATCAGTTTCTCATTTTGTTTCGAGAAAGTGGGTTAGGGTGTACTTCAAGCTTTCTCAAATATGATTCTGCCTGTTTTCTTATTTCATCTTTGACAAGAGGAACATTAAGGTCCTTGTGAATGTTATCATTTTTTACATACCAGGATGCTGCGGTTATCATTTGTAATAATTTATTTATTGAATTTTTTCAACATTTGAAGCTGGGACCGTGTCCCATAGTTGGATACCATAGTACCATTTTAGCTTTAAAATTGAGTTATAGATGAACAGTTTGCTGTCTAAATTTAATTTTTAATTTCTACCAATAAGCCAGTTAATTTGAAGTGATTTCAACTTCATTTGGTTTCATTTTGTATCTATATGTGATTTCCACGTAAGCCGTCGATCAAGATGCATACCAAGATATTTTACTTCTTAATTATTATGGTAAACTTTTTTTAAAGTGTACGAAAAAGCACCAATGGCAACACAGATCAAAAATATTCAATTTGCAATAATGTAAGTAAATTTGTATGTGTGTGATTTAGTTAAGCATGGGCGTAGGTGAAGATATTTTATAAGTCTGTTACTAGCACATTCTCAGTAATTAATTGATAACATTTTCTAATCAGTTATGAATACGATACTGCAAAGTGCAAAAATAAATATAAAAATTAGTATTTTTAACATTTAATTACTTCAACATTTTTACCATTCCCAATTAGAAAAGGGTTTCATTATATTAACAGCAGCTGATTACGTCCGGACGGACATAATTAAAATACTTTTTAGTTATCAAATGACGCAAAATGGAACTAAATTTTATTCGCTATTATGTCTTCTATATTTCTTAATTGTAATATTTTCTTTTGCTCCCGAGTTATAAATAGAAATGGGTTAGTAAGTAAGAGAATATTATATAATTTTCACAGTTTTATTTAAAATAAAACTTATGGCTTGATTTTGTATATAGAAAATAGTTTGCGCATAAATATGAAAATTTACTTTCAATGATTTTAGTTCATAATATTTAAGAATATTGTTTTAAATATTAACAATTTTTTTTATTATTATTTTTTTTTTTTTTTAAATGAATCAAAAGTCAAAAATACTTAAACAAATTATTTAAATTTTCATTTATATTTTCAATTTGTAAATGCATGTTTGAAATTTTCTTTGGTAATCTTTAGTTTTTAGTGATTTTTAGCCACATATTGAAACAGAACAGAACTATAGAATGACAGCAAATTCGCGCAAATTTCTAAACAATACTTTTTAGCAACTTTTTCTTGGAAAATTTCATTTGAATCAAATCTAATGAGACTAAATCAAAATTTTAGCAACATTTTGGCAAAACTATTAAAAAATTTTGTGTTTTGTAAGAAAAGTTTGGGAAAAAGATCATGTTCGATTCTTATTATAAAAAAAAAGAATTCAAATATATGAATTTTCTTTCTGTGTGTAAAACGAAACGAAAATTCGTTTCGAAATTTTATATTAAAAGAAAAACAATAAAACTTAAGGAAACTAAATATAAACAAATCAAAATATGCCTTTTCGATATTAACCCAGTAAAAACTTTTTGGTTTTCGGTAATAACAACTACTTATTAAAGTAGTTTGTTGGTAATGAGGCGTCATTATTATTTAATAAGTACTAAATAGTATAATAGCACAGTAATACTGCAATCACCTGGATGGGTTGGCTAGAGCGCCGGATTAACAAAAAGAAGGTTGTTGGTTCAACCCCATTCTGAAGCTGTTAGTTTTTTTATAACAAAATGTCTAAAAAGATATTTTAAACTAAAAAGAGTTTTTGTCGCTTGGGCTGCTATGTCCGAGATGGTGTACTGAGTAAGACGTTAGTCAGTAAAAACGAATGGTTAGTGTGTGTCCAAGTTCGAGTCTCACTGATGGCAAAATTTTTTTGTTTTTTTTTTATTTTTGTTTTCGTTTAGGTATATATTTATCCTTATTTATCCCTAGAGTCAAAAATAACTACATGAATTTGTGGACAAGTCGAACAAAAAATAACTAGTTACTCAGAAAAAAAATAAGTAGTTTATTTTTGTTTCCAATTATACCTGTTAGCTTACCAGGAAAGCAAAGTTTTTGCTGGGAAGCCATCGACATGTAACCGTTTGAAACATATAGAGAATGACTTATGTGTATAGTTTTTGAAAATTCAAATTTTACAATTTACCAAACTTGGCACAGTTTTCAAGATTCATCCAAAAATTAAAAAAATTTATTGAAAAGTAGAAAGAAATTATAATTATTTTTTTTTCCGAAAAGGAGTAATTGCTCTTTCTTTTCCAAATACAAAAAATCTACAAGGATCGCGAGTTTTCGGAATTTTGCGAATCTGAAAACTAAAATCGATATAGAAATCCGAAGACTATTTGCGTGAAAAATTTTATAAATTTTAAAAGATACTCGATGAATTCTTAGGAGTTCTTTTCTGGAATTGCAGATATATATTTAATTTATTGCTGTTTTGGACGATTTTGTATTTCTTTTCATATTTTTCTTTTTATTTGGAATTTTTTGAAGAGTTGCCAGCTCTAAAACAAATATTAAAAAATTAATTTCTTTAATTATTTACATAATTAAATTGTAATATAAAATGAAATAACAGATCAATTGACATTTTTTTTTCAAACATTTTTTTCTTTTTTATAAATTTTGCTAAAATATAATAAGAATATGTACTTTTAAATCTCTGCTACAAAATCAAACGAGAAATGACATAGCGTATGCTATAAGCCTTCTGGAAGAAATCACAGATCAGCTTTAAAAATTTTCAATGCACCCTAAAACAACAGTTCTGGAATGAGAGTCCGCGACCCACCAGGGGTCCGTGAGAACATTCGTGGGGGGTCACAAGGAGAACCTGAAAAATATGATTTTTAAATAAAAATTCCAATGAAATCATGAAATAATCTAAAATTGGAAAGACATCTTTGTACAAAACATTCTCAAAGTATTTTTTTTTTCTAAAATTAGTTCTTTTAAGAAAAACCAATGAAAGAACCAGTGTTTCGATTAAAAATGTAATGCATGATAAAGGCAACAATGATCAAATGAAGAAAATTATGCTCACCAGTGAAACAATATAAAGAAAATTTTACAATGTGGCAGGGATAACAACTGATGAAGCTATCGAATTTTCACATGAAAACTTACTTTTATTTTTGGTAAATATATATTATTCCAAGAACTTTTTTTATAAAGTCGTTTCAATACCCTTTCCGAATTTTAACCATAGAAAAACATCCTGTGGAATGAATTTGTTAAAATTTGCTCTATTAATGTGACTTCTCAATGCCGAGTACACAAAGAATTTTGTGAGCTATAAAAAGAAAATTTGCTTACACAATTTTATAATTTAAAGACGGAAAAAAATCCTTTATTTCAAAAAGAGTTAAAATGTAACTGATTTATTTCATTTAACTTTGAACTGATTTAAAAGCATTTTAGTTGTAATATTTCAAAGTTTATCTGCTTGTTGGTTCCGATGCCAAAAAACTATTATAACAATGCACAGTGGGGCAGAATCGAAATTTTTTGGAAATAAATCTGTAACTTCTGATCAGTCGGTTGGATTTTCATGAAATTTGATATAGGCGTAGTAGAGGAGTGTACAATGTTATGTTTGGAAGGGGGGGGGGCACAACAATATCCCCAGGGGCGGAGCTAAGGGGGCTCAAAGTTAGGTACCTCTGACATAAAAAATTTTTAATCGCTTGCAAAATTTTTGTTTCTCGTCCGATATCAAATATTTTTATATATTGCTGTAGGCCCTGATGTCCTATTTATCTCTTATAGTTTTCGAGTTATTTGCGTTTGAATTTTTAAGCACCATAATTTTGCATGTTCTTAGTCCAGCTTTTTTCTTAACTAGTTAAAGAACAAAATTATCTATTGAATAAAAAAAAAATTTGAAGTCGATATCTTTACCGAGTCCTAAAATAAACGATTTTGAATTTGAAAATTGCAAAAAAGAAGACTTTTTGTGTATTTTGGCCGAAAAAGTATCTATACTCTTTTTTATCTAAAATAAAATTTTCTTCGGCAATATATAATAATTTTACACTTTTCTGAAAGGCAACTTCACAGAGATGACTTTAAGATAAAAAAAAGCCTAATAACTCAATTGGTCATGGTACACACCCTCCCGAATTCGTCACATTTTATATGAAAGTTTTGATATTAGACCATATTTTCTCAAATCCCAAAGCACGAATCGACAAGCGGAATATATTTTAAGAATCTTCAATATGTTGTTAAAAGTTTTAAATCAAATTCTACGGGACTTCGGAAAAATGTGGATTCTATAGCCAAAAATGTAAAAAATCCCATTTTTGGGAATTTTGATTAGTTTATTTGGGATTTCAGGAAAACCCTACCCCTGATTCAAATTTATATTAATAAGATCCACATTTCCTGAAAATTTCATTAAGATATCTTTATAAACAAATATGTTATTACAATTAAAAAATTTGTATTTTCTCCAAAAACCCCAAATTGGGCCTTTTGTTTGGTTTATTTCTAAATAGCGAAAGAAACTTTAAAAATATGTATTTCAAATTAAGCTTATCCTTTAGCATATATAATTTCCGATCTTTTGCAAAAAGACTCAAGTCAATATCACGCCTCATTTCTGAAATATGCGCCTTTAAACTTTTATATTTCCAATTTATTGTATATATGACTATATTTTTACAAACTTGCAACTTTTGCCTTTAGTTTTGCGTGAATAATTACTTAGAAAATTATGAATATTTCTGTATACTTTTACTAATATCTATACACAAAATATTTTTATAAAAATAATTAATAAATATCTTTTATTTTTAATAGCGTTGCCACATTTCCCAAATTTAAGTAAATCTTTATCCTTTTCTAAGCATTCATATATTTCTATTAATGAATTTAAAATAACAAAACAAACAAAAGATGTCTATTTTAACTTAATCAATATTATTATTTTTGATATTTATCATCTTACTTAATAAATATTTTATTTCTAATACGATTTTTTTATTACTTATTTACATTAAATTTATGTAGACAATTTTTCTAATATTTTAAACTTATACTACTTATTTTCTATTAAAAATGTAGGTGGGGAAAGTATTATGCGTTTGTATTAATGTTTATAAAACCCAATAACATTGGTCTAAGACCCACTCTAATGTATACCAATCATCTTAGGGTAACTTTCTGAGTCGATTTAACGATATCCTTCCGTCCATGTAAACTTTGTAATCAAACTACACGCCGCAATTTTGAAAATAATTCAATGAAATTTAGCAAACATATCTTTTATGGTCCAAGGGTGAAACCTATTAAAATTGGTTAAGATCGGTCCATTATCTCATCTAACTCTCATACCATTCTAATAAAAACTTGTAGGGAGTCCTCTCACTAAATTATGTGCACGAAGTCTTTTCAGTTATCGATTTGAAAAATTTAAATTTTCGTAATCCCAAGAAAATATTTCTCTATAATATGTCCAGCAAGAGATAAGTACATATCTTTTGAAGATAGCTGGTATAATTATCCTCACAATTTGACTATACCGTCATGAAATATATCGGATACTAAAAACATAATTCGAATATAAGATGTGCTATAACTCCAAAAGTAATGATGGTAAATGAAAATGTATTTCAGCAAAATTGTTAAAAATTTTATACTCTCTAAAGATTGATCGGTTAATAACCGATTAATAGCATATTATTCGATTAATTGAAAAGTCTTAGTAATACATGTAAAATATATAAATAACCCTAATTATAGAAATACTATAATCTATTGAAATTGTTTTTTTAGAAATATAATATAGATAAAATTCTTTCAAAAAGAGTTCATCTTATCAGTTCTTTCGACTATTTGTATGAAAAAATTTAATTTTTTTAACCTAATACTACAAAATATTCTCCTAATTCAGTTTTATTTAACAAATCAGTTATTTTAATATAACTCTTTTTATTTTCTGTCTGTGAACGATTTTTGTTGTCATAAAAGTCAAAATTAATATTGGTATTTTTAAAAATTTCTATTGTCACAAGTCTAAGTATTTATAAAGTTATAATTATGTCGTATTTTATTAAAAATTCTATCCCAAAAAAAAAAAAAAAAAAAAAATTAATTGGAAGTTATTCTCTTTTTTGATACCTATTCATCATTTGAATCTTTTTTTAATAATATTTTAGTTAGGATGCTGTTTGTTTTACTTCTGAAGCAAAAAAAAAAAAAAAACTACATTTATTGAAACTTTGGAAGTAATGAAAAAGTACTTCCCTAAAAATGACGATCAAATGCTTCTAAAAAAGGACACTTTCACCGCTTCAAAAGTAGCACTAAGTGCATATTTTGTGCTTTTTTGAAAGTTATTAATAATTACTTCTAAAAAAGTGAAAATAAATGTATTTTTAGCAGAAAAAAAAGGTTAATAATTTCTAAGAAAATTAAAATTTAACAAATTTTTAATTATTTTTATTATCTTTTAAAAGGGCTAAAACAGAATTTTTATTAAAAAATGAAAAGCAATGAACAAGAAACATGAAAGAAGAACATCGTACTAATGGCAACCATGGGTTAAATAAAAACTTTTGCAGCTCTTTTTCAGCACTAAGTACTTTCTCCCAATGACAACACAATGTTAAAATCATGACTTTTTCAGCTACTTTTTTCCTAAGATATGGAAAACGGTTATTCGACACAAATTATTCGGTTTATTTGTTATTCGCAAATAGACAATTTTAAATTATTCGAACAGTTAATCGATCAAAATTAATCGGATAACCGAATAACGGTTAACCGATTGGATACCCTAATAATCATCGCTCACATATAAGACTTACAGTGTGATTCCCGAAAACATATTATGTTTCATAGAAATATACAATACTCCTAATACAAATATCGGTCAACAATTGACCGCAGGTCTACCCAAATTTTGATGCACATACAGAATGGTGTAGGGTATTATATAAAGTGCGTTTGTTTAGCCAAAAATTTGTACTGTCCAGTGAAAACTTTTATTGAATTTGTGTTCGCATACCCAAAATCTAATGAATTGAGAGAGAAAAATTAAAGTTTATAAACTGAATATTTACAGATTTTACCAGTTTTATTTTTGTTTGAAAATCCAGTAAGATCACAAAGTAAGACACAAAGTAAATTAAAAAAAATGTAAATAATTAAGGGAAAATGTTTGAAAAATTAAAAAAAAAATTGGTGAAATTGTTTCTCTTTCCGATTGCTTTTTTAAAATACAAAGACAGGGGAGAAGTTAATTAAAACTAACTCCCACTTTATGCCACCCCCATTAAAGTTTGTTTTCCTTTTCAATGCAAGAGTGTTAAAAGACGATCTTCATTGTATTGCTGTTGTTAATTCTCGATTCTCTCTACTTGGTTAAACATACACATATCTACAAACCCCTCAAAAAAAAAAAAAACTACAACAAAAACACTAAAAATACGCCATTAAGGGCTACATATACTAAGAAAATTATACCAACAGCCAAACAGAAAAGACATATTAACCAACACATATACAAAACTATATCTATGGATATGTACGTTGTACAATATAAATAAGATATAGGCATGGATGGATATATTTTTCTTCTCTCCTTTAATATTGAATGAGATTTACAACAAAAACAAAACTAGTTGTGATCTTTATAAATATATATATATATATAAATATATATCTGTGTATATATTTATGTCTATCATCTGAAAATTGTTGTTGTATATTGGCTGAATGGTTGGATGGCTGACTGAGTGTGTGTTATTGTTGTTGATTTTTCTACTTTCTTTTTTTTTTCTTTGTTTTGTTTTTTGTTCTTGTGTATGGGTTACTGATCGATCATCTTCATCATCAGTGATGCTAACAGAGCGAGATCGCTACGCCTCAAATTAGTCGCAACAAGTACGGTTGACGAAGTACAACAAGTCGGAACGAATGGAAGCAACAAAAAATTAAAACAAAAATTTAAATACATAATAATAATTATTATAAGAATTGATAATACTGGAAAATCAATTGAAATTCTTAGCTTAATAATAACGACGGCAAACGTTTATACTAAAATAAAAATATTTTAATGCTTAAGTTTAATTAACAATTATATTAATTTGTTAATTATAATAATGATATTTTGTTGTTTATTAAAAAAATAATAAAAATTAAAATTTGCCAAATTAAAGAAACTTTAAAAGTTTACAAATTTTTTACTTGATATTCATAGTACGGAAGGTCTTTTGATCAGTTAAAGAAAATAAAAGAATTGGAAATGTTCAACTAATTATTATAATAAAAAAAAAAAAACGGTAGAAAAGTGTTAAAATTTATTTTCAATTTATTTATTTTTTATTTATTTATTTATTTTTTTGAAAATTAATCGCTTCAAAATCAAAGGTGTAAAGTGCGTGCTAATTTTCCTCTAATAAAAAAAAAATCCAAAAGCTACAACAACAAGATTAAAACTCTACAACTCAACAACAATTATCTAGTGTGCTATAAGAAAATCAAACAAAAAAAGTGTGAATTAGTATTGATCCCAAACAAAATAATACACAAAATACAAAAAAAAAAGTAACAATTTGGTAAAAAAAAAATCCAGGCCTATCACCCCAAATTGTTAACAAACTAATAAATACCTAAATACGTGTAGTTTTCGAAAGCAAAAAGAAAAAAAAAAGTACGAAAATTGTTTTTTTTAAATCAATAGAAAAAAAATTTTAAGAAATATTCTTTCATGTGAACATCATTTGGCATCTATTAGTTTTATTTAACACTTAACTCTAAGAAAGAAAAATAACTTTTAACGACACCAACTTCGACAGAAAGCTTAGTATCTTAAACGGGAATGGAATAATACTCATCATCATTTACTACAGCATTACCCACAACAACAACAACAACAACTTCTTCACCTTGACCCATTTGTGATCATTTAACACCGCTGTAATTAGCAACGACATTCCCAACATTGTTTAGCCAAATCTTGAGAAGTCAAGTGTAATTTTGTCATCATCCTCCTTCTTTCTCTTTGAGCAGATTTTTTCAAACAGCCTAATCATTGAGTATTACGATCAAAATATGATGGATCCAGGTTAGTTTAACCAAGTATATTTTCATATTTATTTCTTTTTTTTTTAATTTTTTATTAATCATTTTAAATTGAAGACTATTGTTAATAATTTACTTTTTACAATGTGTTAATTAATTTGAAATTATAAAAAAAAAAATACCACAAAAATTAAAAACTGTTTGTAAAATTGCTGCTTCATATCACAAAGTAAACTTTAATGTATAAAAAAAAACTTTAGTTTAGAAAATAGTGTGTGGATTTTTTTTTAATTAAAATTTCAATATTTAATGAAGTTACAAACTAATATTGATCTAAGCTCATTATATTTTAAGGTCTTAATAAATCTTAACTTGGAGCTTTGTAAATAATTAACAAATCCACATGAAAAAAGTTTGGAAGTGCAAAACTTTACTATGAAAATTAACCACAACATAGAAGTCATAGTGCTAGTAATCACTACTAATAATATATTTACTCAACAATAGGTAATCTATCAATAGGAAAGGGTCAAAAATTATTCCCTTTTATAAACTGTTAACTTTTTAAAAGAAACGTTTTTAAATTGAGATAAAAATGATTTGCAATATAAACCAGCAAGTCCGACAACTTATTATTGCAGTTACAAACTGTGGTCGAGGGCTTTCGGGTCATTTCATTATTTAGAACAGGAGAAATATTCAAAACTGCCAAAAATTTTGTCTTATAGACCATTATATACTACTGAAAAATTAGCTCATAACATCTAATACATAGCAGCAGAAGGTGGAAACGATCATGTTGACACAACAGTTTAACATAAATTTTAATATCATACAGTTCATGTCTCCCACATACCATGTTATGGCATATACGAGGAGAGTATACAGATATTTGTAAGAAGTCTTTCAGATAGCAGCTTGAAAGACATTCATAGTGATGACATCATTAATGACAGCATTAATGTCGTGCTTACACTACGTCTACACGAAGAGATTTTTATATTCTAACATAAGAAATAACGTCGGCAGAATAACGGTAACAAATTTTTATTTCCAACTTAATATTAACGGGTGAAGAACACGTACATGAGAAATGTAAATTTTAAATTACCTTTTTTAACAAAAATTTTAAATTTTTCTTCATTATTATTTTTTATTTGTCTTTTTAAAACAATATTTATTCATTTTCCTTTTTTTTTTTGCCAAAAAAAAAGCAAAATATTAAAAAAGCACAATAATTTTGACAGCTTATGTTAAACATTATTACTCAGGTTTGTGTTTAAACATTTCTTGCGAAATATATTACGCAATAGCCCAGCAAAAACTTTGCTTTCCTGGTAAGCTAGCAGGTATAATTGGAGACAAAAATAAACTACTTATTTTTTGCCTGAATAACTAGATATTTTTGTTCGACTTGTCCACAAATTCATATAGTTATTTTTTGACTCTAGGGGTACTCAAAAATATGTACCTAAACGAAAACAAAAATAAAAAAAATAAAAAAATTTTGCCGTCAGTGAGACTCGAACTTGGACACACACTAACCATTCGGTTTTTACTGACTAACGTCTTACTCAGTACACCATCTGGCACATAGCATTCTAAGCGACAAAATCTCTATTTAATTTAAAATATCTTTTTAGACATTTTGTTATAAAAAACTAACAGCTTCAGAATGGATTTGAACCAACAACCTTCTGGTTGTTAATCCGGCGATCTAGCCAACCTATCCAAGTAATTGCAGTATTACTGTGCTATTATACTATTGAGTACTTATTAATGTAATACAGAGTAGGCAAATAATAATGACGCCTCATTACCAAGAAACTACTTTAATAAGTAGTTGTTATTACCGAAAACCAAAAAGTTTTTGCTGGGAGGTTTCTTATTGGTTCACATGTGACATTTTAAAGAGAGTGATAGTATTTGACAATTGCCAACATAAAAATGTCTACGTGTAGGTTAGCCCAGGTCTACAACTGAGATTAATGCTGATATAATATGTGAGATAACGCCGGCAGAGGAGAGTGACCATTTTGTTTATATTATGTTAAATCTTAAATAAGGGGTACACGTATTCTAATAAATCCTATAAGAAATCATTATTTTTAATCAGTCGCAGAGTAAACATGTCCTTTTTATTTAAGAAATTCGCACTTTTTAGCACAATTTTTATAAAAATTTTTTAACATGTAAAATAAACACTAAAAGGAAACAATTTTACAAAAAGAAAAAAACATTGTTTTTAAGTAATTTCCAAAATACACATGCACACACACAAACAAAATTTTGTATATGTGTATTTTTTTAACAGTTCATCTTATAAGATGGTTGTGTAGAGAAATCTCATCACAACAGTCTCATAATACATCTTATAATACTAATATTTGAATCCACATGTGAAATAATTCTCTCAGAGAGCGAATTTGACACTCTCTGACACAAAAATCTTACATATTATATTATGTCTAGACGGGCTGTTAGAGCTTGCACATCGTAGACTACGATGAGAAGCTCAAGCAGAAAACATAATAGTTTTAGAGCAATTGAGAAATTGCCAAATATTCAGCTGATCCACTTCAACCTATGAATATGTGGGTTCGCCCAATGAAAGTTTTATAATTACTAGGTCTTGTATTCTATACAATGTGGTGATTTAAATTATATTGTTACAATAACAAATTATCACTTATATCTTGTTTTTATTTCAAATTATATCTCAGCATCCCCGGCGTTTGTTGAAGCTTGAAACGATACATTTAAAAGCAATTGTAATTTTTTCCGACGGAATTTCAATTTCGCATTTTTTATACGAATATACCTAAATACTTAAAGTTAAATCTTCAAAAATATAGTGGATTCTTCACAATCTATCTATATGTTAATCTCCAACTCTGAAAACTCTTATTTGAACTTTTTGGACTAAGCTCACTCTATGAAATATTTGTTCTAGTTTCCGAAATTGTATTTGCGCAGAGAAAAAGTTTCGTTGACACAATTGAACACTTTTCATTCATTCATAATATTTTTTTTTTTTTTTTTGAATTTGCGATATGAATTTCTGTCATTATTTCAATAAATTTTATCAATTCTTTGGCGTAAAATTTAATTTTCCAATCGATTATACTCAAATTTTATTATGGCAACAAAAGCATTATCTCGAGCTTTATTTAACTGGGATAAAGCTCATTTTTATTTCGACATACATACATAGTTCATTTGGAGTTTAATTCATTAACTGAGAAATAACATTTTAATTTCATTTTGTTAGGACTAATAAATTTAGTATCGCCTTTTCATGGTCTTTGTACCTTTGATTGGTACAAAGAGAAGATGAAAATTATATTATGTATTATTCAGACTCGAGTTCAATAATTAATATAATAATTAGGGGGCGGATTTTCATGCAAATGCATAATTTTTCTGGAACATTTAAAAACTACCTTATGTAGTTATCTATCCGAATCAAAAATTTTAATGAAAAATAGCATCGATTTGTTAGTGCATATTTTGCATATTAATGCTTATTAATTTACATATTTTTTTTTAATTTTTAATTTTTTTTTACTTTTTTTTTAAATCAGCTTTGAACTATGCCAGCTGGTCATGCGCGAAACGAATATTTTACCAACAGAAGTTATTTTATTCTTCAAAATTTCCTAAATTGATAACATTGGTTGGCAAAAAATCATTTGTTTTTGCACTCTTTTAAATAAAAATTGGTGTATCAGATGGAATTTGACGCACTGAGCCTGAATCTGCTTTCATTTCATTTTTTTTTATCAGGTCTTGATTTTTTTTAAATAGGCATGTCTAATACACTGCCTGCCAATTGAATATGGTATCACATTTTTTCAAACTTTAATTAAGTATATCTCTTAAACTAAAATTCAGAAAAAAATAATTTTTTGCGCAAACAAATTTCAAAGTGTTGGTGGCTTTAGTTTCCTGAAGAAATAAAAATTATGCATATTTTGTTATACTAAAATTATGCATTTATTTAAAGACATGTAGATATTTCTGTGGTACTATTTCGTGTTTCATTAAAGTGAAGGAATCCTCTAATATTAATCAGAAAGGCTATGATTTGAATTTCTTTCAATATAAACGGCTAGAGAATTTTTAATTTAATAGTTGTTAAATAGTTTTTATTCAAAATGGGACGTGGTAGGGCTCTCAATAACTTTGAAAAAGAAAAAATTCTGATTTTTTAATATCAGGGTCAGAATCCGGTCCAAAAAGCCAAAAACATTAATAGAGGAAAGACAGTTGTGTACAATTATTTAAATAACGTGGAAAGATATGGCAAAAACATGAAAGGGAGGAAGAAAATGGCAATAACTCAAAAAAAAGACGAAAAATTCTTAGAATTGCATCAAATTCTGCCATGTCGGTATCAAAAATATGTGAAAGAAGTGGAGTCAGTGCCAGTCTAAGAACAGTGCACCGTATTTTAAAGTCGTGCCCATACATAGTCCGACGAAAACTGCAAAAAAAAACCACCACTTAATGAAAAACGCAAATCACAACATGGTCCGATAAATGGTTTAAAGTTGTATTTTCCGATGAAAAAAAGTTTTTTGTCCCGACGGGTATAACTATTACTTCCATGACCTAAATAAAAATTTTAAAATGTTTAGTAAAAAAAAGTAATTATAATACAAAAATCATGCAAAATCACTTCAAAACACTGGGTAATTTTTCATATGATATATAACCCAAATTTGTATGGGAATTTTTTGGAAGATTTTTCATTGAGTCATCTTGCTGGGTGTTATTTATAAATTTATTACAATTTCTTTAGAAAATATCTAAAATTAATGAGAACGAAAAAAAAAATCAATTTCTAAATTAGAAAAAAGAACTTTTTTATCTTTTTTTAAAGTTCAATTTAGCCTCTTTTTTCTCATCTCCTGGCAACACTGATTATAAGTGTACTTTCTTTAGTAAAAATAATAAAATTGTATTTTTAATAAAAACCGTTTAACTGTTTTTTTTTAAGAAAAACCATATTCGAATCCGGTTTTTTTTTTTGAAAAGGCTATTTTTCGAATAACTCAAAAACCGATTTTCTGAAAATGTCGTTTTACACTAGAGCAAACAAAACTTTTCATTAATACTGTACAACTTGAAAGTGTAAATCTCAAAACTATTTCCCGTATAATAAATAATTAAATTCGCTTATATTTATCGAACGCGTCTATTACTAAAGTAGAGGGTATCGATTCATTATCCACTCAAATCAGTTTAATTTATAGTGCTATTAATAGAATCAAAGCTGCAGAATAGTTGCTGAAGATGTAAAATTAATGTTAGAAGTTGCGATTAAAAAAAGAAAATAAATAAGTTGCGATTAAAAAAAAAGAATTTGAGAAAATTAAAAATTTTTTACGCCAAAATATACAATCTTTTAAAAAAAAATGTGTTTATGTTATATTAAAGCCTATATTAATAAGTTTGTATCAAACATAAGTTAAAAAAAAAAAAATTACAAAGAAATAGCATTATTATTTTAAAAACTAAGTTTTAACGTTTAAAAATACTAAATATAAAATTACATAGCGAAGCATTGTTTAGTTTAATAAATAAAAATGGGCATACTTTTCAATTTTAAGGGTACATTTTGTATTATTAAAGGCATTTTTAGGTGCATATTTTCAGAAAATTAATGCATAAAAATCCGTCCTCTAAAAATAATTAATGAAGAATGGAATGGAATGTATTTCCTTGTCCGTTACGAACCGTCTGCAGCATTCTTTGTGCCTTTAATTTCAATTTTAAATAACATCCTTTTAACTTACATATTTGCAGAATTAGAATACCTAACCAGTGTTGCCAGGAGGTGACAAAAGAGGCTAAAATAAACTTAAAAAAGGTTAAAAAGGCCAGAAAAAAAAAAGTTAAATTTTTTTATGTTTTTTTTTATAAATTTATTGCAATATCTTTAAAAAATTATGAAAAGCTATAGAAAAATAACTTTTACACGTTGTCATTAGTTTTTCATACTTTTTTTTTAAAGATATTGTAATAAATTTACAAATAAAGCATAAGACGACTGCCAGAAAAATAAATCAGTAAAAAATCAACCAAAAAATTAAATATAAATTTGGTTTATATTTCATATGAAAAATTATTCAATATTTTAAATTGTTTTTTTTTTTTTCGTAATTTTTGGACTATAACTTCATTATGATTAAGCATTTCCAAAATTTTATGTGATTTTTCACATTTATAAGAATTTTTTAAAAATATATTCGCAAATAGTTTCTATGGTTAGTTAAGTATATTAGAAAATAATTATAATAATCGATATAGTAAGTCCACAGAAAAATTTAAGTGATTCTTGATTTGGAGAATGAAGCGCTGTAAATAATCTAGAATTTTTGTGTGAATAAATACTCAAAAATGTTTAAATGTATGAATCTGTAAAAATAAAATTAGTATTAACAAATAAGAAATTATTTTCATCATTATTGAAATACTAATATTTGAGCTAATTTAAGGCAATTTTGGTAATCAAAAAAAGGCTAAAAAAAGGCTAGAAATTAAGATGAAAATTTTGAGGATAAAAGCAAAATAAAAAGGCTAGATTTCGCCTAAAGGACTAGATTTAGCCTCAAAAAGACTAAACTGGCAACACTGTCCTAACTTCAATGTTAATAATGGGTGGGTGATTCAAGTAGAGATACTTTTTTCAATAGCCTTTTTTTGACAGATCACGTATGAGTCGTGTCATTTTCATAATGGAAAGACTTACGCCCGAACAACGTTTACAAATCGTTCAACTTTATTACGAAAATTCACGTTCTGTGAGGAATGTGTTTCGTGCACTTCGCTCAACTTATGGTCAACATAAGCGGCCTACGGAGGGTACTATTCGCAACACCATCACCCATTTTGAGAATCAGCATTCATTATTGGATAATATTCGACCGAATAGACCATGTCCAGCACGCTGTGAAGAAAAAATAGCGGCCGTAGCTGAGAGTGTACACGAAGACCGTGGAGAGTTGATTCGGCTCCGTTCGCAGCAACTCGGACTGACGTATGGAACGACTTGGCGCATTTTACGTCGAGATCTTAAATTGAAAGCGTACAAAATACAGCTTGTACAACAACTGAAGCAGCTCGACCTTATATGTAAAAAAAATTCAATTTATTTGTTGTTTTCTTGACATTTTGTCGAAACGAATTTTAAGTTCGATACAAAGAAACAGGTAATTAATTCTTAATGCATATTAAGTGGGACGAAATTTGATTGAAATTGAAAACAAATTTGAATTTTTTTAACGGTGTAAAATTGAGCTTTTAAGAGCTATAGGTGTCGGGTAAATACTTTTCTACAATTGAAAGGAAAAAAGTATTTTTTAAAATTGTCTATCTTAGAGCCTTCAAAAAATATATATCTAACCCTTCAATTTCATTTTAAAATCTTTTGAATATTTCAAAAGAATTCTCTTTACTACAACAAAGCTTTCAGTGAACAAATACATTCTGATACTTATTTCTATATAAAATTACTATAGTTTTAAATAGTTTCCTTGTCATTCTCTCAATAAAAATGTATGAAATAAAATATTAAAAATTATAATAAATATATGATCCGATTATAAAAAATCGACACTTAATAAATGTGGCATTATTTACAAATTTATAAAGCTATTAAGAGTTTGTTTAATAAACGTACAAAATAAATGTAAAAGTAGGTTCTTTTTATTTAAACCATATAGCAAATATACTATAAATGTATAAAATGTCTTTACCAACTTTACTGCAATTGTATGAAGAATACCTTTACACTTGTCAAGTGTTTTACCAACAACTTGTGGACCACTTAAGATCAGCAAACCAACAACATACCAATGTTTAGTAAAAAAAAAAATAAACACACTTTAGACAAGAGTCAGTGAGTAACTATAAGATGTAAATCCCAAAAAAATATCAAAAAGGTCCACCGAACTTAACTTATTCATTATTATGATAATGATGATTATGATGATGATGATCATTATTATCATTACAATGTCAAATGGAAGACAAGGCTTATTAACACAATATTAAAGGGCCAGCTACCGTTTGGGATATAAATAGTTATTCTGTAAGTTATACGGTATGAAAAAACAAGTTAGAATGACATATGTAGTCGGTCAAGCCCGACCATATAATACTCTACACCAGGGGTACCCACCACTTCATAGTTCACGGACCCTTTTAAAACAATTTTATTTTTTTCGCGTACCCCTTATAACATTTTGAGTTTTTGTATAGAAGAAATGAAAAATAATAAGAACTCAAAAGGTATTTGAAATAAGATTGTGTTACCAAAATCCATTTATTTATTAAAAATTAAAACTATGAAACTTTTAAAGCTCATAAACAAGGACCGGCAGTTCATGCAAATCCATGTTTTTGCCTTTACTCCTACAACAGTTTAAACTAAATACCATCAATTTGTTAGTGCATATTTTGTTTAAAATGCATATTTTTGCATAGTTTGCCAGAAATGCATATTTTTGTGTTATATTTTGTGAAAAATTACAATTTAAAATAAATTTTTGTGTAAAAGAAAAACTAATTGTGGGCTTTTGATAAAGGAACTTATTTAAAAAAAGGAATTTATTAAAAAAATATTGAAAAATACTATAGAAGATTTAATTTTTGAAAACTAAAAATCACAGAAGGATATTGATTATTGTAAACGATGCGTCATTAAAGTTATGGAGTTAAGATGTCAAAATTCTACAGAATAAATATTTTTCTATCTTATTTATTAAATTTTTTAGTAAAAATATATTGCAAATTTAACATTAAAGTTGATAATTGTCAATTAAGAATATATTTATGTTTAATCAAAATGTCAATTGCGTACATGTGAAAAAATAAAGTTTTAAAACAGAATTAATATCCTGTAAAATATTCGACAAGTCTATTGAATATTCAGCACTTGTATGGCCTAAAACATAGAAATAATTACAGCCTTTCCGGTAAAATTTCCAATTCCACATCTGAAGACAGAACAAATATCGGCCTATGCATATGAAACATTTGTTTCCGTTGCCGTCCGTTTTTATAAGACAACCATTCACTGAATATTTTTCTTTTTCAAGAAACTACCAATGAGACTATTCTGCCTGAGAGGACTAAATATTATTTTAGGAAAAGCGATCTATCATGAAGACAACAGTCAATGAAAGAAGTTTGTTGCAAATTTGAATTCAGATGAAGACACAATAAACGCTTTCCATAATATAATCGAAATCATTTAAAAGTTCACCAATCTGTTGATGTCGAATAGGCCTAAGTGTAGAGCAAACTCCGCTATTTATGTAAATAAAAATACTAATTAATATTTATATGTTCACTGAATTTGAATTTTATATTTTTTATTTAATAAAAGTTAAAAAATAAATACTTATTTTATTTGCTTTTAGGGCATATTTTAAGATTTTTGTTGCATGTTTTAAGAGCCTAAAACACACTTTTTAAGTGCATGAATTTCCTGTCCCTGCTCATAAACAATTAAAAAATATTAAATGTAGTAAAATATCTTTTCTTTTTATTAACTTTTTAACATTGGGAGATATTTTTGACAAAGCACATTTTACTTCATTTTCCACGTCCAAACGTGATATAAATTTGGATTTTATGAACTGTAGGACAGAAAAACTTTTATCGCACAAATATGCGCTTAGATTATGATTATGTCTATCAAATGTAGGCCGTTGCTACCTCGCAGATGGTCCATCCGTTGAGTCCAATTTTCGATGACTCGTTCGAGCATTTCGACTGGTAACTGGCGAATGACACGCGTGATGTTTTCCTCCAAGACCTGAATCGAAGCGGGTTTGTCCGCATAAACTTTAGACTTTACATATCCCCACAGGAAAAAGTCTAACGGTGACAAAACGTGAAATTATGTGCTCACCGAAGTGTTCTCTCAATAAATCCATTGATTGATGTGTGGGAAGTGGCGCCGTCTTGCTAAAACCAAATGTCACCGAGATCACGAGCTTAAATTTCAGGCGTCAAATAGTCGGTTATCATGGCACGATAACGGTCGCCATTGACGGCTACGTTCGCACCGGCATCATTTTTAAATAAATATAGACCGATGATTCCACCGGCCCACAAACCACACTAAATCGTTGTTTTTTCTGGATGAAGTGGCAGTTCTTGAATCTCTTCAGGTTGCTCTTCGTCCCCAATGCGGCAATTTTGTTTGTTTACAAACCCATTGAGCCAGAAATGGGCCTCTTCGCTGAACAAAATTTGCCTCGAAAACGTCGGATCTTCTTGGAGCTTTTCAAGAGCCCACAGAGCGAAGCGATGTCGCTTGGGAAGATCGATCGGCTTCAGTTGTTGCACAAGCTATATTTTGTACGCTTTCAATTTAAGATCTCGACGTAAAATGCGCCAAGTCGTTCCATACGTCAGTCAGAGTTGCTGCGAACCGCGTCGAATCGACTCTCCACGGTCTTCGTGTACAATCTCAGCTACGGCCGCTATATTTTCTTCACAGCGTGCTGGACGTGGTCTATTCGATCGAATATTATTCAATAATGATGCTGGGTCTCAAAATGGGTGATGGTGTTGCGAATAGTAGGCCGATTATGTTGACCATAAGTTGAGCGAAGTGCACGAAACACATTCCTCTTAGAAAGTGAACTTTTGTAATAAAGTTGAACGATTTGTAAACGTTGTTCAGATGTAAGTCTTTCCATTATGAAATGCCAAACAATACTAAACAACAATAACATGACAGCATGATACGACTCACACGTGATCTGTCAAAAAAAGACTATTGAAAAAATTATCTTTACTTGAATCACCCATTAGTTTTCTGTAAATTTTTAATGAAAATCTTCATTTTTATATAAAAGGAAAATGTTTACTTCTGTCTTTAATTTCTTATGTTCTGCATTTAAATCTATACATAGGACTTTAAGAAGTTTTTTTTAAGGCACTAGTTTTTATAAAATTTACCACGTCTATAGTAGTTTGAAGAGCACTTTTAAATAAAATAGTTGAGGTTTTCGCAGAAAGTACTTGCCGGTAGATTTAAGTGATTTAAAAAATCTGATCGCGATCCTATCATTGATGCGCCTCCATCTGTACACCTAAGGAAGTTGTAGATAAAGGTTTAGTAAACAATAATTCTTTCTTTATTTTACTTTCTGTAATAAAATTAAAGTTGACTTAAATAAGAAATATCAGTCGTTTCATTACACTGCTGGCCAGCAATTCTTTTTTTTTTCAAAATTATCTGACAGAAAGTTCTCATGATTTGTTCTTTTGTGGGCTTATCTAACATTATATCCCCAACGACAGCAAAACAAGGCTTTATTAAAAGTTCACCAATTGGGTGTGGTTTCTCTGCTTTTATCAATAGCATTAATATATTGTACGAAGCTTCAATAGATTTTTCCCCATCCAAATGACAGGCACCTGTAGAAATCAACTTTGGCATAATTATATACGCCAAAAAATAATAAAAAATATATCATGTACAATAATTCCATACACATTTTTGGTCTCTTTCGCGGACCCCCTGGAATGTTGCTGCGGATCCCCATTTGAGAAATCTTCAGAATGGAGTCTTATATGGTATCTTTGGTGAATTGTGGACCGATACTTGTTTCAAACGTAGTGTATATTTCTATGAAACATGTATTGTATTATGTTATTTATGTACTTTAGGGGGCTTCCCAGAAGTGGACCTTATATGGAAGCTATGCTCAATTATGGGCCAATCCTCATAAAGTTTGACACTACGGTTACTATTTATATAACACTGATTAGTGTTTAATATTAACTTGATACTATCATTTTTTTTTATGGGATTTATGTCCTAAAGAGGGGTTATTATGGGAGCTATGGTCCCGATATCCACGAATTTCGGCGCACATATTTATGTTTATATAAAACTTATATGTGTCAAATTTCATTTAAATATTTCTATATTTAAGGGATTCGTGATCGTTAATCAGCTATTCCGGAAGGACATTTGTATGGGAGGGGGAGAGGTAGTTGAAATAATGTACCAATTTCAATAGGTTTCGTTATTGAACCATAAAACATATGTGTGCCAAATTTGATTTAATTATTTTCAAAATTGTGACCTGTAGTTCGATTACAAGGTTTACATGGACGGATGGACATCGTTAAATCTACTCAGAAAGTGATTTTAAGCCGATTGGTATACATTAAGGTGGGTCTTAGACCAATATTTTTGACTGTTACAAACATCAGCACAAACGCATAATACTCTACACCACCTATGATGTGTAGGGCATAAAAAATATTTACAATATTTTTTTTCCATCATGAAGCGGACACATCAATGACCCTGTAAATGGGCAATTGCTGTTGTATTTGCCGTTGTTGTTGTTGCTTTTTGGTAAATGATTGAATGTTGTTTGTTTTGTAACTCAGTGGCATTATAACTGACTGAAATGTTGTTCAATATTTGAATATTCAAATCTTTACAAAAAACAACACAACAAGTGTAAATAAATTGTTGGCGGCAGTTATACAATACACTGAGAGAAAATTTCCTTGAATTGTGTTTAATTTGTTGTATTTAAATCAAGAATTCATTTCTTTGAGAGTAGCAACCATTTTAAAGATTTCTAATCTTAAAGTGTTTGTTTAGTTTGAAATGTCATAGCACTAGAAGTTGTATTCGCAGACAGACCTATGGACGGACACAAATAGATCATTAAGTAATTTTATAACAACACGAAAAAGTATATGATTTTAACTATTATGCCTGCCATATATTTATACTTTACTTTTTTTACTTTTTACAAAATGTTAAACTGGGAAATATTATAATATTATTTACTATAGAGCTTTCATAACAAACTCTTCGACTATTTTTTATCACAACTCAGCTCAGTTAAGATCTTCGTCTCTGAAAAATTTCTTTATATAAACAATTTTTCCTAACTTTAAGCTTTCAAAAGATATATCCTAAGCCAATTCGGGTCCATGCAAAATGGCCGATATAAGACTCCGAATGAATATTAAATCATTTCCAAAAACACAAACTTTTCGGACATTTGTTTTATACAAGTGTATTGATCAAACTTTTTATCATTTCAATGATTTTGGTGTAATTTTTAAGTAAGATTTAAATTTAAACTCATACACAATCATAATTAAACAAAAATATGTACATACCCCGCAAGCATTTAGTGGTCTTCTTCGCCACTCTTAGAAGTGCAATAGAAGATTTATCTCAATTTTTCAAAAACATATTATATTAGTATACGAATTGAATCTTCTGAATGTAACTTCTTTAATCACTATTAGAAGTTGTTTGGATAACAGTTATAGTTATCCAAAAACGAAAACACTATTTTTCAACACCTTTGCTAGCATTTGGAAGATTGTTATTTAACAATTCACATAATCTGTCGAATTTGGCACTCTAAGATGCTTAATAGTAGAACGTGCAAAACTTTACAAAAACAACACACATTAGGTTCGAAATTTGATGCTTTCCTGGTAAACTAGCAGGTATAATTGGACACAAAAATAAACTACTTATTTTTTGCCTGAATAACTAGTTATTTTTGTTCGAGTTGTCCACAAATTCATGTACTTATTTTTTGACTCTAGGAGTACTCAAAAATATGTATCTAAACGAAAACAAAAACAAAAAAATGTCGCCGTCAGTGGGACTCGAACTTGGTCACAAACTAACTATTCGTTTTTAATGACTAACGTCTTACTCATTGCACCATCTCGCACATAGCTTCTTAAGTGACAAAAACTCTTTTTAGACATTTTGTTATAAAAGACTAACAGCTTCAGAATGGGGTTGAACCAACAACCTTCTGGTTGTTAATCCAGCGCTCTAGCCAACTCATCCACGTGATTGCAGTATTACTGTGCTATTACACTATTGAGTACTTATTAATGTAATACAGAGTAGGCAAATAATAATGACGCCTCATTACCAAGAAACTACTTCAATAAGTAGTTATCATTACCGAAAACCGAAAAGTATTTGCTGGGTAGTTCTGGACAAGCGAATAAATTTAAGAAAACATTTTCTATAAAATTAAAATATGTTATTAACAATTAGAGGGCCAGAACATGGATAGAAAATTTTTTTGTTATATAAAATTCTTAATAACTTAAACAACATTTTATAAAAGTTTGGGAGTTTGACTTATGTATGACATGCCCGCAGCAAAAGTTGCTAATTTTCAAAATAATTTTCTGTAGAACAAAAAATTAGGAATATATTGAAAATTCGATTTTATAAGTCTATTCTGTGAAAGATTAAAATTTGTATATACAGCAATAAAAATTTTGGGAATGCATTGCATTAGAGTATCCGAGAAATATTTTTGCAGAACAGAATTTTTGCATTTTAAATTTGAAAAGGAATTTACAATTTTCAAAATTTTATTTATAATTTTCAAAATTTTAAATTAAGTTTTTAATTTTAAAGTTTGAAAAGAATTCAAACATTGTTCTTGTTATTAAATATTTTGAAGAAATTGTTTTGTTGTTGTAATGCTTGAAATGTGTAGAGTAGATTTCTGGTTAAGTAGCAGAATTCATTTCTAAGTTTCGAAAATCTTAAATATTAGCAAAAATTATTGGAAAAACTTTCAGGGCCAAGATAAGATTTAAAATAGTACATCATCATTAAAATTTGTAATAGAGTATAGAAATGGTTAAAAGACCATATGGTCTTTAATAAAGGGAATCCCCTTTATAAAAATGAAAACATTTGAAAGAGAAATTAAAGAAAATTTTTTATAAATATTTGTTTCAAATATTTCGAAAATTCTTAGTAGTCAGCTATTTGTTCAGCGAGAAAGTATGATTTTAAGAAAGTATATGGTGTTCGCCTTGTAAAAGATGTAATACATTTGTTTTTTAATTATTTTTCTGTAGCAAAACTGGCGATTTTAGAAAAAAATTAACTAAGAAAATATTATTTATTTTAATTACATAGAAAATTCAATACAAAATTAAAATAAATAATAATGTAGTCTTGTAATATTTAGAAATCGTATATTATATTACTGAAAAACATTGTGGAAATATTGAATTACACGTTTTATAATGCGAACATCATAATCTTTCTAAAACTCATACATTGTCGCCGAACATACTAATAACTGTAAAAAATTTTGCAAATATTCTAATAGATGTTAAATGTTCATTTGAATTCAAAATCTTTTTGTGTAATTAATTTTATTGCTTTCCATAATAACCCAACAAAAACTTTTTGGTTTTCGGTAATAACAACTACTTATTAAGGTAGTTTCTTGGTAAGGAGGCGTCATTTTTATTTGCCTACTCTGTATTACATTAAAAAATACTCAATATCACAGTAATACTGCAATCAGATGAGTTGGCTAGAGCGCCGTATTAACAACCATAGTGTTGTTGGTTCAACCCCATTCTGAAGCTGTTAGTTTTTTAAAATAAAATGTAAAAAAGATATTTTAAACTAAAAAGAGTTTTTGTCATTTAGGCTGCTATGTGCGAGATGGTGTACTGAGTAAGACTTTAGTCAATAAAAACGAATGGTTAGTGTGTGTCCAAGTTCGAGTCTCACTGAGGGCAAAATTTTTTTGTTTTTATTTATTTTTGTTTTCGTTTAGGTACATATTTTTGAGTACCCCTAGAGTCAAAAAATAACTACATGAATTTGTGGACAAGTCGAACAAAAATAACTAGTTATTCAGGCAAAAAAAAGTAGTTTATTTTTGTTTCCAATTATACCTGCTAGCTTACCAGGAAAGCAAAGTTTTTGCTGCGAAATATCAGAAAAAGTTAATTTTGGGATTTAAAAAATTTTAATATTTTTAATTTTGATAATTTTGTTTATTCCTAATCCTTCATTTTAAAATGTAAGTAACTATTACTGGCATTATTATTTAAAAAATTTTATGCAAAATAGTTTTAAAATTCTGCAAATATTTTCTATCGAAAGCGTAACTACATCGGCACACTGGGAGGTAGATATGTATCGCTTTTATTATCGAATTATGATATAGTTAGAGATAGCATCTTTTGAGTAACGCTTTAGTGGAGATTTGAAGATTCGAATTAGGATTTTTTTTAATTAGACACTTTTTACTGCGTTATAGTAGATCTTAATACGTGACGTACAAAATTCACTAAAGCGTTACAAATTCTGATCTACTAAGTAACAAAGTTCGGTAGGTAATGTGCCACTAAGAGATAATACCTTTTGAGTACTTTGAAGATTCGAATTAGCACCTTTCATTATACGCTTTTTACGTGACATTCAATATTGACTAAAGGGTTACTTAAAAGGAACTATCGCTTAGCGGCACAGTTCTTCCCGAACGGTGTTACTAAGTAGATTAGAATTCAATAGTAAAAAAGCGACGCATATCAACTTCCTGGTGTGTCGATATAGTTACGCTTTCGATAAGAAATGTTTGCAGGGTATATACTTATGTGTGTGTATGTATGTTTAAATTTGAGCTCGTGTTTGATCATTTATTGATCATCGTTAATACTTTATGTATTATTTTTTCTTTCTAATTTGTTTATTGATCAATGTTTATGGTTGAAATGAAAATAAAAAAAAAAAATACGTGAGTAGTTTGAGACTTGAAGCGAAGAAATTAAATGAATGTTTTTTTATTATTATTATTATTATTATATTTTTCCTACCGGTCTCTTTATTCATACCTTAAATTCGTTTTGTATTTGTATAGTCAAAAGGGGAAAAGGGTTAGTGCAGAGGACCACCACAAATATATCTTGTTGATTTTTGTATATATATGTAAATTTAATTAATGTGATTGTAGAGATTTTCTATTTGTTTAAAATTTTCAATTTATTTATTTACAGGTATCCAATAATTATACAAATACCGACTGATTGTTTTTCAATTAATTTTATTTTATATAAAATGAAATTAAAAAAAGAAAATAAATAAAAATAATGGTTATTTTTTAATGTTAAGCAAAAACTTAAAAAGTTATATAATTAATTTGCAATTTGATTTTGGTTTATGGAAATTTATTAAATTCCTAATGGGTGCAACATTATACCATTGTCTGGCATCTTTTAATACACATTTACCAAATATGTTGCATCAGCCATTCGTCTCTGTACAAAAACAAAAGAATCATTTAATACAAATAAAATTATAATATTTTTTTTTATTTAAAACACATTTTAATTTTAATTGTTGTACGAATACAATTCAGTTCATTTGTATCAGCCAAGCACACCGCTAGCCAGCCAGCCTCAGCCATAAGCATTACTATGCAGCCCACATTCAGAGATTTTATTTGAGGGAGTAAGAGGAAAAGTTCCAGGGTCTCGATAATGTTTAACGGGTCATGATAACAGAATTTTTTTGATTTTTTTTTTATACACATAAATCTCTTAATGCCAGTCTTAACTTTACTGTCGCCTGCAAAATCTAGTCATCAAACTTAAGCTATGGAATTTCTTTTTTCTTATGGTTAAAATTTTTTTTTGCATTAAGCTCTAAAGTCTGTAAATAGAAAACTTGCTTATATACATTATAATTCACATACAATAATCTTAAAGCTTTATAATTTTCAGGAAGCGAAAAATTATTATCAACTGACCGTTTAAGATTAAGCCATTGGCTTATGAAGAAAACCACTATTGAAAATAAATAAATTAAATAGCAAAATAATATTGTATAAAAAAAAAACTTAGGTCAGCGTTAAAGGTCAGACATTATCGTTAAAGTAAAATCAGAGAAAAGGAAAGTATAAAGAAAAATTTGCAAAAGCCTTGACTAAAAGACATTTTATGGGGAATAACTAGAAAAAGAATATTTATTGTAGTCTTTATAAATACGAGGGCGGATCAATAAGTCCGTGATCTTTCGAACTTCCCCAACACTATTCCCATCAAGTACCATCTGTTAATAGACTACTGTCAAATTTTGAGCTAGTGTCGTCATTTACTTTGCGTAAAAAATAAGATTTTTTGCGATCCTTAAAATAGGCATTTGTTTGGTCAATAATTTCATCTTTGAAGCTGAATCTCTTTCTTTAGGTTTGGAAATAGGAAGTAGTCACTAGGGGCAAAATCCGGAGAATATAGCGGATGAGGTACCAATTCGTAACCCAATTCATAGAGTTTTGTCATTGAGACTGCACACGTGTGCACCCGTGTATTATCTTGATAAAAAAGAACTTTTTTCTTGGCCATATGGGGTCGTTTTCATTTTAAATCCTCATTAAATCGGTCTAATAAGTTGGAATAATATTCGCCGTTTATTGTTTTTCCCTTTTGAAGGTAATCGTTGTGGATTATCCCGCGTACATCCCAAAAAACTGTTGCCATCACCTTATTGGCCGACAAACTTACCTTGGCCTTCTTCGTAGCAGGTTCACCAAAAGAAAAACCATTGTTTAGACTGCTGCTTGGTCTCCGGAGTACAGTAATGGATCCATGTTTCATTCGGATTGCGGTTAAACAACTCCAAAGAATCCTTTGAAGTTGTCACACGTTTACGTTTATGGTCAATTGATAGCAAACGCGGCACCCATCTTGCAGATAACTTACTTAAACATTTAAAATCGAAACCACACTGCCATATGAAATGACTATGGCATCAACAATCTCACGCACTTTTACTCTTCGGTCGGCCAACACCTTATCGTGGATTTTTTCGACATTTTCGGGTGAACTGACTTCAATTGGCCGTCTAGAACGTTCAGCGTCATTTGTACTTGTGCGACCACAACAAAAGTCAGTAAACCACTTTTTTACCATTGAAATCGATGGTACATAGTCGAGCTTTTCCTTGGTTTGATGGATGGTTTTTTTTTCGCAAAAAATAATGTTTAATGAGCACTCGAAATTCACTTTCTTCCATTTTTAGAAAAATACACGAGGTTGTATGTTTTGAATAGCTGTTAAACGCAACGTAAACGACGACACTTGCTCAAAATTTGACCGTAGTCTATTAATAGGTGGTATTTGATGGGAATAGTGTTACATTTCATATAAATGCGAGGGAGGTTCGAAAAGTCACGGGCTTATTGATACGCTCTCGTATTTAGAAAAGAATTTATAAACGTTCTATTCCATGACTTTCTAGAAAACATATAGCACCAGATAACATTTGTTTTTAAGCTAAATATTGAAGATAATAGTTAAAAAATTTTAAATTAAAAGAAATTTAAAAATTTCTTTTAAAAATGCTACTGAAGAATATAAAGAAAATTTGTCAGATTTACAAAGTAATTAGGCGTTTCAAATCATGTAAGTTTTCTGAATCATTGTGACATTCAAATTTGTTGTCAATCAAACGCTTTTATATGCCCAACAAAATTTTAATAGCATAAACAAAACTATTTTCTTTTTTAACTTGTTTTACGTCATTAAAAGCAGCATTAGAAAAACTCCAGCTGCTATCAAATTTTTTGGATTGGCTAAAACTACAGCTACTAAAAATTTTCAATAATGATAGCAAAAGCATTTATCATTTTTTGTAGTCTAACACTTTCTATAACTATTGCTACTCTCAAAAAAGTAAAACTTGAAATGGAGCAGAAGCTATAAAATATGTAGTTCAAATGCAGTAGTAGTTTTAAAAATAAAATATTTCGCTACCACTCCATGTGTAGTTTAATATTCATAACTACTTCCCTTACAACACTATTTTTTATTTTTACTGTTCACTGTGTAGTTAATACTAACAGAAGAGGTAGCAATAAACTGACAGAGGAGGTAGCTATAGGTAGCAGAAAAAGTAGTTTTTGAAGCAGCAATAAACGACGAGAAAACAGATATAAACAAAAGTGGACACAATACGTTGTTGTTGTAATAAGACTTAAAACCATACGCTTTTTCTTGTGTTGTGTTTTCATAATGTTTCCATATATAAAATATATATTATATAAAATGTCAGTGAATATTGTCATATTATGTTAAGCCTTGTTCAGACCGGCGCGAAATTACGAAATTTCATGCCGAAATTACGAATGAAATCTAGAGTATTCATACTGGCTAGATGACATTTGATGTAATTTCGTAAACAGCTGATACTTATTCTTTTCATTTTAAATTGTTATAGGGGTAAATAAAGTATTTTGAAATGGAAACAAATAAGAAACAATTACTTACTAAATTGGAAATTATTAATTTGCAACAATTAAAAATGTAAAAAGGAAAGTTTTAATTTGGCAAAATCACTTTAATAATTAGTTTTAAGATTTGTGTTTAAATTTAAGATCAGCTGTCAATTGTTTTCTTTTTCTTCTCACGGTTGAAACATGCAGTACATAGTTGAAAAAAAGTATTTTTTCCAACCATGTACAGAGTTGCACGGAAATGGGCATCGTAATTCCAATGTAATTTCGCTGAAATTACACAAAATTATGTAATTTCGCAAGTGTCAAAATGTATGGGAAATTAGGTAATTTCAACTTGATTTCGGCCGAAATTACGAAAGTACGTAATTTCGCGTCGGTCTGAATGCCCTATTATGTATTAATTGGACTATTAAATTTTTTAAACTTTATTTTGTAATATGAAGGTCTATTACATTTAAATATGTTACGTTAAATTCTTTACTAATCACCAGAGACTGGAAATTCATGCACTTAAAAAGTGTGTTTTAGGCGCTTAAAACATGCAACAAAAAACTTAAAATATGCCCTAAAAGCAAATAAAATAAGCATTTATTTGTTAACATAACTAACAGAGTTTGCTCTACACTTAGGCCTATTCGACATCAACAGATGGATGAACTTTTAAATGATTTCGATTATATTGTGGAAATTGTTTATTGTCTTCATCTGAATTTAAATTTGCACCAAACTTCTTTCATTGACTGTTGTCTTCATGATAGATCGATTTTCCTAAAATAATATTATGTTCTCTCAGATAGAATAGTCTCATTGGTAGTTTCTTAAAAAAAAAAATTAACCAGTGAATGGTTGTCTTATAAAAATGGACGGCAACGGAAACAAATGTTTCATATGCATAGGCCGATATTAAACGAACTTGTTCAGTCTTCAGATGTGGAATTGGAAATTTTAACGAAAAGGCTGTAATTATCTCCATATATTAGGCTATTCAAGTGCTGAACTTTTTTCAATAGGCGAATATTTTACAGGGCATTACTTTTGTTTTAAAACTTTCTTTATTTTTCTATATGTACATATTTGACATTTTGTTTAAAAATAAATATGTTCTTAATTGACAATTATCATCTTTAATGTTATATTTGCAATGTATTTATACTAAAAGATTTAATAATTAAGATAGAAAAAAAATTATTTATTCTGACATCTTAACTCAACAACTTTAATGACGCATCGTTTACAATAATCAATATCCTTCTGTGATTTTTAGTTTTCAAAAATTAACTCTTCTATAGAATTATTATTTTTTATTCTACACAAAAAATTATTTTAAATTGCAATTTTTCACAAAAATGTGCATTTCTGGCAAACTATGCAAAAACATGCATTCAACAAAATATGCAAAAAATATGCACTAACAAATCGATGCTATTTTAAAGAAAATTTTCTGATTCGTAAAGATATTTAGTTTAAACTGTTGTAGGAGTAAAGGCAAAAAAAACATGCATTTGCATGAACTTCCGGTCCTTGCTAACCACATATATTAATAAAATTTGAGTTTTAAATTAAGAAATAAATCTTTAGACTGATTTTTCATGAAGAAGATGAGTTTTAACATATAATCTTGTATGAGATTTTATGGAAACAAAATAAAAAACAACAAAATGTTGTTTATATCCTAACATTTCTTTAATTATTTATAACCTAAAATGTAACTAGTTCCTATGAGTTTTACTAATAATAACTTCAGTAATATTTAAAATCAATGATTTATTGAATACCTTGTAAGTATGTAATTACTTCTTGTTATGACACCTAAGTAATGATCAGGGACAGGAAGTTCATGCACTAAAAGTGTTGAAATATGTCCTAAAAACAAATAAAATATGCATTTATTTCTTAACTTTTATTAGTGAAAAAACATAAAATTTTAATTCAGTATCATATTAAATTAAAAATAAACATGCAATAAAGACCTTAGACAGCTTTTGTACATAGAAAATTATCGTTCGAGTTCAACAGATGTGATGGATGCATTTTTAAATGTGGTTTAAATCTAAAATTGTAACAACTGTATTGTCAACACTTCTTTCGATAGCTGTGGCCTTAATGATAGATCGATTTTTCTTAAATGATATTAAGGTTAACTCTACACAGTTTATGGTGCTCTCAGACAGAATAATCTCATTGGTAGCTTCTTTAAAAATAATTAATCAATTCTCCATGTTTTTAAAAAAAAAAACGTATGACAACCAAAACAAATGTTTCATATACAGAAATCGATATGAAACGAACTTTTTCTGCCTTCAGATAAATGACTGGAAATTTGACTTTGAAAGTCTGTATTTATCTCTATGTTTTAGACTATCCTAGGACAATACTTCTCTGAAACAAATTTCCCATCTTAATACGTGTTAAATAATTAACCTTCTGATGACGCACCTTTTACAATTATCAACGTCTTTCTGTGATTGTTAGTTTTGGAGAAATGGATTACCACATACGAGTAATAATTTGTTCCGAATATTTTTAATATTTTAAATATCTTCTGAAAATTTTGAAATGTAGACTTAAGTTATTTTATCAAAAGTCCACAGAATTATTTTTTTTCTACACAAAAATTAATTATAAATTGGAATATTGCACTAAATATGATACAAAAATATGCATTTATGGCAAAATATGCAAAAGCAAGCATTTTTAACAAAATATGCTAAAATATGCACCAACAAGTCGAAGCCATTTTAAAGCAAATTATCTAATTTGCAAAGATATTTAGTTTACTCTGTTCTAGGAGTAAAGGGGAAAAAACATGTATTTGCATGAACTTCCGGTCCTTGGTAATGACATTCTGAAATACCTACTTGTAATAATATGAGGTAAATATATAGTTGCCTCCAATGTCTTCGCCGTGTTAAAATAATGAGTTATTCATATAATGTGTAAGTAACCAGCAAAAACTTTAATGGCAACTACTTATTGAAGTAGTTTCTTGGTAATGAGGCGTTATTATTATTTGCCAACTATATATTATATAAATAAGTACTCAATAGTTAATAGAACAGTAATATTGCTATCAAGTAGATTAGTTGTCTAGAGCGCTGGATTAACGACTAGAAGGTTGTTGATTCAACACCATTCTGTTGTTGTTAGTTTTTTTTTTTTAACAAAATGTCCAAAAAGATATTTTATTCTAAAAAAAGTTTTTGTCGCTTAGGAAACTAAGTGCGATATGGTGTAATAGGAAAAAACGGCAAAATTTTTTATTTTTATTTTCGTATTTTTGAGTAACCCTAGAGTGAATTTGTGGACCACTCGAACAAAAATAACTAGTTATTCAGACAAAAAATTAATAGTTTATTTTTGTTACCAATTATACCTGCTAGCTTACCAAGACAGCAGAGTGTTTGCTGGGTAGTAAAGAGCCATTATATTAGCTGCTTAACCCATTATATGTCAACCAATGTTTTTGCTGGCTATTTGCTTAAATTCGCCACTCTATTTCAAACTTTGAGGTTTTTTTAATTTTACTGGGCTCTGAAGTTTATCTGAACTTTGACTTTTATTAAAGCATTTTGCTTTTGTTACCTCTTACAAATATAACAAAATGTATTTAAATTAAATGTCGCCTCTGAAACTTTAAATGTTGCCTGACTTTTTTCCCTAAAAAAAAATCATGGTGATTTTAATTAAAATTTCTCAAACATTTAATATAAAAAAAAATAATAATAAAAAATAAAGCCAATAGTCTATACTTACATCCCTCAAATAAAACAACAACAAAAAACTACATCCTCTAAAAATGTTGTATGTATTGTTTTATTTGTAGTTGCTTGCCACTGCTACTTATTGTTTGTTTGTTGCACATACGCAAACAATGTGTGTTGTTGTATACATTTCCATTAAGGCGTGTACACATTGGCGCGACTTGATTCATGTTTTTTTATAAATATTTTCTCTAAAAACCATTTTCAGTCGATCAGACCAAGTGTAACTTAAACGCGGCTTTGGTAAGTGTATAGACATTCGAAAAAAAAAAAAAATATTTTCTTTTTGTTTTAAAGAATTTTGTTTTAAGATTTTTAAACTATAGTGACGGTGATGCATGATTTCTTGACGTTATATATTTACAATGTTTATATAAGAACGGACTGTTTGACTGACTAGTAGCTGGTAGCTACCGTAGTTAAGTTATAGGTACAAACTGAATGGTATATAATTAAGAATTTATGAAGCGACCGACAGTGGTGGTAAAATAAATAAAAATCTTAATTTATTTAACAATAATCTTTAAATTTACGAAATAACTATGAAATCTTATTTACTTATTTATTATGGCATGACAGTAAAATTAAATATATATATATATATATACATATATACAGGAAAACATTCTATAACAACCAATGCTAAATTGTTTTCCCTTACTGTACACTTTAAAGGGCTACTGTTTAAAAGTCCGTTAGTCACGGTTTTTGCATTTCTTGAGTTTTTCTTTTCATTTTGGCGACATTGTACTATAAACACAATCTTTGATTATTTTACATAGAAATCATAATGCTATAACTTTTTTTTTATTGCCAGAGTGACAAGCAGATAGTTTCAGATTTTTTAGTTTTGTATTATTTTTCAAAGAAATAAAATTCATTCTGGAATAAAGGAAGCAATTAAGCTTATGAAGTAGCTAATTTTTAATTAGACCTCAGGAAATTGTAGAGATTAAAAAAAAAAAAAATCAATACAATTGAAATTCATTTCAATGAAATTCAATAGAAATTTTAAATAACGAAAAGTGCAAGAAAAAGGAAAAATATCTCAGCCGTAAAGGTAAAATGTTTAAAACTTAAGCAAAAAAAAAAAAAAATTAATTTCACTCAGAAATATTATGATAAATCTATTCCTTACATAAGTGGAAGAATTTGAACCATTTTAGGTTTATATATCGTGCGTGCGCTGACGAAAAGTCCTATGTGTTTTTTGACTGTTTTTCAAGAGAAAAAAAAACCGTTTTATTTTGCCAATTCGCAACATTTTTTCAGGTAGATCCTGAATACAGGAAAAATATTAAAAAATTTATTTAAATACCCAGCAAAAACTTTTTGGCTTTTGGTAATAACAACTACTTATTAAAGTAGTTTCTTGGTAATGAGGAGTCATTATTATTTGACTACTCTGTATTACATTCATAAGTACTCAGTATAATAACACAGTAATAATGCAATCACGTGGATGAGTTGGCTAGAGCGCCGTATTAACAACCAGAAGGTTGTTGTTTCAACCCGATTCTGAAGCTGTTAGTTTTTTATAACAAAATATCTAAAAAGATATTTTAAAATAGAGTTTTTGTCGCTTAGGATGCTATGTGCGAGATGGTGTACTGAGTAAGACGTTAGTCTGTAAAAACGAATGGTTAGTGTGTGTCCAAGTTCGAGTCTGACTGACGGCAAAATTTTTTTGTTTTTTTTTATTTTTGTTTTCGTTTAGGTACATATTTTTGAGTACCCCTAGAGTAAAAAAATAACTACATAAATTTGTGGACAAGTCGAACAAAAATAACTAGTTATTCAGGCAAAAAATAAGTAGTTTATTTTTGTTTCCAATTATACCTGCTAGCTTACCAGGAAAGCAAAGTGGAATACGTTGTGTCGTATCAAATTAGGTTTCGTTGAAACCTAATCAATAGCTTTGTTCCCGTTGTTTGTTGTTTGGGAGCAGGCGGGATCGAAATGTTACCGAAAATCGTTTTCGTACTCGGAAAATTAGGCAAACGAGAGCTATTTTGAGAGAATAATGTTCTTCTTCTTGCACAAAACAGTCCAGAATATTTCTTCCGGTAGATTATGTAAATTGCCAAGTAATTAAAAAATAAAAATATATAATAAAAAATTTTAATGAAAATAAATAAAAAACTATTTGTTTTTGTTACAAACAGAAAAATTTCATTTAAAAATAATTCAAAATATTAAAATATGCTGAAAAATAAAATTACATTCATATACGAATTTTTAAAACAGTTTGATGTTTTATTTCTGGGTAAACAATTTAGATTTTTGTGTTTCCATAATCTTGTATGTTGTTGTATTTTTGTGGGAAAAAATTAGCTTTTTCTCATTTTACCGTATTTTACCCCAAAAATACGAAAACAAACCTAATGTTTAAAATCTATTTTTTAAATGAAAATTTTGCATTTAAAAAATTAAGCTGAAAAAAATTGAAATTGCTCTCAGAAATCGGATGGTATTCTAAAAGTAAGAAGTAAGAAATAATTTAAGAACATTTTGAACCATTTAAAACTTTGAAAAATTATAAAATATTTTTAAAGTCTAAAATTACATTTTTAATATCAAAAAATAAATTTGAATGTGTTAAAAATGATAATTTTATTAAGTTATGCAACTCTGGATACTTAAAAGATTGCAAACTTGAGTTCGAAAATTTCGAAATTGATTACTAGTCATAAGAGATATTTTCAATCCTAAAATTTTAATACTTGTATGGCAATTTAAAAATTTCAAACTTAACGTATTTAAAACTGAATATTTGCAAACAAAATTTTATTAAATGTTATATTGTGCGTCCGAATCAATACCTTTTTTAATTTTCCTCATAAGAGAGAAAAGTTCATACTCTCTGCGGGACCGTAAAACTTAACTACAAATCAATTTTCCTACTCCTTATGGCAACATTAAAACTGAAATATCTTATAGTTTTTTTTATTATAAAAAATATGTATTTATATTTTCAAAACAATCTAATCTAATGGCAACATATCTGTTTCCTTAAATAAAAATCCTGTGACACGTTAGTCGTGTCTAATGTCATTTTAATTTGTCTTTTCAAAACCTACGGAAAATTCAAACATGCCACACAGGAAAAGTGATGTAGTCGTAAAATAAAAACTAAATATTTATTTGTACTTAATGCCACTAGTAAATAAATAATATTATTATTATTTTATACGCATACAAACGCACACAAGATCCCCACACTCTCACATCCCTTGACATAAATGCCACAAAAAATCAACATCAATCTTATTGAAAAGACCTACAGACTAGATTCATGCAACTACACGCAGAGAAAACATATGGTTGCCGGAACTATAATCGAAGAGCAACATGTTATGTTTAGGTCATAAATAATAATCAATATGATTATTATAATCATAAAATAATCTTACTTTTCATATTATGATCCGAGTTTTTGCATTTTGTATTTAAATATTTTATAATGTTATGATCCAGTTTTATAAAATTATGATCTGATTTTCTCATATTATGATTCAGCTACATTATATTATTTATTATAAGAAATTGTATAGCATGTTCAAAATTACTTACAATATGTTTCATATTAATCTTATTATGATCAATCATTATTTGTTCATTAATTATAATAATTATAATTATTTTTAACATTCTAATTTTATGGGAATAATAATATTAATTTGGTTTAAACACAAAATATGGTTTGAGATCAAGGAAAAAGATTGGTAATATTTAATGGTTGTACAAATAATGATATTTTTTCATATTAATAAAATTTTGTTTCTGGTAAAAATATTCAAAAACATACGATTTTTGTAGACAACTATATTATATTAAAATTTTTATTGAATGTAAACATCATATGATAAAACTGAGACAAAAAAATTCTTATCATTGAACACAATATCTTATTATGAACACGGAATTATTAAAATTAATGAAAATTAGCAATGAGAACATAATATTGTTGTAGTGACTATGCTATAATCTTGTTTTTGCTCTGTGTGTATATAAATATGTACATAAATACAAAGCATATACATGCTTACAAAAATGTTGTGTTAGCACTGTGATCATATGAAAATGAACCTTTGGGGACTTTGGGGAAGTGTTTTCTTTTAATGCTGTTGTGGTTGTTGTTGTTGTTTTTATTTTGTGGCAAGTATATAATAAAATACGGGTAGCATGAATCTATGATGACATTGACAAGTGTAAAGTCATTGTAAATACATGTTTCTAGTTGTCTGTTGTGCTACTCATTAACATAAATTTAATGAGTTTCTAATAGCTTTAAAGAAAAACTGTACAAATAAATATTTTAGGTTACGAGTGTGGAATGAAAAGTTGTTTAAAATAAAATATTTTTGAATTTTGGAAGTGTATTTCTAGCAAAACTTAAAACTGTTTAAATAATATTAATACAAATGAATCCTAGCACAATGGGGCGTTTATAAACATACTAACCCAGCAAAAACTTTGCTTTCCTGGTAAGCTAGCAGGTGTAATTGGAAACAAAATAAACTACTTATATTTTGGCTGAATAATTAGTTATTTTTGTTCGACTTGTCCACAAATTCATGTAGTTATTTTTTGACTCTAGGGGTGCTCAAAAATATGTACCTAAACGAAAACAAAAATAAAAAAAACAAAAAACAAAAAAATTTTGCCGTCAGTGACACTCGAACTTGGACACACACTAACCATTCGTTTTTACTGACTAACGTCTTACTCAGTACACCATCTCGCACATAGCATCCTAAGCGTCAAAAACTCTATCTAGTTTAAAACATCTTTTTAGATATTTTGTTATAAAAAACTAACAGCTTCAGAATGGTATTGAACCAACAACCTTCTAGTTGTTAATCCGGCGCTCTAGCCAACTCATCAACGTGATTGCAGTATTACTGTGCTATTATACTACTGAGTATTTATTAATGTAATACAGAGTAGGCAAATAATAATGACGCCTCATTACCAAGAAACTACTTTAATAAGTAGTTGTTATTACCGAAAACCAAAAAGTTTTTGCTGGGAAGTAACATACTGAATATTTTTGCCATTTAAAATGTCAAAAAATAAACATACAAGAAATATTTCTTTAATTTTCAAGGAACTTTTTAGCATGTCCTCGAATTTTTTAAAAGTTATTAAAGAACAATTTTGGAAAAACGCGTGCCATCTTTCTTTATATTAAAAAGAATGAAAACAGCATGAAAAATAATAATGTAACAAATCTGTCAAATCATAATTAATGTGATCATTTTTCAAATTCCTATAAGTTTGTATGTAAAAGTATTCCCTGTTGCAGCAGATGTTGTTTTCCCCTAAATAAACCAATTTAAAGAAAAATATTATTTGAACTTTCTAACAACTACAAGAAATTATAAGTGACATTTTGGGGTTAAAGGGTATACACCCTTTTCAGGAAATCATAGGAATTTAAGACCCCAAGGGAATTTTGTTAAAAATTTTTTAAGATCCTTGGCGTATGTATAACATGTGCTTATTTCCTAGTTGTTTGCTTAATTTCTAATAAATATTCAGCCAGTTAGCCAGCCCACCAAGTAATTCATACATATGTCTAGTTCTATGTCACTTTCAATGAAATCAATAAAAAAAAAACATTTCTCTGCAACTGTCAACACTTTGAATTTATTCAAATATTTAAAATTTTTTGCGTTTTTTTTTAAGTGTTCTCCTTTTTCTAAATATCATTATCATTAGTTTTGAACATACACATAAACATAAATATAAATATAAATATAATTTTATGTATTTGTGGTTCCGCCGCATTGATTATGATTGGTTGTCTTTTATTTTATTTAATTCTATAGAATTTTATTTAGGTTTTCTATAAATGCTTAGAATACATTTTTCTTTTCAATTGATGTTTACCGACAAAATATCATTGGATAGCGCCCCCAATTTCATTTCAATATATGTACGAAGCGTTAATTCATAAGTATTCGTAGAGTATCCTAAACTTAAAATTTATTTTTTCAGATCTTGACATGTTTTGAGTTGTTGCTGTTGCATGTTTGTAAGTGTTGCCACTTTTTCAAAACATCATATGTACTTGCATTTTACATGATTTATGATGTCATTAATTTCTGTTGACAGATAAACATGTTGTCGCTTAGATTGCGGCTACAACATGTCATACATACATGTAGTAAAATTTATATATTTGGCGTGGTAAATAGGGAATAATATTTACATTTAATATTATTATTTCAAAAAATATAATAAAAATAGTTTTTTTTTTATTATTTTTTTTTCTTTAATTGTTTTATATAGATTTATATAATTAAGGTTGTTTTATATAGATTTATATATAAAAGGTTATTAAAAGTAGTATAAACATTTAATTAAAATATTTAAATAAGATTCAAAATGTATATCTTTTAATGTACAGTGGGGTAGAATGAAAAATTTTTTAGAAATTAATCTGTAACTCAAATATTAAAAAAAAACTGGATAAATTTCTTACAATATTTATAAAGTTGAAATTTCAAATACAAACAACAAGCGGTTAACAATTTTCTATGTCCGGTATACCCCACTTTGAAACCCTATAGCTCCGCTTCTAAGGGGTCTTTAAGGCCCCATTCCAAACTTAAACTCATTCCAAACAGTGATTTTTTATGCCAGCAGATTAGAAATTATAGATTTATTTCCAAAAATGTTTCATTCTGCCGCACTGTATAATAGACAGGGCAACCAAAAATATGCAATATTGATTTTTCTTCTATACTATATATCAACATAAATGTTATTTATTCGTTTTGCGTAATTTATGAAACTTTTCTAACGATTTTTCATTATATATTTGCATATTTTGAACTTAATAGCATATGTTTATTTAATATTAAATCCTTACTTTAAAGCATATTTTTAATTTAAGAAGCATATTTTTATATCTTATACATTAAAGAACATACTTTTTCATATTTGGATAGATTCACCATTTACAAATTAGTTCTGTATATGTAAATGCTCAATTATTTTCATATTATAAAAGGTGGAGATTTTATAATTTTCTTAACAAATCAAGCAGCTTCAAAATGTTTTTTACCTAAAGCAAATAAATCAATTTCATTTATAATTTGAGTGTAAACAAAATTTTGTATAAACATATGTATAGGGTGATCGATTTCGAGGTTCCCTACTTTTTTAAAGAAAAAAACAGAAAATTCAAATTTAATGGGGAATGTTTATTATCATTTTAAAGAATATTCTATGACATTTATTTTTTGAAGATTATGTCTATCAAATGTTGGCCGTTGCTACGTCGCAGATGGTCCATCTGTTGAGTCCAATTTTCGATGACTCGTTCGAGCATTTCGACTGGTAAATGGCGAATGACACGCGTGATGTTTTCCTCCAAGGCCTGAATCGAAGCGGGTTTGTCCGCATAAACTTAAGACTTTACATATCCTCACAGGAAAAAGTCTAACGGTGACAAAACGTGAAATTATGTGCTCACCGAAGTGTTCTCTCAATAAATCCATTGATTGATGTGTGGGAAGTAGCGTCGTCTTGCTGAAACCAAATGTCGCCGAGATCACGAACTTCAATTTCAGGCATCAAATAGTCGGTTATCATGGGACAATAACGGTCGCCATTGACGGTTACGTTCGCACCGGCATCATTTTTAAAGAAATATAGACCGATGATTCCACTGGCCCACAAACCACACCAAACTGTTGTTTTTTCTGGATGAAGTGGCAGTTCTTGAATCTCTTCAGGTTGCTCTTCGTCCCAAATGCGGCAATTTTGCTTGTTTACATACCCATTGAGCCAGAAATGGGCCTCATCGCTGCACAAAATTTGCCTCGAAAACGTCGGATCTTCTTGGAACTTTTCAAGAGCCTATTGAGCGAAGCGATATCGCTTGGGAAGGTCGAGCGGCTTCAGTTGTTGCACAAGCTGTATTTTGTACACTTTCAATTTAAGATCTCGACGTAAAATGCGCCAAGTCGTTCCATACATCAGTCCGAGTTGCTGCGAACGGCGCCGATTCGACTCTCCACGGTCTTCATGTACACTCTCAGCTACGGCCGCTATATTTTCTTCACAGCGTGCTGGACGTGGTCTGTTCGGTCGAATATTATCCAATAATGAATGCTGGGTCTCAAAATGGGTGATGGTGTTGCGAATAGTTAAGTTGAGCGAAGTGCACGAAACACATTCCTCACAGAACGTGAATTTTCGTAATAAAGTTGAACGATTTGTAAACGTTGTTCAGGCGTAAGTCTTTCCATTATGAAATGTCAAACAATACTAAACAACAATAACATGACAGCATGATACGACTCACACGTGATCTGTCAAAAAAAGACTATTGAAAAAAGTACCTCTACTTGAATCACCCATTATTAATCTGGAGTTAAAACATGAAAGTAAAGTAAAATTGGAGCCGTTTTGGGCAAATGTTTCCCCACAAGTCTTATCCTATTTATATCAATTTTCAAGTTTTTTTCTTTTTTTTTATAAAATTCTCAAAAGACATAGCGGGGATTGTAGTCTGTGGCTGGAATTAAAAATAAAATATTTTAAGTTAAATATCCAAAAAGTATTTTATAACTACAGGGAGACTATTTTAATGAAAAAAACACATGTTTGAAACATGTCTTTTCCGGATTAGGGTTTTAGGTATTTTTAATAATAAGATGCACTTTTTTAAATTCTCTTATTTTTAGGAGAAGTTTATCTATATCACACAAAAATTTCAATTGAATATTGCTATTCGTTTAAATTTTATTTTAGTTCAAATAATAACAGTATTTCTCAAAAAAAAAAAAATATTTTAAGTTTTTCGGGTCATGATCTGAAGAAAGTATTCGAATTTGAAAAAAAAAAAATATTTAAAATATAATTTTTAATTAAGAAATGCTCTTATTCTGAAATCATATTCTCAAAATTTTCTTTGAAATGGAAATCATACTCAAATTTCAAAGGACTTAAGAAAAAAGGCATTTATTTAAATTATTTATTGACAATATAGAGAGAGACTCCATGTCAAAACGTACAGCAATCGGATTTGGCATCCCCGATATCAATGAAATTCACTATATTGGAAAAGCTATTTGAAAAGTTTCTTAAAATAAAAATAAATCATAAACTCAGGGCACTTTCTGCTCCAAAAAATTAAAAACTTCACAAAGGTGCACTTTTTTAATTGCTAATAACTTCTAAACTATACACGGTAGATCTCTAGTTTTACTTTCATATTTAAGACAAAGATATTAACTTTAAAACAATAAATAGTAAGTTAATTTAGTTAAATGGTCAAAATTAGACTTATAAAAATTAAATCATTATATCTTCAAAAACGATATTTTTGAAATTCTCAAAAAATTATATAATGTTAACATAACTCCTTTCCATACTCGTGCAAAATTTCATATTGCTCACTCCTTCAGTTTACAAGTTATGTACACCCAGAGAAAAAACATGTTTATAGCATTATCATTACAACAATATTATGTTCTCATTGTTAATTTTTTTGAATTTTAATAACTCTGTGTTCATGATAACAATGTTTTTATTTAAATTTTGTTATTTAATGTTTATACTAAATAAAAATTTTAATATGGTTGACTGCAAAAATTATATGTTGTTAAATATTTTTACCAGAAACAAAATGTTATTAATATGAAAAAATGTCATTACTTCTACAACCATTAAATATTTGCAGTAATTTTTTGTTTGTTTTTAAATATATTTTGTTTTTATTTTAATGTTTGTTCATTGTAATTCTCATTTACTTTATATATAAATAAATACAATTAGACAAGGTTTGGTTATACTCGGTGTCATAGATTAATAACTAGATATTTATGTGAGAGGAAAAAACCTGATTCAAACGTCAAAAAAACTAATTCGTGCAACAGCAAAATACATGTAGTCACATATATTTTGATTTTGTGTTTTGAAAAAAGTGAGTAATTTTTTCGAAAGTTTCGTTCACAGTGCCTCTCACATAAACTTCTAGTTGTATTCTATGCTAGGTGTGATTAAAGCGATATAAGATATTGTTTAACTTTTATTAAAGGATTTGGTTAAAAAAAAAAATATCTTGAATTTGAACCACATATGGTGGCATAAATGAATATAATTAATGAACAAATAATATGAAAATATTTTTTAGGCTAATGAACACTTTATTATTTTCAATAAAAAATTTATAAAAAATTATATTTTTTTATTAATATATTTTATTTTAATATGTGATAAGATGGAATAATAATATGACAGAATGAAATAATAATATAAGATTGTATAACTACATGTTAACTTGGGATAATAATATGATAAAATGGAATCATAACATGACAATGTAGTATAATATAATAAGTAGTATAATAACATCAAATCATAATCTAATAGAATGGGAAAATGATGTAGTAAAATTGTTCACTTATTTGTAAAACTAGAATCATAACATGAAAAAACAAACCATAAAATCGTACACAATATAACAAAATGGAATCATAATAATTATTACTTATAATCATTTATATTTTTCGTTGTGATCATATGTTTCAATCATAAAATATTGCTCTTAGATTATGATCACTACAACTATATTTTTATCTCTGCGTGTAATAAAATAAAATTTCAAGTAAAATTTTGTTTATAAAATTTAATTTATTTTAAATGTGAGCTCATAAAAAAACGAAATTGGCTGTTTTTTTTATCCGTTTTTATATGGAATCATCCTACACTTGAAATGTTTTTTTTATTTTTAATTCTTTAAAATAGGCCAAAGTAATTGAAAATATTATATATAAATTTTTTCAAGACAATTTCTGTACAATTAATTATATCTTTCATTTTTATTATTATTATCATACAAATTTTTTGTTAACAAATTTTTTAATTGTTCACTAAACAATTAAATGCCTAAAACAAAATATATAAAATGTATTATTTATTTTGCAAAAAATATATACGTTTTTTATTATATTTTTGCAATTATAATTGTGACGGTTAGACAAAATTCAAGTCAACTGTGTTGTTTAATTAATTTCAAGTGAACTGCAAATAAATTCATCAAAAAATAAAGGCGACATTTCAGAATTTAAAAAAAAAACAGCCAAAAGCAAAAAATAATGTCTTGGTGTAAATTATGGTACGGTAGTACATCTACACGTACAATGTATTTACATATACTTTGTTTAAAAATTTATATCTACAAAATAAAAAAAAAAAAAAAAAATATGTCTGATTTGTACACTTTTTAATCAAATAATTTTATAAAGAGCATAACTGTTGCGGTTTTAGAAGGGGTTGCAAAGCAGACATGTTGCTTTTTATTATTCTCAAGCCATAATATTGTTTTTGCCATTTTAAATGGATGAGAATTTAAAAAAAAAGATTTTTTCCATATATTTTAATTTTAAAATAATATCGTTGGAAAAAGAGGTTGGCAATTAGACTCTAATTTGTGTATTAAATAATGCAAAAGAAATACATATAAGCAATGCCATGTTTCTACTTAAAATTGAAAAAATAATTGTATTCTTGTAACCCAAATGGAGACAATTAGTTCTACAACCCAGCAAAAACTTTTTGGTTTTCGGTAATAACAACTTATTAAAGTAGTTTCTGGGTAATGAGGCTCTGTATTACATTAATAACTACTCAATAGTATAATAGCGCCGTAATACTGGAATCACGTGGATGAGTTGGCTAGAGCGCCGGATTAACAACCAGAAGGTTGTTAGTTCAACCCAATTCTGAAGCTGTTAGTTTTTTATAATAAAATGTCAAAAAAGATATTTTAAACTAAATAGAGTTTTTGTCGTTTCTCGATACAGTATATAATACTGCTCAATGAACTATTCTATTGTAAATATATTTCCTTCTATCCTTAGTTTTTACTGTTTTAGTAAGTAAGTTGTATAATATTATTAGTCTTAAGATACTTTTAAGTTATTTGTAAGTTGTATTAGTATATAAGTTATAAGAAAGGATTCCTCTTTTTCACCCTTTTTTGAGGAATGTATGAAAATGAAAAGATAATGAGAAAAATGGTTGTAGCAACACTGCATATAGTACAAAATTTGAAAGTCCTTGTAAAATACTATGTATGTAAGGAATAGGTTGTAAAAATAAACTTAAATACTATAAGCTAGTTTTAAGAAAATTTGTAAAAGAAAATGAATGGGTATAAATAAAACTTGAAACTTGAAACTTGAAACTTGAGTTTTTGTCGCTTGGGATGTGCGAGATGGTGTACTGAGTAAGACGTTAGTCAGTGAAAACGAATGGTTAGTGTGTGTCCAAGTTCGAATCTCACTGACGGCAAAATTTTTTGTTTTTTTTTGTTTTATTTAGGTACATATTTTTGAGTACCCCTAGAGTCAAAAAATAACTACATAAAGTTGTGGATAAGTCGAACAAAAATAACTATAGTTATTCAGACAAAAAATAAGTAGTTTATTGTAGTTTAAGTTTTTTTGCTGGGAAACTACACGATCTTGATCAGGTTTTGATTTTGTCAACTAAACTTGAAATATAAACCACAAAATTCTTTAATATTTCTAAATTAATTTTAGAATGTTTAATATATAATATTATTCTATATTATATTAATATATATATTAATATATATATCTATAGTAATATATATAGATGTTAGGTACTTCCCCTACTTCTATTATTTAAAGCCCAATTAATATAGCTTAACAAAAAAAATCTTTAAATACTGATATAAACACAAAAAATGAAACGATTAAACCATAAATTCTGGGAAATTGTTGAAAACAATCAACATCATTGTTCAAATGAAATGGACATCAACAAAAGCAAACATTAAATATAATTTTGAATTAAAAAAAAAAAGAAATGCAAAATATAAAATATTTTTAATGTAGAATATTTAATGATATTAGCAAGAATTCAAAAATAAAAAGAAAAAAATTATAACGCCACAATAATTCCAAGCCAAATTTCTAGGAAACTAAAGCCTTTGATAAGTAACCGACCACAAAAAATTTGAATTAATAGAAAAAAAAAAAAAAAAAAAACATTAAGAAATTTAAATTATTTTATGTTTTTTTTAAAGAACTTTTAATGTAATTCATAACATTTTAAAATTATTTAACAAAAAATAAATGGAAAAATATATAAAAATATTAAAGAAAAACAACAGCAAACTTGTGAGGAAAAACTTTTAAATAAGTTCAGAAAATCAGTGATGCGTCTTAAACCAATTACAAAGGCAATTAACAATTGTTAACTAACTAGAACCAATTTAAAAAATTATATATATATTCAAATGAATAAACAATGTCTAAAATAAAAAATAAATAGATTAGAAACAAATATTTATTTTTATTTTAGGTAGAAAATGTATTTGCAAAATTGTAAAAAAATATATTATTTTCTGTCTAATTTGACTGATAAGATTAATAATTTTTTCGGTTTATTTGCATTTAAACTTTGATTAGCGATTTTTTCTTTTTAGCATTGAATTTTTTATTATTTTTTTTTATTTATTTAATAATTTTTTTATTATTTTTATTTCTATTTTTATTTTGATTTAAAGAACAAGTCAAGTGATAGTGATCTAATTTTATGCGTAATTGAATTTGACAAATTGTATAAGAAATATTTTTCTGTTAGAAAGAAATAACCTAGAGAATTTTTGTTAAATCAAAACGAATTGTAGTTACCATTCAAAGCACTACAAATAATTTTAATTATTTTTAGAGATAAATTTAAAAAAGAACAAAAACTATTAGGAATCACTGAAAAAGTGCTTCAGAAGCAATGAATTTCACATTAGATGTACATATGTCATGGAAAATATGTTGTTTTTTTATGATACCTATTTATTGCATTTAAATTTAAAATGTAAAATTTTTTACTTTAAATTATTTTCTCTGAATTAATTTAAAAAATATGTAGCTTTTAAACTCATTCGAAAGACGAACTTATTGCTATGCTTCCAAGGAAACAATAACGTATAGTTATTACCCCGAACTTTTTCTCAACTTTTTGCCTTTTATATATTATTTGAACTAAGAATATTTAATTTCTGCTTGATCCTTGATTTCTGATATATATATATATATATATATATATATATATATATTATATTTTAAGTTATAATAAATTCATTTACTTATTTCCTTATTTACAATATATTTTGATACCATCTTATTTATTCAAACTTGTTAACAATGCATTCTTAATAATAATTTCTTATAAAATAAAAAAGAAAAATTACGAACTTTTTATAATTTATTTGTTCTAGTTTTGTGTTCTTTTAATTAGCACGTTCAATTGTTAATGTAGCATTAAATAAATTTTTTGAATTATATTCAAAGACTAATTAAAAATATTTTGAATAAATTATAAAACGTACATACATTAAAAAGGTACAGAGATGGATAAATGGTTGACTGGTTGACTGGTTGGTTTAACAATTAAATGTTAATGAAATATTTAATTTATAACCACTTTGAAGATAACGTTTCGCATAACGAATCATACATAATAAAATTATTATTGATTTACTAAAAATTATATTTATTTTAATAAAATCTGGTTAAAAGGATGTGTATAATTTTCTGCGGTACATAATTTAATAGAAGCGGGTGTTTATATGTCGATTTTTTAAATTATGCATAAGTAGAGAACGTACACGCAGATAAAAAAAATATAGTTGTAGTGACTATAATCTAAGAGCAACATATTATGATTATAACATATGATCACAGCGAAAAATATAAATGATTATATATTATTTGTACGATTTTATGGTTTGTTTTTCATGTTATGATTCTAGTTTTACATATAATTAAACAATCTTACTACATCATTATCCCATTCTATCAGATTATGATTTGATGTTATTATAATATTATTCTATCTTACTATATTATTATCACATGTTGTCATAAAGTTATCCAATCATATCATATTGTTACTTCGTTTTTTTATATTATTATTCCAACTTATTATAAATTAAAATAAAAGAAAAAAGCCAAAAAAAAAAATATATATTTGTTCATTAATTAAATTAATTTGTACCATCATATGTGGTTCAAATGCATGATATGTTTCTTCTTTTTTTTTAACTAAAACCTTTAATGGTAGTTAATCAATATCTTATATTGCTTGAATCACACCGAGTAAAACCAAATCCTGTCTAATTATATTTATTCATAAATAAACTAAATGAGAATTACAATGAACAAACATTAAAAACAAAATATATTTAAAAACAAACAAAAAATGACTGCAAATATTTAATGGTTGTAGAAGTAATGATAGTTTTCGTATTAATAAAATTTTGTTTCTAATAAAAATATTTAAAAGCATATACTTTTTGTAGTCAACCATATTCAATTTTTTATTGGGTATAAACATTAAATGACAACATTTAAACAAAAACATTTTTATCATGAACACAGAGTTATTAAAATTCAAGAAAATTAATAATGATAACATAATATTGTTGTAGTGATAATGCTGTAACCAAGCTATTTTCTCCGCATGTAGTCGATCAACTAGACTGTCCGAAATATTTTAGCCACCACCAAGTGATATGTGATAGTCGGCGTCCACTTAATAGCGGCTTTTACGTAGGGTATACACGAGAGATTTTTCTATCATGACAAGTGCCAAATTCTTATCATGATAAGAATTTATCACGTGTAAACCAAATTTTTTTATATTATTGCAGCGTTATGATATAATTGTTAGAGCTCATGCGAAGATAAATTTATTTTGCTATCAAACGTTATTTTAGTTATATTTTTTTTTTTTTTAAGAAGAAGTGCAATTCTTTATGGAAATCTCAATTAATTAATTAATTATTTGGAGCAAATATAAAACAAAAGACAGTAAAATTAAAAAAATAAAAGATTACATACCTCGACAAAAACAAAAAGTGATTTAATACAATAACATTTTATTATGCTGATATAAACAAAAAATTACAGTTGCTCTGCCGACGTTTTGCTACTTAAATGATAGAAAAATCTCTCGTGTAGACCTTATGTTACGTAGGTAAGGGAATGAAACAGGTCTGCCAGATTGCAATAATAATTGCATCTTTTGTTTTTCACAAAAATATTAATTTTAAAGATGCTGCAGATACATGTCATTATAAAGAACTTGTTCAAGCAAACCTTAATATGCTAATGATCGAGATGGTATGCAATATGAACACTAGGAGGCATCTTAACTCATTAATGTCCATTGTACCTGATTGAGTGCGATCTGTTATTTTTGAAGTTTAAAGAGTGGCATATTTCCATTCTTTTTAAATAAGTGTCAAACAGTGATCTAAAAGTAAAAAAAAATTTTGGGGAATATATTAATGAAAATATTGGAACTATGAATTTTCATTTTTCCCTTTATTTCCTTACTTATTATGTAAATGTTTTGCTGAAATATCTCTGCTAGATTTTACCTTGATCATTAATACGTTAATATTTATTAATAAAACCTATTACTAAGAATTTATTCAGAGCATAGTAACAGTTCTTCTGATTTTCAAGGTGGTGAATCTAAAATTTAATATATAATATATTTTTTAAAAATATACATAAGTATGTAGTTATGTAACAATATTCTTCTAAAAGTAAAAAAACAAATACTTCTTAAAACAAAAAAAACAAGGAATTCTTTTGGGTGATAAAATGTGTTTTTATTTTGTTGAGTGGGAATTTTTTGGGAATTTTTTATTAAATTTTTGGGGTTGACCAGAAAAAGTATCTGGCAGCCTCGGAGTGAAGAGAACATGTTTTAGATATTCAGTGAAGATCTGTGCTTAAGAATTTGTTTAGTATAAATTGTGAAAAAGTTAGTTTAATTTATCTGTATTTTAAAAGAAATATTAAAAAAAAGATCACTTTATTACTTTTTTTGTAACTTATGTAAATCTTTATTAAATTATTATTAATGGAATTTTTTGCATATTTTGTTAGAATTTCATATAACCATTCAAATGTATGTAAATATTTAAAACAAACTGTACAAATTTATTGAAGCAGAAATTTCGGCTAATATTTAGATAATTTATTTTTAAATAAGAAAAAGTGATCGTTTCAGCTAAACTATTAGTTAAAATTTTCTCCAACAAAACGTAATAATATCAATTTTAAATACACAAAATGCATAGAATTTCAGAGGGAGCCGATGAAATATGGCTCGAAGTAATTTATTTTAAACAAATTCAAGAACACAGAAATTTTAGAGTGTTTTTACATTTTGTTTATTTAATTTCAAGCATAATTAAAAATAGCCCCAAAATTAGAAAATTAAAGTAGGTGTGAAGGCTTTGCAAAATTAGGGTCGATATATCCGATCCAACAAATATCATTACTAAGCGAAGGCCTTGGTTATAATTTTTTTAAAATTTCCAAACTTTATTGATACTTATTCTAAAAGCAAAATATTGGGGTCATATCTTATATTAATCCTGTGGGTAAATTTCCTTCCTTTGGAGGGAATTTTTATAAAATTGTAGATATTTTTTTTATTTAATTTTCAGGTGCAACTTAGAGAATCTGTCTTCATAATAAATTTTGAAAAATTAAAATATGAAGTTTTTTAAGTAAATTAAACGAGTTTTTCCTTCAAAAAGTTAGAATTACTAATTTGGTTTCAACTCGATTATTGGTAATTCAAATATTAGCGTATGCAAATTGTTCGATTCTTTCATTGTTCGAATAAAACGAACAATTCGAATAAGGCATTTTGATTTATTCGAATTATCCATAATGTATTAAAAAATATTCGAATTGTTCGAATTTTTGGTTTTTGAGTTTACATCGACCCTCGAACTATTCGTATAAAATTTCGTTGTCGTACATGCTTTTTTTAGGATATATCGACGGAAAAGTATGTTTATGAACCAATTTTTCCCATTTTCAATGCCAAACAAACCTTATATAAGACAAATATTTCAACAGACAGACGGATGGACATAGCTAGATTGACTCAGAATCTTACCGGGATCCTGAATTTATATACTTTATGATTTGTTCGACATGTTACACACGAAATGGCAAACTCCATATATGGAGGTATATTTTTTGATTGTGGGTATAATAATAAATCAAAAATTCTTTTAATAATATAAATAGATATTGACCTGCGTTAATACAAAAAATATGTGTGTATATTTAAGGAAATTATTTGAAATAATTTTGGTTTATTCGAATTATTCCATCACGCATTAAAAAAATATTCGAATTGTTCGAATTTTTGGTTTTTGAGTTTACATCGATCCTCGAACTTTTCGTATAAAATTTCGTTGTTGTACATGATTTTTTTAAGATATATCGACGGAAAAGTATGTTTATGAACCAATTTTTTCCCATTTTCAATGCCAAACAAATCTTATATAAGACAAATATTTCAATAGACAGCTAGATTGACTCAGAATCTTACCGGGATCCAGAATTTATATACTTTATGTGGTCTTAAATGATTTGTTCGATATGTTACACACGCAATGATAAACTCAATATATGTGAATATATTTTTTGATGAAAGGTATAATGAAAGTAAATAAATCAACAATTCTTTTAATAATATATATAGATATTGACCTGTGTTAATACAAAAAAATATGTGAGTATATTTAAGTAACGAAGGTGGCCAAAAAATTAGATCAAAATGTTGGTAATTGTGGGCGTGGCATGCTGTTAAAGACAAATATTTTATGCTATTTTATAAAAAATTTGATTTTTTTTAAATTTGATCTGAAGTAAATTATCATTACTCGCAACCTATTATCGATAGTTAGCTGCATTTCTTTTTTTTTTGGTTATGTTGATAAGAAAATAGTCTTTAAGAAATGGTATAATGTGCCACTGTACCATTTATATCTGCTGTGTTATTAAATGTTTTCTCAGGTACTATATTTTAGTTAAATTAAAAAAAATGGAATAGAACTTTTGAAGGTCAAAAGAGGTTAAAAAAAAATTATTACTAGAAGAAAGACGAAAGTATCCCCTTTAACTTCATATATACTTTTGTACCTTTCTGGACACGTCTGGACCTCCCAAATTTTTTTCATGGAACACATACTAAAAATCAGTTATGATTTGGATTTTAAACTTACAGGAATAATAAGAAACAACGACAAGAATAAGGAGTTAAGAAGTTTAAAAAAGAAACATGTTCAGGACGAATTTCACAAATTATGGGTTGATTATAGATCAACCAAAACAGGGATCAGGCAATACGAATGATAGAAACACAGCAAGAAAGTTCTTTTCAGATCTCGAAAGAGCATCTGATATAAATCTTCTTTCAAGATTTAAAACAATTATCGATGTACTTGTGTGCAATAAACAAATTGATGGTAGAAAATTTGGTGATAATGGAGAAACATGTCTTCAACAGTTCATTTTGTGAAAAATGAAGAAGATGTCATTAACCATCATTTAGTATCACTTGGAGATCTATCAGAGGAAGCCCAGGAAAAAAGGATTACAGATTCTACAGAGAGTACAATACCAGAATAATATTACGAAATTCTATAAATGAAGATCTATTTAATATATTACTGGCAACGTCAGATCCTCTCAACCTGTTCTAGAATTGATATACTAGGAACCTGTTCACAAAATTATCGTGGGTTTTATTATTTAATTTTTTTTTTCTATCTGCTCATAACTTTTTTTATAAGTAAATCTGATTCAAAAAACAAAAAAATCCGCATTTTTATACTAAATGCTATAAAAGAAATAAAATTTCAACTTTAGCCTTAAATTTCTCCACAACTGCTGAACTGGAGAAAAATTCAAGAAAAAAATATCTATCGATTCAAATGTTACAGAGTTTTTGCCGATGAGAAACGATTCCGAGCCACTGTGCGTCGTAGGCATCAATAACATCACTTATAAAACATTTCAATTTCTATGTTAATTCCAAAATCTTTAAGCCTTTTTTATACTAAATAACAAATGTTAGAAGCACATCCTTTTACTTTTAATTGTTCAAGTTCGAAGTTAAAATGTTCAATTGATTTCTTTTTAGAATTATAACTTCTTCCTGTAACATCTATGTATTTATAAAAAGAGTTACCTGATCACTTTTCTGTTGTTATTGAAAGGCAACATTTAATATAATTTTTCTTTTTAGAATAAAAATTGTTTTTAATGGGATTTTTTACATTTTTGGTTATAGAATCCACATTTTTCCGAAGTCCCGTAGATTTTGATTTAAAACTTTTAACAACATATTGTAGATTCTTAAAATATATTTCGCTTGTCGATTCGTGATTTGGGATTTGAGAAAATATGGTCTAAAATCAAAACTTTCATATAAAATTGGTCGAATTTGGGAGGGTGTGACCCATGACCAATTGAGTTATTGGGCTTGTCTTTTATCTTAAAGTCATCTCTGTGAATTTACCTTTCAGAAAAGTGCAAAAATTATTATATATTGACGAAGAAAATTTTAATTTAGATAAAAAAGAGTATAGATACTTTTTCGGCTAAAATACACAAAAAGTCTTCTTTTTTTCAATTTTCAAATTCAAAATCGTTTATTTTGGGACTCGGTAAAGATATCGATATCGATTTTTTATTCAATACATTAATTTGTTCTTTAACTAGTTAAGAAAAAAACTAATAAAATCGCTCGGAAATACTAGGATATATATGAAAAAACTGGACCAAGAACATGCAAAATTATGGTGCTTAAAAATTCAAAGCATGTTTTTTATAGGTCTTGTCAGGGTCTACAACAATATATAAAAATATTTGAAATCGAATAAGAAACAAAAATTTGGCAAGTGATTAAAAATTTTTTATATCGGAGGTACCGAACTTTGAGCCCCGTTAGATCCGCCCTTGAGGGGTTTGTTGTGTCCCCCTTCCAAACTTAAAATTGTACACTCCTCTGCTATGCCTATACCAAATTTCATGAAAATCCAACTAGCCGATCAGAAGTTACAAATTTATTTCCAAAAAATTTCGATTCTGCCCCACTGTGCAATTAAAGGATATTCATTTGAAATACCCAACTCAAATTGATAATCCAAATTTCCTTAACTAAATACTGTATGACAGAAACTAATATTATTTTTTTAACGTTTCCTAAATTTTATTTATATTTTATTATAAAGTTAATTCAAGACATATATGTTACGATTTTATTTAGAAAATAAATATTGTATCCCAAAAAATGGATAAAATTATGACGGTATTTACTATTTATTAGTAAATAATATTTTATATATGGAATATATCAAATTTGAAAGCTTTTTCTGTTTAATATCCAACTCTTCCAGGTATAGTTATCTTATAGTGAATTCGCATTGATTTTATTGTCTCAAAGAAAGAAAAGAAAAATGCATTTGTGACATAATTTACAAATCAATCTGCAGATTATGGTTACTTAGATAATATTTTCTACTTTATATAATTTATATAATATTCTATTTAATATTAATAAAACTTAATAATCGGTGTCCAGAATCTCCAAAAAAAATTAATAATTTCCTATGTGTGAAAAAAGCCGTCGGCTTTTTTATAATTTAAAATTAAAAAATCATCAAAACAAATTAATATAGAAACAAATTTTATATACTACTACTAAGGCAGCTACTTATTAAACATACAACAATTACCGTATTTGCATCAGCAATAATACGGCTAAAAAAGCAACGTCATGACACGTTTACATACATGTGTATGTATTAACGATCGTTTACGTTAAAAGCCCCTAATGGTGGTAAAGATTACTTACTTAACTTATAGTTCAATGAAAACTACACGCATATTTGTTGTACCTACATACATGCGTACACACTTACGTACACACATATGTACATACATATGTATGTATGTAGTTGTAATACCTGTTAACTATTAAAACCTTTGACGATGTCTTTCTTGTTCAGACTCTCTAGTTTTAGATTAACAATTGGTTAAATAAATATAATAAACAGGCCCACAGAGAGTGTAAGTAGTCAAAATACTCAGCGCATATGATGAGTGTTTGAAAAGCCAACAAAAATAAATGTCAATATTATAAAAAGAAAAACAGTGGCTATGGCTACTGTTTAGTATACATAAAATATATTGTTCATTCCACGACAGATTTATAAACAAAATTTTATTTTTTAAAAAGACTCATCAGATTTTGTTCATATTTAGTACGCAGATAATCTATTTAGTCATTCTCATAATTATTTTTTTTTTTCAATTTCAAAAAGTCGAAAGTTTATTCACTATTAAAATTTTTAGAAAAGTTAAACTTAAAATTAGGCAAAGTACGTAAATATAAATGTTAATATTTCTTTACAATGTAGAGGGATTGTAAAGATTCAAGACTCTGATTCTGAATTTCTATCCCTTCGATTTTAATCTATTATTTTTAATATTTTGTTAAAAAATTAAACTGGTGGTCATTTTTCATACAAAAATTAAAATTTTTCATAATATCTTATTTTTTTTAATATGTAGAGAAAAACATGGTCACTACAATAATGCTATTATCACTACAACAGTATTATGTTCCCATTTTTAATTTTATTGAATTTTAATAACTCTGTATTAATGATAACAATGATTTTGATTCAATTTTGTTATTTAATTTACAATCAATAAGAATTTTAATGTGATTGATTGGAAAAATAATACATATGTTTTTAAATATTTTTACCAGAAAAAAATGTTGTTAATATGAAACATCATTATTATTATATCATTACCTCTACAACCATTAAATATTTGCGGTTCTTTTTACTTCCCAGCAAAAACTTTGCTTTCCTGGTAAGCTAGCAGGTATAATTGGAAACAAAAATAAACTACTTATTTTTTGTCTGAATAACTATAGTTATTTTTGTTCGACTTGTGCACAAATTCATGTAGTTATTTTTTGACTCTAGGGGTATTCAAAAATATGTACCTAAACGAAAACAAAAATAAAAAAAAAAAACAAAAAAATTTTGCCGTCAGTCAGACTCGAACTTGGACACACACTAACCATTCGTTTTTACTGACTAACGTCTTACTCAGTACACCATCTCGGACATAGCATCCTAAGCGACAAAGACTCTATTTAGTTTAAAATATCTTTTTAGACATTTTATTATAAAAAACTAACAGCTTCAGAATGGGGTTGAACCAACAACCTTCTTTTTGTTAATCCGGCGCTCTAGCCAACTCATCCATGTGATTGCAGTATTACTGCGCTATTATACTATTGAGTACCTATTAATGTAATACAGAGTAGGCAAATAATAATGACGCCTCATTACCAAGAAACTACTTTAATAAGTAGTTGTTATTACCGAAAACCAAAAAGTTTTTGCTGGGTTGTTCTTAAACCATATTCTGTTTTGAAAACATATTATTATTTCTATAACAATAAAATGTTGCAAATAAATATAAAATTTATCCTTTTCACAAACTTGGTGGAAAACTTCAATACTTGTTTCTAACTTCAATGTAATTCTCATTTAGTTTATATATGAATAAATATAAGTAGACAATCTTTGGTTATACTCGGTGTGATTCAAGCAATATAAGATATGTTGCATTTGAACCATATATGTAAACATATATATATATATATATATATATATATATATATATATATATATATATATATATAAACAAGTACTGAAGTTATTTGTAACATTTTATTGTTATAGGAATAATAATATGGTTTCAAAACAGAATATGGTTTAAGCAAGTAAGTAAAAGGACTGCAAATATTTATTGGTTGTAGAAGTAATGATATATAATAATAATAATAATAATAATAATATGATAATAATATATATAATCATAATATATATAATCATAATATATATAATCATAATATATATAATCATAATATAGTAAGATTATTCAATTATATGTAAAACTATAATCATAGCATGAAAAAACAAACCATAAAATCGAATACAATATGACAAAGTGGAATCATAATAATTATTACTTATAATCATTTCTATTTTTCGCTGTGATTATAAGTTCCAATTATAATATGTTGCTCTTAGATTATGGTCACTACAACTATATTTTTTTCTCTGCATGTAACTTTTAATGTTAATTGATTTAAAGACCAGTATAAATAAAGTTTATTACAATAAATATTCTAAATCATATTTTATAATTCAAAAATAACGTTTTTGCTAAAGATGCACTCACAAGAGGAATGCAATTTTCAGATGCATTTTAAGGAAATTTCTACCCTTTTTATTTTAAATATTTTTGATTAATATTGAAGACAAATATAGTGCATTAGCAATTATTCTGGGACAAAAAGGTATAATACCACAAATAACAAATTATGAAATGCCAGGGCTAAAATTAATTTTAAAATAAACAAAAAGTAAAAAACAAAAAAAAAAAATTTTCGTATGAAAAAATCTGAAGGAATATTTTAATTTTTTTTTTGTCCCAGAACAATTTATATTGCAATATTTAGTAAACATTATAATTTTTCTAATATCAGAGGTAGACAAAAATTGAAAGGGTAGAAAAAAATTGCATTTGCATTATGAATGCATTTTTAAGTGATAATATTATTTTTAAATAACTACATTCAAAAGAGTACATATTCATCTTTTAAATGTAATTTAAATCATTACAATCCGTTTACAGCTTAGAGAGATATTGGTGTTTAAAGTTACACACTTTTCGATTTTTTTTTTAATTTTCAGAGAATTAAAATCGTGAATAAATTCGCGAGTTTTTCAAAATTCGAAAAAAATAAAAATGGGGATATTAAAATGGCTTCATAGGGTATGCGTATGCCATATGTTAACAAAATCCGAAGACCTAAGGAAAATTTTTGGGCGTTCTTTCATGGAATGTATGATATGTACAGTAGTAGTTATTACAACACTTTAAAAACTGTTACTGACGACATTAACCCTTTAAACTAATACTGCCTGTTATTTTTCGTCTCGTTTTTCTTTTTGTTAAGCGAATATTTGTAGGTTTTTGTGTGTGTGTGTTTTTTTTTTAAGCGCGGATCGCTTAAACAGTGTCGGCCAGAAACAGTAAAGTCAATAAATATAAGAAAAATCCATACAAACGGTTTAAGTGTATTTGTTTTGTCTGCTAAACACAACACTTACTACTTACTGTCCGTCTGTCTGTCTGTCTGTCCTGCCTGTTTGTATGAAGGTATCTCCACTTTAGTATTTGTTATTGCATTAACGTTAACAAAACTATAAAAATACAACAAAATATAATTTATAGAATGGTTCATCAATTCATCTATTCATCTATATGTAGTACATTGATCTATAAGACTTGTAACCATCAAATATTTGTGATGTTTGACGGTAGATCTGTCTGTCTATCTGTCCGTTATTCATTGATTGCTTTACTTTTCTTTAGTTTTTTAAATCTTTAAACAAAACGTGTATCTTTAAAAAATTTTGTTTATGGATATGGATGGGAGTTAAACTACCTTGAGGGTCCTGGTAAATATAAAAAAATAGTTTCTTTATGTGTATTTTGCTTCTGTGTTTATTTTTCCTATTATTACTTTTAAACAATTCAACTTTGGTTTTATGGCTTTTTGAACATTGTAAACTTACCTAGTGTTTGTTAAAAAAAAAAATCAAGAACTTTTGGAATTGTTATTAAATTTAGGGGATTTTGAAAAAAAAATAATAAAAAATCTATAATAATTTGATTCGATTTTATGCGATCTATAGGAATAGTTTTAATGATATTACTTATTTTAGCCATACAATAATACAACGCATCAAAATACACTTTAGTAAAGGGATGAATCAAGGGGTTTTCAACGGGTGATGGCCATTAATTAATATCGTAATTAATTCTTATAAAAGTGAATCATTTGCTACCTCTTTAAATCAAACATTAACATTCATTATCTTTTGAGGAATCAAATTTGCAAAACCAAGTGTAAGTAAGAGTAACCTAAGCCTTACACAGTGGGGCCGATTGCAAAAATTTTAGTAATAAATCTATATCTCTTAAACTACTGGATGGATCGAACTGAAATGTATGGAAGAGTTATAGAGGAGGACTTCTTCCAATTTTTAAAGATGCGAAAAATATATACGTAATATAAGGGTACGTTCAGACTAGTCAAATATTTGACCAAAATTATGTGAAAACTATTTAAAATATTTCCTAATTTCTCTTTTTTAATGGGAAGCGAGTTTTTACTTGTCGTTAATCATAGCTAACATTTTATCGAATTTTGTTTGACGCTATTTTCTCTTAAAGAATATTTGCAAAATCAAACAACGACAAACAATATTTTTATAAAACTAATGGTCACGCAATTTTGATCAAATATTTGTCAAATGTGAACATAGCTTAAAAATCTTTAACTATAATTCTAGCTAATAATTCCTAAAAACTTACAACAACATAATTCCTAAAAACTTACAACAATGCTTATATGTCACAAAGAATTAAGTTCAGAAAAGTGTATCCATAAATGTGTATATGTATGTACACATACAAATAGTGAATTTTTAACAATTCTCATTTGTTATATTTGCTTTATATGGAAAGCTATGTATACAATATATATCAGTGGATAGGTAAATATGTTTTTTTTTTATATTATACTTAAAAATAGAAAGAAGTTTTACTTAAAAAACTGTAAGTTTTAGTATTTATAATTTTTAAGTAATATTTGTTTAGATTTGAAAATTTCTAAAAGAAATGACCCGCTAAATCTATGAAATCATTGACTTTTGGTACACAAAAATATCGTTAAAAATAATAATAACTTTAATATGTTTTTTGTACACTTAATAAATATCATCTTAGCTTTTCTCTATTATTTTCCTTTCCTGGTCTTCTCTATAATTTCTACAATATCTCTCTATATTATCTACGAAGGGACTCACAATGGACCTCTAGGTCTCCGAGTGGATGCACAAGCACTCTTCTGAGTACTGTGCAACACTTCTCTATCTACCTACCTACCTAATAAATATCATTCTAAACAATTTAACTATTTTCATAAAATATTCTCTTCTGTCTAAACTTTACAGCGGGTAGGAACCAGTAGAGTTACAAATCAATCTATATTAGGGTGCCAGATTAGAATTGTGATCCAACTTGACATTCTTGAAAAAACGACAATCGACTTCCTCCAAAAATCTTTTATTTAAAAAAAAAACTATATATGAAGTACCTATATAAATATGTTGGTACAATAATAGTTTATACACTGGTGCATATTCTTATAAAAGCATTTAAAATTTTTATTTTTCTTTAAGGTATATTCGTTTCTCTTAACCAAAAACAATGTTGTGTTGTTACAATAACTCGCAATATAACGGTGATTTTTTATGTAAAAAAATATTTGCTTCTTGCTTTTGTTGTTTTCTTTAATTTAGCAGTCAGAACATATTGGTGATCATTTCAGTGGAATATTCCTATAAACGCAGTAGAGTAAAATTGGTCTAAAAATTTATTGCAAAAAGAAATATTACAAAATTTTAACAGTTTTATTTGCTTGTTTCACTTAAGGTAAATTTCTGATGACAACATCTTTAGTTTAAATGATACCCAAAGGAACTCTTCTTACAGACAAGAAAAAAATTAAAATTCAATTTTTTCGTCATCAAGGCTATTCTAACAGAGCAATTGAACGAAAAATTAACCATTTGAAAGGAGTTATTGCGAAACAAAATTAACAAAAAGGTAAATTAAAAAAATAAAAGAAGAAGCCACCCTCAATAAATTAAATGCTACACAAATAAAAAAATAAACTTGACCTTCCTGTCACTTCCAAATATGTCGCACACACTTTGCGAAAAAATTGAAAGAAACTAAAATTTAAGCCAAAAAGCATCATAAGGAAAATCGTTTAAAATTTGCGCGCAAATAAGTGGAATAAAGTAATATTTTCTGGTGAAAAGAAATTCAATTTGGACGGTCCCGATTCATATTCTTGCTATTGGCATGATTTTAGGTCGAACGAAATTCGTATATCGAAACGTGATTTCGGTGGAGGCAGTGTTATGGTTTGGCCAGCCTATTCTGCTGCAGGAAAATCAGAAATATGTTTTGCACCAACTAAAATGCAAAGTGCAATTTATAATGAACTGTTGGAAGGTGTTCTTCTCTCATTTAACTATAAATGGATAAACAAATGGATGAAGATTGCATATTCCAACAGGCTAATGTTGCAATCCTTGTCTCGAACCAATCTAAATCGTGATTTAATGAACATAGTATTCCACTATTGGATTGGCCGGCTTGCAGTCCGGATTTAAATCCAATGGAGAATTTGTGGGGATATATGGTACGTAAAGAAATGCACAGAATGAAGCCATAATGACAATAACGAAGTAAAAACTAAAAATTAAGCAAGCCTGGGGAGAAATTGACAGTGATTTTCTTTAAAAATTAGTCGAATCAATGCCAGACCGAATTTTTGAAGTTATCCAAAACAAAGGTTCATCAACACATTGTTAATAATGCTAAATTGGTTGATTAGTTTAAGTGCGTTGCCTACATACGCTTCTAAAATTACAATGAAAAAAATTCAATGAAATTTTAAGTTTTCTGTTACTATTTTTTTAAGTGAAGTCAATAAATAATTTAAAAAATTAATTTGTAGCACCTTCCGAGCAAAAACTTTTTGGTTTTCGGTAATAGCAACTACTTATTAAAGTAGTTTCTTGGTAATGAGGCGTCATTATTATTTGCCTACTCTGTATTACATTAATAAGTACTCAATAGTATAATAGCACAGTAATACTGCAATCACGTGGATGAGTTGGCTAGAGCGCCGGATTAACAACCAGAAGGTTGTTGGTTCAACCCCATTCTGAAGCTGTTAGTTTTTTATAACAAAATGTCTAAAAAGATATTTTAAACTAAATAGAGTTTTTGTTGCTTAGGATGGTATGTGCGAGATGGTGTACTGAGTAAGACGTTAGTCAGTAAAAACGAATGGTTAGTGTGTGTCCAAGTTCGAGTTTCACTGACGGCAAAAATTTTTTTGTTTTTTTTTATTTTCGTTTTCGTTTAGGTACATATTTTTGGTTACCTCTAGAGTCAAAAAATAACTACATGAATTTGTGGACAAGTCGAACAAAAATAACTAGTTATTCAGGCAAAAAAAAAGTAGTTTATTTTTGTTTCCAATTATACCTGCTAGCTTACCAGGAAAGCAAATTTTTTGCTGGGTTAATTATTTTTTAGCCCCATTTTTGGTTAGTTGATTAAAAAAAAAAATTCATGTGCGTTTATAAGAATATGCACCAGTGTATATATTTTGCAAAAATAATAGTTTACACAGCATATCCGCTTAGGCTATAAAAAATAATAAGAAATGCGGTATTATATTATTGCAATTGTTTATTGTTGAAAAAATAAGTAAAACATATAGCACAGCGTCTTTATATTGACTCAATAAAAACAAATTTCTTAAGCATTAATATTGATTTTAAACATTTATTCATGGAATTAAAAAAAAAAATTATAAAAGAATATGTTTTGAAAGTTTTCAAATAAGTCTCGAGAAAACACTGGTTGATATATAAAATAATCAGTTTGTTCTGAAAAATATTTATTTGAATTTAAAACAGTCCTCGTATATCTCATACATATATACATATACATATATGATTTTAAGATTATTTAAAATTCAGTCATTATGCTGTGTAGTTCTGTATAAGTTTTACTGTATAAGTTTTATTTCGGACTTATCACTATCAAAAACAAAAGAAAAAAAATATTCATCATCAACTCTTCAGAATTCACTCAACTTTTTAAATAACTACAAATTGTTTTTAACTTGACAAATTACATTTGAATTTGTAACTTGACAACTTGTAAAATATCTTGACAATCAAGTTCAACTCTAATCTATATATGTGTATATAATTATTAAAACTATTTTTTTGGATTTGAAAAATTCCGCGTGACTTTTTTCTATCCTGATGAACTTGAACGTTGTTCAAAATTTTACCATTTTCGACCAATGCTGGATGTAGGATGAAACTCTCAATTAGTTAAAAATTTTTTATGTATTCTTGAAGCCTTGTCTTTTGACTTATGTGAAAAATATTTTTTTAAATTAAATTAATTTTGTAAAAAAAACAGTATTTTTTCGTACTTAATTTAAAGTCTAGAGTTTATAATTCTTCACGGCTAGAGGAATGGAAAACAACACATTATGTTTGAATTTATTGGAAATCTTAGGATATTTAAAAAAAATTCACTCCTATATTAAGGAAATTATTTAAGAAAAACCAATAAAAGTCAAGGCAAAAAATCGAAACTCCCAAATTCAAGCGCAAATATTTTTTTAACCAGAATTTACAATTTTTTTGAAACTTTTTAATACACGAGTTGGTCAATTTTAACACCCTGTAGCTTATCTCTTACTATTACAGGGTGACTACAAGATGATTTTTTCTGAAAGCTTAGGTCCTCCTCTAAAACTCTCCCAAACATTTTAATTCGCACCGTGCAGTAATTTAGGAGACACAGATTTATTAAAAAAATTTTTACTATTGGTCAAGGTTTAGGTTATAGATGTATTTGCAGCGTCTTTGACTGATATCCGGTTCGAAGGACCATAAACAAATTGCAATGAATAGAATAGAATACATATTTTCTGTTTTGTAATAACACTTTATCAGCATTTATGATGTTATTAATTTTAAAGACTAAAAAAAACCCCATTGATTTGCTCATCCAAATTAAGTTATCGAAAGTATTAACTCTTTGAATAACTTTTCAAAATCAAATTCCATTTAGTGTCATAATCATTCCTTCGAAATTTTCATAAAGCATTCTGTATAAAAATTTATTAAAAATTAATACGAGTATCTGCATTCATTAATAAATTTTAAATTTAAAATACATTTTAAAGATAAAATTTATTTTAAAAGTCATTTTAAATTTAAAAGCTATTTGTTAATAAAGGTGTAATTGTTTATAAAATTTAAAATCAAAACTCAATATTTAAATTTCAGTAGCATGTTTTAATATTTAATAAACTGACTCATTAAACTTACTTATTCTTCATTTTAATTTAAATTAAAAAAAAAACACTAGTGCATTGTAAACAATTTAAAATTCATTTAATATTATTTCGAAAAAAAAAACAACTCAAGTTTGATTTATTTACAAAATAATTGTCTACAGTAGTTAAACTATTCGCAAATATTTATTTTAAAATTTAAAATCTTTAAAATTTTATTCCATCAATAAAGTCAACAACAGTGTCTACGCTTAACAGCTATATACCTGTTTATAATTCTTCAATTTGCTCGTTAAGTCCTTTTTATCCTTTTAATGTTATTTACTTATGAATGGTGACATATTGACAAGCAATATGATCCTTGTTTTTAAGGATGTTTGTTAAAGGGATTTTGAGTGTGTGTGTGTGTGTTTGTTATAAATCAGAAGCTAATTGATAATTTGTTTAAAATAAATACACCTTTATTTGTTTAAAACTTAAACCAATTTGTAAACTAATGGCATTTTTTTTTTTTTTTAAGATATTAAAAGTATTTAATTTGTAATCAGAGAATTTTTGTAAAACAAAATTTTTTTGAAAGGAAATAAATATTTTGGAAAGGAGTGAGAGATTATAGAAATATTAAAAATGATATGAAAATATATTATAATTTTTTAATAATTTGAGTAACAATCCAAAAGTATAAAAAAAGTCTCTTATAAAGCTCTTCATTTTTGACAACTGTTTTATGTTTTTGACATTTTTTATTTCCAATCAAGTTGTATTCTATCAACTTTTTAATAACTATTGATGGATTTGTCAAGGGAGTTGTAAATTATTAAAATATGTTTTATATAAATGATTTTTTCTTTTTTTAATAATTTTATGTTGATAAAGTTCAATATTATTTATATAAATTACTTGAATAATCTGTAGAAAACTTGTTTAGTTTTAAAGAACATATTTCCTTTCACTTAACTATTTATAAAAATATTCTGCCTCATTTTTTATTATTGAAACAACCACAAATAATTGTAATTTATGTGATTTTATATTTTGTTCTTCTATTTTTTTTTTTTTTTTTTTCTTATCAACTTAAAAAAAATTGTAATAAGAAGAACCATAAAATCCATTGTCTTCAGTCTCACTAGACAAGAAAAAACAAACCAAAAAAAAAAAAAGAAAAACTTTCAAAAACACATTAATCTTAAATAATGATCAATATTAAATGACACAAACACGATCGATTTAAAAGCGTAAACATTAAAATCAACAAAAAGAAAATATTTTAAATATTTATTTTTAAACAAATAATGAGACAAATTTATTAACATTTTAGATCAAAAAAGTCAAATACATAAAAAAAAGCAACAAAAACAATATGAGATAATGTTGGTATTTTTGATGAATTTTCTTTTAACAAATACACACTTTAGAGGGTGTGACAGTAAGAAGTGTTACAAAAAAAAATAAAGAAGCTATAAAGTCTTATAAACCTTTCACAGAATTTTTTAAGAAAACCCTAATATAATCGAGTTTTGGGCCTATATTTTTGATACTCGTAAGTCTGTGAGAAAATGTAGGGTGAATTTTCAAAAAATAAATTTTTCTTAAAAAATGTTGCATTTTGCTCGTCAATTGTGGACCGATTTTGATAATTTTAAATATATCCGTATAAATATTTGAAAGATATCTTCCTGGAAGAAATTTACGTAATATCTCCTTTTTACTATTTGGACGAAAATCATCAAAGTAATATTTTTCTAATATTGCATTTTTATCAGTTTAAAAAAAAATAGTTTTTATCAGGGTGCCTCGATGGCCTAGTTGGTAGTGAGCTAATTTCTCAGTCTGGGGGTTGTGAGTTCGATTCCCACCAGAGACTCTGGTCTGTTTCTCTACAACGAGCTTATGGTCTGGTCTTCGTTACTCCGCCCGGTTAGAATTAGAATATAATTTGTAATTGTATTGTAATTATAAAATAAATAAAAAATAAATAAGTTTTTTTTATAAGTTTAAAGAAAAATATATAAAATTTACAAATTTTTTTTTTTTATTATTTTTATCCTCAAAATATCGCCTTTTTTCAATAAGGTGATTATCACCTCCGCAATAAATTGAAGATATCCCATTGAAATCTTCTGGAAGAAATTAATGCAATACTTTTATTTTTCAGTCACAATTTTTTTCAGTTGTCGAAAAATTACTCAAAAATTAAAAAATATTGAAGAAATTGGTTTATCTCTTAGTAAAAAATTTATATTTTATGCGAGCGTTTCAAATTTCGTGCTTTATGATGTTAAGATTTATTTACATGCATGCTTTACAAGATGTAAAAGATTTCTTTATTATATTCCCAGCAAAAACTTTTTGGTTTTCGGTAATAAGAACTACTTATTAAAGTAGTTTCTTGGTAATGAGGCGTCATTATTATTTGCCTACTCTGTATTACATTAATAAGTACTCAATAGTATAATAGCGCAGTAATACTGCAATCACGTGGATGAGTTGGCTAGAGCGCCGGATTAACAACCAGAAGGTTGTTGGTTCAACCCCATTCTGAAGCTGTTAGTTTTTTATAACAAAATGTCTAAAAAGATATTTTAAACTAAATAGAGTTTTTTTCGCTTAGGATGCTATGTGCGAGATGGTGTACTGGGTAAGACGTTAGTCAGTAAAAACAGATGGTTAGTGTGTGTCCAAGTTCGAGTCTCACTGACGGCAAGTTTTTTTTTGTTTTTTTTTTTATTTTTGTTTTCGTTTAGGTACATATTTTTGAGTACCCCTAGAGTCAAAAAATAACTACATGAATTTGTGGACAAGTCGAACAAAAATAACTAGTTATTCAGGCAAAAAATAAGTAGTTTATTTTTGTTTCCAATTATACCTACTAGCTTACCAGGAAAGCAAAGTTTTTGCTGGGTTATTTCAAGATTTATTTGGTGATAATATTTATTACATCTTTAAGAAGATGATCTAGCGATATCTTCTTTATTTCACCTAGATGATCATCTAACAATTATTTAAAATAGGCAATATTCTAGTTTTCTGCCAGGCGTATTGATTTCTTATTGCTTAGATGCATCGCCTGTGATGCACAATCTCCCCCGATGGGGGAAACTTCTGCAATTTTACTACGGCAATAAAATTTTTCTTCTAAGCAAAACGAATTCGAATCACTTTAGTATTATTTTGCTTGTAGGAATAACTTCAATGAATTTATAACATATGCATATATGTGATTTGGTTGGCATTTCTATATTTTGAAAAAAACTTTTACAAATAATAAAAAAAATTAAACTAACACAATTTTTTGAAAACTATTTATTCATTTAAATATACAACCAAACTGCAATACATAAGCTAAAAAGAAAATATATATAAATTCTGCTCTTTCACACAACAATGTTGTGTGAAGTTCACACAACACAATGAACAAATTGGAACTATCACTAAAAAATGTTTTCATTTTTTTTTTCTGTTCTTTATTTTAAAAAGGAAAAACAGCAGACAAATTTGAAAATTTTATAATGAGTACTTCACAAGCACATCTTCACTTCTGTGTGGTTTTTATCAAGAAAGGGATACAAATTCTTATTTTGTAAAACAACTCAATTCTCAAATAATTAACGATCTAAAGATTACAAATGTCAAATACAGTGTCAACTTGGATTTTATTGTAACATTATTTTTTTTTTTTTTTCTTATCCCTTTTGCTGTTTTTTGCCTAAAGACGGGGCGGTTCATGTTGTATGAATGAGAAGAGAATGAATTTTGTATAGAAGTTGGTTGTTGATCTGTCAGTAAAATATGTACAATATTTTTGAAATTTATTGTGACAGGTACATATGTATGTACATAAATATTTTGTGAGTTTTTCTGAAATTTTAGAACCACCAGGTTGTTTTTTTCTTCTTTCTTTTAGAAATAAACATTTATTGTATTATTGAAATGAAAGGCAGAAATTGTAAAAAATAATTAAATTTAAAAAAAAAAAATTCCTCCCAATTTTGAAGAATATTAACTTAAAGCTATCTACAAGCAATTTTTAATGAATGTCAAGCAGTTGAAATTAAATCATTGACATAGAATTTATATGTAATTTTAAAGTTAAAAAACTTTTTTTACAAATAAAAATTTTAAATCACAAACAATTTTTCTTATCTCAGCTGGTTACCTCCACTTAATTTAACAGTGGTTCAGAATCGAAATCTTTTGGAAATAAATCTGTAACTTTTCATCAGTTGCTTGGATTTATATAAAAACCCACATAGGCGTAACAGAGTTGTGTACAATTCTAAGTTTGGTAAGAGGGCCCACAGACTCTTCAGGAGCGGATCTACCGAGACTGAAAATAGGGTACCTCTGACATAGAAAATTTTTAATCGCTTCCCAAATTTTTGTTTCTTATCCCATTTCAAATATTTTTACGTCTCTTTCAGATATATCAACTGTGCTAAATCTTGATCCAGTTTTTTCAATATACAGCCCAATATTTTTTGTAAAAGTTTTTGTATTTTGTAAAAGTTTTTTTTTTTCAAATAAGTTAAGAACAAAATTATCTATCGATTAAAGAAACTTTGAAGTCGATATTTTTTCCGAGACCAAAAGTAAACACCCTTGTAAGTTAAAATTGCAAAAATTATGATGTTTTTTTCGCTACTCTTTTTTCGCCTAAAATAAAATGATTTTATACTTTTCTGAAAATAATTTTTGGGCTCAAAACGAGCCGAATTATCCATAGGACTGAGTACGTATTATGCTTGGCTGCAGCAAATTTGGTCAATTTGTATCGATTTCGGTATTCTTTTTACCAAAATCTTAAATTTTTTACACGTCATTATTTCAAATCATAAATTCTATAGTCGCTGAAAATTTCATTAGGAAGTCTTAACCAGTGTTGCCAATTTAGCATTTTTCGTTTTAGCTTCTAGCTTTTTTTCTAGCCTTTTTCATTTTTGAAATTGCTTTGAAAAAACTAAAATGTTAATATTTCAACAATGAAGAAAATAGTTTCTAATTTGCTATTACTAATTTTATTTTACAGAATCATCCATTTAAGCATATTTGTATATTTATTCGCTCAAAAAGTATAGTCAACAAAATTTCATTCTCCAAATCATTAATAACTTAACTTATTATTTTATTAACTTACTAAATCGATTATTATAATTATTTTTTAATAAACTTCATTAACCATAGAACTATTTATGAATATAATTTAAAAAAAAAAAAATTCTCATACAAGCGAAAAATCACCTAAAAATTTGGAAATGCTTAATCAAAAAAGAATTATAGTTAAAAAATTACAATAAATCACTAATTGAGTAATTTTTCATATGAAACATAACACAAATTTGAATGTGAATTTTTTTTAAAGATTTTTCAGTTGGTCATTTTGCTGGCAGCCGTTCCATGTTTTATTTATAAATTTATTGCAATATCTTAAAAAAGAAATGTCACAAACTAATGAAAACACGAAAAAGGTTTTAAAACTGAAAAAAAAAATTAGCTTTTTTCTGACTTTATTTTTGAAGACATTTAGGCTTTTTTGGACTTTTATTAAAGTTCAATTTAGCCTCTTTTTTAATCTTCTGGCTACACTGGTTTTAACTAACAATGATTTTATTACAGATACAATACTTAGTTTCTCTAAATATCAAATTTTTACAAAAAATTCGAAAAATCGGAAAAACTATGGACTCCAATTTGTTCAAATAAATTCTATAGTCTAACTGCACAAATTTAAGTTTAAGGAAAAACGAGGAAGGTTTTGAAATTTTGTTTATGTTGTAGAACATTTCTTTTTGTATTTGAATCAAGACCACAATTATTTATAGTAAGAAAATCTTAAAGATATATTAAAACCATTAAGAAAATTATGCTACACTTAAGAATTATTTCTTGGAATTAGCGGCTGCAGCTGCAGTTACGGCTGAATTTTCAGTTACAGCGGGAGCTTCAGTTACTGCTGAATCTTCAATTCCGACAGGAGCTCTAGTTACGACTGAATCTTCAATTACAGCTGAAGCTTCAGTTACGGCAGAATCCAAATTTATAGTAGGCATTTCAATTGCATGTTCAGCTGATTTTTCCATTACTGGTTCAACACTTTTTTCCGCTCCTGTTGGAATGGAAGCTGCATCTGGATTAGTTGCGGTTGAATTGTCAAGAGATACCTTTTGTTCGTTAATCGAAGGTTGAAAATTTTGTCCAGCAGTGGTAGTTATAGATTTGGTAGTGGACATGTTATTTACTGTATTACTAGAAGGTGTCTGATATGAAGACGTTGTATTTGAAGTCGCTTGATTTGATGGCGAAGCACTATGATGGATGTGTTGTACTTGTTTAATTTTATTAAGGGTTACAGAACAATTACGACATAAATCTGAAATTATCATAATTATCATATTAAATTCAAAGATATGAGATATGAAAATTTTCAGAAATATTTTAATGAAACCACTAAATGGAAAGATTTGTTTAATCGTACGTTTGACGACCAAGAGTTATTAATGCATAATTTGACTTGAATCATTTTTAAACATTTAAAATGTAATTACTATCAATTAAAATATTAAAAGTAGTTTACCAAATTCGTTTTTTGGAACGTTCTCTTCACTGCTATCCTCTCCACTACTAGAATCATCTTCATCGTCGTCTTCATAAGCATTCTCCCACAAATTAAACATATAAAATAAATCTTCCAAAAAACGTTTCTAAAAAAACAACAAATTGTTAATTATTTGCTTGATTCTAATTATACTCGACAGATTTACAATTTTTCCTAAGAAATAGTAAAAATCTATTGACTACGGTAATGATTTCCTTTGGAACCAGCAAATCTGTCAAGTACCATAAAATCTTCTATTTTTCAATTACTTACTTTTCTTTCTTCTCCCGTGATATGATCTTTCTTTAAATCAAACTCCTGATAAGCCAATAAGTTGGTATTATTGACAAGTTGAAATGGCAAAACATAAAAATTTGGTTTGGGAATTTCAATAGGATTTGCCAAAATTTTAATTTCATTTAAGGTAGAACACATAACTAAAACCAAAATTAGTTTAGTAAACATTTTCCTTTGTTTTTTTTTTTTTTTTTTTCTTTAAAATTAAATAACTATTTTAGCGCTGTTGTAATACGCTCGAAGATGGAAATAAGTTTAACTAAATTTTTAGCATTTATACTTTAAGTCATGTCATGTGAAATAGAACAATTAGAATTTTTTTAAACGTAAAATATGGAAAAACAATTAAGAAAAATATGGTTGGTCAAGGCCGACCATATGATACCCCACACCAATATGTATGTCCATCAAAATTCGCGGAGGGATATTACATTAGGCATGTGGACAATTGTGGACCGATACTTTTACTAAGTGTAAAATAAAATATACGAAAATAGAATATTATGTTAATACTAACATTTTTAGGGTGACTCCCGAAAGTGGGCTTATATGGGAGCTATGGTAAATTATGTTTGTCTCTGTAATTTCTATTTATATAAAGCTTATTTGTGTCGAATATAAACTTGATACTAATATGTGTATGTGATTTATGCACGCTAAAGTGATTTTCGGAAGTGGGGTTTATATAGCCGCTATGGTCAATTATTGACCGATCTTCATGAAAATGAAATTTGGCACAAAGATTGATACTTATACAAAACTTCCTTAACTTCATTAAAATATTGCTATATTTAAGGCATTTATAATCGTTAAACCCCTATTCCGGGAGTACATTTGTATGGGGCCTAGGTGAAATAATGGACCGATCATAACCAATTTCAATAGACTTCGTCCTTATATCACGTAAGTCCTACGTGCAAAACTTCATTGAATTATCTTCAAAATGCGACCTGTACTTTGTGCACAAAGTTTTCATGGACTGCCGGCCGTCCAGCCATCCAGACGGACGGACATCTCTAGATCAACTCAAAAAGTGATTCTGAGTCGATTGGCATACTTCAAGGTGGGTGTTAGATGATTTTTTCTATGCGTTACAAACTTCAGCACAAACGCATAATACCCCAAACACCAATGGTGGTGTAGGGTATAAATATTTCAGGTTGAATAAAATAGTTTAAAATAAAAAAATGCACCCTACCAGCGGAATGTGTAGAAAATTTGAAATTTGATTTTGGGACGAGTTCAGATTACATGAAGAATAAAATCTAATTTAATTATAATGACTTCATATAGTGTAGAAATGAAGTAAAAAGTCAATAAAACAATAGAGAGTCTGAATTGTCAGTTAATGTGATACACTTAAGCCATAGAAAGTGAGATTCAGTTATCCGTCCAAAATATTCCAAAAATATGTTGCTTATGAACATTCGAGAACTTTCAGCCTATTCCTGATATCTCTACTGATTGCCCTGAGATAAGTGAAATTAGCGAAACGATAAAATCTCTCAAACCAAACAAATTTCCTGGTTTGACTAATATCTCTCCAGAACTGCTTTCAGCCCACCGAACAACCAGTACCTGACTTTTGGAACCTATTATTAGGGCGTTTTGGGCCCATGAATCTTTACCTGACGAACCGTCCATTAGAGTCATTATAAATCTTTCCAAAAAGGGTGTCTTGACCAACAGGAAGAATTGGAGAGGCATAACCTTGGTAAATAAGTTAATGGCACATATTATAAACAAAAGACTATAGACAACAATTTCCCCATCACTCAAAAATGAGCAAGCTGGCTTTCGCTCCGGAAAATCTTGTGTTGACCAAGTAAACAGTCTTAGGATTATCGTTGTGCAATCAGTGGAATGGATATCGCCATTATACCTAATTTTTATAAACTTTGAGAAGGCCTTTGACACACTCAACCATAACGCTATATGGAACTCGCTGGTATGCAAGGGTGTCCCCGAAACAGAAACCTGCTCCGAGGAATTTTATCGGCGACGGCGGCTGGCATTAAAAAGCTTCGGCGGCGGCTGAAAATCGGCTATTAGCCGGCTGATATTATACACATTTTTCTAATTAAAAATTTTATATTTTCATGCCCCTCTGATAAACATTGTTCATAAAAATAAGACGAAATTTTTTCCAGCGAAAGTATAAAAAGAATTATTAATTTATTGAAAATGTATAAGAAAAAATATGGGAGTGATCTAAGGATATTCTTGGATTTTTGCATAAAAGATTAGAATAATTGTTCGCATATTAGAATGAGAAATGGTCTGATCCGATATAAAAACATATCAATTATTAAGATATGCTGAAAAATAAAAAAGTACAATAAATAGTGTAATTTATATCAATTATTTTGATAATTCCCAACCACATATCCCTAGTGAATAGAAGTGATTTATTAGCTGAAAAAATCTTGCGTACGAGTTTTTTTAGATTTCTCGCAGGATGGTGAATTATTTGAAGTTCAAAATGATGCAAATATTTTTCTTTCATATTTAATGGATGGCTAATACTGCATTCAAATAATAAAAAAGTTTCATTTTTAGCATATTTTTACAAAAAGAATTTAAAAATGGTGGCTGCTTTTAAGCCGAGTTAAGCCGAAAATTTTACGGCGGCGGTGGCTTCCAAATTTTTCTCGGCGGTTCGGCTTAGCCGTATTTCAGCCGCTCGGCGCAGGTCTCTGCCCCGAAAAACTAACACGGCTAATTAAAGCCCTGTACAAGAATGCCACTTGCAGTTTGTTGCATGAAAAACAACTGGGCAACAGCATCACGGTGAAAACTGGAGTTAGACAAGATTGTGTCTTATCACCTCTACTTTTTAAATGCGTCCTCGATGCTGTGATGCAACAAGCCATCATAAGAGTGGTATTATGTGGGGCTTACAGGGACGGTTAGAGGACCTAGACTATGCCGATGACATATGTTTACTTAGTCACTGATTCTCAGAGATACAGTCGAAAATTTCCAGCATCAGTGACATCGCAACATTAGCTGGGCTGAAGAGAAATATACCCAAAACAAAATCGCTACGCATCAACATTAACACAGATCGCCATTTTTTCGTATATGATCAAGATATTGAAGATGCTAAGTCCTTTTGCTATCTGGGTAGCATAATTGACACAACTGGTGACTCAGCAGATATATCCAGTCACAAAGATAAGGCACGTAGTGTATTTGCTCAGTTGAACCTTGGAAATCTTTTAATATTTCGAAACAAACCAAAATCAAGTTATTTAACTCCAACATAAACTGTTATACGGATGCGAGATCTGGAACATGACACCACATGCCATACAAAAAATTTCAAGTATTTCTCAACAAAATCTTACGGATTTTCTGGCCTGTAACAATATCCAACAACCAACTCTGGATAGAGGGAGTCTATTAGAGAGTTGGATAGGTCACTCCCTCCGTAAACCAGTCGATGATATTATTCAAAGTATAAAAATAAAATTTTATATTTTTCTATTAGTTTCCATTCTAATTTAGAGCATTAAAAATTCGTTATTTACTTAAAATCCTACAACAATCTTTGCGAAATTCTCTTATAATTTATGCAGTAACACGTTTTAAATAACTTTAAATTTAGTATTAAAACATGAATTATTACAGTTAATAAACTAATTTAACAAAAATATTAGTCAATAACAGATAAATTATAAAAAAATAAAATTTAAATAAATCTTTAAAATTTTAAATATAGAAAAACAAAAACTTTTAAATTATGTCTATGAATATAAATTGTTGTATAATTGTTGTTGTTTTATTTTTACAAAACGCGTTAAGATTTCCGGTAATAAATTCTATTATAATTTTCTTTACAACATCGACATAAACAAATAATAAAAACACATTTACCCAATTTTGAAAATTTCTTTATGTATTTTGCCATTGAAAGAAAGAAATAGAAATCTTTATTTTTTCTTCTAATTTGCAAATTGAAACTGAACATCTGTGAGCAAAGATTTTTTTTTTTTTTTGTTAGATTTTTTTCCATTGATTCGTGTTACATTAGGTACTTTTTAGGTTCAGTTTCTTTTTTGACTTAGTTAATTTTTAGAAAATTATTAAGGGTATTCATGATAAAAACAAACAATTAATTTTTAATTTCTTTTAAAATATTTAATACTATTTTCTATTTTTCAAAATGTTCTTAAAACCTTGTTCAGACCGGCGCGAAATTACGAAATTTCATGCCGAAATTACGTATGAAATCTAGAGTGTTTATACTGGCTAGATGACATTTGATGTAATTTCGTGAACAGCTAATACTTATTGTTTGCATTTTTAATTGTTATAGGGGTAAATAAAGTATTTTGAAATGGAAACAAATAAGAAACAATTACTAACTAAATTGGAAATTATTAATTTACAACAATTAAAAATGTAAAAAGGATAGGTTTCATTTTGCAAAATCACTTTAATAATTAATTTTAAAATTTGTGTTTAAATTTAAGATTAGCTGTCAATTGTTTTTTTTTTTTCTTCTCACGGTTGAAACATGCAGTACATAGTTGAAAAAAAGTATTTTTTCCAACCATGTATAGAGTTGCACGGAAATGGGTATCGTAATTTCAATGTAATTTCGCAAGTGTTAAAATGTATGGGAAATTACGTAATTTCAACTTGACTTCGGCCGAAATCACGAAAGTACGTAGTTGTGTTTAAGACTTGATTTATATTAACTTTAAGGGCAACAGTTATATGTGACTTATTTGCTATTTGGTAAACCTACTAGAAAAAGTCGAAGACAAAATGATGTCTGCAAAGAAACGAATTCTTGTGTGTGGAGTGATTACAAACAGCGATGTTATTTTGGCCGATTGTATACTGAGCCCGTCGGTTCGAATTTTGTCCCTGAACCTAGAAAAGTATAATATAATCTGTTAAGCAAAGCTTAAGTGACAAATTGTCGAAGATTACCACAAACTTTTTCGTTACTTTTTTATTTTTCTTTAGCTAGTCTTAAAATTGCGTTTAAATTTAAATTAGTGTATTCAAAAAACCAAAACTTTCAGAAAATCAGTTTTCGAATTATTCGAAAAAATACGGTTTTACTTAAAAAAAAAACACTTAACCGGTTTTTATTAAACATAGAAATAGTTTTAAATTTTTTTACTTTTTTATATTACAAGTCATTTGTAATGACAAGTAATATAAAAATTAAAAGTCATATCGGTCTCCTGTAGAAACAAGAACAATTTTAGTACGTGTGCTTTTTTTAATAATCTTTTTTCAATTGAATTCTTACTTAGCTTTGCATCTATTACTACGTTTATACGCAAGATTATTGAAAATAAAAATAATTTGCAAATAAATAACTCACTGTTTATAAGTAAATGGCATAAAGAAATATATTTTCTTTTTTGTTGCGCAACATAGGAAAAATACAACTATTGTCATAGAAAATTTTATGAACGTAAAAGGAAGTGGCAATGCCGTACGCATTTTTGCAATTAGTTTCACTAATCACGATTAGTTTTTGTGAGTTACTAACTTGTAAATAAAATATTAACTCACCGTTTATAGAGCAAAATTTTCATTTCGCAATATTTTTAATTGCGAGTAAGAGGTGCTTATAAACGTAATATATGTTAACCTATAATTTAGGCGCCAAATTATTTGAAAGTACTTCTCAGTAAAACAAAAAATTTTTTTAAATAAAATTTCATATAAAAACTACTCAAAAAACACTTGACAAAATTCTTAATTTTCATACAAATTGTTGTTTTAGGAAAAAAAGAAAATAAAAGAGAGAATATTTCATAAAAAAAAAACTGTTAACCAACAGAAAAAAACCGGCCTGTAGAATAGTTCGAAAATTAGAATTATTCGAAACAGTTAGGTTTTTTAAAAAGCAAAAACTAGTTAACCGTTTAACAACAGACGCATTAATGGTCATTGCCATGCTTGAGCATAAATATTTGTGTGTGTGTGTATTTTATTTGTCAGTTTTTGGCCCATAACTCGTTTGTTAATTAAGCAATTTGGTTGATTCAAAAAAAAACTCAAACTTTATAAAAATATTTATAACTAATCTATGTAAAAACGAAATCCGTAGATTTAGTTAATTTCTTCAGCACACAAATTCAGGAAAAAGTGTCCGAATTTTCTTTGCCAAAACGAAGTCCCTAGCTTATCGAAAACCGGTTCAAAAAACTGTTTTTTTTTTAGACATATCTCCAACATTTATGAATTGATTTTGCTGGATTTCAATAGTAAAAGTTTCGAAAGGATTTCCGATAGTTATCGGTGGGTCATTTGAACCGACAAACGTACGGACACTGTCCTATTGACATCATTTCTTACAAGGATTCAGAAAATATAAACTTTTTTGCTTTCCGACGAAAATTGTGGAAATTGAAAACGGATTGGCAAACTTATAGTATATAACCTTTACACCTATTGGTGAAGTGTAATAATATATGCATATATAATAATATAATAACATGCATATATAAAAATATAATATGCACAGTGGTCCCAAAACGATTTCTTTTTTGTTTTCTTGTTTTTTTTTTTTTTTTTTTTTTTTTTTTTTTTAAAAATTCTGTAACTTACGAACCGTTGGAAATATCTAAATAAAATTTTACAAAATCAGAGATGAGGTGTCTTTCAGTTGATTTGGAAGAGCACAGCTCCCTAGTGTGTCACGGGAGTAGAAGGTAGACCTCCAAAGTTGGTAACCTCGGGTATGCAATTTTTTTTTAATTCGCCCTTTGACTTCTGTTAATATTGTTGTCATTTTTGAAGATATGAATATGAATTTTTTGTGTAGATGTGGGGTCAGCATTATATAATCGAGTAAAAAAAAACAACATTTGATTTTTCAGTGGTTACAGCCTTTTGCATTTAGGGTGACGATATGGAATTTATCCATGTTAAAGTGTTTTTCTGAATAGGGAGTTATGTGGGAGCTATGGTCACTTATAGACCAATATTCATGAAATTTGACACACACATGATTACCAATATAAGATTTATATATTGAAATATTCAGGCTTGGGGGGTAAAGATTATATTTTCATTAAAATTACTTTATATGTAATTGTAATTGACTATTTTCAATTGCAATTGTATTGCGTTGAAAAACTAACAATTACAATTACAGTAATTGTAATTGAAAATTTTCTATTACAATTACATGTATTTGCAAATAATGGTACTTAATTACATTTTAAATTCTTTAAAATTAAATCTTATTGAAATGTTATTAAGAAAATTGAAAATACGATTTTTGTTTGAAATAATTTGGCATATTTTTAACGTCATACAATCGTTACTTTAAAAAAAAATGTAATTAGAATTTTTCAATAACAATTACATTTAATTATAATTGGAACTTTTTAATTACAATTACATGTAATTGTTACTTAAATTTTTGAATTACAATTAACCTGTAATTATAATTGAACATTTTGAATAACAACTACACGTTCATTTTAATTATATATATAGATTATAGATTATAGATTACTGAATGTAATCATTACCCTCCAAGCCTGGAAATATTGTTATATTTAAGGTATTTATGATGGTTAACCCATAATTCGGGAGGAAATTTGTATAGGCGCTAGGTGAAATAATGGACCGATCATAACCAATTAGACCATAAAGGACCTGTGTAACAAACTAACAGATTTTTTTTCAAAATTGCGACCTGTAGTCTGATTACATGGTTTACATGGACTAACAGACGGATGGACGGACATTGTTAAATCGACTCGGAAAGTGATTCTAAGCCTCATCTATGTTGATGTAGGGTACAAAAATGATATGCAATTACTTAGCATAAAATGTTTTTAAATTGAAGTTTAGAATTGAATACAAATTTCAAAAACAATCTGTGAATGCCCCTAATTTTAAGTTAACTACACGATTATTCATCTTTTATAAACTGCACATGAATCATACAAAAACATGTCTCTCTCTCTCTCTCTCTATCTTTTCACTCTATTAGAGTAACGACCTTATTTCTTTTCGATTTGTTTTCTTATTTAAACTTTCATTCATAATTCTATAAAAAAGTTTTAAACACGTTCGTTCATACAGTTCTTTATTTCAATTTTTATTATTACTTCAAAATGTAGTAAAATTTATGGTCAGGCAGTGTTTATGCCTTATAATCTTTCTTAAAAGACCACAATTCAGTGGCAAATGCACAGCTAATGCAATTTCCACTAATCCCAGCAAACATATAATCAAACGTTTGAAAATTAAAATCTTTATTAACAAAAATGCTAATAATAGGGAATGGCATTTTTCATTTATTCCCATTTTCCAACATTTGAGAAAATATATATTTAAATATTTTCAATTAATTCTCCAATACAAATCAATTTTTCTTGTTTACTGGGTTATTTGCTTTGTGTTTTTGCTTTAACAAACAATTAGAAATGGATTCTTTTTTCATAAAGTACTAAATAATAAAGTTTTAGTACCATAGATTTTCTTTCAACTCAAACACACTTGTTGCTAATAGTGAATAAAGTAGTTTTTTGTTAACATAATTATGTTTTTGTATCAGATTACAATTGTTAAGAGTAGAATTTCCATGCACATAATGTTATTTTTTTATAATTTTCAAACATTATAGGGACAATTTTTAAAATCAATTTTAAACTTAAGAAAATGCATAAAATTCAATATACTTATTTTAAGTTTAAAAAGAAAATTTAGATGAAACAATTAAATATGTTTAGCATTTAGGTGGCAACGTCAATGTTGACAACATTCATATTTTTCATTAACATCTAAAGTATAACAACAATAACCGCAGTTCTCGGAACTAAGCAATTAAATTAAATTGTGTGCTAATAACAGCATAAACATTTGTTCCTTATGCAAAAAACAAAAACAAGTTCTAGCATAAAAACTAAACTAAATACATAATTACAAATACAAATTTCCTAGAAAAACTCCTACATATTAATCATGTTTTCTTTAATTATTTTTTCTTTTTTTTCATTTTAGAGAATCAGTGCCCTCAATATGGTGAAGTCAACCAATTGGGCGGTGTCTTTGTGAATGGTCGACCGTTACCGAATGCAACACGCATGCGTATTGTGGAGCTGGCACGCCTAGGCATAAGACCCTGTGATATTAGTCGTCAGTTGCGTGTAAGTCATGGCTGTGTCTCAAAAATCCTGGCCAGATATCATGAAACAGGTTCCATATTACCTGGTGCCATAGGAGGCTCAAAACCTCGAGTTACTACACCAAAAGTAGTGAACTATATACGAGAGTTAAAACAGAGAGATCCTGGTATATTTGCTTGGGAAATACGTGACCGTTTGTTAAGTGAAGGCATCTGCGATAAGACAAATGTACCCAGTGTCAGTTCAATATCGAGAATATTACGCAACAAATTGGGTTCTATAGCACATCATCACCATCATAGTTCAGGTTCAGTGGTGACGGGCAACACAGCAGCAACAAATGTCTCACCTCAACATTCTCATACACATGCCGTCGCCCACCATCCACACCATCATGGCCATCATCATGGTCATCATGCAACGTCACATGCTGCAGTTACAGCCGTAGCAGCAGCAACTGCTCATCATACTCATGCTGCAGCGGCGGTGGCGGCACATGCTCATCATCCCCATTTGTATTATCAACCCTATAGTGCCTACAATATGAAATCAGCCGTGTCTTGTGGTAGTCCCTCACCTCCACAAACCGGCTCAACACAAACACATCAAATGCGTTCTGCTGCGGCCGCAGCTGCTGCTGCCCATGGTTGGCCCTCCTCTCATACGGTTAGTGATATACTAGCTCATCATCAAGCAGTGGCTTTGAGGGCCAGTTGTCAAGTAGGCAATCCAGTTGGTGGCGGCATACCCTCTGGACTGCCCTTAACTCCCTCACCTGTAGGTGGAGCTACAGGCACGGGTTCACAACAACTTCTGGACTGTGAAAGTGCCTCCAACACGGCAGCTTTGGCCCAACATCAAGTGGCAGCTACACAAGTGGCCGTGGCCGCTGCAGCTGCCTCTCAACAACCCTATAATTACTATATGTATTTTCAAAATGGTGGCATGCATCACCATCATCATGGCGGTATGATGGCAGCAGGAGCTACCGGCTTATGAGAACTACATAACTTTTAAAATTCCTATAAATCTTATACCCACAATCTCTGTTAAAATAAAAATGATTTTACTTAAATTATCAAAAATATAGGTTTAAAACCTAGAAAAATCATTAAAATTTTGCACCAATAAAAATGATACTCTTTGCCATAAAAAAGTATAAAAAAAACCGTCGAGATTATTTTATTGCTTTGTTATAAGAAATAAATAAATTTGAACAAAAATTAATTATTTTAAAAAATTTTATAATGTAAAGCTCTGCTTTTTATGTTTTCTCATAATGAATGTAAATGTCTGATTTCTTGTCCTGTATTGATATCAAATATTTATAATTTTTTAATTTTTCTTTTAAAAATATATCATAAATATTTATAATAATTATAAATGATCTATATCATAAGTATTCAGATTTTAGTCATTTTTTTATTATTAACTATATAAATAATACAAATATGTGTAAATTAATTATATTATATAAAAAATATGTATTTCTTTTTTTTAATTAAGTTGTATTTAAAATATAGTATAGAGTTTATATTTGTTCGGTTGTAGATATTTTGTTTTATTTTAAATAAAGTTAAACATAAATATTTTTAAATCTCTGACTAAGTTTAATTTTTTTTTTTTTTAATCCAAGAGAACTTTTATTTCATAGCAATAATCGGTTTTAATTTTAAATTTTGAATAAGGAAAAAAATATATTATTTATAAGATTTTTGCTTATTTTACTCCTAAAAATATGCTATGACATTTTTTCATGTTAAATCTTTAATTTAAGTCGCGTTTTAAAGAATATCTATTTTCTTTTGAGAACTTACTTAACCATAGATTAATAAGTCACTATTTTTGTGAGAGAAAAAAACATGATTCAATTGTCAAAAACCTAATTCGTGCAGCAACAAAATACATCTAGTCACATATATTTTGTTTTTGTGTTTTGAAAAAAATGAGTGATTTTTTTGAAAAAATACATAAACTTCTAGTTGTATTCTATGTACTTAACCTCCTGACCAGTGTTGCCGTTTTGGTTATTTTTAACCAAAATTGGTTATTTTATTTTCCAATGTGGATATGATGACTTTTTTTCCATTTTGGTTATTATTTTTTTTTTTTTTGTTAAATCAAAACTTTATTTTTATTAGTTTTAAAAATCCTATTTACTCTGTTAAACTTGCCAACAATAAAAAGCAATAAATCACACAATCACATATTTAAAAACTAAAGGTTCCTTTAACTTCTCATTCCAATTTTAACTGACAATTGAAGAAAACTGTTTAAAACAATAGAAAATATAAAGATTTTCTAATATATAACCAAAAAGTAAAATGGATTGGAAGATTTTTGTGATAATGTTCTAACGATCTAAATACTTGTAATTACAAAATAAATTACTATTAAAAAAGAAATGTATATTCGGTGAAAACTGGCTATATGTTATACTACACTATTGTGTATGTGACTTAAAGTAATACATACTTGAGATAGAGACAGCATTATATGGATACTATGGTTAATCTTAGTTGAGCCAAATTTTATTAAAATATGAACATTTATGTAGGATTTAAGTACTTTTAACAGATTTTCGGGAGAGGACCCTATATATCCTTTTGAAACTGAATACCATATTTTATGTAGATGCATACACATTTTTTTTATAGAATATTTTAGGATTAAAAATATTTTATTTGTGCAGAATTCTGTAGAAATATTCTTATATGTATTTAAAATATTTAAGCTTCAAAATATTACTCCAAAAGAACATTTATTTTAGGGACTAGGTGAAATAATAAACCAATTTCGAACAGCTAAGGAGATTCTAAGTCGATTGGTATATTTTAGGGGGCTCCCCAATATCGAATTGTAGCGAATAAAAAATGTAACTTGTTAAGTTATTAAAATTGTGCAAGACAACACAATTAAATAATAAAAATTTAAAGACCATTATTTTACAATTAACTGCAATAAAAGTGCTTTATCAATTCCGATGTATTTTCAATTGGACCACAATTTTGTGTACAATTTTTAAATTAACTTATTAAAATTTAATATATTTGATTGCCTTGTTACATGAACCTTTTACTTTAAATCTTTTACTTTAAAAAAAAAATTTACCACAGCTTTATAAAGCACTGTTAAGCTAAATTCCTTAAGGGTGTATGCAAAAACGATTATTAACTTAAATTCAACAAAGGTATTTTAAATATTTTAAAGTAGTTATGAACCTACATTAAACCTACTTTAAGTAACATTGTGATTAATTTATATTTTTTGTTCATGTTTTGCAAAGAATACTTGCTTGATTACTCCGATTTCAGTCTTCTATATCTTCCTTCTTCTTTAGATCATTATTTTTATTCATTAAATGTATGACTTCTTTGTCTTAGACAAAAAATTAGAGGAAAAATTAAAAAATATACATAAAAGTACATAAAAAATAATAAAAATATAACAAATGTTTTAGTGATGTACACTCAACCAAAACTCGAATAATTATTTTATCCGTTACCGAAAATTAATCGTATTTATTATTATTTTTTAATGTCTTTTATTTCCTCTATTTTTGTATTTTTACTAAGTTTTAATAATAGAAACAATATTTTAAAAGGAATTCATTTTATGCATAAGCAATAAAAAAACTTTTTTATAAATTTGAAAACCGAATGAACTAATATTCGTTAGCGTACAGCTTTAACTTTAAAGAGAGAATAAAAACACAAGTGTTGCCGTTATCAAAATTAAAAAACTAATATTCCTTAGTGTACAGCTTTAACTATAATGAGAGAATAAAAATACAAGTGTTGCCGTTATCAAAATTAAAAAAACTTTATATGTTAAAACAGTGTTAGCCTTAAAATGTTGAGTAACTAATGTGTAGTTGAAAGCAAATTTAAGAGTTTTTTTTTTGCATACGGCTTTAAATCTTTAGATTTTGAAATTCATTTTACCAAATGAGATTACCTAAGTATTCTTTTTCTGTGAACATATAATTGTAAAAGTCAACCTTATTTTCTATTACAGCTCCATCCAGCTGTTTTGCAATTCTAAATTTATTACAATCTGGTTTGTTTTCGACATCATATCATGAGGATGTGAGAATAATTAAATTATTATTATTAAACTTTATATCCTGAACCCCTGAAAAATTGGATCAGGAATCTCATTTTGATAAAAATTATTCTAAACAGTTAAATTTTAAATACTTTTTTCTTCTAAAGACTAACTAAACCTGAATACATATATTAACATTGTATTAATTTTTATATAATAATTTTGAATTTTTAAAATTTTGTTATTTTTTCCAAAATTTTGTTTAGAAAAAAATTTTTACCATGGCAGCACTGGTTCTGATAGTCGCACTATGTACTTTTTTGGGGTGTGAGTGATCAAAAATAAGTAAAAATATAAAAATCATTGTTTGAATAATTTAAATTGTAATAATGATCTCAATGTAAAACATGATAAAAATTTCTAAATCTATTGTTGTTTTTATTGTATCTCCTTTAGTTGAAAAGATATTTGGTTTTAAAATCGGCTAAATTTAGTCAGAAAGAAAAAATTATTTTTTTTTAGAAAAATTTTTAATATAAAACGCTTAGACCCATTTAAATTTTTATTATTTTATTTGAATTATATGTTCATGTATAGTCTAGTGCTAATTCTATTTTCAATTTCTGATAATTTCTACATATTCATTTTTTGTTTTCAAAAAAGACCTTATTTTTTATCTTTAACCAGAGTTTTAACTATATTGCTGAAACCAGGAAAAAATTATACTTATATGGGCTTATAGTGCAAGTTATCTTGATTTGTTTTATATATAATTTAGCTGCAAGAAAGTGAAAACTGGATGTAGGAATGTTTTAATAAAAAAAATCGTATTGTTTTGTATTTCATAAAACACAAGAAGAATATAAATTTTTTAAGGGAAAAGAAAAGGAACGAACCTCTTAATATACCATAAAAAAGTACATAAAATCAAAAAATAACCATAACACTAATTAGTCTATGTGTTTAAATTGCGGCTAATGTGAATATTCTGACTAAAATCCTCATGTGGGCACAACGGCAAAGATAAATTTCGTTTAAATAAAATATTTCACTTCACTATTCACCAGAACACTTTATAGACATATGAAGGGCATAATAGCGGATAATATTTAGATCCATTTTACGTCATTTGATAAACATATTATGTTTTAATTATGTTCGTCCGTACATACGTATGAATATTAGATCTTTGACCTCTATACGCGTCTTATTGACATTGTCCGCATTGGTTGAAGATTTAGGTCTATAATTTATGGACATAATGCTACAATATCCGAAACCATATACATATTTAAAAATTCAAAAGCCTTGAATGAATTTTGCCTTAAAATGCATATTACATCATTTTGGTTGTAATTTTATAGGGCAAAATATGGAAATATGTACTAATTATTGTATTGTTGGCGATAGCTAATTTTGTGCAAAATAACATTAAAAAAAGTCGCGAACAAAAATTTTAGCTCGTTCAGAAGTTATTGATTTTTAATCACTCGTACGCCCAAAAAAGTACACTGTATTTCTGATTTTAATCCAAACAAAAGTACAATTAGTGTAAAATTTGTGGAGGATTTAAGGTCTAAATATTTATCATTTTGTTGTGTAAACCATAGAAAATAACTAGAAGTCCAACTCTCAAAGTACCCTGCCAACATTTTCTATCCAAATTTGCACTAAAGAGTAACCTCAAGTTGTTTTTATCATTTTCTTATCCAAGAACAGTCAGTGTGCGGGAAGAGTGTGCAACAGTTCTAATACTTTTTTAATGACACTATTAAGTGTTTTTTTCATGTGTCAAATTGGAGTCATTTTGAGGAACAGAAAAAGTTACTATTTCTGTCGAAATAAAGGGTCAAAAATTTGTTTGTTTATTTTTATGATTCATTTAATTTTTATATTGTTCGAGAGGATACAATATAAATAACAAAAAAATCGAAAGAAAGGACTCTCTGCAAAAATTAATACAATTTTGAGAAATAAACTTAATAAGAATTTTATAGAATTCTTTTATACTTATAGTATTTATAGGGTGTAAATAGGTTAGTGGTAAAATTATTATATATTATTTGATTCAATAGGATATTCACTAAAACATAATAGTTTTACGAAAGCATTGTTTGTTTAGCTGCGTTTGTACTAACAAAGTGCGGAGAGGGCAGAATCAAATCTGTAGATTCTATTAGACTAAAATCTATTCCTATTTGACTAGCTCAATTTATATATCAATTCACACAATCATAGCAGGGAAGTATTCGAGTTTGAAAGGCTTATATCTTTTATTTATATCTAATTGTTCCAGAGTTGTTTGTATATGAAAATTAAGATTTCGCAAAACCTTGTATCCAAGTGTATGTTTTATATACTGGACGAAAATGGTCTAAACAAAAAGAAATCTTAATCCCCTGTTTTTATAAAACGAACAAAAAATTCGCTTCGACAATTTATATAAAAAACATCAAATAAATTTGAAATTTATTTATTGTTTTCCATACGTTCGTTTTATAAAAACAGGGGTTTAGTTATCTGTAGCACATTGAGTATTGCATTTAATATCTCTAGTTGTTGTATTATTTTTACCATCAGCTTTTGTGAGGATGGCAGTATAGTCCTCCATATGAGTATTGGAATTCTGTAGCTTTAGACATTGCAACATTTTTTGGCTTTTGCCAAACATCTTCGTTAGCTAAATTTTTGCACGCAGTATCATTGAAATTCCTTTTAAACTTAAACCGCCCCATGTAGCACTAATTTTAACAATGAACTTGATGAGGAAATCCTTAGAGATCATGACTAACCATTTGTTTCTACTGTAGCCTCGCTTAATCTCACCATAGTTAAAATGAGGTAACTGATTATCTTTACTGATGACTTCTCTCTTTTTCGGCAGCTTATTTCCGTCCGTTTTGCTTGGTCCTTTTATCAGCTGTTTGTTATGTGCTGGGCTTAGAATCCTTAGATTTAAGATACTCCTCAACCATAGCTGGGAAGGTTACAAGACTTTCCTTATCGCTCTCGCTCCCACTATGTGCTATTTTATTCTATTTTTTTTACAATGAAAATGCTTTTGATGTATCTTTGTCTAAGAATGTCTTTTTGACTACTCCTTCTTCTTCGCCACCAATTAGAGTGGTCTATTTATGAACAGATTGCCGTGTATTTTGCGCTAACCTACACTGTGAGTTCTATCAAAGCTTCTCTCGTTCTCAAAGCAATTACATATTCATTAACAGTTGTTTTTATTGTTTTCGTGTATTAGTATTCATAAATTGATTCCACGAATAGTCGCGTAAGGAGATGGACCATCCATTCAGTGACGGAGTACTAACTTAATACTATCAACATTACAATCCAAACTTTGACTAAATAGTATCCATATTTATTTTAAAATAGTAAGTTATTTTTCTATCGAGGAAAGGCAAAACTTTATCGAAGTTTTGATACTTTTTTAATGACACTATTAAGTGTTTTTTTTTGTGTGACGAATTAGAGTCATTTAGGGTTATTCAAAATCGGTTTTAGTTGTGCTTAGGAAAATCTGGCTTTAAATATTCAATTTAACTGAAGAATTTTTAAATATAAAATTGCTGATGACAAAAAAAAATAAGTATTGAAATCAGGCGCGAGTCCACGAGAATAGCGTTGATATAGGAAATTTACCACAACAAACCATACCACAACAAAGTTATACCTAAAATTTTCATATTTAGAAAATAATACACTCTGCTACAACGAAAAACCACTCGAGAAATGACATAGCATATGTTATAAGCCTTTTTGCAATATAGGAATCCATAATATATTTTTAAGGGTTTCGAATCATAATCTCCAGAAAAATGTGAATTTATAGGCGAAAATGTGAAAAATCCCATTTTTTATATTTTAAGTTTATTATTATTATTATTTTTTTTTTTTTTTTTGTTTTGTGAAATGTGAGATTTCTTCTACAAAAATCTTAAAGTTTTTTTACAATTTCTCATTTTAAATAATCAACGATAATTTCGTTAATATATCCTAACTAGCAAAGATTTTATGACAGATATAATATTTATAGTTTCTCCAGAAACCATGTTTTTTTTCTCCAATAAATTACGTTACTTACCTAACATAATTCTTCATTATGTAGATAAAAATTTAAGTCAATATCTTTTACAGAACAGAAATTACGCTACTTTAAAGTTTAATGAGATGTAAAATATTTGAAATCGGATAGGAAAGAAAAAATTGGCAAGCGATGAAATATTTTCTATAGCCCTATATGCCCTTCAGGAGCATATGGAGCCCCCATCCAAATTAAAAATTATACGCTCATCTGCTACTTCTATGTGAAATCTTGTGTAAATCCAGCCAGGCTATTAGAAGTTAAATATTTAAAAATAAAAAAATCTAAAGAAGAATTGTGTCAAAACGTGGTGGAGGAGCAGAATTTTTTAAGGCAGATATGAAAATAATAATTTATGAGAAACAAGAAAATTAAAACAACTTGCCTTAGTAAAAAAAATTATAGACATGTTTTGATAAATTGGAGCAGGATATTTTTAAAGATTTAGTTGAAAGGTTTGATGAACATATATATATGTGTTCACTTTCACTAAAAATATACATATTTTTTCACAATATTTCATTTTGTTTTAATTTTAAGCAACATTTACTTTATATATATATATATATATATATATATATACACTTTATCACATTTTTTTTTTTTTTTTTTTGTTTATTTTAATTTTAAAAAGTTAAAATCGATCACAAATCGATTGCTTGCCTTTAAAAATAACACGCCAACTAAGACCATCGAAAATTAATGTTTTTTTTTTTTTTTTTTTTTTGTAAAATTTTTTACTAACAGGAAAATAACATCTTGAGAATACTAGAAAGAGTCATTTTTCTGATAGTGGATAAAACTATAACCTAATTGCTGGCAGGGGTATAAATTAGTTCTGAAGAAAATTCTACTAACATATACAAAAATTTCGGTTTTTTAGAGCAAGTTGGACTTCTAGTTATTTTCTATGATGTAAATGAAATTATTAGAATACGAAAAAAAGTTAAGACTTTTCAAGTATTCCTCAGAAAGATAAAAACAAAATGCTTTAAAATTTTATTAAAATTTTAAAGGGCTTCTTAGAGCATTGATGAGCAAAATACAGCAAAATGTATATATGTACCTTCAGTTCCATACCAGCGATTTAAAATCACGAGTATAGTACATTTTATCAAAAAAAAAGTTTCGAGTTTAATCTTGAAATTAATATAAAAAAATTGATAATTTCGGGCTTATTATGAATATATATATATATATATATATATATATATATATTAAAAAAAACGTTTCATAATTATTTCATACATTTGTTTCTTTTGTGAGTAAAATACAAGAAATTTAGAAAAATTTGTGTAGCAGAATGCACTAAAAATTTTTCTATTGTTTCTTTTTATCGAGACGAAAGTATGAAAGTAATATGAAACTTTTTTTATATATTTTTTTTTTTTTTCATAACAAGCTCAAAATTACGGATCTTTTTGAAATAAAACTCGAAAAATTGTTTGGACAATGCATTTCGCTACCGCTTTAGATGAAAAAAAATATTATTTACTTTATATAGGGGCTACTAAACCCCCTGGACCTATTCGCCATATTTGAAATTGATATGAAAATTATTTCTACAACTTTTTAAGACTTTCATTTTTAAGACCTATCCGTACTATTTTCATTCCATCAATGCGATATGATAAGGTAATGGTTCTCACGAAGTTTCAGGGCATTCACTATAATAGTTGTCACATTTAACACAGTGCTTCAAACTGTGGCAAGAAATGTTAAAATTCTTAACTCAAATTCAAATATGAAAATTTATACCAACTGGATAGAACAAAATATTAATTTAAATATTCGAATTAAAACAGGATGTGAATTAGAAGATGCAATTGAGTCATTTAATTGTTTAATTCATGATGCAGCATTCCTAGCAACACCACAACGGACTGAAAATCGTAGTCAAAATGTAAGAATATCTACAGAAATAAGAGAACTTATAACATACAAAAGGTTTTGTGCAAAGAATATTTCATAGAACAAGAAGCCCTTTAGATAAAGCAAATTTTAATAGAATAACTAAACTCCTTGCAAATCGTTTAAATGACTGCAAAAACAACTGAGTAAAAAACTTCCTAAATAAATTAAATGTTACAAAGAATGATGAACATAGCTTTTGGAATGCTACAAAGTATCTTAAAAGACCAACCAAAAGAAATCATTAGAGTGGTCTTCCTACATCGAAATTGCATTTAAGGAGTTTCTCAGGTCAGACAAGTATTTTATAGTCCCGTTACTCAACCGTAAATGTAACTGTAACGAATCAGATGACACGTTTTGTTTATGGAAATTATATGTAAACGCTTTCTAAATTTTTGTGGTAATTATTCTTGAAGGTTTGAAATCTTCTGGAGTTTTTGACACCTTAAATTTTGGAAACAACTTTGGGTCGTTTTATGACATTGAAAAGTTATAAAACTTAAAAAAAAATTATATTATATTTTTTGCTTTATCTTTTGTTATTAATACTACGTACTTGTTTGTTTAAATTGTTGTTAGGAAATAAAAATGTCTTCGTGTAAACGTAGAGTAAAGAAACCCAAACACATAGAAAACAACAAGAAGACCAACTCTTTTAATTCGCTCAGCAAAAAAAAAAAAAAAATACTCTCTTCACACGTATAAACTAGTCCTAAAGAAAATTCTACTAACACATACAAAGATTTCGGTTTTTTTTACAGTTGAGTTATGTTTTTTTATAGCAAGTTGGACTTCTAGTTGTTTTCTATGACCAAACAAATTTTATTTTAAAAGCAATAAATTATTATTATTTTTCTTTTTTCTAATGGCGACAATTAGCAAAATATTATTAAACGCAGATTATACAAATTTCCGAGGATTTCAATAGTGACATTACATTTCTTTTATTAATTGGTAAATAAAAGTTTTTAATTTTTTTTATAAGATAGATAAACATTCCGGTTTATTACAGATGCTTTTCCCTAGGGAAAAAACTTCCGGTTATTACAGCTGTTGGTGAGTTGACAATTTGTGGCAGAATTGAAATAGGTCCAATTGTCGTGGGAACGTGGTCCGAGTTTGTATTATGCGCTGTTTGGAAAAAATTCATAATATATAAAGTACGCATTGAATATATTTGTAAATTTTAAATAAGTTATTATATGTCTTTATATTTACATCGTTACTATTGTGTAATCCTTTAGGTGATTTTTCGAGCCATTCGCTGGAAAGGACAACCGATATGTATAACAGTTTACAACGTAAACGAGTTTTCCCGAGATATTTTTATTCGCGTTGTTACAAACATTATTGAGAAATAATTCGCATATTTTATTAAATAAATAAGTATTTATAATTCGGAAATAACTAATTCGGACGAAACATTTAGGCATCGACTACAAAAATTTTATGTTTTTGAATATTTTTACCAGAGACAAAATTTTATTAATATAAAGAATATCTTTATTTCTACAACCTTTAAATATTATCAATCTTTTTTCTTGTTTTTAAATCATATTTTGTTTTCAAATCATATTAATATTATTATTCCCATAGCAATAAAATATTACAAATAAATATGCTTTTTACAAATATGGTTGTTTGTTTTCCACCTTCATTATAATTCTCATTTAGTTTATACATGAATTAATATAAGTAGACAAGATTTATTTACTTTTTTTGTGTGATTCAAAGCATAAAAAATATTGATTTGGTTTAGTTAATAAAAAATATCTTGCACAACTTATGGTTCCAGCAAAAGCTTTGATTTCCTGGTAAGCTAGCAGGTATAATTGGAAACAATAATAAACTACTTTTTTTTGTCTGAATAACTAGTTATTTTTATTCGAGTTGTCCACAAATTCATGTATTTATTTTTAGACTCTTGTGGTGGTGGATCAACTCTACAGGATACAAAGATCCGCTTCCATTGGCATTGCAGGTGCATTAAGTACTAATTCATCAGAAGCTCTGAACACTACATTGCACCTAACACGTATAGACCTACACGTTATTGAATCAGCAGTCAATAGTACGATAAGATTACCTGCAAAGGAAAGCTGGAGATCAGGAACGTATGGGCACGCGAGGATATTAAGTTTAATTCCCCTGCAATTCAATCAATTTACTGACTATATGATTCCCCAGATGGACTTCGGAAATACTATAAAAGTCCTATTCCCCACCAGGAGTGAATGGAGAAGGGGAAATCTTCTTGAACAATATGGAACGAGGATTTACACTGACGGCTCAAAGATGAACTACGGTGTCGTCTCTGGTGTCTTCTCTAACGATCTTGGAATTAGACACTCATATAGACACCCTGACGAGGCAAGCGTATTCCAAGCGGAAATACTAGCGGTCAGAGAAGCGTGTAAACTAATTCGCGATAGAAATATTCAAGGGAATATTGGTTTATTTGTCGACAGTCAAGCAGCAATACTAGCGCTCAAATCACCTAAAACTACCTCTATTCTAGTCAGATAGTGTAAAGAGGAACTGCTAGGACTAAGTCGACTGTATGAAATTACTATAGTCTGGGTTCCTGCGCATAGGGATTACTATGGTAATGAACGGGCAGGCTCTGCTATGAATGCCTCCTTATATGTTTCTGTCGCAATCCCGTTAGGAACAGTCAAAAGCAGAATCCAAAAGCACTTTCTAGAAAAGGCGAAAAATAGATGGCGAAATCTGGACAAATGTAGAGTCGCGAAAGAAACGTGGCCTACCTACAAACGTTCAATGCAACTCATTGGCTACAAACGTAAAGACATCTCGAGACTAATTGCATTATTTACAGGTCACTGGACGATCGGGAAACATGCAAGCAGACTTGGTCTCCCTTACAATGAATATTGCCGTAGTTGTGGCAATCGCGCGAAGGAGGAGACAGTATATCATCTTCTATGTTAATGCCCAACCTTGAACATAATCAGACATAAATTTCTGAGAAGCTACCAATTAGACAACCTCTGTGAGATATCTGACACTATGTTCTCATTGTTCTTTCCTACACTTCTATCTCATTTCAGACTCAGTACAACTCATTCACCTGCCGAATGAGTTGTACGGATTCTAACGAGTCTAGTTGATTGCCCGTAAGGTTACGGGCTACCACGTAAACCAACCAACCAGACTCTTGGGGTACTCAAAAATATGTACCTAAACGAAAATAAAAAATTTGCCGTCAGTGAGATTTGAACTTGGACACAAATTAACTATTCGTTTTTAATGACTAACGTCTTACTCAGTACACCATCTCGCACTTAATTTTCTAAGTAACAAAAACTTTTTAGTATAAATATATGTTTTTAGACATTTTGTTATAAAAAACTAACAGCATCAGAATGGAATTGAAACAATAACCTTTTAGTTGTTAATTCAACGTTCTAGCCAACTCATGCACGTGATTGCAATGTTACTGTGCTATTATACTATTGAGTACATATTTATGTAATACAGGATAGGCAAATAATAATAACGTCTCATTACCAAGAAACTACATCAATAAGTAGTTGCCATTACCGAAAATCCAAAAGTTTTTGCTTTTAATTTTTTTATATTTAATAAACACTTTTATCTATTACTCAATAAAAAATTTATAAAAATAATAATTTTGAATTAATGTATTTTATTTTAGTATAAGATAAAATGGAATAATAATATGACAAAATGGTAGAATAATATAATAAGATGGGACAATAGCATTATAAGATGGCACAATAACATAAATTCGGACACAATATGATAAAATGGAATCATAACAATTATTATTTATAATCATATCTATTTTTATGTTCTAATCGTAATATGTTGGTCTTAGATTATGGCCACTACAACTATATTTTTTTCTCTACGTTTAGTTATGAAACACTGCAAAATCATATTATTCCACAAAACATATAGTAAAATTCAAATTCAAAATAGAAAAATCGTTTTAATTAAAATATATTTGATTTGGACTGATTTAACATACTTATATCCAAATTTCATTATTTTAAGACTTTTATATCTTTTGAAATTTCCGAAAATAGTGTGCGTTTACAGTTATGACACATAATGTATATTTATTTAATTCTTTTTTAGATAATTATACGTGAAGAAAAGTGATTCGTTATGGCATGCGAATTTGTTGCCAATGGAATATTTTCAGTTCTATGCACTAAATACACTTAATTCGATTATAAACACTGAATTTATTGGTATACACAACTATTGAAAAATACATTTCAATGAAAATAATTGGAACATTCAGTGGGATCAACTAATATATTTTTAACTTTGTGTTTATTATTTTAAGTTGCAAAATTAAAAAAACTTAAAAAGTTCTTCTATGTATCATTTTAGAAATTAAGCTTAATCTGAGTAAATCTTAATATTTTTTGCATAAAAGAGTAAAATGAACTACATACGATTTTTTACAAAAGGGTTTTTTTTATTAAAAAAAAAATAGGAAAACATAATATATAACAATTGTTTAAAAAAAAAAAATAATTGATTAATGTGAAACATAATATTAACAAAAATGGGATCATATACATATATCAAGAATAATATATAATAGTAAGGTAATACGAGTACTTTATACTTACCTTTTATATCTTGTAATATTTTTATGTGTTATAACAAATCTTAATTATTTATTAATAATAGAAAAATATACATATAAACTTAAAGTAAATAACTAACTTATGGCACAAGTGAAATTGTCCTAAAATGACTAATCCGAATATTATCACATCATCAAATTAGAATTACACGAATCATTAATTTATAAAATTATCTCATCTCTCTTCAGAAAAATTAAAACTTTTCTAAATATTTATTTTGATCTTAAGCAAATAAAATTTAAAAAAAAAAATCTTAATTAAAATTCTCTAAGCATTCTATCATATGATAATATTCAGTTCAGCTAATGACAACAATCACTCTCATAAACATCTTGTTTAATCCAACCAAAAAAAAAGTAACCAGCACCCAAACCCAATACAACAGCCAAACACAACCAATAGTTAAATGTCATGAAGATCAACATCAACAGATAGGAAATTATTATTTGCACCAAATTGAAGAGTGTTTGTATGATATGAGGTTTAGCAAATATTTTCTCTATGTAAGTCTTTTGATGTATTTCGGGCATATTTGGACCGTGGCAAGCACGTGGGCTATTGCTAGCACCATTTTTATTTTGTAATTCGGCAGCCACACGTTCAGCTTCCTTTTTGACAGTTTGACGTAAAAAGTATTCACGTAAAAATTTCAAAGCTTCATATAAGAATGAAACTAAAAAGATGGCCAAAGCAGAGAATACAAATTCAGTGACAGTACTAGCAACCCAACCATTCCAGAGAATACGTTCACAATGACCGGCGTGGAACTGTAATATAAATGGAATTTTATTTAAAATAATTCGTCTTAATTTATAAATTACAATTAGAGAGCGGATTTCCATGCAATTATTATTATTATTATAATTATTTTTATTGTTATTATTATTATCATTTTTATTATTATTGTTATTATTATTATTATTATTATTATTATTATTATTATTAAATATTATAATTATTATTATTATTATTATTATTATTTATTATTATTATTATTATTATTATTATTTTTATTATTATTTTTATTATTTATTATTATTATTATTATTTTTATTGTTATTATTATTATTATCATTTTTATTATTATTTTTATTATTATTATTATTATTATTATTATTATTAATTTTTTATTATTATTATTATTATTATTATTATTATTATTTTTATTATTTTTATTATTATTTTTATTATTATTATTATTATTATTATTTTTATTATTATTATTATTATTATTATTATTATTATTATTATTATTGTTATTGTTATTATTATTATTATTATTATCATTTTTATTATTATTATTATTGTTATTATTATTATTTTTATTATTATTATTATTTTCATTATTATTTTTATTATTATTTTTATTTTTATTATTATTATTATTATTATTATTAATAATATAATATAATATAATATAATATAATATAATATAATATAATATAATATAATATAATATAAGTGTAAATTTTTAAAAACATATTTATTTTAAAACAATAAATGAATGAAAATTCGCCCTCTAATTATAATTAATGAGTTTATAAGAACAAAATCTCTTCAAAGTATTTTATGACAAATTGTTCGAGGGTGATTTCTTCTTTAACTAGAGTTTTTCAAGGAAAATCCCTGAACGGCAATTACCGTTAATTTCTCAAAATTTTCAGTACCGTAATCTAGGGATTTCTTGTGTATGCAAAATGTTTATATTTTCTAACTAAAGTATGTTTATTTTAGTATTTAATGTGTTTTTGCATTTTACATTATTTTTGATTTTGTTACGAGTTTAAGTATCTATAAGGAAATATCTAAATATAATAGATGCAAAATAAAATAATTCTATTTATGGGAATACCTTAAAAAGAAAAAATTTGATACTGTATTGTGCTCAAAATTAATATGTTGCAAAAGGATTAGTAAAAAGTAAAATTCAACATTTGAAAAGTATATTTATTAAACGATTTGATGATGTAATTTGCACGCATATGAAAGGTATAAGATAAATCTCAATAAAATATGAGGCATTCTCAAACAACAGCATACATTTTTAAAGTACCAGTGAAAATGTGGGCCTAAAAGTATCCAAACAATTAAGTGTATATGGATTTTTTATGACATGAATTACAAAAAGGGTCCAATTGTCCGAGAACTGACATGGGTTATAGACTTGAAAAGAATAAGGTTACAGAAATCTGAAAAATTCTTTGGGGCTCTCTTAATAACGAGCTTACTTCCTTAAAAATTTTCGGGGGAAGTTTTCCCACAGAGCAATGGTAAAACCAAAAGTAATGATTCTAATTTCGGATGAGTTGTATTCATTTGATTCTCAAAATGTCTATATTTCAAAAAGAACTGATTTAATTTATCGTTTTATGATTAATTAAAATTTAAAGTTTTTATTTTTGGAGGCTATTCCCGGGATCCCAGGAAATTTAAAAATCAATCCCAAAGACCGAGAAAAGAAAAACTCTAAGTGTAACATATATCAGTATTTTTGTTTGTACATGAATATTTGTTTAGGTATTTTCTTATATTTTCTTAGTTGTCTCTTTGATAATACAAATATGTGGTATATGCTCAGTTTTAGATAAGGCTTTGGTAAATAAATACAAGGTGAATGAATTATACATATATTTTTTATAAAAGAAATATTTTCTCTATGATAAAGTAAAGTATGACACTTTGTTAATATTGTACTTGTTTTGTCTACTTTAAATACTTGCTTAAATAGAGTAATGTCTGTTTAGCGTTTTTTAACTTTTATTTATACTTATTTTAGTAGTGAAAACAAAACATCTTTGAAATTAAGTAGTTAAGGCGTTATCACTTCTAAAAGCCGAACTTTGGACCCTAAGTAGAATGTCTTGGAGATTTTATAAATTTTTAATATTTCAGAGTTCTTAAAAAACATCACCTTATATAATTTTTATATTTTTCAGCAAATTATTATTATTATTACTTTTTCTTTTTTTTTTTTTTTTTTGTTTTGTTATATTTTGCTTTGGTAATTAAATACAAGGTGAATGAATTATATATTTTTTATGAAGGAGATATTCTCTATGATAAAGTAAAGTAAGACAATTTGTTAATATTGTACTTGTTTTGTTTACTTTAAATACTTGCTTAATAGAGTAATGTTTATTTAGCGTTTTTTTAACTTTTATGTACACTTATTTTAGTAGTGAAATATGGAAATTAAATTTTGAAAATCTTAAGGTTTTACATTGGATACTCTTCAAATTATTATAAAACATCTTTGAAAATAAGTAGTTAAGACGTTATCACTTCTTAAAGCCAAGCTTTTGAGCCTTAGTAGAATGTCTGGGAGATTTTATAAATTTTTAATATTTCAGAGCTCTTAAAAAACTTGAACGTATATAATTTTTTATATTTTTCAGCAAATTAAATTTGTTATGAAATAGTTAATAATTTCTGATTTGAAATTACATATTGTGCGTCCATAGCATAGCATAAATTTTCCGGATTTACTTAATTTTTATTGTATTTTTATATCACACACAAAACCGCTATTATTTAAATTTAGTACACAATTTTGACAACACTTTCTGTTTATAAACACTCTTTGTAAACATTCTGTATCTCTTAATACAAAATAAATCTATATGGAATTTAAGAGAATCACACCTGTATAAATAATGTGTTAAAAAAAAAATAGATCACATCAACTTTTCTGAGCTCGCATCTAGTACTTATGTTACGCTCACTGAATAATTGAATTAAAATAAATTTGATTTAAACAAATTTATTTATTAAATTAATTAAGTGCATTGTGTACTTACGGTCATAATCATAGGGCACATTTTAGTACCATCACCGTTACCACCTCCCATACCCCCATGATCATGATCATGATCGTGATCCATTTTTAATAGAGTTTTGATTACAAAAAGTGTTAGGTGAACAAAAAAATTAAAAACAATTAAAAATTAATTTAATAACACACTTGTTGCAACCGAAAGCCAACTTAATACTGATTCTCACGAACAAAGTGTTCAGCTCTTTTTAAAGTCTTTTCTTTTCCTCAATTCAACTACCTAGTGAAAAAACACCAACAACTACACTATATCAAACGAAAAAAAAAAAAATAAAAACAAATTTTTTAATCCATAAACTCAGATAAGAATTATATTTAGTTAAATTGAGCGAGGTAGTCGGACAGACAGAAAGACGGGTGAGCGAAGTACTTCGTTATTTTTTGAAAAGAGATTCTGAGTCCAAAAACATACACTCAAACGTATAATATACGTACAAACACACATCATTTACCCAAATACAAATTCAATGTTCAACTAAATTAAAGCATTACATATTTTGTTGTTCTAGTTACATGTGTCTACCTGTTTGTTATTATTTAAAAGATATGATCTTCTCTTTTTGAGTTTTTAAATTTTAGGTATTCAACACATTGCGATTTCATAACTACCATAACTATCTGTAGAATAATATACTCTCATATTTTTATTTATTATAAATATGTTGTTGTCTCTCCTTTTTAATGATATTTAAAACTATGATACTTATGGAGATACAAAATGTTACGAAATATTTATTGCATGAACAATAGTTTTATTATTATTTGTTTAGAATGCATTTTCTTAAATATGGAGTAATAAAGTTAAGCATTTTGCCTACAATTATTATTATCTTTTTCAGGTAAAAAAAAAAATTTTAAATATCTAGTAGATTTTTTAAATTAATTAAATAAACACAACTGATAACACTATGCGACAAATTTTGGGTCATCAAATACTGCCTCAATGATTCCAAGATTAATTAATTTCGATTTTATTGACCTTTAAACTTTGCATATTTTAGAGCATTTTTTTTATTATGTGTGTAAATAAAACCCGTTTCAAGCAATAAATTTCAATGTATTTATGGATACTTATTGTTTTATATTGTACAAAGTTTATCTTGGATATTATGTAAGGTTTTTATTAAATACCCCTCCCTTTTTATGAGCAGTTATTATTCAAGCGATTTAACTGATATATATATATATATATATATATATATATATATATATATATATCGTGCATTCTCCGAAAGGAAATATAATGAATAGAAATGCCACAATTTTTTTTTTTTACAAAGTTCAAATGAACATAAGTAGTTTTTAGAGAAAACTATGGGCTACAATATAAGTTCGATGCCACGCCCAGTTTTTAGCCCACTTTTAGTAAACACCAATTTTGGTACTTTCTTGATGCTACTAAGATAATTGACATAAAATTTGACATACACAAATATTGTATATTATACAATATAATCCGCATGGGTGACACGACTCTTTTTTGACCACGTTTTTATACTGTGTTATTTTTTTTACCACTGTCAGTAATTTGAAATTAGCTTCTTAAGAAGCAAAGCAAGCCTAAAAAAGTAGTAGTGGCATTCAGTCAGTACTTCCTTCAAGAATATACATATATGAAATATCTTATTTTAATCGGTTCAGTAGCTTAGACATAAGGTCAAGTCAGATAAAGTAAACAATATCATGAAAATATTATGGGCGTAAAGGGGCATACAGCAAAAATCTAGTATTATAATGCTAGTAGTTTATAAAACAACAACATAATAATATTTGAATTAAATAATTTAAATATTTTTTATTTCCAATTATATTGAAGAAAGAGCTCTGAAGAATTCGAACTTCAGAAGGCTATAAATCCGAAATTTTAACCCTTTAGGGAGTATTATTATACTTCTAGTACACTTTCATTTTCCGTTGGAATTATTGAGGCAAATTTTTCTTGTTGCACTGTGTAATTTATTGCTGAAGAAAAAAAAACTTCACTCTTTCACGATAAAATTAATTTTCAATTTTGATGCACGTGACCGTAGAGTTCTAAGTTCGAAATTAATTGCAATATAGAAAATTAATGAAGCTATATCATATATTGCAACATACCTCGAGAACGAATTCTCTGATTTACACAAAAAAAATATCCCATAATATTTTTTTTTATAAATTTGTTATTCAGTTTTATATTTGAATTTAATAAAAATAATAATTTCTATCATAAATTTTTTTACGTACTTTTGAATTATAAAAAGAAAAAAAATTTAACAGCATTCTTAAAAAACATAATAATATAGAAAAACATTTTTAGAAAAAAAATATCAATTAATAATTATACATTTCCAGACACAAGCCTTTCTAACTTAATATTCCTTTCGTTATAGAATCCGATAGGACATAAGGCAGATTGTGGAGTTTTCCTCAAAAGTGATGATTGAAATATGGTAACACGTTTGGAATCTGCATAAATAAGTAGTAATGGGCCTGTAATATTATGGATGTGTACTTCATTTAATGGTGTTCAATAACAAGTTCGGGATTGCATTTTATTTGCTGCTTCAATAAATGGTTCCTTATTTGGGCGTTCTTTAGAAAAGGAAGCATGTATACATAAATAAGTATCGATAGTACTTTTATGATTTTTCAAACATTTTATCACTTATCGTTTAATGTTCTCATATTAGGTTTGTTTCCGTACTTTTTGGATAAAGTGCGGTAAAATGAGAAAGAGCTTATTTTTCTTCCACAAAAATACAATAACGCACAAAAGTACGGGAACACAAAAATCCAAATTGTTTACCCAGAAATAAAACATCAAACTGTTTTAAAAATTCGTATGTGAACGTAATTTTATTGTTGATAATATTTGAATGTTACTAAATTTTTCAAATGAAACTTTCTGTTAGTAACAAAAACAAATCATTTTTATTAATTTTCATTGAAATTTTTTATTTTATATTTTTAATTTTTAATTATTTGACAATTTACACAAACTACGCGAATAAATATTCTGGGCTGTTTCGTGCAAGAAGAAGAACATTATTCTCTCAAAATTGCTCTCATTTGCCCATTTTTCGAGTACGGAAACGCTTTTCGGAAACATAGGAATCCCACGTGCTTCCAATGTAAAGTACGGGAACAAAGCTATTGTATCATATCATATTTATTCTCTTTCTTGGAATAAGATCACAAAAAGGAATTAGATGACCTATTTTACCGATATTACATATTTTAAAATACGCTTGCTTTTCATTTTAAATACTTTGTAAAGTTAAACAAAGATTTACTTACATATGTATCTATTATTACAAGTGAAGTTAATGCTTTTTATGTTTTAAGGTCAATATTTTGCAAATAGCACAGATTGCATCAATTCATATTTCAATTGATTTTAATCAAAATTGCCATCATAAAAGTAATTAATTTAATTAAAACTTTATTTGAAATTATTTAGAAAATCTTTTAAATTCATTTAATTAATATTATCATTCCAATGATAGGAGCAAAATCAATTAAAATTTTAATCGATGCAAGCAATTTCGTAACTGAAATCGATTTTTATGAATTAAAAATAATGTATGACATTATCTTCAATTCACGTTAACTCAATTTTTTATATCTGCTCAATAGTTTCGAAGTTATTATGCTTTGATTTTAATAAATAGAGCCCATTTTAATTTGTAACATATACAGCTTTACGATAAAGTAGAAAAAGTTGCATTTTTGGTAATTTAGACTTTTGAGTTTTTGAAAAACGAAAGTTTTAAATTTTATAAGAAATTGGTTTTCATTTTTAAATTTTCAAAGTTGCTGATCAGATTAAAAAATGATATAGGCAGAACCTGCAGATTATAATTTCTCATTATTTAAATCAGACAAATCTTTATCGAGATATACCGCAATATGTGGTGCAACCTCATTAAACTGGAGTCAAATACAACTCAAAAACAAATCAAAAAATTAATAAGCTTAGAAATCTATGATCACGTATATTGCGTGCAATCGAATTTTTTACAAAAAGCATTTTTTACCAAAATAAAAAAAATATTATTACAACAAATACTTTTTTTCAATATAAAACGAAAGTTACTAAAAGAAATATTTTTTTACCATCAAATTTTCCACCAAAATTCATTTTCTTGCTTCAAAAAAAAAAATGGATTTTCATTACAAGACCGATTTTACACCAATTCACTACAATTAAAAAAAAATAATTTTCAAATATATAAATTTAATTTATCTTTTCATTCTTTTAAATCTCTTTAATATACATTTATGTCTCTATAGTTTTTATTATTCTCTTCTCTAAATGTTCTTTAAATCTCTGTCATAAGAGATAATAGATAATATTTATGATTTATTATCATTTTTGTGTGTTTGAACGTCTGACAATTTTCATATAAAGAGTTTGAAAATTTCAAATAATGCAAATAAACTGTTTTTAAACTTTTTTTTCAATATACAACATAAAATTTATTAAATTTAAACAATAAACTGAAGATTTAAAAAGCAAGTAAATCAAGAATTGAAATGGATTTAAAGTCGAGTTCTTAAAAGAGAGGGTTTGATGATATTTTTATATTATTTTAAATCTAATTTTTGATGTTTACTTTGATATTCACTGGAATGCTCTTTAGGAATAGATTTGCTTAAAACTAATTTATTCATTTGTAAAATTTTTCAATATTATTCTTCAACTTCTATCATTCATTACTCAGTAAAATGTTAAAGCTTTTCTTGTCAAAATTACCGTTATCACATCACACAGTGGGGTTATAGCAAAATTTTTGGTAATAAATCTATATTTCCTAAACTACTGATCGGATCGAATTAAAATGTATGGAAATGTTGTGAGGAAGACTTGGGATTTCAGAAAAATTATCTTTAGTCACCCTGTAATAACACGAGTTAAGCTACTGGGTGTCAAAGTTGAACACCTCGAGTATGTCTAAGTTTAAAAAATCTTAAGTTCCACAAATCAAGTCCGATTTCAAAAATTTTTATATTTCTGTACAGTGCTTGACGAGGTAAAGAAAAATATGCTTACTCATCTAAGTTATCTCTTTGTTTTTCGGGAATAAGTCCTAAAGTATATTAGGGAAAATTTTTTTGAAAATATTCTATAATTTCTAATACATTGCAAAGTAATATGCAAAAAAAATTTTGATTATCTCAATTCTTCTAGCCGTGAAAAATTTACAAAATCAACACTCTAAAGTTAGTATGAAAAATGGAATTGTTTCACCAAAAATATAGTACATTTCTATCACTTTTCTCAGTTTGTTTTTTTTACATATTTCAAAAGACAAGGCTTTAGCATTGGTCGAAAATGGAAATTTTAGGAAAAAAATTATTTTAGGAAAAAAATAAAGCAAGTTTTTTTTTTAAATTTATTGACGCTGTTTATTTAAAAAATATATTTAGATCAATTTGTCTCGCTCAGCCAAAACGAAAGCAGGAGTGCAGATTTGATAAAAAAAGTCAACTTTTCAAAAAACCTTTTTTAAATTACACCAAAAAATATATGAGAACAATATTTTTACCGTTATTTCTTACGTATTATATATAAAACAAATATTAATCTGTCTTTCCTTAAAAAATTTTTCAAATTGCTTCAACAATCAATTTTTAAAAAATAAATAATATTAAAAAAAAATAATAATAGAAAAAACCAAAAAAAATAATATTTTTTTAAGCACAACTCCGTCTACTTTAAAAAAAAACTTATGAAATTTTAAAAGAATATAAAAATAGATTTATTTACCAATTTACTGATATATAATATATCTATATAGGTCGTTTTAAAAAGATAATATAATGGCCTCAAAACTTACAACTCGTATAAAAACTATTTTATTGTTTATTTCTAAGTGTGCGTATACGTAATACCCCAGCAAACACAAATATTTGATATCAAATTGAGAGTGATTTGAAATCGAGTCCCTTCTCAAATGTCAAACGTTTAAGAATTAATTGAAAATAACTTGAAAAAAATAGCTTTCTCAATAAAAAGGTTAATTAATTGTCAAATTTAAAAATGCTATTATTATCAAATCATTGTTAAATGTAATACTCAAACTTTTGTCAAATGTGGATTGTGACCATCCACATGTAAAACATAAGTGAAGTAATTTACATTTTTAATTTTTAGTAAAGTTTTCTTTTGCATAGACTTTTAATTTTGTTTATCAATAGACGTATTTATTAATTGGAAAATATTTGATTAAATAATTTTATTTATTAATTTATTTATTTGTATATATTTCAAATATATATATTTTTTTAATATAATGCTTCAAATATTTTTAAGAAAGATTTAATAATAACATTTGATATCAAATTGAGAAAATACCACTTTTCAAATACTTTTTTACTTTTTCTCTTTAGATTTATAAATGATTTGATAATAACATTAAATATCAAATTAAGAATATACTACTTTTCAAATATTTTTAAAGTTAACTTTAGGTTTGAAAATGATTCAATAATAATATTTGATATCAATTTGATAATTTACAGTTTTTCATACGTTTTTTCTCAAATGATTCTCAATTTGAAATCAAACTTAAAATTCAAACCTTTACCTAGATTTAAAACAAGTTTGGGAAACCCGTTTGATATAAAACGTTAAAGTCATTATATTTCAAACATTTGACATCGTGTTTGCTGGGTCGCAATTATACTGGTATGTGTTGTTTGTGTAACGAGATAATATTCGTAATATTCAGTTAAATTTATAAAAAATTGATTATTTTTGAAAAATTGCCAAAAATTGTTTATTAAAGCTTTTTAAATGATTTTTCGAGGAATGAAAGATTGATATTTCTTTTATACAGAAAAAAGTTTGTACATAAATATAAAAATTTACTTTCATTGATTTCAATTCATAATATTTAAGAATAGTGTCTTAAATATTAACACTTTTTTACATTTTTTGAAATGAATCAAAAGTCTAGAAGACTTAAACAAATTGTTTAAATTTGTTAAAAATTGCCATTTAAAGGGATTTATTGTAAATATTTTCATGCATAAGTATTTTTATTTAGAATTTGAATCAAATCTAATAAAAGTAGGTTAAAATTTTAGCAGCATTTTTGCAAAATTCGCAAAATTATAATTTAATAATATCTATGAACAAAATTTTATTTTTTATGAAAAAAGTTTGGAAAAAAAGTCATGTTCGATTCATAATATTTATGAAAAAATTTTCAAATATATGAATTTTTTTTCTCTGTGTATACAACACATAAGAAATAGTAGTAAAAATGTAATGATAAAATGCTTTTATATGAAATTAAAAAAAAAAGTCTTTTGAAAAGTTAATTTTTTTATGCTTTCGTTTTTGACCGGGCAGGAAGGATTTTAGTTCCTATAAATTAAAAAAAAAAACTATTTTTTTTTTATTAATCGATAAAATTTTTTTTTTCTAAAATTCACCATTTTCGACCACTGCAAATCTAAATCGATTTAAAATTTCCCTATTAACCATTTATGAAAATGTAAAATTCAATCGTAATCGTTTGTGGAACTTACAATCTTTTAAAACTTTTACCTTCTCGAGGTAGTCAACTTTGACACCCTGTAGCTTATCTTGTATTATTTTAGGGTGACTAAAAAATATTTTTTCTGAAAGCCCAAGTTCTCATCTACAACTTTCCCATACATTTCAATCCGATCTGACTAGTAGTTTAAGAGATATAGATTTATTACTAAAAATTTTGCGATTAGCCCCACTGTGCGTCAATTCAGATTCATAACTTAAATTATACTCCGCGAAAAAAAATGTAAAAGAAGTCCTTGAGATGAGAGAGGCATTTGTTTACAAGTCACAGAGGAAATTTTAAAGATTTTTAGTCAATATCAGTTTTCATGCACACAAAATCCAAAAACACTTCTTTGTGTGTATCTATGAAATTCACAAGGTAATTACATTTTTTCGATCATTACATAAAAATGGCGAATTCCAGCTAATCTAAAGTACTGCCAAACTAAATTTGATCACATCCTTTAAACAAATTTGCTTAATAAATAAATAATTTTAATTATATTTAGTCATTTAATAACAAACGTGTAATTTATAAAATAATAAAAGTAATAAAATCTAATATAGAAAAATGTGCAAATAAATAAATAAATAAATAAATAAATTACTTAAATATCTATGAATTTATATTATTGAACTTGAATCTTGACAAAGTGCATGAACAATGACAGAAAACATGAGTGGTGGAAAAATTGCAAATTAAAAAGACATACTTAAATGAGCTAATAATTGTTGACAGAATTATACATAAAAATTAGTAAGAAGTAATCAGAATAGCACTAAATGAAAAGCAACTAAGCAACAAGTAAAAGACTGAAATGGTGTTGGATAGGTCTTTTCTTCCCCAATCCAACAGATGACATCGCTAGACAAGCCATAGATTGCAACATAGGAATTGATTATAATGAAAAAATCTTGTAATGGTCCTATGCTCCTTTGAAGAGTAAAAGAACCATACGAATATATAAAATAACACGATTATGATAGAATGGTTATTCTTCTAATTCATTGAATTAGAACTTATGTATGTTTTCAGGGTAAAAACAATTGCAAAAAATGGTGTTTTGCGGCATTAACTAAGCGTAAGTTTAACGTGAGGTTTTATTACAAGATATTGTTACCGTTGAAAAGAGAGAGGTCTGAAAAAAATCAGTTCTGTTCTTAACTGACTAAAAATTTCACAAAATCGTATAAAAATATTGGACTATATAAAGCGTGATCCATTTCGAGGTTCCCCACTTATTTAAAGAAAAAAACACAGAAAATTCAAATTTAATGGGGAATGTTTATTATCATTTGAAAGAACATTCTTTGGCATTTATTTTTTTGAAGATTATGTCTATCAAATGTTGGCCGTTTCTACGTCGCAGATGGTCCATCCGTTGAGTCCAATTTTCGATGACTCGTTCGAGCATTTCGATTGGTAACTGGCGAATGACACGCGTGATGTTTTTCTCCAAGGGCTGAATCGAAGCGGGTTTGTCCGCATAAACTTTAGACTTTACATATCCCCACAGGAAAAAGTCTAACGGTGTGATATCACATGATCTTGGTGGCCAATAGACCGGCCCAAAACGTGAAATTTTGTGCTCACCGAAGTGTTCTCTCACTAAATTCATTGATTGATGCGATGTGTCAACGTGAATTTTCGTAATAAAGTTGAACGATTTGTAAATGTTGTTCAGGCGTAAGTCTTTCCATTATAAAATGCCAAGCAATACTAAACAAAAATAACATGACAGCATGACACGACTCACACGTGATCTGTCAAAAAAAGGCTATTGAAAAAAGTATCTCTACTTGAATCACCAATTATTAGGGTGGATCAATTATTTTTGCAAAGGGCGTATAGCAGAAAAAATTTTCCCAAGAAATCACTAAAATCAGAACCTAGCGCCCGCTGAGTGACATAAAAATTTATAAAAATACTCTAAATTATTATCTGGAGGACCAAAATCCCATGGTGAAAATTTTTTTAATATATATTTTTTTTTCTTAAGAAGCTCTAAATTGCAAATTTTTTGAGACCCATTTCGGGAAAAAATTCAAAACCTTTTTTCTGCCTAAACATGGTACTTATGATTTTTCCATTACTACAAGTAGTAGGAAACTAATTTTAAATTGGGAAATTATGTTTTTATTTTTCTATATTTTAGTCATCAATGCCATGATTAGAGTGGTCTTCTTATATCAGAATCTAAAGAAGGGTTTCTCGGGACACTTTATAATGCATTTTTTTTTATCTCAAACTTAAATTTTGTATCTCTTGATGGGAGCAAAGATTGAATTGTAAAACCCATGTTTCTTAGAATAATTTTTGTAGAATTTTACATAGATTTCATTTTTGCAATACGCTATATAATACATATATAATATAATATACATATATAATATATGTATATCTTGATGTCTCTTGGCGAGAGCTAGATTTTAATTTTAGACCTTAGTTTCTAAAGAAAATTTCTCAGCCAAACAAATATATATATGTATATATATATATATATCTATATATATATATATATATATATACATATATATATGATTTATATATTTATATATATGTATATATATATGTGTATATATATATATATATATATATATATATATATATATGTAAGGTTTTGCAAAATTGAGATAGTTAAAATTTCAAATGCAAATAACTAAAAAACCATAAGATAAGATAATTAACATATATTTTTCTGATCGAGGGTTTTAAGAAGATGTAAAAATATTTGAAATCAGATAACAACCAAAAATTTTACAAGCAGTTAAAAATTTTCTCTGACAGAGGTAGTCTATTTTGAACCCCAATAGATTCGCTCCTGAGGGGTATGTGGGCCCTCCCTTCCAAAATTAAAACTGTACACTCCTCTGCTACGCCTAATTTATCTCCTCTTTTATCATTAACAAACATAGATAGTATTATTAAGTTTTCGTAATATATATATATATATATGTCTATTATGATTCTAAATATATTTCAATATTACTACTTATTGTAGTATATAGAAAAGTCTGTTTTTATCACATTTATAATCTTTTTTTATAATTATTTTATATTTACTTTTGTTTATTGTTCGATATAAATTCTCCTACCCTTAAAGGTAAACATATATACAGTATCGAGCATAAAAAATGCAACGCTAGGCTATATGATTTTTGATCGCATTGTTTAGGGTTATAACGTGATTAAATTAGCCAATTTTGTTGTGATTTTATCCTTGTGGTCTTTGTTGAAAATTGTTATACATAGGAATAGTTATTATAAATTTTGTTAAAACGATTGTAAATTAATGCAAGCAAAAAAAATGCAATTCCAAAAAAATCAACAGAATTTATTTTTTAATTTTGATAAAAATAATTATTGAAAAATATTAAAAATTGTATTACCATCAATTACTACTAAAATACATAAATTTAAGGTCATTTTAAGTACAAAGGATATTCATGATATTAAAAAAAAAAAACACTCTTTCTCCATTTTTTTTTTAAGAACTTAGGAATATTTTAGAATAACATTATGATGATGGTACTGAAATAATATTAATGTGTAGTTCTAATATGAAAATTCTTAAAAATTATCTTAGCTATACAATATGGAAACGATCATGTATGAAAAAATTTATAAAATTCATGACACAGTAAATATTTGATATTACTCGAATGGACACATGTGGCCATTTAAAGCTACTACGGCCACCAATTGTAGATTTAATCATATTAATATGATAATATGGAAAACCATATATTATTTACTAAAATCAAACTAGCAACTTTTTTTTGTGACAGGTCATTTATTATTTTAAAGAGTATTGTTTAATGTAAATAAGATCCTATTACGACAACTTGAATTAATTTGACTCTAAACACATATATTTCGAATTTAGATTGTCTGGATAGACATATTTTCCTAAATATTAACTTACAAAGTGCAAACATTCCAATAACCACGAAGGATGAAATTTTAATTATTTAACATAGAAGGACTGTCAAAATATTTATAATTTCTAATTGTCTTTCCCAGTGTTAGAATTTGTTCTAAAACCAAAATCAAGGGATATTTGGACATTATTGCGCTATCGACCATTAAAAAATATCGTATAATTGCGAAAGAATTATATTTAGCTGTTGAATCCATCACAATAACTATCGAAAGTGGTCACGTTATTTCGGTCCAAAGCTCTTATACAATTATGAATTATCAAATTAAGCCAAACTATCATGAATATTTGGTCGCTTTTTCATAGGGAATTTTTGTAAGATTTCAAACTAATAAAAAAAATAAAATAAATAATTCCGAAAATGTCAATTCCTATGGAAAATTTTACAAAATAATTAATAAAAATAGCAAAATTTAGTAGAAAGTAGTATTATTTGCTAATATTTATATTATCTGTAGATTTCATGTATTTTAGTCTATATGAAAGAATAGCAAATCATGTTACTCAACAGTACTATAGTTTCCAAACTTAACGATTTTTATCAAAATTTAGAAAAAAATCATGTTGATTTGTTTAGAGTTGCACTTTTTTGCACGGTCAAATTTACAACTACTTTTACTAAACGTTTAATAATTTTCCTTACGTACAAAAATATTCAGAAAAAAATTTATACAACAAGAGTCTGTGTTACATCGGGTTATGCTATAAGCAAAATATATACGAACAAGGATTACATCACATAGCGTTTCATTTTTTATGCTCGATACTGTATGTCCAAACATTTTAAGAGGTAAATTAATTTAAGCAAAAACTGATTGATTTTTGAAAATATCAAAAAACAATAATAAATTAAAAATAATAATAGCAAAGTTTTAAGATCTCATTGCTACTCCTATTAATGAATCACCTATGTAATTAATTAGTACTAAAATGTAACAATATATTTTTCTTTATCATTAAAATCATCAATGAAATAATTTAATCTAGCTGATTAAATTAATTACAAGTTTAAAACAAAACAAGAAATTTCCTAATTTGTGTTTTATTTGTTGGGAGTAAATACTACTTATTAAAGTAGTTTCTTGGTAATGAGGCGTCACACAGTGGGGTCAAACGCAAATTTTTTGGTAATAAATCTGAATCTCCTGAACTACTGGTCGGATCAAATTGAAATGTATGGAAGAGTTGTAGAGGAGGACCTAAGCTTTCAGAAAAATCATCTTGTAGTCACCTTGTGATAACACGAGATAATATACAGGGTGTCAAAGTTGACTATCTCGAGTATGTAAAAGTTAAAAAAAATCGTAACTTGTACAAATGAAGTCCGATTTTAAAGACTTTTATATTTCTGGAAAGTGCTTGGCAAGATAAAGAAAAAATAAGCTTACTCATCTAAGTTATCTCTCACAGTTAAAAAGATATTTACGCTTGAATTTTGAATTTTTGATTTTTTGGCTCGACTTTCTTTCGTTTTTCGGGAATAAGTCCGGAGATATATGAGGTAAAAATTTTTTAAAAATATTCTGTAATTTGCTACATATTTCAAAATAATATGCTGAAAGAATTTTTGGATTATCTCAATTTGTCTAGACGTGAAAAATATTCAAAGTCAGCACTCTGAAATTGGCATGAAAAATTGCTATTTTTTTACAAAAATATAGTACAATTCATTCACTTTTTTCTCAAAGTTCCGTTAATAAAAAAATTTTTTCCTTATTAATTTCAAAAGATAAGGCTTCATAAATTGTTAATAAAGAAATTTTGAATTGATTTAAGTTTGCACCCTACATCCAGCATTGGCCGAAAATTGTCAATTTTAAAAAATAGTTTCATTTTTATCGATTAATAAAAAAAATGTCACGCGAGTTTTTTTAAATTTGGTACCCATATTTTTTATAGCAATAGATTTAGAATGATCTAACACTAAACTGCTTCCCGCCCGTCTAAAAACGAATGCAGGAGTGGAGATTTTATGTTAAAAGTCAGTTTTTTTAACGACTATTTTTAAAAGCATATTAAAAGCATATTATCATAATATTTTTAATATTATTTCTTATGTAATATATAAAACACAAATCAAGCTTTCATTCCTAAAAAAATCAATAAAATAGCTCCAATAACCTATTTTTGGTAATTTTTCAAAAATAAATTTTTTTTTTTAAAAATAGCTGAAAATCCAAAAAAATTTAATTTTTTTAATACAACTCCACTAATTTTGCAAATACTTTAAAATTGTTAAAAGAATATAAAAATAGACTTATTTACCAATTCAAAGATATATAAAATGTTGATATAGGTCATTTAATAATAGTAATATAATGGCCTCAAAACTACCAAGTCACGTCAAAAGTAAGAGATAACTTAGATGAGTAAGCTTATTTTTTCTTTATCTCGCCAAGCACTTTCCAGAAATATAAAAATCTTTAAAATCGGACTTCATTTGTACAAGTTACGATTTTTTTTAACTTTTACATACTCGAGGTAGTCAACTTTGACACCCTGTAGCTTATGTCGTGTTATCACAGGGTGACTACAAGATGATTTTTCTGAAAGCTTAGGTCCTCCTCTACAACTCTTCCATACATTTCAATTTGATCCGACCAGTAGTTTAGGAGGTTCAGATTTATTACCAAAAAATTTGCGTTTGACCCCACTGTGCGTCATTATTATTTGCCCACTATGCATTACATAAATAAGTACTCAATATTATAATTATAGTAAAGTTGGCTAGAGCGCTGTATTAACAACCAGAAGGTTGTTGGTTCAGTCCCATTCTGATGTTGTTAGTCTTTTATAACAAAATGTCTAAAAACATATATTTATACTAAAAAAAAGTTTTTGTCTCTTAGAAAATTAAGTGCGAGATGGATTTGACATCTCCGAGTCAATGAAATTCGCCTCAGACTTTAGCTATTGGAAATGTTTCTCAAATCATAAAATTTTAGACTCATATCCTTTTCCGGTCCAAAAATATGGCGATTTAAAAAACGAAAAAGGCTAAAAACTTTACCAAGGTGTACATGTTTATTTGTTGATAACTTCTAAACTATATCTCTGGTTTTACTTTCAAATTAAAGACAAATATATTACATTTATGACGATATGTATGAAGTTATTTTTTTACATCAAAAGTTCAAAGTTCGAAGTTAGACATATAAAAATTAAAACATTATATATCAAAAAAATGGTATTTTCAAAATTCTTAAAAAAATTATATAATGTTGATACAACTCTTCTCCCTACGAATGTAAAATTTTAGGGTGGACACTTATTAAGTTTAGAAGTTATGGACCAAAATAAAATCTAATTACTAATAACTTTTGAACTATATAAAATAAAATAAAATTAAATTTTAGTACCATTTTAAAAATAAAGATATTGCCTTCAAAATGATATGTAGTAAGTTAATTTAGTTCAAAAGTTCAAAGGTCAAAATTAGACTTATAAAAATTGAACTATTATATCTCCAAAAACGATATTCTTAAAATTCTTAACAAAAAAATTATATAATGTTAACACAAAATTTCATGTTGGATACTCTTTTAGTTTAGAAGTTATGAAACAAAATATATACTAAAATCATATCTTGCATATAAAATTTATTATTATTATTTTTTTTTTTTTTTAATATGAGCTCATAAAAAAAGCATAATTTGAAATTAATTTTTATAAATATTTTAAATTTTATATACAAAAAAATTTGGTTTTTATCATATTTTTCTTTAAAAATCCTAAGCCAAGAGTGTTCAACTTGAATTTTGACACGAGTATAGAATAGAAGTTAAATTTTCAATATATATATTTTTTTAAGAATTTTGAAATACCATTTTAATACATCAAAGCTTTGATTTTAATATCATCGATTTTGACCTTTGAACTTTCGAAGTAAATAAATTCTATACATGTCATTTAATATACTTTTCTATTAAATGAAATAAAAATAAGAATTCTACAATGTATAGTTTAGAAGTTATAAGCAATAAAGTATGTACACTAGGGTGGTTTAACATTATAGAAAAAAACCAAAGTATAGCACATTTGAACTACCTAAAATTATGAAAGTGGACAGCATTCAGAACATATTTGTCAAATTTCAAGTTCCTACGATAACTGGATCATTATGCTCACGGTTATTTAAGTTGATGATGCCAGAATAAATCTTAGAAAAATTTATGTCATCAAAGTGAATGATATATCATCATACGGTAGCTAATAAAAAATTATTATACCCATATATCGTAAATTTTCTAAAAAAAAATTAATATGAACGAAAAAAGGACCTTTTATTTTAAATTTGTTAGTAAGGTTTTAGTTTTTATTTCTACGAAATTTTTTATTATGATTTATTTTTATTAAAATAACGATTTTATCCTTCCTGTTAGCTATTTTTTTTTTACCACCCTAATGTACACTTTTGACAAAAAATGGACAGTTTTCATTTCATTTTTATAACGTCATATTTTTGGAACGGTAAAGGTCTTCAGACTGAAAGTTTGTGATTTAAGAAACGCTTGCATTAAGTAATATATAATATAGTAATATAGCGAATTTCATTGAAATCGGTGATATCAAATCCGTCTGTTTTGATATGGAATCACTCATTGGCAAAACCGGAATATTTTCATCCTCCACAAAGAACAAAAGATTTTTAGGTGAAATAAAATGGCATATTTCAAGTATAGTTCCCGTCAACAGTAGGTTTGTCAGATTTTTTTAAGCCTCTGTCGCCAAATTGTTAATCAGAAATCGCCAAAAATCGCCAAATTAAAAATTTTTTGGTTTTTTAAAGAAAAACTAAAAAATTAACTAAAATGTTAAGTGTCGTACAATTTTTAGTACTTAAAATTTCGTATAATTTGTAAATGTAAATTGAGCTTTAATAAAGCCAACAATACTTACAATAGTTAATAATAACAATGTGCTATTTACAAATTTTAGCAAACTAAACACTCTACTTATAAAGTTAATTCGAGTACGCTTATTCAAAGGTGAATATCGTTTTTCGAAGTTAGCGCTCTTGTTCGCGATATTTGGGTTTAAGCTTAATTATGGAAGTAGCGAATTAAATGAAAATTAATTATTAAACAATAAACCTATTGAATATATTGTTACGAAATTGTACTTGAATTCAAATATAACGGTTTTAACGGCTGGTTTAAATCTTTCTCAATGCTTCTAGGCATTTCCGTTTATGTTAACAGCAGTTAACATAGCTGTAAAAATTATTAACATAGTTCTAAACGTACAACATTGAATAAAAAGCTTTCATCATTGTTTTTAAGTATGGCAACACTAAATGTTTAAGCTGCTAACATTAACATCAAAAGCTCTAGTTTGTCCGTTAAGAACATTGTAGAAAGAAATAGAGCTTTCAAGAAGCATCTAGTAGGTAATACAGTGTATATAAATTTTCCGTGAGAACACCATTGAGTGAGTCTAATTGGAAGCGTCGTTAAGTAAAGACAAATTAACTGCCTTGGCTGTATAATTTTGTACATTATTAAAGTGTGTTGTTTAAAGTGTGTAATTTAAGCGTGTGTTTATATTAGAACGCAAGTGACTATTTAAACTGTTATTGCTGTACATTTTTAAATAAAATAAAGGGTCGTTACAATTTTTAAACTACTAAACTGCTGTTATTTGCAATCAAAGTACAGGTTTATTTAAAGGAAATAAACGACCGTTTTTAAAAGGTAAAAACGTAACAATATACTCCAATCATAAATTAAATCACTGTTAGCTCAATTTTAAATTTTTTTATATTTTTGTTTGAAAAGTTGCTTACAGAATTATAGTATTTTTTTTTTTGCCAGTTTAAAGTTTTGTTTATTAGTGTTTAAAATATATTTGATAACAAGAATTCATTATTATACACTTTGATGGAATCTTAATTGTTTATATTGTTTAAATTCAAAAGTTAACCCCCGCATTCACAAACCAATTTTAAATTTAAAATACATTTTAGAGACAAAATTTGTTTGAAAAATTTGATTTAAAATGCATTTTGAATTTAAAAGTTGTTTGTGAATACGGGGGTAAATTATATAATTTAAGCTAAAAAACTTAATTTTCCTAAACTCTTTTTTAGCCTTTCAACATGAAATATCTTAAAAACGAGCGTTTTTGAAAATGGTTAACACCACTAAATTCAGTTTCGTTGATTTATTTTAACCGAGTGGGTGCCCACATTGTTACAAAAAATCAGTCTCATTTTCGAGCACAGTGTAATTAAATAAAAAACAAAAATACAACGTAAAATACATTTTTCTGACATATAGCCCCTTTTTAGGTCATCAACTTTTAAAATTTATTGGACTTTATTATATTTTTTTTTTTTTAAGAATAATTCTAACTTATATAACAGAATAGTCAATTTCTAGTAAGAAAATTTAATAGCTTTTCTCCACAATTGCCTATTTAAATAAATTTTAAAAATTAGCCAAACAAATCGCCAATATATCATATATCGCCAAAAAATTCGCCATGTCGCCAAACGGAAAATGCAATTAAAAATTGCCACGTTTGGCGAAGAGGTGCCTGTCACATGTGACAGCCCTGATCAACAGATGTGATGTGCTAGGATCAGTGTTGCCGTTTTGGTTATTTTTAACCAAAATTGGTTATTTCATTTTCCAATTTGGAGATGGTGTCTTTTTTACATTTTGTTTATTTCTTTTGTTAAATCTAAATTTTATTCCTATTAGTTTTAAAAATTCTATTTACACTGTTAAACTTGCCAACAATAAAAAAAAACAATAAAGAGAGAGTGTGCGAAAAATTCATCACACATTAAAAAAAACTAAAAGTTTCTGTAACTTCTCATTCTAATTATAACTGACAAATGAAGTAAACAATATAAATCAATAGAATCATATTTTTGTGAGAAAGTTCTAACGATGTACAAAAAATCTAAATACTTGTAATTACAAAATAAATTACTATTAAAAAAGAAATATATATACGGTGAAGACCGATTATATGATATCCTACACTATTGTGTATGTGAGAGAGAGAGCATTATGTGGGTGCTATGGTTAATCTTACTTGAGCCAAATTTTATTAACATACGAAAATTTATGTGGGATTTAAGTAATTTTAACTGATTTTCGGGAGAGCACCCTACATAAAAGCTACAATTAATTTTAAAGCGATCCTTTTGAAACTGAAAGTCATATTTTATGTATATTTATAGAATATTTTAAGATTTAAATGTTTTATTTGTGCAGAATTCTATATGTATTTGAGCCTCAAAATACTATTCCAAAAGAACATTTATTTGGGGACTAGGTGAAATAATGCAGCAATTTCGACCAGCTAAGGAAATACTGAGTCGTTTGGTATACTTTAGGGGGTTCCTCAATATAGTTCTGTAGGGAATAAAAGAATGTAGCTTATTTAGTTATTAAAACTGTGCAAAAAAACAACATAATTAAATAATAAAAATTTGAAAAGGACAGCACATTATTTTACAAATAATTGCAATAAAAGAATTTTATCAACCGCGATGTGTTTTCAATTGGACCACAAATTTGTACACAATTTTTAAATTAGCGTATTAAAATTTAATGAACAATTAATATTATATTTTTTTATATGTTTTACTTTGTCTTTAGATTTTGGAATTCATATTACCAAATGAGATTAGCATTCTTTTTCTGTGAACACATAATTATAACAGTCAACCTTATTTTCTATTACTGCTTGAACCAGCTGTTTTGTAATTCTAAATTTATTACAATCTGGTTTGCTTTCGATATTATATCATATCATAAGGACGTGAAAATAATAAAATTTTTATTATTAAACTTTATATCCCGACACCCTATAAAATTGGATCAGTTTCGACATTTTGTTGAAAATTGTTCTAAACTGTTAATTTTTAAACACTTTTTTTCTCCTAAAGACTAACTAAAGTTTATGGTTAGTATGCAAAGTATTTAAAACCTGAATACATATATTAAGATTATATTTATTTTTATATAATACCTTTGAATTTTTAAAATTTGGTTATTTTTTCCAAAATTTTGTTTAGAAAAAATTGTTTGCCGTGGCAACACTGGCTAGGATATAAATATTGAGGAAGTCGCGAAATACTTGTTACTTGTTCTAAATATATAAATAAATATTTGCATTATATACTTCTAATTTTTGTATCGAAGAGTTCAAATGTTACGAAAATAAGATCAGGAAAGTTAAAAAGTTACGAATAATGTAACAAATGTAACCCCAGGTCTACAACTGAGATTAACGCTGATATAATTTGTGAGATAATGTGGGCAGAGGAGAGTAACCATTTTGTTTATATTATGTTAAATCTTAAATGAGGGGTACACGTATTCTAATAAATCCTATAAGAAATCATTATTTTCTATCAGTCGCAGAGTAAACATATCCTTTTTATTTAAGCATTTCGCACTTTTTTAGCACAATTTTTATAAAAATGTTTTTAACATCTAAAACATATCCTAAAAGGAAACAATTTTACAAAAAACGTTGTGTTTTTAGTAATTTCCAAAATACACATGCACATACACAAACAAACTTTCCTATATTTTTTTTACAGTTCATCCCTGCCAGCAATTAAGTGATAGTTTTATCCACTATCAGAAAAATGACTCTTTCTAGTATTCTCAAGATGTTATTTTCCAGATAGTAAACAATTTTAAAAAACAAATAACATTAAATTCGATTTATGATCTACTTATTCTACATTTCTTACTAACTAAAATGTCGAAAAAGTCACTTAAAAGTTAGTTTTTGGATAAATATAAAATTACCTAAAACAGTCTCCCATTAGTGTTCTCAAGATGTTATTTTCCTGATAGTAAAAAATTTTACAAAAACAAATAACATTAATTTCGATTTTCGACCTTCTGAAGGTAAAAAAAGCGTTACATTACAAAAACATACATTGTTTTTAAATTAAAAACAGAAAATGTATAGAAGACGACAGTTCTTAGTTCACGTGTTACTTTCAAAGGCAAGGAATCGATTTTTTAAAAATTTAAAGAACGCTTAGTGAAATTAAAATAAACCAAAAAAAAAAGAGGGATAAAGTGAGGTAAAAAAAAAAAAAATATATATATATATATATATATATATATATATATATATATATATATATATATATATATATATATATATATATATATATATAAAATATATATATATATATATATATATAAAATAGTTAAAAATATTGTGGAAAAAGAAATTGAAAAATAATTGAAAGAAATTTTAAATTAAATTATTTAAAAAATAAATGTCGGTAGTGGAAGCAACAAATAAATTTGGATTTATTTCTTGTTTTCAATAATATAAAATGTCGAAATAGATTTGCGTTTCACTTATAAAAATATGTATATTTTTTTAGTGAAAGTGAACCCATATATGTGTGTGCATCAAACCTTTCAACTAAAGTTTTTAAGTTGTTAGGCTCCTTGAAATCGAAACATATCCTGTTCAAATTTATCAAAATATATATTTAATTCTTTTACAAAGGTGAGCTATTTTAATTTCTTGTTTCTCATAAATTATCATTTCATATCTGCCTTAAAAAATTCTGCTCCTCTACCCCGTTTTGACATAATCGATTCTATTTTTTCGATTTTTTTTAATCTTTAACTTCTAATCGGCTGGCTAAAGTTACACAAGTTTTCACATAGAAGTAGTAGAAGAGCGTAGAATTTTTCATTTGGATGGGTGGGCCCCATATGCCCTTCAGGAGCAGAGATATTAGGGCTCAAAATAGGTTATCTCTGAGATAGAAAATATTTCATCGCTTGCCAATTTTTTTGTTCTTATCCTATTTCAAATATTTTATATCTTATTAAACTCTAAAGTAGTGTAATTTTTGATCTGTAAAAGATATTGACTAAAATTTTTATCTACATAATGAAAAATTATGTTAGCTAAGTAACGTAATTTATTTGAGAAAAAAAAAACACAAGGTTTTTGCAGATACTATAAATATTTTAGCTGTAGTAAAATCTTTGTTAAGATACCTTACTTAACGAAATTATCGTTGATTATTTAAAATGAGAAAGTACAAAAACTTTAAAATTTTTGTAGAAGGAATCCCACAATTCTCAAAAAAAAAACTGAAAATCCCAAAAATGAGATTTTTCACATTTTCTCCTATAAGTTCACACTTTTATGGAGATTATGATTCAAAACCTCTAAAAACATATTATGGATTCCTATACTGCATTTTGTTTGCAGGTTAACACTTTGAGATTTAGAAAATATAGACTAAAGTCAAAAGTTTCATATTAATAGGTCAATATCGGGAGTATAAAATTTGTTGTTAAAGAAAATTACATTTTAGAGAAAAAAAGAGTGTAAACTTTTTCGGTATAAAAAATACAAAATTTCGTAATTTTAGCAATTTTCAAAATCGTTAATTTTTTGGACTTGGTAAAGATATCGACTTAAATTTTTTTTATTCTTTAATTAGTTGAAGAAAGAAAACTAATAAAATTAGTCGGAAATACTGGGATATACCTATATGATAAAAACTGGACCAAGAACGTGCAAAATTAAAGTAATTAAAATTTAAAAAATAACACATGTAAGCAGGTTTTTATAGGCCATTTTGAGGCATTAAGAAGATATAAAAATATTTGGCAAAATTTTAAAAATTTTCTATGTCAGATGTACTCCTCTCCTGAGGAGCATGAGCGGTGCGCTTTCAAAAAATAAAATTGTATACTTCGTTATTACGTCTGTTTGAAATTTTATGTAAATCCAAGTAGCCGATTAGAAGTTAGGGATTTATTTTTCCAAAAATTTTCAAGCATTATACATTGTAAATTATCAAATGCTTTTAGTTAAAAATTCATATTTTTCATTTTCTATTATTCATATTCCAATTCACTTGCTATGGTACATTAAAAACCTTTTGTTTTGCTATTTTCATGGTATAACGAAATAAAAATTCGTTTTTATACCGCTCACCTTGAAAAGGTCTTGAAGATCATGACGCTGGTGATCCCAAAAATTATATTCTGTATCCTTATAAGAAGGGAATTGATTTAAAATATCGTAGATATATTATATACACCAAGTCGCAAAGGTATTTTTCTATCCTTAAACTCTTTTACACAACATTAAATTCGCAACAGCCACATGAGACTGCTCGGATATGAATCGTATAAATTTCATTTATCTTTAGTTTTCTATTATAGTAAATACATATTTCATATTAATCCTTGTAATAATTCAAACTAATCCAGATATTTTAAAATTGATACAAATTTAAAATATGCGATCAATAAGGATTTCAATTGACCTAATAAAATATGTTTGCAAAATTACACAAAAAGTCTTATTTCTTACGAAAATGATAAATTTTTTATGATTTTTAGTTACAACTAGCTTTTTCTTTTCTTAATGAAGATTATGAATATTTCAATAAGCTTTTTTAAGATCTTTCTAAAAAATTAAATATTTTAAGGCATTTACTTGAATATGTTACTATTTTTATTTTTATTTAGCTTCCAAAATTTCCTATACCACCCCTACCGCGCCTGATTTCAATACATATTTTTTTTTTATTAGCAATTTGGTATAATTTTTGCATTTAAAAATTTATCTCTTAAATTTAATATTTAAATTCAGTTTTCGTAAGCACTACTAAAATCGATTTTGAATAACCCTAAATGACTCTAATTTGTCACACAAAAGAAGCACTTAATAGTGTCATTAAAAAAGTATCAAAACTGCTATAAATTTTTACCCGAACGATGACTCTTCTTCAATAGTAAAATAACTTCTCTTGTTTTACTATTTTAAAATATATGTGGATACTATTTAGTCAAAGTTTGGATAGTAATGTTGATAGTATTAAGTTAGAATTTCGACAAAAATAGTCACATTTTCTGTTTCTCAAAAGGACTCCAATTTGACACATAAAAAAAGCACTTAACAGTGTCATTAAAAAAGTATCTAAACTGCGATTAATTTTTTCCCGAACGATGATTCTTCTTCGATAGTAAAATAATTTCTTTTTTTACTATTTTAAAATAAATATGAAAACTATTTAGTCAAAGTTTGGATAGTAATGTTGATAGTATTAAGTTAGAATTTCGACAAAAATAGTTACTTTTTCTGTTCCTCAAAATGACTCCAATTTGACACATAAAAAAAAAACAATAGTGTCATTAAAAAAGTATTAAAACTGCTGCACATTTCTTCCCGCATGGTGACTCTTCTTGGATAAGAAAATGATATCATATTCGACTTTTAATAACAAATTGAAGTTACTCTTTAGTGCAAATTTGGATAGAAAATGCTGGCAGGGATCTTATAAGATGGTTATGTAGAGAAATCTCATCACAACAGTCTCATAATACATCTTATAATACTAATATTTGAATGTACACGTGAAATAATTTTCTTAGAGAGCGAATTTTACACTCTCTGACACAAAAATCTTACAAATTATGTTACGTCTAGACGGGCTGTAACCAAATGACGACACTGATACAAACAAATCAATGTTAAGAGCTAGCGAGGGACAGAGAGAGAGAGATTAGTGATCAATAAAAGAGAGTATTAAAATAATAAAATTGAGAAAATTAAATTTAAAAAAATCTCTATTTTTTAACATTTAAGCTTTAATGAGGCTAATATTAATATTAATAATATAATGTTAATAATATTATTGATTTTTCAATAGAGAAAAAAGGAGAAAATCTTGTTCTACTTTAAACTGTTAAGGTCATCTTAAGTATCTTTTATATTCTAAACAAAGACAAAATAACATTAATAATTCTTAAATTTAATAACGAAAAATTAAATAAACTCCATAAATTTTTCCAATCATTATTATCGATCAATCAATTGTTCAATCATAAATAAACACATACCCCGTCCAAATAAAAAAAAATTGAGAATGTTTATTATGAACTTCGTTTCTAATGACAGATAAGTCTAAATATAAAAAAATTAAAAAAAAAATAATAAAAAATAATAATAAAATTGTGTTAAAATTATTTTTTTTTACACGTAACTACTACTCATTTGTTATATATCTCAAAATTACCCTAGACAACAATACTGGCTATAATGCCCCTACCAATAACAACAACAAAACCAACAACAAGACCAAAACGTGCTATTAGTTGCCTTAAACGAGCAATATAAGTTAATAATACTTTAACAATTTTTATTCCCATCATCAATGTTTGTTTGTTCGTTTATCGTTGGTCGTTCGGTCTAACCCATTGTAGAGCACCTCGATATGGGTGAAGTAAGTAAGTACCGTCGACTTTTGTTTTCAAAACATAACAATGAATATTTTTCTAGATATCATTTAATTTTGTAATTTTTTTTATTCATTCTTTAACTTTAAATTTGATTAACGTGTGCAAAAATCTAAAGTGGTTTTAATTTCGAATTAATGGTGCCGTGTGCAAAGGCCAATTGTTTTGCTTTTGGCTAAAAAGGTGCCGTGTGCCAAAACAAAAGTGGTGTGTATATTTTGGTCTATGCGGTCTTTGGTAGTAAAATCTTTAATCGAAAAAAGGTTTTTTGCTGAAATAGAGTAAAATGGATTAGCATATTTTTAGGGTTTTTTGAAATGAAGTAAGGAATACTATAAATGGAAAGTTTTGATTTTTTAATATCTAATACAATAATAATAATAATAATAATAATAATAATAATAATTTAATACTATGTTCACTAGACTGCTTTTAAAAACCGACTTTCGACCGTAACTCCCTCTAGAATTGTTTTTTTTTTTTGGATGTAAAAGCATAGTGTGCAAATTATTAGAGTGATCGGATGAATCTAACGCATCGACCCTAATTTTTGTAGAGTGCTTTTTTAATTTTGCTATTATGAACTCTTTTTTTTGTAATTTAATGTCAAGGAATCGAAATCTAGACATAATTGTCTATCAAACAAGATAAAAAGTGTTGACTTTTCGATTTTATACGATATTTCCGAGAATTTTAGTTTTTTTATTATTTAACCCGATTTCTCCACAATTTTTAAACCAAAAAATAAATTTCGAATTTTTTCGAATATTCGAAAGTCGATTTAGAGACTAAAACTATATTTGTATATATATTATTTCTATATTTGGATTTTGTAATGATAACTCAAAATTATTTTTATCTGGATTTCAAAGCCATGATTTCTACAATAAATTTTGTTTTGTTAAAATAACTTTTCTTGGTTAATTATCTTCTTGTTTACCAATGATATCAGTTAATAAAATTTACTTTGTACATATTCGAGAAAAGCGGGTGTTTCAAAAAATGTTGACACCCCAAGTTTAGTTGAGGGTTAAATTTAAATTTATATTTTTGGCTGCAGATTTCATCTTTTGTTTTTTAGTTACATTTTCGTAAAGTATTTACTTTGATCAAGCTCAATGAAAAACCTTGAATGACCTCTTTTCAATATATAATGTATAGTCGCTTCAGAAAATCACTACGGTTACCACCTTAAGGTTATCAAAATCCTTGAGACTTAATCGTATTGGAGTGAAAAATATCTGTTCGTTCCTAAGATTTACAGTAAAATTTTAAGAGAAGATTTCTGGGGACAAATTTCCGGTAATTTCAAAAAAAATCAGATTGTGATTCTCAGGTTTTTTTCCAAGTTTCCCAGACAATTAACTTAATAGCTCATTTACATATGCACGAATCTTAAATGAGACTTCACATAAAATCTAATTAATTTTATTAGATATTAATTAGATTTTCCATACGAATCAAAATCTAGTTTGTAATGAGATTTCATAAAAATCTATTAAAATTCAATTAGATTTTGAAAAAGTTCGTTAGTAAACTGTAACAATAATAGAATACAATTAGAAGTTTATGCGAGAGGCAGTTCAAACTGAATTTTCAAAAAAAAAAAAAAACACGAAAACAAAATATATGTGACTAGGTTTTCGACAACTGAATTAGGTTTTTGTCTCTCACATAAACTTCTAGCTCCATTCTATGATAACAATGTTCGAAATAAAAATGACGTTTGTGTTTTAACAAAATTTTTAATATTAAAAAAATAACAATGAAAATCTAAATTTTAAATCGAAATTATACGTAAATTAATTTAAAATTTAAACAATTAAAAATTCCGTTAAACATGGAACACATATGTTAGTTTTTTAGTCAAATGTCAAGTAAAATCTACAAGAGCTTCAAAAGTATATATAAACGGTATAGATATTGTTCAAATCGAAATCCCATTTGAACTAGATTTCAAGCGAAGTGTAAATGTGCTATAAAACAATATTTCTAATCTGCAATTATTATTTTTAAACATACTTTAAAATGTTGTATTTGTAGCAAATGTTCGATAATTTTTTCATTATAGAAAATTTTAGATAAATTTTATATTCATAGAAAAACTCTTCCGGATGTTTAGAAAAAAGTCAAGGAATATATTAATTTTTTAAACATTTTGATAAAAAATCATGATGTAAACAAAAATGACATCTTTTTAATTATTTTTTTGCTTCAAAAGTTTAACAAGGCTTCAAAAATAAAAAGAAGAATTAATAAATCTGAAGCGACTCAAGAGCTGGAAGTATAAAGAGAATTATCTAACTACAACTTCTTTCTGATTTTTCCTTTAAAAATTTAAAATATAATACATATTTTACTATCCACAAGAGTTCGCTAACACACTTTTTATTAATTAATTATTATCTATTAAAATATTTCCGAATCTTAGTGATTCAATTGTTGACCCTTAGTGTCACGAATCACTAGTGTTTCTAAATTTTCGTGAATTATGATAAACATAATACATGTTAGATTTGGTAACAATTTAATCATTTTTAGAAATAAAATTAATGATTAAACTTTAAATCCTTTCACTTATATCCCATTTTAACCCTCCATTGTCTTAGTTTATTAATTTTATTAACAATTTCTGTTATAATTAGCTTCAAAACATTGTGGTCTATAAGACCCCATATCCATGGTAGTGTTACAAAACTTAAGGTCTACTGTTAAAGGTTAATAATAGGTTTGTTTTCGTACTTTTTGGGTAAAGTGCGGTAAAATGAGAAAAAGCTAATTTTTCTCAACAGCGCACAAAAGTGTTTGTTTACCTAAAAATAAAACATCAAACTGTTTTAAAAATTCGTATGTGAATGTAATTATATTTTTCAATATATGTGAGCTTTTAAAATTTTTTTTAAATGAAACTCCTAATAGTTAAAAAAAAAACAAATATTTTGTTATTTATTTTCGTTCAAATTTTTTATTGTATATTTTTATTTTTTAATTATTGGACAATTTACATAATCTAGCCGAAGAAATATTCTGGTATGTTTCGTGCAAGAAGATGAAGATTATTGTTTTTAAAATAGCTCTTATTTGCCCAATTTTCGAGTATAGGAGCGCTTTTCGGTAACATTGGAATCCCTCGTACTCCCAAATAACTCCCAATTTAGAGCTAATATTATAAATATAAAAACGATTTCTATGAGTATCAATTCCGTTTTGCATTTCAAACTCAAATCAACCAATTTACTCTGTTAAAATAACGGAAATATTACGTACTAATTTACATGAACCACCCTGTAATTTTCTCTAACGCACGTGTCAACTCTACAACTCCGTTATTATATTTCTTATAAACAAAAAGAATAAGAACAAGAACACAATGTGCAGCAGCTGTTTGTAAAATACAATTGTTAAGAGAATAAAAACAAACAGTAAAAATTAATAAAATTTTAAATAAATAAATAAAAATTTAGAATGAAACAACTACCAAAGTAATAAAGGCAATGTAGAATCTTAAATAGAAGAATTCTAACCGTTAATATCTTGCAATCCCTGACCTCAAGTTGTTCCAAATGCTAGAGGAGATCAAGGTTACGAAACCATAATTGATTATTGAGATAATTACAAAAAAGAATTAAAATACAACGAGAAACGAAATAAACTAATAAAACATCTTGCCATAATTGAAATTAAAGCGGTAAGTAATAAAAATACCGAAAAATTTAACTTAGAAAAACTTGTTTTGTTTTTAGATTAAACTTACTTTTGTATCGAGTCTTAAACACTACATACCGCCCACCTACCCTTTTTGCAATGCAGTTAAACATGTTAATTTTACGTAGCCGTTTGTTTAATACTAGACTATCAGCCTCTAACAGCTTAGCAGTGAAAACGAATTACTTCAATAACAAGCGAGCACCAGTCTTAGTTCCTTTTAAATATTTAAAACCTTACGCCGTAGTGGATTTGGTAGGGAATACTAGATGTCTACATAAATCTATACATTTATTAAACCAACAACAATATTCTACACAAAAAGCAGCTGAGGAATCTGATAAAAATGGTAAATTATTCTCTAAAGATCTTTCAACACAAGTCAAACAAGCGGTTTCCCCCTATATACGACTCATGCGTATGGATCGTCCTATTGGTACATACTTACTATTCTGGCCCTGTGCTTGGAGCATAGCTTTAAGCGCGTCTGCTGGTAGTTGGCCAGACTTTCACATGCTTGGCTTATTTGCCACAGGAGCTTTAATTATGAGAGGCGCTGGCTGCACTATTAATGATCTTTGGGATCGTGATATAGACAAACAAGTGGAAAGAACACGTAATCGACCTTTAGCTTGTGGTGAAATAACTCAAATGGATGCCATTGTCTTCCTATCGGCCCAACTGAGTTTGGGTCTTTTGATATTGGTACAACTGAATTGGGAGTCTATTTTATTAGGAGCTAGCTCCTTAGGTCTGGTAGTAACATATCCCTTAATGAAGCGTGTTACCTATTGGCCCCAATTAGTATTGGGTATGGCTTTTAATTGGGGTGCTCTATTGGGTTGGTGCGCTACCCAAGGTGTGGTCAACTGGTCAGCCTGTCTACCTCTTTACCTGTCGGGTATTTGCTGGACCATAGTTTATGATACCATCTATGCCCATCAAGACAAAAAAGATGATTTGCAAATTGGCGTCAAGTCAACCGCTTTGAAATTTGGTGATAATACCAAACTATGGCTGTCCGGTTTCACGGCAGCCATGTTAACTGGCCTAACAGCTGCTGGTTTAGCCTGTGATCAAACAATACCTTATTATACCTCCGTAGGTCTAGTGGCTGGTCATCTAATACAACAGGTAAGTCTTTTAATTAATATTAATATTTTAATTTGAAATACATTTTTTTTCTTTTTTTATAGATTTATTCCCTAAATATAAATAATCCTACAGATTGTGCCAAAAAATTCTTTTCTAACAATCAAGTAGGTTTAATTTTGTTCCTGGGCATTGTTTTGGGTACCCTAATGAAGCCAAAGGATAATCCTAAAGAAACGAATTTGTCATCAAGTGTTAGCAGTAATAATAGTTCCAGTACATCTACGATAAATGGTTTTGTTCCTTTATCTTCGAAACCGGAAGCTTTGACGTAGTTTTTTTATTTATTAGTTAATTGGTAGTATTGCTCTCGTTTTTTTTTTTTAAGTTTTATTAGTTTATTTAATATCAACCAAAGTATGTGAAAACACTAAATTTATTTTTGTTTACAATAAATAATCATAATTGTAAATATGTATACATTTACATTTAATTTGTTAGTAACGACGTATTGATGATGGTTAATTTTATTTCGCATAAATTTACATACATATGTATTTTTATTGTTACATAAATGATTTAAATGAAATTAAACTTGGTTTTAATAAAAGTCCTGTTTGTAAAACAAAATAAATAAAATGTCATTACTTTGCTAGAAAAAAAGTGGTTTTATTGAACATCTAACAGGAAATATGTATCATAAATTGAAGATTTACCTAGCATCGTAAATAGAAGAGAAAGATTTTTGTTGGTTCAATAAACATTTTATTACTAAATAGAATCATTTCATTAAATTAAAATTTTTAAAGTTTATATTTTTTTTATAAATTTTAGTTTCAAACGAATTTGCTGTAGAGAAAAGTTTAACAAATTACTTTGTTTCCTGTTTTGTTTATAACATTTGCTAAAATACTGCCTTACCACAGAAATGAAAACTATACTGTTAATAACAGATTTGTAAAGATAAATTCTGTTATTTCCTTTTGTTTTGATTTTGTGGTAATGTTTTTTTAATAAAATTTGCAGACTTTAATTTAATTATTTAATTTTAGTTAATTGTTACTTACAAAATTTGCAAATATATCTTCAACTTGGTATTTAAAAATTGATGAAAAACAGTGATTTTGTAGAAATTTTTATAACGCTTTTCACAAGGCTATTTTTTTTTTTATTAACATACTTTCAATTTTTGTTCATTTTCATTTATTATTTAATTTTTATTATTTTTTTTTTTAATGAAATTTTTTAATTTTAAAATAATTTGCACTGCACAAATTTTATTTAATAACACCCTAATTTCTTTATTTTTTTATAATTATTATTTATTTCATTACATATTATACATTTTTCTTTTTTATTTTCATTTATTTTATTTTTCTCAATTTTATTAAAATCTCCAATTTTGAAGCACTTTTTATTAAACATATATTTTTTATAACCACGCACTAACTTTCTTTATGAATTCATTATCATTTCATTTAATTGCTAAATTTTATTTATTTATTTATTTTTTATTTTTATTAATTTATTTCTTTAATTTTTTATTAATTTTTTTTTTTACAAAAAATATAAATTTTCAATAATTTTTTAAATTTTGTTAAAAGCCATTGACAACACACATATACATACAATTATAATTAATATACCATCTCTTTTACTATTCTGTTTTTTTATTTTCCGGTTTGTTTTTATTTCCTTTAACTCACTCTCTTTTTAATTCTAAAACAAAATACTGCTTAACCATCAACACTGTTCTATTGTTTTTGCTTTTATATTTACAACACACAATACTACAAATGCAACAGCAATATCACACTAACAAAGCAACACAAACGACAACAACAATGCTATTCTCAAAACGTGCTATTAGATTTTTTCTTCTTGATTTTATCACTAAATGCATTGTTATTTATTAAAATTGTGTTATTTCCTTATTGTTTAATTTGTTTTTATTATTTTTATGTTTTAATCTTAATAATTAATAAGTTTAAATTAATTTTACATTTAATACAACGCAGTTAACGCACCTTCACACTTGTTTACCGAACCGAATTAAATTTGCAACTGTTCTTAGTGAATAACTGCAAAATAAAACTTAATAGGGTGCTCTTAGTTAAATGTAAAGAGCAGGGATGGTAAAGTTCATACGATAGTACTTTTTTGATACTATAAAAAAATCACGTTAGGATTTCAATTTTTTCAAATAATAATGTATTTTGAAGTAAATTTAAATATAATTACGATGATAGAACTTAGTGTACATTTTTCTATTCAGGCGTTTGATTTTTATTTACCTAAATATCATCCGAAAGTAATTATCGAATTTGGATAGACAATATACTTGACCAAACCTATCAAATATATATCAGTTGAAGATTTCAACGAGTTTCAGAAAATAAAATGATTTTAGGACAAATATATTACATTATATAAAATCTGTGCTCATATCAATTCTTAAAATGATAGCCAAATTAAAAATTAAGGGCTAATTTATCTTTGAGCTTTGTTTTCCAATTTAACCATGTCTTTAATTGCAAAAAATTAAAAGGAAAAATATATGAAGATTTCAATACTTCATAATATTTTTATTCCTGAGTAAAAACAAAATGAAGATTGAGTAATAGAATTTTTATTTGTCAATGGTGTCAATTAATATTTAATACCTGGCATGGAATTTTAAAATGTATATACTTATAAGAGTATAAAAGCATAATTATTAGAAAACTAAATTTCAATACTATGTGGGCTAAAAAAGTTGAATATTCTTTTTTGATACCGAAATATATTTCCAACTGCCATCCCCGGTTAAGAGTGAAAAAATTAAAAGTATAACAAAATAATGTGATGGGAGAGTAGAATAGGAAAGTAACGTTTATTTCATTTGAAAGTGGAAGAATTTGGATTTTTATTTAAAATATAAATTTTTAAAGTAAAAAAATATATAAATTAAAAGTTGTCATTTTTAATAAACTAATATATGTATTTAATACAAAAAAAAAAACAATTTTATATTAAAATCTTTTAAACTAAACAAAAAATAATAATAAATAAATATTTATTTAATTAAAGTGAAATTACTGAAAAGTTGATCCTGCAAGTAACGTTTGTACATATAACGGAAAACGAAATTTTTTCTTATTTTATTTAATTTAAATGAATTAATTGTTTGATTAATTTAATTTCTTTATTAAAACAAAATATAATCAAACGTTTTAATATTCAGTGGTCGCTCATCGCAATTTTTTTCGGTAATTGCAAGAACCTTGGTTTGATATCGGTTGCGCAAATCGAGCTCGTACTGATATTTTTTATTTGTCTTTTTCATTTTAATTTTTTTATTTCAATAAATTATATTTTTTTTAATTTTCATTTAATATTAAAAATTTATTACTTTAATGTCTATTTGTAGTTAACTTTACTCATTTAATTTTTCTGCTCATTTTTTTTTTTTTTTTGTAATTTCAACAATATTCATCTATGACCCCAAAAAGTTTATATTTCCTGGATCCTTATTGATAGGGAAGTCGGTATAGCGATGTCCATCTGTTAGTCTGTTTGTTCAAATCAGTTTTTAGAAAGCTTCTGCTGTTTGATATGTATGTTTTTTACATCATGGCACATTCAGTTCCCTATATAAAGGTTTCAATAAAGTCAAATAATAATAATACCCTAATAATTTAATACAATTTTCTACCCCTAGCTGCCATCTAGGATGCAAAATCAAAATAACTGTCACAACCTCCCAATAAAATCGGGAAATTTTTCTAAAAAAAAATTTTTAAAAAGATCATATGAACCGAGAGTCATAAAACTAGGTGCCGTATTTTTTACTTATTTAATTTAAAAACATGGAAAATTTTACCATAATTTTAAAAAATTTTAGAATTTTTATTTTAAAAAGGCGAAAAAAGAGAAATAAAATCTTTGAATTTAAATATCTTTTAAACAATAAGATATAGAACAGTAAAATGGTTTTTTCTTCATATTGTGAAAGTAGTTCCAGCTCCCATATGTTTTTCACACTCAAGGTGGTCAGCTTTACACCACTGTCTGTGCTTCAGTTACACACTCCAGCTAACAATACTTTGAAATTCTAACTCCTCTTCTATCAATGTCCCAAGTATTATCAAGATCAGTGCAGCAGTTTCAAAGATCCAGATTTATTACCTTTTTTTTCAAAAAGCTCCACTGTGTAATGTGATCACAGTGTAAGTTATCTCATGAAGTTTTTAACTACAAAGTTTTTGCTAAGGGAAAACTTTTTAAAAGTTTTAAAAGCATATAGACACAAGAAATTTAGGGTAAGCACTTCTCTTTTCATGTGTTAGAAATTATGCTAAAAATCTGTTTCCACTAAGTCAATTATGCTGAGAAGCATTTAACAGAATTTCCAAAAATAAATATGAAAAATGGCAACACTGAAAATAAAAACTAAAGAGTGTTCTCTTATTTAAGTAATAAATGATTAGTCAAAAATGATAAAAAGGCATAGTTGCCAGATAAAATTGGTGAAAATTCGACAAATTTTAAGAAAAAAAAATCGTCATACCGACTATTTGAAATAGTCAAGATCAAAAATTTTATTTTTTTATATGTTAATGAAAATTTTCTATGCCTTTTTCGATGAAAATTTAAATTTCAAATTGAAAAGAAATTAATAAAAATTATATATATTTTATATTGTCGGCCTATTATGAAAGACAAGTAGTATCTATTAAGTCTAATAATATATCATAAAATGATTAGTATGTAATTTTGTATGACTTTCCAAGAAAAAAATAAGCTCGTTACCTTGTCTCTTGAAAAATTAGAAAAAAAACTCATAGACGCTTTTATAAGCTGATCTACGATATACGAAATTCAATTTTAAATGAACCAAAATGTCAAATTTGGCAACAGTGGAAAAAGGCGTCTAATAAAATAAAGCTCTAAATATTATTGTTAAAGAGAAAGCAGAATTGTAAAGTTGATTAAATTTTCAAAATAATAATATAGTTTAAATTAAAAAAAAATTTAGGTGATTTTTTCTAATAAATTTACCATAAAATTACTGAAAATCAATTTTATATTTACGAAGCTAAATATATTTAAATTTTGTAGTCATTTGAAAATTATGTCTTATTATATCGTATTTCTTCACAATCCTAAGCATTTTTTAACGTTAAATTATTTAAAATTATTACAATTAAAAATATGGTTAATTGATTTTAGTCCTCTTAAATTAAATAAATAAATAAATAAAAAAAAATAAATAAAAATTAACTGGATCCTAATTTTCCATTTAAATTTGAAACTACACATATCCATTTTGGTTTTATAGTTTATTCTCATTTTAAGAGCCCTAAACTTAAGGATAATTTCACTTTTTTTTATTATTTTTAATAATTAATTTATTTTTAAACATGCATTTAATATTTTAAAGCTAAAAGGAGAGAAGAAAAAAAATTATCAAATTGTTTAATAAAAAAAAAAACAATTTTTTTACTTTTTTTAATTTCTTAAAAAAATACCAACTTATATTTATTTTATTTCTTAGTTTAAAAAAAATATATAAAATCAAGACATTAATAAAATAATTTTCTTAAAAAAAATCACACAAATTTTACACTTCTTTGTTTTTGGATACGCAAAATTTTGTATGATTTTAAATTATAATTAGGGATAATTAAAAAATTATTTTGTTTACACTAAGATTAAATATTTTTTTATTTCCTTATAAACATATTGATAATTAAGTTTTCTAAAACTAAAATATTTAATTTTTTAGATAAAAGTCTCTATATTTAGTATATAATAAATTGAAAAATATATATTTAATACAACTAAAATATAAAAATAATAAACTGCGTTTTTAATTACGTTTAAAATATCTAGAAAATATAAAGAAAGAAAAACTCAATAAGTCCACAAAGTTTTGGATGTAAACTCAATTTTATTTTATTTGTATTAATTAATAAATAATTTGATTAACTAATTTCACAAAATGTCTGATTACAAGTTTTGAGATTTATTTATAGTCTAAATCCTTATAAAAATATATTTTGCAAAATAAAGAAATAAATCTTAAACTAAATATTTAACATAATTTAATTTAAATTTAATTAGATAAAATCTAATTAATACATAAATCGTCGCTAAAAATATAAAATATACATAAAATCCCTTGTAGTCTATCCATATAGTAAAAATATATTTGATCAATTGTCATTGAAGTTTAAATAAAATAAAAAGAACTAAAATAATAAACAAACTAAAGGGTTAAGAGTCTACCATGTTAAATGTTTTTAATTAAAAAAAGAAATTATATATCTTTAACTTTCTTAATATCAAATACCCAAAAATCTTTGATTTATATCTAAATTCAATTCATTATAGAACAATGAATTGAAATTTGGGAGATTATTGAATAATTAGCCTCAAAATAAAAAATATTTTGCAGTTTATTTGTTTTAAAATATTCGAACGAATTTCCTATTTCGAAAAACGAAAATTTCGAATCACTATTCGCATTTTAAGGTTAAACAGTAATCTGTATGCATTATTTTAGTAGAAAATCACAATAATTTTTTAATTCCAATGAATTTACCAAACATTTTAACTCTGTTCAATACTTGTCAGACTTTCAAGTTTTAGTCAGAATTTACAGGAAAGCGTTCCCATACTAGGAATTTATTAGGTATGTAGAATATACCGCCAATGTGACCAGATAATTAATTATTAAATATGTAATAAAATCTAATAAAAAGTGATTTATTTTAATTTTCATCAATAACAAAAACGACAAAATAAATACATCAAATCTATAAGTTTTCGACACCGTTTTCTATCACATATCTGTATATGTATTGTGTTGTTTTTCTGATAATTTCTGATTAAAACCCGTAAATTTGGCAAGTACTGGAACAAGAGCTCTTATTGCAATTTATTAGAAATCAATACATTTCAAAACAGCCAAAGTAAATCTTATGAATTATAGCTTAACTTCTTTGAGAACCGAAACGATCATGAGGTTTCGAATGAGAAAGTTTAGTTTTAAAAATTTAGATACAAAATTTTATAAAAAGACAGGATACTAATGTAATATCGAGTATTTCAAAATTCCCTGTAATTTAAGTATGCAAACGACTAACGATATATGAAGTGTCCTTTAACAATAGGCTTTTACAACTGTAAGTGTTGTCTGCTGATATTTCAACTGTTAAGATACATATATAAAACTTCATATTAACAATATTTTATTTTTAAAATCATAAAAAATAATCTGTAATTCCAAATAAACATTGTATCAGGCCTGTTACATATTGTAATTTCGTTGTTTCAATCCCTATCAATTTTCCTTTAAACTATATGCTGTATAAAAGAAAAACATGACAAGTAAAAAGAATTCTTAAACACAAAATTATAAATATTGAAAATACCTATAAACAAAAATCAATTCCACTTCGAATTGCTTTTTATACAGTCTTACGGCCTGTGCCACGATGTCGAACGCAAAATTCGTTCCGACAATTTGTGTGGAAAACAACTAATAAATTTCCATTTTTCCCATTCATTTATTCGAAAAGAATTTTTCGGTCGACATCATGAGACAAGCCGTTAATTCTTTTTTTATTTGTGATTAGAATTTTGTGGCCGACCTGCATATATATATTTTTTAAATTGGCAAATAAAAACAACTACTGTTTCTTCGAATTAAATAATACTTACTTACTTTCTTCATGTTTATGTCTTTCTACCTATAAGGAATATTTTTCTTCGATTATTTTTTTGTAAAGAAATCAAATCACACAACAAGGGCAATTACCAATAGCAATTTGTTTTTGGTCCTACGAGCCTGATGCTAGTATACAACGTCAGCATTATAGATCCTGAAAAATCATTCAAGCCTTTTTCATAAAAATTTTCTAGGCTGGTCACTTTTTCCACAAAATTTAAAGATATATAATTAAAATAAATATATACATAACTATTTCAATATTTTTCTTTCTATTAATTGAGCAAATGGTTTATTTTTTAGAGTACAAATTAAAAATCATTAAAAAAAAAATTAAAACGTTTGTTTGTTGTTGATTTTTGTAAAATATTTTGTAAAATATAAAAAATTTCATATATTTTTTTGTAAGTTTAAATGTAAAAGCTTGGTTATGTTTTTTTCTTTAAATTACAACATTTAAGCTTAAAAATTTAACTTGATTTTTTAATTATATTTTTAATATTTTTTTATATTTCTTTCACACATTAAAATCTTAAAAATTATTTTCAATAATTACATTAAAAAAAGAAGTAGAGAAAAATAAGCGTTTGTTTTTAACAGAAGAATACAATTTCAAAACATTACATTTTGTTTTTCTTTTTTCAAGATATATAATAATAAATTTTTTTCTTTAAGTTTCAAATAAAATTCTAAAATTTTAAATTTTAATTAAAAATAATAAAACAATTAATTAAATTTAATTTTTAAATTATAATTATGTTAATTAAAAATAAGAATTTCTCACCAGGCAAACTATTAAATAATTTCTGTGTTCATCTTTTTGTTTTGTTAGTTTATTCTTTCATTTTTTGTTTATGTTAACTTTAATTTACGTTTGCACTAAACCTCTAATATCTGTTCCTATCAGTGATCCTCCACCTTGAGTTGAATTTGCTGCTGCTGTTATGCCAATCGTTCCAGCTGCTCCTGCTACTCCACCTCCACCGACAAATAAAGCTGATGTATCCAGTATTGTATTGGCTGTTGATCCATTACAAAGATCGCCATTATCCATTAACATATCGTCGTTGAAATCGAGAAAATCACCCAATTCAGAGCCAATTGTTTGTTGTAATGTTTTTAAGTGTTTATCTGCAAGTTCGATAGCTCGTTCGATTTCATCACTTTCATCTTGATGGACTAGAAGATAGGAGAAAAAAGAAAAGGAATTAATATGTAATTGACAATGAAAAACACGTAGGCGTATGTATAATTATCATTTTTAATATTCGAAGAACCAAATATTTCTAATGAAAAAAGCAGTTAAAGTTAAAAATTAGCTTAAAAAGCTATGAAAAGCATTTATAGTTTTTTATTTAAAAAGTAATTAAAATTATTTAAAAACAAAAAAATCTAATATTTTTTAATATGATCCAAAGAATCGAAATATATATAGTTATTTATTCATATTAATGTAGTATAAACTCACCTGTTGTAAACAATTCTTTAAATGCATCTTCTGGCAGGGAATTTAATACATTCTCCAAATCGTGCTCTTCCAGCAAATGGGTATCACCTAAAGGTATATCATCTACAAACAAACAAAAAGAAGGGATACAAATCAGTTTAACCTCTAAATAAAATGTTTTTGAAATTACCTTCTGGACCGCCCAACATTAACTCAGGATCACTTAAACCACCCAATCCGGTATCCGCCGAACTGGCCGAACTATTTTCACATATACTCAACATATCCTGAGTAAGAAAATCATCGGCTGTAGGCAATGATGTGGTCGAACCCATGCCCGAAGAGGTGAAATTTGAATTGGAGTTAGTATTTAGCAAATTAACATCGTTTGTTTTGTCGGCTTGATTTTGTTTTTGCGTTAGCAAGGAAAATTGTGTAATGAAATCTTTAAGTTCGGTTGGTGTGGAAGCTGTGGCATAATTGGCCGTAGCCGTAGGGAAAAAGGAATGTTTATCATTAATATTAAGGGGCTGAAGTTGTTGTTTTTGTTGGTGATGATGTTGTTGTGGCTGATGTTGATATTGTTGATTGTGGTTATCATGACCAAAACTAAACAAATGTTGGGATAAACCATGAGCCACCAAACCGTTACCGCTAAGGGGAGCTAATGCTGGTGGTGGTAATGAAGAGGTTGTTGTTGAAGTATTTGCTATCAATGAGGTTGCACCATATAAGTGCTGATGTTGCTGTTGTGGTTGCTGACGTTGATATTTTTGTTGTGGCTGTTGTTGTTGCGAGGTACTGGATGCTGTTGAATGTTGTGAATTGCTGGCTATAGATTCTAAAGATGTCGTACTACTTTTACGTTTCAAATTAGTTGTTGTTAAACGTGGCATTTGAGGATTAGTTAATGTAGTTGTTGTTGGTGCATTAACAATTTTTTCCGTATTCTTCTTAACACGTTTTTGTGGTCTACCCACTGGATTGCCAGAGAAACCAGCAGCCACAGCAGTTGTCATTTTACGTTTACGTGCTTGTTGATTTACTAATGCTGGTCGTTTCTTACCATTACTGTTATGTTGGTTTAATGGTAATTGTTGTAAAATGTGTTGTTGTTGTTGCTGCTGCTTCTGTTGATAGTTTTGTATTTTTATCAACATTCCTCCTCCTGCTGCTCCTGTTACTGCAACAGCAGCTACTTTTCCTTTACCCTCCGAGCTTTTGTTGTGTAATATTTTTGATGTTGTCGTTAAGATTGATTCATTTATTGCCATGGGATTTGTGGTGATTTTACGTGGTCTTTGTTCATATAAAAGACGATTGTAAGCATCACGTTTGCGTGCATGTTCCATGCACAAGGGCAAATCATGATTTATATCGAATACTGGTACTCTACATTGTGTATTATCGGCAAATTTGGCGGTACACGGCAAGAAGACATGTTGGGCTGAATTATAGACGATATGTTGTTGGCAGTGTGAGGCCATTTCCAAAGTATAGGCATCACAACCATTCACGCAACAGCGTTTAACATTGGCGGGTGATCTGAAAAACGAAGCAGACATATGTATATAAGAGGGTATAATTATGAAATGGATTGAAAACATTTTTTGAATTTAATGAAATGAAGATTCGTTAGGTTCTTTATTTAAAGTATTCAAAAGGAATTTATTCAATATAAAGTGAATATAACAAAAGTTTTAAAAATAAAGCTTTGTTAAATATTTTTAAAATTAAAATTTTATAAATTGTAAAATTTAAAACATTTTTCGAGTTTTAATAAGTAAGTTATCTACGCAAATGGGAAATTTTTAAAAAATCATCAAATTCTAGATTTGAAAAATATTTTAACTGAGATAAATTAATACAGCAAAATTTAATTCAAATACTTTCGGTTAAAAAATAAAGTGTTTTCCTGCTTGAAAAAGTGGGTTATTTATTTTAAATGAATATAATAAATATTTTGTTTAAATGCTTTCGGGTTAAAATGTAAATGTTTTACAAAAATAGTTTCGCTTAAATGTTTTCAGTTTAGAAAATAAAGTTTGGTTAAGTTTTATAAATTGTCAAATTCCTTAACATTTTTCTGGATTCATAATTTAGCCAACCTTTCTAAATGCTAAATGAAAATAGCAAAAATTTCTTACAATTACTTTCGGTTTAAAAAATAAGTTTTCGCTAAGCTTTATAAATCATGAAATTTTCAAAAATTTTGTAGGTTTAATATGCTAATTTTCCACGCTAAGTGAATTTAACAAAAATTACTTGCAAATACTATCGTTTTAGAAAATAAAGTTTCGCTAAGTTTTATAAATCGTACTTTTTTTCTTTTTTTACAAATTAAAAAAGTTTGCTATAAAAATTTGACTTCATTATTACCATCCTCTGTATTCACATAAAATTTGGCACATATATAGTTCAGAAGAACATATGGTTAATAAGACCTATATTTATTTATTGGATACCACGCCCCTTTTTACGTCCACTTTTTGTAACAAATTATTTTATTTAAGTTTTCTAATTTTTTGTCACGAAAACCACTAAATTGGAGCACATAAAATTTGGCATATATAAAATTCGGAGGAAGAGACTATATTTTATATGACTCTTTTTCGTCCACCTTTTATAACAAATTATTACACTTAACTTTTCTAATTTTTTGACTAAATCTCTAAATCGGTTTATATATACTCATAGTGTGTAGGTGAGTAATGCTGATTAGACATATTCATTAAAAGGTCACGCACATTTTACCGCACACTTTTGAACGTAAAGCTTTGTGATTTATTTGCCATAATACATATTTGTTACGACATGAAAAACACATTTGCAGAAAGGCAGTATGAAAGGAACTTTTAAGCTTTGAAGCCTACTTTATGTAAAAAAATATTTTACTTAATTTTTCATATATGTTTCAATTCACATAGCTTTTGTACTATTTTTTTTTTTTTTTTTGTTACTTTTTGAGAATTTTAGAGTTTGTGAAGTTTAAAAAATGTTTTTTGTGGATAACTTCAGATGATCAGCGAAAAATTGCAAAATAAACTAAAAAAAATGAATTTTTAATGTCGCACCATGTTATTATTATTATTTTTAGACAACTAAGTTTATCTTTTCACACAATATTGCTACTTGCACCCATTAGCAAGAAATCATTTAAAAAATATATCATTTTCATTGACAAAATTAACTTAAAAGGCACAATTTTATCAAATTGTTAGTATCTGATAATAGATTTTTACTAAAACTTCAGAATAGCAGAAAATATTTACTTTTATTCATAATCTAGCAAAATTTTTTTCAGAAGTAAAGGGGAGCAAACAAAGATTATTCTACATCAAACGAAATAAATTTGCCAGAACTCTCAATTTCAAATGTTTTTTTTTTTTTTTTTTTTGATATGTAACGATATTATTTTTAAGAATTACAATAGCTTTCAACTTATTAAGTTATTCATATCTCCTGTAAAATTTTAAAGTGTTAATGACCCCTTTGCGTTTTAGGTGTCAATATATTCGTTGGAAATAAATCAGTAATTTCTAATCAGCCGGTCATATCAACACAAAAATTCTCACAACGGTATTTCATAGAGCTTGAACGTTTTTAAAGCGTTTGCTAATTTCGTGTTTCTCATCCGATTTCACTATTTTTGTAAAAAAAAAACTCTTTAAAAAAGCGTCATAGCTCATTCTCTACTTCTTTAAGAAAATATTTTATTTATTTGCGGAGATCAGTCCTAAGAATAAATCAAGTATAACTTGTTAAACTAGATCCTTCAATATTTTAAATTTAGACCATATGTTCTAAAATTTCAAAGTTGGAAATAACAAAAAAAAAAGGCAATGTGTTTTAAATCGTTTGTAAGTGTGTTTTACCAGACTTTTCGGCAATTGTGAGAATTGCTTTTATTAAAATGTAAAACTTTGTGCATTGTATTATTTTTTTTTTGCATATATAACTATGCCAAACTTGGATTCTACAGGATGGAGATGGAGAAAAATCTACTGAAGCTTCCTACAATATATCAATGCTGAAATCTCACTATGTAATCCTCCGACAAGTACTTGCTACATATTTAAAAGTGCTGACATATTTAAAAGTGCTCTTTAAACTAGTAAAATTTATAAAAACTCAAGTGACTTAAGAAATAGAATTCTTAAAGCCCTATGTGTCGATTTAAATGAAGAACATAAGAAACAATCTTAACATTAAACTACAAGGCAGACAAGTAAATATGTTAAATGAATTTGATTCAGTAATTTCTTTTATGTGCAATATTTCTTTAGGGAAAAAACGTCTTTAATCCCCTCTATCAAAATATTCCTCATTTCCACTGCTGAACGATATCTTCAATTCATTTGATGTTCAAAAAGAACATGTGAAAAGTATAATATTATACGTACTTGGATTCACTTCACGATGAATTGTCCCGATATTATCCGGAGCTTAAACCAATTTTTGCCAAACCAGTTTAATTCATAATCTACTCAATATTGCTATTGATGACATACTCGATAATTTTTTAACAATACGCAATAGAACTAAAAATAATTCATGTGCCAAAACATCTGACTTTGAATCTATGTTCGTTGAATATTTTTGGTTAAAATATTATAAAGTTTACACGGTAGTTGAGAATGAAGCGTTGAAACTTTTGCTTCAGTTTGTATCTATGCACATATTTGTGCGATGCAAGTTTTTCTGCCCTACAGTTCATAAAATCAAAATTTAGATCACGTTTGGATGTGGAAATTGAATGTTAAAAAGTTAATAAAAGCAAAGATATTTTATTACATTTAATATTTTTTTTTTTTTTCATTTTTTCATAGTTTTCTGCTATGCTAAAAATAAAAATGTGGTAAGGGGTCCGCGAAAAAACAAAAAATTTCTAAAGAAACTAAAAATATATGATAAATAAGGATTCTCAAGGGCAAACAATAATATGTGACCAAGATAAAGTGAATTGCCTTAATAATTATTTTATTACGAGTGTGGAAAATCTTAAAAGGGAAATTGAAATTTATCCTGGTGATGAGTTCAATTCTTTACGGACTCTTTCTCAGTCACCTCATCGTTTTACACTTTGTAACGTTAATGATAATGATATGTTTGAAATAATCCAAAATTTGAAAGATAATAAAAGTCCAGGCTTTGATTGTATTTCGCCTAAATTTGTAAAAGAATGTAGAGATATTATAATCCCGATATTAGAAGATATTTTTAATAAAATTGTTAACAATTCAGTGTACCCTGACATCTTAAAAGTGCACAAAATAGTTCCAATTCCGAAAGAAGTTAATGCAACAAATATAGATAAATATACACCTTCTGCTGTTCTTTCTACAATTGATAAAATTTTTGAGAAGATTCTTTATGATAAACTTCTATTTTATATGGAAGAAAATACTTTTTTATACAATTATCAATTTGGATTTCAAAGGGGTTATTGTACTGAAGATGCTGTGTTGAATGTAGTGCAATTCATTTGTAGTGGGCTTGATGGAAGTTCTAGTGGAGTTGCTGGAATATTTTTTGATTTTACTAAAGCTTTTGATTTAGTAGATCATGAAATAATGTTACAGAAATTAATGAAATATGGTATTCAGGGACGAGAACTTTTATTGTTTAAAAATTATTTCGTTAATAGAAAACAATATGTTAATATAAATAACACGGACAGTTTTCTTGGTTCTGTTGATTATGGTGTACCGCAGGGTAGTGGATTGGGCCCTCTTTTGTTTTCTATATATTTAAATGATTTAAAAAATCTGAATTTAGATGGGCAACTTTTTATGTTTGCAGATGATGTGTGATTGTTTTACCCCTACAAGTACGATTTATCACTTAAAACAAAAATTGAAAGAGATGCTGCTTTGATATTTGAATTTGCGCGTTTAAATCGTTTAGTTCTTAACGCTGATAAAACCAAATTAATACGATTTAGACCACATGCTTTAAGTATAAATAGTGATTTCAACGTGTTTATTAATGGAAAAGCTCTGTATGAAACCCATACCGTTAAGTATTTGGGAATCACATTGCAAAGTAAAGGATTTACATATAACCGATTTGAAAAGGAAAATAGCTCCAGCAATTGGAATTTTATTTAAATTGAAAAATAAACTGGATATTAAATCAAAGATGATGATATTTCAATCTTTGATTCAATCGCATTTAAATTACTTAGCAATTATATATGCTTACAATAAAAATAACATTTCACTGAAATCGCTTCAATGCATGCAAAACAAAGCATTAAAAATTATTTACAAGCTACCAATACTGTATTCAACTGTCACATTGTACAAAGATATAAGCAAAACAATTTTACCAATTTATGGATTGCATGAGTATCAGGTGTTAATGTTTGTTTTTAAATGCATTAATCATATTGGTCACTAAAGCATAACTTTTTCTCAACAGCAATTTAGTCTTAACACACGAAAACAGAACAAATTTAAGAATTCCTCGATGTAGACTAGAAACTATCAAGCAACGCATTGATTACGTGGGTGCTGTAAAATTCAATAATTTACATGTAGATTTGAAATCAATTAATCGAATTTCATTATTTAAATCGTCTTGTAAACAACATTTATTAAACAACTTTGATACGATTTTGTAATTTTTTTTTTTTTTTTTTTTTTTTTTTTTTGTAACAGTTTCTTATACATATTTATTGTAATTTAATAATCTTAACCTTAAGTTAAGTTTTATTTGTACTTTTGACAATGAATTAATTTGCCAACTTGCCTCAATAATGCCTTACTGCGCTGAGGCCGAAATTAAAATGTATTTAAAATATTTTGTACAAATAAAATTTTTTCTGTAGAAAAGTTTTTTCTATAGAAAACAAAAAAAAAGTACAATATTTAATTACTAAAAACCAATTTTTTTACCCAAAAATTTCCAATTTTCAATAGTTAATTTTTTTTAGGTTTAAATTGCATCTAATCAAGAAAGATATATTTTCCGTAGTAGGGTTTCTCGAACTATAGTCCTCTTACATTTTGGGGTGGCACTTTCCTTAATACAGTTTTTCTGTATTAAGGAAATGCTCGAAATGTTAGTTGGAAAAGACCTCAAAATTTTTAGGGAAAATTCAATTGTGAATACAAAAAGTGTATCTTTCGCAACATGTTTTATCTCATATCCTTGAAATTCCCTACTTGATGTACTGGGCTCAAGATTTGGATTGGAAATGCAACATTTAAATAAAAAAATATTTTTCAGTCACGTTACTGGAGGTTTATCAACAGGCAAATCTCTTCGCTATTGGCGTATAATTCTTAGATCTGATTGTGTTCGCCTAATTTTTAATTCAAGAAAGCTAACTTAAATAATTCTCATGACATGCAATAATCTAATATAATAATAAGTGACAGCTAAATAGTTTAATAAAAAATATTTTCATGAAGTTTTAAACTGTAATAGATCTGTAGATACTAATTCCCCTTCACAGGGCAAGGTATCATTTTTTTATATTTAAGATGATCCATTGAGTACTTTCAAATCAAAATACGATAATTTGTTTTTATGGAACATGTGAGTTCCTGTGGTCGTAAAGAAATAAAGTTATTCCTAGAAATTGTAAATGATTTTAATATAATGGCTATCTAAACGATTTTAAGCGATAACTAGTGATCGGAAATATAACTATATTAGATAAAAGTCATAACATCAACTTAAGTTTTATTTTCATGTTTTTTTAAATAAAACCTTTAGATTTAACATTGAAGAATATGTTACTTTTATTTTACTTACTCTTTTTTATTTTGTTCACTTTGTTCATATTTTCTCAACAAACGATCGACGCACATAAGGCGACGTCTTGCAATTTGTATGGGTAATTTTTGCAGAGATCTTGTGGAGAGCAGTTGCATAGCTTGTCGTCGCAACTGTTGTTTATACACGGCAATACGTTCTTCTCGGGCCAACGAACGATTTATGGACTTATCCATCGTTAGTAATTCGGATGACCACGAAGAAGACAATTTACGAAAATCATATGAATTAATCCAATACTGTTGTAGACAATAGGGTAAGCCAGTGGCTGTTGCCAAATGTGTTGTATCCAAATCAATATTATGTTGGGACATTTTAACTATGGCCACGGCACCTTTAGTTGTACTACTACAACCCATTTGCCAATTGTAGGGCAAGTCATGAGAATGATGATTTGTTGAGGTTAATGAATTTAATTTGCGGGTTGTTTTATATGTTGAAATGTGCGTTGAGTTTTTCATTTTGGAATTTGTCTCCATTGTAGTTATTGAGTTGTCAGTGGCTGATTTCGTTAAATTTGCAGAATTTGTTGCTGTTTTAGAATTAGCTTCTTCAATATAGTTTGACTGAGAGTTTAAAGCTGTAGTTTTTAACTTGTTTTGTTTTTGCTGTTGTATGGAAGACGTATGGATCTGTTGTTGTGGTTGTTTTGTTGTTTTCGAGGCGGGTATTGTTGACAATTTCTTATTCACATTTGTTTTGTGTTGTTGCTGTGCAGATGACAAGGGTGGTGGTATAGGTGTTTGTTTTGGCTGCTGCGTATTAATTTCAGTTTGTGGTTTAACAAATTGTACATTATTCGAAGATTTCTCATTCGCTGGCGGTACCATAGTCATACGAAATATGACATTTACCGGTATTTCATTTAAATCTTCATTTTCGGAATGTTTAAGTGGACTACTTGCCGCCATCGTTGTGGTGGAGGTGGCGCTGTTGTCCACCATTTTTAAAGAAGCTGTCGTTGTGGATATTAATGGGGAGGGAGGTGCTTTCAAAGGTGGTGTAACAGATTTGCCATTCTCTGGAACACTAACTTCAGCTTCCATTGATTTTTTAGATTTTTTTAAACATTCCACCTTGTGTAAATGCTGGGCCAATGTATGATTATGAAATTTGGATGGGGGCAAACATTGATTTGGGGATTGAGAACTTTGAGATGATGGTGGTGCCAGTGGCGGGACTAATGGCGTATGTACAATAATAGGAGCTACTTTAGCCATGGCCGTTGTAGTCAGTGAGGGTGTCAGGGTTGTTGTTGTTGCTGCTGAAGTGTTGCCAACAGCAGCAGTTTGTACTGTTGGCGTTACACAACCCATGATAGGAGTTGTAATAGTTGTTTGAGATGTTGTTGTTATGGATTTTGATGCCACCACATTGCTTACTGTTGAAGCTGTGTTTCCGATAGTTGTGGTTGTTGTTGATTCCAAGAGTAATGGTGTCTGCCATAATGATGGGGTTGGTGGAGTGTACAGCGGTGGTGGTGATATAGATTTTAAATCTCCCTCATACACAGAAGATAATGATGAATTTATATAGTTTTGATGATGATGAGGTTGGTAATGTGAATGTTGTTGTTGTTGCAATTGTGGTCTTACAATACAAACATTTGTTAGTTTTTTACTATTGTTGCAATTGTTGTTTGTTGTGGTAGTTGTTGATGTTAGAGATTGTGTTACATTACTTTTAAATGTGGGTACTGTGCAAGTATTTGTTGTTGTTGCAGTTGTGGTTAATGACGATGATGATGATGATGATGATGACAAAAAAGACGCCTGCGTCTTTATTGAATTTAATGTTATCTTTCCATTTGTTTCAGTTAAAGGTAATTTTTGTTGTGGCAATTTTCCAATACTTATTGTTGTTCCGGTTGGTAAATCATTTAATCTGGTACGCGTTTTCTGTAACAAAATTCATTAAAATCATTGTACATAAAGTAATAATGGGGGTTATTATATTCACAAAAAACTTTTAAATTTAAAAGGCTTTTTAGAAGAAATTTTTCATACAAAATCTAAAATTGGTTTGTGAATACGGAGGTAAATGTTCAAAATTCTAAATTATCATAAATACTATTTCTTCCATTCATTTTATTCCTTAATTTTACCTGTGTATTAAATAATATAGGTGGTGTTGTTGGCACTGATTCTGTGAACACATACGGATCTTCTTGTTGTACTACTGCTCCTCCCCCACCACCACGTGTGTTACGGTATCCTTTAATAGTATTATTGTTGTGTTGGTGGTGGTGTTGGCTGTTACTGTTTAAAGTTTTACAATTGCTGTTGTTGTTATTATGGTTGTTGTGGTTGAGATTGAGATTGTTGCTGTTGTTTGTTATAAATCTTGATGCTTGCTGACATGACATGTCCCGGTAAAAAAGTTCTATATATTTTTTTTTTTTATTTCTTGTTTCTCTATTATTATTTTTTCTGCTTTGTTTAGTATTCAATTGTGGCAGTCTCTTTTCTATATATATATTCTAAATAAACTTCCTTAATTTACAATTCAAATTTGTATAATTAGCTGCGTTTAAAATAAATAATAAATATTATTAAAAAAACAATAAAAAAAATATTTTTTTTTCCGTAATAAAACCAAGAAAATATGTATAAATAAAAAACCTGTAATGAGAAAAATAAAAGAACAAAAACAAGCATTTAGTATAATATAACAAAAATAAATAACAAATATATAGTAGATAAAATACATAAATAAACAGAATACCAATATGTATGTATAGAAATTATAATTACATTAATCGTTTCAACTAATTGTAATAATTTTTTGTGGCATAGAAAATATAAAAAGATTTTTTAAAGCCTACATCTAAATGTTTAACACGCCATGAAGATAACATGCAAAGAAACAAACAAACGAACGTCATATTCTCTTTTCATAATCTAACTCTCTTATAAAATATAAAATGTCGATACATTAAATTAGCGATTATGTATCAGAAAATAAATACATAACTGATGGTACCGAATTTTGAAAACACTTAAATTATGTATGCGAAGTATATAGATCGCAAACTTGTGAATAAAACCTTCATTACTTTGTTATCATTATTAATTCCAACATTGTTATGAATGGCAAGAGGAATAAAAAATTAAACTTTGGCTGCAAACATTTTTCAAAAAAGTTAAAATTTCTGAAAAGATTTATTATTATTTTTTTAATAAAGAAAAAATTTATTTAAAATATAATTAGCTTTTTTTCCAAAATAATTATTCTTATAAAAATTCAATAAAACCTGATCAACATCATCTAAATTTTCTGGTATTAGAACATTAGCAACTAGCATAATAGCAACTAAATATAGTAGAGAATTTGCATATCGTTTTTAAAGCCTTTTAATTATTATTTACTTAATAATAAATAAAATGAATCCATACACCTACATTTTAAAAATATATCCATACATATGTTGCTTTTGATATATTAATGTACATACATATATATGTAAGTGTGTAATATTTTTGAGGTTTGTTATAAAGTTTTGAATTACGAAATATGCAAATACATAAATGAACGAGAAAAAAGATATAGTCGGTTAAGACCCTATACAATTGTGAACGAGCATAAAAATTCGGTAAGGGGACTTACATATATTACATCTGTGGCCAATTTTACTAAATGTAAAGTAAAATATACAAATACAGAATAATGCGTTGATACTAACATCTAGTTAATTTTATGCACTTTAGGGCGATTACTGGAAGTGGGTTTATATGGGAGCTATGGTAAATTTTTGGCCGATTTGCATAAAATTTGCCAATGTTGTTTCTACTTACATAAAACTTATTTGCGTCGAATATTAACTTGATACTAACATTCGTATGGGATTTATGCAAGTTAAAGTGATTTTCGGAAGAGGGGTTTATATAGGAGCTATGGTCAATGACCGACTTCTTAAAATTTGGTACAAAGATTGATACTTGTACAGAACTTCTTTGCATCGAATTTCACTAAAATATTATTATTTTTAAGGCATTTTTCAGTGTTTAAACTCTATCCTGGAGGGATATTTGTATGCGGGCTAGGTGAAATAAATGGACCGATCACAACCAATTTCAATAGGCTTCGTCCTTGTATCATAAAAGACACACGTGCCAAATTTCATTGAATTATCTCTAAAATTAAGACCGTACTTTGTGCTTAAGGTTTACATGGACAGCCAACCAGAGGGGCATCTTTAGATAGATTTAAAAAATAATTCTGAGTCGATTGGTATACCTTAAGTTGGTTGTTGGATAAGTTTTTCTATGCGTTACAACGAACTGTGGTAGTGTAGAGATAAAAAGAAAAAAGTGATGGTTTTCGTAAGTCGTTTTTTACTTTTTAATTTAACTAGTTAAATAGTGCAAATGTAAATGGGGTAAGTATCCATTCCATCCTGTGAAGAACTTGTTCGTCTAGAATAAAAAGAAGATAATAAAGTGCTCAACGTAGTCATTTAATCTGAATCTTATAAAGCATCTATCGACTCTATTATTTGGTATTTTCCGCTCCACAAAATAGACAGTAATGGTAGGAAATGGTCCAGTAAGGCTAATATTCTATACTCCGGGAATTTGCTACAATCTTATGAATTCTATGGAGTGATACGAAAGTTACAGTCGAACACGGTTAGAACGGGCTCGAAGGGTCCGGCATGTACAGTGCCAGTTATCGGAACACAAAATTCGACCAGAAAAGTATTTTGGCTAATGTATGCTGATGTTATTTTGCATACGATTTTAAGCTAAGAATTCCAAAAATTTAAAAATTCCGAAAGAATAAGATAATTGATATATTTTTTTTTTTCTTCAATGCTTAAATATTGACTTAGTCATCAAACATATTAATATTAATCAATTTCATTTGGTAATTTAAGATTTATTCCAACGAACTGAAAATTGGTGCTATTTTTTTAACTGCCCATTTTCATACATTCCAAATATTTTATAAGTTTTTCACAAAATTTTCATTTATTTTACTTATTGGTAATAAAAAGATTTGAAATAAATCTAAGATTTGAAATAAATCTAAGATTTGAAATAAAACTATTTTATAGATCGAAGCTGTATGTATGTTCTATGCATAAAATATCTTGATTTTCAAAAAATTAAAACAAAGAAGAGAAATGCTATACGAAATTGAAGTAATAAATATTTATGTATGTAAATGTAAATAATTTAATGAAACGTAGAATTTTTTATATTATTTGTCACGTTATTTAATCACCTTGTAGTACAATGTGGTCACATAACACGTTTTCAATATACTCGTAAAATCGAATAAACCAAAGTGCAGAATTGTTATCGTCTCATTTTAAGTTTCTTATATTTAAATTAAAAAATAAAAACAGAAACAAAAAAACTTTTAATTGCAAAGAATACATAAAAGTACGCATTTATTTTATTTAAAATTACAATACAAACTAAACTAAATTTCAACAAAAAGTACAAAAATATAAATTGCGTACTTAAGTTTTCTTTATTCCTTTCCTTTAATCAAATAATATATATATATATATATATATATATATATATATATATATATATATATATATATATATAAATTTTATAAATTTATAAATTAAAAAGAAACAAAAAAGTATTCAGTTCTTTCACAGAATAAAAAATAATACCCAAACTTTTATAAAAACTGAATAAAGTTGCGCAGCAAAAGTTTTTCTACTTCGTTAAGGGCTTGAATACTATATTGGAATTTAATTAATTATTTTGCTTTTTTTGTTATTTAGGATTTTGTAGGATGTGTCTTATGTCGAATGTATTTCGGCATAGTGTTTTTTGAAGAAAGTTATTTCTTCGGTAATCATTACTAGAAAAAGTATGATTTTACAATTATTTTTCTAGATAATCCTGCAAGTTTTAATCAGATTCATGTCTGAACATCTGGAAATGTGGGTTATATGAATTCCTCGTTTTCACATCAGCTGAAGTGTGTATAGGTTTATTATCATGTCCGAAAGTTTTTCTTATTTTCATTAAAATTTTATTTGAAAATATTCTGTTTCAGATTTATCCATTATTTTATGAATAAATACTAAATTCCCAACACCGCCTGCCAACATACAACACTACACCATGCCACTGCCACCACCATGCTTAACAGTTTTATATACATATGTATATGCTTAGGATTCAAATTTTCAAAAACCTTTTTTCTACATACTAAATGGTTCTTAAAGTAAGATTCGTCCGAAAAAAAATTATTATTTCAGTACACATTTTGTTTCGCTATATAGCCATTGGTGTATTCTTGCCGCTTCTTTCTATAAAGATCGTTGACAAAAGGTTTATTTCGTGTTAATCGTGCATTATACCTAGCTGTTCTTAGAATGTACGTATAATATCAGCAGAAACACTTATTAAAATACTACTTTAACTTAATAGCTATCTTAGGCGCACTTTTAAATGGATCATCCCATAAATTTTCTTTTTTTCCTCTCTTGAAGTCAGTTGTGGAGAGTAAACTATTCGCAATTTATTTTCAATTCAGCTTTATTGTTTGAATATATTTATAACTTGTACAGTGGTTTAACTTTTTTTACTATACCATTTCCATTGTACAATTTTCAATTTTTGTGGAAGTTTAATATTATATTTCGGTTCAGAATCGTCAATTCCCTTATGCACGTTTTTCTAAGCTTATATTATACTTTCGGTTCTAGAAAAATACTAACTTTAAACCAGTTCTCAGTATAAAAATATTTCAAATGTGCTGTTATCCCTTCCCTATAGCGAATTAATAAAAAAAAAAACTGATGGATTGTCATAATTTTTGCAAACCTTTTTGTAGGGGTACCAAGACTTTTGCAATGCGTAATTATATATTTGTCACAATAATTGTTAATAAAAAGTTTTATTTTGTTGGATGTATTAACATTTTTGTTTATTTTGCTGTATTTTACGAAAAAATATGTTAAATAAAAAAATCATAATATAGTTAAAATATATATTTAAATAACCTGGATATGGTAGAGTTAGGGGTACATACACTTATGTTGTACACTGTGTAGGTATGCATGTATGTATGTATGTATAATGTATTTCTGCTGTTTTAATTTTATTTGTTTATTTTGGCTTTATCATTTATAACAGTTCTTTGTTGGTAAATTTATTATTGTTTTGTTTCCCCACACCTTATACCCTATCTTTCCCTTTTTTTAGTTTGTTTTTGTTTAAAATTTTTATAAAATTTCTTTTTTGTGCATTTGTTTTTATTTCCCTATTTTTCTCTCAATCTCGTTTTCTCTTTTTATTTTAAATTAAATAAAACGAAATAAAAACTTAAAAACAATATAAAAAACAAAAAAAATATCATCAATGGCGCAGTATCTTTGCATTTTTTTGCAAACCATTATTGTTATTAGTGCGTGTGTATGTTCATAAAGATTTTTGTTGTTATTTTTGTTGTCGTAGTATCAAATTTTGTCGTCCCCACAATTTTATTCTTTGCTCCCTTGTTATTATCTACATGCTATTTGTTTTGTTTATTTGTCTGTATAGGTATAAGTTTCGTTTTTGTTTTATTTTTCGATTTTACTGTGTGTGTGTATTTTTTTTAATATGATGATATTGTTTTTAGTCACCCATCTTTGTGATTCGTTAAGTGGAACCACTTGTTTGATGTTTTTTTATTATTATTTATTATTGTTTTTTTATTTTGCTATTGCATATTTACAAACCATAAAAAAATACTAAGCGCAATATTTTAATTTTTGCAATTGGTTTGTCATTTGTAACACGGAACAATAAGCTATTATTTATTTGTAACTTTCTAAATGCATTTTTTCACTACACTACATTTTAACCCGTTGTATTTGTAGTCTGTATCATAAAAAAATGTTTATATTCTTTTTTCCTTTAATAACAATATTTCTTTCTGTCGGTAATTTAAAATGTTTTCTTTAATTAAATATTTTTGATTATTAGACCCCAAATCATTCTGTTACTAAAAATCTCTTAATTTTCTTGTATACACATGTACTACCAAAAACGCAAACCACGTAACATACAATTTTTCAAATTCGGATTTAATGGAATATAGTTTATTTATCCAAAATACCTATAAGCTCCAATTTTCAGATTTATATCTCCAAAAATGACGATTATATTAACGAAATTCAATGCAACGTATCAACAAGTGAACAATTTTCATGTTCAAAAAAAAACAAAAACAAGTAACATCACATTTATCAAAAAAAAAAAAAAAAAAAAAATCAAAATATTTGACTTTTTTAAACGAATTTAGATTTGTAACCCAGCAAAAACTTTTTGGTTTTCGGTAATGACAACTACTTATTGAAGTAGTTTCTTGGTAATGAGGCGTCATTATTATTTGCCTACTCTGTATTACATTAATAAGTACTCAATAGTATAATAGCACAGCAATAATGCAATCACGTGGATGAGTTGGCTAGAGCGCTGGATTAACAACCAGAAGGTTGTTGGTTCAACCCCATTCTGAAGCTGTTAGTTTTTTATAACAAAATGTCTAGAGTCAAAAAAATAACTACATGAATTTGTGGACAACTCGAACAAAAATAACTAGTTATTCAGGCAAAAAATAAGTAGTTTATTTTTGTTTCCAATTATACCTGCTAGCTTACCAGGAAAGCAAAGCTTTTAATGGGAAATTACTAAAAATATAAAAACTATTCAAAATTTTTAAAAAATAGTTATTAAAAAATAATATAAATGAAAAAAATTCTGAAAAACTACTTTATTTGCTACCAAGAAAATATCTATTGATGTTTCATAAATTATTTAAAAGAAATAAAAATATTCTTCACCAATATATTGGGCGATAGTACAAGTTTTATTTTAAATTTTATTAAAATTAATTATTTTTTTCAAACTATGTGATAATGGTAATGGTATTTTAGCGGTTATGGTGTTTTGTGTTATTTCGGTAATATAAATAATATATCTATAATAAACATTATCTTAATATTATAAAAAAGGTTTAATTAAATAATTTAAACAATTAACAATGCTATGATAAATGTTTGAATAAAGAAAAAATCAATGAAGACTAAGAATATACAAATTAAACAATTTTGTATATAAAATTGAAAAACTACATTAAATGCAAAAATCAATATGGAAAAGTAATAAAGGCCATTAAATGCTATAAATAACATAGTGTCTACATTACACAATTTCTTATCAAGACAAACGTCAAACTTAACGCGAATTTGTGGAAGGTGGCAACAGTTGCACAAAAACAATAATATGGCGTATTCATTATTATTTTTTATATATGCAGTTTGGCAACTGCAACAACCAAAATAATAATCAGCTGTTCAACTAAGGTTATCTTGTTTATATTCGCACTGATTTTGACGTTTGTTTTGATAAAAATTTACCTAATGTAGACACTAGGTAAAAGAAATTACAATTTTTGTAATTTTATTACATATGTATTACTAAATTAATTACGCCGTGTTCAAATATCGCCAACAAAATTAAACTGGATATAAGAAGAATATGTCAGATATCTTGCAATCTTTTTTTAATAAAATTGTATTTAAATAATGACTAATATTCTATCTAATAATCTAGCTGCTTTGGTTGGTAAATTTTAAACCAACAAAATCGAGTAATCATAAAATCTGGCATCATAGTTGCTTATTTCGTATAATTTTGTTATTGCGATTACTTACTATGACTGTATGTTTATGTTTTTAAAGTGAAATCTCTGTTGTTATTGTTTCTTTTTTTTCTTGATTACTCATTGAACCAATTCAAAGAACACCACTAGACCACAAATTGTAATTTTATTTAGTTAATTTTTTTTTTTTTTGGCAATCACTTCAATATACATATTTTTTTATTTTTTATATTAGCGTAAAATTTAGTATTCAGTACTTTTTATTTTATTTAAATATAAAATCACATTTCTTGTTTATTTTGCTTTTTAGCACGAAAAAATAACTCAACACAATAAAAACATTAGGGTATTCGTCATCATATTTGTAGAGAGAACAATAAAAACAGTAAAACCACATACATGTACTAAACAAAAAAGAAAGAAAATAAAAAGAAAAATAAAAGAAAATATTTCACTAACAACACATCAGCAAAAACGTATGTATTTCTTTCTGAATTCTGTTGTGGCATCTCATTCATTGCCATTAACCTCATTATTATGATCAAACAATAATAACAATAAAACATGTCTCTTTTAAACTTAATCATCATGTTGATCATCATCATTATTACTGTTTTGTTTTTTTTTTAATGTTTGTCTTTAGGTTCAACTTCATTATAAGAACAAGATGAAAGAATTCTATGTATTATCAACAAGAACAGAAACTTTGTACTTTTAACATCAACAACATTTAACCATATTCAAAAGAAGAAATACAGTAATGTTGAAGAATTTAATCTTCATATTACAGTAGAGGGCCAATGTACGCGGCGACGGAGGCAACGTAATTAATAGTTCAAAAAAATTAGTTTGTTTACAAAAAATTGCTGTTAGACACAGCCGTGCGGAAAAATTTAATAATATACAACTTTTTTTGCATGCCAAGTTAAAGAACAGAACAGCTAATCACCCTCCGTCGCCGCGTTCGTTGACCCTCCATTATTAGGTATATTAAGCAGTAGTTATTTTAAAAATTTATAATAATAAAAATATGCACAAACAAATCAGATAAACTTTTAAGAAATATATGAACAACATTTTAACGATTTTCATCTCTCTAATCGAAGTTAAAAGATTTAAAGCCAAATATCGGCGTAAATGCGCACCGTGAAAGAAACACAAAGTCAATATCCGATAAAATTTGGAAAGCAATCTTGAGTATAGTAAATTTAAAATTTTTAAAAACAAAACCGACAAAAAATAATAGTTATATAAGTAAACAAAACTCAAATTTTCTATGTTGTCTAGTAGCTTCAGAAACCTCTGAGAAGAGAAAACATGCTTAGGAAATTGTATATAAATTCGGGTATCCCCGAATTAACTGAAGTATGCATGGCTGCATTAGCGGCAGATTTCAAATAAAACGTTGGATTCTGAAAGCAAACAATTGTAACATTCAGCCAGCCTAATATTACCATCATGGTTTTGTATATTAATTTAAATCACTGCTAAGCGATAACGGATGATTTGTTGCGTTTCATAGAGAAGTAGCCTTACTGGAAGTACATCAACCAGTAGCAAGTAAAGTTTCTTCAAAATAAGAGGATGAAATTAGAAGCTAGAACTTCAGATTCTAATTGTAGAACGTGTGATCTAAATGATATTTGTCTCTGAATTTTAAGTATTTAAAAGGTTGTGTTGTTTTTATAAAGTAACAAAGTTTTATTAAAAGTATGTATTTTTTCTAAAATTTACGCAAGGAAACTTTACTACCACCTAATACCAGATTACAAAATGGTTACACATTTTTTTTTATAAAATTTCAGGTTTCTTGCAAATTTCTCTGAATTTATTTAAAGATCTGTTTGGTAACCATTTTAAAAATATATCTATAAAATGAGGCCATTAAGTTTGTTTTCACAAATTTCACATTTTTCATTGTTATGACTCTTTAAAGAGTTGTCTTAAAATGGTGCACTTATACCCTTCTTTGGTTTTTGTTAATTTTTCCTCTTTTCCTTTTATATATATATATATATATATATATATATATATATATGGTTCAAATTTCTGTCAAACTTTGATTTTATTTTAAACATAAAGGAAAACAATAACAAAGAAAAAAGCAAAACCAAAAACCATACAAACGTACCATGACGTTCTATTTGTTAGGTTGACTGAGTGATGGTAAATTAGTGAGAGACTGGATGGATGACTGTGTGACTAAGTCGTTAGTTCAACAATAGGTATAGAGTTGGTTTATATGGTTGAATTGTTGGGTTGGTTTGGTTTGTAAGTGGTATTATAGTTTGATCATCATAGAACATGTACACACACTCTCTGTTACAATCAAAACCAGTTAAGAAATATGGGAATAAAATAATAGCCATGTACTCATAGTAGTATTTCCTATTTACTTTTTTTCTTTTATTCTCTACAAGAATTTCCTCTCTAATGATCCATAGCTTTGGAAGAAAAAGAACCAGAATGTTTTATTAAGGCAATGGAATATAGATGTGTGATTAAATGAAGGAAAGAACGAGGGTTATATAGATTTGTAAATCTAACAAATTAACTAGTGAAAGATGCGTCATTATAAAAAAAGCTTTTTTGAACATATACATAAACGTTCGCAGTTTACATTTGACACTGATATTCTACTTACTCATTTTGAAAACTTTTCATTCGCCCCTCGTACAAGAATTTCAATGTGTGTATAAAATATAACATAAAAGTTCATATACCCCATTCCTTAGTTTTTGTTTTGTTGTTTTTATTATTAGTTTTTATTGTTTGCTTATTATTGTTGTTGTAGTTTTTTTATTTTTAAATGATGGCACTTCTTTCCACAATTGTTGATTTCCTATTAAAACGTGATTAAATGATTTTATAATGTCATTTTCTAAATTGTTTCCCCTTATTTAGCTGAAAACTAGTTGAATGTACGTTAAACACAACTTTAAAGAAGCACATTTTTATTGTTTTGTTTGAAACAGACAGGAAAAAAGAGAAAAAATAAAAGAACTGTTTGCATTCTTGAAATAAAGTAAAAAGAAAAAAATACCCAGCTAACATTAAAAACAAATTAAGATACGTATTTACTAATGCAGAAATGGCTACAGGATGTTCAAAATTACAAAACAGAAATGAAAGTAAAATATTGTTGCTTTATTATAAAGCACAAACTCTCACATTTTGTATAGAAGACAATTTCTGTTAAATTTTGTAATGACAATTTTCCAAGATTTTGCCAGAGCTCAAAGGAATGTGTTGTCTTAGAATAAGCTAACAAAATATATTGGAGACTATTTTATATGTTCAACCCAAAGGATATCTGAATACGAAATTGGAGGCCTTTAAGTGATGGAGGAATGCATAGATCACAATCATACTACCTGAATAAAGCAGAAACACTGGGAAGATATACGCATACAGAGGATGATGACAACTTCATGTGCGAAAATTGAAGAAAGAGAAAATATCAAAAAGAGCAATTATTTTAAAATACAAAAATATAAATAAAAATATAAAAAATTATTGTTTTGAGTATTTTGTAAACACAATTTGTAATGGTGTTTAATGAATTGTCAAAAGAAACCCACTTATACATCTAACGTGATAATGCAAACGGACCGATTTTCATATTTTTTTATTTAACTAGTTGAATCGTGCAAATGTAAATGGGGTTATTAATGTAGATACCATACTTTCTAAATATTTTAAAAAATCAAAAATTTTCATTAGCATACTTAACAAAAAATGCAGTTGCATTAAAATGCCTTTTTATAAAAATCGTTATTATTTTTGAAATTTTCGTTCGTATAAAAGCCGATATAATCAAAATTCAAATTATTAAAATTTACAAAGCCTTGCCAGAGATATTGGTATTTAAATGTTCATACTTTTGAAATGGTTTTAGTTATAGAGAAATTGAAAATTGTTTAATTGATTTTGTGTATACAAATTTTTATGACAATTTAAAGACACTAAGTAAAAAATTACCTTTTTCGATCGTTTTTTCATGGAATTGTCAATATATGTACATAATCCCTTAAATAATCGTCTAATGTTATCGCAACATAATATTTAATATAACTACAACTTACTTAAAATTATATGACCTTTGGATTTATGCTTATTTAATTATTCCTTGAATATTACCATATGCGGAGTAAAATTGCGACAAAACTTTCGGCGCTGGTTAAACACAGTGTACTTATGATATAGACTTTTTATTATAAATTTTGAATGATCACATGTTTTCTTATAATATTGTGAAAATTTTATGGAAATCAGACTTGTAATTTCTTCCGAATGCTAATAAATGACGGACGAACTACCTTGAAAAATTATTTGTAATATTTTATATTATTTCTATATAGACACCACCACAAACTGATTTATATTTTAACTCAGATGGCAATGAGAGTCAAAGAAATTTTTTTCGAAATATATAATGGTCAAAAGATTTTCGAGCAAAAATTATGTACGGTTCAAAATCAATTTGTAGTGAATACTTTTTTGAAACAATTGTAAAAACTGATTTGATTTTAATTTCTTAATAACAGTGTGCTTATTAATGATACATTTTAACATTCATTTTAAATAGCCATATGTTTTTTCGTCATAATATGCAAATTTGCATGAAAATCGGAGTTCTAGTTTCTTCAAAATATAAACAAAAAAAGAACTACCTTGAACAAAATAGTTGTAATATTTTTGATTATATTTATATTTAATTTTAACTCAGAATGGAATTAGTATCAAAGATATTTATTTTTCAATAGATATAAATCCATTGTCACAAAAAGTAAAAAAAATCTTGGACAAAAGTTTTTCGAAAAAAAAAAATGTTTATGAATTAAAGTCAATTTGTGGCGAATTTTTAATTGTTCAAATTATTGATTTAACTGAATTTTTTTTAATAATACATTAAGCTGTGTAACAAATATCGAAGTACATAATCCAATAATAATATATCTTTTAAACTGCTTTAATATCTGGATATAATGAAATAATGATTTTTAAGGGAGGGAAAAAACTCTAAATTAAAAAAAGTCTAGAAATTAAAATCTTCAAATAAATTTAAATTTAAATCGATTAATAATTTTTGGACCATTTCAGGCAGAGGAGAGTTTATGGAATCCTTTCGACAAAATTGCAAGGCACTAGGATGCAATAACCGAATGACAGATTCCGAAACTTCCAACATCGAGTTTTTAAACTCATGATAAAAAAGTCCTTCAAAACTGCTCCCAAAGTGAACTAAAGAATTGCAAATATTGGGCATATAAAAACAACATAGTAAGTTGTCTTTGAACATTTTCAATTTTGCTGCAACTTTATTCCGCATACGTTCTTTCTAAATCTAACGTGCCTATGTTTGCACGTAACTGCGAGACAAACGAAAAAAGTTAATAGTTAACTTTTGGGCAATTTAAACAAACTCTTTCGTAAAGAAGAAAACAAACAATTATAACATAAGTTATATTAGGCTGGCCGGTTAAAAAGTTATATAGACACATAAAGCTAAAAGATATGTAAAATAAAAAAACTGAAATAAAGCCCATAGGTCTGTGATTAACCTTCAGCTGTTGCTAAATGTGCAAAAACTAAGAAGGAGAGATACAGTAGAAGAAGAAAAAACGTGCGCATGTCTACAATACAAAATGATAAATGTGTTTGGAATACAATTAAGGAACCAAGCAAGTAGAATTTGGAAAACAAAAGGTGTAAAGCAAAGACAGTAGATGAAAAAACAAAAACTTTTTATAAAAAGCTTGTGTTTTAAGATTTCCTCTTATGACCTGGCAAAGAATACCAAGAAAAAAGGAAAAGCTGTTATTTAGATGAAAAAATAAAATAAAAATACCGAGAAGAAAAGGTGAGATGTTAATATATATTTTTTATAAATTTACGTTTTTTTTAAGGCGTAGGTCGTGTTAACATGTTCAATTAAGTTGAAAAAATACAAAATAAAAGAAAACTGAACCTAAAAACTTTAAAACCCACTTAAACATCAAGAGATGTTTGGTAACTTTTTATATTAAATTAAATACCTACAATACAAAAAAAAACAGATACAATACACAGCTGCCCTGGCTGGCAGCTGCAAAATAAAAATGTTAATATATACAAGAAATTTACAAAAGTTTTTTTTTTTATACCGATGTTAGAGCATTTCTTAAATTTTATTTTGTAGATTTTAAAAAACGAGAGCTTTGTTAGTGTAAATGTATCTTAGTAAAACTGCCGTTAATTGAGTGAAATTATGTTAATATCACTAAAGAAAACAATATAAAATTATCACACACAGACTCATTGACTTTTGACACTATCAGCTTGGGGTTTAGAGCAAAAAAAATTACCGGCTTTTCTGTTTCTAATTTGGCAAATTAAAATGATGACCTCTTCTTTCCGTTCTGTTTATTTTGTTTTGTTGTGTTGTGTTGTTAGCCCCTCCTATATTAAAAGAAAAAAAAAAAAAAACACAAACACACAAAAGAAAAATGCATTTTTAATATAATGGTGTAACTAGTACAAGGTGTCATTATAAGCTCAGCTCAATATTTTTGCTTCATTTTTTAGTGTGAGACTGAAATGTAAATTTGTTTTACGTTTGCATGTATTGGTTTGTTTTTCGGTGGTGAAATTTGAAATTTTAATAAAGAAAAAAAGTACTCTATAGAAATATTTAACTTATAAAAACATTAAAAACAAATTTCTTACAATTTATTCTTATTTTTCAATTTCAAGAATCATTGTTTACAAGTGCATTTTTTCTTTTGTTTGACGTTACAGTCAAACAAAAAAAAAAAATAAAAAATAACTGCTACTATTATTTGTTGCCTTTATGCACATACCTTGTTAAAATGTTGTACCATGTTTAATATAATGTTTTGTATGCTAGAATAGAATGACAAACATAAAAATTAAACACAAACAGAAACTGAAATAAATAAGCTGACATGACTGACTCATTCATATTCATTAACCGAAGTCAGTAAGACACTTACAAAATGTACCGACTAGTACTGACTGCCATACTAGCAGAATGCATAAAACGATTTCAGTGAGGCCAACCAATATTTTTAAAATAAAACTCATCTACAAAAAAAAAAAAAAAAAAAAATTGTAGACTTCAATGTTTATTCAATCGCAGTTTTATTAAAAACTTACTAAAAAAAAAATCGTTATTTTTGCGAAACTAACATCTTCTTATCATGTTCTAACAGAAGTATCTTTTTTAAACACATATTTATAAAATATTAATATTGTGTCAAAAAAATCAAATGGAAAAATCAAAAGTAACCAATTTTTCAAAATCTTTACGTTTTCTAACTATCTCTCGAATGGCCCAGATGAAGTCTCCTTCATGGCATGTTGGGAATGAATATCGCGTAGGAGACATATTACATTGATGTTAAAGTTCCCATTAGAATGTTAGTGAACAAAAATTCCTAATTTGAACATCGCATATTAATTTGATCAAAATTGTATGACCACATGTTTTGCAAAATATGTAATTGTTTGCCGTTGTTTGATCTTGAAAGTGTTTTGTAAGAGAAAACAGCGTCAAATAAAATTCAAAAAATATGCTTACTTCACTATTCTTAATAGATTCGAAGGAGTTAAATCCTGACTGAACATTTAGACGAGGGTAAATCTGTCTACAACGCTAATTAAATGAATTTGATCGAATTACCCAATAAGTTTATGAAGTCCTAAATTAACTCATTACTAAAGCTAAAAATATCATTCAGGCTTCTTAAAATTTTACCACAGTAATTAGTTGGATATAAACCCTAGCCTAACAAAATCAAAAACAAACTACGAAATTTTGATTTTGAGCACAAGAATCCCATATAAAAAAAATGATTCAATTTATGTCAAAAGTTACGATATCAGGTCCATTATTACAGTTGATATGCACAATATCGAATGTATTTTTAAATTTGATAATGCATGACATCCCACAGACGAGACAAGTAAATAAATAACACATGTATAATTAAACAGCAACTGTTACTTGAGAGTATAGCAGCCTAAGCAACCATCTCCCCCACAACATCCCCTTAAAAATTGATAAATATCAACCGTTGCAACAAGAAATGAAAAACAACAATATTCTCTGTTTAATATAAAAACAACAAAAGAAAGCAAATACATGCAAAATCACACAACTACAACATACCGGTCCGACCTTTTGTCGTCATTCACTTGCACAAACAGACCACTCATGTAAATACATATGCATATAAATACAAATATACAAAATATCAAACCAAAGAAAAAAGCAAGAAAACACACCACAATTTAATATAAATTTCATTTATTTTGTTTTGGCGTCGCCCTTTCTTTAGTTTTTTTATGCTGCAAATAGTTTTTGGTTTTATTTACCCTTTTTGTGTTTTTGTACTTCTCCAATTTCCTTTATTCCTCTATCACTTTACTTGCTAAATATGTTGTACATGTATTTGGTATCCACAACTGTAAGCAAAAACAAGAGATTCACAATTTTTTTGTATTTTTTTTATTTTTTTTTTTTTCTTCCTGTCTGGGATCTTGTTTCCACATGAAATTCTTAAAAAAAAATTCTTATAAACTAAAATATTTATAGTACCTATTTAAATATTTTTCACAATTTAAATTTTTGTAAATACACTTGTTAGGTACAACAATTACAATTCAATATTAAATTTCTATTTTTCTTTTAATTTATCAATATGCACTATTTTGTTTAATACTTTTATTTAGTTTATATATATATATGTGTGTGTGTATATATACTATCAAACGCACTTTATTTTTTGCTTTTAACTTTTCACGATTCCTCCGTACAAGCAAACGTTGTTCTGCGATAAATACGTCAAACTAATCTAAAAAACAGAGCGTATTGCAGGCAAATGGAAAACAAAAACTCAAAACAAAAACAAACCGCTCTTTCTGTTTTTATATTGTTTTGATGCTCTCTCCCTGCAAAGAATAGCAGACGAAAAAAACAAAATTCAAAGAAATATCATTCAGGGTATTCAATTAATTTGTTAAAGGTATTATTTGATAGATTGGGAATTGTTTGTATTTTAAAATGTTTATATTTTTCGGCATAAATCAAGATTTCCGGTAATCTACAGATTTTTAAGATTTCGTTTCAATAATATAAGAGTTTTTTGTTCAGTTAATAAAATAAAACAAAAAATTTTCTCCGATCTCTATTAGTTTTCGAGTTATACCTAGGTACTTGAAGTTATGGAAAGGTTTTGAAAAGACCTTTCGATTGATATTGGTGCCAAATCATGTGCAAAATCATTAACCAATGGAATCACAATACATTTTATTTTGGCTTTTTTTTACAAATAACAAAAATATATCACTTTAAAAATTATGAAAATGAAAAATTATTTTTAAAAAATCCCTCGACTGCGGCGCTTCATTTCTTTTTTAACTTAAAATTCTAATAAATCAAAGATACCTACAAATAGAAATTTATTTAACAATTTATAATTTTTTTCGCATTTAAACAATTTTGTGAAATATTAAATAAAAATGAAAAAATTATTTTAAAAAGTCGGACGATTTTTAAATTTGAAATTAAAATAATATTATTTAAAGAAAAAACCATAATAATACTATTGAAAGAAAAATAATATTCTTGAAAGAAAAAACATTGCTGAATCCTTTGAACGAAGTTTAAATTTGGACAAAATCCTTCAATTATTATCTCTGAAATAATATTATTTAATTTATGTAAATTTTTAATTTCTTTTACTATATATATTGTGTTGTTTGAAGTAAAATATAACTATAAAAATGAAATCAGCTTTTAATTTTAAATTTGTAACAAAATAGAAATGAAACAAAAGAATAAACTAAAGTTTTCGAACAAAACAAATCACTCCGCTGAACTGAACTGATCTTTGTCTTGTTCAAAATAAAATCGATTATTATTATTATTATTATTATTATTATTATTATTATTATTATTATTATTATTATTATTATTATTATTAAAAAACACATTTATTATTTATGAACAAATAAATACATTTTTTTCTATAGTTTATTATATTAGCCATTTATTTTGAAAATGGCCTGTCAAAGAAAACGAGATATTCATACAAATATTTAAATTTTTACGTAATAGTTTTATATAAATTTACGTTTTTTCTTTAGTCATTCGGTATTTTTAGCAATTTTTAATATAAAAAATTAAATAAGAATGAAATAAATACGTAAAAATTTAACTTCTACATTTACATTTCACTTCTAAAACTACCGTTTAATAAAACAACATTAACAAATATATACGTGCTATCAATTTGTTCTACAATAATAATATAAAATGATAAACAATATCTCAATAGATTTTGAGATACAAAGAATTACTCATATATACTCTTTCATATAATTTCGTATACTATGCGAATTGTGGCGCTAAGGAGGCTCTTTCTATGGTGTTCCACATTTGAAGTGGAATATTTAAGCAGTTGACTTTTTTTAGATGTGGAATTAAAAAACGCGAAATAAAATAGAAGTCAGATTTATAAGTCGAGAATAATATCAACATGGAAGTTATTCGTTATTATATTAATTTCTATTTTATTATTAGACCATTTTATTACGACTTTATGTAGAAGCTGCGTTAATTGATATAAATTAGATATATAAATACATATGTAATATATAACATGCTGGCAGCAATTGTTTATGAATAAAATAACTTATTTATACAATATGCAGCAGATACTTAAAGGAATATATTATTTAATATCAAATTAAGAATAATTTGAAATGATGGATTACTCACATGTTAAAAGATGAACTTGAAATAAATTTTAAAAACCAACTTAGAAAACACAAACAAATTTCTAAAACGCAAACTTTAGGTTTGTTAGTTACAATTATTTTCTAATATTGAACTAAAATATGTTCTATTTTGAAAATTTAGAATCCATTTACATGTTACAAATTACATGGATTTTATTAATATGCAGGTCGTTTTTGGATTTATGAATATGACATTTTTACCGTAGATGTATTTTGGATCAAAATCTATATCATAATTTTAGTTTAGTTACAACCTTTTACATAACGATAACGTTGAATTCATATTTGAGAGATAAGAAAGCAAAATTGGAAAATAACATTTAATATCAATTTGAAAATATTAAAGCAAAATAAGAGTTGTATAATAAAATATTATGTGAATCGGTCAAATAATTATTTTGAGCTCATTTTTTTCATTCAAAATTCGAAATTTATTATTTATTATTTATTATTTCAATACGTAAGGATGGTCATTAGTATTTTCGCCAGCGTTCGAAATAAAGTAAATAGGCTTACATTGTACGTCCTTTATTGGCAAACATACTGCTTAATTATGCAATGTCTCATCTTTGAACATTACTTAAGTTAAGTTAAGGAGGTTCTCCATTCGGAGAACTAGTTTTCCATTGAAATAATAGAAAGAGTAGTGAAAAAGAGAAGTATTTTGCAGTCCATTCTACAATTCCATGCAGGATTGATTATATCCTGGATCCATTCCCGAGTTACCCTGAAATAAAACTTCTTTTAAGATTCTAAAGTGCCCTGCTCTGAATGATCCCATTAAACCTAACTCATTCAGTCTAAACAAGCTCCTTGCAGCCATTCTCATCACATACTCTTCAATGGGTAGAAGATGTGGAACAGCATCCAGTGCGGCATGTCATCTTTTATGACACCAGTTATGTCAATTGAAGTACACCTTTATGTTTTAGATAGAAGATTCCTACGATTTCCTATTCTCCATAAGCAAAAATTGATATCACTACCGAAGTGTAAATCCAGTTTATAACCATCGATTTAAGACCCCTTTCCTGTGTATTCCTCTTTCAATATAACTTGCTATCAAGCAAAGTTTCGAAAGAATTAATTAAAATTAAGCTTAAATCTCTTAAATCTTAATTCTGAATTAAGAGAAACCAGTCTTTCATTCCATAATACCATTCCCTAAAACATATGTTTATAGCTTCATTCAAAGACTTTTGTTCGAATAGAATTAATTCTTTATTGAATTATTTCATAAGGAATTACATTAAATTTTTGCTAATTAAAATCTTTTCTTTTTTTCATTAAATTTTTAGTATTTTGTTTTTTACATTTTAAATTGTTATTACAAAAGAAAATTTGAATGATTCAATATATTTTTTATGCATTGTATTGTTTAATTGATTGTAAATTCTTTAAAGAATAATTCTTCTATAGAATTAATTCAATACATGTAAAGTACAAAGAATTCAAGTCAATGAATTAAATTATTAAGGCTTTCGAAACTTTGCTATTGCCAATTTTAGTTCAGTTCCACCCAGTACTGGTACCCCAAACTGTTCTATTTTGTGACGTCTGGTGAACAAAACTAACACTGTTTTCTTCGGGTTGATCCCCAGACCCTTGTTAGTGGTTTCATGACTTCACTGATCGTGTCAATTGCCAACCAAATCAAATTGAAATCATAAGGTTACCTACACTAATGCCCTTTCGTAATTTCCAAAAAAGAAATTACTTAAAGAATAAACTCTTTGATAAACTGTTATTGTTGCTGGATCTGTTCTACCTTTATTTGCTCACGTCTTAACACATTCTTTTGTGTTGTATATACATACGTACATATTAACGTATTTGTTTTTTTTTTTTTTATTTTTAGTATATAGTACTTTGTTTTTGTTGTTTTTATAGCATTTTGTGTTTTTTCTTTATTCTTCTGTGGATTTCTTTTATAACCACGTTAAATTTTAGCGATCTTTTTGTTGTTGTGGGAATAATACTTTTAAAAACAACACAAAGGAAATATATAAATTTCATAGTAAAATTGAATTGCTGAATGAGATGAGAATTTGTACAAATGTTTTTTTTTTTTTTTTTGATAATGATTACTCATTGAGTTGTTCTATTTACTATAAGTTTTTTTTAGTTTCGTCTTTAAGTCATTGACTACATAAACCAGGGGTTCTCACAAGCATCAGTTTCACGACCCCCTTGAGAAGATACAACTCAAGAAGAATCAACCACAATTTATATGTAATAATTTAACACCAAGTCAGAGTAACATAGCGTCTACATTAGAGATTTTTTTATTAAGACAAACGTCAAACTTAACGCGAATTTGTGGATGGTTGCAACAGTTGAACAAAAACAACAATATGGCGTATTCATTATTGCATATATACAGTTTGACAACTGTAACAACCAAAATAATAATCAACTATTTAACTAAGGTTACCTTGTATATATTCGCACTGATTTTGACGTTAGTTTTGATATAAATTTGCCTAATGTAGACACTAGGTAAAGGTCCGATTTTAATGTTTCATATCAAAAATGTTTTGCAAGCAATGTGGCAACATAGACCAACGTTTTTATTAAATTGAAGTTTGAATTCTAATTGAGGCTTATTTAAGAAAAAATTATAATGTCTTATATTGATATCAAATGTTAATCTTAAATCATTCTGAAATCTAATTATACGTGATTGCATCACAAACAAACAAATTGCAGTAGGCATATTAAAATCAAAACATTATTAATTGAAAATTAATTAATAAATCAAAATTTTTTTATATTTTATTGATTTTATAACAATGTTTTGAATCTTTATTTTAAAATATAAAATCTATTTCTCATTAACACATTTTGGAGAGTCTTTCAAGCTTATATTTTTTATAAAGAATATTTTTGATGTAATTTTTTTATTTTTTTTTTTTTCACTTTTTCCATCAGTAGACACGAAATCAGCCAAGGACAAAATAAAATTTAATTCAATTAACAAACCAAAGTAAAAAACATCTCAACAAATAAGCAATAAGATAAAAAAACAAATAAAAAATAATACTATAGTATGTTTGCAAAACATGTAAGAAAACAAACAGAATAATTAAAACAAATGATTCTTTCAAAAAAAATTTTTTAAACAAACGTTTAATTCTTAAAATAAACTTACTTTTTAAATTTCTATATACTAAATATTTTCTAAAAATCGCCAGAATTTATTTTAATTTTAATTTATATTTATGCATTCCTATCGATTTCTGTTGTTAATTCTCATATTTTCCTGAAACGTTCAAATTTTTGTTAGAATTGTAATTTCTAATTTTATTTATTTTGCTTGCTGTCGCAACAGCGAAATTATTAGTATTTATGATACTTGTCTTTATACTTAATCGGATGATGTAAAATGCACATATGTATTTATATCAATTTAAAACTTTCTATGTTAATAAATAGCTCGCCACTTCCAAAAAAATATTATAATAACTGGGATGTATCACCATAAACCTTTCAGAAAATGTTTACATTACACACTGGTTAAAAAACCACTTTTTCTAGCATAAATTCAAAAGGAATTTTTTGATCCTTGATTTAATCTAAAGTTTTTTAAATGTGGTATTTATTTGCCTTTGGTTTTATTTTAATGATTTTGCAAGTTTTTAGATTTTTGTGGATTAGTGAAACCCAATGGGTTACAACATATTTCCCAAAAAACCCATATGACCACTCAAAAATAACGACAAATACACTGCTTATATAGTGTATTTGGCGTTATTTTTTAAAATAAATGCCTTAAAATATATCGCCTAGGATGCAGTTTACACTAATTATACAACATTGTTATATATTTTTCTCGTAACGAGATACAGTTTTCATAATTCTAACATTTAAATAAAAATTTTAAAAATAATATTAAACTACCACATTTAATGCCTTGCCAGTCTGTCAACGTTGTCATATTATATTTTTTAATATATGCTCTCGTTTACTTGGTCTGTTATAATTTATAAAATACATTCATTTTCTACAATTTCTCAAATTATTATTTTGAAATTACTGCAAAAAAAAAATGGATTTTTTGACCAGTGTGCATTAATGACATTTTTTATGGTATATAGGTAAAATTTTTCAACAAATAATAGATCCGTTCTTTTACTTTTCCAGTAAAATCCAGTAAACTGAGTGGAAAATTTTTAAAATCCACCACAGTTGGATGAAAACAAATAAAAGTAAAACAACAAAAAAAAAAATCATCAAAATCTTTACTAAAATATATGCTCTTTTGTGAATAACAACTACATAAAATATGTATACGACCCGTATGTATTTTTAATACTTTCGATTTTTGTACTTATTTTTAAAAATATTTGTAAAAATGTTAGTCTTATTATTAATGGTATGTCTCCACATTAATAAAAAAATCCTGATATATTCCTATTATGTCAGCTTTTATGGTCTCTTATTTAAAAGAACCAAAGAAATTTACATCGCAAAAGTATATATACGATGTATGAGAGATGTTGCTTGAATCGGATAAAACTATGGTGTAAAATAATATAATGAATCCAAATTAAAACTAATTAAGAGAAAACATGTCAGATTATTAAGTAATTAATTAAATTCAGAAATTTTCAAATTTTAGATTTAATTTTACTTGTAGAAAAGGGGGGGTTTTCGATACTTTACGGCAATTTCATTCATATCTGGCAGTCTTGCCGAGAAAAAAAGTAAATAATTCTGTTGATAATTACACCATTCAAATTGTTTCTACATTTTATGAACTCCTTAATTGATAAAATACTGAAAAAGTTAAGAATATTGTATTACCAATTCACAAGTTCTCTGGTTAAATGTGAAATATCTGAAGTTTATTTAAATTATAGATGATATATTTTACGACATGGATAAAATTTGCAATTTTTTTGTGCATATTTATATAAATTTTGCAAAATATAAAAAAAGACAATTTAACATATAAACACAAAGATGGAAATAAAATTGTTTTCCTGTTATTCTGCCAACGTTATTATATCGTAGAATTACTGGATTTTGGGTACCCGAACATAAATTGTGGACAAAAACTATTAAATTTTCTTATTACAAATCGGCTATTTTTAGTATTTGATTATCTAGCAAAATGAAGAGCCTTAATTTGTAAATTGCTTTACGAAATTTTATACCCAAAAAAATATATTTTACAATAAATGTTTGATAATTTGTTTTCCATCATATTTATATGAGAGAAAAAAACCTGATTCAACTGTCAAAAACATAATTCATGCAACAACGAAATACATGTAGATAGTTCGAAGTGCCTCTCACAAAAACTTCTAGTTCTATTCTATGATTAAGGATATTAATGATTTCGGTCACAATGAAATAAAAACGTTCATGAATAAATTAATTCTTTGAAACTATTATAAGTTACATGGGGCCAATGCTGTTATAAAAAATATAATAAAGTTCAATAAATTTTTATTGTTGACCTAAAATGAAGCAATATGTCACAAAAGTGTACTTTAAGTTGTATTCTTTTATTCAATTATCGTTAACTTTGTTTAAGTTGAATTTACATTTAAAAATCATACGAAATTTTAAATACTAAAAATTGTGCGACACTTTTAACAATTTAGTTAATTTTTTATTATTTCTTAAAAAAAAAAAAAAAAAAAACCAAATAAGATTTAAATTTTACTATTTCTGATAAATTTGACGACAGAGAAAATATGACAACCCGCGCAAATTCAGTAAAAGTATTTAATGGACAGTACAAACTTTTGGGTAAACGAACGTACTTAACATTGAGATAATTGGCGGTAATTTAAAAATTTTGAAACATTTTAAAATGGTAGTTGTCCTTGGATACAAAATATTTTCGGAAAATATAATTTTGAGAAAAACTTATTCAATTGTTTCTCATTCGTAAAATATTTTCCCAAATAATAAAACAAAATTTTAGTTAAAATTTTAATATACAGCACCACTAAAAACTTATTATTTTGGATTAAAGTATCGCTGATGAAAAATTCAAAACTAATTCAGTTTTTGTTTCTAGACATATCGAGTTATTTTAGGATTCGGTCTGTTCCAAATTTCTTAGAGAAAGTTTCCTACTAAATTATTATAACAATATAAAGAATTGTAATTAATTTCAATATTACAAGAAATTTGTTGCAATATTGACAAATATTGGTACCATTATGGTCGAAAAAGTAAATTTTATAATTCTAATTAATAATAAGCAAAAAAAATTAGTGGAAAGGCAAAAAAGCTGAATTAACAATAAAATAACGAAAAAAAAAAGAATTGCACCAATTTACAGTAGTGTTGAGATTTCAGCGTAATTTTTGTACCAACATGAGAGAAAATGGTACTAAATATGAGTACATTTTTACAGTTAATGTTTATTTTGTGTTTACTCATCACTTAATTAGGAACAGTATTGCCATATGATGTGTCATTGTAAACATTTACATTTATATTTTTTTCAGGAATTATTAATTTATTTAAAATTAAAATTTATACATATATATGTATATATATTCATATAAACTGACATTAAAGTTTTATACATAGTACGTATCTAATTTTAATTAAAAACTGAATATACAGCACCACCAGAAACTTATTATCGCTGATGAAAAATTCAAAACTAATTCAATTTTTGTTTCCAGACATATTTTAGGATTCTGTCTGTTCCAAATTTCTTAGAGAAAGTTTCCTACTAAATTATTATAACAATATAATATAATATAATATAATATAATATAATATAATATAATATAATATAATATAATATAATATAATATAATATAATATAATATAATATAATATAATATAATATATAATATAATATAATATAATATAATATAATATAATATAATACAATATAATATAATATAATATAATATTATTATATAATATAATATAATATAATATAATATAATATAATATAATATAATATATAATATAATATAATATAATATAATATAATATAATATAATATAATATAATATAATATAATATAATATAATATAATATAATATAATATAATATAATATAATATAATATAATATAATATAATATTATAATATAATATAATATAATATAATATAATATAATAAATATAATAATAATAATGTAATATAATAAATTATTATAACAATATAATTGAATTGTAATTAATCTCAATATTACAATTAATTAATCTCTATATTGCAATATTGGCAAACATTTTTACCATTATTGTCGAAAAAGTACATTTTATATTTCTAATTAATAATAAACTTGTACCTTTTTACTTTTGTTTTTTGATGTTTGCTTCGTGTCATTCTCAATGCAAAATAGGATCATCAAATCGACTTTCGAATAATCGACTTTTTGGTTAGAAACTTGTCGAGAATCGACTTTCTTTTTGCCAGATAGTCGGAAAAAAGTCGAAAATAGTCGTAAAGTCGTAAAAATTTACTTTATTTAAAATAGTTACAGTTTCATATGAACTACATCATGTAACTGTTGAAAATAGGACCGCAAACATATTTTTTTCTGTAACCAGCACATTCATTGCATACATTGTCTATTAATTAATCAATATATTTGATTGCATTGTATATATTTCATATTTTTAAGATTTTTTTAAGACAAATAACAAAAAATTTTCAAAATAGGCGAAAATCTCGAAAATATCGCACGAAGTCGAAAAAGGTTGTAAATAGTGCAAGTCAACTATTCCAAAATTGGAAAAAGTCGAAAAATTGACAATTTAAAAATTAAAAAGTCGAAAAATCGATTATTTAAAAAATCGATAGTCAAGAAGTCGACTTTTTGTTCCAATTATAAAAACCTTGTATAAAAATATATTATTTTATTCACTGTTGCCAGAAAGAATCTAAATACATAAATTGAAATTATTAAATAAACCGTTTTAATAGTACAAGCTAAAAAATTCAGGTGCTTTTATATTTCTCTCAAAGAAACTATATAGAATTTTGCAATCATATGAAAGGTGTTTAGATGCCCATTTAATGCCGTAATGTATATTTTCAAGCAGGTCCGCTTGCATACAAAATTTTCTTAATTTTTTTAGTTAAAACTTTTATTCAACGAATATTTTCTATAAATTCGAAACATTCGTAATTGCTATATATAAAAAACCATACTTTCTCTGAGAAACAGCAAAAAAAAAATACTGGTTGTAATATATAAAATAAATATAAAGTCAAAATATCAAGTTTATTAAAACTTTTTTTAAAATGCAAATAAGGTATAAACTTTTATATACCAATAAGAAGCTTACGTATACTTTAATACCAATATTAACATTATGTCAAGTATTTGCAAATTTTATTATAAAAAGTAGTTCTAAATCGGGCATATGTAATTCTTTTTTCTAAATCATTGGGATTAATAATTCAAATTCTGGAGTATTAATATATTTAGTAGATAGTAAAAATACAATTTTTAATTTGTTCCAAAGAAAATTCCATAAAACCTATAGAAAAATACAAAACATCGCAAATATAGATGATTTAATTTGGAAATTTTGTTTCAAAACCAAACAAATCCTAAATGTATAAAAAATCGCTCCTTTTGGAGACAGTATAATAAAACGACCTCAAAAACAGTAAAAATCACAACTAAATTTAAATTCTGGCAACTCTCAATTTAGCCTTTCTTTTTTTCGTTTGTTTGCATCGTTTCTATATATTTGTCTCTTTTGCTCTTATACGCAATAAGATATTTTTGTTTTTTTTTATTATAAAAACAGACCTGCCTGGGAATTTATTTCTTCTTCACTGCTTGCACCCCTTCAAAAGGTAGGCTGATAACAAAATATTTTTTTCTTCTCTCACTTTGGTGAAGAAAAATTTTATATGGTGTTTTCACGCCCGTTTTTTTGGCTTTTAATACTTTATAGAAATGTAAATATTTTTGGAATCGTTAAATGAACCAATATATTTTAAAGATTTGGTAGATTTTAAACGTTTGCAAAACTTTTAATTGGCTTTTTTGTAAATTGAAAAAAATTTTCAATGCGACATTAGTTGAGAGATGACAACACGCAACTAAAATGGCGGATAATTCGTCAGCTTTGTCTACTTCGGTTATTGGCAACGAATCAGCGCTCTCTTGTTCTCACAGCTGAATTAAGTATTGCCAGATGGGTGAACATTTATTTTGAATTTTAAAGTTAATAAAAATTATTTTAACTTTAAGAATAATGTAAGATTAATTTGATTATTTATTAAAAGTAATTTGATAAATTTTTTTAATTACTTAAATGGTTGTAAATTTTAGTTTTTTTTTTGGAAAAATTTTATCAAATTACATAATTAGAGTAGAAAGAACGTTAATTTTTTGACTCGTTCGGAACAAAATTTGGCTTAAATTAAATGTCATAGATTAATAAGAGGAATAAACTGATTCAATTGTCAAAAACCTAATTCATGCTACAACGAAATAAGTTTAGTCATATATATTTTGTTTTTGTGTTTTGAAAAAAATTAGTAATTTTTTGAAAATTTATTTCGAAGTGCCTCTCACATAAACTTCAAGTTGTATTCTATGTTGAATGATCTGACTCAGCTATGATGTTTTTATGATTTTGGAGTGCAACTGAATAGTTTCTAAGTTATGGGCTATTGAAAAACGTACTCCCTAATAAACTAAATTAAAAAAATTTGTTAGTATTAAAAAATTGGGTAAGAACTTGGCTTTAGTACATACCACAGAGTTAAAAATTCTTCCGCCCTATTAAGAAAAAAATATTCACAAAAAAATTTACTATAGAGAAGAAATTACAAAATATTATATAAAAAATATATATTTTTCTTTTTATAAATGCGTATTCAAGAGCTTTCAATTATTAAATAAATGTTTGAAATCGGACAAAACACTGTAGGAAATATTTCCTATTTTAAGTAAGTTAGGGAGTTTAGTAAATAAGTTAGTAAGTAAGGAGCTCAATGAGTCCAAAAAAACATTTTTTTCAACGAATTTAATCTTAATTTTTAAAACTTTAACTTTTAAAAATGTGCGAAGAACAAAAAATTTAAATATGAAAATAAAAATATTCAGATAATAACTCGAAACAAATTAATCGAATAGAAGTCAGTAAAACGGTAAAAAATGTTTTGAGTTAGCTTGAATGAAAGATGTGTAATTGTTTAAACATTTGTATGTACATATTCACATGCGCTTGTGCGTTTATGAAAAAAAATTGCTAAAAATGCAACTGCAGCATTGTTTATGACAGTAAGAAATTTAAATGGGTGTTTCTTACTCTAGTCTACACGTAGACTTTTTTATCTTGGTAATTGTCAAATTCTCTATCTTTAAATGTTACGTTTGGACCAATAACAAATCTATTTCGCAATAAATGTTTAAACACAGAGCTGAGCAATAATGTTTAACATAAGATGTAAAATTTATTGTTCTCTTTTAAAATTTCATTATTTTCAATCAGTCATAGAATAAACATGTTCTTTTTATTAAAAAAAAACGCACGTTTTTAACACAATTTTTATAAAAATATTTTTTTAATGTAAAACAATCATTAAAAGAAAATAATTTTACGAAAAACATTGTTTTTTTAGTAATTTCCAAAATATATAAGCACACACACATGTGTGTGTATTTTTTTGACTGTTTATCTTATAAGATGGTTGTGTAGAGAAATCTCATCACAACAGTCTCATAATACATCTTATAATACTAATATTTGAATCTACACGTGAAATAATTCTCTCAGAGAGCGAATTTGTTACGTCTAGACGGGCTGTAAATAAGGGGTACACGTATTCTAATAAATCCTATAAGATAGCATTATTTTCAATCAGTCACAGAGTAAACATGTCATTTTTATTTAAGCAATTCGCATTTTTTAGCACAATTTTTATAAAAATGTTTTTTAACATGTAAAACAAACACTAAAAGAAACAAATTTTTAGTAATTTCCAAAATACACATGCACTTGCTTTCATATTTGTGTACTTTTTTTTACAGTACACCTTATAAGATGGTTGTGTAGAGAAATCACATTACAACAGTCTCTTACAATACTAGTATTTGAATCTACACATGAAATAATTCTCTCAGAGTAAATTTGATGCTCTGACACGAAAATCTTATATATTATATTACAGCCCATCTAGACATAACATAATATGTAAGATTTTCTGTCAAAGAGTGTCAAATTCGCTCTCTGAGAGAATTATTTCACGTGTAGATTCAAATATTAGTATTATAAGATGTATTATGAGACTGTTGTGATGAGATTTTTCTACACAAAATATACGTGTACGAACGTCTGTATGTGTGCGTGCATGTGTATTTCGGAAATTAATTAAAAAGCAATGTTTTTTGCAAACATTAATGTCTCCGAAAAAGCAATTATAAAATAATGCTACAATCTGCCGCTCCAATGAACAATTGCGGAAACTGTTAGTGCAGCGGCAAATGCTAGATTTTAACATAATTTTAAAATCTTGCTTGCAGCTTATCCATCGTGGAAATAATTAAGCATGAGATGGGTGCATAGGTAAAATAAATATAAAATATTGTATTTCGAATAAAGTTAAGAAATATATATATATATATATATATATATATATATATATATATTGTTGTAAAGAATTTGTCAAAAAATATATGACTGCCAAGCGATATTCATCGATAGTCCATGACCAAACTAAAAAAGTTCCAACTCCTTGAAAAACTTTGAAGTCTACAACTAAATTATTAGAAGTTGGAAAAAATAGATTCTTAGTCCCAAGGAGCAAGACTTTATAAATTGTATATCGTCTGAAAATAAAAAAAAAATTAATATCAGACACATGCATCAAATCTAATAACTCTTCTCATTGCTTTTCCATTTTTAAAACGTACACTTTTCTAAAATAAAACAAAAACAATTTAGAGCGTTATATTCTGCTGTGCTGAATCATGAATTAAACAGGTGACCTTACTTAATCAGCTGATTATTTTTTAGTACTTCGAACTATCAAACTCCATATACATAAAAAAATAATGAATTCGCCATATTATAGAGCCGCCTGTTTCTTTTCGCCATACTTCACCACTTACCGTAAATAATAAAATTTACGCTTTAAAGTATGCTTTCATATTTTCACATTTATACTTACAAAAAGAATCTAAATTTTTTCAAACTACAAAAGTGTAAATACAAAACAAATTAGAGCGCTATGTTCAGCTGTGCCGAGTCTTTTATATCCTTCACCACGTTAACAACAAATAAAAATATATAGTATGCCTTAATATTTTTATACTTATAATTAAAAAATAATACATACATTTGCTCCACATGTAACGCACAGTGGTCACAAAACAAATTTTTTTTGGAAATAATTCTGTAATTTTATGACAACTAGATGTATTTGAATAAAATTTCACACGGCCAATCCTAAGGTGTATTCCAATTGATTTTGAGAAGCACAGGTTCTTAGCCGGACTGGGGAACAGGGGTTTGACCTCCAAAGTTTTTCACCTCTGTACACAATTTTAATTAATTATTTAATTAATTAATATTCGTGTAAGAATCATATACCTATGTGGTTCCAATAAAAAGTTATATTATTTTGAAGTAGAAAATTTTTAAAAATGTGATTTTTCTCAAAAAAGTGGTGACATTTTTCACTTTAAAATCCATTATTTTCCTCTGGACTATACATTTTTTATGTTTCTAAAAGAATGCTTAACGTATTTATTTGTGGAGCTCGAAAATGTCAAAGCTGAAATTAAAAAAATAAAACACCTTGATTACATAGCTACATATGTTCGCTAAACATATTTAATAAACAACGCCTCTGATAACGACAGGGTGACCACTTTACTGAAAAAAGTCAATTTTTGAAACGGAATGACAAACTTATATATACCCATCACGCCTGTGGTGAAGGGTATTTTGAAAATTTATGTGACCGATTAGATTGATTTAAAAATTCGAGAAAATATTTGTGATCGTTCTATATATACATGCAGAGAAAAACATCATTATCACTACAAAAATATTATGTTCTCATTGTCAATTTTCTTGAATTTTAATAACTCTGTGTTCATGATATCAATGTTTTTATTTAAATTTTGTAATTTAATGTTTACACTCAATAAAACTTTTAATATGCTTGACTGCAAAAATTATATACTTTTAAATATTTTTACCAGAAACAAAATTTTATTAATATGAAAAATATCATTACTTCTTTAACCATTAAAAATTTGCAATCTTTTCCTTGTTTTTAAACCATATTAATATTATTATTCCCATGACAATAAAATGGTTCAAATAAATGTATCTTGTTTTTAATGTTTGTTCCAACTCATTGTAATTATTATATGTTTGATTCAAGAAATATAAGATATTGATTAACTACCATTAAAGGGTTAGTTAAAAAAATATATATGTATATATATATATATATATATATATATATATATATATATATATATATTTGAGCAACCCTAGAGTCTTAAAATAACTACATGAATTCGTGGACAAATCGAGCAAAAATAACTAGTTATTCAGGCAAAGAATAAGTAGTTTATTTTTGCTTCCAATTATACCTGCTAGCTTACCAGAAAAGCAAAAAATAAAAAAAATTATAAAAATAATAATTTTTTATTAATACGTTTTATTTTAATATAAAATAAAATGGAATAATATGGAAAAATGAAATAACAATATAAGATTAGATAACTATATGATAACATGGGATGATAATATGATAAAATGGAATAATAATATGAAGAATGGCATAATATTATGAAATGGAATCATAATATGACAATGTGGTACAAAAATTCCGTATTTTTCTGTAAAAAAAAAAAACGAAGTCTCTCAAAGATTAAAGTAATGCTAATATATGCTTTAGAAGATCCATATTTTTGGACGACATTTTCCATTATTCATCAATGGAGCTATCATCTGTATTGAACCGTAACTTTTTTTAATTACTACCGATATAGTTAACTAACGGAAAATTTCGGTTGTTTTAACGATTTTGCTATTCTCTACTATAAGTTAACGATTTTTTCGTCAGTATATTTTAACGACGAATATCGATAGAAATTATTAGAAAAACAAAAATTTTAAATTTAAATTGGATTTTTATTTAAAAATACTACTATTCTCTTGAGAAGTTGAGAAAAATTATATAAATGTGAGCAGATTATTTACTTGCAACATACTAATATGAGTATATGTATGGTATGTGGGTGAACATATTTGTGAAATTAATTTCGTGTTAAATGTTTACTATATTAGTCCCGTTCACTGAAAATTTATGTTAAAATTATAAATAACATAACGATGTCTTATTTTTAAAAATATTTTTCACTCAGAAAAAAAAACATTGTTCATCAAATATTCTTGTTTTGTACAAAAAATTCATAACAACACAAGATTTTCTCCAAAAATACAAATTTTCACAAAGAAATTCTAATTTTCCCTAAAAATTTAAATTTTTCTAAAAAACTAAATAAAAAATAATTCCATTTTTCACAAATATGTATATCCTAATTTTCTGAAAAAAAACATAATTTTTTACTAAAAATCCAAATTAAAAAAAAAATAATTACATTTTTAAATTTTCACCAAAATTTAGTATTTTTCCTAAAATTTTTCACAAAAAAGCAAATAGTAATAAAATAATAATAATAATATTTTTTTTTAAAAATTGTAAATATTCAGTTAGATAATCTTATTTTGTTCTCTAAATTTTTGCCAAAATTCAATAAAAGTTTTTGGCAAACAAAAACTTAGTAAAAGCTTTTATGTAAAATAAGGCACTTATTTTTCTACTTAAACTTTTAAAAAACTTAATATTATTATTATCGTTAAGATTTAACGAGACTTTTTTTGCAGTTAGCTTACCGAAATTTACTACAGAATAGCACTTAACGACAAAATTTGTTAACTAACGAATTTTCGATACTTAGCGACAAATTTTTTGTCGTTAAAAAGTTACGGAATTGCGGTACTGATTTCATAACTTTAGTTGACTTTTGCTTAGTTTATACACACTTCTTATTTACAAATAAAGTTTTTTATAAATACTGAACTCACAGTTTATACGCGGATCGTGTATTGTAAATAAAAAAAACTATTTTTTGTTTTATTTCTTTTATTTTTTTCACAATATTTTTCAATTGGTTTGTTCGTCTGAAATTCTAGTAAAACTTTTAAAAAATAGAAATTAAAAAAATTCTCAAAAATAAACTTTTACTTGAAAAAGTAAGAAAACCGAAAATAGTAAAATAAATTTTAGTATCAATAAAAAAACAAAATTTTTATTCAATGTTTTAATAGAAACTTGCAAACATTGCAAAAAAATGGGTATATGTTCCTTTTCAGATAATTTTTCACATATTTCCTTATAAAAGTTCTTTTATCTAAGGATATGTATGATTACAATTAGTGAAAAAATAAATGTTGGCAGTTTTTAGCCTTGCTGAATGTCATCAATAGTTCAGTTTCTTGATCTGTTTGTAAATGATCACAATTGGATGCATCACTTGAAACGAATGCATTATTGCACTTTTCATTTTTATAACATACTTATGTTGACGAAAACTAGGATAAAAACTACTTTAAAATATACCAATCGGCTTGAATCACCAGCTTTAGAAGCCAAATTTTTTCGTATTGGTCTTCAATTGACCATAAGCTTCATACAAGGACTTTCCCTAAATTACTCAGACGTGCATTAATCAGATAAAAATATCAATACGTAGACCAATGTAGATGAATTGGCACATCGAATTTAAATACAAATCAATGTACTAAATTTCACAAAGACCAGCCCACGCCTCCCATAAAAAGGCCCTCTATGAAAATCACTTAAGGGTGCATGAATTAGTATCACAAAAATTAAACATATTTCCTAATTATTCTCTTTCAAAATAAAATTCAATATGAATTTGAAAATAAAACATCTACGAGCAAAACTAGTAAGAAAATATTAAAATACTTGCAAAAGTAGTAAAACTATTAAAAATATCATGCAAACGAACAGACCTAATATTTATCACATTATTGAAAAAATAAATATATAAATAAATAAATAAAATAAATAAATAGACCTTATTTGTAATCAGGAATTGTTTGAGTTAGTAAGTTACAATAATAAAAATTCAACGGCAACGCATTATACTTTTATTTGCAAATAAGAACTGAGTATAGACGTAATATATATATTTCGGCATTGCATTTGAAATATTGCTTTTTTATATTGCTGGCAGTGTTGCCACGCCAAAATTTTGGAAAAAAATAACCAAACTTTTAAAATTTAAAGTTATATAAAAATTAATATAATCCTAATAAATGTATTCTGGTTTGGAATACTTTGCATATTAATCATAAACTTCAGTTAGTCTTTAAGAGAGAAAAGTATTTAAAATTTAACTATTTAGAACAATGTTTATCAAAATGTGGTCCCTGATACAATTTTGTAGGGGATCGGGATATAAAGTTTAATAAAAAAAATTTAATTATGATATGATATCGAAATCAAATCAAATTGTGAGAAATTTGGAATGAAAAACAGCTAGGTCCTAGGTAATAGAAAATAAGGTTGGCTTTTACAATTAAGAGGTTTAGCAAAAAGATTCAATATTAATCGTTCATGTACCAAAGCACTCACATATATTAAATTTTAATAAGTTAATTTAAAACATTTTAATACTTCAAAATTATTTACACAGCTTCAAAAGAAATTTATTTACTTAGCTTAGCTTAGCTTTGCTATATATAAATGGTTCTAAATTTTACCTATATGATAGTGTAAAATCTTATGATACAAACTCAGTTTTAATAAGTCGCAAAAATAGAAAAGTATTGGCAAAGATATTGAAAAAATACTTTTATTGCCTGTTTTTATAAGACGAGCGCAAAAACAACTCGTCTAACTTACATTTAAAACAAAATTTAAAAATTTGTTTTTGTTTTAAATGTAAGTTAGACGAGTCGTTTTTGCGCTCGTGTTATAAAAACAACCAGTTAGAGTGAATGTGATATTTAAAATGGTACATCATTTTTAACATTTGTAAAAGAAGTTAAAAAATCATGTAATCTTTAATAAATAGGATCCCTTATACAAAAATATAAACATTTAAAAGAGAAACTAGCAAAAATCTGTACTAAAAATTCAACATCGTTTAAAATATTTGCAAAATTTACAGTAGTCATCCATTCGTTCGGCGAGAAAGTATGATATTTAGGAAGGTTATGTATGATGTTCACATTATAAGAAGTGTAATACACTTGTTCTATAATTGTTTTTTTTTTTTTTAGCAAAACTCATGATTTTATTAAAAATTTTAAGTAAACAATTTGATTTATTTGAACTATACATAGGTAGGTAGGTAGGTAGGGAAGGGTTGCCCAGCACTCATAAGAGTGCTTGTGCATCCACTCGGAGACCTAACGGTCCATTGTGAGTCCCTTCAAAAAGAATATAGAAAGAAACCAGAGAGAAACTACAGATAAGGTATAGAAAAGAGCAGGAAGGAAAATGATAGAGAAAAAAGCTAAGACCAAGAAAAGTATAGAAGAGAATAGAAAGAATCAGACAAGGAAAACATATATAAAATACAAAATAAAATCAGTAATAATAATAACAATAATAATAATAATAATAATAATAATAATAATAATAATAATATAGTCTGGTAATATTTAGAAATTACAGAAAAACGATTGTTGCAAACATCAAAACCTTTCTAAATTTCATACATTCTCGCCGAACATACCAACGACTGCAGAAAATTTTTAAAATATTCTAAGCAATGTTAAATTTTTCTGACAGATTTCTGGTACTTTCAACTAAGGATTATAACATCCTTTAACTATTCCCAATCCTTTTTCTAAACCATAATAACGATGTTCATTTTTAAAAATTCATTTAAATCTCAACTTGTCCCTGACAGGTTTTTTCATTATTTTTGTCACTATGTTTATATTTGTATGATTTAATAAAGTTATGTTTGAATATTAAGATTTTATACTACCTTAAAGATAAGATTTTGAACCATGTTTGGCAATGTTAAGCGTAAATAATTGGTTTTTGAAGCTGTGTAAAATGAAACAACAAAACGATTTCTTACAATGTTTCCACCGAGTTGAAAGCAATCAGTTTTGTGCAAAACACTTAAAAGTGTTTCCACTGTCTTGACTTGTTTTTATATTGCCGAATTTTCTAGCAAAATCCCGACATTTCTTAATCTAAGTTAAAGTTGAATAAATTAAGGCCCTTCGTTTTGTTAGATAGACAAATACTGAAAATAGGCAATTGCTAGTAAGAATACGTAATTGTATTTCTCCACAAATACCTATTTTATAAAATTAGCCAAATAAATTCACCATGTCGCCAAAAGTAATTTTAAAAGCGCTACATTTGGTGAAAAATCGCCACAACTGACAGTCAGCCATCTCTACGTTGCGTCGCAAAGTTGACTGGTTGGCCCTTTATTTTAACATTTCAGCCGGCTAATAGCCGAGTTTGAACCGCCACTGATAATTTTTACAAAAGCCGCCGCTCTTAAAATTGTTCGGCGCAAGTCTCTAAAGGGGACGTTTATTATTGAGAAAATGGCGATAGAATTCAAGTCATACAGATACATCATCGCGGATAATTCAAGTGATTTAATTAAAGTCGAAAAGTGAAGAGATAAAAATAGTCTTATTTGCATTTTGGGAACGTTTAAAATCGTTTGGCATTACAAAAGCAATTTGGTTTAAGTTTTCTGCAGCAAGGAAAATACCATGGAAGTAGCACTAAAAAGAGGTAAGTTCTATAAAAATAACGAAAGTTTAGAACATTTTCTTTTAGCCCTCCCGTTCGTTGAGATACGACAAATGGCGACTATTGAGAATTAATATTTTTTTTATTTTGTTGCTGCGTTTTCTTATTGTTTTGCTTTTCATATGACTTTCTGTAGTTCTGTGGTATTTCGGTTTATTTTTAATTGTCAGGGTTGCCGTTGAATTGGGGGATCAGAGTATATAGCATAAGGGTTGTATTTATGGGTAGTAAATGATTAAAATCATACCAGCTAACAGGAGCTTATGGGGATGAGAAACCCAATATACCCTCCTTCAATATCCAAATATCCAAAAATAAAATTTATTACAAAAGAACCAAATTTTAAAAAGTACTAATTTTTAAAAAAATAATTGCCAGGTTTTAAAAAAGTGTATAAATATTTATTTTTTTTGTAGCTATTAAAATATATATATATATATCTATATATATATATATATATATATATATATAAATGCCAGTTATAAAATGTAACAGTTAAAAAAAAAGTAAAAAATTCAAAAATTTTAAAATTTTATCAAATTCACTAAAACGTAACTTTTTCATTTAATAGTAAATTCTCCTGAAAAGTTAACTGCACCCCCAGTCCAGGATGAGGTGGTGGTAGTACTTCCAGCCGAGGGACCTCCTAAGGAACCACTGGTTAGTCCTCCCGATCAGCAGCAGCAAAAGCACCCACAACAACAGCAGAAGCAACAGCACCCACAACAACAGCAGCAGCAACAAAAGACAAAACGTAAACATAGACGCGGCAAACCCAAAGCTAAAAATTCCAATAAACCCTACAAGAAAAACAATTGGAGATTTCCAATGCCACGACTCAATTATAGTAAATGTGGTTCGGCGGGTGTTAGTGGGGGTTGTAATCGACGCGAAAAACTTCAACGTTCACGATCTTTAGTACCCTACAATACGAATAAATTTCTAATGGAAGAACATTTGGCTGAAGTACCCAGTGCCCTTCTAACACCTACAGGCCGAACAAGGGATTCTAGTTTTTCCATGGATTCAGAAGATAATTATTTCTTTTCTTTACCGGAAGACGAAGAAGAATTTCTAACGAAAGAATTTGCCAATGTTTATGAAAAGGCTAGAGTGGAACGTTTAGAGAGTTTAAGTAAGCAGGAGCTTATAGAGGAATGTTTGCAAATTGAAGACCGTTATTCCAAAGATCAGGGCAATCAAAGGCAACAGCAACTTAATATACAACGTATAGCACAAGAATATATGGCTAAAATACGGTTGCTAGATGAAAAAGTCAAGGAGCTATCAAGAGAGAATCATAGTAAGTGAACAAAGTGGGAAAATATAGTATTCAGGATTATTACAAACAATTTTTTCTCTTTTCATTTTAGATCTGCGCTGTCAGTTAATGCGTTCAGCGGCTTTTGCAGCCGCTGCAGCTGCCTCACCGCCTTCGGCCGCTGCTCCTATGGGTGCTGCCTGCCAACCTACCCCCATGGATTCTTCAAGTGAAGACAGTGAAAGTGATAGTTCTACATCTAGTTCATCCTCCTCTTCATCTTCTTCGATTAACAATGAGCGCGCACAACAACAACGCCGAAGACGTAGTTGTTCTTCCCACAGTTCTCTAAGTGAGTACAATGGCTATATAGAAAATAACCATATGCACAATAATCTAGTAGATGAACGGCCAGCTGGTGTGGTAAGCAACAATCAGGATTCACCACGATCAGATGATGAAGATTATGAACAACGCCAATTGTTAGACGATCATATGGACGACTATGCTGAAGGTGATGATGAGTATGAAGAAAATACTTCTAAACTTAATGGTTTCCAAAACGAACAACGGCAACAACAGGAATCAAATATTAATTTATCACCTAGTGTAAATAGACCCATGATGGAAATAAATAATGCTGGCATTCAACAAAATGTGGCTAATAATGTTGTTGATGGTGAGGTAGTAGAACATTTACAAAATCTTTCAAACTAGTTAACTCATACATAATATTTAAATATCAACAATTTCACACAAACTCCCACCCACCTTTCCCTATTTGTTCCACGAAAGCAACAAACCATTAATATTTAATCTCCCCCTCTTTTGACCATTAAGAAAATAATATGTGATTAAGTAAAATAGCTAAAAACTCTTTTTGATAAAAAGAAATTATAATTAAAAATAAAGTTGAATATTTCTCTTAGTTCACTATTTTTTATTATTATTATTATTTTTTTTTTTTAATAAAATATATATTTTTTCCATAATATGATTTTAATGGCCTGATTCAGTACGACAATCAGCTTGTTTGAAAATAAAATTTGTATGAAAATTACTCATTTTTTCAAATGTTTTTTGAGTAGTTTTCATAAAAATTTTATTTTCAAACAATTTGATTGTCATACTGAATCAGGCCCTAAAACCAAGGACCGTAATGATTACGAATTTTAAAATAAAACTCAACAAATAATGATTATTTTTGATTTTTATTTTATTCCTAAAAGAATAAAACTTATTACCATTTCTCAGTGAAAAATTATTAATTTTTTTATAAATTCGATTTTAAACCAAAATTCAGACACCGCCAATGCTGATGAAGTGTGTAACGGCACGGGAAATACGTTTTCATTCTTCTGGTGTCTAATTGTAGTCCACAAACTTTGCTTTGGAATTGCCAAACAGATATTGATAAAAAATCAAAATTTTTACGTTCTTCAAATTATTACTTTTGCTAAATATTGCCAAGGATTTAAGCTATAAGCAAAGCTATAAATTTTGCAAAATCTTAAACGCTACACTAGAGAATTACGCCAAAAATATAGTTTATAATTTCGTGTGCAGAATTATACCACTAAGTGTATATAATAGAAAAATATATTTTAATATTTAAAGTATTTCCTGTCTTATTCATAAAAACACAAAAAATTTTTTTTATTTTTTGAAATCAATTTTAAATATTTATGTAAATAAATATGTAGCTTTTAAATTTTGTTTTTGCATAATTTACATTTTTCGAAATTGTGGTAAGGCAATATTTTGTAGGGAAATAAAAATTTTTTGTTGGTTAAATAAAGCTAGGTGATATGAACGCTTTTAGTGAAATTTGTCTCTTGAAATTTATTTATACATATATTTATTAAATAAAGTTAGTGTGTTTGGAAACAAGCGTTTTTGGTGATTTCTGTAAAAAGAATAAATGGCTCCTTTTATTATAACATTGTAGAATTGTAATTTATATAAATTTTTATCCAAATTGGCTTTTTCGTTGAATAATAAAATAAATCCGTTACATTTTGTGAAATTAAAGTTTTTGCTCATATTTGTAATTTTATTTTAAATCAAGGTAAAATTTTGAGTTTTTGTGGTCAGATTTTTTTATTAGTTGTTTCGAATTTTTAAATGATCATCTAGAGGGATAAATTAAGTTTTCTAAGAGCTCCTAAAAAGTTAAATTTGAAATTATTTTTGATTAAATTTTATAAAACAAATTAAAAGCATTTTTTTATGTTCCAGTGAACAAAGAAAAATATTTCTTTTTTATTTTTCGAAATAATTATTAACTTTCTGAGTTAAAAAAAAATGTTCAAAAACTTTTCTTACAAATATTAAAAAAAAAAATATATGTGATATTAAAAATAATAATAATTTACATATAAAATTTTATTTTTTATAAAATAAAAATCAAGAAAAGTTTTTGAGTACAAATGTATAAATTATTTAATAATGTAAAAAATTATTTAATTTAATAAATTATTTTTTCTTTTGGTTTGGTTTTTTTTCTAACCAAAATTTTTATATTTTCATTATTTGAATGTAATATTTAGTTATATAATTTATTTAGTTTTGTAATTACATTTATAAACATTTATTTTTAACTAGAAAAATGTTTTAATAAAAATAGAAAAAAATTAAATAAAGATAAAATTTCCTTCATAATAATGTACTATTTTATTTTTAGTAAATCCTAAACTAAAATGATCTGGCAACTCTTAAATTTATAACGAATAAAGAAAGTGACGAATAAGAACAGCAAAAGTAAACGTCAAAACAATCTGCTGCAGCAAACACCACATTGTAAAAATACGCTTTTCTTCGTGGCTTGGCATAAATTCTCAATTTTACAATAAAAATTAGCAAAAAAAATCTCTAAAATATTGTTGAATTTGAAAAAAGGTATATAATAAACATTAAAATAAAATGGCTCGTAAAGGTGGAGCACCCGCTGAAGATTTGTCAAATGTAGAATTTGAGACTAGTGAAGATGTTGAAGTTATACCCAGTTTTAATGCTATGGGCCTTAAAGAGGAATTACTCAGGGGCATTTATGCCTATGGTAAGAATACAAAGAAAGCAATTGAAGTTCAATAAATTTATAAAAAGAAACAAAAATAAATTTTGCCTTTTTTTGTAAAGGCTTCGAAAAACCCTCCGCCATTCAACAACGTAGTATCAAACCCATTGTTAAGGGACGCGATGTCATTGCACAGGCTCAGTCTGGTACCGGTAAAACAGCTACTTTCTCTATATCCATATTACAAAGTTTAGACACGTCTTTGCGTGAAACACAAGTGTTATGTTTGTCACCCACTCGTGAGTTGGCTGTGCAAATTCAAAAAGTCATTTTGGCCTTGGGTGATCTCATGAATGTTCAGTGTCATGTTTGTATAGGCGGTACAAATTTGGGTGAAGATATACGCAAATTGGATTATGGTCAACATATTGTCAGTGGTACCCCGGGCAGAGTATTCGATATGATTAAACGTCGTGTCTTGCGTACAAGAGCCATTAAGATGTTGGTTTTGGATGAAGCTGATGAAATGTTGAATAAAGGTTTTAAGGAACAGATTTATGATGTTTATCGTTATTTGCCACCAGCCACACAAGTCGTTTTGATATCGGCTACATTACCCCATGAAATTTTGGAAATGACCTCGAAATTTATGACAGATCCTATTCGAATTTTGGTAAAGCGGTAAGTAGGAAGGTTGTGATGGTAACTTTGGCAAATAACAACTGAAGTATTAAAAGAATATAGTTTATACTTTATAGTATATTTTGTAGACTATTGTATAGCATAGTTTACATTTTATTCGTCTATTTTGTGGTCTAGTCTACAGATAGCCCATAGTCTGATCCATAGTTTCGACTATAATATGATCTATATTCTCGAACGTAGTCTGTTATGGTCTAATATAGTATATTATAAAGTCTATATTATTAATTCTTTCTGAATAATTTCATTTGAAAAATCAGTAAATTTTTAAGCGAATTACAAAGTAAGCTTTCATTTTAACAATTTTCTCCAAGTTCAATATATTCTTTTTTTCTCCCACAGTGATGAATTGACCCTTGAAGGCATTAAACAATTCTTCGTCGCCGTCGAACGTGAGGAATGGAAATTTGATACCCTATGTGATCTCTACGATACCTTAACCATCACTCAAGCCGTCATATTTTGTAATACAAAACGTAAAGTTGATTGGTTGACAGAAAAAATGCGTGAAGCTAATTTTACCGTAAGTTCAATGCACGGTGATATGCCACAAAAGGAACGTGATGAAATTATGAAAGAATTCCGAGCCGGTCAATCGCGTGTTCTCATTACCACCGATGTTTGGGCACGTGGTATTGATGTCCAGCAAGTGTCACTAGTTATAAACTACGATTTGCCCAACAATCGTGAATTGTATATACATCGTATTGGTCGTTCAGGTCGTTTTGGCCGCAAAGGTGTGGCCATTAATTTTGTTAAATCCGATGATATTCGTATTTTGCGTGATATTGAACAGTACTATTCGACACAAATTGATGAAATGCCTATGAATGTGGCTGATTTGATTTAAGTGGGAGTCAGAGGAAAGCATAAATACATATATATAATGTCGTAATATATAAATAATTTATATTTAAACTATCTGTATATTTAATTAAATTATAGATGAAAATTTTGAAATTTAAATTGAATTGGTTCTTACGTGTATGTATGTGAATATTACAAGAAATGCATAATTTATTTTAAGAACTTTTGTAATTTTTCTTTAAAGCAATTAACATCTTTTTGAAATAAGAGAACCTATAAAAAGGATTTTTTAAATAAAGTATAATGTAAAAAAATATAAAAGGAAGCTTATGTTTATTATTGTAATATTACCTTTAGAGAAAAAGAAAAACAAGCAAACTTTTTTAATTTTTTTTTTTTCAAATTTTATTATAAAATAAACAATATTACAATTTCACCTCAGCACCAGATTGGCATTATAGAGGCTTGTTGGCAAAATTTCATTACTTTATTCCATTACTAGACAGATTTTCAGGTTTAGAATTTACAGGAACGCTTTTCTTTTTCTCATAATTTTTTACTAGTTTTTACAAAAACTTGTAAAAATGGTTATTACTGTAGCATAGCAATTATTTAAAATCCGTTCTTATTTTTTATTATTAAATAAAAAATAAAATTCTATTTATGTTATTGATTCGATATTTTTTCCTTCGAGATGGTCAACATTCCTATTCTACCTATTCTATTTCTTAAAATTAATATTTAGCCGGCAATATTATAAAAATCTTATACTTTATTAATATTTTAATCGGATCAGAACAGTAGTTTAAAAGTTCTGCAATTATTTTATTAAAAATATTTTAAAAATATTGACTTTGTAAAGATTCAGCGATTTTCATACTAAAGGTAAGAATAAATATCACAAAGTTGATAACCTTATTCTTAATTTCCATCCGTTTTGTTCTCCATCCGCCACTAACTTCATTGTAGTTTCAATTTCGGCGCATTTTAAATTAGTCGTGGTCGTTGAAAAATTTAAAAAAAAAACTTAATTCGATAAAAATTAATGAAAAAATAGTGTAAATTTAAAGAAAATGTTTTATTTGAAAGAAAAATATATGCTATCAAAGAAATCTTTGTTACCAGAATCACTTGTATAGTTGATGCGGTCATAGTGAAAATTAAATTATTTACATAATAAATCAAATTTGAAAAATTATTTGACAAATTGTAGAAATAAGTAATTTGTTTTCATTATTTCTGTTGTTTGTTTCTTATGAGAAAAAAGTTCAAAAGGGTTTTGAAAGTATGAGTATGTATGTGCATTAATTAACAAAATATTGACAAGCAGCGTTGCCACTGAATAAATTTTCATCCTACCACACTTTCCATAAAAACCTACCAAAATCGTTTGAAAACTATCAAAACTAAAAAATCTTTTGTAATAAATTATGGTGTTTTTTGATGAAGTAACATAAAAAGTTCGGATATCTTTGCATAATTAATATTCGGAGATGTTTAATTAAAAAATTAAATGGCTCGGAAGAAAAATAAGTTGAGTGCAAAGTTTCTTAGATCGCCAAAAATGTATTTTAAAATATATCAATATTTAAATCTGTTTAAAGATCCATATGGGGTATCACAAATGGTCTCACTGTGTGATTATAATGAGGGTTTATGTAGGAAATTTTTCTTATGCCTTATTTACACTACACTTGATATTTAATTTCAATTTTTAATTAATACAATTTATGACCAAAGTAATTTTTATTTAGCACATTGTTATATTTTAATAACACACTCTGGTGACTTTAACACATTGTGTCAATTAAGGAAGAAGAAATTTTATGTTCCAACAGAAGGTCTTACAATGTTCCTACGGACCCTTTGTGGGACGCGATCCGCTATTTGAGAACCGTTGTGTTGAATAATTAAACATATATATTTTTAAGCAATGATATGTATAAATGAAAAACAATCAAAATTTATATAACTAACACGTATACGTGCACATAGTACGTTTCTGCTTCTACATCAGTGAAGATAGTGCGTTTCTGCTTTTACATCAATATCGCTCTAAATTAAATCTGGTTTTTATAATATCACTCAAAATACACTGCCTGCCACTTGAATAAGGAATCACTTTTTTTTAACTTTAATTAAGTATATCTCCTACACTAAAGTTTAGAAAAAAATAATTTTTTGGGCTACCAAATTTCAAAGTGTTGGCTTTAGATTCCTGAAGAAATAAAAATATACATATTTTGTTATACTAAAATTATGCATTTATTTAAAGACATGTATTTATGTGGTACTTTTTCGTGTGTCAAGGTAACGTGTTATTATTATACCCTACACCACCATAGATGGTTGGGGTATTATGCGTTTGTGTGGATGTTTGTAACGCATAGAAAAAGTTATCCAACACCCACCCACCTTATAGTATACCAATCGAATCAGAATCACTTTTTAAATCGATCTAACGATGTCCGTCCGTCTGACTGGCTGGACGGCTGGCAATTTTAAAGATATTTCAATGAAATTTGGTACATGGGAGAAGGACGAAGCATATTGAAATTGGTTGTGATCAATCCATTATTACACCTAGCCCTCATACAAATGTCGCCTCGGAATAGAGTTTAAACACTCAAAAATGCCTGTACAAGTATCAATCTTTGTGCCATATTGACCATAGTTCCCATATAAACCCGTCTTCCGAAAATCACTTTAACGTGCATAAATCCCATACAAATGTTAGTATCAATTAATATTAGACACATATAAGTTTTATGTAAGTAGAAACAACATTGCCAAATTTTATGAGAATCGGTCCATAATTTACCATAACTCCCACAAGTGGGTTTACATTTCCAAGAATAGCACTAAAGTGCATAAAATCATCTGGATGTATCAACGCATTATTCTGCATTTGTATATTTTACTTTATATTAGAGAATCACTAGAATCATTATGCATTCAAAACTTCCTAATCGAATGGATTATTTTGATGCTGAATAGCCGAATAATTAATTCGAACTTGTGAGATGCATGCATAAGGAAGATGGTGACTAGAGGAACTCCGCAAGGAGGAGTTTGTTCCTTGATAGTAAATTATCTTGGAAGAGGAACACTCAGGAGAGGCTTAAGAGAGGTCTCAACGCCTACTACACATGCAGGAACTCCATAGGTAAGAGTTGGGGACTCAAACCGATTGTAGTAAATTGGATTTACACCTCGGTGGTGAGGCCAATTCTGACGTATGGATGTCTGGTATGGTGGGAGGCAATGAGAATAGGAAGTCGTAGGAATCTTCTGTCTAAAGCCCAAAGATGTGCTTCGATTGGCATAACAGGTGCCGTAAGAAGCACACCTCAGGCGGCACTTGACGTCATTCTGCATCTCCTACCCATTGAGGAGTTCGTGATGGGAATGGCTGCAAGGAGCCTGCTTAGACTTAGTGAACTAGGACTTACAGGATCAATCAGAATAGGACATTCCAAACTTTTAAACGAGGTTTATCTCGGTGGACATGCCCTGGTTCCCTCTGGATCCACGGACTATATGTGCACGGAGGTCGATTTCGGGGAAAATCCTATACTGATTATTCCGAGTAGGAACCAATGGTCGGATCGGGAGAAACTATTCGGTGGTGTATCGGTATTCACTGATGGTTCCAAAATGAATACAGGCACTGGTGCAGGTGTGTATCTAGTTGAGGTAAACATCAGGAAGACGTATAGACTACCGGATAGTTGTAGCGTGTTCCAGGCGGAAATTCTAGGTATCCTTAGGGCCACAGAATTGATTGCAGGGAACATAGAAGTGAATACAGAGGTAACTCTGTATGTGGATAGCCAGGCAGCGCTGAAAGCCTTGAAAGGGCACTTTGTCATGTCTAGGCTAGTTAGCGACTGTCAGGAGGCTCTTAGGAGATTGATGAGAGATTACCATATCAGACTCTGCTGGGTACCGGGTCATTGCGGGATAAATGGCAATGAGGTAGCTGACGAATTAGCTAGGAACGGCTCAGCTTTGGATAGGACTGTAAGTAAAAGCGGTGTGAGACCATCTCTAGGCTTTTACTTCAGGTTAATTAGGGAGTAGGTTCGGGATAGAACCAATTATGCATGGGAAAGTAGAACGGACTGCAGATTATCAAGGGTCCTATGGCCCAAACTTGATAGAGCAGATACAAATCTACTTTTGGGCATGAAAAGGGAAAACCTGAAGACTATGATAGGTATTCTGACAGGTCATTGTCCCATAGGGGGAATGATAGATAGGGTATTGGGATAGAGGTTCCTCCGGTCTTTGCAGAATGTGCGAAGATAATGAGGAGCTAGAGACGGTGGAACATATCATATGTCACTGTCCATGTCTACAACTAAGTAGGCAGAAATGGTTAGGCAGTCGATTCCTTGACGAATTGGACAGTATATCGACAATAGGAATCGTCATGGGAATGGGCTGGCTAAGAGGGGGTCGTTGGCTTAGAGCGAGCGACCTGTGGCGGTAGTACTTTTCCTTTTCTGATTCTTTCTATTCTCTTCTATACTTTTCTTGGTCTCAGCTTTTTTTCTCTATCATTTTTCTTCCTGCTTTTTTCTATATCTCATCTGTAGTTTCTTTCTAGTTTTCTTTCTATATTCTTTATGAAGGGACTCACAATGGACCTTTAGGTCTCCGAGTGGATGCACAAGCACTTTTATGAGTGCTGGGCAACCCTTCCCTACCTACCTACCTATATATATATATATATATATATATATATATATTTGTACAGCTTTGCAGTGCATATTGTTGTATACTTCTTTAACAATTTGTTTTTTTTTTGCGTATTTATAAAATTAAGTCTGGCAACACAGCAAATTATTTATTTATATATTTGTGTATAATTTCATTTGCAATTGTCCCAAGAAATTTACGGCCTGTTCCACCATGTCGAATGAAAAATTCATTTCGACAATTCATTTGGAAAGCATCAAATAAATTTGAAATTTTGTTATTGTTTCGCATACATTTTTCGAACGAATTTTTCGTTCGACGTCGTGCAACAGGCCATTAATTTCATGTTTTTCCTTCTTTACAAATAGCAATATGGCGGTTGATATGTCAAAATCTATTGTTTACTTTTATAAATAAATTTTAGTATAAAGTTTACTTATATTTAATTTCCGAAACATATCATAGAAGCCTTAATTTCTGCGGGACGTCCCAATAAAGAGTTTAATATTATCCTACCTGAGTGTCTTTAAAGAACATGATAGATGGCTGAACAAATCACCAAAAACAATCAATATGAACTGACCTTTTATATAAAAATAATCTTCCATAGAACAGCTTTGAAAAAGGAATGGATTTTGAAATATCAAATATTTAAAATTCGTACATACCAAATGATTATTATTATTAAACACGTCTCCGAACACTGAGTAATCATGTACATATTTCGTATTACTGCTATTTTAATACATATAATGAGTTGAACTTTTTGAGCTGAAATGGTTGAAAATTTATTTAAAGTTATTTTATTTCTATATTTTTTATTGACAAGTTTTTCTTTGAAGTTTACCTAGTGTCTACATTAATCAAATTTATATCAAAACAAATGTCAAAATCAGTGCGAATATATGCAAGGTAACCTTAGTTAAACAGTTTATTATTATTTTGGTTGTTACAGTTGTCAAAAGGCATATATAAAAAACAATATTGAATGCGCCACATTGTTGTTTTTGTGCAACTGTTGCCACCTTCCTCAAATTCGCGTAAAGTTTGACGTTTGTCTTGATAAAAAAATCTCTAATGTAGACACTATGTTGAGGGTGTGAAATAAATACGTCAGTTAAATACGCTCCACACCATGTTAATTAATTTTTTAAAATGAACAAAACTATTTTTTCAATGAAAAAGCTAAATCAAAATTAATTTTTAAATAAAAAAACAAATTTGTACATAAAATTTCTTTAAACAAAAATCAATTCCAAATGGTCGTAATGGGTATTGGGAGCAGACATGAATCGGGTAAGCGGAAGAGTGGAATTAGCCTAGGACTAGTAGATTCCAGAAATATGTGTTTTATGTCCAGATTCCATCTGGGATTAGAGATACATAATTTTGAAAAATGTAATTTTTCACTTTGAAAATGTGGAAACGTATAATTTTCAAGTGGCTTCAATGGACACACAGTGGGGTCAAACGCAAATTTTTTGGTAATACATCTGAATCTCCGAAACTACTGGTCGGATCAAATTGAAATGTATGGAAGAGTTGTAGAGGAGGACCTAAGCTTTCAGAAAAATCATCTTGTAGTCACCCTGTGATAACACGAGATCAGCTACAGGGTGTCAAAGTTGACTACCTCGAGTATGAAAAAGTTAAAAAAAATCGTAACTTGTACAAATGAAGTCCGATTTTAAAGATTTTTATATTTCTGGAGAGTGCTTGGCAAGATAAAGAAAAAGTAAGCTTATTCATCTCTTACAGTTAAAAAAATATTTACGCTTGAATTTTGAATTTTTGATTTTTTGACTCGACTTTCTTTCGTTTTTTGGGAATAAGTCCGGAGATATATGAGGTAAAAATTTTTTAAAAATATTCTGTAATTTGCTACATATTTCAAAATAATATGCTGAAAGAATTTTTGGGCTACCTCAATTCGTCTAGACGTGAAAAATATTCAAAGTCAGCACTCTAAAATTGGCATGAAAAATGGCTATTTTTTTACAAAAATATAGTACAATTCATTCACTTTTTTCTCAAAGTTCCGTTAATAAAAAAATCTTTTCCTTATTAATTTCAAAAGATAAGGCTTCATAAATGGTTAATAAAGAAATTTTGAATTGATTTAAGTTTGCACCCTACATCCAGCATTGACCGAAAATTGTCAATTTTAAAAAATAGTTTCATTTTTATCGATTAATAAAAAAAAATGTCACGCGAGCTTTTTTAAATTTGGTACCCATATTTTTTATAGAAATAGATTTAGAATGATTTAACACTAAACTGCTTCCCGCCCGGCCAAAAACGAATGCAGGAGTGGAGATTTTATGTTAAAAGTCAGTTTTTTTAACGACTATTTTTAAAAGCATATTAAAAGCATATTAGCATAATATTTTTAATATTATTTCTTATGTAATGTATAAAACACAAATCAAGCTTTCATTTCTAAAAAAAATCAATAAAATAGCTCCAATAACCTATTTTTGGTAATTTTTCAGAAATAATTTTTTTTTTTTAAATAGCTGAAAATCAAAAAAAATTTAATTTTTTTAATACAACTCCACTAATTTTGCAAATACTTTAAAAATGTTAAAAGAATATAAAAATAGACTTATTTACCAATTTAACGATATATAAAATGTTGGTATAGGTCATTTAATGATAGTAATATAATGGCCTCAAAACTACCAAGTCACGTCAAAAGTTGCAAAATTCACTATTTTGTCCCGTATTTCCATATGTGTGTATACGTAACACTCAACTGCATTGCTTATTTTTGTTACGAGATAATAATATTTATTAATGAATTCATTTACAGTGTTCATAATTTTTTTCTACTGAAAAGGTTTTTAAAATTACCTAAGTACATAAATAAGTATATTTTCCTTCGTTTTTTATTACATTTTTTTAAGTTTTGAAATAATTTGCCTAGCTGCTTAATTAATGTATTATGACAAAAATTTTTTTTTACAATCGCATAGGTACATTTTTTGACGTACCTGTTTAACACTACAGGTCATAAAAATAAACTGAATGAAATTGGGGGTTTTGAGCAAAAATTTAAATTTTTTAATTCATGTATATAATTTTAAAAAATTTAAGTTTTCCATATTTTCATAATGAAGGTATTTTTTTGATATTTTCATAATGAAAAAATATATTTTTCAAAATTATATATCTCTGATCCCAGATGGAATCTGGACATAGAACATACATTTCTGGAATCTACTAATACTAGGCTACTCCCACTCTTCCGCTTACCAGATTCATGTCAGCTCCCAATATCTATTAGGACCACTTGAAATTTTCGATTTTTCTTTAAAAAAATTGTATGTAAAGAGTGATATATTTAACAATTTTTTTTTTATAATTTTATAATAATATGTTTTATGATTATATCTTGACCTTTTTATATAAAATTTAATTTTGATATAGTTTTTTATTAAAAAATAATTTTGATAATTTTAAAAAATAAATTAACAGCATGTGCAGCGTATTTAATATGTAGGACATATTTATCTGACATATTTATCTTTACACCTTTTTGAAATTTTTTATTGAAAATTGGTTTAAAGTTATTTTGTTTCTGTATTTTTTATTGACAAGCTTTTCTTTTTTCTTTATATTTTTTAAGAGCTGCCGATTTTTGCAAACCTAAAAAAATTGTAAATCAACTAGAAAGTTAATTAATTATTATTAATTAATTAATAATATAATTGAATTTCAATATAAAGTTAATAAATCATTTTTTTAAAAAGTTATTTGGAATAGTTTTTTTCTTTCGTAAGCCATTTAATAAAACAAAAATTCAATTATTTTAATATAAAAATCTGTTTTATTTATGTACAAAGAAAATCTTTCTTAAATTAAAAATAAATAACTTAAAAGAATAATCCATAAAATAAATGTAAATACTAAGCTCTTAAATTCAATTTAATTATAATTCCGTTGTTTCTAATTTCCTTGCTAATATTTGAGCATTATTTGTTAATTTGTCTATTTGATTATAGACATTAAAATGACGATTCAAATCATTGGTATGATTAAATAATTTTGCAGTACCCTTTAGAGTTTCTTGTATGTCCTGGTTACCGATTGCAAGAAAATTATCATCTAAAGAATCATGACCACTTTGGCTGGAAATAAAAATATACAATATTAAATTTATTTTATTTTTCATTGTTATGTATATTAAAATATTTCAACCTAATGAATGTTTTAATGATTCTAATATAATTGGAGGTAACAAATTGTAACGCGAATGTTATATTCGGCTTGGCCGAATCTATAAACCCACCATATGGTAGGTAAAGTGGGTGAAGTGGGCGGACCTCGCCCTTTTTTGGTTTCTGAGTTTACAATGGTCTTTGAAAATTTCGTTGATATACATGCTTTTATCGGCTGAAAAGTATAAACTAAAGTTACGGCGGACAACTTGTTTTACTAATATTTAGTCCATAACTTTTTTGTTTAGTAACCGATTTTGCTAATTTTGCATACCAAACAAGCCGTAAATAATAAAAATATTTTCGTAAAATTTCTTTCCCCTTGGTGGTCCGACCCGTGTAAACTGCTTTCAACAGACAGACGGTCATCGTTAAATCGTCTTAGATTTTCACGAAGACCCAGAATAAGTGTCAGAATGGGCTCTTATATGATAATTTTGAAATGTTACACATGAATTGGCAAACTCAATATACCGCCATAATTTTTTAATGGTGGGTATAAAAAAAGCATAATAGTATGCATAATTCTAAAGTGTACTTCGATAAAGTGTAAGATATAGTACGGTATATTAATGTTTTTTTTTTCCAATTCCAAAGAGAAAATTATAATTATAGTATAAAAAACTAATTTTATACGCTTTATAATTATTAACAAATAAGTTTGTTTTTCTACTTATTTTTTTAAAGAACTTCCTGACCATGTCTAATTTTCTGCACTATAAAAAGATTCGAAATCATGGACATTTAAAAATAAAAATAAAAAAATTATAAAATGTTTTTCCGCAAAATAGTATGTTTGCTTGTAATATTTGCTGTAATCAACAGTGCTGTTTGCAACGAAGATGTTGGCGAATCATCTTCCGAATTATCTAAAGAAGATATGGACAAATTATGGGAACTTACTAAAGGTCATTGATAAAAACGTAATATAAAAATAAAATATATAAATGTTTGTTGTTGTGTGCTTTATTTATGGTCTAATTTTCTGAATAAAAATATAGAAAAAATTCCAGATAGATTTGTGAAAGAACGAATTTGGTATTTTATGGATTTTTCTTGTTTCTTCTTAATTCATGGCCTGATTTTGTTATCAGAAAGTTTTAAAGACGTTCAGTAAAACATCGCTATTTATTAAGTTAAAGTTGTTTTCAAGTCAAAAATTTAATTAAAATTAAGTTTTCAAACAATATACTTATTTGAATAAATTACAAACCTTAGATTTTCCTCAGTTTTAAACCATTCATTTTCATAGCCCTTCAGCCATATGGGATTTGAACCTTGAACACTATGTTTATTTGTATTGGGTACTCGACTGGCAGGTTCATTTGGATTTTGTAAAGATAATGAGGAATTTCCTGTAAAATTATATTGTAGTTAAATTTTGTTTACCACTGAAAAGTTTTTAAACATACGGAAAATATTAACTTTTGCTGCTCTCAACTGGCGCTTGTAACCATTTCTTTGGGAGGCACACAAAGACAAAGTAACCACCAACAGAGTAGCCAAAAATAGATTGGTAAATATCAACCAAACATACATGGCATTGGCCTGAGGTCCCGCTTGTAACAATTGAGCTTCAGCCGCTTGAGTATCCAAAACATTTAGTTCTTTAAACAGTTCATCCAAGTGTTCTATGTGGTAATCTATAAGATTTAAAACTTCGGCCACTTCATATATAGAATTATCTTCTTTGCCCACTAAATGCATATATAAATCGGTTTTGGTTTTATCCACCGAGCCATCCTTATTTTCGTGTACTTTAATTTCATCTATATTAACTATGGTATCGGTAATATTGCTTAAGATTCTAGAAAAATATAATAAAATTGATAAAATTCTTTAATAAATTAAATTCAATTTAAATTAATTTTAAATTACTTTAATAAATAAACTTACTCTCTAAACACATCAATCTTATTTCTCAATTCATTTGGTTGCAAACGAAATACGAAACGAACTTTTTGATCTTCTCTTAATAGATAAATAAAAACATGAGCCACATCCTTCATGCCTGCGGTATCATTGGCCAATACCATAAAATCAAAGTAACCTTTCATACCTTTTTGTGGATCAAAATTCAATTGAATTTCTCCCGTTTCTTGATCCACCAAAAAAGGTGAACTACGTACATTTTCCAATCCTTCCGACAAAGTTTGCCTTATGTCACCTACTTGATAGTAATTTATCTTAGCATTAATGCCTTCATCTAAATCTACCGCCTCAACACGCATAAATTTTGCGCCAAAGTCTGCATTTGTGGTAATGCCACCAGTAAAAATTTTCGTACGAAATCTGGGTGGATTATCATTGATATCCAACACCTTTACCTTGACTCTAACAATAGTACTATCAGACATAAGAAATTCTTCACTGTTCAATGAGTCATTCAAATTTTCTTCAAGGGAATGTTTATGCAATATTTCATCATTAACTGATCTTAAACTTCTAGAGTGTTTGTAACGATCATAATTTCCTTCAGAATTACGCAGAAATCCTCCCTGTCTTCGGCTGAATGGTTTGAGTGGTTCATTGTCAATTTCTATTTCCATTTTTCGGCTCATGGCAAGTTCTAGCGAATTATCTTGTTCTATGCAATTTTCTGTAGCTCTTACATAGAGATGGTAATGTGCTTTAACTTCACGATCCAGCTCTTTTTGAGTGGTAAGAATATGTGATTCAGGATCTAAATTGAAAAATTCATCTTCATTGCCTTTGACAATGAAATAGCACACTTGACTAGGCGGATCATCCAAGTCATCAACTTCATCTTTGTCAATAGTATCGGGAAGTTTAACACGTTCCGAACCGGGATCAGCATGTTCTGGAAGTAATAGGAAATATTTGAAAATCTATTTTTAAGTTTTCCATATAAAAATTGATTCTCCGTAGGAATTATTAGTGATAAAAGATTTTCATCCTTCATTCTTCTTTTTCTTTACTGGTTGAGCTGTAAAATCCATTTCGATTTTTGGTAGGAAATATAAGATCACAGATTTTCGTTCTTTATGTTCTATCTCTGCTGTTTTAGCTATAAAACTGATTTTTTGATTTTTGATATAAAAATCGATTTCTGGAAGGAAATATGAGTGATCACAGATTTCCATTGTTTTGGCTCTATCTCTGCTGGTTTAGCTATAAACTCGATTTTTAGGTTTTTCATAATTGAGTTTTGGTGAGAAATATGAATGATCACATATTTTCATCCTTCTACTTATCTCTACTGTTTTAGCTAAAAAAATCGATTTTTAGATTTTCGATTTGCTTTTTTACTTAACCTGGCGTACTTAAGAGCGAGTTAGAGCAACAACTTATGCTGGAATATCTAAAAATGGCTTTAATATAAATATTTAATATAATTAATATTTACCTGTAAAATTTACATAAATTTCATCAACTATAAATTGTGGTTCATATTCATTGACATTACGTATGTAAATTGTTAAATCCAAATCGGCACTCAAAGATGTTGGCAATCCTTGATCATAAGCCTCAATTCTTATCTATTAAAAACACATTCAATTTAAACACTTGCATCTTCTTCAGAAAATACCTCTTGTATTCATACCAACCTCATGTATCTTTTGTTTATTACGATCCAAAGGTTCTTTCAAAAATAAATGACCCGTTTCAGCATCCATTTCAAAAAGTTTATAGCTACCCAAAGGATCGGGTTTTAAACGATAATGTACCAAAGCATTCATACCAATATCCTCATCTGTAGCCAAAACTTGTAGAATTAAAGAGCCCACCGTAGTATTTTCAGGAACTCTTACAGTAGTGTTGTGTAAAGGTTGTATAAAGACCGGAGCATGATCATTGAAATCTGAAATGCAGATATCTAAAGTTTTTGTAACAATATTAGAGGGTATGCCCAAATCTCGTGTTGTTATGGTAAGAGAATGATTGCCATAACGATTGCGCAAGGAAGAACGAGCGTAAACATAAGCATTCCAGGCATCAATTTGTCTTAATTCAAATAAATCTAAAAAATAATAAAATAAAGATTTAAGTCTGAAAACCTTTAAATAACATAGCATTATTTTTAAATCTTACCATCCTTATTTCCCTTAGTTATTTTAAACTCTAGCCTACCATTGGGGGTTTGAGGATCATCTAAATCTTTACCTTTGATGGTGGCTATTTTTTCATTTAACTCATGATATTCGGTTATCAAAATACAAGACGAGGGCATAAAAACTTCTGGAGCATTATCATTTTCATCCAATATAGTTATACTTTGAAAGATAATTATTTTATAAATAAAGACTTAAAGAGAAAATTTAATTAATTTTACTTACAAAACTTGTTTGAACGCATTACGACTTTCTCCCGCCAAAAAACCAAATTGATAATTATCCCAGGCTTCTATTACCAGCATATAAAAATCCTTAGTTTCTCTATCCAACGTATCGGTGACCGTTAATACCCCCGTATCAGCATCAATTGAGAATTTACCCTGAGAACTTATACGATCCATAAGAAAAGTTATTTTACCAAAATCTCCTGAATCGGCATCGGCTGCCTGTATGTTACCAATTCTAGTACCCACTGCAGCCGACTCACTAATACTATAATTCTTGGAGCCACCAATAAAATAAGGATTATTATCATTCTCATCCAACACCGATATAAAAACATCGACCAATGATGAACGGACCGGTACTCCTGAATCGGTAGCTCTAACAGAAAAATTTAACCATTGATATTGTTCATGATCAATTTTGTTAGCCACCACTATTTCACCTGTATGCGAATCTAGATGTATTAGTTGGCGTATTAAGGGATTTCCCTCTAGACTGTAAGTTATAGTACGATTCTTATCTATATCATAAGCTATAACATTGGTTATTAAAACCCCATTCATGCTATTTTCGGTAATGAATTTCTTATAGAAGGGTTGTTTAAACTTGGGATTATTATCATTTTCATCTTCGATTTGTATGTTAAGAAAACCTTCAATAATTTGTTTACCTTTGGCAGCGGCTAGATCTTCTACGACAATGGCTAGCTTAATATGTTCTACACGTTCACGATCTATTACTTTAATTACTTGTAAAGTACCATCTATGGAATCCAAATCAAATGCTGATATATAATCATATTCTGTGGACTTTACGACAGCTCCTTCTTCATTGCGTGCTTCAGAATTTAAAGGATTTATTTTATAACGTATTATGGGTGTCTCATCTGAATCATTGGCTTGAATTTTGAAAATTTCACTTCCTACAGGAGTATTTTCCATAATGTGGAGAATAGGTAATTCGGGCAGTATAGGAGGTTTGTTATTAACATCTTTGATTGTTATATTAACAGTGGCTGAGTTTTTCAGCTGAGAGTTACCAATGCCACCATCTATGGCGAGCTAAAGATTAAATCAAGGTATTTATCTACTATGTCAATTAAAAAAATTTATTAAACTTACTACTATTAATGTATAATCCATTGTTTTATTATCTGTCAAATCCGGATCCAAATTAGCACCTAGAGCCACTGATATCACACCAGTTTCTGAATTAATAACAAACTTATCTTTAGCACCAGATTGTATACGATATACTATAACATTATTTGGAGCAGAACCATCACGATCAATAGCTGTAACCTGCATAACTGAACTACCTCCGGGTAAATCTTCGGGAATAGTTTTTGAATAGAAACTCTTAAGAAATATTGGAGGATTATCATTGATATCTTGTACATAAAGTAACACAGGTACCACCGTCGAAAGCATAGGTATACCTGAATCTCGGGCTCTCACTAATAAATCCAATAGCTTAACACCCTTATCAATATTTTCCTCATTAGCACCAAAACGTCTTGGTGAATTTTGTCTATGTTCTACCAATTCTTCGTAATCGAAAGTATTTAATGGCCTTAGGATACCCAATTCAGGATCTATGGTAAAATTAGAACGATACATGCCCTCAACAATTTCATAAGTTATTTGACTATTTTCTGTGCCATTTAGATCAATATCACGTGCCTCTAACTGTAAGGAATGTTCAAATTCCAATTTATTTTCAATTAGAGTAGTTTCATATTGTCTTTGTAGAAAAGTGGGAGCATTATCATTGATATCTTCTATGTTTATAATCAATTGAGCTGTGTTACGATTACCTAGACCAAGATTATCTATGGCCTCTACCGTTAAATAGTGACGTGATATTATTTCTCGATCAAAAGCTGAGCCACCCGGCTGTTTAATAGTTACCAAACCCGTAATGGGATTTAGATGTAATCTGATAAGTTTAATAAACAAAAAATAAAATATATTTCAAATTTCTAAAATAAATTCTCATAAAAAAACTTACAAATTCGCTATGCCGCCTCTTAAATTTTTATATCTTATACCCATTGTACCAAAATCTCCCGAATCTTCATCATAAGCCTCCAATTTAGCCACATTGGTACCCATTTCACTGTTTTCCGCTACTGATACATTATAAATTAATTGTGTGAATTCGGGAAAGTTATCATTTTGATCTCGTATAAATATCTGCACATGGGCCGATGAATAACGACTCGGTTCATCTACTTCACGGGCGAATAAAGTAAAATTTATTTCCTTAAGCTCTTCATAATCCAGGGATCTAGGATTTTTTACTCTTATCATAAAACTGGCTTCGTTTACCGCTACATCGGGTACTATTTCGAAGATATCATTTTGTGGATCCAAAAATAAACGAAAAGTGCCATTGTTGCCTAAATCGTGATCAAAAACATAATGTTTGATATCGCCATCAATGAAATTGAGTGGCGTATTAGCTTGAGCATTTTCATTAATTTCACACCGATATAGTGATTCGCCAAATGTTGGAATTTCATCATTAACATCGGATACAATTATGGTTACTTCAGTTTTGACTGTTGTTAAAGCTGGAGGTAATTGTGTGGCAGTCTGAAAATAATCAACTTTAGTTGAAGTAATTTTTTTTTTAATCTCCTTACCTTTGATACTTCTGCTGCTGTTATCTTCAAAATATAAGCACCATTTACTTGATTACTTGGATCTTCACGATTCAATTCATGAATGGTATAAATCCAACCTGTATGGCGTTCAATACTAAACAACTCATTAGTTTCCAATTCATAAGCTATAGGATTATTAATACCACGATCACCATCCACACACAACACTCTCATTACTTTAGTACCTACTGGAGCATCTTCGGCTATTCTAGCTACTGGCTGCACTTTAACAAATTCTGGCGGTTGATCTTCTATATCTTTGACCTTAATCAATATAGCTGCTGTTCCTGTATTAATAGGTCCCTGATTAGCTCTATCCACTGCCAACACTCGCAACTGATATAAAGCTTTTGTTTCATAATCCAAACTACCCATAAGACTTAAAATGCCTTTGCCTTGATTGGTAGTTATGGCAAATACTTCATTGTCCCCCTCGGATTCTTGTAAATAATACACCACTTGACCATAAGCTCCCTCATCGGCATCAATAGCCTCTAGGGATGTTATAATGCCAGGTGCACTATTTTCAGGTATTTCAATAGCGCTTTGAAAGGGTAAAAATATGGGAGCATTATCGTTAATATCTTCTACAAGCAGCAGAAAACTTTGGGTAACATAATTAAAGTCGTTGTAATGATTATCGGTTAATGTTAAAACTATAGAGTATTCATCCTGAGATTCTCTATCTAATTCTTTGGCTAAGTAAACATAGGCTTCATTGGAACCTTTATTCTCTATGCGTATGACTTCACTGTCGGGCGAAGGACGTTTACCAAATGTTAAGGGATCATTGTCGGGATCAAAACCTTTAAGGGTGTATATTAGTGTGCCTAGATAAGAAATGATTATTATTATTATTATTATTATTCTTATTCTTATTCTTATTCTTATTCTTATTATTATTATTATTCTTATTCTTATTATTATTATTATTATTACTCGTATTATTATTATTATTTCATTTCACTTTAATTATATGTATGTGTTAATTAGTTTTTACTTACCAACTTCTGTTTCTGGACTTTCTTTCAATCTCAGCACAATTTCTGATTGTCCTTCTATGATAAATCTAGGTGGGCGATTGGCTTTAGTGTTTTGTAATAATATTAAGAGTATTATTAAGTGACTTAGTTGAGAGACTCGTATAATTTTGTTTCCTTTTAAACGCACTTTATTTTGTTTTCTTTTATATTCTGGAGTAGATTGTTTGAGATTTAGTAGTACCGGTCTTATGCTTCGATACATTTCTTTGTAGAATTTGAAATGCTTTCTGTTAGGATTTCATGTTGTAGTAATCTAAAGAACAAAGATAAAAATATTTATAATCACAAAGTTGAATGACAAATGTATTTTCATGGAGAATTTTGACTACAATTTTGCAAATAGATCAATTCACTTTTAAAAATTCTATGATAGAGATTTCTTGTCATGAATATCAAAATTATATTTCATATCTCATTGAAATATATTACACAGTGTTGATAAAAAAATTTGCAACTGAAACACAATTGTCATCAAAATTTTTAGCAATAATTATTTATTAAATAACAAATTAGAGTGCTATATTCGTCAGTGTCGAATCTTATATACCCTTCACCTTTTTCGAGATGTGTTATATGAAAATTAAAGATATTATATTGGATGTAATTACAAAAATATATTTACCTATAATATATCTATATAAAGACTAAAAACTTTAAATAATTTGCATTGTCATATAAATTTGAAATAGAATCAGGATTTTATAAGTCTTTATCCTTATGTACACTGCCTGCCACTTGAATAAGGAATAACATTTTTTTAACTTTAATTAAGTATAACTCCTAAACTAAAGTTCAGAAAAAAATAATTTTTTACGCAACCAAATTTCAAAGTGTTGGCTTTAGTTTTCTGAAGAAATAAAAAATATACATGTAGTATTGTTAGGGGTATTTTGATGAATACCCTGTCTCAGGGAGATCTTCCAAGACGAGCGCCCAATTGTAGTTTTAAAGTATTTTTGATAACACTTTAGCTACTTCTAATTTTTGTTGCTTTGATCTTCAATTTAAAACATAGCTGCGCTCTCAATTCATTATAATATTTATTTATATATTAAGAAATTATTTGCACTATTTACACATTTAATATCTTAAACTTAACACTTTAAAAATAAGAAGTTAAACCAAACTGTAACACACTTGATGATCCTTTGTCACTTGATCTGTTTGACAATTGATTCATTGAATGCCTGATCTGTTCGTAAAGTCGGCCTTTTATATCCCTGTCCCGATTCCGTTATGCTCCGTTCGTCTTAAACCCAACCCACTAAAAGTCAATCCCTAAACTATCAACCTAGGTGATCTTCTCCTACCTTTCCCCTCATTTCCTACATACATATTTTGTTATACTAAAATTATGCATTTATTTAAAGACATGTATTTCTGTGGTACTATTTCGTGTGTGACTTGAATAAGGAATATTTTAAAACTACACAAACTTTAATTTATTTTTAAATTTTAGGTTATAAAAATGAAAGTTATTATCTTCTAGCATTCAATTAGTAATAAGTACTTCCACCATTTTTAGAAATAACCTCAAAAATGCGATTTGGCATCGACTTGTATAATGACTCTAAGTAATTTAGCGAAATTGAACTCCATGCTTCCGTTATTGCATCCTTTAAGGATTCTATCGTCTCAAAATATTTTCCTCCTTCATAAACTTTTCTTGCAAGCCAACCTCAGCCATTTTCCATTGGATTCAGGTCTGGTGAATATGGGGGCCAATCCAAAAGTTGAACACCTTGTTGATTAATCCATTGTTTTACTGCTCTGGCGGTATGAATCGGAGCGTTGTCGTGTTGGTACGTTCAAGATATGGGTCCAAAGAAATCATTAAACTTTGGAAATGCTTCCTCCAGAATGTTTTTGTAAGTCGTTGCAGTCATTTTGTTGGATACAAAAACCAATTCTATGGTTCCATAATACGAAATGGTACCCCATACCATTATTCCGCCTCTCGGCTGTGTCCGCGGCTCAAAAATAATTCCTCCTTATTTAGGTCATGATAGCAATAGTTATACCAGTCGGGACCATCAATATTAAACTCTTTTCATCGGAAAATACAACTTTAAAGCATTTGTCGGACCATGTCATTGTAGTTTTGGCAAACCGTAGACGTTGTTATTTTCGTTTTTCATTAAGTGGTGGTTTTTTTGCAGTTTTCATCGGACTATGTATGGGCACGACTTTCAAATACGGTGCACTGTTCTTAGACTGGTACTGACTCCAGTTTTTTCACGTATTTTTGATACCGACATGGCAGAATTTGATGCAATTCTAAATATGTATATTTTTTATTTCTTCAGGAAACTAAAGCCAACACTTTGAAATTTGTTGCGCAAAATTATTTTTTTCTGAACTTTAGTTTAGGAGATATACTTAATTAGAGTTAAAAAATGTGATTCCTTATTCAAGTGACAGGCAGTGTATATTATAAAAATAAGGTGTAAGTTTTATTGTTTATTTGTTTGTTTGTGTATCAATCGCGTCTAAACGGCTGAACCGATTTTCACGAAATTTGTCACACAGATAGTACCAGTGTCGGAGGTGGTTATAGACTTTATTAGATCTCGATTTTACGCCTAATTAAAAAAATATTTTTTCAATTTTACACTTATTAATGTAGAACGTTATAGGCTATGTTGGATACTGATCGAATTCTACGCCCATATTCTACGCCCATTTTTTAAAAACTCTATAACGTATCAACCGATTAGCTTAAAATAGGAGCAGGGGGTGTAGTGTCCCCATATAAAGCAAATATTCATTACGGCTTATTTAAGAAATTATTACAGTGAAGGGTACCTTTATCCTATCATATTACACTGATGAAAATAGGTCGGAATAGCTTCAGGAGGAGAGGTAGCCACCAAACAAAGAAAATATAAATTTTCTCATCTAAAGGACTATTATATAGTGAAAGTTTTAAGAAAATTTAAAAGTGATTTTCATATCAAATTTCGATTAGGGTGTATAGGTCTAGGAGGAGTAGTAGCTTCCATATAAAGTAAATATTAGTTATCGCATTAAATAGGGTAGCGAAGCGCACCGGTAAAGGCTAGTAAATAATAAATTTAATATTTTCGAACTCTGTAAAAGTTCGGACATATTTAAGTGCAGAATAAATATTTTATAAATGTAAGACAATATTAAATTAAATTAAGAAAAAGGTGGACCGATTTAAAAAACCGAAATTCGAAAAAAATATTTGTGATAGATTTATGCAAGAGCGATGTTCCTAGCTTGTATAAGAGCTTCAAAAAATCTAATAGTGCGTTTTGGCCTATAACTCGGTTAATACTAGGTCGACATAATTAATTTTTTCAACACAAAAATTCTTAAAAAAAAATTTACGATTTTTCTGTAAAAGAACGAAATTTCTAGTTTACAAAGGTGCTTCAACAAGTTCAAAAAACCAAATATGCCTTAGTACCCATGAAAACATCAACTGTAAGTAAGTAGACATTAAATAAATAAAAAAAACAGATTTGCCAATAACTCAGTTGGACCGATTTGGTTGATTCAAAAAATATTTGTAATCGATCGAGAATCAGGTCCGTAGCTTATTATCGGAAGCCTTCGAAAAGTAGACGGATATATATATAAATAAATATATATACATATAAATATATATATATATATATACATATATATATATATATATATATATATATATATATATATATATATATATATATATATATATATATTTGTTAATTCAGAATGAAGATTTAAGAAAATTAAGTTAAAATTTAATTAGTTATTTCAAAGATTTGACAAAAAACCATACAGCTTTGGAATGATTTATTTCATTACTTAATAATTTTTCAAAACTAAAATTAATAAAAATTAAGATTAAATTATTTATAAGAAATAAAAAGGTTTATAGAATTCTTTCACAGTCAATATAAATCAATTAAACTTCAAACAAAAAGAAAACATGCTAATTAAAATAGTTGATTTTAAAAGTACATACTTAAGAAAATCTGTTACTGTGCCAATTTCTTAATTATTATAAGTAATTTATATGTATACAACATACACACATGTTCCGGTAATTAAACTGATTTCACATACTCTACATTTTCAGTTTTTTAACAGAAAAAAAAAATCTTTTCAAAAATAATCATAAATTAAAGTCAAAATACTCATAAAAAAGCGATAACATACACATTGACATGTGTAATAGTAGTTATTGCAACAGAAAGATCTTTAGTTGTTAAAGAATAAAACAAAAAAAACAAAAAGTGAAACAAAGTGACCAGTCAACCAACCTGTCTTTTTAACTACTTTAATTTTAGATTGACACTGCTATATATTAGGAATAGTACATTAATGTACGTGATTTAAACAAAAAAAAAAAAAAAATAATCAAATAATATAAATTCGAATAAATCTGTTTACGAATATGTATGTATAATGTTTTCTAGACATCTGAATGAGTGTTATGGTTACTGCGCATGCTTAACTTATAATTCTTATACCTATTGTATATATGTAGTATGAAGGTATATGTAACTTTTAAGATATGGTAGATAAGGTAGTAGTGCTATAAAAACCTTACAACTTAATTATTCAGTCCAAGCCAATTTAATTACTGCTTGAGACATATGTAAGTATATAATTTTAATTGTTCCATTCATTCGTTTGTCCATTCATTCACTAATTTTCCATGAATTTTCCTGTTGATAGTTTTGAAATAACTTAATGTTCTAAAAGTTATGAATTTTGTTTGCTTATTTTTTATGTTTATTTAAGGTGTGCATTCAAATAAAACATAGCAAGTTTTTTTTTTTTTTAATAAAAGATGAACGAAATAAGTTAGAATTAAATCTAAATCAACTACTTGCAGCATTTTTCGCAGTGTCTCTATAAGAATTTATAATTAATAAACACAATTTAGCACTGCTGGGACCACCTTAAATTCGCTTTTAACTTGGATCCAATTCCCTTACAATTGCCAAAATTCTGTATAATGGGTGATTCAAGTAGAGATACTTTTTTCAATAGCCTTTTTTTGACAGATCACGTGTGAGTCGTATCATGCTGTCATGTTATTTTTGTTTAGTATTGTTTGTCATTTCATAATGGAAAGACTTACGCCTGAACAACGAAAATTCACGTTCTGTGACGTTCGCTGTACTTATGGTCAACATAATCGGCCTACTGAGCGTACTATTCGCAACACCATCACCCATTTTGAAACCCAGCATTCATTATTAGATGATATTCGACCGAATAAACCACGACCAGCACGCTGTGAAGAAAATATAGCGGCCGTAGCTGAGAGTTGACACGAAGACCGTGGAAAGTCGATTCCGCACCGTTCGCAGCAATTCGCCAAGACGTTCCATACTGACGTATGGAACGTCTTGGCGCATTTTACGTCGAGAACTTAAATTAAAGGCGTACAAAATACAGCTTGTGCAACAACTGAAGCCGCTCGACCTTCCCAAGCGACATCGCTTCGCTCTATTGGCTCTTGAAAAGTTCCAAGAAGATCCGACGTTTTCGAGGCAAATTTTGTTCAGCGATGAGGCCCATTTCTGGCTCAATGGGTATTTAAACAAACAAAATTGCCGCATTTGGGACGAAGAGCAACCTGAAGAGATTCAAGAACTGCCACTTCATCCAGAAAAAACAACGGTTTGGTGTGGTTTGTGGGTCGGTGGAATCATCGGTCCATATTTCTTTAAAAATGATGCCGGTGCGAACGTAACCGTCAATGGCGACCGTTATCGTGCCATGATAACCGACTATTTGATGCCTGAAATTGAAGCTCGTAATCTCGGCGACATTTAGTTCAAGCAAGACGGCGCCACCTCCCACACATCGCATCAATCAATGGATTTATTGAGAGAACACTTTGGTGAGCACATAATTTCACGTTTTGGGCCGGTCGATTGATCGAGTGATATCACACCGTTAGACTTTTTCCTGTGGGGATATGTAAAGTCTAAAGTTTATGCGGACAAAACCGCTTCGATTCAGGCCTTGGAGGAAAACATCACATTCGCCATATACCAGTCGAAATGCTCGAACGAGTCATCGAAAATTGGACTCAACGGATGGACCATCTGCGACGTAGCAACGGCCAACATTTGATAGACATAATTTTCAAAAAATAAATGCCAAAGAATGATCTTTCAAATGATAATAAACATTCCCCATTAAATTTGAATTTTCTGTGTTTTTTCTTTAAAAAAAAAAAATAGGGAACCTCGAAATGGATCACGCAGTAGTTTAAATAACAAACTCTCTGTAATAGATTTTAATTCCATTTAAAATTTTAAAAATTTTGACCCTTGCTTACCGATTTAGATAAAATTTGGTGCACGTGTAGAGGAAGATACAGAGGCATGTAAAATGAATTTTTCTAATTTTTATATAGATAACCCTGTTACTTTGAAGGTAATTAACATATTTAAATGACCATAACTTTTTTTATATAAAAGATATCAAAATATTTTTTGTATATACTGTTTGTCAAAGTTTGTATTTTAAGATGAAAATTTTGAAAATATTTTTATTAACATATTTTTTGACGTTTATCTAAAAAAGTCCATCTTTGATTTTTTTATTTATTTTTTCTTTTTTTTTTTGTTTTTTGGTAGGAAGCCTTATCGCTGTACTTTATACAGAGTAAATTTCAGAGAGGTAAAAATTCTAAATCTGGCTAGAAAATATTAAAAACACTGCAGCATGTCACGTGTGTCATCAATGTCATTTTATGGCCTCTTTGTTATGATTAAGGACCGGAAGTTCATGCAAATGCATGTTTTTTGACTTTACTCCTAGAACAGAGTAAATTACATATCTTTCGATATCGATTTGTTAGTGTATATTTACGTATATTTTGTTGAAAATGCATGTTTTGCATATTTTGCCATAAATGCATATTTGTCAAATATTTAAATTTAAAATTATTATTATTTTTATTTTTTTTTTTTTTTTTTTTTTTTTTGTAGTAAAAAATAATTCTTTTGATAAAACGGCATTTCACATTTCAAAATTTCAGAAGAGCTAAAAAATATTTTAAAATATTAAAAATACCATGAAAAAATTAATATGTGGTAAGCTATTTCTCCAAAACTAACAATCACAGAAGGACGTTAATTACTGTAATGGGTGCATCAACAGAAGTTTCCTTATTTATCTCGTATTAAGATGCCAAATTACATAAAAAATTTCGTTTCGGAGAAGTGTTGTCCTAAAATTTTCGACAAACATATAGCCTAAAAGATAGAGCTAAATACAGACTTTCAGGGTAAAATTTCCAATCATTTATCTGAAGGCAGAACAAGTTCGTTTAATATCAATTTATGTATATGAAACATTTGTTATCGTTGTCATACGTTTTTGTAAAACATCGATTAATGATTAATGATTATTAATTCTTTTTAAAGAAGCTACCAATGAGATTATTCTGTCTAAGAGAACAAGAAGCTGTTTTAATATTTAATATCATTTTAAAAAAGTCGATCTATCATTACCCCAGGTCTACAACTGAGATTAACGCTGATGTAATATGTGAGATTACGCCGACAGAAGAGAGTAGACATTTTGTTTATATTATGTTCAATCTTAAATAAGAGTAATGATATCTTATAGTAAATCCTCTAAGATATCATTATTTTCAGTCAGGCAAAGAGTTAATAGTACCTTTTATTTAAAAAATGTACACTTTTTTAGCACAATTTTCATAAAAATGTTTTTTAAAATAAAATCATTAAAAGGAAACAATTTTACAAAAAACATTGTTTGTTAGTAATTTCCAAAATACACTTGCACACACACAAACAAACTTTTGTATATGTTTATGTTTTTGTGTTTTTTTTTTTTGACAGTTCATCTTATAAGATAGTTGTGTAGAGAAATCTCATCAAAAAAGTCTCATAATACTTCTTGTAATACTAATATTTGAATATACACGTGAGATAATTCTCTCAGAGAGCGAATTTGATACTCTCTGATAGAAAAATCTTACATATTCTGTTACCTGGTGCCTACATTAGGCAAATTTTTATCAAAACAAACGTCAATATCAGTGCGAATATATACAAGGTGACCTTAGTTAAACAGCTGATTATTATTTTGGTTGTTACAGTTGTCAAACTGCATATATAAAAAACAATAATGAATACGCCATATTATTGTTTTTGTGCAACTGTTGCCACCTTCCACAAATTCGGGTTAAGTTTAACGTTTGTCTTGATAAAAAATTCTCTAATGTAGACACTACGTTACGTGTAGATGGGTTGTTAAAACCACATCCATCGAAAGAAGTCTTGCCAATACAGTAGTTACAATTTTAGATTCAAACGAAGAAACAATAAAATCTTTCCACATCATTTAAAAATGCATCCATCTAATGTTTTCCAGGCTAATACAAAATATTTAATTGACTAAAGCTTAGGCATAGCTTTAACATGGCTCATATTTGATTCTGAAGAAATCAACACAAAGTGGCATTATGCGGCCGAATATGTTTGACATAGCTCTCAGGACCATCTCTACTTTTTAGGCTTGGAATCATTTTTGTGACTTTCTCTTTTTCTGAACCAAATTTTCATCACATTTTTTAGGTCCTTGCTGAGTTTTTTCTTTATTACCCAGAAAATCGGTCAAGACCGACTATATGATAACCTACACCATTGCGTACGAGTATAAAAATTCGGGAAGGGGATTTATATTGCACCTGTGGCCAATTTTACTTAATGTAAAATAAAATATAAAAATACAGAATATTGCGTTGATACTAACATCTAGATGATTTTATCCACCTTAGGGCTATTCTTGGAAGTGGGTTTATTTGGGAACTATGGTAAATTATGGACTCATTCTCATAAAATTTGGCAATATTGTTTCTACTTACATAAAACTTAGTTATGCTGTATATTAACTTGATACTAACATTCCTATGGGATTTATGTACGTTAAAGTGATTTTCGGAATGGGAGCTATGTTCAATTGTGGACCGATCTTCATAAAATTTGGTACAAAGATTGATACTTATACAGAACTTCTTTGCACCGAATTTCATTAAAATATTCTTATTTTTAAAGCATATCTGAGTGTTTAAATTCTATTCCGGAGGGACATTTTTATGGGGACTAGGTGAAATAATGGACCGATCACAACTAATTTCAATAGGCTTCGTCCTTGCATCATAAAAGTCCCACGTGACAAATATCATTGAATTATCTTTGAAATTTTGACACGTATTTTGTGCATAAGGTTTACATGGACAGCCAGACAGGCGGACGGACGGACGGATATCGTCAGATCGATTTAAAAAGTAATTCTGAGTCAATTGGTATACTTTGAGGTGGGTGTTGGATAACTTTTTTTATGCGTTACAAACATCAGCGCAAACGCATAATACCCCAACCACCTATGATGGTGTAGGGCATACAATTTCAAACTTTATTTTGTACATTTTTCTTCGACTGCCAACTGCATGCGGAAGAACGAAAGTGTTTAAAGAATTCGATCTACTTTTAAATCTGACATATCTCTAGAAGATATTGTAATCAAGAAAGATTTCAAATTAACGGCAGTAAGAGTTATTAAGAAAATGTTGTATTGTGTATTATGTGAACTATTACTTCACACTTTTCTTTATATTTTTATTCACTCATATAAGTATCATATACATACTATTTAGTACATGTGTACTTCCGACTATTTTCAATAGTTTGTTGGAAGTAAATAAAACGTAATTTAAAAAAACCTTTATTTGCAAAAAAAATATTTAATTACCCTTACAATTCGTAAATTAATTTAATCATAATTTATTATACCCATATATCATTTATTTGTTTTTGTTTTTTGTTTAATTTTACCGCCTTGAAAATTAAACTTATCATCATTATTAACTTCTTTTCATCATTATTAAAGTATTAGACTTGAATTATATTTTTACAAGTCTGATCATCATACCATTAAATTACTTGAACTTGCATATGAATACAGTGCAAAATATTATATTGAAAATAATCGAAAAACAAAAGATGTTTTATATCTTAACATCTAAATATTTTTATTTTTTTTTTTTCTTTTTGTTTGTTGTGTACATAAGATGGTCATAGTGACCAGTCAACCCAAATATATTTGTTACGAAAAATCGTTGACCATAAAATGATTAGCAACAGTTTACTAAACACTCGTACTACTTATTTTTTAATACTATAAGTAAACAGTGTTACGATGGAAAATCATCAACACCGCAAATAATCTGTATGTATGAATATTTTTGTGCAACATTATTAGCTACAGTGGCCAGTTAAACAAAACATGTACCTTAAATAATAATGAGTAGAAATGTAATAGGCGACCAAGACTAACTAAATAATACCCTACATCATAAAGTATTCCCTTGATTAAGTACTTTTTTCAAAGTTTTATAATTTTAAATATTATCAAGTGATTTTCAAGAGGTAACATGTGCTGTGCAATTTAAATTAACAAATGATTAGAAATAATAGTAATCACATTCTACTTAAAGAATTTCATGAATCCCAAAATAGGATGAAGACTGTGAGGAAAAACAAATAAATGTAATGCCGCAAAGTGGGACCGTTTGCAAAAATGTTGGTTATAAATCTGTATCTCCTAAAGTACTAGCTTTCAGATCTTTTATCTTGTAGTCACCCTGTAATAATAAGATATAAGCTACAGGGTGTCAAATTATGAAAAAGTTTAACAAAAAATCGCAACTTCTACAAATCAAGTTCGATTTTAGAGATTTAAATATCTTTGTAAGGAGCATGATGAATGAAAAATATGTTTACTCACCTATGATTTTAAAAAAGATGATTGCACTTGAAATCGGACTTGTTTTGTAGAAGTTACGATTTTTTGTTAAGTTACGATTTTTTTCGTATTAATACAGTTTGACTATGATATGATCTTTCTGAAACCTTAGGTTCCCCCCTACAACTTTCCCATACATTTCTATATGATCAGTACTTTAGGAGATACAGATTTATTATCAAAATTTTTGTGATCGGCTCCACTGTATGTCGTGGTCAACACAATCTCAACCCGATTTAGAACAAGTGGGTAATTACAAAACGTATTATTGGCAATAAAACATTTGGAAATAAGGCTGAAAGTTAATTGCCTTAAAGTTTAAGAGATGTTTGAAAGAAAATAAAGTTATGCGAACAAGAGCTTCGAAAGAATTAATTAAATCTTAGCTTAATTTCATTAAATCTTAATTCTAAATTAAGTAATATTAGTTTTTCATTCCATAATACCATACCCAAAAACATTATTCTATAGTTTTATTCAAAGACTTTTGTTTGAATAGAATTAATTTTTCATTAAATTAATTCATAAAGAATTCATTAAATTTTTGTTAATTTAAAAGTTCTCCAAATTGAATAGAAATATTTTTCTTTAATTAATTTGTTTTTTTTTATCCTTTATAAGATGAATAAAAAAAATAATTTCTAAAGCTAATTTATAATAGATTTGAATTGAAGAAAATTTGAATGATTCAATATATTTGTTAAACTTGAATTGTATAATTGATTGTGAATTCACGCAGAGAAAAAACATGGTTACAGCATTATCACTACAAAAATATTATGTTCTCATTGTTAGTTTTATTGAATTTTAATAAATTTGTTTTCATGATAACAATGATTTTGATACAATTTTGTCATTTAATGTTTACAATCAATAATAATTTTAATATGATTGATTGCAAAAATTATGTTCTTAAATATTTTTACCAAAAAAAAATTTTTTTAATATGAAACATATCATTACTTCTACAATATTTTTCCTTACTCTTAAACCATATTCTGTTTTTAAACCATTTTAATATTATTATTCCTATAACAATAAAATGTTACAAATAAATAAAATACATATCCTTTTCAAAAAACTTAGTGGAAAACTTCAATACTTGTTTGTTATTAAATATATATATTTTTTTAATATTTGTTTTCTAACTCCAATGTAATTCTCATTTAGTTTATTTATAACTATATATAGATAGACAAAGTATGGTTATACAATATAAGAAACTCATTTTCCACCACATATGGTGGTACAAATGAATATAACAAATAATATGTAAATGTTATTATATATATATATATATATATATATATATATATATATATATATATATATATATATATATATATATATATAAAATTTAACAATAAAAATGACAATAAATTTTATTAGTACATGATAAGATGGAATAAATAATAATATGATGCATTTGATAATTATATGATAACATGAGGTAAAAATATAATAAAATGGAATCACAATATGAAAATGTGCTATAATTATATAATAAGATTGTTCAATTGTATGTAAAAATACAATCATAGCATGAAAAAAAAAACTATTAAATCAGATACAATATGACAAAGTACAATCATAATAATTGTTACTTATAATCATTTCTATTTTTTGACTGTGATCATATGTTTCAATCAAGATTATGGTCACTACAACTATATTTTTTCTCTGCGTGTTCTTTAAGAAATTAATTCAATTCATATGAAATACAAAGAATTTAAGTCTATGAATTACATTATTATGAATGCTTTAAAAGAATGACTAGAATAATAAATTTAATTCGATTTTGAAAAGTGAATTAAAGAATTAAGCCTTTCAAGCCTTTTAATAATTACAAGTGTTTTGAACACTTAAACTTTTACTTGTTTTATTAAAACTTGTTTTTCAATAATTTTTACTAAATAAATATTTTTCGTTTTAATTAGATGATAAGATAAAAATTGATTTTTAGTTGCAAATGTTTCGACCATAAATGTATATGATATTTGTAAGATACCAAAGCCCTGCAGTTAAGGTCTGTAGCTTTTAATACCGAAAATCGAATACTGCTCTGTTAAATCTGAAATTAAATTATTTCTGAAATATTTTGATTATAGAACCGCTTATCCGATGTAGACTATAGACCATATTAAAGTTATATCTATAAAATTTATAAAATTATTTTGTGTTGATTCTAAAATATGATATTAGGGCCAAAATGTGCAAAAATATGTTCAAACAAATTGATATAAACATTTTCGAATTACATATATCGCTGCCTATGTCTGCTGAATTTAAAGATGTTAAACCATTGTTAGAGATCAACATACATTTTCTACACTACCATTCCTAAGCTATTTATCTAAGATCATCATTTGTAAAAAAAATGCAATTTTTGTTTGATTAAAAACATTTAGTTCTTTGGCTAATTTAATTAAACTTGAAAAGAACTTCAATTAATTGCTTATATTAACTTTACGTTAGTAGGGTGTTTTAAATATACATATAAATAACTATAATTTTTTATCCAGAAGATTGATTGAAAGAAGTATAATACAAACAAGTTGCATGTTACTAAAATGAATTATTTAAACGAAAGTAAATTTTAAAGAAATGTGTAAAAAAAAAATTCATCATTATCTTTTTTGGATGACTGAAAGCAATTTAAATATATAAATACAAGCATAATTATGTTAATTGAACAATGTATTTTTTTAAATCTTTTTTGTTTATTTTTTGTTTAATTTCTTTAAATAAAAAAGTGATAACCTTGAATTTGTTTGCAATAATTTTTTATGTTTTGAAAAACAATTATAAAAAATACGATACAGATAATAAAGAATAATTAAATATTTTGGGTGTAATATTACAAGGTTAATTGTATTGAAATCTGTATGAATTAAAATGATTAAGTTTTATAAATTAATTAAATGGAAAACGATAGTTTGGGACTTGAAAATCACGGTAAATTAAAACACATAAAATTATTAATGTCTTATTTAATATTTCTTACTGATCAAAAAATTTGACATATGGTGGTAAAGATTTTTTATATTAAACATTTTTTTAACATATAGGACCATGGGATAAAGTATTCTCGTCGGCGATAAATACTTGATGAGAATGATATACATCCATTCTTTATTAATTGCATTAAATTAAAATAATATAAAAATTATTCAGTCGCATTTAAATCATCTGATCAAGATTTTCTTTGAATTAATAAATTTCTTTTTCGCTAGTCAAAAATTTGCTTTTGCATGATTCGTCTTCAGGTTGCTCTAAGCAATACAAAGGTGGTATTTTCTCCCACCTTTAATCGATCCAAAATGTTGTGTTTTTCTAGTAATTATATAGCATTTCAACTATGAATTGCATTATTTTGTTTTAGAGCCATTTTCAAAAACACACATTTTTCAGTAAATACTTATTATCAGGGCAAGAAAAAAAAATATGCAAAATCATATTTTTCCTGAATCCATGAATCAAACTTTTAGTTATTTATCCATAAGCATACTTTTGCATATTGTGGACTTAGCAGCATATTTATCGTTTTTTCTTAGAAAATCCTTATTTTAACATCGTAAATGGCGTATTTTTGCATATTTTGTATTTAAGAGCATATTTTTGCATATTTTACATTTAGGAGAAAAATTTTGCATATTTTACACCCAATAAAATTTTTTACAAAATTTACCATTAGTGAATTTTTATTTTTACTGTCACATACGTTTTTCAAACCCTAGAGAATCGGGTTTCATCTTATGAATTTATAGAAATTTTTTAATATTTTAATATATTAGCTTTTAAGTGCAAAAATAGAATATTAATTATATTAACAATTGCTAATAAAAATCAATTTATTTTTGGCATGAATAACACTATGCAACAAATTAAGAATCATTGCGTGGAGGTGGAATCATTCCATCTGCAATTGATAGCATTTGATGTGTGTAATAAACACTCCAAAGGATTTTTTCGCTGGTGGACAAAATTTTTGTTTTATGACCTTTTAAACTTTGTGCTTTTTTTTACACCAAAGTAGTCTCAGATAAATCGAAAAAACATTTTAAAATTAGTTCGAAACTCAATTATTTCCATAGAATATTTTAACCCATTAAACTCAAGTTTTAATCGACTTTTATAGGCTAGAAATGATTTCTTATAATGAAGTTCTAATAAAATATTTCCTGTTAAATTCTCTAACTATTTATGCGAAAATAATTGAGCTTCGAAATATATTTATTTTATTTTTTTTCTACTTATGTGAGACTACTATGGTCTTAAAAAGGAAAAGTTTAGAAGGTCATAAATCAAAAATTTTGCCTACCACAGAAAATTCCTTTGGAGAGTTTATTACACTTAAATGCTATCAATTGCAGATGGAATGATTCCGTCCCTAAAATACTGTTGCACAGTGTAATATATACTTTAACATTTTGCCTGAAAAAATAATATTTTAAGCTTATTTTTTAATTTCAAGTGCATATTTACCGATTTGAAGAGCATTTTTATGTGTATAAAACACTTTTTTAAAGCATATTTTTGGTTGCCCTGGTCATTATGGCTTAAACGTCACTATTATTGAATCGTGTTATAATGAAATCGCATAAATGAAGTATTGCGTAAATTGAGGGGTACCTGTAATTATAATTTTATAATTATTAAAGTGGTAATTTTAAATTAAGGGAAAGATTTTGAAATTTCTTTTGAATTCAAATATGAAAGAAATAATTTAACATTACATTAAAAATCTCATTGAAAAAATTTTATATTAACTTCTGTATAGAGTTGATGTAATTTTTATAACAAAAAACGAAAAAAAAAAGATGTTATGGTGAGGGTGGCTCTATTATTATACTTTGTTACTAGCCTATGTATCCTGAAACCCATGCCATACATTCTATACTATATTTTAGATCATGTTATTTTAGATCTGTTAAAATTAATTTTGCCAAGACTTCAAAGATATAGCTTTTGTTAATTTTCTTTTAAAATTTAAACTTGTAAATCAATTTGTTGATTTTACTTAAAAAAAAAAAAAAAAATCAAAGAAAACCTAATTATTTACAGACATTCCTTTATGAGTGTAATTTGTTTTTCATAAAATTATTATATTATTAGTTTTTCTCACATAATTGTATGATTAACAATTGTCTTCGTTGTTGAAAGACTTCAAACCACAAAAATAGTTGGGTTTTTGTTTGCCTTGTGCAATCTACATTTTTAAATATTCATTGAAAACATATTGTATGAGTAAATATAGAAAAAAAACCATATTGTAGATATGAGATATAAAATGCGTTCATAACACGATCGAGTTGCAGCGATGTCATAATTTCAAATATATTTGAATGAACTTTTTGTTTGTATTTGAAGAAACATAATATAATAAGATGCAAAAAGTTTTCTTTATTAAATCCAGTAAAAAAAAAAAAAAAAATGTAGGATTGTATTATTTTATGTATTGCATATACTTACAATAAATAAACAATTGCTTTTTCTAATTGAACACAAAATTTCCCATAATATTATTAATTATACAAAGTTAATATGTAAGCTTGTTTAGCTTCCAAATCTAATGTCTATCAAAGTCTGGTAAATATTAAAATATGTATATGATTTATTATTATTATTTTTATTTTTTATTTTGTATTTACAATACATTTGATCACTTTTATCGTATTCAAGATTTATTTGACAATTTGCTTTATATTTAATTGCTTGTTAAAGAATTTTATAAAAAAATATTAAGCCTTAGTTTGTCTTTTAAAACTTACATAATTTTATTTTCTTTTTAACAAGCTAATTTTCGTATTAAATTCATTATACAGAAAATTATAAGCAAATTAACTCAGCAAAAACTTTCATTGACAAATAATGACTTAAGATTGTTTGTTATTATAACAACACTACACTATTCACACTATAGCAACTTAACCCATTATTTTAAAGAAAGGGTGTTAAATAATTTATTACTCTAATATAAAAGCATATTTATCTGTCCATTAGTGACACTACTAGTTACATGTAATGCAGAGAAAATTTAGCTGTTGATATAAAACAACTTCTAGGTAATGCAGACGGAATGTCGATGTTGTCGTTCGGTAACTATATGTCGTTACCAGGTTTTTACCGGAAAATTTCCCAAATATTTAATTTTAATTTAATTAACACTATGTACTTTTAAATTAAATTAATTTATGAAAGTAGTATGTACTTTTTTACACACAGTTAAATAAAATCAAAGACATTCATGTCAAGAAACGGGAAAATATGCTGTTAAAAACAAAAAAAGTTTTCAATTTGTACACAAAAATTAATTTTTTAAAACGAAGTATTTTATTAATATTTTAATATTATAAAATAAGGCAAAATTTAAATTTATCTATCAATTGTATCAAACAGCCCTATTTTTAATTTCCACTTTTATTATTATTATTATTATTATTATTATCAACTTCATTGATCTTCCATTTGCTTACCCATCTAATTCTAAATATTAGTATTAGTTCAAATATTATAAAAAGATATACATGTAAATTTACATACACTACCTGGCACTTGAATAAGGAATCACATTTAACATTTAACATAAACTAAAGTTCAGAAAAAAATAATTTTTTGCGCAACCAAATTTAAAAGTGTTGCCTTTAGATTCCTGAAGAAATAAAAAATATACATAGTTTGTTATACTAAAATTATGGATTTTTTAAAGACATGTATTTCAGTGGTACTTTTTCGTATGTCACTTGAATAAGGAATATTTTAAAACTAAGCAAATTGTAATTTATTTTTAAATTTTAAGTTATAAAAATGAAAGTTATTATCTTCTAGCATTCAATTAGTAATGAGTACTGCCACCATTTTTAGAAATAACCTCAAAAATGCGATTTGGCATCGACTTGTATAATGACTCTAAGTAATTTAGCGAAATTGAACTCCATGCTTCCGTTATTGCATCCTTTAAGAATTCTATCGTCTCAAAATATTTTTCTCCTTCATAAACTTTTCTTGCAAGCCAACCACAGACATTTTCCATTGGATTCAGGTCTGGTGAATATGGGGTCCAATTCAAAAGTTAAACACCTTGTTGATTAATCCATTGTTTTACTGCTCTGGCGGTATGAATCGGAGCGTTGTCGTGTTGGTACGTTCAAGGTATGGTTCCAAAGAAATCATTAAACTTTGGAAATGCTTCCTCCAGAATGTTTTTGTAAGTCGTTGCAGTCATTTTGTTGGATACAAAAACCAATTCTATGGTACCATAATACGAAATGGTACCCCATACCATTATTCTGTCATCTCGGCTGTGTCTGCGGCTCAAAAATAATTCCTCCTTATTTAGTTCATGGAAGTAATAGTTATACCCGTCGGGACCATCAATATTAAACTTTTTTCATCGGAAAATACAACTTTAAACCATTTGTCGGACTATGTCATTGTATTTTTGGCAAACTATAGACGTTGTGATTTGCGTTTTTCATTAAGTTGTTGTTTTTTTGCAGTTTTCGTCGGACTATGTATGGGCACGACTTTAAAATACGATGCACTGTTCTTAGACTGGCACTGACTCCACTTTTTTCACGTATTTTTCATATCGACATGGCAGAATTTGATGCAATTCTAAGAATTTTTCGTCTTTCTTTTGGAGTTGTTGCCATTTTCTTCCGCCCTTTCATGTTTTTTCCATATCTTTCCACGTTATTTAAATAATTGTACACAACTCTTTCCCCTATTAATGTTTTTGGCTATTTGGACCGGATTCTGACCCTGAGATTTCAAAATCAGAATTTTTTCTTTTTCAGAGTTATTAAGAGCCTTACCACGTCCCATTTTGAATAAAAACTATTTAAAAACTATCAAATTAAAAATTCTCTAGCCGTTTATATTGAAAGAAATTCAAATCATAGCCCTCCTGATTAATATTAAAAGAATTCCTTATTCAAGTGACACACGAAATAGCACCATAGAAATACATGTCTTTAAATAAATGCATAATTTTAGTATAACAAAATATGTATATTTTTATTTCTTCAGGAAACTAAAGCCAACACTTTGAAATTTGGTTGCGCAAAAAATTATTTTTTTCTGAACTTTAGTGTAGGAGATATACTTAATTAAAGTTAAAAAAAGTGATTCCTTATTCAAGTGGCAGGCAGTGTATTTAGCTTTCATAAAAAAAAAATAATTTTTACAACATTAACTAATGCTATTAGAGAGGTTTATTATGATATTATGATAAAGATCAATTAACCCATTTCTAATTCTTTATGTATTGTTGCGGTATAAAAAAATTATCTTTAAAATCTTAAAATAGGCTCTAAAATGGTTAAATATTTACTAAAAACAAAATATACTATAAATATGCTTTAAAAATCACTATATACAAAAATATGCCGTTAAACGTAAAGTATGTAAAAATATTTTTGGATCTCTTATTTTTTATACATCAAAAATTAAATTTGAAAAAATCCCATGAGGTATAAAAAAAATTATCTCTAAAATGTTAAAATAGGCTCTAAAAGGGTTAAATACGAGTATTTTCTAAAAACAACAAAATATGCTATAAATATGCTTCAGAAATCACTATATGCAAAAATATGCAGTGAAGCGTAAAGTATGCAAAAATATGCACTTACAAATCGATGCCAAAATGTTTTATATGTTCCGAATATTTTATCGATGGCTTCATTTAATGTACAGGATGGCTTCATTCAATGTACAGGTATGTGTGGTTTCCCTGGTAATAACGAATTGTTGAAGAAGATGTTAAACAAAAATATAAATGAATTTCTTAAACCAAATTATTTGATATCTTGAACTAGAATTAAAATTTTGAGAAATCAAAATATTTTTTTTTTTTTATTTAGTATCTAAAGTAGAGTACACGAAGTTCCCTACATGCATAGATTAACGTAGATATGAAACTCTATTGTCAAAAACCTAAGTCGGTTGTCAAAAATCTAAATATAAGAACATGTTAATAAAAATTTCTTTGAAAAAAAAAATAAATAAAATAATTTCATTTACCTAAAGAAGAAACGATTAGGATTCAAAAGTATAATGTTTGAGCTTAGAAGGAAATTCCAAAGTAGCCATTATTGAATTTCATAATGATCACAAATTAAATTTCTAAAAGTATCACGATTTGGTTCGACTTTAAACGAAATGTTTAAAAGAAAAGCAACAAATCTCCGGCTTAAAAAAAATTCAATAAGAATCTCGATTTAGTTTAAAAGGAATGCCAAATTGAACTTTTAAAAATATAATGGATATCAAGAGGAACTACAAATGAAATTCTTAAAAAACACAATTCAAATTCAAAAGAAAACTATATCATAATTTAAATTAAGAAGAATTACGATAGAATTTTATGTTTTTGAATTTTAAAAAATCCATCTTTTAAACTCTTTTTTTAAATTAATAGGTACTTTATTTGTTAGTACTTTTTAATTTTCTTTTTTGAAATGTTTTTCTTTTGTGATTTAAATTTCTATTTTTTAAATATTTGTATTTTTGGAAAATTGCTACTTATTTTATTTATTAATTTATTTATTAATTTATTTATTAATTAATTTATTTTTTTAATTGCTGAATATTTGAAAATAGTACTTTTTTATAACAATTACTACTTTTATTATGAACATTATTATTATTATTATTATTATTATTATTTTTTTTTTTTTTTTTTTTTTGAAAATTGCAACATACTTTCATATTTTTATTTTTTTCTTTTAATTAGAACTTCGTTTTAATTTGGCACTTTGTTGAAAATTGGTACATTTTTAGGAAATAAGATTTTTTTTAATTTTTAACTTTTTTTAAAAGCAGTTTCTATTTGAAATTTAAAATTTTTTTCAATTGATAATTTTTTAAACTAGTATTTCTTTTTTTTTTTGAAATCTAGTACCTTTTGGGTAATTTTGAAAATCCGCACGTTTTACAAATTTGGTGCTTTTTTGAAAATTGTAAAAAATTTTTAAAAATTTGTATTTTTTTCTTAAATTTGTCTTTTTTTTGTACTTTTTTGGAAATATTTGCTTTATTGAAAATTGGTATTTTTTTGAAAAAATTTAATTTTTTTAATTAGTAAGGATTTTTGTAAATTTGTAAATTTTTTGGTAGTTATTTTCTTTTTTTAATTGGTACTTGATTTTTTTAATTGACATTTTTTTAAGAAAAGGTTACTTTTTTGCAACTTGGTATTTAAAAAAAAAATATGTATTTTTTTAACAGCTCAACCCGATTTTAAACCCACGGGATTATTAATTTCGAATAAAAAATTTATAAAATATCCTCGAAAATTTAGTACAATTACATTAATTTAAACTAAAAATACAAGTTTTTAACCAATCTTAATTTATTTATTTTATTTATTTTTTATTTATTTTATTTGATTAAATCTATGGATATGAATCCTTACAGACTACTATATATTACAAGATTTTATATAAAGGAATTATTAAAGAAAAAAAAATTTTTTTTTTTTTTTTTTGTTAAGACATATTAAGTATTTAAAAACACGATAATATTGCGTTTAATTACATTTACATTAATAGAAAAATCGATTAAGCTATACAATTCATTGAAATTTTTGCATATTCTCCTCAAAGGATCAGCATCGGCATAATTTGTTTGAACAACAGGAAGGTGCAGAGGTATTAGGTGTCGGGTAAAACGTCGTGGTATATTAAAACTTATGTTACGAAGAAGGAAGTCGGAGAGGGCATCACCATTAATCAAATTAATTAAAAATGCCACATAGTCCTTCGACTTTTTAAGGTAGGTAGTTTAATTAATGATAACCTCGCAGTATACGAAGGAAGATTCCCAGAATAACGACCAAATGAGCTCCTCAGGCAGAATAAGAGAATCTGCTTTTGAACAGATTCTAATCGTCATTGTAATATGCTTGCAGAAATCTAATTTAGGATCAAGTAGAATACCAAGATCCAGAAATTCTCCAACTAACTCTAGTTGATACCCGTCCAGGAAATAGTGTAGCATTGAAGTGCAATTTCTATAAAATCGCATGTGCTTGCATTTTTTTTAAGTTTAGCTCCATTTGGTTATATTTACACCATGCGTAAAAGCTATTTAAATCCTGCTGCAAATACGACCCATCTGAAGATAATTTGTAGCTGAGAAACATCTTAACATCATCAGCATTACAAGCGGCAAATCGTTTATGAAAAGCGAAAATAGCAAAGGGCCTAGGTGACTTCCTTGGGGGACACCGGAGCTAACAAAAGTTTCTTTGGAAAAGGTATTAACAAAAAGAACACACGGTGTCCTGCAGGTTAGATACGACCGTAACCAACACAAAGCGTTACTAGTAAACCCTAATACATTCAGCTTAGTGAGAAGTAGGTTATTGTTGATTTTATCAAAAGCTTTGCTGAAGTCAGTATAAATAACGTCCATAAGTTGGCCATCCTTAAAAGCTTGATTTGTTAGAGTTGTTAGTTGTAAAATATTTGTAACTGCAGAACAACCTTTTCTGAAACCATGCTGATATTGTGATAGCATTTAGGATACACTGTGGCTGAGTGAGTCTATTAAGCATTTTTCAAAAAGTTTAGGAATCGCACTCAATTTTGCAATGCCTCTATAATTCGATTTGTCCGACTTGTTTCCTGATTTAAATATCAGTATAATAAAGGATTTCCTCCAAAATTGGGGAAAATATCCGTATTTTAATGACACATTAAACATAATAGTCAAAGGAGTGGCCAAGGCATGAGCACAATATTTTAAAACGCAAGCAGGTCCACTACTCAATGATGATTTTATTGTTTTTAAAGATAAAACAACCTGAGAAGTATCAATAGAAGAAAATGATGTTGCCTGATGTTCCATCAGAGAAAACGGGTATTTAGTTGATGTATCGTACTGTTGCTTGGAATATGTTGTTGCAAAAAAATCGGCAAACATATTGCTTTTGATCAAATTAATATTAGATTCATTAATTAAATACTTCATAATTCTTGGATAGCCAGTAGGTTTTCTTTTCGAATTTACAAAATTATTATACGTTTACACATGTATGTATAAATAAAAACACATACATACATATGTATCATAAGTAATTTTTGTTATTATTTTTTATCATTAGGGACTAGTACAAACCAAAAAAAAAAAAAAAACAATCAAAATCATAATAGCGCAACGAATTGTTTCCATAAACATGGATTTATTTATTTTTTTATATTCCCTGTTGTTATAGTAATATATATATATATATATATATATATATATATATATAAATATATTTTTTTATTTTTTTTTTTGTAAATACTACCAGCAAATATAACCCTATTCTAAAAACAAATAAACATATAGTAAATATATGAAAAAACAAGTGTCATGGATGACGTTGAACTTGAATCGATAGAGCTTTTTAAAAAAAAGAATTCAATAGATTTTTATATATTTACACAATTGTTGCATTCGATAATCTGTGTATGTAGGAATACATGTTTTAAGCCATAAGGGTAACTGGGCTATCTCCAAGTTTATGCATCAAAACACTTACACCGGAAATTGAAGGCAGCAGGTAAAATGCATTTTTTTTTAATTTTATAAAAAAAATGTTTAAAACTCATATTTATCTTTGAATCATATTTGAGAGATTTGAATTTGTGTATTTGTATTTATGTAAATACCTACATATTGTTTAGATATGAAACATAATTGCACTTGTAGTATTTAATTTTTAAATACATATGGGTCATTCCATAACAACTCGAGCAATTATAATTTATTATAATTTTCGAGTGTCATAAATAAATGATTTTTAATTTCTTTCTTAATATCATTTTACCTTACTAAAAAAAAACTTTTATTGATTAATTTAATTTTAAATATTTTAGAATTAAAGCCATAACAAGATTTATATCAAATAAACCTACATTATTATTTTTTTAATTAGCAGTCTATTTTTACGCATAGTTGATTCTTAATTTGTGCAACACCTTAACAAATGCCGCCTCACCAACAGCATTTGTTTTATTTCTATTAGCTTCCGATTTTGTTTCTATTTAATTTCTTTAAGATTTTCTTTAACTAGAGTGAAGATGTTGTTATTGTTTGTCGCTATATTTCTAAATTAAAAGTACAATTATTTACTTATTTGTAACAAAATATTTTCACTTTTAAATTATAACGAGTGCAAGTTATATTCGAAAAGTCATTAAAAAAAAACGAGAAAGAAAGATATAGTCGGTCAAGACCGACTTTATGATACCCTACGCCATTGTGTACGAGCATAAAAATTCGGGAAATAAAATATAAAAATACAAAATATTGCATTGATACTAACATCTAGATGATTTTATGTACTTTAGGGCGATTCTTAGAAGTGGGTTTATATGGGAGCTATGGTAAATTATGGACCCATTCTCATAAAATTTGGTAATGTTGTTTCTACTTACATAAAACTTGTTTGTGTCGAATATTAACTTGATTCGTATGGAATTTATACACGTTAAAGTGATTTTCGGAAGAAGGGTTTATATGGGCGCTATGATCAATTGTAGACCGATCTTAATAAAATTTGGTACAAAGATTGATATTTGTACAAAATTTTTTTGCACAAAATTTCATTAAAATATTCTTATTTTTAAGGCATTTTTAAGTGTTTAAACTCTATTCCGTGGGGACATTTGTATGGGGGCTAGGTAAAATAATGGACCGGTCACAACTAATTTCAATAAGCTTCTTCCTTGTATCATAATAGTACCATTTCATTGAATTATCTTTAAAATTGTGACCCGTACTTTGTGCACAAGGTTTACATGGACAGCCAGCCACCCGACCAGCCGACCAGACGGACATCGTTAGATCGATTTAAAAAAAGTAGTTCTGAGTCGTTTGGTATACTTTAAGGTGAGTGCTAGATAACTTTTTCTATGCGTTACAAACATCAGCACAAACTCACAATACCCCAACCACCTATGGTGATGAAGGTTATAGAAATACATTTTTCGTTTTTATGTTACACGAGTATTTAAGATTACAACATATTTGTTTAATAAAACATTTATTTACACGTCTGTAAATTGATAAAATCTTGTCAATAAAAAACCCGAAATAATAATTCCTTTTAATTTACAGTTATAATTTCAAAAATAATTGCAATTGGCACAAAATTTTAAATTTAAATAGGACTATGGTCGGACCTAAAAGAGGATTATAATTGGATTTGAAAAGTAGCCATAATTGGTGCAAAATGTTAGTGGAGTAAAATAAGGTTTTAAAAGATATTACAATTGGACTTTTAATCGAACCACGTCATGTAAAATTTTATCCTTAAATAAATTACCCAATAAAACAAACGATATTATAACTTTATCGAAAACATATCATATAGATAAAAAAAATATCATTAGTAAAAACAATAGTTTTTGAACCGAAAACGACTGTTTTTATGGACTAAAGTGTACCTTTCCTTATGATATCGTTTTTCCATGAAATTATGTTATCGTTTTCGGTATCGACATTTTCAAAAATAACGATAGTAAAATCGTCATGGACCAAATTTTGTTTGGAATATTATTTAATACCAAAAATTGTGATTTTTCCCAATTAAAAACACTATAGATAATTATAAAGAAACATAATCTGCTAAAATAAGAAAATAATCCTAAATAAATATAAAACATAAAAAAAAAATCATCATACGTAACATACATATTTTTACTCAAATATTTTCACAAGCAACAGCTTCACGACCCCCTTGAGACATTACAACTCGAGAACGAGCCACCAGAATTTTTATGTAAAAGAAAACACTAAATCAAAGGTTTGCAATATGATTTAAATGTTTGATATCAAACAAGTTTTTTTTTTCAATATAGACCAAATGTTTAAATTTCAAGTTTGATTTCTACTTGAGATTGAAATATAAAATTTATTATATTTAAGATTTGTTAAACTTTTATTAATAAATTATTTTAAAAATACAAGAGATACTGTGTAATTTTTAAAATAAAAGGTACAACTTGTAATTCCTATTACAAATTAAGGAAAGTTATGTACTTTTTTTATTTTTCTCACAATTTTTAATTAATTCTGACTAAAACCTGCAAATCTGACTAGTTCTAGAAAAAAACTAAAAATTATAATTTTTACTTTTACATCCACATTTGAATTATATTTAAGAATAAAGCTTGAATCAGTTTGATGACTAATACATTGCCGAATTTGTGAAATCCTCTTTTTATCGAGAAAGTTATTATTTGATATTTGAGAAGATTCTTAATTTGGTATCATCACCAATTTGAGATCATACTTTCGTATTAAAAATTATATAAAAAAAAAAAACAAAAAATGTTGTCGGTCTGGCTCCCCTGTATTCCATTGTGAATAGGCTGATTTAATAGGACATCACGCACACTGATACACATAATTATTATTCTGTTTACTTTCGATTCCTATATGAATTAAATAATTCGATGAAATCTTTAGTAAATTTAAATATACTATAAGAAGTAAATTTGTATTATTGGCCTTTAAATACAAGTGATTTAAAATTTGTGTTTAAGGGAGGGTCGCGGACCCCCATTTGCAAGCTTGGTAATAAATTAGGCACATATTTTTATAATTACGTATCTAAAGATATTGGTTGAACCATTCAAAAATCTCTTACTTAAAAAAGTTTTTCTATTTATTCTTAGCTGGTTTTTGTTGAAAACTTTATACTATATTTAAATATTTATAACCTAAACCACCATAGGTGGTTGGGGTATTATACGTTTGTGCTGATTTTTTAACGCCCACCTTAAAGTTACCAATCGACTCGGAATCACTTTTTAAGTCGATCTAACAATGTCCGTCCGTCCGTCCGTCTGGCTCTCCATGTAAACCTTGTGCACATAGTACAGGTCGCAATTTTAAAGAAAATCCAATGAAATTTGACACGTAGGACTTTCATGACATAAGGACGAAGCTTATTGGTTATGATCACTCCATTATTTCACCAAGCCCCCATACAAATGTTTTCCCTGAATATGGGTTTAACAATCATGAATGCCTTAAATATAGCAATATTTTAATGAAATTCGGTGTAAGGAAGTTTCATGAAGACCGGTCCATAATTGACGACCATAGCTTCCATATAAAACCCTCTTCCGAAAATCACTTTAACGTGCATAAATCAAATAAATACACATGTTACTATAAAGTTTACATTCGACACAAATAATTTTTATGTAAGTAGAAATCACAGTGACAAATTTTATGAGGATCGCTCCATAATTTACCATAGCTCCCATATAAGTGCACTTTCAGCAATCACCCTAAAGTACATAAATTCAGATAAATGTTAGCATTAACGTAATGTTCTCTATTGGTATATTTTGTTTTACTCTTAGTAAAAGTATCGAATCACAATTGTCCACATGTCTAATATAAGACCCCTCCACGAATTTTGATGGACATACACAATGGTGTGAGGTATCATATGATCGGGCTTGACCGACTATATCTTTCTTACTTGTTTTATTTTGAAGTTTTTTCTAAATGTTTATGTTTTTTATTTTATATACAATACGGTATTATATTCGGTACCTAAGATGATATCGTTTTCGATATCATATCGTTCTATGGTTTATTGGGTTATTTCAAAACGATCTGACTTTTAAAATAAATTTTTCAAAAGAAGCAAGGGAATCACAATGTGACATCAAAAGGAACTAATTGGTTCATAATTTTATCTTTAAGACTGATTTTGTTTGAACTCTAAAAAAAGAATTCACAACTGGTGTAAAATTAAACTTTTACAAGTACAAAAAAATAGACTTCAGAAGACTTCACAATTGGACTTTTTAGCCATATTTGTACAGATTTTTAATTTCAATATTAATCTAAAAGAATTTCAAAATTAACCAATATTGAGTTTCAAAGGTAGAAACAATTTCTCTTCCAAAGGGATCACGACTCATCTTTTAATATATCAATGAACTTCAAAAGGAAACACAAATGGTTTAAAATTTTATTTTAAAATTTTGAACTTAAAAACCATAATTGAACTTCAAAAGAAATACCAATTTCTCCTCTAGAAGTATAACGATGGATCTTTAAAAGATTATACAATTGAACTTTAAAAAGCATTACGATTGTCACAAAGAGAGTTAAACACATTAAAAAGTATCCCAATTATAGTTCAAAAGAAACCACAATCTAACTGTAAAGAATTGACAGAAGGAATAACTTTTAAAAGAACCTTGAAAAGTCTCCAAAACGAACTACGACTTGACTTCTATAAGAACATCGAATGAGATTCAAATGGAAGTCCAAATGAACTTTAAATGCAACCATGAAAAGACTTAAAAAAAGAACATATATTGGACTTCAATAGGAACATCAAAATTCTTAAAAATTGAACTCCAAAATCCCAAAAATTGCTTTAAAATTTAACTGTAAAAAGAAACACGATTACAATTCCTCGGTGTGTTAACGAAAAGTAATTTATTTTATTTATTGGACTGTCAAATATCTGGATTAATGCCAAAGTTATCAAAAAGATTATGAATAATTTTGTATTTTGTATTCGCTTTTCTGAAATGTTGTTCAAAAACACATAGGAATTTTCATTAGTGCAACGACGAGTTGCTCAAACTCTCCAAAAAAATATAATAATAGAATAATGGGGACTTAAAAGTAACTACAATTAAACTAAAAAAGGAACCACAATTGTAATTTTGCAGAAACCATGATTAGGCTTCTATAAAAATCAACATCGGATTTCAAAAGACGCTATAATGTTACTTTAAATGGATGCACAATTAGAGAAACCATTATGTAATACAATAGGTTAAAAAATTGAACCACAATTGTACTTTCAAAAGAACGACGACTGACCTTCAAAAAGAAGCACGATTGAACTAAGAATTTCAAAATCATTTCATATTTTTTATCTTTATCTTCAAAGAATGGAAGAAAATTAGTTGAAATAGTACCACAATTGAGCTTACATTCCTCAAAAAATACAACATTTAATCTTCTAAAGAAATCACGGTTAAATTGTAAAATGAAAAGAAAACTTGACTTTAAAAAGAAAAGGGAAATAAAATTAACCTTAAAAAAAATTATAATTGGGCTTCAAATAGAACTACTATTGGGTTTTAAAAGGAAGCGCGATTATATATCAGAAGAAACTACATTGAAGATTAGAAAGCTTTTATATAAAAATGGAATTGGATATTTAAAAGAACTTCGCACAGTGCTTTGTCTCATAAACAAAAAAAATAAAATGAAAACATTTTCAAAGTGTGTTTTTAGAAAGGCTGCAATACAATTCATATATTTTTAGAAGAAGCTTATAGGCATAATTATTTTTGTGGCTACGAGAGGGCGTTAAAGACAGAGAATTTAAAGCAAATATTAATAACAAGGTTGGAAACCGATACCGTTATAAATACCGATACCAATTAAATACCGTTTAAAATGAGTTACCGTAACCGATACCGTTAACGAAATTATTATTTTCTAAAAATACCAGTATTCAAATACCGTATCCCTCAATACCGGTATATACCGGTATTTTAGTTTCGGTATTTTAAAATATACTATTTTCTATGTAATATGTTTTATAAAATTATTTCTCATATAAATTTACTTGCTTTAAGAAAGATGAAATTAATTTTAATAATAAGAGATTATTTAAAGTAATATTTTTTGAATCTTGTTTTTAAGGTTCTTTTATTATTTATATCTTTGTTTCAATAGAATTCCTAAAACTATCCGTACAGAAAGAATATTAAAAAAATATATCTTCAGTTCTTTACTTTATTTCGTCTAAAATATGTTAAGGTTTTTTTTTTTTTTTTTGTATATAGATTTCTAAAAATTCTTAACACAAGTCAATAAAATGGTAGAGTGGCAAAAGTGGCAAATAATTTTACGTAATTCATATCCTTTGTGCTAGATATGGTAGGTGAGTACGACGAACTTGCCTAAGTTACCCAAAGTTATCCAAACGCGCTCAAAATAGAAAGACCTCATTCTGGAAAGTTTTTGGGTCACAATTTATTTATTTATTCATTTTTATTTTTGCGTTCCCTAGCTTTTGAGAACTTTCTACGATTAGGGAGCGTAAATTTGTAAATACTCTCGAGTATATAGAGAAATAAAAATTTTCCATGACGTCTCCGTTTTTTGAGACAACGACCCTTAATTTTGATCTATTTTTAACTACTTATATTAGGCTTAAAAACTATTATGTTATTCTGGATTCTTTTCCTATATATCGTTTAGATTTGGTTCTTTTCTTAGAATTCTCTAAGAGAATGAAACGTTTTGTTCGGAAAGTTACAGCCAGGACAATGCATTTAAATATCCTTTAAATGTGGGCGGTAATTTTCTGTAATTTTCCCTGCACGTGGGGTCTCTAAAATGTTAACAAAAAATTCTGCCCATTCTTATCCCTCTTTTATAAATTTAAATTTATTTATATTTTAATCTACTAATCTAATCCACATCTATAAATAAAATCCCCACTATAAAAGTGTAATTCTTATACGTTCATTGGATTGGGTTGGGGAACAAGTCAATTATGTCTTAAATACAGCTGCGTTACAGTTTGTCGAGGCATTACTCGGGGAACTTAATTCGGAAACTTTAGCCTTCTATACAAAGATATTGATCAAGTGGATGATTTGCGAAGGAATCTTCTTCTGGAATGAACGACCTGGCAATATGTTAGCAGATAGCTACGCCATTTAAACTATTAGGCGAAAATTATAAAATTTTATTGAGTTTATTTGAATTGAAACTAGGTCCAAAGATATATGGTGTTAAATTTCATGTATTTAAAAAATCAGAAAAATGTATACTTTGAACCGCCACAAAAATCAAACTGCAAAGAATATTCATGTCTTAAAGTGATATATAATATAAAAATATTCAATTCTAAGTTTTATTTAATGAAATTTAATTGAAAATAAATAGAAGATTTAACTCTTTAATGTCTTTGCTCTGTCTTTAATAGTAACGGTATATACCGGTATTTTAGTTTCGGTACCGGTATACCGATACCGATATAATTTAAAATACCATTACCGATACCGTTACCGAAATAAAAATAAATTGAATACCGATACCGTTATCGATACCGATGTTCGTTTCGGTTTCCAACCTTGATTAATAAACAAAAAAGATGGATTTAAATAATTTAAGGAACAAAATTTCAAAAATGCATTTTTTAAGAAAATGCGTTGAAGTTTATATCTTTTCAATACTTCATTATACTTGTGAATTAAAACTATTATTATTTTTTTAATATAATATTTCGAATATATATATTTTTTTTGCTCAAATTTACACATATTAAAAGAAATACTTAAATTTGATGAGATAAAAAATTATAATTTTTTTTACTGTTTACTGTTTATGTAATTTTTTACAGTTATTTAACAGATTAAAAATAATTGGTGCCTATTTTAACTTTAATAAAAAAAAAAAGTTAAACTGAAAAAGTATCTAATTTCTTGTTTTACTTCAATTTCAAAGACTTTTTAATGTTAAAGTAATTTAATTTAATTTAAATTATTTCGAAATTTAAAAAAAACAATTAAGAAAGGGGAAAATATAATTTCTGGTATCAAAATAGTTCGCTCAAAACTCACAAGATGGTGCTAATTATAGAGCATTTTAAAATTTGAATACAAAAATTCGATGGCGTATTAAAAAATTATACAAAATTTTTTATTTGATTCTACAACTTAGTATTATTTTTTTAATATATAACTAAAAAAAATAATTAAAAAACTTTCTAAATTTCTTTTTCTTATACAAAAGTTTAAGAATTTTTTCATGTTAAAACATTTCGTGATGTTAAATCGATTATACTTTAAACTTCAATAGAATATTGGAAACTAATAAAAATTCAATATTTGGAGCGGATATCGGGTAAATTTAGGAAAATTAATTAGTAACTGAAGAGAAAGGAAAAATATTTGCAGAAATAAAACTAACATAATTAGTAGATTACAGGGTTTGGAGGAGTTATTTTAGGTGTTTTTGTTCCAATTCAAATAAAAATTGGCAGACTCATAAACAATGTACATTTAAATATTATTATAAATTTTGGTAAAATTGTGACCAGTATTTTAGCAGCAAATCTGTTTCTTAATTTCAGGATATATGGGAGGTAGGCATGTCCTTGATCCGATTAAAAAATAAATTACTCATAATTAATCTATTTCCAAAGGCTACCACAAATTTTGGTAAATTTCTGACCACTATTTTAGAAGAAATTTGGTTTTTTCTTTTTTTTTAATTTGAGGATATATGAGATGCGTGTCCTTGTTTTGATTTTTCAAAACTTTGTATATATTAATTTTATGCCTAAAGTAATATAAAGTAATAATAAAGTGTACTAAGTTTCAATTGTCTATAACAACCTCTTCTATTGGGAACAAAGCACTGTGCCTCGAAAGGACTTAAAAATTAATAATAATTATACTTCAAAAGGAACCACCATATTTCAAAAGCATCACTATGAGAATATTTTTTATTCAATATGATTTAGAGTTAAGTTTCGTGCAAAAGATTAAATAGAGTATTTTAACAAAAATTTATTAAATTGAGTACTAAGTAATGGAAATCGATCGCTTTAAGAAGGAGATCGATTTTATAAAGCACAACATTTAATCATTTAAATTTTTAGCAAATTAAATTTAAACACTTCCATTTGAAAACTATGTTCATTTCAATATATTTTGGAATTTATTTAAAGTAGCTTCCTTCCAACTTATTTTACAAAATGTTTTGTTTTAAATTTAAAAATTAAACTTACCCTTGTGGTAAATGAAAAGTATTTATATCCTTTATTGTAACACATTCATTAATTTGCATAAGTAACGCTAAGTAAGTTGGCAAAATAAGGGGGTTGTATTTGCAAATTATTTCTTTTCTTCCTTTTTATTTTGTCAACTAGATAACACAATTTTTTACACATTAAAAAACATAATGTACGAGTACCTATATGTATATATGTATGTAATTTAACTTGTAGTATGATGGATGATCAACGACTTATGTACATAAAATATGTTTTTCAAAAAGTCAAGAACCCCATATACCATCACACACACACCAAGTGACTGAGTGAAAGAAGTTACCAAAATTGTAATGTGGTTGACTGGATGTTTGGCTGACTGACTGGCTGGAAGGTGTAGAATTTTAAAATGCACCCACCGTGACTATAAGTTGTTCTTGTACAAATGAACTTTTAGATATACTTCTTCTTTTTGTGGGTTATTAAAATGAAACAAAAAAAATTTCATTTAAAGGTGTTTTAATTTTGGACGATACTTTTTGTAGGTTGTTGTTTTTGGTGAGTTAATGATGACAACACTTTAATGATTTGGAACGTGCCATTAAACGTCATACACGCATTAAACGTTTCTCCTACAACACGATCGTTTAAATAAAACTTTTTTTCTATAAAAGGTAACAGAAAATTTAGAACATGATCACGATTTAGATAAAAGTTTTAGGAAACATAAACATTGTTTTTTTAATACACGAAATTGTTGTTAAGGATTTGTTTATCTTGAATTTTAATACCTTTTTCACAAAAAAGATATTTTGTTGTTTTTTTTTTTTTAATTTTTTGTTATACAATATTAATTTTTAAATAATTAAAAAGAAAACTTTTAAATTTTTTTTTTGCACATTTTTTAATCCAAATTTAATTTTTATTTGAAAAAAATTTCTTTTTAATTTTTTGTTTTTTATTCTCGTTTTTAAATTTTAATATCTTTTCTTTATAATCCTCTTATAATTTCTTTTAATTTTATATATATATTTTTTTGCATTTGTTTTCAAATAAATTCCAATTAAAAAAAAGTCGACCGCTAAGTTTTAAGTCGTGTTAACAACTAAATTTTCAAAACAATTCGTATTGACTAAAGACCACATCCATCGAAATGTAAACTTTACGAGTATTTACCATGGAGTTGAGTAGAGTTGTAAAGCACAATATATTGTTTTACACTCGTCAAAAAAATGTTCGTTCGTACAATGTGCGTTTTAAATATCTATGAATGTATGAGTCTGTTTAGTAAAACTACCTAACTTTTAATACAAAATTTTATTATCTTGCACACTACGCTAACTGGCAGTAAGTTAAAAAAGTAGTAATAGACGTATTTTAGAAACTTTTGGAAAACAACTTTGTTCATTTTAGTGTTAAAATGGTTTTACCAATTTTAATCTAATTATTTTGTTGAGCTAATATTGAACTAAGATCTGTTGGTAGCAATTATTTCTAAAGCTGTTCTAAGCCGATTTGAATTTATGAAATAATTAATCAAATGTTAATATAAATGTTTGGTATCCAAAAAGGATTAATCTTATGTTCCAGGAAGCCAGGAGTATCAAAAACTAATTTTTTCTCGTTATCATATTAAGATTAGAGATCGAGATTTTAATAGATTTTAATAGTTAATGACGTTTAAGTTGTCCTATCTTTTTTTAAAAATGGCAATATATCTGAACAGTTATTGCTTCTTTAAATATGATGATGATATTTATATCCTCCTGAATGTAGATTATTTGTTTATCCAACATGACGCTATTGTTTGCAAACTGGTCACAGAGATCGTTGAATTTAATGTCGTTAGACTTTTTCCTGTAGGAATTCCTTGAGTTTCAGGTCTATGTCTATAAATCACAAACGTTCGATGCCCTCAAAGTCTCAGATCTTTCGCTAGAATTATCAAAAATTTAACCTATTAAATAGGTCTTTTAAATAAAACAAAAAAATCGTTGATATCTTACATATTTACCTATTCTTATTTGAAACCCCTTTAATAGAGAATAAACTTGTTGCGTAACTCCTGTAGTGCATCGTGTTGGCCCTAAAGAAGAAGGAAAACAATTAGTAATTTTCTCTACATTGCAAGTCACATGAACGAAATTAATACCACATACGAATTACAAAGTTAAAGAACTAATTATGCCTATGATGGTAGTAGGATTCTATGGCCAATCGACAATTCATGGATGAGCTCTTCTAAGTGACGATTATACCGTACAAATAAACGGGTATAAGGAACAAGCTCCCTAATTTTACCAGAATACTTTCCAAATAATAATGATAAGACACTGAAATGCTACACACATTGCGACATTGCATCAATATAAATATAAGACTTTAAAGTCCCGATCTTTCGACATTTGAAAAATAAGTCTTGTCCAACGACCATCAAACACACTTTATTATTACGGCCATAAAATTAAAAAAGCTTCAGGATCATTAATATTTATTCCATTCCCAATTTAGAGATTGTTATAAGATTGCGGTTAAACGTATCTGTCACATTTTGCCTCATGACCCCAATGAATATGAATGGAAAATGTCACTGTCATCTGCGAAAGAGTTAGTATTTTGACATAGAACATCATTAAGAAAAGTATAAGAAATAACGTAGGATAAAAAACGGAGTCCTGCGGTACTCTTAAATTAATCTTGTGACCCTATTTACAACAAATCGTATAGTGTGATTTTTGAAAAAGCACGATACCTGACGTCTCGGTTATTAGTGTATTAATAGAGTATCAAGTTAGACTCTCTTCAAACATGATTTAATCTTTTCAGCGAATGTACTAAAGGATTATTTCGTAATTGGATTCGAAAGAAAACCTTTTCGAAAATTAATCTGCTCAAAATACAATTTCGAATGACTTAATTTTCGAACAGGGAATTATTATGTTTATATAGTAAGTAACTAGGTCTTTAAGGAAACATTTTTGAAAAAAGAAGTGCCTTTAAGGTTAGAATATCTTACATGAATATTTTACATGAATATTTTTACATGAATATATCTTCCCCGATATACAAGACTAAATCGAAAATCTTTTTGGAAAAAAGACTCCATGTTAGAATATATTCCAAATATCTTAGTCCGTATGTATCAGGACGACTTTGGTTGCTTTTTCAAAATTAAGAATTTGATTAGACTGAACCAGGAATGATAAATTTAAAATTGTACTAAATTAATAAAAAAAAATACTTTTTGTACCGTAATTGTACTAATAATTTCTCTGTCCAAAACTTTAGGATATATCTCCTGAATTTTCCAAATTGAATTACAAAGTCAAAATCAAGTGAACATATTATTTTTCACATTGGACTTGAAAAATTGTAGAAAAGTAATCAAAAATACACAGAATATAATGGTTCAATTTATTGATTTATTATTTTTTTTTTTGGAATGTTAAAAAATTTGCAGGTTCTCGTCAAAAATACTCTTTATCATGTAATGAAATAAACTTCTAATTTTATTCTCTCAGTTCGATAAATTAATTTAAAATATAATTTGTATTGAAATCTAATATATCTAATATCTAATGTTATAGGTCATATAAAAAGTATTTGCGTTTTTTTTTTTTTTTGGAAAATTTTTAACTAAAATTTTCTTCATTGAAAATCAATTTTAATCACATACATATTCACATTAGCTTCATAATTCCATCGCTGTAGAACTTCTGTGATTTATCGGCGAAAAACTTGGCCAATTTTTTACCATCAAGAGTTTTACAGAAACCGAAACAAGTGGTAGTCGGTAGACAGTGCAAAATCTGGGCTATACGGTGGGTGCATCAAAACTTCCCAGCCAGGTGCAGTCAATTTTTAGCGAATCATCAAAGATGTGTGCAGCCTCGCATTGTCATGATGGAACACAACACCTTTTCTGTTAGCCAATTATGGTAGTCGAATTTAGAATTTCGTTGAGTTTTGAGCAGCGTTTCACTGCTGGTAATTCGCTCAATCCAATTTCTTTTCGATAATTCATGTGACAGCAAAACATCGAACTTCTTTGAGTAGCCAGCCTTTTTCAAATTATTCCAAACAGTCAAGTGGTTGATGTTTAGTGCCTTCGTTATATCCTGACAGATTGCGTACCGGTCTTGTTCCACCAGTTGCAAAATTTCATACACTTTTTCAGCAACTGGCCGACTAGAGCGATACGCATCTTTGTCATCGAAATTTCCGGAACGGAATCGAGCAAACCACTCTTGCGTTCGGCGTTCAATCACAGCATTCTTACCGTACATTTAAAAAATTTTTCGGCAATTTATATAACTTTTTACACAAATAAAGGAACAAAAATATAGCCTAAAATATCACCTTTCAAACAAGTGTTCGTTTGATACAATCGAATTAATTTTACCCGATATATGAGCATCAACACCATCTAGTGATAAAACACCGCGGATACTTTTTATATCACCCAATCCTTATGTCCTTATATATGTTTGTGTATCAATCACGTCTAAACGAATGAAACGATTTTCACAAAATTTGGCACACAGATAGTACCAGGGCCGAAGGAGGATGGAGCTATGTTAGATCTCGATTAGATGTCACGCCCACATTTTACGCCTACTTTTAAAAAAGTTATTTTTTTCAATTTTGCACGTTATTAATGAAGCTATTTACATGAAATTTAACATATAAATAGTGCTTGCATTGGAGAATGCTATAGGTTATGTTGAATATTGATCGGATACCACGCCACTTTTTTATAAATTCTCAAACGACTGAACCGATTTACTTAAGATTTTCATCATCCCGAGCATCCCTAAATTCAAATATGGTATTTTATTTCTCGATCGGTACAGGGAGACTGTTACTCCCCATACAAAGCAAATATTCATTACAGCATATCTAAGGCAATATTATAATAAGATTCTCTATCTTATCATTAGCATTGATGAAATGAAAATAGGGCGGATAGGTCCAGGGTGAGTAGCATCCCCATATAAAGTAAATATTATTTATTGCATCAAATGGGTGAAGCGCACCGGGAAAAGCTAATATTAAAAATAAATAAATCCTTATCTCCTTAAAAAATCATTAAAAATTGACATGATCCCAAAATCATTATTTATAACGCAGTTACAATAAAATCAGTTTGGTGGGAAAACATAACAAAATCTTAGTTTAATACTGTTTAATTATAGAGTACATATTTATATTAAAAAATGTAAGAAAGATATAGTCGGTCCAGCCCGACCCTATGATACCCCACACCATTGTGTATGTCCATTAAAATTCGTGGAGGGGTCTTACATTAGACATGTGGACAATTGTGGACCGATACTTTTACTAGTTTTAAAATAAAATATACGAATAGAGAACATTACATAAATGCTAACATTTACATGAATTTATGTACTTTAGGGTGATTCCTGAAAGAGGACTTATATGGGAGCTATGGTAAATTATGGAGCGATCCTCATAAAATTTGTCACTGTGATTTCTATTTATATAAAACTTATTTATGTCGAATATAAACTTGATACTAACATGTGTATGTATATGTGACCGATTTTCATGGAAGAGGGTTTCATATGGGAGCTATAGTCAGTTATGGACCGATCTTCATGGAATTTGGCACAAAGATTGATACTTATACAAAACTTCCTTATACCGAATTTCATTAAAATATTGCTATATTTAAGGCCCTTATTCCGGGAGGACATTTTTATGGAGGCTAGGGGAAATAATGGACCGATCAATAGGCTTCGTCCTTGTATCATGTGCCAAATTTCATTGAATTATCTTCAAAATTGCGACCTGTACTTTGTGCACAATGTTTACATTGACAGCCAGCCAGCCATCCGTCCAGCCAGCCAGACGGACGGACGGACATCGTTAGATCGACTCAAAAAGTGATTCTGAGTCGATTGATATGTTTTTTTCTGTGCGTTACAAACATCAGCACAAACGCATAATACCCCAACCACCTATGGTGGTGTGGGGTATAAAGAGCGTTACCACTAGTAAATAATAATCTTATGTAACATAAATATAAACTCTTTTAATTCTAAAAAGAGTATAAATGCAACCAAGTGTAACTTGCCATTGCATGTGTTAAATGAATAAACTCCTCAATGAATGACAACATTTTAAGCCAAGTTCAATTGTTTATATTTGTTTGACTGTAAAACCAACAAAAATAAACCAGCTACTAATCGTACTGGTATTTTTTGTTATATGCTCGTATAAAATTTGTTTATTCTTCATTTACACCTTAAGCATTAATTTTGTTGTTGAATACCACCCCAAGTTTAAAGCATAAACAAATGTTTTATGAGAATTAAACATTTGTATGTTTAGAACGGAAGTTAGTGATGGAGGTTTAAACGGAAATAAAAAGTTATGCAAGTGTTTATGAAAATGCTTAAAATTAAAATGCAACTAGTGTTTTAACATTATTTTTATTATAAATATCCAGTCAAATTATGCTAAACAAATTAAAATTTCATATATTTTATTTTTTATGTGATTTTAATTTAAAAACTCATAAAAAAATATTTTAAAATTCTTAATTTATTGTCATTGTCAATTTATTTTATACTTGCTGTCTAAGAAGTGTTAATTTCTTTTTATTTCCATAATAATTTTATTTTTATTTTTTGTAAATTAGTTAAAATTTATTTACGGTTTTGTCAGAGTTCATGTTTTTCTAACCTCCATAACTACTCTTCCATATGAGAGAGTTTAGCATAAATTAGAATATTTGCCATTTTTTCCCAAAATTTTTCACCATAATGACACATCAAGTAAAATTTTTGGTTACATTTTAAAGGTCATTGTATGTTTTTAAAATCATAAACTAGCATTTATTTATTAGGTAATATTTTTTTTAATTTAACTGGAATTGAATAGTTAAACTTGTGTTATTTTATTTATGGCTATTTAAATCGAATTCAAGAAAATGTCTACGCTTGGAATGTAACATAGTGTAGTTTGTATGTATGGATGAGTAGATTATTACACCATTTTTAGAATATTCATTGCACCCACAAAATCGTGGTTATTTCCAAAAAAAAAAAAAAAAAAAAACGATTTTTTCGAAATTCCCGCTTTACAATTTTTTTTCTCGAATTTAAGTTTTATAAACGGTAATAGAAAGAAAACATTTTACCTTCTTATTCATATTAAAAATGTGTAAGATTTTATTCTTACTTTTTGAAATTTTCAGCCACTTTTGACCCACACTTTATAAGAAAAAAGGTACATGTACTAACTTATACCCTACACTACCATAAGTGGTTGGGGTATTATGCGTTTGTGCTGATGTTTGTAACGCATAGAAAAAGTTATGCAACACCCATCTTGAAATATATCAAACTCACTCAGAATTTCTTTTTAAATCGATCTAACGATATCCGTCCGTCTGGCTGGCTGTCCATGTAAACTTTGTGCACAAAGTACGGGTCGCAATTTTAAAGACAATTCAATGAAATTTGACACATGGGACTTTACGATACAAGGGCGAAGCCCATTGAAATTTGTTGTGATCGGTCCATTATTTCACCTAGCCCCCATACAAATGTCCCCCCGAAATAGAGTTTAAACACTCAAACACGCATTAAAAATAAGAATATTTTAATAAAATTCGGTACAAAGAAGTTTTGTATAGGTTTGTACCAGATTTTATGAAGATCGGTCCACAATTGTCCATAGCTCCCATATAAACCCCTCTTCCGAAAATCACTTTAACATGCATAAACCCCATACGAATATTAGTATTAAGTTAATATTCGACACAAATAAGTTTTATGTAATTAGAAGCAACATTGCCAAATTTTATGAGAATGTATCCAAAATTTACCATAGCTCCCATATAAACCAACTTACAAGAATCGCCCTAAAGTACATAAAATCATCTAGATATTAGTATCAACTCATTACTCTGTATTTGTATATTTTATTTTACATTTAGTAAAGTTGGCCACAGGTGTAATATAAGCTCCTTTTCGAATTTTTATGCTCGTACGCAATGGAGTAGGGTATCATATTGTCAGTCTTGACCACTATATCTTTCTCTCTCGATTTTTGCTTTGAATCAGTTTTTAAGAACGCGATACAGGTATACCTTCAGCTGTTAGATTCTTATTTAAAAACTTTGATTGTTCCTCTAATATTTTTCAAGTCCAATGTGAAAAATAATTTGTTCACTTTGTTTTGACTCCATAAAGTAATTGTGAAAATTCAAGGGACCTTTTATTCCTAATAAAATATAGTATTTGGAAAAAATATCAAAAATTTCAGTAAAATCTAAGAAATAAATTTAATTTGTCGCTTTAATATCTTACACAGTTTTGCTATAAATATAAATATATATATATATATATATATATATATATATATATATATATATATATATATATATATATATAAATAAATATAATATATATATATATATATATATATATACTTTTTTAAAAAAGGTAAGGTATTTTCTTTCTGATGCCGTTTAAAAAACTTAAATTTTTTTGGAACTCCCGAAAATTCTAAAAATGTTATAATCTACTCACCCATATCTGCAAAATACACTGTGTTACATTCCAAGTGTTTTTCACTGTAGCACCGTGTAATACTTTTAAAAACAGTTACAATTGTTTAGAATAAATTTGTCAATCAAATTCTATGTGCTTTTAGGAATGATGTTGTAATGAGCAATGAAATTTTGTACATTATTTAAAGGAACCATCCAATTTCTAAGAATTCGGCTCAAATACCAAAAATGAGTTTTTTCAATTTTGACCATAAAGTCCACATTAAATGTTGATCTGGAAAAAGACGACTGCAAACGATTATAGACACATTAAGGTTTCTGAAATCGTATACTTTTGTAAATCAGATCTTTCGGATTTTAGAACATATTAGCTAAAGTCAAAATTTTTATTTGTCAAATTCGAAGGGATCTAGACTGGCCCCTACTAGAAAATTGAACATGTCTTCTTCTTTAAAATGCATTTCATGAACTTGATATGTTCTTAGCAACATTTTTTTAGTTAAAAGCTAATCAATAATGACGTTTTTTTCTTTTTGGTCCAAAAATACTCTTAAATTCATGTTTTTTTTTCGCAAATTTCCAATTCAAAATAGTTTATTTTTAGAGAGAGGTTTTTGGGATCCGATTCGGAATTACATATTTGTTTTAAAAATATTTCGATTCTAACCCACTTTGATTGTAATGTAAGAAATACAAAATATACGGTATTTCAATGTTGATTAAATTATATTAAAAGTAAGCATATTATAGTTGGAATATATATAATATTTCAATAGAAAAAATAGTAAAGGAAACCAAACTTGAACTGTTGTTGTTTTATAAATATTTTGATTTATTGTTCCTAAAGTTGTTTTTTATAAAAATTACAGCTTTATTAAAACAAAATTTTGCAATGCTATTTTTATTGGAACCATATTATTATAGTAGGGGTAATGATACTACAAACTAAAGGTTAGACTGAATTTCTGTGCATTTAAAATAATTTTTATTACTTAGTTCCTTTGTACATATAAGGTTTTGTTCTATATTTTTTTATAATTTGTCATAAACTATTATTTTCATCATTAAACCAACCCGTTTAATAATAATTCACAGAATTTCTTTATTTAGTTTGGGAAATGTTAAAATTTTTTAATAATTTCTACTTTTTATTTTGTATTAAGAATAAAATAAAACTATACTTTAAAATACTCGTACATACAAACATTAATTTAAAGGTTAATGTACTTGAAAACAAGTTGTTCTTACATTTTTGGGCGACAAAACTTATTACGAAACCATAATTTTAAATTTAATGTATGTGTTCTGCAAAAAAAAAAATACATATATATATTTTAATGAACTACTTACATATTTTTTAACATGTTCAGATAATGAAACATTACATTACTTATTGTACAAGAAATTTATTTATTAATCTGGTTTTATAGGTGTTGACAAAAAAATTCTGAAGTTTGTTAAACAATATTAGGCTGAAAATAGTGTTAAATTAAAAATGGAACTCTTTGTATAAATAATTTTAAATACACTTTACCTTTAATATTTTCAATTTTAATAAGATGATTTTGTTTTTCTAAATGTAATAATTGTTTCTTAATAAATGTTAAAAATATAGATAAAGTTTTAAATAATTTAATTTATAACTACGTGTCGTAGCAAGTTTAAGTACGTGACGTTGCAAGTTAATTTACGTTCACTAAGAAATTAAAATTTTAAGCTGTTGATTAAGTTTTCATACTGTATAGACTTTGACAAAAAAAAGCCTTTCTGTCTTAATTAAATTCAAATTATTATAGTTTTCTATTAAATTCTTAACTCCTTTTCAAAAGTTCATTGATTAACATTAGAATCGAAAATAAAAATATAGAGAATAGAAAAATAGAAATAAACTCTAGAGTTCATTTTACATTTCAACAATAAATTTTTTTATAACATTTTCTTTGAAATAAAAATCAAAAAATAGTCAATTTTTTATTTTAATTAATAATCTCACATATTTTTCTAAAAAAAAAAATAATAATAATAAACATTAATCTGTAACGTAGCAATCTCTCTTGACCTTTCACGTTTAACATCTTAAGCAACAAAAACTAAATATTGCTAAAAAACTTCTATATATGTAGATACAATAATTTTCTAAAGATTGTTAAAAAATGTTGAAAAACTCCAATGTGGAACTACGTGACGTAGCGAATGGTGTTATGTCTACTAAGAAATTAAACCGTTGTCGTTCATTTCATTTTCGCTATTTGGAATTGTGTCGTGCTAAAAATCTTACCCCTTTAACCGAGATTCGTTCGAAGAATAATGCCACTTCGGTTTTGGATTTTTTCGGTGATAAATTAAGTGTTAATGATTGGCTATTGATAGTTGAAGCTTTGTATTACGATCAAGTTTTGCAAACATTGAGCATACGCATGCGAAAAACTTTTGGAATGGGTATTTTGAAAACTTTTTGTCATTAAAGTTCATTTATATATTTTTGTGTTTGGCAATAGTTTTAGAACATATGGATACCGAAAAGAAGGCAAAATTATTTCGTCAAAAATCTGTACTTTATACAAAATATGTATTTTCCGGTGTTGTGGAGGCCATTTCTAATTGCATCGAGTTTAATAAGAATTTGAGAATTTTAAATTTGGAGGGTTTGCCTTTGAATGATAAATATGTGGAATCCATAGCAAAGGTAATGTTTAAAACAAAGATCGCTTTATAGTGTATCTTTTTTTTTTTAATCCAGGCCCTCTCCATTAATGAAAGTATTAAAGAGATTAGTTTTCAACGTTCCAATATTGGTGATAAGGGATGTGAAGCTATTTGTAGTACTTTGAAATATATATCAAATGTTGAAAAATTAAATTTATCAGAATGTGAATTGACTTCAAAGGGAGCAGAATATGTGGCCGAAATGATTAAGGTAAAAATTTTAAATAATGAAATTAACTAAATGCTAAAATCTTGAATCAATTAAAAGATACAAAAAATCAGTCGATATACTGAGGGTTGGCAAAAATCCTTACGTTATCGTGATGTTGATCCTGAAACTTTTCCCGGCTTACGTTCTATAGCTTTGTCACGTAATCCCCAAATAGGTGATGAGGGCATTAAACCTATAGTTGAAGTTCTAAAAGAAGATGCTTGGACTAAAGGTGGGTGGGTCTTTTTAAATCAATTAAAAAAAAAAAAAAACAATTAAAAATACTATATATTCTCAATTAATTCAGTTATTGACATGGAGAATTGTGGTCTAACGGATCGTGCTGCTAATTTAATATTGGACTGTCTGGAAATAAATAATTATATAATCGATTTTAATGTTAATGGTAATGCGGGCATTAGTAAATTTCTTTTGCGCAGCATACGTGAACAATTGGGCAAAGAAGATGAAGATCAAAAGCTAAAAGGGGCTCAAGAGGAACTAGTGCCAGGTCCCAATGGTGTACTTGTCAAAAGGAAAAAAATTACTACAGCCGCTCTAAAAGAGCAGATAAAAACTCTTGAAGAGCAACTAGCTTTTGAGAGAGTTTTACGCAAAAAAGCCGAACAACTAAATGAAAAATTAAATCAACAAATAATGGCATATGAAAATCAATTGGAAAATAATCTAAATGCTAATATACCCGAGGGTTATGTTATGGTCAAAAATGAATCTTTACAATCGATAATAAGAGAGTAAGTAAAAAAAATCTTCAAAAACTACTGAAATTCGCTAACTCAAATGGTGTTTCTTCCTAGACGCAATGACTTCCAAAAACTTGCAGCCGCAGTTGTCTCTAATGACTCTACGCCTCGCAATAATCTAACTCTAGCCAAAAAATCAAATCGCAAGGCCTTGGAGTTAGCTAATCTTATTGCTCCTCTTAATTCACCCACTACTTTAAATCCTCCCTTAATGAGTCAATCGGAACAACGTAAAACTTTGAAAGTTCGTAAAGTTAAAAGTGAAGTTAAATATGTAGATACTCCTATCAAAGATTCTACTCGTAATAAAAATAAAGAATCAAAATCGGATCATGAATTTACCAATGAGGCTGATGTAAGTTCTAATATGGTATTATCTAAGATAATTTATGATGTTTTATGTGCTTATAATTTCGTATCGAAAATGCAAGTTGAAGTTTTATGTTCTAAGAATTAACGCATTTTTTTATTTATGATATTTATTTATAAAGTTAAACTTTTCTTTTTTGTTGCGTTTGCTGATGGTTAAAAAATTATATACATATTTATTAATTTATTTATTTTTTTATTTGCAAAGAATTTCAAATTGTGTAGTTCTTTTAAATAAATTTAAATATTTTAGTATTCAGAATGGAAGAGAGGATTTGTCTTACTTTAGATTTTTAAGTCCATTATTTCACCTAACTCACTTACAAAGTTTTAAAATTTTGCTAACACTTTAACGCTTTTTCATCATAGTATAGGTTATATCTAATGACCAAATTTAGTATACTATAAGTATCCTTCAATTATGCTATTGACAAAAAAAAAACTATTTTTTGCCAAAAAATTGTTAAAAAAGGCGATTTTAATAAAAATAATTAAGAAAGTTATAGTCATTCAAGCTCGACGAAAATTCGAGTTTGTGTCTTATATTGAAACTGTGTCTAATTATGGACCAATACTTGTAATAAGTGTAATGTATATTTCTATAAAACAACATACGAATGTTGATCTTAGCCCTACTCCAGTACTTCTCAAATTTACAGATTTTAGTGAGAAATTGTCAGAAAAACAACCAAATATATTGTAAATTCTGACTAATCGCATATTCAGACTGAACATTTTAAGAAGTTTTCAAAAATTAAAACTTATTTAGAAACATTACTGTTCGCACTTTTCACAAGACATTTTTAAAGTTTTCAAAATTGCAAGATAAGAAAACAATATTGAATTAACTTCTAATTTGCAGTAAAAGCTGTTAAAATGTTAATCAAAACTATAATTTTATAGTGTAATTCTTTTTTATTATTAATATTTGTTTTTTTTTTATTTTTTCTAAAAATTTTTATTTTTCATTTTTGACATATAGCTTATTTGCTGCAACAACGTCATAACTCAAAAATCGCAAATTTCGAGTTAACATCACTAACGGATATTTACTTATTATTAGTTATATTTAGTAAATAATGTGTTTTATTAACTGACAAAGTCTTGTATTCAAGTTTTTTTTTTTATATTTTACACAGAATCGCGATAAAAGCATTTTGTCAACAATTTCACAATCCATTGTTTATTCCTTGCAACAACGTATTATTTTATTTGCGCGTTGGCCATTGTATAGTTAACATCGTCTCCTGAAAAAATAGATTTTTTTTTCAATTTCTTTATTTTATTTTTTTTTTTTTTTGAAATTATTTTGGAAATTTAAACGTTTTCAAATTAGTTTTCATTGAAAACTTGTTGTTTTGGAATTTTCGTTTTGTATACAAAAACTTGATTTTTCAATAATCTATCGTTTTCAAATCGAACGGTTTGAAAAGTTGTGATGAATTTCGATCGATTTTAAGAATAATTTTATTGAAAACCAAAGATATAATTTTCGTGGAACACTTAAAATTTTATCATAAAATCAATTCCTATCGTTTTTGAAATCGATTTCAATCACATGCCCTAATTTTTTCGGGAGAAAATTTTTTTTAAAGAGTTTTCATGCTCAGTCTGAATGTATTATAAAACCTGCAAATTTGACAAGTACTGGGACAGAACTATTATGTTGATAGTAACATATGCAGACAGCGTTGGCAGAAACCTTGGATAAAAAATCATCATTTGAGCAATGAAAGATCATAATTTAGCTATAAAATTCATCAAAATTATAATTTTAGTAATGCTTGGTTTAACTTCACCTCTACTTATTAGAAAACAACTTTATATATCTGTATGATTATTCTGCGTATTTTTTATGGATTCGAATTACAAAAGAAAACATTATCTCTATCAACACTCAGCAATAATCGATAATGATAATGATTGATTTTCAGCAATAATCTTTTAGGAAGTGTACATTTCATTGTTTTCAAAGCCTTACAAAATGATAAATATTGGACAACAATTATACTCACCGTTCTAAACAACAAAAGCAATGTTTAAGATCATATCCTTTGGATTTCAGATAATGATTATGCAAATTTGAAATATTTACTACTAATTTTCCTTCGAAAATTGATTGGCCTAGCAGAATTCGGTCATGTGTCAGAAAGTTTTAAAAAAAGTTATAATTTTGAGTAAAATTAAAATAAAACTTGCAATAATGTTTTGGTTATCCAAGCCCAACTTTTAAATACTTAGCTCCACTTTATATTTCATGTTGGCGAACCGATATCGGTGAAATTTCTGAAACAACCGTTCCCCTACCGAAATGACTACGAATACCGTTACCGCTAAAATACCGACACCGAAATAGCTCCAAAAACCGGTAACGCTAAAATATCGTTACCGAAATAACCGAAAATACCATTACAGCTAAAAAAAACCCTTACCGAAATAATCCAAAACACCATTACCGTTACCTTTTTGAATCAGTTGCCAACCTTGGTCAGAACATACGAAAGTATTATTGGTACTATCGCGTTATCGTCATAAATATACATAACACATAAATATAGTAGGTCAAATATTTATGTGTTATGTATATTTATGAAACTATTGTATTCAGAATTATAAAATCAAAAGATAATAAAAAGAATCGTTCAATTTATTAATAACCTACTTCCACAGGTCACACTAATAACGTTACTAAATATTTAAAATTTAGCATCATATGAAATATATATAAAATATGAAATATATATGAAATATATATAAAAATGACATTGGAACCGAGTCCGAAATATTTTCTGCTAAACAATGCACTTATTTCGGAAGATATTAACTGCCGATTTTAAGGCGCGAATTTCGTACATAGTGAAGTTGTAATGTCTACTCAATTGCACTAAATCTCTATATACACTGGTGCATATTCCTATAAACGTACTTGAATTTTTTTAATCAATTTACCAAAAATGGAGCAAATGAATAAATAAAGTGCTACAAATTAATTTTTAAAATTATTTATTGACTTCACTTAAAATATTAATAGCAAAAAGCTTAAAATGTACATTATTATTATTATCATCATTTTATTATTATTATTCTTATTATTATTATTATTATTATTATTATTATTATCATTTTATTATTATTATTATTTTTAATTGTAAGTTTAGTAGTTTAATGCCATTTTTATGACATTCTCCTATATACACACTTAAACTAATGAACCAATTTAGCATTAGTAATAATGTTTTGGATAACTTCAAAAGTTAGGTCTGGCATTGATTCGACTAATTTTTGAAGAAATCACTGTTCTTCCCAGGCTTTTTTAATTTAACTCCGTCATTATGGTTCTGTACATTTCTTTAAACTTTACGGGCCATTTACCCCAACAGAATCTTCATTGGATTTAAATCCGAACTGCAAGTCGACAAGTACAATAGTGAAATACTATGTTCATTAAACAACGATTTAGACTGGTTCGAAACATGGATGAAACAAAATATATTTTTAAATTTCCCGCAGCAGAAAAGGCTACTCAAACCATAGCACTGCCTCCACCGAAGTTGCGTTGTGGCATACGAATTTCGTTTGACCTCAAATCATGCCAATAGCAAGAATGTGAATCGGGACCGTCGAAATTGAATTTCTTTCCTTCAGAAAAGATTAATTTATTACACTCATCTTTCCATTTCAAATTTTAAACGATTTTCCTTATAATGCTGTTTTAACATTGGCTTTCATTTTGGTTTCTTCCATTTTATGTTATCATCTGTTCGCATGTTTGGAAGTGACAGGAAGGACAAGTTTATTTTTTATTTGTGCAGCATTTAATTTATTACTGGTGGCTTCTTCTTTTATTTTATCAATTTGCCGTTTTGTTAATTTTTTATTACCTTTTCTTGGTTTCCGCACTCCTCCTTTCTTAAGAAAGCCTCAAATAACTCCTTCCGAACGATTAATTTTTAGTCCAATTTCTCTGTTAGAACAGCCTTGACCACGAAAAAATTGAATTTGAATTTTTTGTAGGTCTTTAAGAAAAGTTCCTTATGGGCATCCTTTAAGCTGATGAAATTTCCCAATTAAAACAAAAATATTTCCAGTAAACAGAGATATTGTCATAGAAACTTACCTTAAGAGAAACAAAAAACTAAAACTGTTACAATTTTTTATATTTTTTATTATTTTTTTATTATTTTTTTATTTTTGCAATATTTTTTAGATAATTTTTAGACAAAATCTTCCCGACTGCGTTTATAGGAATATTCCACTGAAATGATCACCAATATGTTCTGATTGCTTAATTAAAGAAAACAACAAAAGCAAGAAACAAATATTTCTTTCATAAAAAATTACCATTATATCGCGAGTTATTGTAACAACACAACATTGTTTTTGGTTAAGAGAAACGAATATACCTCAATCAAAAACACAAATTTTGAATGCGTTTATAGAAATATGCACCAGTATGTACTTCTCAGCCTTGTCTGGGTAATGGAGTATTCGTGGTATCAAAATGTCAAATAGGGGCTTGAGAAAAGGATTACTGCAGAAGTTGTTTTATTTTAGTAATGGAATGAACAAAAAATTAACTTCTTGTTCATTCCATATTCATTTGGTAATATTATTTATGTTATTGTTCGACAATATATGAACGCAAGCTCAAGTATTTTAGCGACCGTTCTCTTACAAATATAAATTTTATATAACTAGTACTCAGTGTTCTATTGTATTTAACAATTATTTCTTGAATTGTATTTTTACTGATTATTTTTTTATCAAAATATTTTAAAAATTCGTTCCAACTTGTTTTAACTCTTTATAAAGTTAAAAAATTGTCCTTGAAATGTTTGCAATTTTTTTGTACAAAAAGTTGATTATTCGACTAACCGAAGCCTGCAAGTCGATTTCAGTATAAAGTTGGTTGGTAAGAATCGACCACCAATTAATCGTTTTTGACAACGAGAAATAATTTTCGACCGTAAACCTAATGTACTTTGGGGTGATTATCGAAAGTGAACCTTATATGGGAGCTATGATAAATTATGGACAGATCCTCATAAAATTTGGCACTGTAATTTTACTTATATCATAAAGTGATAATGGTATACTTTAAGATGGGGTTCTGAAGATTTTTTCTGCTTTTTACATGCTTTTCTTTCTTTCCGATTGCTTTATTACTTACCAGAATTATATAAAAACCTTTAATACATTAAATATTTTTCCGTAAATAAGAAATAACAAAATCTAATTTTACTATATCTTTTTCTTTTTTTTTCTCTCTCTCTCTCACCCCTATACTAGCAGTTGCAATTAACAGCCATTCATATTGAAACTAACATTGGCGACACCAGCGCTAATTGCAATAAAAAGAACATTAACGGCAAAATGCGTCTAAAAAATTGTGAAAACTTAGACAAATTTGAACTAGATGAATTGTCTATACCGACGACTCGTAGTCTTAGTAGTGATTCAGATACTTTGCGTAATGAGGAAGAAGATTGCCAGCCGTTAAAGGTATTTTTACGTCGTGCCAAACCAATGCCCTTAACACCTATGCCCACCAAAATACAAGATCAAGAAAGAGAATCAAAATCAAATTTCCTTTTTAATGGGACGATTTCACCACGATCATTATTTTTAGGATTGTGTGATAATTGACTGTGGGTTGTAATTTAGTCATAGGATATACAAAAACAAGGTAAACTACTTTGTGGTGATTTAATAAATTATAAATGCTGTAAAGTATTATATTTTGGTATAAGTCTTGCTATTCTAAATCTTATAGTGGTTTTATTAGTTTCAAAATCCTGTGTATTATATATATATTTTACATATATATATATATATATTTTTTTTTTGTGGTATCACTGTATATTTAAAAATATTCGGCTATTTTTTGCATTATTAATACAATAATGTAATTAAAAATGACTAATAAATGTTTATAAATGGGCAGAGATGAGTATGTGCGAACAATTGTGTTGGTTTTTTTTATTTTTCCTCCTAGAATTCCTCTTAGATCTTTCATTAAAATTTCTATAATTTGATTGAAAATTGGCCAACAAAAAAAAAAAACAAGTAAGAAAGATATGATACCCCACACTATTGTATATGTCCATCAAAATTCGTGGAGGGAGACATGTGGACAATTGTGGACCGATACTTTTAGTAAGTGTAAAATAAAATATACGAATACAGAATATTATGTTAATATTAACAATTATATGAATTTATGCACTTTAGGGTGATTCCCGAAAGTGGGCTTATATGGGAGCTATGGTAAATTATGGAGTGAACCTCATAAAATTTGTCACTATGATTTCTACTTATATAAAACTTATTTGTGTCGAATATAAACCTGATACTAACATGTGTATGTGATTTATGCACGTTAAAGTGATTTTCGGAAGAGAGTTTTATATGGGAGCTATGGTCAATTATGGACCGATCTTCATGAAATTTGGCACAAAGATTGATACTTATACAAAACTTCCTTGCAATTTCATTAAAATATTGCTATATTTAAGGCATTTATGATCGTTAAACCTCTATTCCGGGAGGAAATTTGTATGGGGAGAAATAATGGACCGATCATAACTAATGTGTCATGAAATTCCTACGTGCCAAATTTCATTGAATTATCTTCAAAATTGCGGCCTGTACCTTGTGCACAAAGTTTACATGGACAGCCAGTCAGACGGGCGGACGGACGGATCGACTCAAAAAGTTATTCTGAGTCGATTGGTATACTTGAAGGTTTAAGGTGGGTGTTGGATGATTTTTTCTGGGCGTTACAAACATCAGCATAAACGCATAATACCTCAACAACCTATGATGGTGTAGGATACAACAATACTATTATATTTTGGATTGTAATATTATTTTTTATGAAAACATGACTAAAGTTACTTTTTGTACAATTTTGTAGACCGGAAAAGAATTGAAATTTTTTTTTTTTTTTTCATCTACCACGAAAATCAGAAATTACCACTTGCAAAAAGAGAACATATTGAAGTTTTGTTCTCTTCAACAGAAGTGATGTGTTAGGAGGTAAACTTTGAGAAAGTTGAAACTTTCCAAATGTTGATAAATATTTACATGATCTACTTATATACAATGTCAATGATATAATTTTTATATATAGTACTTAATTTTATTGAAGGGACCAAAGTTATTTCTATTCTATTTCTATTTGGTTTTAAGTTACTCCGTCGACACGTGTGTCCCCATTGAAGAACTGGAAAAAATTCCTCATTTGGCCTCGAAATTTTCATATAGTCATCACCAATTACGGAAAAACGCCTTAGGAACCTCTTCCGAAAACTGCCCTCGACCTATACCGTCTCCTTATATCATCAAATTGAGTTTTGTTTTTTTACTCCACCAGGTGCCAACTTAGTATTTTTAGTTATCAAATACAACCTCAATTGAGGCAAAACGAATGCACGTGGATAATAGCCGCTTCACAAACCGTAACACGGTACAGTTATGTATGCGAGTTTGAAACGCAAAACACTCGAAGGCCAACAAACACGAACCTAATTGCCCTTAAAACCAGACCAGTTATGAAATTGCGGTTAAAAACAAAAAATTATACATGTTGCGTGGAGCGTTGAGAAGTTGAAAATGTAACAATTGTAACTAAACGGCAACACTGATATCGAAGGAAAACACACCTTAACTAGATGAATGTTTCAATTTTGAACGAAATCATCTATTTCGCTATAAATAACCTGCGAAACATCGACTATAACAAATTTTTTGATTCGGAAAAAGAAAAATTCTGGTGAAACAGAATGTTCCATTTTTCGCGATAAGGGTGACCATACTTCTCATAATGTAGTTGAACTTCTTTTCACCTCTATATATACAACAACTATTTTTTTCATTTAGTTCATATAGTAATACCTTTCATTTTCGAACATAAAAAAAATCTTGCGATTTTCTTTTTAGAATAAATTTTTATTCTTAATGATTATTAATTCTTTATCATAATGATTATTAATTATATAGACAATGAATGTACGTCATATATTTTATAGTTAATTATTAAGTCAAATAGATACTTTTAAGTTACAAAATTCTATGCATTTTTAAAATAAAGACAAAAGGAATTAAAAACTTTTACTACAATTACACGTTTTTTAAAATTTTCGTTTCGAATGGAATATTTAAAAATTAAAATTTACTTGTAGCAAGTATAATACTTGTCGCCCCTGCAGCGGCAATACATGATGAAATTTATTAGTGTCAAAGATTTAACCACCAAAACCGTACAAAGTACGGCCTTGACGTTTCAAAGCATAGACGACATCCATGGCAGTAACAGTTTTACGCTTAGCATGTTCGGTATAAGTAACAGCATCACGAATAACGTTTTCCAAAAAGACCTAAAAGAAGAAAAAATATTAAAATGCAATCCGAGGAAATCTCCGTTATTTTTACCTTTAAAACACCACGAGTTTCTTCATAGATTAAACCCGATATACGCTTGACGCCACCACGACGGGCTAGACGACGTATGGCCGGTTTGGTGATACCCTGGATGTTATCACGAAGTACTTTACGATGACGCTTAGCACCTCCTTTTCCCAAACCTTTGCCACCTTTACCACGACCAGTCATTGTTTAGAATTTTTCTTCTCGCTTTTTGTTGTTTAAAGTACTAAATTTAGAAAAAATTCAAATAATGTAAAGAATTTTCAGCAATTTCGGTTTCGAATGTTGAAATTCATCAATTTCAATAGTATACATAAATATTAAATCCTACCTTTTTTCAATGCAGCTTGCAGTAAGCGAAAATGGCGACTTTATAAAAGAGCGCGAAGCCGATCGGCTGAAAGTCGGCTTATAGCCGCCAACTTAAATAGGAATTAGTAAGCCGCTGCCGAAATAGGCGGCTAAATTCCAATTTAATTTAATAACTATTTTTTAAGGTTATGTCAATCTTGAAACGTTTTAAATACACATAATTCATAACACATCAGTATTTCACTTTTCGTTTGATTTTGTGATATAAAGACGATTTCGCAAGCGGATAACACATTTTTTGTAATTTTGAGAGTATGCTTAACCCCAAGTCTACAACTGAGATTAACGCTGATATAATATGTGAGATAACGCCGGCAGAGGAGAATAACCATTTTGTTTATATTATGTTAAATCTTACCCCAGGTCTACAACTGAGATTAACGCTGATATAATATGTGAGATAACGCCGGCAGAGGAGAGTAACCATTTTGTTTATATTATGTAAAATTTTAAATAAGGGGTACACGTATTCTAATAATTTCTATAAGAAATCATTACTTTTAATCAGTCGCAGAGTAAACATGTCCTTTTTATTTAAGCAATTCATATTTTTTAGCACAATTTTTATAAAAATTTTTTTAACATGTGAAACAAGCACTAAAAGGAAACAATTTTCCAAAAAAAAAAAAATAAAACATTGTTATTCAGTAATTTCCAAAATACACATGCACACACACAAACAAACTTCCGTATATGTGTATTTTTTGACAGTTCATCTTATAAGACGGTTGTGCAGAGATATCTCATCACAACAGTCTCATAATACATCTTATAATACTAATATTTGAATCTACACGTGAAATAATTCTCTCAGAGAGCGAGTTTGACACTCTCTTTCTTTTACGGACGTAAAAGAAATTCACACTTTTTAGCTACTTCACTATGCGATTTGTTCATCGGATTGTAGGGCTTTGGACGCGGTTGAGCCTCCTCTTCTGAGCGTTGCCGTTTAGGCCCGTCCTTCGACGTGGGGGAGGGTTACGCTGCAATTTGGGCAGCAGTGATTTAGCTCAGTTAAGACGAACAAGTTCTTCAGGGGTAAGGGTCTCGACTGGCATTTTACCAAACCGATCCAGAAATCGTTCGACGGCGCGCCGTCTTGGAAAAGTCCTTCTGGAAGGTGTTTGATGTACCTTTGGAACAAGTTGTTACCTTTCGGGCAGGAGTCTTAGTTCTAGAAAGAATGGTTCGCATTTCTTTCACCGGCGGGGAGAAATAACGTTAGGTAGCCCGAAGACTGGTACGCAACTCCTTTGGTTACAATAGGCACTGGGATTGTAGCCGACCGAGTTAGTTTCAAACAGGCAGTCCTCGCAGCAAAGGGTTTCGCCGGTCTTGTATCGGCGCGGATCTGCGCAGCATTCGCTTGGTTTGAAGCTCAGAGTAGCCGTCGGCGGTAAAATACATCGGCTTCGTGCTCATCTTTATACAAAGGCTGTTTTTTATTTTTTTGTAATCTAGTAAACAAACTTTGTAAAAATTGTTGGCGGCGGCTCAAAATCGGCATTTAGCCGGCTGAAAGGTAAACATAAAAACTTTTTCTTGTTTTCTCACAATCGTTCACCTACATTAACCTAGTGTCTACATTAGGCAAATTTACATCAAAACAAACGTCAAAATCAGTGCGAATAAATACAAGGTAACCTTAGTTAAACAGTTGATTATTATTTTGGTTGTTACAGTTGTCAAACTGCATATATAAAAAACAGTAATGAATACGCCATATTGTTGTTTTTGTGCAACTGTTGCCACCTTCCACAAATTCGCGTTATTGACGTTTGTCTTGATAAAAAAATCTCTAATGTAGACACTATGTAACCCAGTCCTACAACTGAGATTAACAGCCCGTCTAGACGTAACATAATATGTAAGATTTTTGTGTCAGAGTGTCAAATTCGCTCTCTGAGAGAATTATTTCACGTGTAGATTCAAATATTAGTATTATAAGATGTATTATGAGACTATTGTGATGAGATTCCTCTGCACAACCATCTTATGAGATGAACTGTCAAAAAAATACACATATACGAAAGTTTGTTTGTGTATGTGCATATATATTTTGGAAATTACTAAAAAAAACAATGTTTTTTTATAAAATTGTTTCCTTTTAGGGTTTGTTTTAGACTTTAAAGAACATTTTTATAAAAATTGTGCTAAAAAATGCGAAATGCTTAAATAAAAATTATATGTTTGCTCTGTGACTGATTGAAAATAATGATTTCTTATAGGATTTATTAGAATACGTGTACCCCTTATTTAATATTTATCATAATATAAACAAAATGGTTACTCTCCTCTGCCGAAGTTATCTTACATATTATATCAGCGTTAATCTCAGTTGTAGACCTGGGGTAGCGCTGATATAATATGTGAGATAACGTCGGCAGAGGAGAGAGATTTAGAGATTTTTTTATCAAGACAAACGCCAAACTTAACGCGAATTTGTGGAAGATGGCAACAGTTGCCCAAAAAGAACGATATGGCGTATTCATTATTGTTTTTTATATATACAGTTTGACAACTGCAACAACCAAAATAATAATCAGCTGTTTAACTAAGGTTACCTTGTATGTATTCGCACTAATTTTGACGTTTGTTTTGATAAATATTTTCCTAATGTAGACATTAGGTAAGGTTACCTTATATATATATTCGCACTGATTTTGACGTTTGTTTTGATAAAAATTTGCCTAATGTAGACACTAGGTAAGATAACTTACCTTTTGGTTTGTTGTTCTTTATAAAATGAGATTTATTAACACTTTAAATGTCGTTGCACGTCTATATAATTTTATAAAAAATACTGAATTTTCAACTACTTTGAACAAAACACATACATACATGTCTGTATTTAACAATATCTTTTTAATACGAAAGTATGAATATCTTTTTTTTTGCTTAATTTTAAAGACTTTTGAAGGTTTTCTGCCTGGATTCAATTATACTACAAGCTAATTTTAGCATTCCCACAAAATATAATTTTGCTCCAGAAATTTTTAAGCTTCTCAGCACGCATCATAGCAAATGACAATAATTTTTCACCATTTTGCCATGGATTTGTATTAAAATAAAAAAATAACGTACTTTTCCTGGAGTGTTTTAACAAGAGCCCTGATGGATATTTGCGAAGTTTCCTTAACTTTTCTACGTTCTACTCTGCTGAATAGTTTATGAAGATGGCTACTACTAGTCATTCTTGGATCGATTTAATATGCTATTAAATATTTGCTTTGGTATGAAATATCTAACACTAATAATTTGTTGTTCATTGTAAAAATAATATCTTGGCATACTGATTTAGTCATTGATTCAAATCGGTTTATTAATATTTGGTATACTTTTAAAACCGATATGTATATTGACTATCGAAAAATATAGGAAAAGGTAATACTGATGTTTTCCTTTTATAAAATTAGTATTTTATTTAAATACCTCAAGTTATAATTTTTTTCAAAATGAAATTTTAAAATATAGAATGTATTACTTATGTGTTATATATATTAAATATATCCTATTTATTTAGGGACTTCATAAGCATTAACAATTTGCTAGTTATGTATAGTATATTAAAGACTGAAACCTCCCAATATATCTTTTCTCTATATCATTCATCTCGCTCAACTCGGAATCATTTCATTTCTCACAGAATATCTAATTCTGTATTCGAAAGGTCATTTTTAATAAGAATAGATTATGGAACTCAATTCCGGTTGATTTAAAAATTTTCAACTATTCGGTTATTAAACAAATTACTGGAGAATTTTAAAATGAATGAACGAACAAAATTTTCAAGAGTACCAATTTTTAGAAAATCAACTTTTAAGGCTGACTAGTCTTCAACAAAAAGAAACGACCAATTTTCAAAAGGTACCAATTACCGACTATCAAAAAATACCCTTTCCAATTAATTTTGAAATTACACCATTTATTTAATTTTTCTTTTCAAATATTTCTTACAAATAAATCATTAAATTTTACATTATAGTTCCGTGTAAGTATAAAAGTAACACTTAAATTATGCACAATACATATTCAATGTTATAAGCAGAGAGTAAGAGTAGTATAATCGTCATTATTTTTATTAAAATGTATTAAAACTACGTTGAATTTGTAAAACATCGTCCATCATGAAATTACGTAAATGGCATAGAGCCTTTACAACGTCATCCTGATTTGTGGGAGCGTATTTTCCCAACCATTGAGAGGGTAAAAGATTTTTCGATTTTGTTATATTTGCTGGTGTGACAGGAGTTAAAGCCTTCTTCCAGTTGGCGGCATTTTGTGCATGCTGTTGATGGGTGGTGCCCTGCAGCGAGGTTATATATTTGATATAAGCCTCCGAGTGTAAAACACGTTGAGGCCGTGGAGGAACTGTAATGAACATAGGTTCTGGTGGCGGTCCCAGTGCCTGTTGATATTGCATTTGAGCATTATACTCCATGCCACGGGTTGCGTGGGAATTTTGTGCCATACCACCTCCTCCACCTGAGCCCACCATCATTTGGCCACCATTAATACCCACGGTACTAGAGTTTATTTGTTGCGTTAGCATATTCGACATTTTCGGTTTCCGAGTGACATAATTTTTACTACGTTCATGTGGTAAAATAACTTTTCCCGGCTTGGACAAATGTACCTCACGTACATGTTTAATGAGACGCACTAGTGAGGGAAAGGCTTGCATGTTCTTTCTGACGCGTATGCAATTGCGCCACAAACAACTATACTCTGAGTCGTTTTGTTGGGCTGTACGTTGTACATGACCGGTATTTTCGGCCAAACAATGTTCCATACAATCAATAGAATCTTCAAACTGGTAATCGCATTTATCCCAAAGACATTCATAGGTTACATTGGGGGTCGGTTGATCTACATTGGGGCCTGGACTGGCACAATTTAAGGTCTCATCCATAAGTTCACGTCTTGCAGCAGTTTCTTCATTGATGCGAGAGGCGCGATCTTCCCAGTTCTGTTTGACACTGGCTGGTAAATTCTTCCATTCATTGCCCACCATGCGAGAAATATCACCAAAAGACGCTTCCGGATTTGCTGTACAAATGCCTGTGAAAAAGAATAATATAATTCTTTTTTCATTAATATTTACTTTCAATTATCTTACCTTTTCGTACTTCACTGGAGTATAAAATATAACCCGTAAGACTTTTCTTAGCGATTTTAGTTTTCTTCGAGGAAAGCGGTGTCGATGATACCGAGGGTGCTGGCGAGGATATCGTGGCAATGTCCGAACTAACCGATGGAGGATTACCATCCATAGAGTCCTCCATTATGCCTAGACTTTCATTAAAGTCTTGATTCTTGACTTCCTTGCTCGGTTTAATGGGCATTTTAAAGTAAAAGATTTCATCCTGTGTTACCTCGGGTGAATGTTGAAATTTGCGCAAAGAATTTGGTGTGGAAAATTTACGTAACGACTTTTTCAACTCGTCGTAACTAGCTTCACAAATGTACACATCACTCTCGGGAATTTCGGTGGGACGACAGGTGATATAATCTTGATATTCCAAGACGGAACAGCGGCCTACGATTGCTATAACCGGGCTAATTTCCTCTACAGTCGAAAGTAAAAGTTCTTGGCGATAGAAGGGTTTACCCAAAGGTGGTTGAGTGGGTAAGGGCGGCGATATTTCGCTTGGTGTCAGTAGCCAAGGTCCACGGAAATAGGATTTGTTGTTTTGTTCCCATATTTGTTGAATTTGTGCTATGGACTGTTTGCCCGTTTGGGTGGCTACATAAACAAAATCACCAGTCTTTACCACTCCACTGCAAATGGTATTATATTGCTGATAATATACGGCATTTGGTTCAGAATTTGCCGGAGGATCACATGGAACATTAGGTTTCTCTTTTTCAATCAATGCCTCTTGCAATTTCAGTTCCTCCAATTCGCCTTTGTGCTTTTCAATGCGCTCTTTGAAGACCGACATAACTCTTTTGATTTCCAGAGGTTTTTCACGTCCAATAAATTTCACTGGATCATTTTCACGTACAAATGGCCAATTTTTAAACTTTTGAAAAGATCTTGGTCGAACATTATAACGCGATTCACAAACGTAAACATCTTTATCGTCGAAATTTTCCGGCTTATATTTAATATAGTCTTTTATGTGCATAATATAACATTTACCTAATACTTTTTCCATGGGTATAGTTTGTGACATGCTACTTTTAAACACTTCCTTCTCCAAGAACTTTCTTGTCTGCACATGATAAGTTTCATGGGGCCGAAGGAAAACAGCGCCATGCATCATTTTCATATTGTCCTCGGTAGTCCACAGACGCTCGATATAGGCAATACTTGGTATTTTATTTTCATTGTGTTGGAAATATACGAAATCACCAGGAGAAAAGACCTTTTGATTGATTACCATGCTTTCACCCTGCATGGCTGCCTTGTCCACCACAATTTTATCCTCTTGATCCTGATCGAGTTCTTCTTGTGGCAGTTTTTGTTGACGCATTAATTCCACTTCACCCAATAATTTATCCAGAGAATAATGTAAGGCGGTAGAACTCAAAGAATCTTGGCAAATTTCATCTCGATTTCTAATAAAGAACGATTGTAATTCAATCGAATCTTGAAAAACATCAGAATCTGTACGTGATAGTTTGCGTGCCCGTTCCAAACAAGCAAACACATCCTCTTGAAAGACATCCAAACGCTTGTAGACACCCTTGTCCAGTCGACGTTTAACTAAATCCAAGGAAATGCCTCGTACTTTGGGTTCTCCCGGCTGTTCATCGTATTCGGGCAATTCTTGCAAAGAATCCGAATAACATCTACCTGCCTCATCTTGATGATTATAGAGGGATGTAAACAGCGTTAATAGTAACTCTTGAACAGCTAAACCCACATCTGGTACCGTGTCACGATCATTTCTTAAACTCTGTTTTAATTGCAAAGACAATTGTTGCAAAACTAAAGCATCTTTATAGATTTGAGAATCGGGTTCATTATATTTGCAAGCATTTTCCAACATCAATAGAAAATCTGCCGCCAGTTCATCGACGCTTTCATAAAGGCTTTGCTTAAGTTTATTTAGTATTCTTTCCATGTCCATGGGCTCCTTGATGATGTCATAGTAGTCAGGATATTCAGTTTTTGATGGTAGTTTTGTGAAAATCAAAGAAAGCTGTCTTTTGCCCTTGGGTTCTTGGTAATCACGTATGGATTCATAAAATTGCCATAATTTATCGCTCATGGGTACAGCATTTGCCCTACGTCTGCCAGGTTTATTTAGCTTTTGCAAAGGTTTTTTAATTTCATTAAGGCCAGGGAATTCCTTAAGTTTCTCATTAAGAGCCTTTTCTAAAATGTTGGCATCTTCATAAATGTTGGAACCTAAAAGATCAAGATTTAAAAAAAGTTTCTTAATTAACGTAATCATTAACGTACCTTCCTCATTGTACTGGCGACAATTGGCAAACATTAAACGATAATCCGCTACCACATCTTCTACATCACGATATTTGTCTGCTCTTATATTGTGCTCAATGGTATTCATATCGATGGGATTTTGTATGATATCGTAGTAATCGGGATAAATCTTACGCGGTGGTTTCTCCATAAACAAATCGATGGGTTTGCGAGTACCCAATGAAAAATCAAGCAAATATTTGTGTAAACCTAAAACTTTTTTCTTCATGTACGGTGTAATGGTCATACGCTGCACCTTGGGTGAATTGATCGAATTATTAAGCGAAGTATTCGGTGTAGTGTTGAGTCTTGGTCGACCTTTTTTCTTCTTTTCTGGTTGTGGTTCTGAGGAGACTGCCATTACCGTTTGATCGCCATCGTCTATCTCTTCATCTTCTTCTTCGTCTTCATCCTCTTCCATTTCACTGGTCTCTTGGTCGAGTGTATCCTCTACAAGTTTAGCGTTCATCAATTTTAACATGCGTACAGCGTCTTTGTGTGTTCTGTGTATGGGAGGAAAAGCCTTTTTAGCATTGTCCAGCATGAGATAAAGATCAGCCGTCAAATCGCTGATATTGGCATACTCGCCCTTATTGAGTTTGTTATGAATTTGACTCATAGAAATGGGTCGTTTTATCAATTCAAAGTATTCCGGATGGAATCTGCGTACTGGCAATTTCCATAACGAAGTGCCCAAAGGCGGACCTGTAGCACCCGGATGCTCAGAGTGGCCGGGAGCATTGTACAAATGATCGAAAAGAGCCCACATAGGACCTTCACCTTTACGACTAGTTTCCTCATCATCCGAAGAGTCTGCCTCTTCTTTAAGAGCAGCTATAGCAGCACTAGATACTGACTTGTGACGACGTATAAATTTGGCTTTACCCGTTTCTAGTTCAAGACGTTTTTGGATAAACATTTTCTTCAAAGCCTTGGCATCTTTATAGATTTGCGAACCCGGCTCATTAAACTGGCAAGCATTTTTGGTCATTTGCAACAAGTCTCTTTCCATTTCTTGTAGATTTGAATAGGCATTTGTTTGTATCTTGGTGGCAATTAATCTCAAATCGATGGGATGTTCGATAACATCATAATAATCTGGATAAATTTTTTTCGAGGGCAACAACAAGAACATTCTATGCAATGGTCTATCATTCATTGTTGAATCCACAGCGGTCATTACCGCACCAAATAATTCCTCATAAATATTCATATCATCATCTTTGACCTCGTCCTCGGCATTACAAGTTAATCTACGTCTTCCTCTTGCTTTCAACTTGGGTTCTTCGTCTGTTGCCATTATACCCATGGATTCCAACAGTTTTTGCTTATTCGCAACAACATATTGCCATAACGTCGCCGCATCCTGGTGTTCTGTGGTATCGGCTTTATAGAAAGCCTTAGCATTGTTCACCAACAATTCAAAATCTTGTACCAATTCATCTAAATCATCGTACATGTCAGTTTTAAGTTTTTGCTGTATTTTCAACAAATCTATGGGATTATTAACCACATCGTAGTAGGATGGCTCTTGCCGCCGTTTGGGTGCTCTTATGAACGTGTCACATAACATGGTGCCATCTTCTTTTTTTAAATTTCTTATCGAGTCATACAGACTCTGACATATTTCTGTGGGATCTAGTCTACGTTTTTTTCTTGCCGACATGGCTATCGTTGATGTTGCTCCTAATGCATTGGACGAAGAACTCATTAATACCGGCGATTGTTCTGGTGTAGAGTCATCCATTTGTTGGGGATCGTCATCGTGTTTGCTGCTTATCGAACTAGCTCTTCGTTTACGACTTAACATAATCAAAAGAACAAACTTAAAAAAAAAAATAATTAAATTAGTTTTTTTAATAAACTTTTACAAAAAATTTTCACACAAAATTTCACAGACGCTAATAAAAAGAAAAAATGCCACTTTTGAATGTGTAACAGAGAGACCTGCGACGAACAATTTTAAAGGTGGCGGCGGCTTAAAACCTGAAAAGTAAATATAATGTAGTGTCTATACTAGGCAAATTTTTATCAAGAAAGACGTGGAATATATGCTGTCAAACTGCATATATAAAAAACATGAATTAATTCGTCTTATTGCATACAAGGTGTATTCAGAATGCCAACAAATACAAAAAAGTGGGATTTAAATGTCAAAAGAGAACGCCTTATTTTTCAGAAGTAAACAAATTTTGAAAAGATGCTTCTGAGAAAAAACGGAGAAAAAAATAATACGTAATGGTAGAGTTCAATATGATTAATTTCTTCGGTAAAACAGATGTGAGAAGTTTTCGAATAGGATTTTTAATATTATGTTTAAAGTGAACATAGTTAAAGTCAACAAAATCACATGATTATCAGTTTTAAACGATCTATTTCGGTATCGGTTTTTTAGCGTTATCGGTACGTCGAATTATTTCAATAATGGTGTACTTATATATTCTTACAAGTTATATTTAATTTTATTAAAAATAAACTGAGAAATAACGGTAACGGTATTTTAGCGTAATCGGTATTTCGAGCTGCAATTGACTGCTACGCAACGCACAAATCATTAACCCAGTCGTTGCATTATTTTATTATTAACATTTTATATAATAAAATATGAAAATGTAAAATTTAAATTATATTATAAGTTGAAATAATGAATTGCAAATTAAAATTTCCGACTCAACGAAAAAATATTAAAAAGACATTTGGTACCGTTTCATATAAATGCATGTATTTTACTGCAGCTGTCATTTGAAGTGAAAGCAAAAGTATTGTATGAACTTGGGCCCATGGTGAAAGCATTTAACTAGGTTATGCTTAAAGGCAACAACTACAACAATGTAATAATAGCAGCCATTCTTTTCGTCTTAAATGAGACTGAAAAGTCAAACAAAAGAATACAAAAAAAGAAAAGGACGAGTAAATTGTAAACAATGATTGTTGAAATTGGAAAATAATAAAAATAAATTATAAGAAATTTGTTTTTAATATTTTTATAAATTTAAATAAATTAAATATTTATATACAGCTCTTCTTTCTTAATAAAAATAAATATTTCACCACCGAAAAAATTTACTTTTGTTTGTAAATAAACGAATACATACAAACTTGAAAAAAGTTTTGCCACTTCAGTCGCGCAAAAATAATCAGATAATCTTATAATGATACCTTGTACTGATTATGCCATGGTTTCACCATTCCTTTACTACCATTTCTTATTTCCTTTATATCTTTCTGGCAACTTCATTTCTCTTATATTTTGTTTCTTTCCTATACACAATTTTATATAGTTAGCTCTTTTACTCTTATGTGTTTTCATCACTCACAGAATTTTCACCTCTCAAATGTACTGTATAAATATAATTGAACACAGAATACAAATGTCATTTATTAAAAAAGACACAAATCCAACGGGAGAAACAAGTTTTTCGTACGGAGAAAAATCGTGAAAAAAGTTATTAAAGTTTTAATTAATTAAATTTTTGGCAAAACTATTTAAAATTCAGTAGCTTCATATTGAAATATTTACAATAAGAGTTAAAAGTGCTTTTAAAATTAAAAAATAAATTGCATTAAAAATGTGTACAACACAACCTACGAATGCGAAAAATAAGAAAACACACAAATGAAAGAAATGTAAAAAAACGTACTACAGTAAAAACATAAGAAGCGCCAGAGGAGCGCCAGTATTCTTCAACAAAATATATACCGTTTATATATATAAAAAACATTTCCAAGTCTCTACCAACAATGTGGAGGAAAAGTGCAAGAAATTTGTGTTACGGAAGTGTTTACCTAAAATAAAATCCCTAAAAAATTGTTATTTGTATAATAAAAATTATGAATTAATAGTAAATAATAAGTTAAATAATATAAAAAAGGGTTCATACAAAGATCCCATTAACATATTTTGGTAAAGAATAAAAATCAGTGCTTTTAAAAGAATTAACAGCTTAAAACTACAATTATTTTTTTCGATATTGTATTATTATCAAAAAACTAAAAAATGTTGCAATTATCTTGGAAACCTTTAATACCCTTTGGTAAGCATTTTCCTTTTGCTGTAATATCATTTACTATTTTTAATATATTTATATCATTTATTTTCCTCCAATTCCATTATCACACTCGTTGTTTTAATTTAACAACTCGTTTACGTGTGTATGTTTGGACCATTGACAGTCTTATTTCTTACTTTGTTTTGATTTTTGTAACGAAAATCTGTATAAAAATAAAATAGAAGAAAGAAAAAATTATAATAGATACATAGATATTTAAATTTTATTTTGTTTACATAATTAAAAAACAAACTTAATTTATTTGTATTTTAATCAGGTTTATTTATTGTTTAAAATTATTAGTTTTTTATAATACGCCCCAAAAAATTCATTTAAATTTATACATACAGTACTGTGCAGAACAAAAGCAACAAAATAACAAAAATTAGGGTAAACCTAAGAATTGTTTTATTTTTTACAATATTTAGTTTATAACAAATATAGTTGCACGAAATTATATACATATTTAAGGATTAACAAAAACGCAAACTTTTAAATAACTTTAATTTTGTCTATTAAAAGAAAACGGGAATAAAAGTGTGCATAATAATAGCAACATATTGATATTTTGTTTAATTTTGTTATATATTTTATATTTTCTGTCAAACTAAACAGTTTTGATGCGATTAAATTTTTAATTGATTTCTCTAGAACTTTTTCGATTTAAATTTGGTAACACAATTTGTTATTTTATGCGGATTTAAAATTATTGCAGTCCCAAGTACACTAATTTTAAATCCGCATAAAATAACAAATTCTATTTGGTTTTTCGCCTGAAAATTAGACCACATGATTAGAAAATTTGAGGCTATTATTTTTAATACAATCCTTCAAAATATATTTCGCATTTTTCCTATGCCAAAACATAGATTTAAATAATATATTTCTCTACGCATTTTTCCTATGCCAAAACATAGATTTAAATAATATATTTCTCTACGTATGATTCAATTTCTGTACTTCTTAATAACCTATTAACATAGATTCAAACTATTAACCAGGAAATTCAAATGACAAAAAATTTGTAAAAATTAAAGTTTAATATTTTTTAAAATTTTAAGTTTTTTTTGATAGAAAATTCGCAAGCATAAGAGAAATAAATTTACAGAACAGAATTTTAAACACGAAGTGATTCTCTATAGAAAGCCAGGCATGGGATATCATCATCACAAACTTACATATAATTGATGTAAATGTTTATCAAATGTATGTTTTTTGCTACTGACAAATATAGCTTTTACAGAAATTGCCAAAAATATCTGAATTAAAGGGGTGTTAAAAAAGTTTAAAATGCTAAAATTTTATACACTTTTTAAAATTTTCAAGTTTTGTTCCGCAAATTGATAATGTGAAAAAATAACCTAAAATAAGAAAAATCATTTATACCGATTACTGCGGCATTCTTCCCAACATTTCTCATGCTGACAACTACTGCGAAGCAGAAATTACGTTAATATTGATGTGAAATGAAAGCATTTTATAACTTAATACTAAAATTCAGGTGGCGTCAACATATCTTAAGGACTTATAATTTTATGGGCCAACACATATATTCTTTTTCCAGAAAAATATTCCAAAATACCCACTATTTTTAGAGATAATTTTTAACTCTAAAAATTAAAATGTCGTAAAGTTAGGCGATACCAAACATAGATTAATAAGTAGATATTTATGTGAGAGAAAAAAAACCTAAATGTCCTTGATAGGACATAATAAACATGAATAAATTAAAAATTATGATTATTTTGTTACTAAATGAGAGAGAATGTGTCCTAAATTACTGATTTAGATCTATTTAAGGATTTTAGGTAGAACTTACATTATAGGGTGTACTTGACTATTTTAAAATTTCAATATTATATTCCCAGGAACACATTCCTATTAGACTTGATTCAAGTCGTTATCCTTCCAAACTTTCCATAAGAATGGAATATTTTACTCAGATTAGGGTCCCACAATAATTTTCAATAAATGCATTGTCTGAGACATTTTCTTTCATTAAAATGTCTCAGACATAACCATTTCGACCAAAGCTTTATACTACTTATTACCATTACGCCTTTTGTTCGTATAATATAAAACCTCTTCCGATCTTTAGTCTCCTATGTAGGTTAATTGCAAAATGATTTTTTTATTCCTTAGATAGTGATAATTAATAAATTAAACATAAATATAAATTTAAAAATTTTTAAAATTTAAAAATTTTCATTTGAAGAAATTAATACCTATGTCATTGTCCATGTGTATATTTGAGAAATTTCAAAAAATTTCGAAATTGTTTGAAATTAGGAAAAATTTTGATTTTACAAAATAACTAAGAAATCCTGCATTTTTTTTTAATAAAAAATTTTCAAAGATGAAGTGATTACCTACAGTTTAATGTATATTTCGTTGATGTCAGGAAATCAGACATGGGATAGCATTTTCACAAACTTTCATATAATTGGCGTAAATATTTGTAAAATTATTCCGCTTTTATAGTAATTGCCTAAAATATCACCTACACCAACGTAGGTGAAATTTAGCACAATTTAGTACACAGGTTTTTTATGGTCCAAGGTCCAAGCCTATTGAAACACATAAATCTGTTCGAATTTCTTTCGAATTTCTTGAAGATCGGTTCAAAATTGATGTAACAGATTAATATTTGACACAAATCAATGTTATATAAGTAGATGCCGTGGTGCCAAATTTTATGAGAATCGGCCCATAATTTACCCATAAATTCCGGGAATCAGCCTTAAATTCAAAAATAACATAATATAATACATACGTACATATATTTCATATAAATATACACTACGCTTAATACAAGTTTGGTCCACAGTTGTAGAGGGGTCCTATATACAGTGACTTCACAACTGTTCACAAAAATATTTGCTTTATAAAACCAGGCAATAACCGCTACAGGGCCAAGGGTACCGCAAATTAGCTAGACGTCAACAAAAACAAATGCTTTGATATAAGAGTATAATTGCCGGACCTGTATTAAAAAATAAATAAATAAATAAATAGTCATGATGGAAAATCCAGTTCCAGTTGTGGAAGTGTCCATAATTAATGACTCCATTTTACTAAAATATGCAGAGAAGTCTTCAACTTCTGAACTTTGTGACAGTGACCAAATTATAACAAAATTAATTTTTGACATTTATTAAACTTATTCTGTTACAGTTTTGTCTTTAGTCATAAAGTTCATAATACAGGGGCAAAGTTAAAAATTGTCACAATTAATACTGAAATAATTTTACAGAAAGTTCAAAATATGTAACAGAAATTGGTAGGTTTACAAAAGTGTTTTTTAAGAAAACAAAATTTCGTTTAATTCTTTTTTATTTAATTTATCCCTAATGTGAATAAATAAATTGTAAATTGTATGTATTCTAATGTATATAGTATAGTACGTTACATAGTATTAAGTTAATTTTATTTATATCTCTGTTTAGTAAAATTACTGTTAAAAAAGATTAGCTGAACTTATATTCGTACTTAAAAGAGTACATCTAATAATGTTATTTTTAATTCTCATCACAATTGCTCAATATCTTTGTAAGATAGATTGTAATTTAAATAAATGTAAAAGAAAAAAATTTATTTATCACTAAGTAGTGAATTTAAATTAAAGAAAATAAACCAATTGAGTTATTTTAAATTAGCTTTATAAAGCAAAATTCAAAACTTTTTGTGAAAAGTTGTGGAAGTCACTTAATGGTATAGGATACTATATGGTCGGGATTGACCGATTATATATTTCTTATTTGTTTTAATTTATACTTTTTCGTTTTTTTTTTTTTTTTGAAAATTGCTTTCTTTTTATTTTTTTTTTGAAAATTGATACTTTTTAAAGTTAATATTTCTTTTAATTCTACCTGTAAGGTACATTTTTTGAAACCTGGTAAGTTTTAGAAAATTTTTGTTTTTTTAATTACTTTTCTGGAAAATTGAAAATTTCTACTATTTTTTGAAAATTGAACTTTTTAAATTTTTTAATTCGATTTTTTTCAATAAAACTTGCTTTTTTAAGAAAATTAGAGTTTTTTTAAATTTATTTATATATTATTATTATTATTATTATTATTATTATTATTATTATTTTTATTATTATTATTATTATTATTATTATTATTTTTATTATTATTATTATTATTATTATTATTATTTTTATTATTATTATTATTATTATTATTATTAAACTGGGATAATTTCAAAAATTTTGATAATTTTTAAAAATTATCAAAATTATTAGATCGACAATAAACATAATACTACACTTTATAGTATATTATATACATACTGATGTAATTCACGCCACCAGCTTTAGTCTTGAGAAAGTGCAAGAGTCCGAAGTTTTTTTTTCTTTAAAATATAACTAAATATAAAATTATTTCTCACTAATAATAACCAAGTGCGTAATTTCTGTGTGAACTTTTGCACAAACGTCATTCTGGCGAGTTGTACAAAAACAGCAATAAGGAGAATTCATTAATTTATTTAACAAACAAAAATTATAATTAGCTGTTTAACTGAGGTTATCTTGTATAGATTCGTCCCGATTTTGACGTTTGTCCTTATAAAAATTTGTCAAGTGTAAATTCGACGTTAAGAAAAAAAAAAGTACCAAAATTTGCAACTATTAACAAAGAAAAAATTTTTTCTATAAGATAAAAGCTACAAAAATTGGTACAAATCTTTTTAAATTAATATTAATTAAAATATTAAGAAAAAAAAGCTACTAAAATTGACTCAAATCGTTTTAAATTAAAATTAATACGGTAGAAAAAAAAAATATGAAAATCAAAATGCCGTGCATTACCCTACTATCCCTTAAACCTAAATATTAATTATAAAACAAGTTTCTATATTGGCTGGGGTTTCCATATTGTTAATTTTAACAGATCAGCATGTAGATAGCACTCTAGATAAACATTGCTATTTTGATACCTCTACCTATAAGGTAGCAGAAAGAATAGTGCAGAAATAACGACATGACACACATAAACATGTATGGGACATTATCAAATGTCGTTAATAGTTAAAAATGGGACACTCTTGTCAAAACAGATTTTGCAAAGGCACATCGCTTTGACAAAACGAAATTTATCATAATTGGGATAATTAGATGGTGTTTGTAATACTTGACAGAAATATAGAGGCGCATCAAAAAATTTCGAAAGATAAAAATTTATAGACCAAAAAAAAAAAAAAAAAAAAATTACATGGGTTAAAAAATGTAAAATACCATTTCTTTACAATAAACTCTAATAAAATATGTATTCATATAATATATGGAGAAATAACTTAGATTTGAACCTCACTTTTTGCAAAATTTTTAAAAATCGGATATCCTAAAATATAATAAATAAAAAAATAAAATAAAATATCATAAATTTTATTTGAATAACTCAGTAGATTTTGATACTACGAGAAAATTTTACCAGAATTATACATAAACTTTTAGTTTGGGAAAAATTTTATATGTTCAAATTAAAACCGCTATAATTTTCGAGCCCCCTGCACGGAATGGTTAACGGGAACTGCATACCCTTACCATGTTAGGTAGAAAGCAAAAAAATGCACATAATTTAAATACTGTTTAATTTAATTATGTACATGTATATTGCTAATATTTATAATTAGATAAAAACAACTCTTTAAATAGCTATTTTATAAAAACCATTGCTAAATTCCTTTCACAAAACTAATTTGTTTTTTAATCTAATTGCAAATCTCCTTTTAAAATCTTTAAATGTCTCTGTACCATTACGTTATCTACGTTTTGTTTACAAAATTTTTTATACATTGTATTTCTACTACGCAACACTTTAATCCCTCTAAAAAAACAAGTATAGAACTTTAATTTAAAAATTATACTTAATAGGAAAACATGTAGTAAGAACGCCACAACCTACCCCAACTTAAATTTAATTGTGTGCCATATTTACCATACAAACCAACAACAGTCACACCCCCACTAGATTTACCCACCCACCAATCACTTGGTGGTGCTGGTGGATTTAAGTTTATTTATGTATTTATGTATTTATGTGTGGTATGAAAAATAAAAGTAAATACAAAAACACAACAACGCAAATAATAATATGTATGTGCATATAAAAAAAAAAAATACTATTGAGCATGTCCTTACTCAACTGTAAATATAGAAAAAAAAAAAAAAAAAAATTAACAACAAGAAACATACACAAATGAACAGAAAATAATCATGCATCTTCTCATGGCTTTGATACTCAATTTACACCGACAACATACAAGGATGAAATAAAGTTTAAATAGTAAACAACTAACAAATACTTACGCCATACTACTATCGTTCATATAGTTTAAATGTAACCATCTACATCCATATCCACAGTATATAACACGCCAATGTATATCCCTGTACAGTGAATGATAGTAAAAAAATAAAAAAAAAAAACATAAAAAAGAAAAAATAAATCCTTACATAAAAAAATAAAACAGAAAATACATTTGATATGAGAACAAAGAAAACTACAAACAGAAATTTATTTTCACTGCGCTCACACTCACAACCAACCATCGAATACAAACCATTCACTCTTTTCTACTAGATATCCTTTAATAAGTACGTTTTAGTTTAACAAATAAATATATGAGATTGTAGATGCATCTATAGTATAAATACTTGGTCGTTATATTTTTATATATAAAATATAAAATATAAAATCGTAACTAATAGTAAAAATTTAAGAAAAAAAAAAAAAAAAAAAAAATCAGTTTGCCATTATAAACGCCATGGGGTATTCACTTCAAATTCGCAGTAAATATAAGTAAAATGGTGTTTTTTTTTTCAAAATATGTAAATATGTAAATTCGCAGTAAATATAAGTAAAATGTTTTTTTCTTTTTATCAAAATATATTATTTCCCGCAAAATATTACTACAGCTTACAGTCAACTTTATTTCTGTTAGTAAAAATTGTGAATAGTATAACAAATGCACAATGAATTTTTATAAAAAATTCTCTATTCAAACAATTTGTTATAATTTATTTTATGCGGAAAATATATTTAATGTCCTTAAATTGATAGTGTGCTTTGGTTTGAAACTTATTGTGAATGAAATATTTTTTTATATGCCCTGAGAACTATATGTGGGTGTGTTGTAAGTCCTTGTGAATTCTGAATCGATCTTATTATTATTATTATTATTACACTATGTTATATCGGTAAAAAAGAAGTTATACGTGTCCCGGCGTTTCGCTGGGTCACGTCTAGGAATCAAGATATATCGATTTGAAGTTAGTAACTATCATATAGGGGAAATTGTGACCTTTGGTGGTCTTTTTTTTGACATAACTCGAGAACCACCATGAAAATCGATGGACGCGTTTCGCTTTTATTCACAGTTAAGTGAAGGTATGAATTTCAAAAATTTACCTGTAATAATTTTTTATTTTACGTGTTAATAATTATAATAAATAATATATAATAAATATTATCCAAATTCATTGAAACATAAAATCAATATTCTTGTCAAAATGAGATACCTTCACTTAATTGTGAACAAAAGCGAAACGCTTCCATCGATTTTCATGATCTATGTCTCATTTTGTTTAAAGGTTATGCGACTTTACGTGAAAGTAATAGGACTTGACACTTTTTTTTTACCGTTTTTGATTTTTTATGAATTAAAAATAAAAAAATTCAATTTTTTAGGCAAAAAATAGTTTTTTTCTTCATACATTTATTTATAACTGCGAAACAGTTGCTTATATATCGAAACGTTGTATGAACAGATTAAAGGAATTGTAATTCCTAATTTTTTTAAATTTGTTTCAGCAAAATCGGACTGGTGGTTCTCGAGTTATGTCAAAAAAAAAAAAAAAGACCACCAAAGGTCACAATTTCCCCTATATGATAGTTACTAACTTCATATCGATATATCTCGATTCCTAGACGTGACCCAGCGAAACGCCGGGACACGTATAACTTCTTTTTTACCGATATAACTTTCCCCGGTAGTTTGAACCCTTCCCGATCACTGACCCCTACCATTTGTCGCACAGTGTTATTATTATCAAATTCTTTACGAATACTTTATGGGGATGGCCGGTTAAATGAAGATAAAGAAAATTTATGTTAAATTCATACTTGATAAATTTTTAACAATTTTTAACTGCTTTAAGCGTAAGATATGGTTATAAGCTTTATAAGCTGATATAAGTTTCGTAAAAATCAGGAGTAGAAGAAGAGAAATAGACGATTTTTACATATAATGCAAAATAATTTGTATTCTTAAGAAATTTTCAAAAATATAATAATATTTAATACATTTATCAAAATAAAAAAATAAAAAATTGAGGAATATGTAGCTAATTTCGTGTAAAATTGACAGTTTTGTGTTGTTCAGTGTTATCCTTTCTAGTGCGACCAATTTCTAGTATGGATGTTTATACCGCACTATTATTGAGATAAATTAGTAAATTATAAAATCTTCTTTCATAAATTTCGCGAAATAGATAAATGACTTATCCAACTTAGTTGGGACGATCAAAATTTAAGGAAGAAATTTTTTTTATGAAATTTATATCAGGTATCGTAACGATTATGAGCAATATTATTAAAAATCACAATTTAATGATTATATTTTGCTGGATGGGTACCCCACTGATAATGCCAATTCGATTGAATTCGATGCACAGTGGGGTCAAACGCAAATTTTTTGGTAATAAATCTGAATCTCCTAAACTACTGGTCGGATCAAATTGAAATGTATGGAAGAGTTGTAGAGGAGGACCTAAGCTTTCAGAAAAATCATCTTGTAGTCACCCTGTGATAACACGAGATAAGCTACAGGGTGTCAAAGTTGACTACCTCGAGTATGTAAAAGTTAAAAAAAATCATAACTTGTACAAATGAAGTCCGATTTTAAAGATTTTTATATTTCTGGAAAGTGCTTGGCAAGATAAAGAAAAAATAAGCTTACTCATCTAAGTTATCTCTTACAGTTAAAAAGATATTTACGCTTGAATTTTTAATTTTTGATTTTTTGGCTCGACTTTCTTTCGTTTTTCGGGAATAAGTCCGTAGATATATGAGGTAAAAATTTTTTAAAAATATTCTGTAATTTGCTACATATTTCAAAATAATATGCTGAAAGAATTTTTGGATTATCTCAATTCGTCTGACGTGAAAAATATTCAAAGTCAGCACTCTGAAATTGGCATGAAAAATGGCTATTTTTTTACAAATATATAGTACAATTCATTCACTTTTTTCTCAAAGTTCCGTTAATAAAAAAATTTTTTCCTTATTAATTTCAAAAGATAAGGCTTCACAAATGGTTAATAAAGAAATTTTAAATTGATTTATTTTTGCACCCTACATCCAGCATTGACCGAAAATTGTCAATTTTAAAAAATAGTTTCATTTTTATCGATTAATAAAAAAATGTCACGCGAGTTTTTTTAAATTTGGTACCCATATTTTTTATAGAAATAGATTTAGAATGATTTAACACTAAACTGCTTCCCGCCCGGCCAAAAGCGAATGCAGGAGTGGAGATTTTATGTTAAAAGTCAGTTTTTTTAACGACTATTTTTAAAAGCATATTAAAAGCATATTAGCATAATATTTTTAATATTATTTCTTATGTAATGTATAAAACAGAAATCAAGCTTTCATTCCTAAAAAAATCAATAAAATAGCTCCAATAACTTATTTTTGGTAATTTTTCAAAAATAAATTTTTAAAAAAAAAATAGCTGAAAATCCAAAAATATTTATTTTTTTTAATACAACTCCACTAATTTTGCAAATACTTTAAAAATGTTAAAAGAATATAAAAATAGACTTATTTACCAATTCAACGATATATAAAATGTTGATATAGGTCATTTAATAATAGTAATATAATGGCCTCAAAACTACCAAGTCACGTCAAAAGTTGCAAAATTCACTATTTTGTTCCGTATTTCCATATGTGTATACGTAAAACTCAACTGCATTGCTTATTTTTGTTACGAGATAATAATATTTATTAATGAATTTATTTAAAGTATTCATAATTTTTTTCTACTGAAAAGGTTTTTAAAATTACCTAAGTACATAAATAAGTATATTTTACTTCGTTTTTTATTACATTTTTTTAAGTTTTTAAATAGTTTACCTAGCTATTTAATTAATGTATTATAATAAAAATGATTTTTTTACAATCGCATAGGTACTTTTTTTGACGTACCTGTTTAACACTACAGGTCATAAAAATAAACTGAATGAAATTGGGGGTTTTGAGCAAAAATTGAAATTTTTTAATTCATTTTTGTCTGTCACCATTTCCCTGATATAAATATTCTTTTTCTATATATAAGTATCCTTATAAATATGCAGATTTATTAGTGAATTTGCCATTATGGAGATTACATTAAAACACTTTTCTATTTGCAAAGTAATCTGGGATAATCTATCTGATATTATAAATCGTCCAGAAAAAATAAGAAAACTCATTGATACAGTAGTATCTTTTGGTTTAACTCTTACTGCAGAAGACAGTTTAAAGCTCAAAAATTTTTATAAATCATACGAAAAAAGGATGCAAGCTTCAGATTGGTCAATACCAAAGTTCAAGAAGAAAAATGAAGAGTGGTTGGAGGGAGAAATACCAATTTTCATCGGAAAGCAGAAAAAGGGTCGACCAAAAAAAAGTTACGATGAAGAACAAAGAGGACCAAACAGGAATCTATTCTAAATTCACATACGAATGCCGAAATAAAAGATACATTTAAAGCTTTAGTAACACGTACGCAACCAAAGGAAGTAGAAAAAGTTATAGATGTGTTACCAACAGCTTCTCCCAATCGATTACATCGGATAATCCAAAGTATAGTGACACCGAAATCAACATCGTCCTTTACCTCTGAAGATGCTTTAGCTCTAATATTAAATTTAGGATTATCAAGAAACCAATACGAGATTTTGAGGAAATCTGTTAGCGAAAAAGGATATGATATCTTTCCCAGTAGCAAATCAGTGAGAAAAGCGAAAAGTAATATTTTACAGCCTATGGAATATCACCACTCCACGCAAGGATAAGATTTTTGGAGTTCTGCTTACATCTTGCATATGATATGAAGTACAGAAATATTCCCGGGCAGGAAAATGCTACAGTTAAAAAACAATTTGGAACTTCACGAATTACGAAAAGAGGAGAAGAAAAGAATTCAATTAGAATTCAAAGAACAACTCGGATTAATAATTGATAAACCTCTGCATGGCTATGGAAGCTCAAATGATGGAAATACAGCAAGACGTTTCTTTGAAAATCCGGAACTCACATCTTCAATCACAGGCATTGACTTAAATATTTTGAAGCGTTTTAAGATTATATTGGCAGCCATTAATAGCAAAAAACAAATTAATTCGGACAAATTTAAAATTTTTGCTTACGAAACTAAAGAACTACTTAACATTACATACCCCTGGAAATCAATGACTCCAACAATTCAGTATTGGCTTATGGTAAAGAAATAATAGAAAATAGTATTTTGCCATTGGGAGAGCTAACAGAGGAAGCACAGGAAGCCCGAAATAAAGATGTTAAATATTTCCGACTCTTCAATACCCGAAAATGTTCGAAAATAGCGCAAAATATGGACTTAATGGAATATTTATTAATATCATCAGATCCAGTTATATATTCTATAAGAACACGATGGCTGCCAAAAATCACTCTTGAAATCACTCTTGAAATCACTCTGCATATTTATAAGGATACTTATATATAGAAAAAGAATATTTATATCAGATAAATGGTGACAGGCAAACATGAATTAAAAAATTTAAATTTTTGCTCAAAACCCCCAATTTCATTCAGTTTATTTTTATAACCTGTAGTGTTAAACAGGTACGTCAAAAAATGTACCTATGCGATTGTAAAAAAATCATTTTTGTTATAATACATTAATTAAGTAGCTAGGTAAACTATTTAAAAACTTAAAAAAATGTAATAAAAAACGAAGTAAAATATACTTATTTATGTACTTAGGTAATTTTAAAAACCTTTTCAGTAGAAAAAAATTATGAATACTTTAAATAAATTCATTAATAAATATTATTATCTCGTAACAAAAATAAGCAATGCAGTTGAGTTTTACGTATACACATATGGAAATACGGAACAAAATAGTGAATTTTGCAACTTTTGACGTGACTTGGTAGTTTTGAGGCCATTATATTACTATTATTAAATGACCTATATCAACATTTTATATATCGTTGAATTGGTAAATAAGTCTATTTTTATATTCTTTTAACATTTTTAAAGTATTTGCAAAATTAGTGGAGTTGTATTAAAAAAAATAAATATTTTTGGATTTTCAGCTATTTTTTAAAAAAAAATTTATTTTTGAAAAATTACAAAAAATAGGTTATTGGAGCTATTTTATTGATTTTTTTTAGGAATGAAAGCTTGATTTCTGTTTTATACATTACATAAGAAATAATATTAAAAATATTATGCTAATATGCTTTTAATATGCTTTTAAAAATAGTCGTTAAAAAACTGACTTTTAACATAAAATCTCCACTCCTGCATTCGTTTTTGGCCGGGCGGGAAGCAGTTTAGTGTTAAATCATTCTAAATCTATTTCTATAAAAAATATGGGTACCAAATTTAAAAAAACTTGCGTGACATTTTTTTTATTAATCGATAAAAATTAAACTATTTTTTAAAATTGACAATTTTCGGCCAATGCTGGATGTAGGGTGCAAAATTAAATCAATTTAAAATTTCTTTATTAACCATTTGTGAAGCCTTATCTTTTGAAATTAATAAGGAAAAAATTTTTTTATTAACGGAACTTTGAGAAAAAAGTGAATGAATTGTACTATATATTTGTAAAAAAATAGCCATTTTTCATGAATTTCAGAGTGCTGACTTTGAATATTTTTCACGTCTAGACGAATTGAGATAATCCAAAAATTCTTTCAGCATATTATTTTGAAATATGTAGCAAATTACAGAATATTTTTAAAAAATTTTTACCTCATATATCTACGGACTTATTCCCGAAAAACGAAAGAAAGTCGAGCCAAAAAATCAAAAATTCAAAATTCAAGCGTAAATATCTTTTTAACTGTAAGAGATAACTTAGATGAGTATGCTTATTTTTTCTTTATCTTGCCAAGCACTTTCCAGAAATATAAAAATCTTTAAAATCGGACTTCATTTGTACAAGTTACGATTTTTTTTAACTTTTACATACTCGAGGTAGTCAACTTTGACACCCTGTAGCTTATCTCGTGTTATCACAGGGTGACTACAAGATGATTTTTCTGAAAGCTTAGGTCCTCCTCTACAACTCTTCCATACATTTCAATTTGATCCGACCAGTAGTTTAGGAGATTCAGATTTATTACCAAAAAATTTGCGTTTGACCCCACTGTGCGATGGTTGCAGCCGTTTTTCTAAGTTAAAGCTCGTATTTGCTATATTTGGGTTAAAAGTTAATTATGGAAGTAGCACAAATAACAGAAATTTATAAATAAAAAGGAGATTATTTATGTTTATTAAACATTAAATCGTTTGGATATATACTTCAAATATAAATTAAATCAATTTCAGTTTAATTTTTAATGTATTTATATTTTTGTTTGAAAATTTGCTCAATGGTAACATTGACTCAATTTTCTAAATAAATTTTTGGTATTATTGTATTTTTTTAGTTACAAAGATATTTGATAATTTGTGATAGGAAAATTTTTAATATTTAGGGGCGCATAAACGGTGCTATTAATCTTTTATTCTTTTACTTGAACGATATACTCATATTATTTATCAAGTGCAACTTGAATTATTAATTTTTAAAACATATACATTTTTGGTTATTTTATTTATTTTCTATTTTATAAAGCAAAATACTTTAACTTTGTTTAATGAAAAGAAAAGGAACCTTTTAACATTTCACAAAAAAAATTGCATAAAATCAAAAAATAATCAAAATACTAAAATGTTTATGTGTTAAAATTGTGGATTATGTGAATTTTTTTGATTAAACACTTCATGTTAGATATTTTATTTAAATAAAATATTTAATTTTATTTCAGTAAGAATATGAAATTTGTATGATGATCTTTTATTTAGTAGAACACTTTTGTTTATAATTCAGGAAGAAGTTAAGAAAATATTATGAAAATTAATGAAGTTATGGCAAACAATATTTAGTTCTCTCTTGCGTCATTTGATAACTATATGATGTTTCAATATTTTACTTCAATACGTGTTTCTTTAGCATCGTCCATATTGGTTGAAGTTTTAAGTGTATAAGTTACAGATGTTGTGCGTCAGTTTATTGACCCACACATTTCAAAATTCAAAAGCCTTGAATGATTTTTATCGAAATACGCATATTATATAATTTTTGTTGTAATTTTACAAGAAAAATATGTAAATTTGTAATGATTATTGTATTATGTGCTGTAGCTATTTTTTGTGCACAATAACATAAAAAAAGTCGGGGACCAAAATGTTAACCCGTTCAAAAGTTATTGATTTTTGATCACTCATACCCCTAAAAAAGTACACCGTGCTATAAATCTGAATCTTCCCAACCACGGATATTTTTTTCAAAAAAACAAAAAAAAAAAAAAAACATTTTCCACCGACGCTGAACGTAGTGTGTAAATCTAAATCAATTTAGAATGTCTTTATTAATTAATTTCTTGTCATTTCAAATATGTTAAGGAAAAAATTTGTACTATATTTTTGTACAAAAATTTTTCTATTGTTATGTTCTTGCCGCTTTCGGAAACGTTGGTTTATTTCCTTTGCATGATTTTAATATTGGCGTGTCATTGGAGTGCATGGGTTCACTTTAGGAGAAACAGTTCGTCATTAAAATAAATGCTTCAAACCAATGAAAGTTTGATGATTCGACTACTTATTTTCGTTGGTGAGCATATTAATATATGCATATTTATATACCAAAAGATTATTTGGCACATAGTACAATAAACTGCAGATTTTATCATATATTTAAAAACAAATAAATAGCACTAATTTTTAAAGTTTATTTCTAATTTAAGTATACAAAATTCATAACCCGAAATAATTTATAAGTACAATCGAGTTAAAGACAAATATTGCAAATCCAAAACTAGAGTTGAATGCATGCATTGAACGTAGTTTTTCTTGATACATTTATTAGGTTTAAGGAAGAAATTAAGAATGTATTTAAATAAATAAGTTTTAAAGAAATCATGAAAATATTACACCCCTTTGAATTACTTCAAAAAATTTTTGCTGGGTTATATGATATAAGTTTCTTACTAACACATAAATAAGTTAACAAAAAGCTTCCTGCATCATAATAGTAAGTATAACTTTTCTACATAATTGAGATAAACTACAATTAAGCCCTTTCATTTAAATTCAAATTAACATATGTTATAAAATAGAAATTTCTAATACGTTACAAACTACAAAATTCTAAAATCGTTATTTTAAAACTTATAAAACTAGTTTTTGCAACAATACTAATTTCAAAGTACTGAGTTTGAAAATTGTTCACGGCTAGACGAGTTAAGATAATGAAAAAGTTTTTTTCAGCGTATTATTTCGAAATATACTAGGAGTTACAGAATATTTTTAACAAATTTTTCAGTTATTTACCTCGAGAATTATTCCTGAAAAATGAAATGAAATCGAAGCAAAAAATCAAAAATTAAAATTTCATGCGTAAATATATTTTTAACTGTATGAGATAACTTAGGTGGGAAAGCATATTTTTTCTTTATCTCACAGAAATTTAAAAATCTGATGATGGGATGATCTACAAACTGTCGACAAAGCATTTGACCTGGTAGAACCTTCATCCTTAGTGATATTGAAAATATAATCTCCAAATTAAAATCATCCAAATCTCTTGGTCTTTACGGCATCTCTATGCTAATGTTGAAAAAACTCACAGTAGTTCCGTAGCATTGGAATTTTCACACAAATTCTAAAAATCTTGATTCACCAATTGATGAACTAAGATATCTGAAAGGTCACAAGAATAATTCGAATTATAATATGTAATAATACTGAAAGATTTACCCATTGTCACTGATACCAAAGGTTTTTGGGAATCTTTAATGCTGTCCTCCCTAAAATATCGGGAATCGCAAAACACAACTTCGGCATCGTTCCCACAATAATTAGTGGAACTGTATCAACCAAAAGTTTTTCCCCAGTGAAGACAATAAAACTATTACCACTTAAATGATGTTTAATGATATGTAGCTTTAGTTTTATATAAAGTATTTGATACGATTGATCACTCTGTACTAATCAATGACATTGCAAACACTTCTCGGCCCAATTCTCAGTGGTTGAACAGAGATTATTGCTTCTATAGGGCAGAAATTGGTCACTCTTTTTTTAATTAGGTGACATCTACTGGCAAGTATTGCAAACTATTCAATATAATGAACTCCGTATCATCTACAACTGTGATGAATGTGGACCATTTCAACGAGGATACCAGACTGCCGTCGGTGAAGCAATTCCTGATGGGCATTTCAACCATCAGATTTTGATGTAAGATCCTCTTCCTTGACGCAATCGTAGGACTTCTTAATGAATGCGGATAATACATTGAACGAAATTGTACTTGAACGAATCGTTTATTGTATTTTTACGGATAAAACTTTATCCGGGAAGAACGCACAAAAATCAATGATGGATGAATTGTGTACTTTAGCCGCAAAACCGTTCAGTATTGTACTCATTTCCTCGATTTAGTAGCTTGAAATTAATACTTTTAGTGTAGCCTAACAAGGTTCGGAATGACACCAATCACAAACCATTAATAATAAGTATTTACATCATATTCAATTGACAGAGTAATTATGCACAAATTGCTGCTAGATTTTTTTCTTTGCCGTTATGTGAAGTCTAAAGTCTTCGTCGATAAGCCAGCTACGATTCAAGACTTAGAAGCCAACATTACTCACGTAATTCGCAAGATACCGGTAACAATGCTGGAAAGTGTATGATCGAAAATTGGAACTTCTGAATGGACCACCTACAGCGTAGTCGCGGTCTACATTTGAATGAAATTAGAGAATGTTCTTTCGGATCTTAATAAAGATTTCGACATTTAATTTTATTCCAAGGGTTTTATTTAAAATTAAAAAAATGGAATAATTGTATCAACCTTTATTAAAACTTACTTTCATTGTGAAGTGGCTGTACTATTCAATTGAAGCAGAGATATCTTGGATATATTTCATTAACAGTTGTTTGGAAAATAAACACAAGCCGTCAAATTCGTTAAGTATTTGAAGAATATCAATACACAGAAACAGAAAAATTAAAAGTTTTAATTAAATCAATCAAGTGGATGATTGAATGAAACAAAATGTTAATTGAAAAAATTAGTTTATTTCGTTGTACACATTTTAGATTGCGGTTGAGTTGCATGTTTGGGTGGAGGACAATTTCAAACGATTTTCTTTATCTTTGGAAGTGGTTGAAGCAAAAAGGTGGATTTCTTTGCGTATGCTAAATATAATATCATGGAATTTTTAAAATAATCCTTAAACACTTACAACATGATACCGATTCCATGTATCTTATTACTTTTGTGTATTTTCCACTTTTCTTATTGTGTTCTATGAGAGCGTCAAAAGATCTGTAAGACCAGAGAGTGGTACTGAGTCGAACGCTATTTTTAAAGCGGGGATCCCAAGATTTTTTCTGTGTATATTAGAAAGAGAAGATCTTAACCTTTTTAAAAATATATACACCCCTCTATTCATAGCAAAAGTGTAAAAGATATTAAGGACGCAAACTCAATTTTTTAACTTTTATTCTTTCTTTTTTGTACTTTATGCCCATTTTTGACACTCATTTATTATTAGAAAACATATTTTTATAATACTTTTCCCGAATACTATATTTTATTAGAAATAAAATGAGCTATCGCTTGATAAAATTAGATGAGAATTGTAGAAGATATGATTTTTTGAATGTAAAACTTATTTTGTTGTTGCAATTATTTATGATGCAAGTAATGGCAACAACAACAATACATGTAAAATATCAGTTTTTTGTGAGTATTATAACTACGAAAAAAATCATATTTTCTAACAAAGTGTGGGTCAAAAATGGCTATAAAGTTAAAAAAATACTAATACAAATTAAAAAATTTTTGTTATATATCTTTGTTTCCTTAATATCTTTCATAGTTCTGCTATGAAAGTATTTTTTTTAAAGCAATCTCCTTTCTTTGTAATAAATATAATAAATTTTCTATTTATTTTATATTCACATTCAGGTTTAACCTTGTTACTGGGACTTTGTTTTTGCCTCGCTGAATCAGCCATTTTACCAACAGATCATAATGTCTCTTGTCAACTTTATGATGAAAAAGAATGTATATTACGTGGTGATTGTGCCACAAGAACTGAAAATTGTAAATTTGATTCGGATAAACCACCAAGTTGTTATGTTTTGTGGACGCATGATGAAATAACTGGTAAGTAATACAGTAGTAGATGATCGTTTGTACGCACTACATTTTTTGTTTTTTTTTTTATCGAAAGAAAAAAAACTTTAATATTTCTTTTTAACTGGATTATTTTTTTTTTTTGTAGTTAAAAAAACAAAACTAGAAACAACGCTTGTTAATAACCTAAAATAGAATAAACTAACAGTAAATATACATTTTTAGTATTTTGTGTTGCTTTCATTATTCTGTATTATTGAATAAATTCTGTTTGGCATTGATTCCACTAAGGGTCTAATTCAGTACAACAAGAAAATTGATTAAAAATAAAATTTGTATGAAAACTACTCAAAAAATGTTTTAAAAAAATGAGTAACTTTCATACAATTTTTATTTTCAAACAATTATATTGTTGTGCTGAATCAAGCCCTAAGTTTTGTATAGTTTGTATACGAATTTCTTGCCAGCATTCCTTAATAATATATCTAAGATCATTAACTTTAGATATCCATCGTCCTTTTTCATACAATTTTTCTGGAAGGATGCCCTACAAATTGTTTATAGGTTTGCAGTCTAGACTGCACACTGGCCATTGAAGTAACTGAGTTTTTTCTAAATTAATCTCTTCATTGCTATAATACGTGTATGTCAGATAATGCATCTTTTTGGAAAATATATTCTTTATTAGGATATTCGTCAAGACGTTTTCTCGGAGTTCGGTGTACATATTTGAGTTTATGGAAACTCCCCACACCATGAGACTTCACCAAACAAAATTTCTTTTCGACCTAATGATATTGGACTTGTTAATACATTAGCATGTCAATAGCAACTATAACAAACGGCAACATACAGATTGAACTTCTCTTAATAGGAAAATCTTCTTCCACTTATGAGTTTTAGCCAAGTTCAAACTACATGATTTTTGGAAATATTTTTTCAAAATAAATATTTTCAAAATAAAAAAATTTTGAACATTTTGGTAAAAAATTATGATTTAATTTAAAATTGACCCGATTATAATTCTTATGTGTACATTTGGGAGAAAGAATTATATATTTTAAATTTGCAATAAATTTGACTAACAAATTGCATATTTGACTAATTAATTATACAAGTTTATAGAATTTATGTAGAATTTCAGAAATTATTCTGAGCATGATAGCCTATATTTTTGTGTTATTTAGAGCAACTCAAGTCTCAAAACATATTTGGACATCTTTTTTTTTAATTTCTTAAAAAGATAGTATCCTTTCGGTTGGTTATTTGCGGGTATGTTACGGATAGGTATAACCCTCAATTTGCATCAATTAATATGGCCAAAACTAACAAAAATTGCTTGATGGTATATATTATCATGTATTAATATATTTGGCTATTTCTGGCGATCAGTCATTTTAGTATATGAGTTATACATTCCTAAATTTCAATTAGTGTAATTGAAATATGTTTTTGCTATAAGTAAGGCATTTAAAGAAATTTTATGCTTCAAATAAATCAGGGTTTAGTAGATTTCCGATACTATTTACAAACATTTTGAATTTAACCGAAAACATCTATGTAGCACATGAATTAGTATATGTTCAAATTAAAATGTGAGGTTATTAGATAAAACCGCAAATTATTCCAAAGTGGATAAAAACTCAACATTAATTTTTATTTGGGTCAAAAGTATAGATAATCAACTTTAATTGGGTATCATTAGTTTTTTCACTTTATAGCGTTTCAAAAATGACAAAAAGCACTTCGGACCACCCTTTATACATTGCCTGCCACTTGAATAAGGAATCACATTTTTTTAACTTTAATTAAGTATATCTCATAAACTAAAGTTCAGAAAAAAATAATTTTTTGCGTAACCAAATTTGAAAGTGTTGGCTTTAGTTTCCTGAAGAAATAAAAAATATACATATTTTGTTATACTAAAATTATGAATTTATTTAACGACATGTATTTCTGTGGTACTATTTCGTGTGTGACTTGAATAAGGAATATTTTAAAACTAAGCAAACTGTAATTTATTTTTAAATTTTAGGTTATAAAAATGAAAGTTATTCTAGCATTCAATTAGTTTGAGTAATGCCACCATTTTTAGAAATAACCTCAAAAATGCGATTTGGCATCGACTTGTATAATGACTCTAAGTAATTTAGCGAAATTGAACTCCATGCTTCTGTTATTGCATCCTTTAAGGATTCTATCGTCTCAAATTGTTTTCCTCCTTCATAAACTTTTCTTGCAAGCCAACCCCAGACATTTTCCATTGGATTCAGGTCTGGTGAATATGGGGGCCAATCCAAAAGTTGAACACCTCGTTGATTAATACTGCTCTGGCAGCATGAATCGGAGCGTTGTCGTGTTGGTACGTCCAAGGTCTGGGTTCAAAGAAATCATTAAATTTTGGAAATGCTTCCTCCAGAATGTTTTTGTAAGTCGTTGCAGTCATTTTGTTGGATACAAAAACCAATTCTATGGTACCATAATACGAAATGGCACCTCATACCATTATTCCGCCCTCTCGGCTGTGTCTGCGGCTCAAAAATAATTCCTCCTTATTTAGGTCACGGAAGTAATAGTTATACCGGTCTGGATCATCAATATTAAACTTTTTTTCATTGGAAAATGCAACTTTAAACCATTTGTCGGACCATGTCATTGTAGTTTTGGCAAAGTGCAGACGTTGTGATTTGCGTTTTTCATTAAGTGGTGTTTTTTTTTCAGCTTTCGTCGGACTATGTATGGGCACGACTTTAAAATACGGTGCACTGTTCTTAGACTGGCACTGACTCCACTATTTTCACGTATTTTTGATACCGACATGGCAGAATTTGATGCAATTCTAAGAATTTTTCGTCTTTCTTTTGGAGTTGTTGCCATTTTCTTCCGCCCTTTTTTTTGTTTTTTCCATATCTTTCCACGTTATTTAAATAGTTGTACACAACTGTGTTTCCTCTATTAATGTTTTTGGCTATTTGGACCGGATTCTGACCCTGAGATTTCAAAATCAAAATTTTTTCTTTTTCATTGTTATTAGAAATTCAAATCATAGCCTTCCTGATTAATATTAAAAGAATTCCTTATTCAAGTGACTCACGAAAAAGTACCACAGAAATACATGTCTTTAAATAAATGCATAATTTTAGTATAACAAAATATGTATATTTTTTATTACTTCAGGAAACTAAAGCCAACACCTTGAAATTTGGTTGCGCAAAAAAATATTTTTTTCTGAACTTTAGTTTAGGAGATATACTTAATTAAAGATAAAAAATGTGATTTCTTATTCAAGTGGCAGACAGTGTACAGTTACGAGCAATAAATAGGTTCATTTCGTAAGTCCTTATAAATTAATTCCTAAAAAATATGAACATTTCAAATAAGTTTATGACCTTTGTTGCAATGACAGAAAAACCATAAGATTGGTTTAGATTAAATAATAGAAATGCTTAAAAATTTTAAAACAGTGTTAATATTTATCGAGCAAATAAGTAAGTTCAATTGAAAAAATTTGTTATACTAACACAAAAATATTTAGCAATATTTACTTTAATATCCTTTCTGTTACATAGCTCTCACGAACCTATGAGTAATACAGATAACCAATGTCTAATACATTGTTGATGAAATCGGGTATTAAACGAACGATTTTTGCGTTAGTATAACCCATTTTTTCAATTGAACTTATTTATTTGCTCGACAAATATTAACACTTTTTTTTAATTTCTAAGTATATCTCTCCTATATCTTATTTAATCTAAACAAATGTTATGGTTTATCAAAGGCTGCCATATAGCATTGCAACAAAGGTTATAAACTTTTTTGAAGTCTTCGTATTTTATTTTTTAGCAATAAATTTATAAGAGCTTACGAAATGAATCTATTTATTTGCTCGTAACTCTATAACAGAAAGGCGAACCTTACACTTTAATTTTTTCCATTTAATGGTCGATGCCGAATTCAAGACACGAATTATACATAGTTCGTTCAGTTACTGATAGTTGCAATTATTCCTTGAACCCCCTACAAGTCAAGAGTAATTTTTGGTAGCTTCATATCATATTTTACCTTTCTGGTACAATATAATTTCGAAAGCCTTTAAGTTTAAGTTTTATCCTGTTTTAATACAATTTTATTTAAAGTATGAATCAGATTTTTTGTTTGATTTAAACGCGGTCCAGGTTATTTTAGAATGACTTTATACTTATTTTTTATCCAGAATTTTATCTCAACACATCTTTATTATTTTCGACTTAAAACTCACTGAAATATATCCAACAGGATATTTTTAATATTAATTGTTACTGCGTACGAACTGTAACTTCTAATCAGCGACTTGGATTTATATAAAATTTTACATATACGTAGCACAGAAGTGTATAATTTTAAGTATGGAAGGGGGGGCTCCACAGAACCCGAAGGATCGGACCTCTGACATAGAACATTTTTAGCCGCTTGCCAATTTTTTGTTTCATATCCGATTTCATTATCCGATATTTTTACATATTCTTAGAGCTGTCGATAAGGCTTATGAAAAATATGCTTGCATGTGTAATTTATCTCCTATAGCTTTCAAGTTATTTGTATTTGATATTTCAACTATCTCAATTTTGTAAAATCTTGGTAAATTTTTTTAAATATGTAGCAAATTTTTGGTACAATTTTGTAATTTTTTCCAATTAGTTAAAGAACAAAATTATTTATCGCATAAAAAAAATTTTAAGTCGATATATTTTCCGAGTCCAAAAATAAACCATTTTGAAATTGAAGTGAATTTTTTAGTTTTTTTTGTCGAAAAATTATATACACTATTTTTTCTCTAAGATACACTTTTCCTTAAGAACATATAACAATTTAATGCCTTTCTGTAAGGTATATTCCCGGAGATGATTTTAAAATTGAAAACGAGCCCAATCATCCAATAGGGCTAAGTACAGATGCTTCTGAATTTGGCCTATTTATTATCGAAATTCTGATTTTAGCTTATGTTCTAAACAAAGCATAAAAGAATGACGTTTCGAAAACTCCGATGTGTTATTAAGAATTTCCCAACGCCTTTTTCCAGGCCTCTAAAAAATTTAGACTTTATGAGTAAAATTAAAATAATTCAACTTTTTGAATATTGTGAGATTTCTTTTACAAAAATCTTAAGTTTTCACCTAAAATTTCGTTAGACTCCAATTAAAAAAAAAGAAGTTTTATTATAATAGTAAATTAAAGTTCATTTTCAAAGCTAGCAGCAAGCCAAAATTGAACAGATTTTGAATAGATAAAATTAGTGCAACTTAATTTTTACAACCAGAAGAACTTCCAAAATAATATCTGACTATCATAACACATTTTATGGAAAATTTAAATGTTCGCAAGTTCTGCTATAGAAAATTTGACAACTTTATAACTTTTTTTTAATAAATACGCTTTTAATTTTTTTTAATCAAGATTAAATTATCGAATATACGAAATATTTAATGTTTTTCTTATTTTGCTTAAAAAGAAGACTTTGAGGCTAATTAACTAATTCTAGGGGTTAATGAGTTTAAGCAAAATTCATAATGAGTTGATGTTGCAAAATTTTATTGGCAGCCCTTGGTATAAAAATAAAGTTTTCTTATTAATAATAAAGTATTAATATTAAAAATGAAAAAATTAAAAATAGAAATAAAAATTAAAAACATTAATTATTTAAGTACAACTATGTATATAATAAATACTTACATAATATTTACTTTTTTAATTTTTCCCCCTTTTTTTATAGGCGAAGACCATATCAAAATGAAGGGTTGTTTCTCTCAAACTCCTGAATGTAATCAAACAGAATGTGTTACGAGTTCGGAGCCTCGTAAGAATAATATGACTTTATTGCATTTTTGTTGTTGCAAACAATCAATGTGTAACACAGCACAGAAATGGGAACCAACAACAACAGAAGCAACAACACAAGGTAAATTTCATTTCATTTTTTTATCATTACATTATGATTTTTATTATTTTCTATTTATAAATAAATATTCAACTCCTCTATATGACGATAATGATGATGTTGTTGTAGTTCTCCCTTTCATCCTAGAATTGATATTCCTAGAAATATAAGTGATGGGGTTTCTCTGTTGATTTCATCATCATCACCATTATTTATGTATATATACATATGTATATTAAAGTGCATCAATTTGTGTGAAGAAACAAATTTTGCAAATGTAACTACCTAAAATTAAAGATTAATTAATATGTTATAAACTAATACCCAAAAAAATATTTCCAAATTATTTCGCTTTCGTGAGCGGGACCAAAAATATGTTTTTCGATCAACAGTGTACACAATTTTTAATTTTTGATAAAAAAAAAAACAAAAATGCAACATATAATAGACACATGTTCGATTAATGCATCCATGGGATAAAATTTTTTTGAAATTAGTTTTCAGTGTCGTAACGTTTTTTATGAATTTTTTAAAATAATATTTTATTAAAGTGTGAATATTTCAGATATTTTCCTACATAATTTAGATTTAGAAAGCATCATTGGAAAAGCCTTATTCAGTATTATTGATATATGTATTTAGATATGTATATGTATTCATTTAAGAAAATTAATATTTTTGGATCACCGGTCCATAATAGATTGTTCATTTTTATGATAAAAAAATGGTTAATATATATATTTGTACATCTGTGTTCAATATAATAGGAGTAGTGGTGCCATATATTTTAATATGTAAAACATGTCTGGTAACTTCAAAATTAAATCGTTTTTTATAAATTGTAAAGATAATTATGCATTCAGTGGGGCGAGGAAAACACTGTTCAGAAGAAAAAGGCACTCTTATAAAGGATCTTCGAAAAAAGAAAAACTTACAGAGAAATTAGAGAAATCCTAGAGAAACTAGCGCGGACGACCGACTTATTGTAAGATACAGAAAGAACAATCTTTTAGCATCATCAAATAAAATAAAAAGGAGCTCGACACTAATGTTAGTACAGTAACTACTCGCAGACGCCTTTTGGAGAACAAATTATTCGCAAGAAGTCCAAGAAAAGTTCCACTCTTGACAAAGAAGAAAGCAGCCGCACGCTTAAGGTTCGCTAAAGAACATGTCAACTGGCAAAAAGAGCAATGGCGAAATATATAATGGACCGATGAAAGCAAAGTTACGTATTTGATGGGACAGGCTCTAGACAGTATGTCTGACGTCCTCGTAATACAGAATACAAAGCACAGTATACCAAAAAAAAAAAAATTTTAAACATGGTGGTGGAAAAGTGATGATATGGGGATGTTTTTCCTACAGTGGAGATGGCCTGATACACCAAATAAAAGGCATAATGAATAAGAATGTTTATGTCAAGAATACACACGAGTAAATTTGCAAAGGATTGATTTCGGGTTAATAGAGTTGAGGTTACGTCTTGGCCGGCTCAGTCTTCTGACCTTAACCCTATTGAGCATCTGTGGAGAGACGTCAAAAAATAGGTTGGAGAAAAATCGCCGTCCTATGCAAACGATTTATGGGTATTAGTTAAAGAAGCGTGGGAGCAAATACCCTTAGAGTGATGTCAGGACCTTGTTGATTCTATGCCTCGAAGATGTGCCGCAGTTATTAAAAACGGACGTTATTCAACAAAATATTGAAAAAAATTAATGTTTCTTTAAGAAATAAGAACTTTTTATCCGTAAATATTTTGCCGTGCGATAATACTCTTATTATTTTGAACAATGATTTTTTTTTTTTTTAATTTTGTTATAATAATTTTTTTTTTCTATTTCTTCAACATATAAATAACTTTGCGCTATTTCTAAGCATTAGCAAACAAACAAGTAAGTAACTCTGATATGAAAAAAAATGAATAAAACTATGATGTTATATATATATATATAATAAAATCTTAATATTCCGCGGATGAAAATAATAATTGTAATAATTGTTTCTATGGATATTTCAGGCGTTTGTATGTATCAATTATATTTTCATATAACGAAAATCTATTAAAAGAAATTCGTATTTTAGGAGGTATTCGAAAAGTGGTTCAGCTCACGTAAATCAAAATATTAAGATCTAACATTTAGGGAATCATATAAGAACATACTAATCTTCATTCCTAGAGGGGTGCGTTAGCAACTTTTTTTCGTGATGCACTTTAATGTATATTATGTTATATGCATGTATGTATAAATGTGTAGGAGGTTAGATAGAAGAAAGATCCTTGCTTGCAATTCTCAATTGCTCCTGTTGTTGTAGCTGTTATTATTTTGTTTTTCAAATTCATTTCAAGGCACGTGTGTACAATATGGATGTTGATGTAAATGTTATATTTGATGATGATGATGATGACGATGATGTTAGTGTTGATGGAGGATGCCACAATGCCATGTTTACCCCAATTTTATACTAGCAATATTTCGTTTTTTACTGTTTTTCTATTTTGCATGAGCTTTTTTTTCTACTTAGTATTATAAAATTTTTTATTCCTTCATTCTTTCGCTTACAATATAGAAAAGCATGAGTTCGGTTTAGTTTTGTTGTGTTTTTTTTTTTTTTTTCATTTGCCTCTTCTTCATCATATTCATCATACATATAAATCATAAATTTTTAAGTACCCTACAGTGAAATTTTCTAGTGTTAATTTTCAGTCTTAATTTTTTGGCTCAGATAAAATTTGGCCGACTAAAGAACTACGAATTAGTATTTTTAGAAAAATCTCTGGCATACGCTAGTTTTCTGTTAGATTTCGTACAGAAAATTTGATCGTTCACAAGATTTATATAAAATTATGACATCCACAATATTTTATATCATAAAGTATAACATTCTTAAGATTAAATCGGAAAACTTAAATATCTATACAATTTTCTATAGTAACTGTAACATTTGCTAGATTTTCTGTAAGAACTTACTAAACTCGACACATTTTCTATAGAGTTCTGTGACATTAGCCAGATTTTCTTAAAAAATCTGTGACATCTGCAAGATCTTCTTTAGAAAACTGTAATATCCGCATGACTTTCTATGGAAAACTGTAACATCCGCAAGATTTTCTATAGAAGATTTCAATAAAGCCAAATGCTTAAGCTATCAGCGTCTTAAGACATAGGATCTCTCACATTTCATATGAAAACTTTGTGGCGATAAGTTCACAGCTAGAAAAAACTTTTTGAGTATAATAATATACAAAATTAAATCATTTTCTTTATAGAATGTTATGCCGATTTATTGTACAGTTACTTGAGTACCATTCTTAACCGATTTAAATATACTTTTTTCAGTTTGTTGTTTTGTTGCTTTTTTACTGCTGCTACTGCTGTTGTTGAAGTTAATGAACTCCGTAAAATGAGAAAAAAAAAATAAAGCTTTTGGAGCAGCAGCAGCTGCAGCAATGGAAACATTGCAGTTGCAGGCACATTTCTTATTCTGCCATATGTTGCAAATAATGTTTATTGGTTGTGTATCATAAGTTCGTGTTTGTTTGTATTTGCCACTTTAAAAAAAGGAACTCTCTTATATACACACACAACATACATACATACATATTTATAGAAATATTTCTACACAAACTTACACATAATTACTTATCCTTGTGATGCTTAAATAACATAAAAAAGTAAAGCAAAATCCTTTAGATTTCACTGTTGCTACTAATGTTGATGATGTTGTTGTTGTTGTTGCTGATGCTGTAGTAGGCATTTTTTTGTCTTACAAAATTTTTCCGTTTTTAGTCACGTTTTTCTTGTTGATTCACTTGTGTTTTTTTGCCTCCCTATGTTTTTTTTCAGATTTTTTTTTTATATTCTCTTAATAAATTGGGGGAACTTTCATTTTTCTTTTTGTATAGAGTAGATTTTTTGTGATTTTTTCTTTTTTTCATTACCTACTACAAATATGTAAGTATGTATGAGTGTTTGTGTATAAATTTCGTAAATTTTGCATACAAGATGATGTTGATGATGATGAACATAAATACATACATACCACATACATACATATATATATATATATACATACATTAATACATACATACCCTGCAAACATTTTCTATCGAAAGCGTAACTATATCGACACACCAGGAAGTTGATATGCGTCGCTTTTACTATCGAATTATGATCTACTTAGTAACACCGTTCGGGAAGAACTGTGCCACTAAGCGATAGTTCCTTTTGAGTAACGCTTTAGTCAGTATTGAATGTCACTAATTCGAATCTTCAAATCCCCACTAAAGCGTTACTCAAAAGATGCTATCTCGATAGTAAAAGCGAAACATATCAACTTCCCAGTGTGCTGATGTAGTTACACTTTCGATAGAAAATATTTTATTATGGAAAGCCAAAAAATTAATTACACAACAATATTTTCAATTCAAATTAACATTAAAAAATTAAATTAAAAAAGAATACTAAACAATATTTTAAGTACAAAATTAGAAAAGAATATTTGTTTCTTTCAAATTTAATTAAATATAATAAAATAAGAATAATTATTGAATCTAATTTATTTTTAAATAACAAAAATAACTCTTCCTCGTATTTATTATAAAAAAACAATGAAATTAATTGCACAAAAAATTTTGAATTCAAATGAACATTTAACATCTATTAGAACATTTGCAAAATTTTCTGCAGTTATTAGTATGTTCGGCGAAAATGTATGATATTTAGAAAGGTTATGATGTTCGCATTATAAAATGTGTAATTCAATATTTCCAAAATGTTTTTCAGTAATATAATATACGATTTATAAATATTACAAGACTACATTATTATTTATTTTAATTTTGTATAGAATTTTCTATGTAATTAAAATAAATAAATATTTTTTAGTTAATTTTTTTCTAAAATCGCCAGTTTTTCTATAGAAAAATAATCAAAGAACAAATGTATTACACTTTTAATAAGGCGAACACCACATATACTTTTCTAAAATCATACTTTTGGAAATATATGAAAAAAATATTTATAAAAAATTTTCTCTAATTTCTCTTTCAAATGTTTCCATTTTTACCAATTTTAATGATGATGTACCATTTTAAATCATTATTTAAATTTTATCTTGGCCCTGAAAGTTTTTTCAATCATTTTTGTCAATATTTAAGATTTTTGAAACATAGAAATTAATATCGCTACTTAACCAAAAATTACCACAATCTACTCTACACATTTTAAGCATTACAACAACAAAACAATTTCTCCAAATTTTTAATAACAAGAACAATGTTTGAATTCTTTTTAAACTTTTAAAAAAATTAAATTTAAAATTTTGAAAATTCAAATTTAAAGTGCAAAAATTCAGCTCTGCTAAAATATTTCTCGGATACTCTAATGCAATGCATTCTCAAAATTTTGATTGCTGTATATACAAATTTTAATCTTCCACAGAATAGACTTGTAAAATCGTATTTTTAATGTATTCGTAATTTTTTGTTCTATAGAAAATTATTCTGAAAATTAGCGACTTTTGTTGCGGGCATGTTATACATAAGTCAAACTCCCACACTTTTAAAAAATGTTGTTTAAGTTATCAAGAATTTTATATAAAACAAAATTTTCTGTCCATGTTCTGGCCCTCAAATTATTAATAACATATTTTAACTTTATAGAAAATGTTTTCCTAAATTTATTCGCTTGTCCAGAACTAGTTGAAATATTAATAATTTCTTTTTAAATTTGATAAACGCTCACCTTATTTTTTTAATTTTCCTTTTATAAGTAAAACTTATGAATTTTTTGTTTCACTATCAGCTTACATAAATAATTTTAGTTAAATGTCAATATTTTTTCACTCTAATCACTTCAAAATGTATACTTTTACCAAGCAAAATTATATTGTTTCTGCTTGTTCTTTTTCCTATTATGAAATGTAAACAATCGTCAAAATCATGATTTTATGATAAAATTTCGAACTATTATCTTAGAGTCCAAATTCGACAGATTATGTGGATTGTTAAAAAAAAATCTTCCAAATGCTAGCAAAGGTGTTGAAAAATAGTGTTTTCGTTCTTGTTTAACTGTAACTGTTATCCAAACAACTTCTAATAGTGATTAAAGAAGTTACATTTAGAAGATTCAATTCGTACACTAATATATTTTGTTGTTGGAAAATTGAGAGAAATCTTCTATTGTACTTCTAAGAGTGGCGAAGAAGTGAGCTATTTCGAAAAAGAATTCACTAAATGCTTGCAGGGTATATATGTACATACAATATATGGGATGTGTGTTTTTGTTAGAATCTTTTTTGTATCGTAGTTAGTTGAGGTACGAGTACCATATTTTTTATATTATTTCCCCATTTCGAGCGGCCCTCTTCTTACTTTTGACTTGTAATTTTTTTGTTTAAGTGTGTGTATGTGTTTTTTGGGGAAGCTTAAGTTTTTGTATTTGGCCACTTGTAATGTTATTCACCTGTAGGCCGCATTTCTTTTTTAGGTTGTTTTAGTTTCTTCTTGCTTCTTATTTTTGTTTTTCATTTCGTTTCTTATTTTTTTCCACTTTTTTTGGAGGGTAATCTTTTATTCCTTAAAAATACATATGTACGAAAACAAACAAAAGCATAAAAAACATCAGCAACGTCGTGTTGTTTACCTTGTAATTATTTTCAAATGTTGTAAAATTTTTTAAGAAAATGAAAGGGGTTGTTTTCTTTTTTCCATTTTATTTCGTTTTTTTTTTTTTTTTTAAAGGGGGAAAGAGTGTTTTTGTGAGTTTATTATACTGCAATTGCAACTGATGGATGATGAATCTTAATAGTTCAATAAACTGTCATTTAAAAGATAAAAAATTCATGAGAATATTTACAAGTGTTTATATAATACAAAGGTAATAAAATGTTCCAATTCTTCGAGGAAATTACTGTCAGCTTAAAGAAAAAACTATAGAGTGTTTGTATTTTATAATGATATCAACCCATATCAAATTGTAACATCCGAAATATTTCCTAAAAAACTTTACATCCGCAAGACTTTCTATAGAAAATTTTTACATCCGCAAGATTTTCTATAGAAAATTTTTACATCCGCAAGATTTTCTATAGAGAATTTTGACATCCGCAAGATTTTCTATAGAAAATTTTGACATCCGCAAGATTTTCTATAGAAAATTTTGACATCCGCAAGATTTTCTATAGAAAATTTTAACATCCGCAAGATTTTCTACAGAAAATTTTGACATCCGCAAGATTTTCTATAGAAAATTTTGACATCCGCAAGATTTTCTATAGAAAATTTTGACATCCGCAAGATTTTCTATAGAAAATTTTGACATCCGCAAGATTTTCTATAGAAAATTTTGACATCCGCAAGATTTTCTATAGAAAATTTTGACATCCGCAAGATTTTCTATAGAAAATTTTGACATCCGCAAGATTTTCTATAGAAAATTTTGACATCCGCAAGATTTTCTATAGAAAATTTTGACATCCGCAAGATTTTCTATAGAAAATTTTGACATCCGCAAGATTTTCTATAGAAAATTTTGACATCCGCAAGATTTTCTATAGAAAATTTTGACATCCGCAAGATTTTCTATAGAAAATTTTGACATCGAAGAAAACTATGAAAAACCACTAAACATTCTTGCCAATCTTGACAACTAAAGGATTTTCTATATTTTCTGTCATTTCCAAGATTTTATATTTTTTTTTTTTTGTTATTAATTAATTTGGGTTTATATACTTACATGTGTAGTGTTTTTTTCCACGATTTATTAATCTTTTTATTTTCTTTTAATTATAGTACCCAAGGAGAGAACGCCAGAGAATACTGATTCAATTTATATTGTTATTTGTTCAATCATACTTGCCATATTAGTGACTATCACAGGCATTGGTCTATTTTTATATCGTAGACGTAAACAAGCTCACTTCAATGAAATACCAACTGTAAGTATTTATTATTTCTAATATTTTGTATAAAAACTCACAAAACAATAATAATTTCTATTAATAACAAACATAAAAATTTCCTTTTCAAGAATGAAGCAGAAATAACCAATTCTTCACCTCTGCTCAGTAACCGACCCATCCAGCTATTAGAATTAAAAGCCAGTGGCCGTTTTGGTGATGTATGGCAAGCAAAACTACATAACCAAGATGTGGCTGTAAAAATTTTTCGTATGCAAGAAAAAGAATCTTGGAATACTGAATTGGAAATTTATAAATTACCTCGTATGCGTCATCCAAATATATTGGAATTTTTGGGTAATGAAAAACATACCGAAAAGATACAGCAAGAATTTTGGCTTATATCGGCTTATCAACACAATGGTTCATTGTGTGATTATTTAAAGTCGCATACGATTACATATCCAGAATTGTGTAAAATTGCAGAATCGATGGCCTGTGGTTTGGCCCATTTGCATGAGGAAATTTTGCCTACTAAAAATGAAGGGCTTAAGCCGTCCATAGCTCATCGAGATTTTAAGTCGAAAAATGTTTTACTTAAAAATGATTTGACAGCGTGTATAGCAGATTTTGGTTTGGCCATGATATTTCAACCGGGTAAGTGGAGGATTTCTTTATGTTTTATAGTTTTTTTATATGTATTTTTTTCAATTGTCATTTGCACATTTCTGTTGCTTTTTACAAATTTCTGTTTTCTGTTTGTGAAATCTGTTTTAAATTTTTATTTGTATGTAAAATTCTTTATACCATTATCACACTTTATATTTTTTTATTTTGACTAAGACAATATTATGCTTCGAGAAGTAGCAAACATTGTTAATAGATGAAGAGTTAATAACAAAAATTTGGGAAAAGACGAATTAAAAAAGGATATTGTTAGATATTTTCAAATAAGTACTTTTTTGGAGGTTTTTTGCACTTTTTTGCCTTTTATTTAAATTTAAAAAAAAGATAACAGTTACCAAAAGCTTTGTAGCTTGAAATAATCCGTGTTTTGCAATTTTTAACCTATAAAAGATTTAGTTTTTTGTATAATATTCTAATATTTTAAAATAAATTAAACAATTATGCGGTTAAAACTATATATCAGCTTTAACAACGATTTTAACTATTTAAAATTAATTATCGTCCAATATATTTGTATTTGAGTGGAATTTGTTAAGGTTTTAATTCTAGTCCACAAACTCTCTTGGATTGTAACATTTTACGGAGCTTCTACATGGAGGCTGCAACCACATCTAATACCTCGGCGTTGACGATGTGTTCTTTAAACTGACTCTAAAACCTTGCGATAAAGATTTGTCCCCTCCGAAGAGCACTACTGCTAGAGACGGACATGTTTAGGTTTCAACGAAATCCAAGTAGAAAAGACATTATGAATTTTGATTAAGAGTTTTGCACTCTGCTGGTGTATAATTGTTAGAGAAGGCGAAAAACTGCGATATAAATTGTGTTTATAGCAAAAAGATATCAGGAAAAAAGCAATATATTGGAGCCAGGGTTGTTAGTTTTTTTGAGCCAAATTGCTAATCAGAAATCGCCAAAAATTGCCAAATGTAAATTTCATATGGGGTTTTTAAGAAAAATGAACAAAAAGTTTTAGTGTAAATGCAGCTTCAACAAAGCCAATGATAATTGCAGTAACTAATAGTAATTGAATAGAAAATTAAATTATAATTTAAAATGCATTTTTCTGAAATACATATATACATGCATACATACATATGTACATATATACATACATACATACATACATACTTACATATATACATACATACATAGTCATAGTCATATTCATATAAATTTACATTTTTGAAAATTTGGAAAAGAAGTAAAATATTTGTGTTGTTATAAAATATTTTGAAGTAATTGTTTTGTTATCAGAAATAAATATCGCGACTTTTTCAGAAATTACCACAATCTACTTTACAAATTTCAGGCTTTACAACATCGAAACAATTGTTCCAAAATATTTTATAACAACACAAATATTTGACTTCTTTTCCAAATTTTCAAAAAAATTAAAAAAGTTAAATGAATATGACTGTATCTCCATTTTAGAGTAACAGCTTTAAAAAATTATTGACATTTATTTAATAATAATAATTCTAATATTTCATAACATTTGTACTCTTATACTATGTTTCCACTGAGTAGAGAGCAATCAATTTTGAGCAAAACGAATAAAAGTGTTTCTACTGCATTGACTTGTTTTTACGTTGTCGAGTTTTCGAGCGAAATCCTGACATTACTCAATCTATGTTGAAGTTGAATTTATAAATTAAGTCCTTCGTTTTGTTAGATAGGTAAATACTTAAATTAGCCAAATAAATCGCTACCGCTTTATAAATCAACTTAACGACACTTTATAAATAAAGTGAAAATTTAGTCGCCAAAAGCAATTACAAAGCGAAAAATCGCCACATCTGATAGCCCTGATTGGAGCCAAAAAGCAGTAACAAAAAAAGAAAAATTTTTATAGGATTTACTGCAATAAATGAGAGCTACCTAACCCATTATGACGATAAATGTTAATTTTCTTTTAAGAAACTTCATCCAATTTCATCATCGGAATGTACTCCGAGCATATGAAATCCAATCGAAGGGCTTATCGATGATACTAACAACATTACTCGAACAGGTGCACACTTTTTTTTAATTCACAAGAAAAAAAGAAAAAGAAAAAAAAAGAAACGTTCAAATAATATTTTAAAATCTGATAATTTTGGCTAAAATTTTTCAAAAAAAGCTGTTTTTGTTTTAAAAATTGTTAAATAAGCAAAAAGGCACAGCAGAAAAAAGCAAAATCGCGAAAAGCATAAAAAGGAAAAAAACATTTTTGTCTTCTCTACTAATTATTGTCTACAAACTGAGCTTTGATACCGCCAAACAGAAACAAAAAGATAGAGAATTATAAATGATGGATAGATAACAGCTTTAACAATAACTTTTTTTTCACAATCTATTCTTTCTTTATGTAGATCACAAAATAGAGTGTTACAACTTGAATTATTTATTACTTGATCTTTTAAAATCTTAAAGTTTTTGTCTTAGTTAAAAAGAAAGTTCTTTTTGTACTATATCGTAAAAGAGGAATCGTGACTTTAAATGTTCACACGTTCTTTGTACTTTGAATTTAATATTTTTTGTTCTGTTTAAGTTGGTGATTGGCAAAACTGTTTAAAACAATTTAATTTCAATTAACATTTAACAAAAAACAAACAAAAAAAAAAAAAAAAAATCCATTTACTAACAACAGGCATGAGCACCTTCATTTTCATTTGTAAATAAAAAAATCATTAAAGCTTTAAAGTGTTATATGTATAAAAAAATAAATATGTAATAAAAAAATATTTCAACAAAATTAAGGCAAACCTTGTGGTGATACACATGGCCAAGTGGGCACTAGACGTTATATGGCTCCTGAAGTTTTAGAAGGTGCGATCAATTTTAATCGTGATGCTTTTCTACGTATCGATGTTTACGCTTGTGGTCTAGTACTATGGGAAATGGTATCACGTTGTGATGCTACAGGCCCAGTAGGAGAATATCTATTACCATTTGAAGCAGAGGTTTGCTATAAAACATTAAAATAAATATTATTATAAACTATTAGGAAAACATTTATATATAATTATTTTTTTTTTACAGTTGGGCCAAAGACCCACCTTAGATGAAGTACAAGAAAATGTTGTTATGAAAAAATTACGTCCACAAATTCTTAATTCTTGGCGGTCACATCCAGTAAGTTATTTTCATTCTTAAATTTACATAAAAAAGAAACAAATTCATTTTTTTAATTTTAACTTTCAGGGCATCAGCATTATCTGTGACACTATGGAAGAATGTTGGGATCATGATGCTGAGGCACGTCTTTCCTCTTCTTGTGTTATGGAACGCTTTTCACAGTTACAAAAATATCCCACCACACCACTGTTAATCAAGAACAACACCAATAATATTGTAGTCGATACAAAAGATTCGAATAATTTAAGTTTATAGAAAAGGTATTAAATCACTTTTGATCACTCTAAATCTTACTGAAATTATTCGCATACACAAACAGCATCAATAAGATAAAAAAAGGACAAAAGTGATTACAAATTTAAACAAAAATAACAAAGGCGCGCCACAAAATACAAAACAATTACAGAAAAAAATAAGTTTACATAAATATAGAGATTTTTTATTTGTTTTAAAATTATTAAAAAATAATTAAATGTTTGGTGTTAACCACTTCTCCCACTCTCCCCCCAGGCAGACATTATATACGGCCCGTTATGTTAATAATATTGTGTTAACTGGCTGTAGTTAAGGAAACTTTATACATATGCAAATGTTATAATAATTGTTTTCCGTTTTAAAGGTGGGATAATTGTTTTTTTTTTTTTTTTAGAAAATTAGTGTGTATATCATTTGTAAAATCTTTTTATATAATTTTGAAACACTCTCTGTATTTTACAGATAGTTTTGTTTACTTTTACATAACAAGATTTTGTTAATGCTTTATATTTGTTTTATACTAATGTATAGTTTTTATTTGTAATGTAAGAAAAAACAAAAGATAATTAAATTTAAGAACAAATATACGTATAAAATAAATTTTAAGTCAGTCTTGTCTAACCGAATTTTTTTTTAAACTAAAAATAATACGCTGCTACAGTGCAAAAACCATTTGAGAAATGACATAGCGTATGCTATAGCAATTATTGAGGACATCATAATTCAGTTGTAAAAATTTTAGTTCTTAAGAATAAAAGTGTTTTTTGGTAGGTTCCCGTATAAATGCGTCCCTAATTCTACTATTCTTTTGCTGATTATTTATTTTTAAACATTTTTGGGAAGTAGAAAAAAGCAAGTTCTTAAAGAACATCTAGTAAAAATAAATTTTGTTCACAATTTTTCGAGTTTAACTGCACTTTATTAAATTTTTTTAGAAAAAAACTTTAGAACTTATTTGATTTTATCTAGAGTAACTTTAAAAAACTTATATATATTCAAAAAGGGCTATCTGCAAAACACCAATTGTTCAAGATAGAATAGAAACCACAGTATACATGCAGTAGTGTTAGAAAACAGATATAGAAAATATTTATTATTTATTATTCATTCTGACGAAGCAATCCACGTCGTTTTTGTGTTGATTATTCATCACGCATATAACGTGTTAACGTGATTTCTCAGTCAGTTTAAATATACGTAATCCTGGGGTCTTAATCTTATAAATTACTTTTTTGAATTGCTTCTAGTTTTCAAGATACAAATTTATATGTATGTGAAAATGAAGAGGTTGCTCCACATATTGAGGTATATTCCGAGGAAAAATTTATCCGATTTCGGTAAATAAAATTTCAAAAAAATCGAATTCAAATTATCTATAAACTGTACTTTCTCTTTTTTAATCTGTAAAATATATTAGGAGATATTAAGAAAATAAGTAAATTTCGTGCAAAATAAAGAAATCCCTAATTTAAAAAATATCTTAAAGAACAAAAATTTGAATTTTGTTCCAACGTTACAAATCAAAAGAATTATATTTCATTTAAATTTACAATTTAGAAATGGTATTTCAGTCATAAATTATATAAAAAAAAACAGTAGTTTTAACAATAACACATTTTTTTTTTGAAAATAATAGCAATATATGTATTTTGTACAATTTGTAAATGAGTTACAATAAGTTAAATGGGAGCATAGTTACAAGTTATGTATGGATTTTAATGAAAAATGACTCACTTTGTAACATATTTAGCTTTATGGCAAAAGATAAAAATTATAATTTTTGTTATTTTCGGTTTTTTACAATTTTTTATTTATTATTAAATTTTCAATTTTTCCATGCAACTTTTCGAAATTCTCTTTAACTATTGAATATATTATAAAATAATATAAATAAAACTTGAAGGCGATTTAGAATTAATTTTTTGATACTTCATTTAACAAAATGGGACAAGACGTTTTCAAGATATGCTGCCGTATGTGCACCAATATCCTTAATTCTATAAAACAAAAAGTGAAAGAACTCCATGCTTAGGTGTATTCAAATTGATTGAGGAATTCCCTATTACAAAATCAGTATTGCCCTTTTTATTACGTATTTAGAGTGTATATACAATTAATTAATTATTTAATTTAAAATTTTATGAATTCAATTTTTTTTCGCAATATCTCAAAATTTAGAAGGTGTTTCAAATGTTATTTAAATTCTTATGTGATGTCCTGAAGAGGATCTACAGTCCTTATTAGATCGTTTTTCGAGTGAAAATAAAAAGGGTCATTTTGTAGTAGCGCGTAATTAATCAAAGCTTGTAGGAAATCGAAATTAGTTGGGAACTTAAAAAAAATATTGTAAACAGTTTTTAATGAAAATACTATATATGATAATCATAGTACTTTGCTTTTATACCTAAATGTCTAGAAAAAACTTTTGTTACGATTTTGATAAACCCAGAAATAGCTTACAAATTTCGGAATCTTTTATAACTGACATAAAAGACCGTATTCAGAGCATAAGATTATAAAACGGTTAAACATATGAAGGCAGATTGAAAATTAAATGTAATGTAATATGAAATATTAAATTAAATTAAATTAGTAAAATATTACAGTCTGTGAATAAGATGTTTTCTTAGTTTAAAATAATATAAGTTGGTAAGGCAATTGTCTACGTATTAGACACCACATTGGGTATACGACAATAGTTTGAGTCAAACTGGTGTTATTATTACATTACAGCAATATAAGAGTTTACTTGAATTGTAATCTATACCATCTTTAAACTTTAATTTGAAAATAAGACTTTAATTTCTATATTTTTTAATTTCTATATTTTAAACCAATTTTAAGCATTCGTTTTCAATATTTCATTTCCTATAAACATCACCACCTAAAAATAAAAGTTTAGACAAGACAAGTTAAGTATTTAATAATTAAAAGTTTTAAACGAAAAACAAAAAAAACAAGAAAAAAAAAAAACAAAATTGCAGCTAACCCCCGTATTCTGAACTTTATTAATGACAAAACTATAACAAAACAAATTTAGAAAAACAAAATGTCAAAAAAAAAAAAAAAAAAAAAAAAAAAATAAAAATTATAATTTTGTCATTGTTACAATGTTCAGAATATAGGTATAAGTTTAAAAATATAATATTAAAAATTATATATTAAGATTTATTAACATGTGACTGATTGATTAGAAATATAAAAACAAAAAATATTTTATTCAAAAATATATATCAAAAAAAAAAAAAAAAAAAAAAAAAAGAGAAACAATAGTAATAAACCTAAAACCTTAAAACCGTTTCCTATATTAAGCAACCAAATGCCATGATGTTTCTTGTCTACCATATATATAAAAGAACTCCTTTTCCTAAACCTGTTTAACTTTTAATAAAATTTCATAGAATAAGATCCTTTAGCACAATAAGTAATTATCATTGATAAAATAACCAGACCTTGAGAAAATGGAGATAAATACAATTCTTTTAATCTTGTTTTCATTCAAATAATTTTTTATTTTATTTAAGCTTAATTTTTATTGTTTTTAGATATTATTAAAATTTTCAATTTTAATTAAGAGATATTTATTTGATAATAGATTATCCTTTTTTTTCTTTAAAGTTAAGAAATTGCAAATTTTGAGTTGTATTTTTTTATTATCTTATGTTTTTGCCAACTTTCATAAGATTTAAGGTTTATAAACGTTATAAATATTATAGCTTTTTAAGCAGAGATCACAATATGAGGTTAACAATATAGGGGGAAAACAAAATTTTTCGAAAAAAAATGCAATTTTTGACCTGACCACCTCCGATTTTGATAAAATCAATACAAAATTTGAAGCTCTTTAAAATTTTCAAATTCGTTGTGGCTTCTTTTTTATATGGCACAAAGTTCACTTTTTTCAGAAATTTTTTTAAAAGACACTAAATTTAAATACATATATTTTGGGACTTATTTGTCCGATTTCAAAAAAAAAAAAAAAAAAAAAAAAAAATCGTTGACTTAAACTAGATAGATTCTTATTATTTTTGTAAAAACGCCATTTTTGAAAAGGAAGGGGTAATGAAATCAATATTTTTCTTTGTATCAAGGATATTAAAAAAAAACAAGTTTTTTTTTAGAATTTTTCTTTAAAATGATTCTTAAAGTGTTGGCAATAATATATAAAAAATGTTGAGTGGGACCATGAGGGGATACTGAGAAAATTAACATTTAGTAAAAAAAAAATCATTTATTTCGGTAATAATTTGAAAATTTATAATGATTTTTGAATGAAACAATTTGTATATGTATAAAAGAACGATAAAAATTCGATTCTTAGCGATTCTATTTTATTAAGTTGAAAAATTGTAGAAAATAACTATATCTTGGTGGAATAATACAAATAACTTAAAAAAATAATCCTTGAAACCAGGATTCTCAGTGCGGCCAAATGCAAATATTTGGAGAATAAATTGGCGATTTCTAACTGTTTCGATTAATGTTGAATATCTGAGCTGTTTCAAGGAACCTATTTATAAACTTCTGTTTTAGTTTTGCGAGATTGTAAAATTTCACGATTTTTCTTTACCTATTGATATTTTGAAAAACTTAAAAAAAATCATAAAAGTATGTAATTTTAAACAATATCTTGTAGAATACTTAACATCTTCTACTAAAAGATTTTGAAAGTTATAAAAATTTTGAAAAATGTATTTTAATGCAATTGCATTTTTAGATGCAATTTTTGGTCAATATACCACCGTAGATTTCTTTTTTTTAGCATTTTTAGAAAATATGGAATTTTTTCATTACAATGGAATTCTTTTCATTACATGCTAATTAGTTTTGTACTATATTGATTTCAGAAAAACCTTTTCACATATTTTCATACACAAAACAAAAATACATCAAAAAATATCAAATTATTATTGAAATAATGAGTTTTTTTTTTCTAAAAGTTAATTTTCTCATCATACCGTCATGGTTCCACTACATATTTCTTATATGTTGTTCGCAACATTCTAAGAAATATTTTAAAGTAAAATTATAAAAATGGAAGATATGATGTTTTAAATATCCTTCATACAAGGACGAATATTTATTTAAGTATCTTTTTATTTTTAAAAATGGCGTTTTTATAAAAATGATTAGAAACTAGATTTATTAGGCATTAATTTGAGCTAAAGTTTGTTTAAGTCGGACATAAAGGTCTGAAGATATATGGATTTAAAATTCATGTATTAAAAAAAAAAAAATCTGAAAAAAGTAAACTTTGAATACGATAAAAACTAAACTACAACGAATTTGAAAATTTTTAAAAACTTCCAATTTTGTATTGAAGTAGTGAGTGTTCATACCGAGGTTTGTCTGTTGTTCAAAAATGTTTGTTTTCTGCCTATAAAGATCTAATATACCTTCATTATCAATATTACCTCATTCGAATTTGTCTGATCGTGATTCTGAAAATTTTGTTATTTTTTTTTTAATTAAAATGAAGTCAAATTAAAAAAATCAACTCAATTACAAAATAAAATTTATGCTCTAACTTTTAACTATTTTTTTGTGCCTTCTTTAATTATTTACAATTGCTATAATTTTTGTTAATTAAAATTTAATTTACATGTAAACATTTAGTCTTATTTCTTTTTAATTTATAAGTAAATAAATAAAACTTAATTTAATCTCTTATAAAGAAAATTTTGTTTTAATTAATTTTTTTAATTTTTCATTATTTAATTCTAATTTTTTGATAGTTTTAAAATAAGTTCTCTCAGTGCCAATTATTCTCCCCTCCAAGATTTTTTCCTTAATTTTTGTTTCTCTAGTTTGTTTTCAAACCACAAACCCAATAACAATATTTTTCAATATTCCAATTTTATCTTATAGTTACACAATGAAAGTACAATTATTTAACTGTGTTCAGTTAAATTTGTTTAATATTAATAAATATATTAAATATTAAATAATAAATATAATTTAAAATGTTAAAGGAAAGAGTTTCTGAATTTATATACAAAACAATATAAGAATATAAAAATAACATTAAAAATAATACAAAATCGTACAGATTCAGTACCATTTTACAGAAAAAAAAAAAAAAACAATTATGTAAAAAGAAAGACAAAACACAAAAGTACACAATAGTTAAATTAATTAAAATATGCAAAAAATGTTTTATTAAAATAATTTAAATCAAAATTAAAAACATATTAAAACATATAACATTGTTTATTTGTATTTTGTACATATTATAAATAATAGAACTAATTTATCTAATAACGATCATAAATACAAAAATTTAGTATTAAAAATATATTTATATACATTCGTTTTGAAATTACTAGTATTTTTTATTTACATATATTTTTAACAAAAACTTTATAATTTGTATACCTAATTTTTATATTGGGTTTGTCATTCCGTGTATAACATATTGAAATATCTAGCTATGTCCGCCCGTCTGTCTGTTCAAAGCAGGATAGGACTCGGTGCGAATCACCGAAATTTGACTCAAATATTTACTTCATACAAGGTTTGTTTGGTATTGCAAATTAGTAAAAAGTTATGGGTCAAATACTAGAAAAAACTTGTGTCCATCGTAATTCCAGCTCATACTTTTCTACCGATATCTCTTAAAAAGAAGCATGTACGTCAACGATATTTTGTACAAATAGTTCAAGGTTAGGTTAGGTTTAACAGAGAACCACACGGAAACCGTTAGTGATTACAAGACCATAATTATTGATCCAAAGTGAATCCTCGGAAGTTCTTTACCTGAACGTTTAGAGTCAACATTATTGTCTGGTATCCGCTGGCGCCTCAATGTTCCGTTCAAGCAGTTTAGTTAATTTAATAAATTTCAACATCTTAATTGGATTCATTCCTCTCAGTTCCACTAAATCCTGAAAGACATAAGAATCAAAGTATTTAAATCGGTAACGTGATAATGCAACGCTTTGGCAGAGGTAGTGAAATGTAATCTCCTCTACCTAGTTACACCATCTACATATACTCACTGTACACAAATCAATTTTGTTCAGAAAATACCCCAGTTCAATATGGCACGTGACAATCCCAATATTTTTTAGGGGAGAAAGAGTGTAAATGATTTTTCGTAAAAAAGTCGTTAGTTTTATTAAAATTATAATTTATTTATTATTTTTCTTTTTTTTTCTTTTTTTGACAAAAGTCTCTTTTATAAATCTTTGCTATTAACATTTTTGCTATTACTTACCTGATTTATAGTAACAAATAATAGAGAAACACAACAAAGTAACACAAGAAAAATATATTAAAATATAGACAGTTTTTTTTCATTTCATTTAAGTAAGAAATATATATTTTCATAAAAACACACACAAACATAAACAAAAAATAAAAAAATCAACAACAACAGCTTAATTACCTGATTTATATTTATTAATTTAATTTATTGATTTATATAAAAAAAATACTACAAGAGCAAATAAAAAGTACTTTAAATAATCAATTTTAGTCATTTAGTTTAAACTCTTTGACTGAAACAAGGTGCTGAAATAAAATAAAATAAATAATTTTTAAACACACATTAAACAAAACAAAAAGAAAGGAAAAAAGTACATGAAAAAAATAAATAAATAATACATTTAGTAGTTTTAATCACATATCAACTAATTTTCAAAATAATAATTAAAAAATAATAATAAAATAAAAATAAAACATGCAGCATTAAAATTAAAAAAAAGAATGAAAACTTATTATAGAAAAACTTTTTAAGTTTATTATTTATTTATTTACTTATTTATTTATTTTTTTTTTTGATAACTGGTCCAGTTAAATTATGGGTAAAAAGTCTAAGCTTTTTAATCACAAATTCGTAAAATTTTTATCAAAAAGCTCAAAGGGTCAAAGGTTACTAATAATATTTGCAATTATTAAATCGTTTCATATGTTTGCAAGTCTTATTAATTTGAAAATAATTTTAAATCATATATTTATGAATTGAGATATAAAAGTTTAAAGTTTATTCTATATTTTTCATTATCTCGACCTTTGTTCCATAATATTTCCTTTAACATTATACAGTACAATTCTCTCGAAAATTTACTCCATTGAATATGTATGTTTGCCAGTGAATATGTATGTGACCCTTGAGCTTAATATAGCCAATAGCACTATAAAAATCTTAAATGACTAAGATTCCCTATAATTTTAAATTAATTTTCTTTGGCAACAAATTTAAATCCTTACTGGACTTGTCTTGATCGGTCTTGGTTTTATTGCCTATTATTTTCTATATTTATAAACATTATAGGCTGATTATATTCAAAAAATAAAATAATATTTATTGTAAAAATCGATATTTAAAAGAATGAATGGTTACGTTATAAACGTTAAAAAAAGTATGAGTTATTAGTTTTGGAAAAGATAATTATTTCAAATAAAAAAATAAATAAAAATAAAATAATTAAGTTTATTAAAGTATATAAGAAAAATTGTATATAAAAACTTTAAAAGTTTCATGTTTAAATTAACACAAAAAATAATAATTAATAAAAACACAAAAAAAAAAAAAAATATTATTAAATAAAGTTAAAATTTATATATAAATGAAAAAGGTCTTCAAGGAATTTTATTTATTGGCCTAATAATTTTTGACGTAATTGAAACAAATTATGAGTACCGTTGCAATTGTTTTATGAAAAAAAAAAAAAAAAAAAATGATTTTCAAACTTGACTTCTTAGAAGTTATCTGGTAACCGAGGGAATACCATATAACATCCTATAGCATCGTCTAAGAGTAATGCAGGGAGTAGTTAAAAGATGATATTAATGCTAAAATTGAAAATAATGAAATACTTTAATACAATAACACTGTTCGGCAAGAAAAAAAAAAATTATATATATATATATGGACTAGATGGAATTTGACCTGTTAAACACGAATCTACTTTAAGTTTTTTTTTCCCATCAGGTCGTGATTTTTTTATGGGCATGTCTAATATCTCCCCTTCAATAGGGCGAATACACGAGTATATTTTACCGATTTAAGATTTTATTATAATTAACGTAAGTTTGTTTTTTACATCGCATTTATTAGTAATTTTTAATTATAAACAAAAGACAGCTGAGTTATAAATGCACAATTGAACTGCCCAAGTTTGCGAGACTAAATAGTTGCGCAAACTTATAATTGCTGTTCAAATAATTTCCATAAAACTTTTCACAGTTCATTTGCGAGTGTACAAACTTGTACACATAGCACAGTTTGCGAAGGTTTTGCGTGTTTTCATGAGAACCGTTATTATAATAATAAAAATATGCACAAAATTACTAAATTAGTAAACATTTTAGAACCACAATCAATCGGCGTAAATGCGCTCCCTGATCGTAATACAAAATCAGTTTCCGATATAATGAGTGTATCGAATTTAAATTTGTTACATAAGAAAATGTTACATAAAGTAAAAAAAAAATATATGATAATAAATCCGCTTATCTTCGCTTCCTGATAAAAAGATCAAAATCTAGCTCCGTTAGATTTTGTTGGACGAACAGTTTTATAAGTAAGCCGAATTTTAATAATAATAATAATAATAATAATAATAATAATAATTATAATCATAAACATAACAATGAATCGGCGTATCTCCGCTCCCTAAAAGAAATTTCAAAGTCTGGCTCCGTATAATTTGTAGGAAGAATAGTTTTATAATCCGAATTTTAATATGTCATGTTTTGGATATAGAGATCCCTGATAGAAATTTCAAAATCTGGCTCCGCTAGGATTTGTATGACGAATAGTTTTATAAGTATGCCGAATTTTAACATTTTACTTCATATAGAAGCTTACGAAATTATATATAAATCCGCGTGTTTCCACTCCCTGATAGAAATTTCAAAATCTGTCTCCGTTAGGATTTGTAGGATGAAATTTCATAAGTAAGTCGAAATAAAATTTTCCACGTTGTCTGGGAGCTTTGTAAAGCACTGGAAAGAGAAAACATGCTTAAGAAATTATATATAAATTCGCGTATCTCCGCTCTCTGATAGAAATTTCAAAATCTGGCTCCGTTAGGATATGTAAAATGAATAAGTAAGTTGAATTTTAATTTTCTACGTCATCTGGGAGTTTCGGAAAGCTTTGGAAAGTGAAGACATGCTTAGAAAATTATATAAAGACTGCGCACAAAAAATCTGTGCATACTTTCAGGCCTATAATTTTTATAATATTTTTATGATACATGAAAAAAATTAGTACCGTTAACTTGTTTACATTTGTTGTTATTCTCATTAACTATTTGCAACATTTTGTTGTAATAGCATAATTAGTTTTTCTTAAAATGAAAATTTAACAAAATTCATGCAAACGCAAAAAACAAACTTATAAACAAAACACATATCGACCATATAAAACAATTGCTAGAAGTTCAGGTGAGTTAGGAAATTAAGTTATTACAAAAAAAATTTGACTTACGTGCCAAAAGGATATTAATATTGTTTTATAACATTAAGCATCTACATACGAAATTATATTTTTCTCTTCGTTTCTTTAAATATAAATTTATTTTTTTTATTCGAATAGTTTTATTTTATCATATATCGTTATTTACCTTGACATTTTTTTTATAAATTTGTGGGTCCTCTGAGCTTTTTTTACATTAACTGTAAAGAACAAAATTCCAGGAATTTTTGGCCACATAAATTATTTAAGACATCTGTATTTAGTTTAGACTAAATACAGAATCCATTGGCGTTTTATTGTTCGGGAGATGGATCACATTCACCTATATTTGGGGGCGAATTACATTCGCCTATGTACCTCTTTTCATTTTAGATGTTCCGGGGGTCGATGGGGGAACAAAGTGTTCAGGAGCTTGATGGGATTCATAGGAGGAAAAATAATTAGGTCAGAGACAGGTGGTGGGTTTGATTTTCAATGGCCATACTAGCCATTTAAGGGTTAAAAATAAAAATAACAGACAGAAGTTCGCTGCAGAAAGTGGCAGGGAGAAAACCCGAAGTGAAGACTTCAATACCTAAATCGTCACAGCTGAGCAGGAGAGATGCAAAACTCATGAATCATAGAGGTAGAAGCGAGAAACAGAGGAGCAGAGAGAAGAAGCAGCAGGGAGAAATACACAGGGGTGTAAGAAGAGTATCATCGCATATAAAAGCGGAGAAAAAATGAAAACAAAGCAAATAAGAATGTGACGAACTAAACAAACATAAAAAAGGAGCAGCGATACCAACTATTGCCAACATAAATGCGAAGAAATGCTTGGAAAAAGTGCTAAATTTAAAAAGACTACAATTTTGTGGTACAATCGAGACAAATTTTGTGAAAAAGCGCAAAAATGATCTAAAATTAAAAATTCTTTTGAAAAGTAAAAAGAAACATATAAGCACATCCCAAAATATTAATAGCAAACTGGGTAAATTAAAATGAAGCTTATGGAGATTATTATGAACCTCGATCCAAAAATGATCAGTTGTTTCAACACTTTTCCACTCAAACAATTTTAATTATTGATGACAGTTTTTTTTAATAATAAAGTTTCTTTTTGTTAATTGTTAAGATCTCTGGATGAATTCAGGTACTAATCTTTTCACGAATATAGGGTGAACTTGGTACAAAAATTGTCTAATAAAAGGAAAAATTAAAAAAAAAACGTTCCCTATTAAAATAATTTCTCATTTTTGAAAAAAGTAAAAAAGAGCAAAAATGACTAAAAGAAAATTGTTAAAAGTGCTAAATTTGCGCTTTTTTTTAGTTTCGGGATAAAAAATATTTTTCGCGTTTTGAACTACTAAAAGCTAAACTGCGGACTAAATCTAGACCGAAAAAAGCTGAATTGGTATCACTGGAAAGGAGACAACAGAAAAAAGGAATGTTCAATGCAACAATCGCTATCGGTTCGAACCAACCGCAGGGAAAACTACAATAATACTAGTTTTAATAAATTGGACAATGTAAAGTTACAATCGATCTCTCTTTTGTGCTAGACAGTGAAATAGCTCAGACGTGGTGAGTAGACGTTTAAAGAAAAATAAAACTAACAGAACAGTGTTAGGGAAAAAAATAATAAAGTCTGTTAAATTGATTACATCAATCCACCGTATGGTATACTAATTTAAAATCAGTAAGTTTAAAACTTCAGAAAGATTTACAATCTGGTTAAAGTATTAGGAGGTACATACTGCTCAGGGCCAAGTGGTAGAATATTTTCTCGGAAATGTAAACCTGGAAAAATATAGGGACTAGAGAAACCTCAGTTTATATCTAATGTTAAAAATCAACAGGAGATATAAATTAGGAGGTGTAGATCCAGTAAGGCAACACGGAGACTTCACGGAACAGCAACGTTCTCAATAAAGAAGCTTTCAATTTGCAAGTGGCTCAATAAATAAAGGTGTTATTATTTTATGCAAGAACCGTAGACGCGACTGAGTCTTCCCCAGCTGCAAACCCCGATAAGCGGAGGTTCCTTACAAACTGATCATTAATAAAATAAAACTACCAACATTTCCTGCTTCCCTTTAAATATATATTTCTTTATTTAATAAATTTTGTGTTTTCAACAATTTAGTTTTGTTTATTGTTTTGTTTTTATACATACAAACATATTTCGCTTTTTATTTTTCATTTTTTTTTTTTATAAATCGAATATAACCAAAACAAAAAATTTGTATACCAAATATTTATTACATTTTCAAATTATACGACATTCATTTAAATTTTCAGCTGTTATTCTTCTTAAAGAAAAGATAAAGTTAATTTGAAATTTGTAAAAATTTTTTTAACCTACTTTACTGCCTGAAAATTTGTAGAGAAACCTTAAAAGTAATTTTAAGTTTACAGAGCTTATTTCCATGCTTCTTTTACTTGTGTTAGAAACTTTAGAAGAAGCAGTAAAGTAAGCTAAATAAAATTCAGTTAAATTACTTTCAAATCAGCAATTTTTCTTTTCATTTTCATCAAATAATATTTTAATAATAAATATTTATTATATATGTATATATATTTATTTTATATGTATGTATATATAATATTTTTTATACATATATGTAAATGGATATAGGTTTGTTATTGTGTATGTTTATTAAAGTTTGTATTTATGTGTTTTTTTTTTGTTCAGTTGAAATTTTATTTAAAATTAAACTTATTAACTAACATTAAGTCTTTCTATGGTTTCTATAAAAACTTTCTTCATTTTTAATGTTTTTTGGTTTTCTTCTTTTTTTATATATATTTAGTTGCAATACTTTTTTATATATTTAGTTTATTTTAAATAAATATGTATGTATTTTGTTGGTATGTATATATATATATAGTTTTAATTATATAGTCATATTTACCTCTATCAGAATTTTATGATTTTAATGATTTATTTTAAATAATCCATACAGAAATGTTATGTCTTTATTTTTTATATTATTTAAATTAATATTTTCTTTTTTAGGTTTAAGTTTAGTTTATTTTATGAAAATTTAGTTTTGGACCATTATATTTGGGTATTTTATACATTTACTTACAAAGACATTTTATTTATTTTTTTTATATGTATAAGAGTATTTATTAAATAATATATAATAAATCTTAGGAGAAGTTATATTAATATTGATAATAATTTTTATTATAAAAAGTCATTCTGAAGAAATAAAATTTCTAAAATCGAAATAATTCTTTGGCTAAAAAATTTTTCTAAAAGCCTATAGATTTTATTCATAATAAAATTTTTAATTTTTTATAGCTTTCCAGAACAAATCTTGTATTAAATTATGTTTTATACATACTTGAAATTTTATTATCGCGTCCATAGAAAAAGCTTTTTTTGTTTCAAAGTTATATGCATTCTTTGGTTAGTAAGAATATTATGAAGTAAATACATAATGTGAAATTTAGTTTTAAGAAAAATTATCATAATTCTCATTTGTTATTTTAAGCAAACGTTTCTTTCAGTCTTAAATACTTAAGTATTTTCTTCCTTATCCATAACGAAAAAAAAGTAATAATAAAATAATAATAAATAAATTTTAAATTAGAAAATTTATTTTAATTAAAGGATTTCTCTTTCAATGCATTACCAGAGTTGTTTAATTTTTTTTTTTAATCTTTCATGAAGTGCTATGCTTATGCACTACAACAAAATATAGAGTATAATAAGATAAAATATAGAGTATAATATATAGAGTATTTATTACGGCATAATGTCCTTATGTCAAAAAAAAAAAAAAAAAAAAAAACAAAAAATCGCAAATGTTGTCACCAAAATAGTAGTAGTATATATATTACATTATCTCCAAATCGATCCATCCATCAAAATATGTCCCCTAATGAAAGTGAAAATTCTCAATTTGGCAACAAATCCCTTCACCTGGCAACACTGACTCCCATAGTTTGTTGTTTGTTATCAAAGAATACAAAGAAAAGAAACTGGCTCAATTTCCTTTCAATTTCCTATTCTTAAACTTATGGAAATTAGTGTTGCCAGGTCAGGGGATTTGTCGCCAAATTGAGAATAATTTTTATTATTTAGGACGGGAAATAGAGCAAGAGGGTTAAAAGCTCCCGGGTTTCTTAAAATTTGGCATGCAGATACTGTAACATGTGGAAGGAACTTAAAGATTTATATTTATATAAATAGGGAAAAATGGGTAAAAGCTCCCCCTACCCATGTCTTCTTAATTAATTATCCGATGATAGTTTCAAGTATTGAAGGAACTAAAGGCTATAATTTTTTACATTTGGCGCGTAAAAGAAAGCAAAAAAAGGTAAAAGCACGCCCACCCATCCCCACACATTACAATACATTCGTTATTTTTACTTAAAAACCAAAATATTCACTAGAAATAAGTTATATGGCAAAACAACGTTTGGCAGGTTAGCTAATATATATATATATAGGGGGAGCTTTTACCCGATTTTCCCTATTTATATATATGTAACACTAATTCCCATAGCTTAAGTTTAAGAATAGGAAATAGAGCCAGTTTCTTTTCTTTGTATTCTTTGATAGCAAACAACAAATAAACTTAAACTATGGGAATTAGTGTTGCCAGGTGAGGGGATTTGTCATCAAATTGAGAATTTTCTCTTTCATAATTTTTATTATTTAGGACGGGAAATAGAGCAAGAGGATAAAAGCTTCCGGGTTTCTTAAAATTTGGCATGCAGACACTGTAACATGTGGAAGGAACTTAAAAATATACATTTATATAAATAGGGAAAAACGGGTAAAAGAAAAAAAGATTTGAAAATAAAAAATATAAAAAAAAACGCAATTGTGTGTAAAGTAAAAGCAGTAGCATTTTAGGCAACGACTCAAAATCTCTATCCAACCGTGGGCAATTTTACAAAAAATTTATTATGTCTGATTGTGAAAAACATTCTCAAGTTCAAACTACTAACCCGAATTAAATTGAATTCACCTAGGTTGTTTGTTGTTTTCTTAAACAGTTTGCTATTTGAAATCTGCCGAATCGGTTAAGTATAAAAAATTTATAGACCGAAATCTGGACCAGCCTATGAAAAATTTAGATTTTTTTATCTTTTCTGAAATATCCAAGAACTCATGGGGCCCCCTACAAGGCTCCTAGCCAATTACTAATAAATTTCCAGAAGTTAGATTGCTATATCAGTCCGTATGTCTGTCTGTTCAAAACACGTTAGGACTCTTCGATAAGGTTTGTTTGCTATTTAAAATGGCCAAAATCAATTTTTTTTTTTAAAAAAGCTATGAGCTAAATAGGTAGAGGAAAGTAGGGTAATATGGCATATGGAGTAATGAAGAAATTTTTTATTTTTTCGCGCATTTTTTTTTTTTTTTTCACTACATTTCTAAATTATCGATGAATACAAAATTAGATATTTTATTTTACACTTATTTCAATTACAAATAGTTTTTGTCCCAAAAACATAAGGCTTTTTCAGATCTTTGGAGGATTGGAGGATTGTGGTAAAACTACATTGGGGTAAAGTGGGTTATATAATTTAGAAAATTTCCACCCATTTTTTGCAAGTTTGCTGAAAACAGGTCAGTTTAAATATGCAAAAAAAAAAAAAAGAATAAAAAAATAAAATATGCGCTTGAAGAAGCATGAAAAAATTGGATAATATACAGAGAAATATGCATAGAAAAAAAGACAAATTAATGTGTTCTTATATAAGTATGTGTAAATATACATTTTTTAACTTAAAATTTCTGATAGTTTTAGATTTTTTATACAAAATAAAAATATATAAAATATATTCGCAAATAAAATTTGATAGTCATATTCGATACGTATGAACTTTTTTCTTTAGATTATGTACGAAGTCTTAAAAAAAATTTACAAAATTATTTATGCAGATAGCGTACAGACAGTAATATACAAAAGCTTACTTTCAAGTGTAAAGCTTGAAAAACTTGCCCTGATAATAAATAATTGTATTTCTTATTGTTTTTAACTCAATGATTTGAACAGATCAGAAGTGTGATGCTTTAATAAAAGCAATAGAGCATATGAAAATTGGAAATAACAAATTCCTAAAACTAACATGTACATGTACATGTAATTTAGCTTATTAAAGGAGGAAAATCTGGATTCAAAAATCGCAGAAATGCTGGATGCTCTAGGTATGATGAAACTCATGCAAATGATCTGTACATTTAAAATATGCGAAAATTATAACAATTTATTACACATTTGAGTTAGACTATTCCAAATGGGGGCTAGGTGAAATAATGGACCGATCACAATCAATTTCAATAGGTTGCGTCCTGTGCTTTGTGCACAAGGTTTATATGGAAAGCCAACCAGCCATCCAGTTAGCCATCCAGCCAGACAGACGGACGTCGTTAGATCGATTTCAAAAGCAATTCTGAGTCGATTGGTCTTTTTTTTTTATAAATTTTGCTTTACTATTATTATTTTTATCACATACTTGAATTTTGATATTCCATTGATCTTGTAAATACAAAAATCTTTTAAAAATATTTAATCAACACTAAATAAACTTAAATTTTGGCATTTTTACTATGTTCCACTTTACACCAACATTTCCCATTTTACCCCCAAAAATGGTTGATTTGAAAAACGCAGAAGAACAGTACCAAAGGACAAATTAATTTTATTATTTTTATGCAAAACCTTAGACAATAATCTATTCTATATAAAAGATCCACTACAGGGTTTAAAAGATTATTGGTTGGAATTTTATTAAAGTTACTCGTAGATTAAAATATGCTTCACTTGACCCCAATCTATAAAAATCTATAAAAAGTTTGAGTCCGCCGTAACTTCAGTTCATCTTTTTTACACCAATATTTCTTAAACAAATACATGTACCACAATAAAATTTCGTACAAATAATTCAAGAATCGATATAAATCCGGAAACCAAAAATAAGCATGATCCGCATACTTTACCATACACTTCCCATATAAAGTAAAGTGTTAAATTAGGGTGGCTCAAAGAAGTTGAAGATAATGGGTTTAATAAAATATACCATTCTTACTTGGTTTTTATAAAATGCTTTGCGATATGTTTTCATAAAGACTTTCTGTTTAAAAGGACCATAAAATCATACAAAATTTCCTTAAAATCAAGAGAATAAGAAAACTAATAAAATCTATAAAATAATTTTAAATTCACTATTTTTTAGCCTTTTAAAAGAACCGAAATCTATAATATCAAATGCGACTAAAAGTTTTGACTTTTCTGTTTTTACGAACTTAAAATATTTGTGCTTTAAATACTATTGCAAAATATTAAAAAAAAAAAAAAATATTTTTGTTATTATTATTGTTATTGCTGTTTTGTGTTTGTAATTTAAAGTGTAAATATTTTTATTATAAATATATTTATGTATAAGTTATATTGTATTTAATATGCTCTAATAGATACTAATAAATTGAATAAATAGTAGATATATTATTTTATAAAAATATTTCCAAAAATAAGCTGATAAAAAGACAAGATATTTATTGTTTTTTTTTTTTGAGTCTTAAGATAGATATTAGCTGAGACAACAGAAAAAATAAAGAAAAAAATGTGATTGTTTCAGGATAGTTTTTAAAAAGATATTATGGTAGAAGAGCCATTAGAGTCGCCTTGTATAAAGTAGAACTGCAAATGTCTTGGGACATGTATAAATTTTTTGTAGAAGTTGTGTTAGAATACTTTCGTTTATAGGGAACTCAGCAGTTTCAGGCTGCTGTATCGAACTAGTTAGTTAACTGACTGCATTAGGGTACCACTAGTTACTTTGTTAACTACGCGCAGTGGTTCCAAAACTCTTTTTTTGGAAATAAGTCTATAAATTGTCTACCGTAGGAAATATATGAATAAAATTTTACCTGTCCCATGACGAGGTGTTTTCGAGCTGATTTGAAGGAGCACACTAATTCATTTATGATTTGACAGAAAAATAAAATTTTACATATAGATACTTTCTTGTAAATTCCTATAAAAAATACCATTTCTTCCTTTAGTTTAAGAGATATGTAGGTCGAAATAAAGTTTTCACTCATTTTCAGCCTCGTTTTTTTTAGATTCTTATAACTCAATATTGGCCGTAAATTTCTTTTAAAATATTCATTGGATTCCTTACAAAATTCTAACTAATATTGCTGCAAGAATCGTATAAATTTTTAGATAAGATAAAAAGTTATATTAATCTGAAGGTAAAGTTTAAAAAATTGTGGAAATATTATTTTTCTTATAAAATTTATTTTATATATATATATATATATATATTTTTTTTTTTTTTTGTTCTACCCCATATGAACTGGTTAATGTCCAAAATGGCGAGACATTCAAACCTGCAGCTGGTCTTCTTCGAGGTGAGGATACGGACCAACTGGTTGGAGTACCGCTTCCGGTCTGCAGATCAATAATTCTTCGGAACTTATCGAGGCAACCTCGAGCCAAATATGACTCCATTATAATGAATCTCGATCTAATTTCATCATGGGACTACCGAGGCATCGGCTAAGAATTCTGGTAGCCGTTGTCACAGGGCACTGGATTTTAACGACTGTTGTAGAAATTGTCGAGATGAAGAAGAGGAGGAAACGGTGGAACATCTTTTATGCCACTATCCCACTCTTACTGAAATTAGGACTGCTAATTTTGGCATTCTAAGCATGTATTATCAGATCTCTCTGATATTGACATGATTGATGGATCAATTTTTTCATACATGGTTCGTTTCGAACGCTGTTATGGACACGTGGGTTAGCAAGACATGATCCCTAAGGGTTTCACAACGGGACCAAATTGGACCCAAGACAGCTGCCCTTACAAGCTAACCTAACCTATAATTTTTTTAATGTTTACAAAAGGAACCTAAATGTAGATGTGTGTAAAGTAAACCCGAAGGCGCTTGGGGCAATGGTCTCCCCACAATCCCTATCCAAACTTTGTGAATTTTTCACAATTTTTTAAATTTCTTTTGTAAAATTCTCAAATCGCAAAGCTGGGATTAGAAAAAAAAATCATGTTAGTTAAATATCTCCATATTTTTTGACGGGCGCCTCTTATAACGACAGTGTGACCATTTGAATGGAAAAAGTCAATTTTTAAAACACGTTTTTTTCGAGTAGGGATATTTGGTATTTTGGTACAAAACAGTGGGTGTGTTTTTAATTCCCTGATTTTAAGCAAGTCTATCTATATTGTGTCAAAACTTCATGTGACTATTTCCACTCGTTTAAATTTATATTAGGTCTAAATATTAACATCATTTCTAAACATTTAAATTTAAAGTTCTTCATGTCATAGTTTGAAGAAACAGAAAACAAATTTTTTAAGTTAAAAAAAATATTGCTGCCTTTTTTTAAAAAAAAAAAACAAAAAATGTGTCTTTTTTTTAAAGTTTCAACTTCGGATTAATATAACTTTTTATTTAATCTATATATTTATACGATTCTTGCAGCAATATTATTTAGAATCCGAATCCGATGAATATTTAAAAAAATTAAGGCCAATATTGGGCCCGCCAAATCTAAAACTGAAACAGATAACTCACACATGAAAGTATATTTTTTGTAGGGATTAATAAGGACTATCCAAATGTAAAATTTTTTTCTGTCAAATCATAAATGAATTTTTTGCGATTTTTTAAAGAAATTGCATACCGAGATGACCAACTTTAGAGGTCTACCCACTGGCCCCTGACCCGCTAGTAATCAGCGCTCCTTCAAATCAACTCGAAAACACCTCCCTTCTGGCCAGGTGAAATTTTTTAATTGAGATATTTCCAACGGTTCACAAGTTACAGAATTATTTAAAAAAAAGTTTTGAAACAACTGTGCTACGTGACTAGCAACTTTAACATGAGCATGTCTTAGGAGGAAGTCTATTGTTACCTCCACGACTATATGGTGACATTTTTGCATACACAATCACCTCCACGGCTACGAAGTGGCACTTTTGTGCACACACACAATAATTTTATTGGTTACAATGAGTTAGTAAAAATTTTTTGTTATATTCTTTTCGACTTCTTCCCGCTTACCATAGGGTCAGTAAAGTATCAATCGTCACCTCCACGCTTATAAAGGGTCGGTATAGTTTTAGTTTGCTTAACGATCATTCACAAAATGTACGTGTTAACCTACAGTGGCTCACAGCTTATTTCGTGTTTTGAATGTCCAATGAAATTTGAGTTGATAACGTTCTTATTTAATGCAATAAATAGAACGAAATATATATTTTTTGTAAGTAGTATTATCATTTTTTATAATTACAATAAAACAACATCATAATAATTTAATAATTAACAAAATTAGGAACATTATCATAATACATATAAAGAAAAAATAACTTTACAGCTTATTTCGCTATTGCAAAAAATTACTCAATTATTCAAAAAATAAAAATTTGAATAGAATGGAGTAAGAGACAATTTGCTACTAATGATGTTTAGAAGTTGTAAAGTGTTTATCAGTAGTATTTTTAACATGGGTCGTCTAACATCTATAGAAAAGCGTGGATTTGTTGCTACGCATTTAAAAAAAATGGGCAAACACAAAAACAAATTGCGTTGACGAGATATATTATCCAACGACATGCTCTCGAGGGTAGAGAACTGCATCTATAGGGTACATTAAAGTAAGCATACGAATAAGCTCTGAGCCACTATATATCTGCACAAATTCCTACTAAATTTTATTGAAATTGTATTTAAGATTCAGCTGCTGCAAGGGATTATGCTGAAATCGTTTTATGACTCCACAAATAAACTGACACTCTGGATAGTAAAAGTCTAGCATTATTAGTATCGAACGAATGTATTAAAACTATTGATTGGTCTTTGACCTCTTTATAAAACTGATATAGTTGTAGATTAAATTATAAATAGAATTATTTTAGGTAAAATATAAATTAAATTTATAGCTGTGAAGTACATACTTATTTTTTTAATCTTCCACAGTGGGTGGTGAATGTTTTGTTTTAGAATTATCTGGTTTGTGGAAAATTTTCTTATAAAGTATTTTTTTTTCTATACATACATATATACTCCGTGTTACATTCATGTTTCATTTGATATATATATATATTATTTAAGATATTTGTTTACAAAAGTTATGTAATAATTTCACAAAAATATACAGTTTGATGCTATATATATGAATAAATTTTTCTGTTTAGGTTTTCTTTCGAATTTATCAATATAAAATATATGTAAGTTAAAGTTTTTTTTTTCAACTGAGTCTATTTTATCTTTTCTAACCGCCCGTATTGGAGACACCACATTTTGAACGCAAAATAGCAGCTAATCTTTGGGTCAAAGGTTCTGTGGGTGATTCTGAGTCACTGCATGATGTTGAGGGAACTTTATTGCCATTACTGACATCCAAATCGTTTGTATGTAAATCTTTGGGAAAATGTAAACTTGCAGGCACAATGTCATCTTCTTCCTCAAGCAAAAGACTCGAATATGAATGTGTTGTATTGTCACTGCGACTGCTGACCTTGCCACCACTAGATGAGTTACGTGATGAGTTTGAAATGTTAATTGCTGCATCAGCACCACAAGCATTAGCCGATGAGACATCCAAATCTAAAACATCACCTACAAGTATTTGTTGTTCATCAACGGGTAAATCATCACCACTACTACTCATAATATCATCCTCGTCGTCTTCGTCTTCATCATCGTCTTCATCGTCATCCTCATCATCCTCGTCATCTTCGCAGTCATCTCCATCATCGTCATCATCTTCTACATCTTCGTCACTTAAACTGGCATCTATTGAACCACAGCCTTCCTCTTCGTCCCCTTCCACTTCATCTTCTTCTTCAACATCAGCACCACTACTACTGCTGCTAACATTAGAATTAGGATCATTTCTATTTGTGCTCTTTACAGCACTAGCATTAGCCGCCAGCCCAACAGCCTCTTTAATATGTCTCAAATATTGTTCATCATGTTCATCACTTTCTCCAGCCGAGGGATCTGATGATGGTGCTTCCAGTATTAGTTCTGGTGATGATGATTTATTATAGTTTTCATCACTGTCACTTGATGTATTCATACCTGTGCAATTGAAGGAAATATATAATTGATGTAGCTTAAGAAAATTTAAAAATGTTTTAAGAAGTTTTTTAAAAATTAGTTAAAGTTAAAGTACTTCTGAAAATTCTTCTTCATTGCAACAATAGTAACTCTAAACTATTTTTTTCAGAACTCGTTAACTATTATTACTTTTCTTCTGGGTATACTTACCACGCAATTTGTCCAATATCAGGGGATAAAACTCTTTTGCGGTTGAATTATCTGGTTCATATTGTAAAACTTTAATGTAAAAAAAATAGTATTTTATTTATTTTTAAATATTAAATAGTATTTTATTTATTAATTAAAAGTTTTAAATTTTTAAGAAAAAATGTTAATAACACGCTGTTACAGTGAAAAATCACTCGAGAAATGACATAGAGTAGGTTATAGGTAGGGTTTTTAATTTTCCGACATTTTTCAATTTCCAGGAATCTGGATTTTATTTAAAGCATTCCCGGGAATTCCCGGATATTCAGAAAAAATACAATATTATTTAAAAAGCTTGGAAGCTAAACAAAAAAGCTATAATTTATACATAATTAGCATTATTTTGTAGTCGATTCTTCCCATCAAGTACCACCTGTTAATAGACTACTGTCAAACTTTGAGCAAGTGTTGTCATTTACTTTGCGTTTAACAGCTGTTCAAAACATACAACTTCGTGTATTTTTGTAAAATTGGAAAAAAGGGAATTTCAAGTGCTCATTAAACATTATTTTTTGCGAAAAAAGAAAACCGTCAATCAAACCAAGGAAAAGTTCGATAAATACTATGGGGACTCTGCACCATCGATTTCAATGGTAAAAAAGTGGTTTACTGACTTTTGTTGTGGTCGCACAAGTACAAATGACGCTGAACGTTCTGGGCGGCCAATTGAGGTCAGTATACCCGAAAATGTCGAAAAAATCCACGATATGGTGTTGGCCGACCGAAGAGTAAAAGTGCGTGAGATTGTTGATGCCATAGGCATTTTATATAGCAGTGTGGTTTCTATTTTAAATGATCAGCTGGGTTTAAGAAAGTTGTCTGCAATATGGGTGTCGCGTTTGCTCTCAATTGACCATAAGCGTAAACGTGTGTCAACTTTAAAGGATTATTTGGAGTTGTTTAATCGCAATCCGAATGAGTTTTTGCGACATTTTGTAACTGTGGATGAAGCATGGATTCATTACTGTACTCCGGAGACCAAACAGCAGTCTAAACAATGGGTTTCTGCGGGTGAACCTGCTCTGAAGAAGGCCAAGGTAAGTTTGTCGGCCAATAAGGTGATGGCAATAGTTTTTTGGGATGCCAGCGGGGTAATCCACATCGATTACTTTTGAAAGGGAAAAACAATAAATATCAAATATTAAACCAAATTATTAGACCGATTTAATGAGAATTTAAAAAGAAAACGACCTCGTATGGCCAAGAAAAAAGTTCTTTTTCATCAAGACAATGCACGGGTGAACACGTGTGCAGTCAACAACTCAATGAATAGGTACCTCATCCGCCATATTCTTCAGATTTAACCCCTAGTGACTACTTCCTATTTCCAAAGAAATAGCTCGATGGAAAGAGATTCAGCTCCATAGATGAAATTATTGACCAAACAAATGCCTATTTTAAGGACCTTTTTTACGCAAAGTAAATGACGACACTTGCTCAAAATTTGACAGTAGTTTACTAACAGGTGGAGATTGATGGGAGTAGTGTTGCATTTTATATAACTACGAGGGAAGTTAGAAAAGTCACGGACTTACATTAACTCACATTAGATCGTTTTCCAAGTGGAAATAAAAAGTGACATTTTGTAACAGCGTGTAATTTTTTTGTGTACTTACTCAGTTTGCAATATTTTAAAGCTTTCTTGTAATCCTTGAGCATGACGGCAGAGAGAAACTGTCGAATAAATGAAAATAAAAATATAATAATGAATATAAACAGTTTAAAGGGTTAATACATTCAACTGTGTCGAATTTTCTTTATAAATTGTTATAATTTAAAAAATTGTACTTTTTTTCTATTATATATCATAAAATTGGTAATAATATGAATAAAATAAGCCTTGTATCATCAAAATTTAGGTACAAATCTTGATTTTATTCACAATTAAATGAAAATACCCATGTATATATAAGGGATGATTTTTCTGTCTACCAATAATAATTAAATGAAATTAAATAATAATTTTAATTCATATAAATATAAAATGATATATGACCTTTGAATTTTAATACCTCTAGAATTTAAAATATGACTTTGGAGGTCCTTCCTATTACTTATTATTGTACTTTTTTTTCTTATGATAAAAGATCGTGTTTAATGTTTTCTTTTTCGAAATGGTAATTCTATTTAAAATGTTACTTTCCAATAAGCAAAAGAATTTCAAAAATTCAAGCCTTGGAAAATTTTGCTGGAATCCAACATGAATTCAAATATAAAAATATTTCAAACATTGAAAAAATTCAAAATTTTCGAGTAAAATTAATTTGATTTGAATTTAAATTTCCTTTTTACTGGAGAACGCTATTGAATTAAAGTGTAATACAAGTTTAATTCAATGCTTGGCACTGGATTCAAGGCTTGAAATACATCTAGTTTCAACTTGAATTCCAGCAAAAATACTTATTGGGTTATCTGAAAAATTAAATTTCAAATTAAATACATAAATGTGTAATTTTGAATTGGCGCACATTGCTTTGTCTGTCCCATAGACTAAAAACCAAATAAAGACATTTTCCAAATTATGTTGAAATATACATTTTTACAAAGGTAACAATTAGAGTAACCAATTATTTGGGGTTTCATATCAATCGGTTAATTCGACTAATAATTATTCGAGCTAAAAACTTTTTTATTTAATAACCGATTAATACCAAATTATTCGATTAACCGATTAGTAATACATGCAAAACACAAAAATAACAATTACAGTATTTAATCTATTAAAATAATTTTTTGACCTAAAGCTATAAAATATTCTCCTAATTCGGCTTTATTTAATGAATCAGTTATAAGAGAGTTATATAAAACTCTCTTATAATTCTCTTAACATAAAAACCAAAATTATTATTAGTATTTTTCAAAACTTCTTTTGTCACAAATTTAAGTATTCATGAAGTTATAATCATATCGCATTTTATTAAAAATTCTATTCTAACAGAAAAAGATGAATTTAACATAGGCTTGTCATTGGAAAATGTTCTCTTTTTTGATACCTATTCACTGAGAAGGAAATCATGTTCACGATTTCATGCAAAATTGCAATGAACATTAAAATTCTTTTTTTATCGGCGCAATTAAATAAATTTTAATTTTTATAAAAGGAAACATATTGTTTTTTTTTTAATTAAAAAATTATGTATAACATTAATTTTCATTTGTTTAAAACAGTTCTTTTTAGTAACAAGTATTTTCAGAAATAACCGAATGTCTCTTTTTAGTAATATTTTTGGATGCTCTTTGTATTACTTCTTAAGCACAACGTATACTTATTAAAACTTTGGAAGTGATCAATAAGTACTTCCCTAATAATGACTTATTTATTTTTGCTGACATATAACAGACATTATGTAGTTGACATAAATTTATCTTAAAAATAAAAAAAGAATGTTCTAAATTTATAAGTCCAGAAAACTCAATCTCGGTTAATCGGCTATTTGACACAAATTATTGAGTTTATTCGTTATACGAAAATAGACAATTTTAAATTATTTGAACAGTTAATCGAACAAAATTAATCGGATAACCGAATGACGGTTAATTGATTGGATACCCTAGTAACAATGTAACTCATATAATTTTAAAATAATTTTTATGAATAATTATTTTTGTGGCTACGAGAGGGCACTAAAGTAAGAAAATTAAAAGCGAATATTAATGAACAAAAGAGGTAGTTTTAAATTGTTTCAGGAATTTTTTTGTTTTTAAATTCATTTTTTGATCATTTTTTTTCAAATATTTCGGTATATATGTAAATTAAAACTATTACTATTTTTTAAGTATAATGCTTTAAATATATATTTTTGCTTAAATTTACACATATATTTTATTTAAAATATAAAAATTACTTAAATTTGACGAAGGATATAAAAAAATTATAACATTTAAAAAAAATTATATATATTTTTTTCACTATTTATGTAATTTTTTACACTCATTTAACATATTAGAAATAGTGCCTATATTTTGCCACAACTTTAAAAAGATCTTAAATTGAAAAAGTGTATGATTTCCTGCTTTTACTTCAATTTCCAAGAACTCTTAATGTACGTTAACATTAAGAGTTCTTGGAAATTTATTCTGTTAAATTGAAATAAAAAATTAATTAAAATTATTTCGTCATTTAAAAGAAACAATTAAGACAGGGAAAATATAATTTTTGGACTCAATTTAGTACGTTCAAAAGATGGTGCTAATTATAGAGCATTTTTTAATTTTATATAAAAATTACACGAGTTCAATAAAGTATTAAAAATAATGATACAAATTTGTTTGATTAATTCTGCAATTTATTATTATCTTTTAGTATATAAAAGAAGCATTACTTGCTATTTTTTGCCACAACTAAAAGAAAATAATTTTAAAAATTTCTTAATTTCTTTTGATCAAAAAATCGATTTTCATTTTTGGCATTTTTGGCCGGAATTTAACACCGTGCACTGTACTCAAGATATGTTCTGTGACTTTATGAAAGTATGATAGTACTTAAATGCCAAATCATGTCCATTTCTATTCCAAATGGTTGCTGATGTTTTTGCTAAACAATAAATAGAGAACTAAACCTAAACTCATTTGTAAGTGTAGAGTTTTTTGTGCGTAGCACACTGGTCAAAAATCCATTTTTTTTTGGCAGAAATTCCAAAATAATAAATTAAGAAATTGGAAAAAGTGAATGTGTTTTATAAATGATAACAGACCAAGCAATCAAGAACATATATTAAAAATATGTAGCAACGCTGACAGTTTAGTAGGGTATTAAAGTAGGCAGTTTAATATTATTTTTTTCATTTAATAAAAATGACGCTAGAATTTTAAAATCTGCATCACATAACCCGAAAAATATATAGCAATGTTGTAAAATGTAAATTGTAGCCTAGGAAATGTATTTTAAGACCTTCATTTAAAATTTTATAAAAGTCGTGCGTTTGTCCTTATTTTTGAGTTTTGTGGTCATATGGGTTGTTTATCAAGATAACCTTTATAGGTCGAAAAGTTATGTTTTGACATGAACTTGCATGAATGTAAAAACGTGGAAATGTTTGCCAAAGTGTCTATTTTATGTAGAAATTTAGACAGCTCCAGAATTTTCTGTTAAACTCTTGCCATTGTCAATTTTCTCTTCTTTAAATTTTTGGCAAACTTAAGCGGAAATTTTTTGTTTTTCATAAACAAGTTGGAGAAAATATTATGTTCTTACCTATTGGGTAGTTTCAATAATCGATTAAAACCTAAAAACTTAAACAATAATTAAAATAAAACCAAAAGCAAACAAGTAAATATCATATTTATAAAATATATCTGCTGTAGTAAAAATACGTATTATAGAGGTTTAAGCAAAAATTCTAAAAATCGGTTTTAATAAATATTATTGTTAATTTTAGATACAATTACTATACCCAGGAAAAACTTTTTGGTTCTCGGTAATGGCAACTACTTATTAAAGTAGTTTCTTGGTAATGAGGCCTACTCTATATTACATAAATAAGTACTCAATAGTATAATGGCACAGTAATATTGCAATCACGTGGATCAGTTGTCTTGTTCATTGGTTCAACCCCATTCTGATGCTGTCTAATGCCTAAAAAGATGTTTTAAACTAAAAACTAAAAAGAGCTTAGGAAACTAAGTGCGAGATGATCTACTGAGTAAGACGTTAGTTATTAAAAAAGTATGGTCAATTTGTTTACCAAGTTCAAATCTCACTGACGGCAGCTTTTTTTATTTTCTATTTTCGTTTAGGTATATATCAGAGCTGTAAATGAATTTTTCTTTTTGGAATGCATTCGGGTGTCATTTATGCACTGAAGCAAATCAGCAAATTTTGAATTAATTCTTTTCACACAAAAAAATGAATTGAATGAAATTTGAATCAATTCAAATGAATTTCGTAAAAATAAATTGCAATTCATTTCTAATTAAAATGAATTTGTCAAATGAATTGCAATTCGTTCCCAATTCAAATGAATTTGTAGAATGAATGGAAATTCGTTTATAATTCAAATTAATTTGTCAGAGTGAATTGCAATTCATTTCCAATTCATTTGAATTGAATTGATTTTGAATTAATTCAAAAAAACTTAAATTTTTATTTTTATCAAATTTCCATTTTTTCATTCCCCATAGATCTGCTCTTGAATTTGTTTGATTGGAACTCATTTTTGATTTCACTCATTTGAATTGCAATTCATTGTTTTAATTCATTTGAATGAATTCAAAATCAATTCAATTCGAACGAATTGGAAATGAATTGTAATTCACTTTAACAAATTCATTTGAATTGAAAACGAATTGAAACTCATTCTACAAATTCATTTGAATTGAAAACGAATTGAAACTCATTCTACAAATTCATTTGAATTGACAACGAAATGAAATTCATTTCTGCCTAATTCTTTTGAATTGATTTAAACTTCATTCAATTCCGAATTCCGAATTAAAATTAAAAAAGAATGATTCATTTACAGCTCTGGTATATATCTTTGAGTACCCTATTCCTAAAGTCTAAAAATAACCATGAATTTGTGGACAACTTGAACAAATATAACTAATTACTCAGGCAAAAAATAAGTAATTTATTTTTGTTTCCAATTATACCTCAGCTTACTAGGAGAGCAAAGTTTTTCCGGGAATGATTCTTAAATTTTTGACCAGTGTGCATAGAGGAAAAAATGAAAAAGCAGTTACTGATACAAAATTGAAATTTTTTTCTCTAAATGTTATTTTAAGAAATGAAAACGGCAAAAATATTCTATATCATAAAGTTGGTAATAATATGAATAAAATAAGCCATGTATCATCAAAATTTATGTATAAATCCTGATTTTATTCACAATTAAATGAAAATACCCATGTATATATAAGGGAGGATTTTTCTGCCTACCAGTAAGAATTAAATGAAATTAAATAATAATTTTAATTCAAATAAATATATAATTAAAATTATATATGACCTTTGAACTTTAATACCTCTAGAATTTAAAATATGACTAGAGGTCCTTCCTATTACTTATTTTTTAAATTTATTTAAATATTGTTTTTTTTTTTAAACTATTCTTACCTCTGCCAAAAATTCGGTTGGTGCTGATATGCTTTCGTCGGCATCTGTATACTCTGATAGACTTTGACTGAGATCTTCATTTGATACGGAATTTGGTAATTGTACGCCACCCACACATGCTGCAGCAGCAGCTGATGCAGCTGCTGTTGCTGCATTTGATGCGGCTGCCATAATATTATTGATATTATTTGTATTACAATTATTATTATTGTTAATGTTATTATTGTTATTGTGATTATTGTTGATGCCGTTGGAAATGTTGTTGTTATTGTTGTTGCTGGTACTGTTGTTATTATTTTGAATATTTTTATTATTTATTGCTCTGCTGACTGATGCGGCTATTGCTGCTGCTGACGACGACGTAGTAGTAGTAGAAGTTACATATCCACCATTGCCATTCGATTCATCCATAAAAAGTAACTAGAATACAGAGAAGAAAATTTGTATGAACACTTAAATTCATAAAATTATGCATTAAGCAGAAAAATGGACAAATATTTATTTATTTTCTTTGAATAATTTATTGAATTACATTCATTCGGTTCGGCTGAATTTCATAAACACTTTGTGGCGAAATGTAACAAAAAAAAAAAAATCTTAATAAAATTTTTAAATTTTGTACTTTATTAACATTGGTCTATATTTTTAATTTATTATACTAGCTGTCGAGAAGCCTTGGCGAAATAATTAATACAGACCGACATTTACAAGGACTCTTTGGGCATTAGATTTTCTTTCTATCTACTTTAAACTTATGTGTTGCACTGAAACAGTTTATTTAAAAAATCACATCAATCTCTAGAAATAAATCCTAATACTTAAGAGTTGCTTTCATCTTTCACAAATTGAATTATCAATGTTATTTGTTTTACTTAAAATTTTTGTTTCAAACTTACATTCGACATGTTTCTTGGAAAGTGTGTTTTTTGTTTTGAACTCTAAATAGTCGTTAAGACATTCGGTTGCACACGCAAAAACACTTGCATGGGGAGAAGAAAGACTGCTGTTGTTGTTGATTCTTGTGATATTTGCAGCTTTTCCCGTTTAACACTTCCGCTAAATTGATTTTTTTCTTGTTTTTTTTTGTTTTATTTTATTTTTCTTCCGCTTTCTTTCCTTTTTTCTTTATATTTAATGCCACTGAAGACTAATTTAATGCTTGAATATCCTTAAAAGGATTTATTTGTGCTCTATATACGATACAATTTGTTGAGTGTTATTTTTTATTTTTCTCGATTCGTTTTCGTTATAGTTTGTTGCTATTTTCTTTATTTTATTGTTGTTGCTGTTGTTTATTAGTGTTGAGTGGTAATATAATTCAGTTCTTACTTCTGGACAGATACAGGTTTCATAAGATTGTCTAAAAGAGAAAGGAAAACAAAAGGGAAAAGGTGAAATGTAATAAAAATGATTTAATAATTTGATTTTTACATAAGATTTATAATTATAGGTAAGAAGTAGAAAGTTTAGTCTTTTTATAACAGTACAGTGTAGTCTATAGTCTAGTCTATAGTCTAGCCTATAGTCTAGTCTATAGTCTAGTCTATGGTCTAGTCTATAGTCTAGTCTAATAGTCTAGTCTATAGTCTAGTCTATAGCCTAGCCTATAGTCTAGTATATAGTCTAGTCTATGGTCTAGTCTATAGTCTAGTCTATAGTCTAGTCTATAGCCTAGCCTATAGTCTAGTATATAGTCTAGTCTATGGTCTAGTCTATAGTCTAGTCTATAGTCTAGTCTATAGCCTAGCCTATAGTCTAGTATATAGTCTAGTCTATGGTCTAGTCTATAGTCTAGTCTATAGTCTAGTCTATAGCCTAGTCTATAGTCTAGTCTATAGCCTAGTCTATAGTCTAGTCTATAGCCTAGTCTATAGTCTAGTTTATAGTCTAGTCTATAGTCTAGTCTATAGTCTAGTTTATAGTCTAGCCTATTAGAATATAGTCTAGACTATAGTCTAATATATAGTCTAGACTATTCTACATTATAGTTTATAGTCTAACCTATAGTCTATTCTATAGTCTCTTCTATAGTCTATTCTATATCTAGCCTATAGTCTATTCTGTAGTCTAATCTATAGTCTAGCCTATAGTCTAATCTATAGTCTAGCCTATAGTCTAGTCTATAGTCTAGTCTATGGTCTAGTCTAATAGTCTAGTCTATAGTCTAGTCTATAGCCTAGCCTATAGTCTAGTCTATAGTCTAGTCTATGGTCTAGTCTAATAGTCTAGTCTATAGTCTAGTCTATAGCCTAGCCTATAGTCTAGTATATAGTCTAGTCTATGGTCTAGTATATAGTCTAGTCTATGGTCTAGTCTATAGTCTAGTCTATGGTCTAGTCTATAGTCTAGTCTATAGTCTAGTCTATAGTCTAGTCTATAGCCTAGCCTATAGTCTAGTCTATAGCCTAGTCTATAGTCTAGTCTATAGCCTAGTCTATAGTCTAGTCTATAGCCTAGTCTATAGTCTAGTTTATAGTCTAGTCTATAGTCTAGTCTATAGTCTAGTTTATAGTCTAGTCTATAGTCTAGTCTGCTCTATAGCCTAGTCTATAATCTAGTCTATAGTCTAGCCTATATTCTAGTCTATGGTCTAGTCTATAGTCTAGTCTATAGTCTAGTCTATAGCCTAGCCTATAGTCTAGTCTATAGCCTAGTCTATAGTCTAGTCTATAGCCTAGTCTATAGTCTAGTCTATAGCCTAGTCTATGGTCTAGTCTATAGTCTAGTCTAATAGTCTAGTCTATAGTCTAGTCTATAGCCTAGCCTATAGTCTAGTATATAGTCTAGTCTATGGTCTAGTCTATAGTCTAGTCTATAGTCTAGTCTATAGCCTAGCCTATAGTCTAGTATATAGTCTAGTCTATGGTCTAGTCTATAGTCTAGTCTATGGTCTAGTCTATAGTCTAGTCTATAGTCTAGTCTATAGCCTAGTCTATAGTCTAGTCTATAGCCTAGTCTATAGTCTAGTCTATAGCCTAGTCTATAGTCTAGTCTATAGCCTAGTCTATAGTCTAGTTTATAGTCTAGTCTATAGTCTAGTCTATAGTCTAGTTTATAGTCTAGTCTATAGTCTAGTCTGCTCTATAGCCTAGTCTATAATCTAGCCTATATTCTAGTCTATAGTCTAGACTATAGTCTAATATATAGTCTAGACTATTCTACATTATAGTTTATAGTCTAACCTATAGACTATTCTATAGTCTCTTGTATAGTCTATTCTATATCTAGCCAATAGTCTATTCTGTAGTCTAATCTATAGTCTAGCCTATAGTCTTATCTATAGTCTAGCCTATAGTCTAATCTATAGTCTAGCCTATAGTCTAATCTATAGTCTAGCCTATAGTCTAATCTATAGTCTAGCCTATAGTCTAATCTATAGTCTAGCCTATAGTCTAATCTATAGTCTAGCCTATAGTCTAATCTATAGTCTAGCCTATAGTCTAATCTATAGTCTAGCCTATAGTCTAATCTATAGTCTAGCCTATAGTCTAATCTATAGTCTAGCATATAGTCTAGTCTATAATCTAGTCTATAGTCTAATCTATAGTTTAGCCCATAGTCTAGTCTATAGTCTAGCCCATAGTATAGTCTATAGTCTAGTCTATAGTTTAGTCTATAATCTAGTCTATAGTTTAGTCTATAGTCTAGTCTATAGTCTGGTCTAATCTATTGTGTAGTCTATAGCCTACTCTATGGTCTAATCTATAGTCTCGGTTATAGTCTAGTGTGACTGAAAGTAGCTTTAAATGGAATAATGTCTTATATCCATATATTTTGATAGAACAATAGTAGTAATGGATATAAATTCTATATATTGATCGCGATATCATTATTTTTTTTTTTTTATAAATAAAATTAGACGTCCTAGAGAAAAACTGACTACGTAGTTTTATTATGTGTGGGCTCTAGTTTGACGCATATATCGATTATTTCATGTGTGAGAACATTTTTGGGAAATTGCTACACCGTGTTATATTCTTAAAATGATATTCTTAAAATGGTCTTATAATTATACTTAGTTTGATGTTTGCAATATGAGTAAATATAACATAAATTTTAAATGCTTTCTGTTTATTCTAAAGTTTGTGTTTATGTTTATATGTGGATTATACTTAGGAAATGCAGTCCGGAAATTCCCGGCAAATTTGCAACTTTTATCTTCCGCTTTTCCGGGAATTTAAATTTAAAAGGAAGAAATTAAATAGCGTAAATTTCAACAAAAACTTGTATATTTTAGTAATTTTTTAAAGAACATTATAAAATTAATTAATAAATTTGACAAAACATTAGGAAAGTTAAGAGAAAAGTAAGTAGTGAGTCCGACAAATCATTAATTATTTATATAATTTTCTACTGGAAAACAGACAAAAAATATTCTCTGTTATACATGAGAATGTCCGATCGGATTTATAACATGAATAGATATTGTAGGTAAATTTAATAGGAAACAGCTTAGGGTGGTCCAAAATTCTTTTTTGCTAAATACATTTAAACGTATTTAAAATTATATTTATTCAAGTGACACACGAAAAAGTACCACAGAAATACATGTCTTTAAATAAATGCATAATTTTAGTATTTTTTATTTCTTCAGGAAACTAAAGTCAACACTTTGAAATTTGGTTGCGCAAAAAATAAATTTTTTCTGAACTTTAGTTTAGGAGTTATATTTAATTAAAGTTAAAAAAAAAAATGTGATTCCTTATTCAAGTGGCAGGCAGTGTACTATGTCAGTATTTATTCGAGTTGATAAATCAATAGATTAAGCAATTGACCAAATTCCTTTTTTCAGTACATAAATCTGCTAATGCAAAGATTCATGACCTATTTGGGTCTCAGATGTTTAACTATTAAGTGGTAGCAATTATATATTTAATACGGGGTCTTGGGAATCCCGTGAAGTGCGGGAAATTGCGTTCCCTAATAAGGATAAGGATAAGATCACAAGATAATATATTTTTTTGCAATATCAGTAAATATTACATAAATTTGAAATTCTTTCTTCTTATTCTGAGGTTTATGTATCATTCCAATAATGGATTGTACTCAATTTATGCAAAAACTCCTAAAAATCCAAATGAAAATTAATATGATAAAATAAAGACTTTAAAGTTACGATTTTATGGAATATAAAATCTTGCTTTTAAAGTCTTTTTTTTTTTTGGTGAAATTCACGGATTTTTTAAAATTAGTTTTATATAAATAGATGTTTAAAATAGATGTAATAATTAATACATGTAAATTGGTTACTAAAGCTATATTATGCGAAAAAGATCGTATTTTGAAAAATCTTCATATGTCAGTAATCATAAATGAGTGGTGCTAATGTGTTAAATTTTGTCTTAAGATGTTTAAGAAATGTATTTTTTTATAAATAATCCTTTAATTAATTTATTGTATTTTTAAATAATTTTAGTAAAATAAAAAAATAAAAAAATTAAAAACATGTTTATTTTATAACAATTAACAAAAATTTACCTTGAATTCAATTATGTTGACTACTTAATTTTCACTGTTATATAAGGATTGATTTATATTATATTTCCAAGCTTGAATTCAATTTTTTTTTTTAACCGGAATTTTACTGCGATTCAATACTTGAAAGGAACTGTCTTATTTCCGTCTTGAATCAAGTTTTCTTTTCACTGGAGTATTCTATTGAATAAAAGTGTAGTAGAGCTGTATTTTAACACTTGAGATTTGAATAAATAATTTGAATAACTTGAATTCAACTTTTTTTATATTTGAATTACAGGAAAAATGCTTATGGGGTTGATAACATTAAGAAAGAAAAAAAGGATTTGTTTTTAATTCTCTTGCTTCAAAAACTTGTTGCCATTTCAGTAAAACAAAAGTATTTATTGTTTTGACTTTGTTTTTTTATTCTTCTAACTATTTATACAATCAATAAATTTAAAGTCCTTGACAGTAGACAAGTAACTAGTTACATTGAGGTTTTTTTCATTTGATTTTTATACAAAAATAAGAAACTACATATAACAAAACAACTATTGTATATATGTATTTAGGTAGGTATTCATGTACGTATGTATATATGTATGTATGTATGTATGTATGTATGTATGTATGTATATATGTATATATGTATGTTTTTTTGTCTATAAAACAAAAAGAATGGGTGAAGTGATTGCTATAGAAAAAAAGACAAAAATACAAAATTCCCTTAAAAGCTGTTAAAATTGAATTAGACATGCAAGTTATTCACTTGCAGCAAGAATCATACATTTAAAGGAACCACAAACACAAACGTATAGGTTCAATTGGCAACAGTTTTGCACTATAAAACAACAATGCTGGTAATGTAAGAGAAAGATATTTTGCATGTGTGGAACATTTATTCACTTAGCCAGTTAGTCACTCATAAATGTGCAGAAAAAAAAGAAACAAGTGAAAACGTTATGTTCGGCTTGGTCGAATCTATATACCCACCATCTGCACCTTTTTAAAATTTCACCTCAATGTATAAACACAACAAGTCCGGTCCGCTAATTTCCATACAAATTTGTATAGAAAATGTGCAATTCGCTTCGTTTTAAAAATAAATTTTATTTTAAATTCTCTCCGGATTTTTTGTTGTTTTAATTTTCTCACAAAAAATTTTACCATATTTTTAAAAATTTTTTATGAATTTCGTAAACAAAATTTAAAAACGTTTAAAGTAAAAAAAGAATGAAAAGAAAATAAATAAAAATTTTGTTTATTTTCCTTAGCCGTCCAAGTTTTTATGTAATTTAAAAATACGGGCTATGTAAAGGAATCTGGACTTGTTGCATTTGTACATTTATATAGGAGGTGTGCGAACCACGCCTAGTTTTTGTTCTACCTTGTCTTTAAACTATTTGTGAAAAATTTCATTGATGTACGTGCTTTTTTGTAAAAGATAACGGTCGAAAAGTATAACCTGTTTTTAGTATTTGGTCCATAACTTCCCAGCAAAAACTTTGCTTTCCTGGTAAGCTAGCAGGTATAATTGGAAACAAACATAAACTACTTATTTTTTTCCTGAATAACTAGTTATTTTAGTTCGAGGGGTACTCAAAAGTATGTACCTAAACAAAAACAAAAATAAAAAAAAAAAAACAAAAAAATTTTGCCGTCAGTGAGACTCGAACTTGGACACACATTAACCATTCGTTTCTACTGACTAACGTCTTACTCAATACACCATTTCGCACATAGCATTCTAAGCGACCAAAACTCTATTTAGTTTAAAATATCTTTTTAGACATTTTGTTATAAAAAACTAACAGCTTCAGAATGGGGTTGAACCAACAACTTTCTGGTTGTTAATCCGGCGCTCTAGCCAACTCATCCAATTCAGTATTACTGTGCTATTATACTACTGAGTACTTATTAATGTAATACTGAGTAGGCAAATAATAATGGCGCCTCATTACCAAGAAACTACTTTAAGGCAAATATTTAAGCCAAATTTCGTCCCCCTAGGATGTCCGCCCCGAGCCCTAACCTGCTTTCAACAGACAGACAGACGGACATCGTTAGATCGTCTTAGATTTGGGGTCTTAAATGATTATTCGACATGTTACACACGAAGTAACAAACTTAATATACTCCATTTTTTGAAAGTGGGTATAAAAAGAACAAAGGAATATTTCAAAAGTCTGTCAACTACAATAAAAAATATATCATTTTAATTTTAAACGTTAAAGGATTTAATTTATTGTGAGTCCTTAAGAGTTTTTCGAAACAAACAAACCTTATATAAGACAAATATTTGAGCAAAATTTCGTCCGCCTAGGATATCCGCCCCTAGCGCTATCCTACTTTCAACAAACAAGCGTCTTAAATTTTCGCGAGGGATAAGAATACATATACTTTATGGGATCTTAGATGATCATTTCGACATGCTACAGACGGAATAACAAACTCAATATACCCCAATAATTTTTTGATACTGGGTATAAAAAAATCAAAGGAATAGTTCCAAAGTCTGTTAATCCCCACTAAAACTACAAATAAAATGTATCATTTTAATTTGAAACGCTAAAGGATTTAATTTATTGTGAGTCCTTAAGAGTTTTTTGAATTTCGTGTGAATTTTATATTAATCACCTGATAAATTCTTGCATGTCAAACCAGGGTGAGTGTTTAAATTTGACGGCAAATTATTTATTCCTTACTCTACGTCTACACGAAGACATTTTTATTTCTTAACATTAAAAATAACGTCGGCAGAATAACGGGAAAATTTTATTTCCAACTTTTTGTTAAGGTGCGGAGAAAACTTACATGAGAAATTTATATGTTAAATTGTCTTTTTTTTATCGAAAATTTTAATTTATTTCAAATTTTTATTCTTTATTTATCTTTTCAAAATAAAATTAATTATTTTGCACTTTTCCCTTTGTTAAAAAAGGCAAAATTTTAAAAGAGAACAATAAATTTGACAGCTTATGCAGTGTTGCCGTTTTTTAACCAAAGTTGGTCGGGTTAGTGTTTAAATTTGACGGGAAATTATTTATTCCTTACTCCACGTCTACACGAATACATTTTTATTTCTTAACATTAAAAATAACGGGGAAAACAATTTTATTTCCAACTTTGTGTTAAGGGGAGGAGAAAACGTACATGAGAAATTTATATGTTAAATTTTGTCTTTTTTTATCGAAAATTTTATATTTTTTCACATTTTTATTCTTTATTTATCTTTTCAAAACAAAATTAATTATTTTGCACTTTTTTTTTTGTAAAAAAGGGCAACATTTTAAAAGAGAACAATAAATTAGACAGTTTATGCGGTGTTGCTGTTTTGATTATTTTTAACCAAGTTGGTCGGGTTAGGTTTTAAATTTGACGAGAAATTATTTATTCCTTACTCTACGTCTACACGAAGACATTTTTATTTCTTAACATTTAGAAATAACGTCGGCAGAATAACGGGAAAATTTTATTTCCAACTTTTTGTTAAGGTGTGGAGAAAACTCACATGAGAAATTTATATGTTAAATTGTCTTTTTTTTTTATCGAAAATTTTAATTTATTTCGCATTTTTATTCTTTATTTATCTTTTCAAAACACAATTAATTATTTTGCACTTTTTTTTTTGTTAAAAAAAGGCAACATTTTAAAAGAGAACAATAAATTAGACAGTTTATGCAGTGTTGCCGTTCTGGTTATTTTAAACCAAAATTGATTATTTTCCAATGTTGATATGACTTTTTCCATTTTTTTTTAATTTTTTTTTTGTTAAATAAAAACTTTATTTCTATTAGTTTTAAATATGCTATTTACTCTGTTAATCTTGCCAACGATAAAAACAGTAAGAAGAGAATGTGCTAAAAAATCAAACTAAAAATTCCTATAACTTATCATTCCAATTTTAACTGACAATAAATATAACAATTTAAATCAATAGAAAATATAAGGATTTTCTAATATTTAATAAAAAAGCGAAATGGATTAGTGAGAAAGTTGTAACAAACAATATAAATAAATAAAATTACTATTAAAAAAGAAATGTATATTCGGTGAAGACCAACTATATGATATCCTTCATTATTGTGTATGTAACTTAAAGTAATACACACTTGAGAGAGATCATTATATGGCTGCTATGGAGTAATTCCATTTTAAATTTAAAAATTTTGGCCTCTCTTAAATTTTCTCTGTAGCAAATATACCGATAAGGCTTTGTACCAAAAAAAAAATATAAAAAACAAAATTAAAGATGGACTTTTTTAGATACACGTCACTAAAGAAAATTCTTACAAAAAAAATGTGTTAATTAAAATATTTCAAAATTTTTATATGTCATCTTAAAATACAAGCTTTGACAATTCCACTGCAAAAAAAAAAAAAAAAAAAAATAGAATTATTTTGATATTTTTTATATAACAAAAGTTATTTAAAATAATATGCTCATGACTTTCAAAGCTATAGAGTTGCCACAGTTCTCAAAATAAAAATGAGAAAAAATTATTAAACATGCCTCTGTATTCTCCTCTACACATGCACCAAACTTTATCTAAATCGGTAACCAAGGGTTAAGATTTTTAAAATTTAAAATGGAATTACTCAATGGTTAATCTTATTTCAGCCAAATTTTATTAACATACTAACATTTATGTGGGATTTCGGTAATTTTAACTGTTTTTCGCGAGAGAACCCCATATAGAAGCGATCTATTTGAAACTCAATGCCATATTTTATGTAGGAATATACAATTTTTTTATAGAATATTTTAGGATTAAAAATATTTTATTTGTGCAGAATTCTGTAGAAATACGCTTATACATATGTATTTAAGATATTTGAGCTTCAAAATATTACTCCAAAAGAAAATTTATTTGGACTAGGTGAAATAATGAATCGATTTCGAACAGTTAAGGAGATTCTGAGTCGATTGACTTTAGGGATTAAAAAATCTTGTTTAGTTATTAAAACTGTACAAGACAACATAATTAAATAATAATACAAATTTTAAAAGGACGCCACATTATTTAAAAATAACTGCAACAAAAGTGTTCTATCAGTCCCGATATATTTTCAATTGGATCACAATTTTGTACACAAAGTTTAAATCGACTTAATAAAATTTAATATATATGAGTGCTTTGGTACATGAACGATTGATATTGAATCTTTTCGCTAATATTCCCAGTTAAATATCTTTCACTTTACCAAATGAGGGAAATTTGCTAATTCCCTATTTGCATTCTGTTTCTGTAAACACATAATTGTAAAAGTCAACCTTAATTTCTATTACTGCTCGACTCAACTGTTTTGCAATTATAAATTTCGATAACATAAGGTCGTGAGAATAATTAAATATTTATTATTAAACTTTATATCCCAAGCCCAAACAAAATTGGATTAGGGACCACTTTTTGATAAACATTGTTCTAAACAGTTAAATTTTAAATACTTCTTTTTTTCCTAAAGACTAACTAAAGTTTATGATTAATATGCAACGTATTTAGAACCTGAATAAATATATTAAGATTATATTAATTTTTATATAATAACTTTGAACTTTTAAAATTTGATTATTTTTTCCAAAATTTTGGTTAGAAAAAAATATTTACCATGGCAACACTGAGCTTATGTTAAACATTGTTGCTTAGCTTTGTGTTTAAACGTTTATTGCGAAATAGATTGCGCAATATAAAGGGTGATTCAAGTAGAGATACTTTTTTCAATAGCCTTTTTTTGACAGATCACGTGTGAGTTGTGTCATGCTGTCATGTTACTTTTGTTTAGTATTGTTTGGCATTTCATAATGGAAAGACTTACGTCTGAACAATATTAACAAATCGTTCAACTTTATTACGAAAATTCACGTTCTGTGAGGAATGTGTTTAGTGCACTTCGCCCAACTTATGGTCAACATAATCGGCCTACTGAGCATACTATTCGCAACACCATCACCCATCTTGAGACACAGCATTCATTATTGGATAATATTCGACCGAATAGACCACGTCCAGCACGCTGTAAAGAAAATATAGCGGCCGTAGCTGAGAGTGTACAGGAAGACCGTAGGGAGTCAATTCGGCGCCGTTCGCAGCAACTTGGACTGACGTATGGAACGACTTAGCGTCGAGATCTTAAATTGAAAGCGTACAAAATACAGCTTGTTTCATAAAACTGAAGCCGCTCGACCTTCCCGAACGACATCGCTTCGCTATATGGGCTCTTGAAAAGTTCCAAGAAGATCCGACGTTTTCGAGGCAAATTTTGTTCAGCGATGAGGCCCATTTCTGGCTCAATGGGTATGTAAACAAACAAAATTGCCGCATTTGGGATGAAGAGCAACCTGAAGAGATTCAAGCACTGCCACTTCATCCAGAAAAAATAACGGTTTGGTGTGGTTTGTGGGCCGGTGGAATCATCGGTTCATATTTCTTTAAAAATGATGCCGGTGCGAACGTAACCGTCAATAGCGACCGTTATCGTGCCATGATAACCGACTATTTGATGCCTGAAATTGAAGCTCGTGATCTCGGCGACATTTGGTTTCAGCAAGACGACGCCACTTCCCACACATCGCATCAATCAATGGATTTATTGAGAGAACACTTCGGTGAGCACATAATTTCACGTTTTGGGCCGATCTATTGGCCACCAAGATCGTGTGATATCACACCGTTAGACTTTTTCCTGTGGTGATATGTAAAGTCTAAAGTTTATGCGGACAAACCCGCTTCGATTCAGGGCTTGGAGGAAAACATCACGCGTGTCATTCGCCAGTTACCAGTCGAAATGCTCGAACTAGTCATCGAAAATTGGACTCAACGGATGGACCATCTGCGACGTAGCAACGGCCAATATTTGATAGACATAATCTTCAAAAAATAAATGCCAAAGAAAGTTCTTTCAAATGATAATAAACATTCCACATTAAATTTGAATTTAATGGGAAATAGATCTCCCTATATTTCTTATTGGGCCATACGTAACAATTTAAAGAGAGAGATATAATTTCACAATTGTCAACATAAAAATGTTTACGTGTAGACTGGGGGTTATTACCAGGGCAAGTTTAAATATGCACGAAGAAAATTAAAATATGCACTTGAAAAAGCATAAAAAATGGGATAATATGCAGAGAAATATGCATAAAAAACAGACAAATTAGTGAGTTTTTTATATAAAAATTTATAAATATGCATTTTGCTAACTTTAAAATTCTGATAGTTTTCGATTTTTAATAAAAAATAATAAATAAATGAATAATAATAAAAATTACGTATATTTTGATAGTCATATTAGATACTATGAATTTTTTCTTTACAATTATGTACGAAGTATTAAAAATAAAATTACAAAATAATTTATACAGATAAGTTAACCAAATTCTAAAAAATCAATAAAGAAATAATGCTTTTGTTAAGAAAACTAATTTTGGTATTCATTATATGCAAATTTATGCAAAGACTTCGAAAATATGAACTTTTTGTAAAATACTTGGGAAATATAGAAAAGCTTACTTTTCAAGAGAAAAGCGTGGAAAACTTGCCCTGCTTATTACCCAATATTTTATATTTACGTTTGGGAACTTGTGCTATTTTCTGTTCTAATTTGTTTAGTTCTTTCTAAGTTGTATTTATTTAAGCGTATAATGAATTAAACAGTGTTTCCTAAACGTTAAAAAAACTAGTTTTTAGTATTATTTCAATGTTGTGCTAAAGCATTCTTCTAAAAAGAAAAAAATAAAATTATAACTTTGTACTTAAATTTGTTTTCTTCTCTTTTTTTTATTATTTTTATAAACTGCATAAATATATCATGATAAACTATTAGGCGTTTATTTATGCAACATGTCTTACCGACAGTTATACCGACATTATACATACTATATGTACATAAATATTTTTTTTTTTTCTAAAAGCCATCTACTTTATTTATTAAACGATATCTGGTATCCTTGTAGTGGTATCTATATACATGTATTTAACAAGATGTTTGTTGTTCTCATTGTCGTTTTTGTAGTTGCTGCCTGTCTGCATGCCTTAAATAATTTGGTAACAAGTTTTTTGTTTTTTATGTCACAATTATTTATTAAGACCAAGTGAAAAACCTAATAAAACAGCCAGCCGTAAACATTAGTTTTTCTAATGGATTTTTACAATATTTTAAAAATAGTTTTCTTTTTTTTCTAATTTTCCTCTTTTTGCTAAATTCTTTATTACATGTAAAGTTCTAAAGAGTGGTGGCCACCAAAGGTCAGAAGGAAAATGTATATCCAATTAATGTTAACTATGTACAGTGCCGGTCAAAATAAAAGAACCACAAGACCTATCTTCACTCAATGCAATTAACATTTCTATTTGTAGATATTAACTTTCCTTTATAAAATTGTTATTTGAAGCATTGTTTCTCTATATATGTCATAGTTATTTATTAAGACCAAGTGAATGTAAGTCAGTTTTTCTAAGAAATATTCACATTTCATGAAATATTAATTGCTAATATAATGCAGTCAAAATAATACCACCAATGTTAGAAACTATTAAACAAAATTTTATATTTGGGTTTCTTTTCGAGTGAAATTATATAAAATTCATCAAAAAACCATTTTCATATTTATTGGTGAAATAGGTGAGGAAATACATAGTTGATGGTTGTGGACTTTATCTTTATATAAATATATTTCTGAATTTCAAATAAGTCACCACTTTTAACAGACGACATACTTTTAAAAAGGTAGATTTTACAAAGTCCCTCCTACATTTTGTAATACTTAGGTGTCGATACATTTCTTGGTCAAATAATTCATAAAGGGCAGGAGATCGCACTGATATATAAAAAGGATAATGTAATCAAATATATACAGAATAGAGATCTGTATAAATATATTTTTATATGTAGAGTGCACGTGTACTGGCGAAGCATGTGTACTCGAAGCGTCACAAATAAAAAATGTACACATATTTGTGAATAACAAAATTGTCGAATAACTACTTGTTATACACTACACCACCTACGGTTATGGCATTATGCTGATGTTTGTAATGCATAGAAAAAGTTATTCATCACCCACCTTAAACCAGAATCAATCAGAATCGCTTTTTAAATCGATCTAACGATGTCCGTCCGTCTGGTTGGCTGACGGCTGACGTAAACCGTGTGCACAAAGTACGGGTCGCAATTTTAAAGATAATTCAATGAATTTTGCCATGTGGGTTGTGGTCGGTTCATTATTTCACCTATCCCCCATACAAATGTACACGCCAAACACTGCCGACATTTTTTATTTTATTCCAACATATCAGGAGAGATCATGTCGAGTATGAAGCGAAAGTAAAACTGAACGTAGTACTACAAAATTTGTCTCTTTTAACAGCCTACTGGTACCGCAAGTAACCAACCCTTAAAATTAAAACTTCATTCAATGATTTTAATGTTAACTAATTTCTGTGAGTTTAGAAATTATTCTTGTTCGAAGCTTAGTTGTCCACGTCAATCGTCGTTGAAATCGAACTGCAATTTACAGCTGTATGATGAGTGACGCGACCTCGGGAAGAAGCATCTTCTTAAAATTGAAAATTTTTATGTAATTATTTTTGTGTTAAATACATCGAAATCTGAGCTTAAAAAAATATTTCCTCGATAGCTGTGGTGTCTAGAAACTTTCGTAAGTATTAGAAAGAAAAATTCCTCTTTATTTCCGTATTTTTTTTCTAATATTTTGTTGGTTCTTTGCGTAACCGTCAGGCAACCGGAGTTCGAAGATTATTAAATGTTATATTTATAACCAACTTGCTTTTTATAATTTAATCTGTTTATTCTTGTAAAACCGCGGGTAGAAGACGTGATATATCAACAGAAGAACTTTCTGAGCTTGTTAATTCGATTGCATGGTCGGAAAGCGAAGATGATCTTGATTTTTCTGATGATGACATCGGTAATGTCCCAGATTTCGACTTTAGCTCTGCTTTTCGCAATAATGCATTAGAAGATCATAAACTAAATAGAGGACATGTTTAGAACATATCTGATGTTCAGAACAATGCGGAAGTTAATGAGAGAGATGCCGAAATGTGTAATTTTAATTCAGGATGTTCGAATACTGAATCAAATCAAGATATGAAATTGTAACAATAATATTATACAATACGCATTATTTATATTTTTATATTTATTTTCGCATATTTTCGGTTGCCCTGTTCATAACACTCGAAGGAAATGCCATTAGTATAGGTCCCAATAACAAGAAACACAGAAGTTGATTGGCATAAATGCAAAGTCCTTGTAATGAGATGAGCACCACAGGCCCCAGATGCCAATATAATAAAAATATATGGTCAGAATTAAAGAAAAATTTTATCAGAACATAAAACACGATCAGAAAAGTCTTTTGGCTAATGTGTAATGGAATTTGGCATGTGATTTTATGCTAAGAATTGCAAAAATTGGAAAATTCCAGGGGATAGAATAATCAAGCATTAATGCTAATAAGAGAGCAGACCAACATATTTTTTTCAATACTAAAATACTAGCTTAGCCATCAAACATAATAACATTAATCAATTAAGATTGGTGCTTTTTTGACTGGCCATTTTCATAGCATTCCAAATATTTTATATCTTTTTGTTAATTAATGCATTGTTGATTTAATGCATAAGGTATATTTTCGTTAAAGAGATCGGAAATAAATCTAACAGTTTTTGTATAATACTTGTTTAAAATAAAATATATGATGCGATGCTATTTTACTGACCGCAGCTGTATGTATGTTACATGTGTCAGTTTGTGGGTGAGACAGCAGTGTTCTTTAAAAGGGGCAATCTGATAAGTTATTTTTCCAATCAATAGTCAAGTCTATAATCTATAGTGAAGCCTATAGACTATTCTATAGTGTAGTCTATAGACTATTCTATAGTCTAGCCTATAGACTATTATAGTGTAGCCTATAGACTATTCTATAGTCTAGCCTATAGACTATTCTATAAACTATTCTATAGTGTAGCCTATAGACTATTCTATAGTGTAGCCTATAGACTATTCTATAGTGTAGCCTATAGACTATTCTATAGTGTAGCCTATAGACTATTCTATAGTGTAGCCTATAGATTATTCTATAGTGTAGCCTATAGACTATTCTATAGTGTAGCCTATAGACTATTCTATAGTGTAGCCTATAGACTATTCTATAGTGTAGCCTATAGACTATTCTATAGTGTAGCCTATAGACTATTCTATAGTGTAGCCTATAGACTATTCTATAGTGTAGCTTATAGACTATTCTATAGTGTAGCCTAGACTATTCTATAGTCTATAGTTGCGACTACATTCTTGCCTATAGCTTGGTTTATAGGCTACACTAAATTAGTTTTTTTGTTTTGTTAAAAGGTCCTTTTAATTTGTCCCGCGTACACCTTTATAAGTGCATTAGTATGAATACTCCCTCACACTCATTTATAATATCTATTTAAACCAAATTATTTTGTTAGTTGAAATCATATAATGTCTGAGTAGAAATACACACATACATATGTACGTACAAGTAAATTGTGGTTTTTCGCAATTAAATGTTGCTGTCGTTTTGCTTCACTGCTATTGTTGTTCAAGGTAACAGAACGAACAACTGATGGATTTAATTAACTAAATTCATTAAAATGATTATCCGCATGATAAGCAGAAAACTGCTGAATTTGCATTGGTGCTATCAAAGTTTAGAAACTAAAAACTAATCTGTTGATTATTAGAAAAAAAAAAGAACTACGGTTTAAGGACAAATTTCAAAACTTATATCAAAATTAAGCTATAGAAGAACTGTTTCTATTTTGTACTTAAAAATTCGTAAATACTAATGAGACCCTACTTTAAATGTTTTTTTTTATCAAAATCAAAAATCCTTTGAATTTCTCAAGGATATTATTTCGTATGCCAAAATCAACCCTCAAAGCCAAAAGGAATTAAATGCAAAATAAACGACAAACAAGATAAAAATATCTAAAACTTAATATTTGCATGAGCGGTTTGCTTTTTATTTCACATTTACAAATCTAAAATAGAAAGAAAAAGAATTTACTGATTCTTAAATCAATATTGGCTGGCTATTTTAATAGTTGTTCAGTTGTATGTCTGACCAGCTGTCTGCCCAACTTAGACTGAATATATTTTGGCAAAATGTTCATAAATTGTATCAAATTTTAATGCAGACACAAACACAAGCAATAATATTGATAAATTTAAATAAATGCATCTTTAAAGAAAAAAAAAAAAAAAAAAACATACAGATAGTGTTGCCAGATGAAAGGATTTGTCCCCAAATCGGAAATTTCAAATTTATTTGAGGACAGATTTTCGTAGAAAGAGATTTGGGGATTTTCGCCAAAAATATGGGAATCTTTTATTAATAAAAGATTTACTAAAAAAAATTTCTTTTGAAAGAATTTTTCAATAACTTTCATTTTATAGTATATTTTTTATTAATTTTATTTTTGAAATTTTCAATAACTATACCCTCCATCACAGATGCAAAGGGTATATAAGTTTGTCATTTCATTTGTAGTTTCTACAATATTTATCTAAGACCCCAAAAAGTAAATATTTTCTGGATCCTTATTGATAGGAAGTGGATAAAATTCTTTAGAATCACGCCAATAAAAAGAAGCAGAATTCCTCCATTATTGGCTGTATTTCTTTTCGACTTTTCTAAGCCCACACACATATATATATATATATATATATATATATATATATATATATATATATATTTATATATATAGTTGGTCCATTACCAACGGAGGTGTCGGCCAAAATGCATTTGCGACCGATATCCAATTCCTAAAAAAACTAAGGATTTGGTTTTTATGTGGATCGGTCACAAATATATATATATATAATTTTTTTTTTTTTAATTTCGGTTTTTGAATCAACCAAGTCGGCGACCTGTTACTGGCAAATCTGTTTTTTTTATTTACTTAATATCTAATTCCTTTATAGTTGTTCTTTTCATGAGTACTGAAAACAAGAACAACAATAATAAACTAAAGCATATTTGTTTTTTTTTCAACTTTTTGAAGCACCTATGTAAGCTACAGATTTCGTTCTTTCACTGAAAAATTTTGAAGCCTCTATATAAGTTACAGACTGTCGAATTTTTAATTTTTTTAGATTTTTAAATGAATCTAATCGATCCATAAATTTTCAAAATACTCTTAATTTAATTGTTATTTTTATAATTTTTTGTTGTCATTTTTTATAATTAATGTTGTCATTTGATGTTGCTGTTTTATAAACTTTAAAATATATTAAATTTTTATATAACATCTCAAAACGGGTAAAGGGTGTATAAGATTCGGCACAGTCGAATATAACATTTTAACTAATTTTTAAGTAAAAATGGGGAAATATGAAAGCATACTTTAAGGCATACATTTTATTATTTGTCGGTAAGATGGTGAAGGGTATAAAAGATTCGGCACAGTCTCATATAGTGCTCTAACTTGTTTTTTTTTTTTTTTGTAAAAAATATCTAAACTTTTATAGTTAATTTTCTATTAATATGTTTTTGGTGTGGAACTTGGTATGTTAGAATAGAGATTTTTGGGGATATCGAGTTTAGTTTCTGGCAACAGGGGATACAGATACGGTGCCAAGGGAAATTTTCTTAATATTTTTATAAAATTAAAGCTAAATTTTTTATTTAACTCATAAAAAATATATAGTAGAACAACATTTGTAAGAATATAAAAAACACTTTATTTTTTCAAAAATATCTAAAACGCTTTTGATAATTTTACATACTAGATACTGTTTTTTTTTTTTTGATACTGTATTTTAAAATTATAGAGAAAATTCACAATATATTCTGCTCAACGTAATATGTGTCCTCATCTAGTTCGGACGACAAATATTTAAGTTGTTTTAAATTTTTAGAGAATTTTTTTTCATTAATATTTGCACAAATGCAAAATGATGTGCATGCTGTTTCTTCATATGTATTCCCTAAATGTACATGAATCCATCGTCTTAGAATTGTTCTATCTCGTCGTTTTATGTTATTGAGATCATGAAATTCTCCTTCAATTGATTCAATAAGTGGTATTAGTTCTGCTGCACTAGTGGATTTCGATTTAATATAACGAGGTATAGTCTCATCACCCTCAACTAATTCCAAAGATTTTTCAAAAGAATCCATATACTCATAATATTCATCATTTTTTAAAACATTCCATGTTTTTTTGCAAAGAGTTTTAACATCAGTTTGATAATTTATTTCACGAAATGATTTGCAAAAACTCTCCACAAATGGGGTACCAATTTTGGGATATCTGGGTGATAAAAATTGATCGGGAACACTATAAATTACACAAGTGTTAGGCTGTATTTGTTCTATTTGTGTGGGTTGTATTTCATCAAAATCACCAGGATCGCAATTTTGAGCACTTAATTCACCACGACACTGAACATTTACAAATGAAATATTTGTTTCGCTTAAGGTCTTGTTCGATTGCAAGGGTTTCAATATGTCTTCGATGAAATTCAATTGTCCATCATGAGTATAGATAATGTTATTGGAAATGCCATGAGTCATGGTAAAGAAAATAAAACTTTTAAGTGCTTTTAGATCTTTTTGGCGTAAATATTCTACAAATTTTAGAAGTTGTGATCGATTTAAATCTTCTGTTAATATATATGGAATTCGGGCGATTTTTAATTCTTGTATTAATTTACGAACATCCTTTTCACTGCCCTCACGTATACCACAACCTGGTTTGTTATTTGTAAATATGTAATTGTTGTTTATAACGGCCAAGGTTGGATTTACACTATAAAAATATAAATCAATACTTCCTTTCGTATGTACACTTAGTTTGTAATCAGAATCGGGTAGAAATGTTTTTAGTTCTTGTACCGATATAAATGGTTCACAATCCAATATGTACAACATATAATCCATTAATTGGGCCCGATCAAAGCTATCTTTCACCTGAATAAATTCTCTAAACAACAAAGTATTCTCCAAATAACTTAATTCAAAGTTCAAATAATCTTTCAAAGGTTCTGTATCATCAGATGTTATATGCCTACTCTCCATTTCATAACGATCAATTACTTTATCCAAGTCAACAGTCGCACCCTCATCTGTGTTTCTCAATTCGTCATTATTTAACAAATTGTTAATATGTGTTTCGAAATTATTTTCCCAAATATTTGTAAGATTTTCGGCAGTCGACTCTAGGTTATAAGAAGTGTATATTAATTTCAATTTATGATTAATGTTTTTATTACACTGGATGGCCTTTAGTATTTTACTTAGAACTTTGTTGCGACAGGAACAATAACAATTAATTAAAATTAATATTGATGAATAACGTATGTATGGTGATTTCGATAAAAAGTCATAGATTATAGATGGCTGCTCCATTTCAAAGTCAACATTGAAACCAGAGGGCCCTTCAAAGTATTTCAAAACTTTTTCATCCGGATGTATTTCACAATTAACGATATGTAATTTTAGTCTTAAGCCCAACATTTGTAAAGTCAACCTACTTGGGTTTTTCATAAAACTTGTAAAAGGCATTGTTGGTTTTTTATTTTTAGCCAAACTTTTGTATACTCTTAATAAAGAAATTCCACTCAGATTAGTATTAAAAAATATAGCACAACACTAGAAAAACTCAATTTTATTTAAGTTGTTGTACTTGTATTTTTTTTTTTTTTCAGCTAAACTTTGACAGTTAAATATCAGTTTTTTTTTGCCCTTTATTTGTTTTTATTATTGTATTTGCTACCGTTTGCTGTTGCAAATATTAAATACAAAAATCATTTATTTTTGTTGATATAAGTCCATATGATTGCGATCATTCATTCATTAGTAAGAAGTGGTTGTTGTTGCCAGATATAAAAATTAGCGCTGTCAGTGTTGTATTTTTTTTGTGTTATTTGACTTGCGAATATTTTTTAATAAAAAAAAAAAAAAAAAAATAGAATTTTTACAGCTAGTATATTTAGACTAGATAAATATTTATGATCGCCAAATGGGGTTTACCTCTTTTAAATAATTACTTATTAAAATACTGTTTTCTGTTGAAAATATTAAATAAAATAATTATCTATTTTTATTTTTGTTGATACATTTATGCATAGAATACAACTAAAAGTTTAAGTGAGTGGCAGTTCAAACTAAATTTTCGAAAAATTTACTCATTTTTTTTCAAAACACACAAACAAAATATATGTGGCTACATGTATTTTGTTGTTGCATGAATTAGGTTTTTGGCAAGTTTTTGTCACTCACATAAATTTCTAGTCGTATTCTATGCAGCGTTGTCACAAAGAAAATATTTTTCCTACAAAAATTTTCTCTAAAAACTACCAAAACCTACCAAAATATAGCAACATTTAAAATAATAATAATAATAATAGTAATAATAATAATAATAATAAAAATTAAAAATTTAATATGAATAAAATTTTCATAAAATTAAATTTTTCACCACTTCGAAGATACCTTTTTAGAAAGTGAAAATAGATAATTTCAGTTTTTAATACTTTCGGGAAACTACTTTTATTTAAATATATATGCTCCAAAAAATGGGATGAAGTACCCAAAGTTTGAAAAATATTTTTATAAAAGTTTAGCTCTTTTTCAAGAACTCCTAATAGTAATTTTTTCTATTCTGAATAATAATAATGAATAAGGTTCCAGCAAAAAGTAGCTGAAAAAGTGTTGAAAAGGTAATGATTTTAATAATGTGTTTTCATTGCAAAGAAGTACTTAGTGCTGAAAAAGAGCTGCAGAATTAGTGGTTTAAAAATAAAAAATACATGGTATGTTTTTTTTTTTTACTAACATATTTTTCATTTTTGTTAAAAGTTATTGAATATAGTTTCAAATTGTTGAAATTGCAATTTTTTTTTTTTTTAGAAATTATTAACCTTGTTTCCTGCTAAAAAAATCAACTATTTTCACTTTTTTGGAAGTAGTTGTTAATAACTTGCGCAAAGTAATTATTATTCCTATTTTCTTTGTATAGTTTTATTTACTTATTCTGATAAAAAAATGTCTACCTAACATTTTTTCAAAGTTATAAAACATTCTATCAAAAAATCGAACTATTTGGAACAAACCAACCAAACTACCAAACCTTCGAAAATTAAAATAAATCTACCAATTTTGGTCCAATCGGACCAAAATATGTTTGCGATTACCATTTTGTAAACATATTAAGAAGTTGTTGTTGTTTTTACAAGAGATACAAATTTGGACAGTAAGTGTTGATACTTCTTAAAATAAATGCGAAAAATTTCTATAGCTAGTACAGTGGTCACCAAACTGGGGTTTCCCCTTTCAAATAAATTATTATTCAATTATTATTTCTTGAAATCCATTCGTTTGTCCTCATGCAGATGACAAAGAAAAATGTACAAAATAAAATTCGATTTTTATTTTTTCTTTTTTACTTTTTTTTTTTTTAATTTACTAGAAAATTCTGATTGAGAAAATTTTGACAAAAGTATTACATTTCAGGGTAATAAAAAAGCTTAACAAGGACCTAAAGAATGCAATGAAGCTTCGTTCAGAAAAAGGATAAGTCACAAAAATGAATTCCTAGCCCTAAAAGTAGAGAAGCTTCTAAGAGCTATGCCAAACATGTTCTGACGCGTAATGACACGTTGTGTTCATTTCTTCAAAATTAAATATGAGCCAAGTTAAAGCTTTGCCTAAGCTTTAGTCAATTAAAACTAACAAAAATTTTAAATAAGAAAGCTGAGAATAACTCTCGAGGCAAAGAATGATCAAAGCACCTCCATAAAAAAAAAAAAAAAAATATTTTCAATATTTTGAATTAGCCTGGAAAATATACTTTATTCCTGACTTTTCTCATCTTCCAAGATGCAAGTTTTGTACAACGAATATTCGAGAAAATGGTTCTGAATAGTATCGAACTAAAAACAATAAAAATTTATAAAACGATTTGTCGTATGACAAGTTTACACAAAATGCGATAAGATATGTGATTGTTTTGCTTTTTTTAGTCTGAACAAACTCAAATAATCATAACAAAGAGTGTCATAAAAAGACATTGATGGCAGTCGTTACATGCAACAGTGTTTTTAACATTTTCTGGCTAGATTTATAATTTTGCCGTTACAGTAGAAGCACCCAAGTTAAAATCGAATTTAGAAAGACCCCAGCAGTGCTTAATTGTGCATATTAATTTTAAATTTTTATAGAGAGATACCTCGAAAAAATTCGTAGAAGTACTTTACATTTTTCTTTTTTCAGAAGTCTTACCTATAAAAATTAAAATAACGTAGTTAGCAATTAATTTTTATATAAAATGATATATCAAAAAAATCTGGATAAGAAATGCTACAAATAGTCGACTTATGTTTAATCCTAACTTATCCATTAATTTTTTTTTAGTAAAAAGAAAACATGTTATGTTTCATTTGAACGCACACCTTATTTTGAAATCGGATAACGTAACCCATGCCTTAACACTATAAATTACACAAGTCTTAGGCTGTATTTGTTCTATTTGTGTAGGTTGTATTTCGTCAAAATCACCAGGATCGCAATTTGGAGCACTTAATTCACCACGACACTGAACATTTACAAATGAAATATTTGCTTCGCTTAAGGTCTTGTTCGATTGCAAGGGTTTCAATATGTCTTCGATGAAATTCAATTGTCCATCATGAGTGTAGATAATGTTATTGGAAATGCCATGAGTCATGGTAAAGAAAATAAAACTTTTAAGTGCTTTTAGATCTTTTTGGCGTAAATATTCTGGAAATTTTAGAAGTTGTGATCGATTTAAATCTTCTGTTAATATATAAGGAATTCGGGCGATTTTTAATTCTTGTATTAATTAAAAAACATGTTATGTTTCATTTGAACGCACACCTTATTTTGTAATCGGATAACGTAACCCATGCCTCATCGGACCTGAATTGTATAGGGTGCATTTATATGGGGAAAATTTGGACTTTTAAAATTTTTTTTTTTTAGAAAAATTTAGCTCTTAAATACTTTGTTTTGTAAAAAAATATTAAAAAATCATAATCTACACACAATTATCTATTGCAAAGGATATAAGAAGTAAAAAGATATTAAGCAATTTTTAAGTTATTATGAATTCCCTAGACTTTTAATGTCTTTTAGACCACTTGTGTCAAAAGTGTACAAACGAATTTTTAATTTTTTGAGAAATATTTGAATAAATTAATTATGTTTTTAATTTTCTGATTTGATTAAAATTTTGATACTTCAGAATATGTATCAATTGGAATTATAAAAAAATAAATAAATAAATTTTTGTAATTTCTTGTTTACATAAACTTAGACTTAGGTAAATAAATAAATTAAAAAATTTTGGGCATAATTATTCAGAAATGGGTTTTTGTTTCTACAGGACAATTCACTCCTTTCCTTGCTTTGTTAAAAAAATTTTGATTTTTTAAGGCTGTTGATATTTTTAAACAACCTTAAAAAAATCAAAATTTCAAACTTTTAAAAATGTTGTTAAACATATAAAAAAAAGTTCGATTATAACTATGCAGTTTTATAAGCAACGCCACAGGAAATAAAATAAAATTAATAACTATGTTAATACCTTATAAAACTAAGCCGTACCTGCGATTTGAATTCTGCGGTTTTCGATAAAAAAATTTTTTTTACTTATAAAGTCAATTTATTTAGAACTATTATCCAGACTATGCAATAATTTTACACGGTAAGATAAATCATATCTTTGAACATATGTCCTGCAGTTCTTAACAAAAATAGATAAGTATAACCTTTAAAATACGAAGGTCAAAGGTCAAAATTTTAAATATATTAACTTTTTTTAGAGAAATATAATGGAAACTTATTTATTTTTAGCTAGATTCTGATGAAATTTTATTTTTAATATAACTGAAGGGCTTTCGTTTATACTACCATTAAAACAGGCAAATTTAACCCTCAACTGAGGTTGGATCAGCGCTTTTTTAGATGCCCTTATTCTTAAATTTTATTAAGTAATATGGATGGAATGATAATTGCCTCAGAGTCATGCTAAACAATCAACATTTATCACAGAAATCATTGCACCGAAATCCAGATAAAAATAAATAATTTTTCGTTATGTTTTTCTTAGAACTTGACCCTCGTATTCCAAAGGTTTCCTTGTCCAATTTAGTTGAAAACTACAGAATATATTTTCTCAGATATGAGGTTTGTTCGTTTGTAATTATAGTAAAACTAGTAAAAAAAATAGAAATTAAAAAAAATTTTCTCAAAAATAAACTTTTACTTGAAAAAGTAAGAAAACAGAAAATTGTAAAATAAATTTTTGTATCAATAAAAAAAAGTAAAATTTTTATTTATTTTTTATTTATGTATATTAAAAGGAAACTTAATTAATCAGGCAAAAATGTCAATATGTAGGAAAATATAGACAATGTACCAAATTTAAAAAGGATCAGTCCGTAATTGACCATGGTTCCCATAAAAACGCATTTTCCAAAAATCACTTGAAGGTGTATAAATTAGTATCGCAATACAATATTGAACACGTAAGTTTTATAAAAGTATAAATCATAATTGCTAAATTTACAAAACTTCATTTAAAATTGATCACAGTTTCCAACATAAAACATTAAGAAAACTTAAACATATTTTCTAATTATTCTTTTTCAAAATAAAATTCAATAAGAATTTGAAAATAATTTTTTTAATAGTTTTGCTTGTTCAAAATATTCAAGTACTCATCAAAAAAAGAATATCCAAAGAAGTCAATAAAATCCTGAACTCCATAAGTAGTGCAAGATACTGTTTTTTTTTTTTTGATACTGTATTTTAAAATAATAGAGAAAATTCACAATATATTCTGCTCAATGTAATAAGTGTCCTCATCTAGTTCGGACGACAAATATTTAAGTTGTTTTAAATTTTTAGAGAATTTTTTTTCATTAATATTTGCACATATGCAAAATGATGTGCATGCTGTTTCTTCATATGTATTCCCTAAATGTACATGAATCCATCGTCTTAGAATTGTTCTATCTCGTTGTTTTATGTTATTGAGATCATGAAATTCTCCTTCAATTGATTCAATAAGTGGTATTAGTTCTGCTGCACTAGTGGATTTGGGTTTAATATAACGAGGTCTAGTCTCATCACCCTCAACTAATTCCAAAGATTTTTCAGAATAATCCAGATACTCATAATATTTATCATTTTTTAAAACATTCCATGTTTTTTTGCAAAGAGTTTTAACATCATTTTGATAATTTATTTCACGAAATGATTTACAAAAACTCTCCACAAATGGTGTACCAATTTTGGGATATCTGGGTGATAAGAATTGATCGGGAACACTATAAATTACACAAGTATTAGGCTGCATTTGTTCTATTTGTGTAGGTTGTATTTCATCAAAATCACCAGGATCGCAATTTGGAGCACTTAATTCACCACGACACTGAACATTTACAAATGAAATATTTGCTTCGCTTAAGGTCTTGTTCGATTGCAAGGGTTTCAATATGTCTTCGATGAAATTCAATTGTCCATCATGAGTGTAGATAATGTTATTGGAAATGCCATGAGTCATGGTAAAGAAAATAAAACTTTTAAGTGCTTTTAGATCTTTTTGGCGTAAATATTCTACAAATTTTAGAAGTTGTGATCGATTCAAATCTTCTGTTAATATATAAGGAATTCGGGCGATTTTTAATTCTTGTATTAATTTACGAACATCCTTTTCACTGCCCTCACGTATACCGCAACCTGGTTTGTTATTTGTAAATATGTAATTGTTGTTTATAACGGCCAAGGCTGGATTTACACTATAAAAATATAAATCAATACTTCCTTTCGTATGTACACTTAGTTGGTAATCAGAATCGGGTAGAAATGTTTTTAGTTCTTGTACCGATATTAATGGTACACAATCCAATATGTACAACATATAATCCATTAATTGGGCCCGATCAAAGCTATCTTTCACCTGAATAAATTCTCTAAACAACAAAGTATTCTCCAAATAACTTAATTCAAAGTTCAAATAATCTTTCAAAGGTTCTGTATCATCAGATGTTATATGCCTACTCTCCATTTCATAACGATCAATTACTTTATCCAAGTCAACAGTCGCACCCTCATCTGTGTTTCTCAATTCGTCATTATTTAACAAATTGTTAATATGTGTTTCGAAATTATTTTCCCAAATATTTGTAAGATTTTCGGCAGTCGACTCTAGGTTATAAGAAGTGTATATTAATTTCAATTTATGATTAATGTTTTTATTACACTGGATGGCCTTTAGTATTTTACTTAGAACTTTGTTGCGACAGGAACAATAACAATTAATTAATATTAATATTGATGAATAACGTATGTATGGTGATTTCGATAAAAAGTCATATATTATAGATGGCTGCTCTATTTCAAAGTCAACATTGAAAGCAGAGGGCCCTTCAAAGTATTTCAAAACTTTTTCATCCGGATGTATTTCACAATTAACGATATGTAATTTTAGTCTTAAGCCCAACATTTGTAAAGTCAACCTATTTGGTTTTTCCATAACACTTGGAAAAGGCATTGTTGGTTTCTTATTTTTAGCCAAACTTTTGTATAATAAAGAAATTCCACTCAGATTGGTATTAAAAAATATAGCACAACACTAGAAAAACTCAATTTTATTTAAGTTGTTGTACTTGTATTTTTTTTTTTTTCAACTAAACTTTGACAGTTAAATATCAGTTTTTTTGCACTTTGTTTGTTTTTATTTTTGTATTTGCTACCGTTTGCTGTTGCAAATATTAAATACAAAAACCATTTATTTTTGTTGATATAAGTCCATATGATTGCGATCATTCATTCATTAGCAAGAAGTGGTTGTTGTTGCCAGATATAAAAATTAGCGCAGTCAGTGTTGTATTTTTTTTTTTTTTGTGTTATTTGACTTGCGAATATTTTTTAATACAAAATAAATAGAATTTTTACAGCTAGTATATTTAGACTAGATAAATATTCATGATCGCCAAATGGGGTTTACCTCTTTTAAATAATACTTATTAAAATACTGTTTACTGTTGAAAATATTAAATATTATATACTTATGCATGGAATACAACTAAAAGTTTAAGTGAGTGGCAGTTTAAGCTAAATTTTCGAAAAATTTACTAATTTTTTTTCAAAACACACAAACAAAATATATGTGGCTACATGTATTTTGTTGTTGCATGAATTAGGTTTTTGGCAAGTTTTTGTCACTCACATAAACTTCTAGTCGTATTCTATGCAGCGTTGTCACAAAGAAAATATTTTTCCAACAAAAATTTTCTCTTAAAACTACCAAAACCTACCAAAATATAGCAACATTTAAAATAATAATAATAATAATAATAATAATAATAATAATAATAATAATAATAAAAATTAAAAATTGAATATGAATATGTCTATGCTTTTCATAAAATTAAATTTTTCACCACTTCAAAGATACCTTTTTAGAAAGTGAAAATAGATAATTTCAGTTTTTAACACTTTCGGGAAATTACTTTTATTTAAATATATATGCTCCAAAAAATGGGATGAAGTACCCAAAGTTTGGAAGCAGTTGTTAATAAATTGCGCAAAGTAATTATTATTCCTATTTTCTTTGGATAGTTTTATTTACTTATTCTGATAAAAAATGTCTACCTAACATTTTTTCAAAGTTATAAAACATTCCTTTAAAAAAATCGAACTATTTGGAACAAACCAACCAAACTACCAAACCTTCGAAAATTAAAATAAATCTACCAATTTTGGTCCAATCGGACCAAAACGGTCCGATGGTATATATGTTTGCGATTACCATTTTGTAAACATATTAAGAAGTTGTTGTTGTTTTTACAAGAGATACAAATTTGGACAGTAAGTGTTGATACTTCTTAAAATAAATGCGAAAAATTTCTATAGCTAGTACAGTGGTCACCAAACGAGGGTTTCTCCTTTTAAATAAATTATTATTTAATTATTATTTCTTGAAATCCATTCGTTTGTCCTCATGCAGATGACAAAGAAAAATGTACAAAATAAAGAAAAGTTCCTTATTGGCATCTTTAAGCTGATGAAAATTTTCAATTAATACACAAATATTTCCAGTAAACAGAGACAAAATATTTCCAGTAAACAAACAACTAAGTCTGTTAAAATTTTTTAATAATTTTTTGAAATAACTTTTAAGACAAATTTTTCTCGACTGCGTTTATAGGAATATTCCACTGAATTTATCACCAATATGTTCTGATTGTTGAATTAAAGAAAACAACAAAAGCAAGAAACAAATATTTATTTATTTATATACCTCAAAGAAAAATACAAATGTTAAATGCGTTTATAGGAATATGCACCAGTGTATAAATATTGTTTTACGCAATTTTTTTTTATAAAGATCTTAATTTTTTATAAAAATAAAATATCTTCTACTGTCTTTAATTCGCATAATCTCTTAAGGATATTTATCTTCGAAATCCAATGGCCATTGATGTGAAGTAGTAATTTTTTATGTTCTGCATTTAAATCGACACACTACCTTAAGAATTTTATTTCTTAAGGCACTAGTTATTATAAAATTTATTACTTCTGTAGTAGTTTGAAGAGCACTTTTAAATGTATTAGGTAAGGTTTTCCCAGCAAGTACTTGTAGGTGGATTACACAGTGAGATTAACGCGAGCACGATCCTATAATTGATACGGTTCCATCTGTGTAGCTATGGAAGCCGTAGCCAAAGGTTTATAAACAATAATTCTTCCTTTATTCCATTTTCTGCTATAAAGTAAATTAGAAATATTAGTAATTTCATTACACTGCAGGACATTAATTCTTTTTTTTCAGAGTTATCTGACAGAGGGATTCTCATGACTTTTTCTTTTGTGAGTTTATCTAACATTATATCCCCAACGACATCAAAACAAGGCTTTATTATAAGTTCATCAATTGTGTGTTGCTACTTTGCTTTTGTTATTAGCATTGATATATTGTGCGAAGCTTTAATAGATTTTTCTCCATCCAAATGACAGAAACCTATAGAATTCAACTTTGGCATAATTATATATGTCAAAAAATACCAAAAAAATATATCATGTACAATAATTCCATACAAATTTTCGGTCTCTCCCACGAACCACCATTTGGGAAACCTTGGTCTAGACTATAGTCAAGTCTACACTCTAGTATATAGTCTAGATTATAGTCTAGTCTAATCTATAATCTAGATTATAGTCTAGTCTAATTTGTAGTCTAGATTATAGTCTAGTCTAATTTGTAGTCTAGATTATAGTCTAGTCTAATTTGTAGTCTAGACTATAGTCTAGTCTACAGTCTAATCTATAGTCTAGTCTATAGTCAAATCTATCGTCTAGTCCATAGATTACACTTAGATATGAAACTCGATTGAAAAAAAATACTCAAAAAAGCAAACGTACTAGAATTGTTTTTCTTTTCAATCGATTGCCAAAAAGACCTTTTTGTCAAAAAACCTTTTTAGGTTTTAACAATAGAGTTTAATATCTATGTTAATCTATGGTCTAGACCATAGTCTAGTCGATAGTCTAATCTATAGTTTAGACTGTAGTTTGGTCTACAATCTAATCTATAGTATAGACTATAGTCAATAATATACTATAATTTTATCTATAACGTAGTTTATAGTCAAGACCTTAAACTTTTTAAGTGTAAAATTTAGTAAAGAATTCTTTGAGGATTCCAGAATAAAATGTCTCCGAATAATGTGTGTAGTTCAAATAATGGTGTGATGATTAATTTTGATTTAAGTTAATTTTTTTCTTCAATAGAAAGGTTTTACTTTAATATTATCAATTCTAGGAAACGTTATGTAAACTTCTCGTTATTTTCGTGTTTATTTAGTTGATTCTACTTAAAATATACTCGGTAATCCATATTGTTTCTAATTGTTTTGTTTCATCTAGTAATTGTTTAGACAATGTTTTACATTTAGCTTTGTTCTAAGAAAAAAAAAAAAAAAACAAATGACATAGTACTATAAGGACAATGAGTATACGTTGGTTATATAAAGAATAAAGAACATATTCATATGTGGTTCTTAAGTTACTATACATATAGCACAAGTAGGCTCGTACCACCTCCAATGTGTGTAAATATGTGTTTTTCTTATGATATAAATTTTAATTACCACTTGTACCACAATAGAATTCGTTGGTGAGAAATACATTTCTGTATTTTTCTGTTAGTATTTGAATTGTATGACTCTTTTATATTTGTTTTAAACTTAAACCTTTTAGAGGTTTCCTCCTTCTAATTTTAAAAATGTCTCTACTTATTATGTATGTATGTGTTATGTATGTGAAATATTTAATTCAAAAATTGCTTTTATTAGGGAAACAAAATTATGTTTATTTTTTTGATTGATATTTCGGATTTACTTTTAGATATGTACTGAAAGTCCCTTAAAGGGTTAAATGTTTTTGATTTTTTTTTTTAACTTAGTGTGTTAGTCATGCTTCTTTTGCAGTGTTCTCAACCAAATACTAATGTCACATTGATGCTGACAGTGATTATATTTTGTGGCAAATAAATATGAACTAAACTGGAATAATATAGTATATAAAAATGTGGTTTTAGGGGTTTCGCTCATAAAAGTTGCAAAAAAAAATATATATATATATTTTTTTTTCTTTTATGGATCGAAATTTCTGTGAAAAAATAATCATATTTTTTTTATTATAATTTTAAAATTTGAGTCTTATTATTATTATTTTTGACAAATGCTGATAACAAACTGAAGACGAATTTTGAGAATTTTTTAAATAGTTGTACTGAAGGTAACTATGTAACTTAATTCAAAAGGAAAATCGTTCTAATTTGTATGTTTTATACATTCAAATCCCATAGTATTTTCTTTTAAATCGAAATACACAATAACCCTCTTGCGTTTCGCTCATTAGAAAGCATATTGAAAACCACTTTTTAAAGTAATTTTTTCAATTTTGCTTGCGTTTTTAAACATTTTTAAGAAATTTTAAATTACATATGAACCCTTGTTTCAATATAAGGGATCCCAGGTATATTTATTTTCTACAATTTTAATATTTTTTTATTCTATTTTTAGAAGAAATTGTTAATATTGCAGTATTTTAGTGTACTTATATTTATTTTATTTAATTGGCGTATAAGTAATAAATATTGTTAAAAAAGTTTAAATATCACTCATACGATGTTCTATTTACTAAATTTATATGGAATGAATTTTTTAAATACTTTTCATCTGCTTCATTAAATTCGTAATATTTTGTTTATTATTTTAAGAAAGATATTTAAATAACTAGTTTTTAATACAGTACACTAAATATTATTATAATTATTATTATTTTTATTATTCTTATTATTATTTCCATTTTTTTTAAGAAATAAACTTTTCATAGCTTGTATTTAATGCTCATTGAAGTGCAAAACTGTATTTGTAATAGTTAGTTATAAAGCACAGAAAAAGCCAACAACAAAGAAAATCCTTTAATATGCACTTCATTTCACTTCACAAATGAAATCAGTTTTTTTTGTTCATTTTAAATTCTGTATAACCTCTATACAGTTCATTTATATTCATTCATAGATTCTTGGTGAATTTTATGGGCATAAATTTGCGTATTTGCAACAAACTTTACATTTAGTGTTGTCAGATGAAAGTGTTTTTGATCAAATAGTGATTTAAAATTTTATTTTGGTACATATTTTCGAGGACATTTAGGTGAAATAATAATAATAATAATAATAAAAATAATAACAATTATAATAATAATAATAATAATAATAATAATAATAATAATAATAATAATAATAATAATAGTAATAATAATAATGATAAAAAAAACGTAAAAAATCCAAAAAATTTAAAAAATGTATAAACAATTTTTTGACGCTTTTCCTCTTCCTAATCGATTGAATGAGTTTGATGTTGAAGAATACTTGAAGTATTAAAAAGTAAAATTTTTAAAACAAAAAAAAAAAAAAAAGAATCGGCATAAATTCGTTCCCTAATCGAAATACAAAATCAGTTTCCCGTAAGTTTTGGAGATCAAACAAACTAAGTGTAGCAAATTTAAACTTTTTAAAACCAAAACCGACTTTTAAAAATTTCACAGAAATAAATAAATAAGTTCGCGTATCTCCGCTCCCTGATAGAAATTTTAAAATCTAGATCTGTTAGGATTTGTAGGACAAATAGTTATATAAGTAAGTCGAATTTTAATTCTCTACTTCGTCTGGGAGCTCTGGAAAGGGTAAATATGCTTAGAATTTATATATAAATCTGTGCATCTCCGCTCCCTGATAGAAATTTAAAAATATGCCTTCGTTAGGATTTATAGGACGAATAATATTAGAAGTAAGCCGAATTTTAATTTTCTACGTCATCTGGGAGCTTCAGAGAGCTCTGGAAAGAGAAAACAGGCTTAGGAAATTATATATATAGATTTGCCATTTAAGAATTTTTTTTGTTGAATTTTGTAATTATGAGAAATTTAAGACAATTATCAATTATACAGAATTTTAAATAAATTTTCTTTTCATTTTTCATTGTTTCTTTTCATAGAAATTTTTGGTAAAATTTTCTTTTTATAGACATTTTTCGTCTAATTGGCTTTTTGCAGAAAATTTTCATAAAATTTTCTATTAATAGAAATTTTCAATATATTTTATTTTCTTAGAAAATTTTCAATAACTTTTCATTTTTTTAGAAAATTTTTCTTTTATAAAAATTTTTCATAAAATTTTCTTTTTGTAGAAAATTTTCAATACATTTTCTTTTTATAAAAAATTTTCTATAAAAAGAAAATTTATTTTTAAAAATATTTTTCAGAAAAAAAGGAAATTCATCGAAAATTTTCTGTGTATCAAAAATTTCTACGAAAAAAAAGAAAATTTATTGTAATTTTTTTTTTCAGAAAAAAAAAGGAAATTCATCAAAAATTTTCTGTGTATCAAAAATTTCTACGAAAAAAAGAAAATTTATTGTAATTTTTTTTTTCAGAAAAAAAAGGAAATTAATCAAAAATTTTCTGTGTATCAAAAATTTCTACGAAAATAAAATTTTACGAAAATTTTCTATAAAAAGAAAATTTTACGAAAATTTTCATAAAAAGAAAATTTGACGAAAAATTGACTTCTACGAAAAGAAAATTTACAAAAAATGCCTATGAAAAGAAAACTACGAAAAAATTATTTAAAAAGAAAATCTTTTGAAAATTTTGTATAATTACATAAATCAGAAAAACTCTTAAATGGAAAATTTTCTATAAAGAAAATTTAATAAAAAATTTCTATAAAAAGAAAATTTTAAGAAAAATTTCTACGAAAAATTTTCTTAAAAATAAATTTTAATGAAAATTTGATAATTTTTTTATAGAAAATTTTCGATAAATTTTTGTGAAAATTTTAATGAAAATTCCTTAAATTTTCTTTTTATTTAAATTTTTCGATAATTTCTTTTTTTAGAAGTTGTTCGTGAAAATATAGCAAATTTTCGTTAAAAATTGTTTTTATAGACATTTTTCGTTATATTTTCTTTTTATAGACAATTTTTGTTAAATTTCTTTTTATATAAAATTTTCAATGTTTTCTTTTCATAGAATTTTTTTGTAAATTTTTTTTTTTTTTTTGTAGAAGTCAATTTATCGTCAAATTTTCTTTTTATGAAAATTTTCGTAAAATTTTCTTTTTATAGAAAATTTTCGTAAAATTTTCTTTTTATAGAAAATTTTCGTAAAATTTTCTTTTTATAGAAAATTTTCGTAAAATTTTCTTTTTATAGAAAATTTTCGTAAAATTTTCTTTTTATAGAAAATTTTCGTAAAATTTTCTTTTCGTATAAATTTTTGATGAATTAACTTTTTTTCTGAATTTTACAATAAGGAATTTTACAATAAATTCTCTTTTTATAGAATATTTTTTATAAAAAGAAAATGTATTGAAAATATAAAAATAGAAATGGAAAAATAAAAAGAAAATTTTACCAAAAATTTTTTATAAAATTTTCTATAAGAAAATTTATCGAAAATTTTCTTTTCATAAAAATGTTCGGTACATTATCTTTTTGTAGAAAATTTGTTTTTTTTTTATCGAAAAATTTTCAATAAATTTTGTTTTTATAGAAAATTTCGATATTTTTTTTTTTTTTTTATAAAAAATTTCCGATAAGTTTTCTTTGTAGAAGATTTTCGATAATTTTTTTCTTTTATAGAAGATTTTTGATAAATTATCTTTTTATAGAAAGTTTTTGATAAATTATCTTTTTATAGACAATTTTGATGTTTCTTTTTTGAAAATTTTCTTAAAAAAAAAATGTTTAATTATTTAATTTATGTAATTTTTTTTTTTAGAAAATGTTCGTTAGAATTTAGAAAATTGTCGTTAAAATTTATTTTTATAGAAAGGTTTCGTTATATTTTCGTTTTATAGACATTTTTTTTTTGTTAAATTTCTTTTTATAAACATTTTTTTCTTAAATTTCTTTTTATGCAGAATTTTTAATAAATTTTCCTTTTATACAAAATTTTCGATAAATTTTCTTTTTATAAAAATATTTGGTACATTTTCTTTTTATAGAAAATTAGATTTTTTTCTTTCGATAAATTTTGTTTTTATAGAAAATTTTAATAAATTTTCTTTTTATAAAAGATTTCCGATATATTTTCTTAGCAGAAGATTTCCGATATGTTACTATTATAGAAAATTCGATATTTTTTTATACAAAATTTTCGTTAAATTTTCTTTTTATAGAAAATTTTTGGGAAAATTGTCTTTTTACAAAAAATTTTTGATAGATTACCTTTTTATATAGGACAAAATTAGAGATTTATATCTTAAAATGGGAATTTTTTAGGAGTATTGTGCTTTACTTTAAAACGTGAGGCGAAATCACTGGACTATCTAATGTGTAAAACTTCTTACAAGGATGCTGCGAAAAATTTGCAAAAATGTAGGTTTTTGCAGTCTCTAACAAAACATTGAAAGTTTATTCTTGCCCTCAACGTTCTTTCCAACTTTACACTCAAATTATATAAATTATTTTTATATGATAGAGTTGTTCATCCATCATCTAACTACAAATTACTTCTTATACTTGTTTATAAATATTGAAACTTTTATCAATTTATTTCTTATTATTTTAATTGTTTCTTTCAAATTATTAAATTTATCCTCTTGTTTGTTTCTTTTTATTGTTCTAAGTAGTTTGATAAATCATTAAATCGAACATCTTTCTATGAATAACACACATTAGTATTTTAGTTTACTTGAGTTTTAGACAACAATTTTTTTTTATAGACTCAAGTGTGTGTCACACAAATTATGACAAACATTTTTAAACTGCAAAAGTTTGAAAAAAAGAAATTATCATTATACCAAAGATAAAGTTTCTGTTTTATGTCTCTTGTTTGTATCATCTTTCTTTGAAGTAGAAAAAAAAGTAAAACAAATTATTTTCCATTTATGGCAAATTACAAAAAATAAAAGAAAACTTAAGGTCAACCAAATTGAAAACCACTTATAATAAGTATTAGTATTATAAGCTGCTAATATACAGAAGAAAAACTAAATAAAAATTAAATAATACACTTTAAAAAATACTATAAAGTTAGTAAACTTGTGTATAGAATTACAGAAAGTGTGTAATTTTAGGACAATTACTTAAATATATTTATCTGTAGAAATATATAAAAATGTTGGTAAACATATTTATAATATAATGAAAATTATATATTTATAATTACACATGTTGTAGGTAAAAATTAAATTTAAACAAAAAATTGTGTAATAGTACCACTTTAAACAAGTATTACAGGAATTGTCATAATTTTGATTTTGAAATAAATAATAATAGAAAAAAAAATGTTGAAACTTTAAAACGACATTTTTTATTAAAAAATTGTACAAACAGGAATAAAAAATCATTAAAACTAATATCAATGGCGCTTAAATTCATATAATATAAAGTAAGCGCAACCATTTATATAAAAATTGGATTCCGGAAAAGATTTAATTCCCATAACCAAAGTCATCAGCAGAATAATCTATAAATTTGTTTAATAAGTGATAACAGCTGTAGGATGTTTGATATTAAGTGAACTTACAAATACTACATTCAAAGCCATTACATTGATTTAAAACCTGTAAAACTATCCTTTATAAAATTTTGAATTATGATTATGTTGTTTTTATTTTTGCATTTTTATCACATTTCAGTTATGTCAATATCACAGAAAATACTTTTGAAAATATTGAAGAAACATTTATAACATATCCTAAAAGTTCTTATCCACATTTCTGTCAAAATTATCCTTGAAGTTTTGTAGGTTTCAAGAACTACTTTAAGTAACGCTTAATAGTTACTTAATTTTTACTTTCCTTTAACGTCATATTAAAATACAAATATTCATAATGTTATTGTAATATCTCAAGATAATGAAAGAAAATATTATTTCCCTTATTTTTGTAATAAAAGATGGTTTAAAAATAATTTGTGTATTTTTTTTATATATAAAATATTTTGACTGTAGGTGTACATATTTTCTGTACAGTTTTATACCATTAGGATGTACGTATAATGTTCTTTTAGACACATGACATGTGAATTTACATGAACTTGGTATGTTGCTAAATATTTTTTTCAACACATTAATAGGTAATTATACACATTTTGTTTTGATTTTGTTTATATCAAAATTTAGTAAATATTTCAAATAATATTTCTATCCCAATTATATTATGAGTCATATTACCTACTTTCAAATAGTGTAAATTTACACGAAAATTTATGAGAGTGTATTTAATAAATATGATTTATTTTAGTTAGTACCAATTTTGATGGTTCCCAATAAATTTATAATAATATCTGTAATAATTATAATTATTCGTATATATAATTTTTTATAAGAATTTAAAAGTTGTCGTTAGATTTTGCATACAATTTGGTATTTTTTTTTTTGTAATTTTATCAAAAATGTAGTTCATAGAGTCATGGCTATCGATAAGGTTCCTATATAGTATAGAATTATTGATAGAATTTTCTATTAAAATTTATTATTATAAAAAATTATCTATAGAAATTTATTGCCCTCAATAATAAAATATTTCTCTATACACTTATTTTAGTAATTGATATGAATAATACCATTTTAAATTTAAAATGTTTATCTCTTTGAAATGTTCTCTGTAGCAAGTCTACCGATAAGGCTTCGTACCAAAAAAATTAAAAAAAAAATTACAAAATGGACTTTTCTAGATATACATTACTAAAGAAAATTGTTAAAAAAAAAAAAAAATGTTAATAAAAATATTTTAAAAATTTTTATATGACATCTTAAAATGCAAGCTTTTACAAATCCACTGCAAAAAAGTTTATTTTTATATCTTTTATATAACAAAAGTTATGGCCATTTAAATACACAGTTGTCAAAATAAAAATGAGACAAATTTTACATTTTACATGCCTCTGTATCCTCCTCTACACATACACCAAATTTTATCTAAATCGGTAAGCAAGGGTAAAAATTTTTTAAATTTAAAATGGAATTACTCATATATAAAATGTTTAAATTTTATTTATTGATAAATTTCTATGCAAATTTCTATAAAATTTTCTAGTTATCGATAATTATAATATAAGAATTTATTGATAAATTTTCTATAAAAATTTCCACATTGAAAAAAAATTTTTATAAAATTTATAATTATCGCTTTATTGCTTATACAAAATTTATAAAAACTAAACTAAAAAAATTTTATCGAAAATTATATCAAATATATTGAAATAATTTTTTATAAAATTTAAAAATATCGTTAAATTATCTATAAAAATTTCTAAATATCGATAATATATCTATAAAAACTTTTTTTTTTTAATTTCTACTTATCGATATATTTTTGAAAAATTTATAATTTTCGATATATATTCCTGTAAAAGATTCTAGTTATCGATTCATTTTTGGCGTGACTTGAAACTTTTAGTTATCGATAAATTATATATATATATATAATATAATTTATCGAAAAATTTAAAAAAATGTTTGTCAATAAATATTTTATACAAAATTTAACTTTTGGATATATATTGAATTTTCTACAAAAATGTATATTTCTCTATTTTTTCTAAATATTTCATGTTATTGAAAAATTTAATACTAATTTAATTCCCCAGTTACAGATAAATAGGCTATAAAAATCAAAATTTTTTTTATAAAAATTATTCTACCAAAAAAGGTTTTAGAAAAGTTATCGATTTTAGAAAAATGATCGATATTTTTTTCAAAAATGTGTTATGATCGATAATTTTTCTTTAAACATTTTTTATTTATCAATAATTTTTCTAGTTTTTATTTAATAGATTTCTAGTTTCTATTTAATAAAGTGAATAACGATTAATTTGCTATAAATATTTATAATTATCTGAAAAAAAAATAAAAGAATATTAAAAAAAAAAAAAAAAAAATATTTTCGAAAAATTAAAGTAAAATTTCTGGTTTTGTAAATTGTTTTTTAAAAAATTATAGTGATCGATAAATTTTATTTAAAATATATAATTGTCGACAAATTTTCTATTTAAAAAACATTTTTTAAGTAATATTCCACAAAAATTCATAATTTTTAGATAAAATGTCTATAAAAATAGAGAAATAAAAAAAAAAAAAACAAAAATGTGTAATTATCGAAAATATTCTTAATTTGCAATAAATATTTATAATTATCTGAATTTAAAAAAAAAAAAATAAAAATAAAAAAAAAAATAAAAAATAATTTCGAAAAATTAAAGTAAAATTTCTGGTTTGTAAATTGTTTATAAAATTTTTTAGTTATCGAGTTATTAAAAAATGTTTTTTAAAAAATTATAGTTATTGATTATTTAAAATATAAAATTTACCAACACATTTACCATACAGAATTTATGTTATCGATAAATTTTATTTAAAAACTTATAATTGTCGACAAATTTCCTTATTAAAAAAATTTAAGTAAATTCATAATTTTTAGATAAAATTTCTATAAAAATCGAGAATTAAAAAAAAAACAAAAACGTGTAATTATCGAAAATATTCTTTACAAAATTTTAATATTTAATAAATCTTTTTATAAAGATTTAAAGTTATCGATACATTTTCTATAAAATTTTGTAATAATCGAAAATCTTCCTTACGAAATTTCTAATTATCGATAAATTGTAAATAAAAAATTAAAATCATCAATACGTTTTTAATATAATTTTAAAGTCGTCGGAAAAACATACTTTAAAAATTTAAATTTGTCGAAAAAACTTCTTATTAAAATTGTATTTGCATCCACTTTTTGTGTTTTTGTTTTAGTAAGAAAAGAAGTTAAGTCTTTAGAGAATTTAGAATTTTAGTTTTGGTTGTCTTTCCCTGCTTCTTTTTCAGTTTTTTTCTTTTAAAGTTTTAAGTTTATATTTTATTTATTTTTCATATTTAATTTTAAATAAGCCTAAGGATAATAAGGATCATTATACTTTATAGTATACACCAATACAAGTCAAGTACACTAAGTATATGTATGTTTTTAAATGCATGTGTGTGTATATAGTTAGGAACAACTTACCTTTAAAAAAAAAAAAATTACATTGCGGTGGCTGGTTCTCTCTGTGTGTGTGTAGCTTGTTTTCCTCTTTTTACAAAATTGTTGTAGGTTATAAGTTTAGTTTTGTTGGATAGATGACTGGTTAGTTATTTTGACTGTTTGTCTTTCTTGCTCCAACGACCGTCGTCGACAGACTAACTGAACGTTTGGTTTTTGGCTGCTCCGATGTTTATTAAAAATTTAAGTTACGCAAAACCTTTATATTATTTCTTTTTTTATTTTATTTTTGCATTTTTTGTATAGTTGTTGTATAAAAAGTAATGTCTGATTTTATATTTTCCTGTTTTGTGGTTCCATGTTTGTGTGTATATTAAATTCAAAAGTTGCTAAATACATATTTTGTATAGATTTAGGTGTTTATGTTATTTTTTAATTTTATTTCTTTTTAATGTTCTGTCCTTCTAAATGTTTCTGCTGAGTTTGTCGAAATTGTGTAAATTTTAATTAAAAATGTTTTTTCTTTATTAAATGTCATATTTCAAATGTTAATAATTGTACTACGTAAAAAAGTGTATAATTGGTGAGAAGGGAATGTGTACTAATGATTTAAAAAGAAAATATATGAATTAATATACTACTCATACACCATGTGGTCTCTTAAATATTTAACAATATTAGATTCAAATCCAGAATATCGATAAATTTTCAAAAAAGAAAAAAAAAAATTCTAGCTATCGATACATTTTGTTAAACTGTGACAGACTTTTTATATGTATTTTTGGGTGGTACAATTTTTATATGAACAATAAATCTAGATGGAATTTGACCTGCTTTTAGGTTTTTTTTCCATAAGGTCGTGATTTTTTTATGGTCGTGTTTGATATATCTTTTTTAATAAGGCAAATACATGAGTATATTTCACCATAACTCGAGAAACGGTACTAAAAGTACCGTAACTTAATTATTTTTCTCATTTTTGTAAGTTCGAACCCAAAAAAGTTAATGTTATAAAATTGTAATTATTATGTTTATGATTGTAAAAATTATATAAATAATTTATAAATTAAGAATAAAACTAAATAAAATTTTCCACGCTTTGGCTTATAAATAATTTTAAAAACGAGCTTAAAATATGCCGAAGTGTAGTCTTTACTTAATAAAAATAAGTGTAGCCTTTCAGGGTTAAAATTCTTTTAAAAAGTGAAAATGCCAAAAATGTGTTCGATTATGGGCGAAATATTAGACACGTTCATAAAAAATCCAGTCTTGATGGTTGGAGAGCCAGATTTGTGTTTAGGACATCATATATATATATTAATAACTTCTTTTTGTGTATTGACTCCATTTCCTGACATAAACCCTTATATTTCCTAATTTGGTTTAATAAAATATTAAGAAAGTTTTAATTTAAATTACCTTAAAATTATTAGTTAGTTTCGGAAGTATTTAAATAATTGTACAAAAAGTGAAATTTCTTACACAATTTATAAATTAAATTTTTTAAAAATATTTTTGAAAATCGAAAATGAAACAAAATTGGCTGATTCTTCATCTTTATTATAAATACAAATAAAACGAAATATATTTCATTAAAATCGTTAATGTTAACCTTATTCACAATTAAATGAAGGTATCTCATTTAAAAATTATAAAAAAAAATTAAAAAAATGAATGAATAAATAAATGAATAAATAAAAAATAAGAAATAAATATAAAATATTATATAAAAAATAAGAAATAAATATAAAATATTATATAAAAAATAAGAAATAAATATAAAATATTATATAAAAAATAATAATATATAAAATAATAATAAATAAAATAATAATAAATAAAAATAAAAAATAAATAATAATAATAATAATATTAATAATAATAATAATAGTAATAGTAATAATAGTAATAATAATAATAATAATAATAATAATAATAATGATAATAATAATGATAATAATAAAAATAATAATGATAATAATGATAATGAATGAATAATAAAGAAAAATTTATTTTTATGGAATTACCATCACTTATGAGTAACATATTAATATTAAGATAGAAGAGACAAATTAAAATTTTTGATCCTTTTGATTTTTTTAACACAAATTTTGTAGAGAATTAATTTATTTTTCGAATAATTTTTTTAATATATCTGAAACTATTAAGTAAAATAGAAAAATGACGTAGGTATTTTTTCCTGAAGATAATACGAATCTGGCATTTCATTCACGAAATTTCATTCTGGTGCAATCTCATTAATTTTTTATATAATGATTTATTTTGAGAACTAGTGGCAATTGAAAAAATGTAATTTATAACCTCAGAACCTCATGATTTCAGTATATAGTCCCGTATTATCGATAATTTTTTTTTAACGAAAATGTGTAATTGTGAATAAGAAATTCCATTTCATTATATCACCCTGTGATATGGATAGTTTTTTTATATTTAACGAAAATGTCTAATTGCAAATGCGTTATGTGGTAAGATTTTTGGTAATAGATAAATTTTATTTAAAAAAAATTATAATTATAGATACATAATGTATACAAATTTATAATTATCGGTAAATTTTCTCTAAAAATGTAAGTGTTATCGATACGATTTTTAACATGTAATTATTTAGTTTAAAATTATCTATAAATTTATTTTAATTATGGTTTTCAATACATTTTCGTAAAAAAATCATAGATAAATAAAATTTATAATCGTCAAAAATAAATAAAATTTTATTTATTTATTTTTTTAATGTTGGTCCTTTAAAAAATTGTACTTTTTTCCATATTAGTACGTTTTAATTTGTGCTTTTTTCTTTAGAAAATATTTTTTTATTTTTAAGATTAATACCTTCTTTAAGAAAAAATATGGCTTATTCTGATTTAAGAATATAGCTTTTTATCAATCTTTTTTGACTTTAGTCTTCTTCCCTTAAGTCATGGTTATATCTTTTTATTTTTTCAATGTGAACTTACATTTACAGACACTTACACAAACGCACACTTTTTAAAGTATTTATATTCACACATCAACAAAATATAATGAGAAAAGAAAAGAAAAGAAAAAAAGAACTGAGAACAAAAAAAAAAAAAAAAAACTGAGAACAAAAAAAAAACTGTGCTATGTTCCATTAAATATTTATCAATTAATTAACAGACATTTTAATGACAACCTTTTAAGTAGTTTTAGGTCTTTTATATTTATTCATTTTAAGCAAAAAGATGAAAATTTGAATAGAAAACCAAAGAGATTTACGCACTCACACATATTCGCTAACAAACGCATCAAGACAAAAACATATGGGAATAATGGTATCAAAGTGAAAGGGAAAAAACAAAAACAAACATTAGTTATTTTACAGGAGGCAGAGAGCTTAAACAAAAAATAAGAACAAAAAACTTGTATTAGAAAAGACGTAAAATAACTGAAAGGAACTTGTGCAAGGATGTGTATTGTGTAGGGTTGAATTCTTGTTGCTGTTGTTTGTTTTTTTTTTACTTATATATTTGTTCTCAGTATTGTTTTTGTAGCAGTTGTAAGAGTATTTTACTTTGCCAACATGTCTCCTAGTATAAAAAGAGGATGCCAGATGGACTATCAAAAATATTTACATTTTTTAAAAAGAATTAAGTTTTAAGCATTTAGATTAACTTTATAATAACTAGTAGTTTTTTATAATAGCTAATAAAGCTTATTTTAGTACTATTTTGAGTGAAGTTACTTTTCAACATATTTTGGGAAACATTACTATTTGATATTTTGTACATGTTGCTCGAATCATATTTCAAAAATTGTGAAGCTTATAGAACAGGGGTTCTCACAAACAACAGTTTCACGACCTCCTTGAAACATTACAACTTGAGAACGACTCACCACAATTTTTGTGTAAAATCGAGGAAACCACAAATATGCCATTGCATGGTTTTTCCTGTACGTTGAACGATACAATTGATAAAATATTTATCCGTTTCGGAACAAATAAAACATTTTGGCATCGATTTGTAAGTGAAAATTTTTGCATATTTCACCCTTAATGGCATAGTTTTGCATATAATGATTTTAAGAGCACATTTTGTGATTTTTAGGGTATACTTAGTCCTTTCAACATTTGTAAGATGATGTACAAAAAGAAATTAAAGATCCAAAAATATTTATTTATTTTCATTTATTTAGAATTAATTTTGACTAATTCTATCGCCTAAATTCATTAAAAATCGTTGAAGAGCTTGGCTTATAGGAACAAATCATTAAGATTTGGAAACTGATTAAAAGATTTTTATTAAAGCAATTTTTGAAATGTGATTTAGGGAACGATTAGCTTTTAAACTTGCACACACACGCAGTGAAAGAACATGATTGTGATATTGTCACTACAACAATATTATGTTCTCATTGTTAATTTTCATTAATTTTGAAAATACTATTTTCAAGATAACAATGCTTTTGTTTACATTCAATATAATATAGTTGATTAATATAATATAGTTGATTACAAAAATTTTATGTTTTTGAATATTTTTATCTCTAAATATTTATAAAAGGTTCTGTAAAAAATGAAGTTCAATCTCGAGATGGATTTGGTCCCTTTATGATCACGGTCGATCGAGGTCTATTAGAGAGTACCCTTGTCATCGGATACGAATTTTAGTGGCTGTGATCACTGAACATTTGCCGAAATTTTCTGGTGTTGTCCCTATGTATATAGAAAACATCTGATGCTGTCATGGTTTGTTATCATAATAGATTCAACTGAATCGTTTATAACTGCCGCACAGTGGGGCCAATTGCAAAATTTTTGGTAATAAATCTGTATCTCCTAAATAACAGGTCGAATCGAATAAAAATTTATGGAAAAATTGTAGAGGTTGCAAAAGCTTTCAGAAAAATTATCTTCTAGTCACCCTGTAGTAATACGAGATAAGCTACAAGGTGTCAATGTTGTCAACCTCGAATACTTCCACAAATCAAGTCCGATTTCAAAAATTTTTATATTTCTGTAAGCTGCTTGGCAAGATAAAGAAAAAACTGACCTTAGTTATCTCTTACAGTTAATAAGATATTTACGCTTGAATTTTGAGTTTTTGATTTTTTGCCTCGACTTTATTTAGTTTTTCGCGCATTAGTCCTGGGATATATGGAGAAAATTTTTTTAAAATATATTGCAATTTCTAATACATTCCGAAATAATATGCTGGAAAAAATTGTGTTATTTCAATTCGTCTAGCCGTGAAAAATTCAGCACTCTGAAATCAGTATGAAAAATGGTTATTTTTTATAAAAATGTGGTACAATTCTTTCACTTTTATCTCAAGATTTTGTTAATAAAAATGTTTTTCTTTACATATTTCAAAAGATAAGGTTTCATAAATGATTAAAGAAATTTTGAATTATTTAAGATTTGCATTGGTTAAAAATGGGGAATTTTAGAAAAAAAGAATGTCATACGATGTTTTTACAAAATATGTTTAGATCGATTTGGAAATAAATTGCTTTCCGCTCGGAGTGCAGATTTTATGAAAAAAATCATCTTTTCAAAAGACTTTTTTTTTAAATTGCTTAAGTCCTCTTCTACAACTTTTCTATACATTTTAATGCGATCCGACTAGCAGTTTAGGAGATACAGATTAATAACGAAAAATTTTTGCAATTGGCCCCACTTATACCGGTTGCTTGTTTCATCTAACCGCATAAGAATTGGACCTCTTGATTGGAATTCATAAAAAAAATAATAATAATAAAAATAAATAAATAAAATAAATAAATAAATTTGATAATCCTTTCAGGGCTCTGTCAACAATTTCTGAGTGCGAACCGTCCATTTAGTGATATGATTAGTTTTAAAAGAAGTTTAAAATCCTCCTGTTAGGATATTTATCCTTTTAAACTTTTCGCAAAATTCTGGACCGAATAGCCCGTTTTCATAAGCTTATAGTTTGCGGCTTAATCAAAGAACATCAGTTATTTTTTAATTTTTAGGTGATAAAAAAAATTGCCAAAAAAAAAACAGAAAATCTGGTAACGCTGCTTAGTATTTAATATTCAATGCGTTTATATTTGTGCATTTTTTTCTGTTTGTTTCTTTTATTTGTCTCTTTCTCTTTTGTACAAAAATTCTCTTTGTTTTGATTGTAGTTGTTGATGTTGTTGCGTTTCTTTTGACTGTCAGTCACAGTTTTTAAAGTACGACTGCACTTTTCCAAAAGAAACAAGAAATGTGTATGTATTCATACATGTGTTTGTGTGTGTGTGTGTGGGTTTAAGCCTTTGTATTTGTAAATGTATGTGTTATAATAAGGAATAAAACTTTTATTTTGTATGATTTTTTTTTAATTTGATAGATTTTTTTTAAATTTTTTCTCTCACTTTAAAGAAAACTGAATAAATTTTTCTTAATTTTAAATATTCTTTTTGAATTGTATTTAATAATATTTTTACATTTATTTAAAACTGCAATTAATTGTGCGTTTCTTTTTATTTTATAAATTTTATATTTTCTTTGTTATTATTTTTATTTTAATGTTTTTTGTGAAATTTTTAAAAATGTAACTTTTTCAACGCTATAATAAATATATTGCGTTTGTTTTTTTTTTTTGCCGTTTATAGCTTGCTTTTCCTTTAAATTCACTTTTAAGACTGAAAATGTATCCTGTCTACACACACTTGTTCGCTTCGTTTTATTCGGCTTAAGAGCTTTTTTCCATTCAACGCCATTCTGTTATACTTTTTGTCTATGTAAAAGCTTTTTCATTGACTACAGTATATTCAATTGTTGTTGTTGTTGTTGCTGCTGTTGTTGTGGTTATTGTTGTTGCTATTAGAAATATGTATTGTTGTTAAAGGTTTCAGTTTGTTTTTGTTTTGATTTTTTTTCTTTCTTGCTACAGAAAGAGAAAATCAGATTCAGTTTCTCTTTTTCTATATGATTAAAAGTTAATGTTAAAGCGTGTTTTAAATTTAAGTTATTGAATTTAAGTAAATAATTTTAAATACTAATATCTATATATACTATTAAGTTCAATTTAGCTAGCTAAGATTCGTAATTAAAATTATTGTGCATCTCGTATTTTTTGGTACCTTACCAATATTTCGTTTACAGGCCAAAATTTTTACCAAATAATTTTCTGTAAAAATTTAATATACGAATACTTTTTTTGGACACTTTATTAATCTTAACATTATGAATATTTAAAACAAAGCTTTATTTAATTTTCCTGCTCTTTATCTCTCTCTCTCTTTCTATCTGATTATACTTAAATAAAGAGCAATTTTGTTTACAACACATGCTCAGTTATAACTTTATTCATTTGGTATTTAACAAAGAAAAAAACAGATTCGAAAAATAAACAAAAATATTTATTTGTTCTTCTACTAAAACATTCTACTAAATCTACCTTCATACATCCACACAAACACACACACATATATATGCTACTGCTATTAATATAGAGATTTACGTTTATATGCAAAAACAGCTGTAATGTAACCGGAAACCAAATAGAAGTGGAACGAAGCTTTTCCGCAAAAAAGGAAAAAAAGATTATTATGAAAAGAACAGCTGAGAAAAGGAAAATATGGGTAAAATAGTAATAGTAGTAGTAAATCCTTCTAAAACCATAAAAAACATAAAATTAAATAAAAGAAGTGCTTTATACTTCGATTACCATTTGTGTATAGTGTCGTGCAAAACTAAATGAACAAGTCCTATACGGTACAGTAATCGAAGTAGAGGTAGCTTCACAATTAAAAAATCAATATTTTTTGTTCAAAATTGGCATATATAATTTTTTTGAACTTCAGTGTTATGCAGCAGAAAAGTCTATTACAAAGTTTCTTTGGGTTTTTTCTCCATTAAAATGCAAAAATTCTTAGTTTTCTTGTTTTAGATCATGTACGAAGGCGAAATAATGACAGGTTCATTATAATTATAGTGCAATTTTAACGTAAAATTCGAAGAGAAAAGTAAATTAAATTATAATTTAATTATTTAACAAGATATTACAATTAATAACAATTCATTTCATTGAAACTTTTTTGTTTGAAGCTCTGAGTAAAATTTAAAAACTGTTCGAGTAAAGACCCTTTTTTTAAAAAAAAGTGACGAACATTTTTTGTTTTTGGATTTAATGTTTTTAAATAGTTGTGTAGTGTATAGAATGGATAGAGATTTGTATATCATCAAAAAACTCTTCAAATTATGATATAATTTAAATTTTTAAGGGAACCCAAAAATAACCCCAAAAGTGAATTTGGGCCATAAAACATAGAATTTTGTGAAGGTGAATTTTTGGTATCAAAATAAAATTAATATTGGTTTTCTATATGTTCAAGAAGGGTTCATGAATTTAACTAAGAACAAATAGGTTTTACTGAACTCAGAAACAAATAATTTTTAAAGAAAAAAATATGTGTCATGTTTTATCTAAAAAAAAACATGAAACATGAAAAATATAAGAGTCTGGAAGAGATTATTTGTCTTATTAAGAAATATTGTACATAGTATAAATGAATACGAATTTAGTCATAGTTGGCTTTTTTGAATAATTTTGTTAATTCTTCCCAAACCAGGATTTCATAAATTTTCCTTTTGTGAAAAATCGCTTGATAATTCTTCCACTAATTAGTGAACAAAATTTGTTTTAATCTTCTTTCTTATAAAAACAAATAAAGCTGATTCATGATTTGCGATTAAAATAAATTTCGACTCGATACAATTCGAAGTTGGTTAGTGTTAATATTTGTGCTACTTTTAGCCATATTACGAGGGCGGATCAATAAGTCCGTGACTTTTTGAATGAAACACAGTTTTTTTTTGCAAAACAAAAATTTATTTTTCAACATAATCTCCTTTTAACTCAATATACTTTGTCCAACGTTTCTTCAGGTTTTGTATCCCTTCCAAAAAATAGGATTTTTCGAAGTCCTTAAAATAGGCATTTGTTTGGTCAATAATTTCATCGTTGGAGCTGAATCTCTTTCCACCGAGCCATTTCTTTAGGTTTGGAAATAGAAAGTAGTCACTAGGGGCTAAATCCGGAAAATATGGCGGATAACGTACCAATTAGTAGCCCAATTCATAGAGTTTTGCCATTGAGACTGCACACGTGTGCACCCGTGCATTATCTTGATGAAAAAGAACTTTTTTCTTGGCCGTATGGGGACGTTTTCTTTTTAAATTCTCATTAAATCGGTCTAATAAGTTGGCATAATATTCGCCGTTTATTGTTTTTCCCTTTTGAAGATAATCGATGTGGATTATCCCGCATGCATCCCAAAAAACTGTTGCCATCACCTTATTGGCCGACAAACTTACCTTGGCCTTCTTCGGAGCAGGTTCACCCGGAGAAATCCATTGTTTAGACTGCTGCTTGGTCTCCAGAGTACAGTAATGGATCCATATTTCATCCACAATTACAAAACGCCTCAAAAACTCATTCGGATTGCGGTTAAACAACTCCAAACAATCCCTTGAAGTTGTCACACGTTTATGTTTATGGTCAATTGAGAGCAAACGCGGCACCCATCTTGCAGACAACTTTCTTAAACCCAGCCGATCATTTAAAATAGAAACCACACTGCCATATGAAATGCCTATGGCATCAAAAATCTCACGCACTTTTACTCTTCGGTCGGCCAACACCATATCGTGGATTTTTTCGACATTTTCGGGTGTATTGACCTCAATTCGCCGTCCAGAACGTTCAGAGTCATTTGTACTTGTGCGACCACAACAAAACTCAGTAAACCACTTTTTTACCATTGAAATTCATGGTGCAGAGTCGACAAAAAAATTGTTTATGCAATCAATTGCTACCAAAAGTAATTGTAACATGTTGTTAAATAATTAAATGATAATTTTACTTACTTTTCTCTTAGAATTTTTGCATCAAACTTGCATTAAAACTACAATGAACCTTATAACATGTTTTTATGAGGCAACTTAGTCGCGTCCAGGGTCTACTTACGGATCCACAAACCTTAAATAATAAGAAGTTTTCTTTATTCAATACTCCTAAATATTTCATATATAAAATATATAGATATTACGAGGGAATAATTACTATAATTTCAATTCGGATTCTATCGCCTTAGTAAATTTCGTCTGCAATCGCTTTTCTTTCTAACTGGGCTTATTTCGGTTCTTCCTTCCTCAACAAGACTTATTTCGGTTCTTCGGCTTATATTAGAATCAGTTCGGTTCTTCAGCTTATAATATGATCGGTTTAGTTATTCCGCTTAAAGTATATTCAGTTATTCGGATTAGATTAGGATCGGTTCAGTTATTCGACTTAGATTCGAATTGGATGTTCAGCTTATAAAAGGCTTAGATTAGGTTGGATTATTCAACTTATAATAGGTTTGTTTCGGTTATTTGGCTTAGATTAGGATCAGTTCGGTTGTTCAGCTTTTAATAGTCTCGGTTTGGTAATTCGGCTTAGATTAGGATTGGTTCGGTAGTAGAATTAGGATCGGCATTGTACGTTCGGCTTCGACTTCTCTAGCTACAAAGCTACTTATGAGAATGAGCGGAAGTCACTCGAATGAGCAGTACGGCGCCTCGTAAGAATGATCAACCGAAGTCAATTGTGAGAACAAGCAGCACGAAGCCACTCGTGAGAACGAGCAACCGAAGTCAACTATGAGAATCAGCAGCACGAAGCCACAAGTGAGAACGAGCAACCGAAATAACTCTTTGGAATAGCTAACCGAAGTCAACTGTGAGAACAAGCAGCACGAAGCCACTCGTGAGAACGAGCAAGCGAAATAACTCTTTGGAATGGCTAACCGAAGTCACCTGTGAGAACGAGCAGCACGAAGCCACTCGTGAGAACGAGCAACCGAAATCACTCGTGAGAACAGCTAACCGATATCAACTGTGAGGACGAGCTACCGTAATAACTCGTGAGAAAAGCTAAGAACGAGCTACCGAAATCACTTGTGAGAACAGCTAACCGAAGTCAACTATGAGAACGAGCAGCACGAAGACAGTCGTGAGAACGAGCTAAGAACGAGCTACCGAAATCACTCGTGAGAACAGCTAACCGAAGTCACCTGTGAGAACGAGCAGCACGAAGACACTCGTAAGAACGAGCAACCGAAATCACTCGTGAGAACAACTAACCGATGTCAACTGTGAGAACGAGCTACGGAAATCACTCGTGAGAACAGTTAACCGAAGTCAACTGTGAGAACGAGCAGCCCGAATCCACTCGTGAGAACGAGCTAAGAACGAGCTACCGAAATCACTCGTGAGAACAGCTAACCGAAGTCAACTATGAGAACGAGCAGCACGAAGACAGTCGTAAGAACGAGCAACCGAAATCACTCGTGAGAACATTTAACCGATGTCAACTGTTAGAACGAGCTGCCGAAATCACTCGTGAGAAAAGCTAACCGAAGTCAACTGTGAGAATGTGCAACCGAAGTCACTCGTGAAAAATACGATTTAATTTCACTTCCATTATATACAATAATTTCCGAGACTTATATGGCGTATTCTTGTCTTGTTTGAATCGCCTCGACTGTAACCAAACCTTTTTTACTTATACTTATTCATGTATCAACTGAACAACTAAGGCAATTATACTATGTGTGTGTATATATAGTATTTACAGTAGGGGCGTTCAATGTAGTTACCTATTATTAATATGGTATTCTATATATTAGTATGTAAATAAAAATAATTACTTATATTAAAAACACATAAGTAATAAAAGGAAAATTGATAGTAATTTCATGAATAAATGTTTTAAAAAATATGTATGGGAGAATAGTAATGTTGGGTGTACTATTTCCTCGTTACTAAACTATCATTATTTCGCCTTCATAAAAGATCAAAAACGAGAAAACTAAAAGTTTTCGTATTTAAAGAAGAACAAATTCAAAGGTACTTTGAAATAGACTTTATGATTCCCTACTACACAATACTGAAGTTTTTTTTAAAAAAAAAAAAAAGATTATATATTCCAATTTTTAACGAAAAAATTTGATTTTTATTGGTGGATAGATTATTTCAGTCACTGTATATAGAATATTCTTTTTTTTACCAAAATATTTACTTCCATATAAAGGTTATTTTCGGGTTTAAATAAAAACTTGTAAATTGTTAAATTTTTTCTGTCTATATAATATACAAAATAATTAAATATAGACGCAACTTTTAACAAAGCGCAACAATACAAACTGAACACAATGAAGGTTTTTGTCGAAACATCAAAGAAAAATTACCATTCAGCAAAAATGTTCAAAAGTTGATTTATGAATAAATTAAATAAATAATTTTTCTATATAAAATAGTGCACAAAAAATATGTAATTAAGGCAAAAAGTAAATTAAAAGATTTTTGTTAAAAATATTTATGATGAACATACATACGTATTTACAAACGTACATATATGTAAGTTACATATTGAGATAACATAGTAAATAAATGGTAATGCAGCACAGTAGGGCTAATTGCAAAAAAATTAATAATAAATATGAATCTCTTAAATTACTGGTCGGATAAAATTGAAATGCATGGAAAAGTTGTAGAGTATGACCTAAGCTTTCAGAAAAACTATCTAGTAGTCACCTTGTGATAATACGAGATAAGCTACAGGGTGTCAAAGTTTACCACCTCAAGTATGTTTCAAAAAATCGTAACTTCTACGAATATTATCTACTTATTTACACAAGCAACACGCGCAAGTACAATTGTGTATTACGTATACGCACATATTGAAATACACAAAATATAAAATAGTGTGTCCAAAATAGTTGGATACTTAAATTATAATTATTCATTATAATTTTTAATAATTAATACTTCAATTAATATAACACATTTATTTTTTTTAAGTGTAGTTTGTATAAATTGTCAGCACTTTTAGTACACACTGTAAAAGAAAATGTTATTGATTTAAAATCGGGTTTCGTTAAAAAACCGAACTTAAATTTAAATCAACAGAATACTTACCCCAAAGAAAGATGAGTTGTTTTTATGCAACAAGAGCCAGCTACTCTATGGATTCCAACATTAATCATGTTATTGTTTTTTTCTCATCCCTACAATTATAAATACTGCTATATGAGTAATTATAATTAAATTTTTTCTTTTGGCCCTTTTATTAATTACATCTCCACGTCTCTGCCATCATCTATAAGAAAACCTTGAACAAAATCTCTAAGCTTGTTCATAGTGAATTTAGTGAGTTTTGATACGACTTGTCAGTTTTGAGGCCATTATATTATCTTTTTTAAAACGTCCTACATAGACATGTTATATATCAGTGAGTTGGCATATAAATATATTTTTATATTCTTTTAATAGTTTATAAGTTTTTGGAAAGTAAAGGGAGTTTTCCTTACTTTTGGTTTTTATTTTTTTTTAATGTTATTTAATTTGAAAAATTGCAAAAAATTGGTTGTTAAAGCTATTTGAACGATTTTTTGAGGAATGAAGAACTCATAAGTATTTTAGGAAATACACTTATATAATGACGTATAGTTTATGTATTGATACTATTCCGTACACCAGGTACCCAAAAAAGTGAGAGAGAATAGTTAGCAGCTATTCTGGTTTGTTTAGAGAACAAATACCTCATTTGGAGCCGTTAGGTGGGGCAATTACAAAGTACACGTTCATTAAATTAAATAAAATCAACCTGTAAAGTTCTGTCATGACTTTTAAAGATCTAGGATTCAATAAGGATCAAAGATAATATTTTAATCTATGAGTAATTCCATTTTAAATTTAAAAATTTTGTAGCAAGTATGTCGATAAGGCTTCCTACAATATATAAATATATATATATATATATATATATATATATATATATATTAAAAAATGAAAGATGGACTTTTTTAGATACACGTCAGTAAAGAAAATTCTTACAAAAAAAAAAATATTTTCAAAATTTTTATATGGCGTCTTAAAATACAAGCTTTGACAAGTCCACTGCAAAAAATATATATATATTTTGATATCTTTTATATAACAAAAGTTATGGCCATTTAAATATGTTAACTACCTTGAAATCTATAGAGTTGCCACAGTACTCAAAATAAAAATAAGAAAAATTTAATTTAAATGCTTCTGTATCCTCCTCTACACATGCACTGAATTTTATCCAAATCGGTAACCAAGAGTCAAAATTTTTTAAATTTAAAATGGAATTATTTCCTATAGACTGTTATGAATAGGGCAACTAAAAATATTCAAAATCATATTTGTTCTTGGGCTTCAAGTGAACAACCATATTTTGAGCCTAAAAGCATATTTTGTCATATTTTCTTAGAAAATCCTTATTTTAGTGTATATTTTAGGAATTTAAAACATGTTTTTTTTATATTTTATATTTACGAGTATAATATTGCATATATTACACTAAAGAGCATAATTTGAAATATTTTACACTTGAGAGACAAATTTTGCAACCAATAGAACTTGATACATAAATTGCTATTAGTGAAATTTGGTTTTTACTGTCACATACTTTTATCAAATCTGATACTCTTTTTCGTTTTTTCGCTTAAAACTTTGGCGGTACGAGAAAGGAGTGCCAATACACAAAAATTTGGAGAAATTCGAAAAAAATATACCATAGATTTTGAAACGAGGGTATGCTGAGATCCTACTGTTGGACTGTAATGCGTAAAACAGATTTCAAACAATAAAATAGAGTCAGTTTGGCCTCTCTTCAATTCCGTTTTATCACTTTTTATTGCATAAATTGGTTATTAGATTTTAAATATACATAAAAAAAATATCTCGAAAACTAGAACAAAATTTGATAAATGGAGTCAAAATTCGAATTCAGCACCCTAAACAACTTTAGAAGCCATTTTTAATTGTTCAAGTCCAAAACCTTTTATATCTGTGTAATTTAAGTAAATTCTAAGAATTGTCAGACCCCTTTCACTTCCCTCTGTACTAGAAATCTTTACGAAATAATAAATTTTATAAGCCAAGCTTTGTAGAGGTTTTAAACAATATATTTTATTTTTTTGTTCCATATCTTACAAATATTTAATATATAGGCGATAATACAATGATCATATAATTTGAACATTTTTTATTTATTATTTTTATTTATTATTTTTATTTATTATTATTATTATTTGTATAATTTGTATATACTTTTTTAATTCTTCAAAGAATTCCTCTATTATAATCCTAAAAAAAGTTACAATTTAAATAGAAAGAAATTAAATGTTAACACAAATTATATATAATACAATTAAAGAATAAAAATATAAATTTAAATTATTTAGCAAAAAGAGAAAAAAAAAGACAATTCGTTACGATTTTAATTTTCAAAAACCTTAAGAAATAAAAAGATTATAATTCGTTGGTTTGTTCGTTTGCCATTGTTGAAAAATAACATTAAAAAAATAAAATAATGTTTTGTTTTTTAATTAATTTATAAAATTAAATTCAAGAAATGATATGTTTTTATATATGTTTGGTTGTGTGCCGTTTTGTTTTAAAATATTATTAGAAAATAAACAAAATTTTAAATTTACATTTAATTTATTTTTATTTTTATTCAAAATCCTTATTCTTTTATAATTACAATCTTTAAATTTTTTTTTTCGAAAAAATTAAAGAATTATGTATTTCTTATAAAAAAGTTTAACTAGCATCTACTCATTTTTTTGTTGTTTTCTATAATGTAAAAAATAATAAGAATACAAATATTTATTTAACTTAATAATATAAAAAACACGTTTAAAATACTAAAAAAAAAGATCATATTTCCGTTTAAAAACTATATAAATTTCGTTAAACTAATAAAAATTTGTTTAGAGTTGCTTTTGAAAGAAATTCCTTACAACTATTATTATTTATTTCTTGTTCAAATAAAATCAAATAGAGAAACAATAGAAAAACAACAAATGCTCTTTATATCCCATTCTCTTTCTCTCTTTCTCTTAACAATTCATATAGTTATGATCATCTCCCGTTGCTACTGGTTCTTGTTCTTGCGTTTTTTCTTCTTGCTGTTTCGATTCTTCCAATTTATTAGCAGCTGCTGCTAAGTCCAAATTACTGTCTACATTTTGATAAACCTCAGCCTGAGTTTCCACACATGCCACCTGAGGTGTTGGTACGGGCACTGTTGATTGTTTGGGTTTAAATGATGAGCAATTTGGTGATGCTTTTGTCAGCTTTCCATAGATAATATTGGATCTTTCGTTTAGTTTAATTGTCTGCAGGGTAACACCATTTTGATAGTTGTGTTCTTGTTCCTGTTTGGCCTCCATAATGGTGTTCAAGTAGTTGTTGCTGGTAGAGGAGGTTAGGTTTTGACTGTTATATACGGGTATATTTGAAGGGAACATTTGATAGTGTTCGGAGGTGGTAGGACTAGTGGGGGTGTTAAGTCTTGTACACGAGGACATGGGTGAGGGAAATGTAATTTGATGTCTTTCATCGCCGGGTGTGGAGTTGGGTGTGAAAATGGGTCTAGGCGGGGGAGGTACTAAATAATTATCCATCAATGAGCCGGGCGAACCTAAACGACAACCGAAACGTCTCTCCTCATGATCGGAATGAGTGCCCGAATCACCCAAAGAGGTTCCGCTACAATTACTGCCCGTACTTAAACGTCCCGAGGAAGATGAAGATGAAACTGATTGTAAACTCAAAGAACTTATAGGTCTAGCTGATGATTTGAAACTAGATGAGGTTGTTATAGAAGATTTGGTCTCATCCAGTACACTGTCCATACATGATGACTTGTCGTGATGCAAATTGGAGGTGGATTTGTGTCTAGAGAACAATTTCTTAAACTTATCGAAGGGTGTTTCTCTTTTTAGATGAGTTCTAACTTGTTCTTGTATACGCTCGTATTCTCTTCTCAATTGATCAATTTGTTCTTGTTTCTCACGGAAACTCTGTTGTACATCATTGCGATGCTTCCACTTCTCTACCAAAACCTCAACTTCATGTATAGACAAGACATTGTTTTTGAAATCATGCATAATTTCAGCCAGTTCATCGTCCACATTGGATCTAGCCGAACTGGAAGCATCCGAGGCAGAACGTTTCAGAGTGCCATAGGTGGGCTGATGAGCTAAGCGCTGAGAGGAGCCCATGCGATTTAGACTATGACGTGACTGATGCAAATGTTCCTCTTCGACGGGACGATTAGAGGGTTGGAATAAATAATTGCCATCATCAGTGTTGGTGGGTGATAAGGGTTGTACCGTTGGCTTTGGCACCTGTTGTTGTTGCTGCTGCTGAGCTGGTACCGGCACATTAGAGGGCTGTAAAACATAATCATTATTCGCCGTTGTACTGGAGCAATTCTCCAATAGCTGTGAACACTCCTGACTAAATTTATCTGTCTGATAAATGCCGGCATCTGTTACGTCTTTACCGGACTTATTTTGTTCTTTGGAGGCATAATATGGTGGTTCACTAATTCTCAATTCATTGCTGGTTATCTCGCCGGTGGTTATTACCTTATTGTTGTCGAAATTCTTACAAACATCGGCCGATGAGCCCTGTAAATTTTCTTCTTCAGTCTCCACACTAATATAATTCAAATTGCTAACGGCCATAGTTTCACATTTGGTTTTATTTTCTGGAGAATTTTCACGATCCGAACCACTAGACATTTCCATGTACTCAGCCTGCGTTTGACTCTCTGACATTTGACGATTTTTAGGTGACTTGGGAGATTTTGGTTGCTTTAGCTTAGGCGATGTGGGATGAGATTTTACCGCTTCTATAACAACTTTAGTGGCTGTTATTTTACCATTACCGCTATTATGGTTATTTTTCGTTTCACCACTTATCCCCTTGAAATAATGATACATAGTGGTCAGTTCATGAAATTCTGAAAAACTCATTATATTTCTCGCAAGCTTATGATGACTCTCCATATCGGCCAATTCGGCTGGTGTCTTGCCGGCACAATTACGTATGCCACAAGCTGTATCACCACCTGGACACTCCATCAATTGCATACACAAACGATTCAAGCCCCAACGAGCAGCAAAATGCAATAATGTAGGATACTCTTCAGGACTGGATTCCCTTAAGCTCAAGAAATGATTTTGTTTTTGTTCGTAGGGTCCATTTAGTAAATGGAAATTGGGTGGCATATTCTTTTGGAAACATTGCAATAAATGTACATCTAGATCATCTTTTTCTGTTGGACCTATACCCAAGGCATGACACATGAATTCTATGGGAGAATCTTCGGAACGTAAAAGTTGTTCTAGCTCACGCAAACGTGATTCACATTTAATGGGTCGTGCTCCCAGAGATTTATGATTCTTTTCCAAACGTATTTCAACCATGGTGGAAATTTCCATGCAAGATTCTAGAATAGAGAGGTAGAGAGAGAGAGAGAGAGAGGAAAACGTGTTTATTAATTTGACTTAAATTTGATATTTACAAATGCTGTCTTTTTTAAAAAATTCTTTTTTTTATTCAGTAAATTAAATTATTTTAAAAACCTTAATTGGGATTAAAAAACTAAAAGTTCTCTTTATTAGTATCTTAATTCCGTTAAGTTAAAATGTTCTCTTTTATTTAATTAACATGAGAACTAAATAAAACTCAAGTTCTCTTAAAATGTAAATGTGATTTCTGACTCTTACCTGGTATAGCAAACTGCACCGTATAGGGATTACGACATTTGAAATTCCTAATCTCCAATAATTCCCCAGATTTTTCAACAATAATTTTCAAAACATCATCCTTTTCCAAGGGATCATTTAACATGGCCACCACCTTATTCTGGCCAATTTTTACCTTCTTAGGCAAAATGGTAAAACCATCCGAACACGAAGAGAAACTGCGAGAAATACCCGTACCAGAATCTTGACAAACAGGACGTTGACACAAAGCACGACCCAAAATATCGGTAGCTATACCCAAAATATTACTAATCTGAGCTTGATCATTATCGCGTATGACACAACGGCGCCATCTTAAGTAATTGGGAAGAGCTGGAAAGAGAATCAAATAATGAAATTAAACTTGATAGGGGTATTAAACAAGAATAACTTACCAGTTTTATGTATCTCTTTAACCTTTTCTTCGGTAACATCTAACAAAATGCCCAAAACCTTTTCAACTCTCACTATACTTAAGAGTTGGGACATCAAGAGAGAATGTGACAATGCCAAAAGAGCTGGACATAAGATAATAATTTGCAAGGCAGTGTTTTGATATTTATAAGCGATCTCATCACTAAAGGGACCATCTTCGATTTTAATGTGCAGAAAGCTAAAGAGAGAAAGAGAGAAAAAATTATAAATGAATTAAAAAAAAATAGTAAATTAGAAAACTTTAGCAAAAAGGTTTCTTTAAGCTTGATGTTATAGCTTAACTAACAAATGCTTTGAAGAGCTTAAACCTTAAATCATAATTTATAATTTTGTTGATATTTTTTTATATTAATTGTAATAATTATTTTTCATATTTAAACTTACTTAAAAGGTTTGCGTCCACGTTGCTTGGTTATTTTATCAAAATGATTCTTTAGGAAATTTGCTCTCAATATAGCTCTTTCACTGTGCTTGGCTGTCACTATTAGAATATCATCCATGTTGTAAGAACCTGTAGAGCTGGTCATGCTGTTGCTCATGGTGCCACAGTTGTCTGAAAAATAAATGAAATTTTTGAAAAATTTTTGTATTAGCGATAAATTTTTTCTATTTTGATTTTAGGTAAATTTAGAAATACACACATACATATATCCAAACACACAAGAATTAAAGATATTATGGATAAATATTTTGATAAGATTTTGATTTTGTGGTGCTGGTGTCAAAGTGTGTTGTTGTTTGTATAGGTTATCCAGTATTTTTTTTTGTTTTCTTCCCCCGTTTGAGAATGGCAAACAAAACAACAACATACAAGCAAACACATAAATATTTCTTTATTTGTTTTGATGATTTCTTGCATGATTCTAAAAGCAGCTTAGTGTGGTGGGAAGCAGTAATGTCAACAATAACAAATACTCAACTATGCGATAAGAAAATTTAAAAATGCAGTTTTAATATTTTCAAGTAAAAGAAAAATGTTTTTTTTTTCTTAATATTTTCGCAGTTGTAGTTTTTCATATGACAGTTTTTTTTTTTCTCAAAACTGCAGACATTTTTTAGTTTTATCTGTTGTTTGGTTGGTTTTTAAAAGGGTCTACTTTTATTTCTTCTTTTTTAAAAATATAATAATTTTTTTTTAGGGAGTGTCTTTTATTTAATTTGTCTGTTGTATTTTGCAATTATATTTTATGTTATTCATATGTTTAGAGTTTTTTTTTATTTTTTTTTTTAATATATTTTTAGTTATTTTTATCCCTTTAATAAAAATTTTAATACTGCCAGTGTCTGCTGGCATCCAGGATTATTATTTTAGACAGATGACAAAATCATATAGCCAAAGTTGATGGCTTTTTTATGAGCCATTCAAAATTGGAGTAGACAAATTATGAGGAATTTTAAGAAAAGAAAAATTGTGTTATATTTTTGTTAAAAAAAAGAAGAAAAAAATTTCCAGTTTTTGGAGAAATTAAACCATTTAAAAAAGTTCAAAGGTCCTGGTTTTTTTTATTGTAATTTTTTCCCTTCTTTGGGAAAAGTGGTGAAAAATATTATTTTTAATTTTAATTTTTAATTTAATTTTTATTTTTAATTTTTTAATAGAATTATCATTCAAAAATTGTACAAATGATTAAATTTGAGGCTAAAGTTTTAAAATAACTTGAGTTTAAATATGGATATATTAATTGAAAATTTTTGTTTATTCCTTCTTGGAATTTTTAGAAATTTTTAATTCCTTTTTTGAGAGAAGTGTCAAAGCTATATTATGTTTAAATCAAAATCAAATAATATTGTAAACATAATATACGTTATTAAATTTGAGATTGAAGTTTTTAAAATATTTGTGTTTGGTTAAGGTTAAATTTTTATTTATTTTGTTTTGGAATTTTTGGAAAATATTTTTTTTTTTTTTTTTTTTTGGAAAAATTTAAAAAAGGTATATATGTTGATAAACTTTAAAAAACGTTTTAAATTTTTGAATTTACTTTTATTTTAGTGCCTTTTAATTGAATTTTTAGCTCTTTGTACTTTAGGTAAATTTTTAAATCTCATTTTGAGAAAAATGTTAAAACTGTTGACTGTATAAAATAAAATCAAATAATCTTTCAGAAATTGTGTGAAATGTTAAATTTGCATTATAAATTTTATTTTTGAGTTTGTATATGGACATATTAAATGAGAACTTTTATTTTGTTAAGGAATTATTGGAAATTCTTTAATACTCTTTTGGAATTATTAAATAGGATTACTTGTTTAAAAGTATTCCAAATGAGCTTTCAAAAATTATATAATTTAAGTTAAAAGTTTCGAAAATATTTGAGTTTGCATATTTTAATTTTTTTAATTTTACTTATTTATTGGTTAAAGTTTTTGAAAATTTTGAATCTCTTTTAGGAAAGTGAGTTCTTTTTTTCTTTAAAAAAAAAATATTAAATTATTTAGTTTGAACTACAGGTGTTAAAGATTTTGAAATTAAAATAACTTTCTAGTTAAAATAGTATTTATTTAGGACTTTTTGGGCATTTTTTAATACTTTTGTGGGAAAAGTTGAAAAGTATATTTAATGACCTCTCAAAAAACATATTAATTTCATAATTTCAGACACACTGTTTTAAAATATATTATTTTAAACAAAATTAATTTTTTTAAATTTTTATTATTTTAAGTCTTTCGACTTTTTGAAGCCTTTTTAATGTTTTTTTTTTCGGAAAAAGGAAGTAAACTTAAAGATCTTTCAAATGTTTTAATTGAAAGCACATATTTGTTAAAAATGCTATTTTGAATTGAAGTTCAAAAACATTTGTTTTAATTTTAAATTATTGGCTGATTTAAAAAAAAAAAATCTTTTTGTTTTTTCAAAATAGATACAAAGATCATGCAAATATTGTATTAATTATTTAATTATTATTATTAATTATTTAATTATTATTATTAATTATTTAATTATTATTATTAATTATTTAATTATTATTATTAAATATTTAATTATTATTATTAATTATTTAATTATTATTATTAATTATTTAATTATTATTATTAATTATTTATTAATTATTTATTATTTATTATCTAATTATTTAATTATTATTATTATTATTATTAATTATTATTGTTATTAATTATTTAAATATTAAAAAAAGACATTTTTATTTTTTAAATTAAAATATAAGGTCCTGAAAATTAATTTTATTTTTTGTTTAATTTTTAAGATCTTAAAATTCTTTTATTACACAATACTTTTTTAAAACTTTTTGATATTGTTATATTGTTTATAATATCTTATATATTTTATTTTTTATTATTTAGTTTCTTTTATTATTTTTTTTTTCGGTTTCGTATTCATATATTTTTTTTGTGGTTTACTCTATAACCCTTATAAATTACCTTTTATACAAAACCCATTTATTTATAATAATTCCAACTACAAAATCTCCCTATAATCCACTTTTGTTTAAATTTCACTAAATTCCCCTAAAAAAACTATTTTTTGTGTTAATAAATTTTATAAATAAATCCTTTTTTATGTTGTCGCTTTTATTTTAGTTAAACGTTTAAAAAAAAAAAACTTTTATATATTAATGTTTAAAATACTATAAATTTAGTCACGTTTTAAACACAAACTATTGTACTTTTTTTTTTTTTTTTTGTTTCAAAAAACAAAATATTGTTACTAATTAAAAGAAAATTTATTTGTTTTAAGTAAATCAAAGTAGCACACGTAAAAACTGAAGTTATTTAGATGAGAAACTGTTGCTGCTGATGACGATAATATGTTTGTTTTGATGTTATCTCGCTGGGCCCAGTGCACAATTAATACTGAATGTTTAAAACCAAAGGCAAATGTTGAACTTTTTGACACCCACCATTTAAAAACATAAGAAAGAAAACATAAATAAAATCTTATGAAAAGAAGACTTTAAATAAATTGCCAGAAGGAAGGACAGACGTTTAGGGGAACAGTAGTGCAGAGAATATGTTTTGAAAAAATGCAACCAGTAAAAAAAAAATAAATAAAAACTTTTGCTTTATTTTGCTTATAGCGAATGTAGTATAGGAGAAAGAGAGAGGAAATTGAAACATAGCGCTTTCTTGCATAAATACCTTCCTGTTTAATTTAAATATGATTAAAAGGATCTTAAGGCATTGTTCATAATTTTAAAAGTTTTTCTTTATTTTGAAATTTTATCCTAAATTGTTTTTTTTATCTTCTCTGTTTGGTAGTAACAAAAATTTTTATATTTTTATGAATATTAGGTATTTTATTTTATAATTTACTCTCTCCCCCCCCCTTTCTCTCTCTTCCCCCCCCCCCCCTTCTCACTCTCACTCTCTCTCTCTGTCTAGACAGTTAAAGGGATAAATGTATAGGTCTTACATTTCTAGCAACCAACATTGAAATATTGGCCACCATGATCCCAAGCAGTGTTTTCGTCTTGACAACTGACACTTTATCGTCAAAAAAGACAGTATAAATCAAGTAAATTCTAGATTACCAACTAAGTGAATATATTCGAATTATAATTTAGGGAATTAGATTTTTATCCTAAAATCAAAACTGTAGGGGATCTCCTTTGATTAAGACGAGATCAGCTTGAGAGAGCCTGTTTTATAACATTTAAATAAATTATTTGCAAAACTAAAAACAAAAAACAATTCTTATTTATAACTCTGTGAAACATCTGTTAAGTGTTTTATAGACAGAATTTGTTCTATAAAAAATATATATAAGAACAAATACCAACACAACCGCAAAATTTTGCGGCATTTTAATACTAAGAAAAAAGTCTTTTATTATTCGATATGTTAAGGTGTACGTTCAAATAAAATATAACATGTTTGTTTTTTTTTTAATAAAAGATGAACGAAATAAGTTAGGATAAAAACAGAATCAATTTTTCTGTTATATGATTTTGTATCAAAATGAATTGTTAATTAGATTATTTTTAACTTTTTTAGGTTTAACTTCTGAAAAAGATTTTAAAGTACTTTTACAAAATTTTTCGCGGTATCTCTCTATAAGAATTTAAAACTAATAATCATAGTTGAGCACTAATTTTAAATTGGATCCAATTCCTTTATAATTGACAAAATTCTGGGTAGTTTAAATAACTAATATGGAACTATGGAACTAAAATTAACATTCCCAATTTTGAGTGCTTCTACTGTAACGACAAAATTCTAAATCTGGTCACGGGTGTCATCAATATCTATTTATGAAACTCTTTATAATGATTATTCGAGTTTATTCAGACTAAAGAAGCAAAACAATCACATATCCTGTCACATTTTGAGTAAACTTGTCATACGAAAAATTGTTTTGTAAATTTTTATTGTTTTTAATTCTTTACTATTCAGAACCATTTTCTCGATTATTCGGTATACAAAACTTCTATCTTGAACCAGGAGAGAAGTAAGTAATAATATACACAGAAAAAATTATTAGCTTTTATTTTTCAATTAACACAATTGTTTCATTTTTCATCACAATTTAGTTAATAAATTAAAGCAATTCAAGTTTTTTTTCTCATTTAATCATCTGCTTGATTGATTTAGTAAATTTTTTTTATTGGAAATATTTTTCGGTTTTCCATTTTTACACTTATTAGTAATTGATATAATCATTTTGGTGAGAGGTGCAAATTTAAACAAGTTTTAATTGAATGAATTAAATTGGTGTTTGGTGATTTTTTTCTGTGTATGTTTTCCAGCCTAATACAAAATATTGAAAATATTTTTATTTTTTATTATTGAGGAACTTTGATCATTCTTTGCCTCAGAGTTCTTCTCAGCTTTGTTATTTAAAATTTTTGTTAGCTTTGATTAACTAAAGCTTAGGCATAATTTTAAGTTAAATCATATTTGATTTTAAAGACCATTACTTGGCCGAACATGTTTGGCATAGCTCTTAGAAGCTTCTCTACTTTTTAGGCTTGGAATTCGTTCTTGTGACTTTTTCTGAACCAACTTTCATCTCATTCTATAGGTCCTTGTTAATGTTTTTTTTTTTGTTATCCTGAAATGTAATACTTTTGTCTAAATTTACTCAATCAACATTTTCTAGTTAGTTCAAAAAAAAGTCTAAAATTTTTTTTTTTTTTTGGAAATTTTTCTTTGACTGCCATCTGCATGCGGACAAACGGATTGCAAGAATTCAATCTGATATTAAATTTGATATGTCTTTAGAGGATATTGTAAACAAGAAATATATTTAAAATTAACGGCAGTAAGATTTATTACGAAAATTGTATGTTATGTTTTATTCGAACGCACACTTTATATTAAATTGTTTTTTGTGCAGACAAGTGTTTTTTTAAAGTAAAATCAAAAAGAAGAAATAATTATAAAAGGAAAGCATAAAAAATGATTTTAAAACACCCTATAATATAAAAAAGTCGTAGGATAAATAAATAGAAAAATTTTAAATCAAACTTTAAAGTGACAACAGACGATTTTCATTAATAAAGAAAATGAAGAATGAGATGAAGGTTTGACAACAGACAAATTTATAATTAATTTTTAAGAACACAAATTTTAAATCTAGAAGAGTTTTAATCTAAATGAGGAATATTAAAAACAAAAAAAAAAAAAAAAACGAAACTGACCATCAAATATATTTTATATATTTTACCGACAAACGAATCGAAATTTTTTTTTTTTTTATTAAAAATGTAGTTAATACACTTTTTTAACAAATATATTTAAACAAATAATATTAAAGTATAAAAAATCCAACAATCAGTCATTTAATTATTATCCCATATTTAATAAAAATTTCACACACAAATTACAAAATATATTTTGATACGATTTGTAGGGTGTTGCAAGAATCGATTTTTTTTTCAGCAAATTGTGATCTCGTGATTTTATTTTTATACACAAATTTTGTAGCGACAGCTAACTGTCATTTTGCCAATTTTGATTAAATGACATTTTTCAATTAAATTGAATTAAACATTTTTTCTTTCATTCTAAAATTAATTTAAGTTTTTTTCTCTTACCCATGTCTAAATATTCAGTTTCATCAATTGTCTGATTAAATATCAGACAATGTTTTAGTAAACAAATTTTTGGTTTGCGAAATGACATTCTTTTTGTTTTTATTTCGTTTTAAATTTAATTTTATTTAAAAGAAATATATTTCTCTATTATTTAAAAATTTGTTTAAGATTTTATATTTATATTTTGATTTTATTTTTTTAATTCTATTATTCTTCATTTCTCAAATGTCTAGTTTAAATGCTAAATTGTAACTAAAGTCTACATTAATTTATTAGTTGCGTATTAGTAGTGTTGTTCTACATATATTTTTGTTTAATTTTAATTAGTACAGACTATGATGATTATGATTTGTTGCTGTTGGTCAGTTTTAATGTGTCATGCAGTTTTTCTTTTGTTTTTTTTTTGTTTTTAATTAGTTTGGACAAATTATATTAAAAACTATATAGAATCTTTGTATTTTTCAGCTTGTGTTTAAATAAGGCTATTTATATTTTGTTTAAAATAATGTGTAAATTAAGCTTTTAATTAATAAATTAATTGCTATTTGTCTTTTAAGATTTAAAACAAAAAAGAACTTAAATATCAGACAGAGATTTTCAAATATTTGTAGGAAAAAAAAAACAAAAAAAAAAATCTAAAAAAATAGTAATAAAAAATAATAATTATATTTTAATGGTTTAAGTTATAATATGTATCCTTGAAATCATTGTTTACTCTGTCTAGACTAAGAAAGTACTGTATGATTAGTTTAAATTAAAAAAAAAACTAAATTTTTTTCTCCTTGTAAACTATTCTCTCTTAGAACAAACTTTTATTTAAACAATGAGATTTTGATTTTATACAAAAATAATATGAAAAAGTAATAAACAGGATAACCAAAAATATAGTCTAATAAAAGTGTTTTATGTGAAAAAAAAAATGCTCTTAAAATCGAAAAATATGCCTTTAATATTAAATAATATGCTCTTAAAAAGTATTTTTCTCGACTACTATTCAGGCTAAAAACAACCTGATTTTTATTAGCAATTGCTATTTTTTTTTTGCACTTAAAAATATTCAAAGGTAATACATTGTATCAGGAGATTACAAAATTTTTATAAATGCTTGAGAATCAAATTATTAGGGAATCGGATTAAAAAAACGTATTTGACAGTGAAAAGAAAATTTCACTAATGGCAAATTATGTAAAAATTTCTAATGGGTGTAAAATATGCAAGATTTTTCTCTTAAGTGTAAAATATGCAAAATTATGCTATTTAGTGTAATATATGCAAGATTATGCCCTTAAGTATAAAATATGCAAAAATATGCTATTTAAATTGCTAAAATATGCTCTAAAATAATGATTTTCTTTGAAAATATGTAAAAAGATGCTCCTACACTTAAAATATGCAAAAAAAATGCTGGTAGTACCGAAATATGCAAAAATGTGCTGTAACAAATCAAAATTCTTCGAATTGTTTGCTTCACTTGAAGCCCAGGAAGAAATATGATTTTGCATATTTTTGGTTGCCCTGGTAATAAATTATTATTATTATTATTATTATTATTATTATTGTTACCTAAATATAAATTGTCATTTATAAAATCAGGTCCAAAGCTGTTTTGGATACAGTGCCTATAAAATTAAAATTATCTGTTACCTACACTGGTGGTATTGTTTAGGAATTTTAGTTGGCAACATCTTATTTATATTCTTATTAGAATCCTAATTGGTATTTTCATAATTGGAACCATCAATATGAAATAAGAATAGTATGAGCAAGAAATCCAGATATAAAAAGAGCAAAAAAAAGAGAATCACCAATAGATACAAAATGACTTCTAATGTTTTACTTAGTAAATCCTTTCTTTAAAATACTAAATTTATTTTCAAATAGTTTTTTTTTTTAAATATACATTTTTCCTAAAATCTTCTAAAACTTCCTTATGCGCTTTATTGTGAGATTTGTTTCTTTATTTTTTCTTTTAACGATCTCTATTGTGAGATTTGTTAAACAATGTGTTAAGTATGATTTTAGGCGCCTAGATCCTTTAGATGTGTTGACAATCACTGAACTAGCGATTTTTTTTTAATACTTTGTAATAATATAATTTGAACATATTCGTAAACTAAAAGTTATTTAATTTTTATTTTTACAATTTTCTAAACTATTTTATAGATCAGAATCAGGAAAATGTTAAAATTTTTCTTTTAAATAATTTAATAATAAATTTTAAAGGAAAGTTTTCATATTTAAATTCACTTTTATTATTTAATTTTTTAAAATTATGGCGGTAAAAAATTCCCATGAGATATTTTTTCATTAAAATAAACTAAAATGTACTATCATCATCAAAAGTAATAGATGACCTAAAAAAAACTATTTTATTTAAATTTATGATCAAATTTTGTTTACCACAAACCGTGTGTACTTTTGTTTTACTGTAGTTGTAGTTAAAGTGAGTTATTTTATTTTTTCTAAACTAAAACTATTTAATAATTTAATAAAAATAAAAAAAGTATACTCTGTGATGGTACAGATAAACATTTTTGTATGTTTTCCCAACAAGCAAAACAATAAAAAATAAAATGGCCTCAGCTATCTATGTTCACATTTGGCAAATATTTGATCAAAATTGTGTGACCACTTGCACAAAAAAAAAAAAAAAAAAGAAAATTGCTTACCATTTTTTTTTATCATGCAAATATTTTAAAGAGAAAATATTATAAAAAAATTTCAATGAAATATCTGCTGTGACTTATGAGAAAATAAACTGTTTACTTCTCTTTTTCGTTTCTTTAATAATCATCTAAATCCTATTTTCCTTAATGTTATGTTCATACTAAACAAATATTTTGAAAATATTTTATTTAGTGGCTACGTCTTTATTCGTCAAATATTTGTTTAGTATGAAAATAACTTTAGGGAAAATGTATTGTGCAAAATTATTTTTTTGCTTATTAAGGAAAATAGGATTTAGATGATTATTAAAGAAACGAAAAAGAGAAGTAAACAGTTTATCTTTAAAAATCAGTGATGTCAATTTAACCCTTTTCGGGCTAGATTTAGCCCTTTTTTTAAAGTCCAAAACCCGAAAAATATTATTTAGGCCGAAACTAAGAAACGCGCAAATTTAGCACTTTAACAATTTTCTTTTACCCTTTTTGCTCTTCTTTGATTTTTTAAAAATAGAAAATTATTGTATTTTTATTTGACAATTCTTGTACTAAGTTCTTCCTATATTTGTGAAAATTTATTCAGAGATCTTAACAATTCGTGAAGAAACTTTATTATTAAAAAAAAACTGTCTTCAACAATTAAAATTGTTAGAGTGGAAAAGTGTTGCAAGAACTGAATAATTTTTGATCTAGGTTCATAATAATAGAATCTCCAAAACCTGCATTTAATTTACCCTGTTTGGTATTAACATTTTGAGATGTACATTTTAAATGGTTGTGATGGAAAAAATGTTGCTTATATGTTTGTTTTACTTTTCAAAAGAAATTTTAATATTATCTCATTTTTGCGCTTTTGCACAAAACTTGTCTTGATTGTACCAGAAAAATGTTGTCTTCTGAAATTCAGCCCTTCTTAGCACTTTTTTCCAACATTTCTACGTGTTTATGTTGGTAATAGTTGGCATCACTGTTAAAGATATTAACTATCTTTTGAATGATAATTTGGTGATATATTTTATTTTTGTTTTAGAAGATCATTTGGCAATCATTTTCTTTATTATATTATTTTTCATATTATATTATTTATTATATAGTTAAAATTAAAAATATTAATCACATAAAATATATTTTAATTCATATAAATTTTATTTTTAATAAAAGAAACTGTTTTTAATATAAAATTAATTTATAACCATTTATCGCCAAATTATCATTTAATTGATAAAATTTAATATAATTTAAATCAAATAATAATCAAATAGTCTTTAAAGAAAAATACCGTGCTCATATTTGTGGAATATATATACTTCGGTAATTATTAGGGGTATTCCCAGGTTTAAGGATTTTAAAATGTTAAAAATAAGAGGTACTTCAATTGTAAAAATTTTCCGTTGCTTAAAGTATCAATTACTTAGACACTTTTAATTTATTACTTTTTCTTTCTTCAAGTGTTTTGTTTTTCAAAAATACTTCTAAAAAAAACCCTAACATATGTTAAGCCAAGTGTTTTCTGTTTTTTTTTTAGACTCAATAGTTTTTAAATAATTTCTAAGCAGGTAGTAAATTTTTAGGAGAATTTTTATTATATTATAAGAAATTTATTTAAGTAAGACAATTTTTTTTAGGGGAATTTTTAAATAAGAAAAAAGTACCTTGGAAAGAAATATCCTTTACTTTGAGGATATTTTTAAACAAAAACAGTATTTTTTAAATAGTACTTTTATATATATATATATTTTTTTTTTAATTTGGTACGACTTTTGAGCATTATTGTTTTTTTATTGGCAGATTGGAAAATGAGTTTTTTTTTTGTTATCAAAATAGTACTAGAAAAGGTACTTTTGGTAGAAGTTTATAATTTTTTTTTTAATTAAAATTTTTCTTGAATATTATTATTTGTTTAAATTTTTAAATTTTTTAATTACTGGTATTTTTTTGCATTGACAACTGTTATTTTTTTTTAAATTTATTTTTAATTAATTTAAGTACTTTCTTTTTAAAGAAAAGGTATTTTTAGTAGAAATTTGTAATTTTTTAAATTAGTATTAAATTTAAATTAGTTTTATTGCAAATTTTTTATATATATTTTTTAATTTGAAGATTTCTTTAAAAGTTATTTTTTTTTTTTATTGGCAAATTTTACTTTTTTAAATTTATTAGTTTTTTACTAAAAAAAAATGTTTGTAAATTGAAAAAAGTTATATACTTTTCATATAAATACTTTATGTACAGATATTTGAAAGAAAGGGTACTTTTCGGTTATATTACTTTTCTTAAAAAAGTTTTTTTTTTATTCTAATTTTAGAAATTGGTGTATTGAATATTTTCAATATATTTTTATCTTACATTTCTTTAAAAAGTGATTTTTTTTAATTAAAATTTTTGTTTTTTTAAATGGTACTTTTTATACAAATAAGTAAATTTTTTTAAAGCAGATAATTTTCCCAGAAATTGTACTTAACGTCGAATGTTTACGTATATGTATATCGTTCATTCCACGAGAGAATTAGAAAAAATGGTAATTTTTCGAGGGTTATCAGCAGGGCAACCAAAAATATGCAAAAATCATATCTTTTCCTGGGTTTCAAATGGACGAAACTATTAGGTACTTATTCGTTTCTTTCAAATTTTATATATATATATATATATATATATATATATATTTATTGAAATTTGGGCCATCTTTTTGAAAAGTGCTATATAGTTGGATTATTATTATTATTATTATTTTTTTTTTTTTTGAACAAAATTGATGTCATTTTAAAAAATAGGAACTTTTTTGAAAATTGGTACTTCTTTACAGAAACTACTTCCCGTAAGTATTTTTTAAATTGATTCCTAGTTTTGGAACTAAAGGTAGGATAATACAGAATAATTTGGTCACTTTTAAAACTTTGAACTAATTTCAATAGATAAACTCAGTTAATAAGTGTAACACATTTTTTTTTTTTTTTAATATTTTTCTTCCCTTCATATTGAAGCATTTGAAATAAATTTCTTTAATTCCCAAGCTTTTTGTTTCTAAGAAAATGTTTAGAATTGTAAGACCCGACTTAACGTGTTTAGCATTTATAAAAAAATTATATGTATGTAAATTACTGTGATTTTGTCCAAAATTCTAATAGAATTTTTTCCTCTACATATTCGAACTACAAAAAAAAAAAAAAAAAAAAAAAAAAAGAAAAAATTATTTATTCTTAATATGTTTCTTAAAATATTCTATAACAATTGGGTGCATTCTAGCGAATATGAACAAATGAATGTATGTATGTATATAATGCCACACCACTTGTTAAGTGTACTGGGGCATGTTTATATGTATGTCTTTCAAATGTCTGGCAGACTTTGGCGGTTTGGTGGTTGATGTTATAGTATGTAGTAGCTGCATGTTCTTGAGCACATGTCTGCATACGAACGAGTGTAACAATTCAATTAAAGTGAGTTTGATTTTATTTTTTTTTAGTTTCAAAAGGGTTAATAGACTTGTCTTAATTTTAATGACTTTTCAATTGTTTATTATGTAAATGTGGTAAATGCTGGTGTTTTTTTTTTTTTTTTTTTTTTTTTTTTTTTTGAAAAACCGAATTAATGTTTTAAGTGTAATGGTAGTTTAATGAATAATTAAATCGGTTGGAAGAAAAAAAAGATTCTTATTAAATTAACTTTAAGTTAATATTTAAAAAAAAAAAAAAAAAAAAAAAAATATATATATATATATATATATATATATATATATATATATATATATATATTTATATTTGATTTAAATATAATAAATTTATTAGGCTTGTCTTTTAAACCCTTTAAATTTTTTAATAAAAATTTCAAACTTATGAAAGAATCCGCTTTTACAGGAAGTGACAATTATTCATTTACGCCTCAATGCAATACTTTTTTTTTCGCTCAAATTTTAAATGCACAAACTGAAAACTAAAAAAAAAAAACAAAAAATATTTTATATAAGGGAGATTGGGGTAAAGTGGAGCATACTTTAATCTAACTTCAATAAAATGCCAACCAATAATCTTTTGAATCCCTCAATGGATCTGCTATATAATGGATTATTGCCTAATGCTTTGCATAAAATTAGTTTTTTGATATTGTTTACTGGCGTTTTTTTTAATCAACTATTTTTGGGTAAAATAGGAAATGTTGGGGTAAAGTGGGACGTAGTAAAAATGGCAACTTTAATTTTTTTAGTGTTTATTAAATATAAAAATTCAAGTATGTTATGAAAACAGATAGGTAACAAGAAACTAAAAGAAAATAATACAACAATATTTATAAAAAAGGTGTAATATAATTTTCTTTAATTTTCACACGCTTTAAGTGCACAGATAATTTGCATTAGTTTCATCATATCAAGTGTGTATTTTTACAGCATTTACTATTTTCGCGATTTTTTAATCCAGATTTCTTTCCTTTAATAAGCTAATGTTATGGTATATGTTGGTTCTAGACACTTTTTTTTATCGCTATGGAGTTTTCTAAGTTATTTACAATTTTCATTTCATCCTTTAGCCGACTGAATTACCTACGTAATTTTCAATAACTTTTCAAGAAAACTACAAAAACTGTTTTTTCGTTACTTCGCAAAATATTTACAAAATCTTTACATTTAAGAATAGGTTTGGTGATGCAATTAATATGTATTATAAAAAAGAACGAAATTTTTTGCCCTTTTTGAAGAACATCAACGAAAACTTTACATTCAGTGGACGAAATAAATATAAGTTCACTCACAAAATTTAGAAAAAAATCAATTGTAGAAATTTATTTATATTATATTTTTTTATTAACATTTACATAAAAGAAATTAAAAAAGAATTATATTCAAAAATTTTAAACAAAAGCTTTATAAGAATAATAATAATTAGGTGCGAAATAAAGATAAGTTCTTTAAACAAAATTGTTAGTACTTTTTTGTTCGTATTTGTAATTGATGTTATCTGCTTTATATTTTGTTGCATCAACATTATGGGATTTCATTCAATTTACTCAACTTTCCAAAGCTTTAAAAAAAATTGTAGACCATACCGTTCTTACAGGGTTTTTCTTATTGTTACACTTTCATCATACTGTTCACCATTGGCATATACTTTATGCTCAAGGATTTTCCATAAGTTTTCTATTGGATTTAGAGAAGACTACTGGCTGGCCAACCCAAACCGTTAATGCTTTTAGAAAAAATTAACTTTTTTAAAGTTTTATTTAGCCTCTTTTTTTCTCACTTCCTGGCAACACTGTTAGGATGTGAAACTACTATTCTAATATTAAATAGTGTACTTTTTTCAATTTTTGTAAAAAATTATAAATAAACAAATTAATACATATTTAGTCTAATGGCGAACATTTAAATCCTCATAATTTTAAAACATTATACAGAGTTCGTCCTTAAGAATAAACACACTCATGCTCATTTTAAATATTTATAATAATCTGAAACTGAAAGACAAACGGACAGACAGACAACATTTAAGTTTTATGTGCTATAAATAAAGTGATAATAAGTTTAGTAAAACTACTTTTGAAATATTCGCTTTTAGGCATCATATCATGAACATAAAATATTAAATATTCTATTTTTAAATTTTAATATTAACATTTTCTCTAAGAAAATTAATAATATTAACAAATATGAAAAATTATTTACATGGGTAATTTTGTTGGAGTATTTTATATATGATATTAAATAGGTAATTTTGTAAATCCAAAACCAGTTGAGATATTGACAAATGCTTTGGTGATCTTATGTATGACTAGTAGGGGATCTAAATACAGCAAAAAAAAAAAAATCGAAAATCTTTACATGAATAAATCAGAGTAGGGCCGATATTTTCTATGGCTTTTACTAAGGCATCACATTTTTGATCTGTTTTATTAGATTGAATTAAAAACAATAAGAAATACAGTTCATTATTGTATTTTCAGCAAACTTTCAAGAAATGGGTATAAAATTTTCAAAACTATACATCCCACTTTATTCCAATATATTTTTACCACATTACCTCAAGCCTATAATTTTATGTTAACTAGAGATTTGAAGAAGCGTTTTGTTTTTGGAACAATTGAAATATGCGTAAAATGAAGTATTTAATATTGTATTCATTTTGGATATCGTTCTCAGAAAGACCAGCGCTTAAAAAACTTTTTCAACAAAGCTCGAAACCGATCGACTGAAAGTCGGCTTAACGCCGCCGCCGACTTAAATCGGAATTAGTAAGCCGCCGCCGAAATATGCGGATAAATTCGGCTAACATTTTATTTAAATAATTGTTTTTTTTTTTAGTGTTACAAAAACAATACTTTGATAAATCTGTGTAACTAAATACTGTATGTAATTTTCTAAACTATTTTAAAACGTTTTAAAAACATGTGTATGACGCATTATTGTCACGATTACCTAAATAAATTACATAAAAGTTAAAAGGAGTAGTCTACAGCCTACAACAGTGAAGAAATAGCTATTCGTGCATGTCAACAGAGCAATCGTCGAACCATTTTAAATAAATTAATTTTCATAATTATCTTTTATGTTATATTTCGTAATAAGTATCAAAAAAAAAAAAAATATTTATTTTGAATACGAAAAAATATGAAAAAATATAAAAAAATATCACAAAAATTTCTGTCCATAAACGGTGCTTTTAATACATCATGGGAAAAAAGTTATTTTATTAGTATTCAACTAATGAATACGCAGAGTTTCTCGAAATACTCTAATGTACATACAATTTTAATAAAAATTTTTTCAATAACTATTATTTTTTGTCCATTAATAGTTCAAGCTACGTTCACATTTGACAAATATTTGATCAAAATTGCGTGATCACTAGTTTCACATAAAAATTGTTTGCAGTTATTTGATCTTTCAAATGTTTTCTAAGAGAAAACAGTGTCAAACAAAATGCAATGAAACGTCAGCTGTGATTTACGTTAAGTAAAAAACATTTTCCAAATTGAAAGCAGTAATTTGGAGTTATTTTATTTACTGGTTACGTTTTTTTCGTCAAATATTTGACTAATTTGAACATAGCTTTAGTCTGAAAATATTTCGATTAGCCGCCGCCGCAGCCGCCAAAGAATTTCGACTTTAGTCGACTATGAGCCGTCGCCGAATATTGTAATATTAAGCCGCCACCGGCGGTAAAATACTTCGGTTTCGTGCTCTGTTTTTCATTACATATTATTTACTTGCGCTCGAAAAAAAATAAAATCGGAGATTTCATAGATTAAATATAATTTAGAAATGTAGTGCAATAATGGCAAACATATACCAGTTGTCTTTTTTTTGCAAAAACATTAAAAATACGCGAAAAAGGTTAAATTTTCTTCATTACCCCATATGTCACAATACTCCACTATCCCCTATTTAAAAAATAATCTTTTAGTAATCTAAACCCTTATAAAAATCATTTCAAATAAAAAAAAAATATTCCTCGAATTTATTTTTATAAAATGACAAAATATTTTCTCACCAAAAACTGACTGATTGAAATATAACATCATGAAGATATTTTTAGAGGGTGATAGAGATTGTTTATATTTTTAAAAGATTTACCTTTAAAATTCTTAATTGATTTTTCTATTCATTTTTAATTTTATTAAAAAAAAAAAGCTTTTTTTTTGTATTTAGTGATTTATAAAGTTTTGAGGCCTATTTCTTTAATTAAAATCTTTAGCAAAGGAAATTATTTAAAAAATGTTGTTTGTTTGTCTAATAAACGTCTTCATAAATTTCCTTAAATGACTTGTTACGTTAAGTGTGAGTGAAAGAATGAATGACAATTTGGAGTTTTTGTTTTTGGGAAAATTTTCGTAAGTGTATCATAAATTTTGTTGGTTTTTTGATTTTTAGTTTGAAAAATGCATTTCAAAATGAAATTTATGTTGTTTTTTTATGCATATTTTTTTTCTTTCGCTTAAGTTATTTATAAAAATGTAAAATAAATAGTAATAAAATGCTGCATATGGTGATTAAAAAAAAATATATTTTTTTTTTATTTTAAAAAATTTCCTGGAAAAAAAATGTTGAAAAAAAGTTGACCGCATATAAATAGAAAAGTTTAAAAAAGGTTCAAAGTTAAGAGATTTTAAAATATTAAAAATTAATTTTTCATAAAACTAAGCTTAAAAGCGAAATTCAGCTTTATTGTTTCAAGTTTCCTATAGTTAAAGATTTAAGATTTATTGAAATTTAAAATCTTATTTAAGGTTGAAAAGTATGCGTGATTAAATATTAAACAAAAATCTTTAAAGTTTTAAGTTTAAAGTCTTAAAAGCTTTTTTGTGTGTTCAAAGTGAATATTTTTTGTAAGTTATTTTTTTAAGATTATTCAATTTTATGAATTTATTTTTCAAAATTTAGGTTAGAAAGTATGCATGTTTAAATGTTATAATTTAAGCTCTAAGTCTTAATTTAGATACACAAATTTTTACACATATTTCGGCTAAAAGTTTTTTTTAAAAATTAAAGAATAAGTTAAATTTATTTCAAGTTAATTTTTTCACTCTTGAAAGCTAATTTGAAGTTTATTTAAATAAAAACTAAAAATCAAGCAAAATTAAAAAAGCTTATTTTTTGTCTAAAGTGTGTATTTGGTTAAAAGTTTATTCAAGCTCTGGAATTTATTCTTGCTTTAAAAGTACAAAAAAACAGAAGCTTTTTTAACGAAAAAAAAAAAAAAACTTTAAAAAAGTATTTTAGTTTAAAGTCTTATTGTAGCTTAAAAAAAGCTTATTGAAATTAAAAGGTTTATTGAAGATTAAATGCATATCTGAGTTTCAAATTTCAATTTTTTTTCAAACTCTAAAGCTTATCCAATCTTAAATAACTACAAACATGTAAGCTTAAAAATACAAATTTAGATTAAAAACATATTCAGGCTGTAAAACATTTTTATTATTAAAGTTTAAAAAGCAACAAAAACACGTGCTTAAAAAACTTATTTTTGGCAAAAGCTTACTGCTGAATGTTTTTTTGTATATTAAAAGCCTTTTTGCGTTATAAAGCTTTAAAGTTTAACTAAAATATATATGTATATTAAACTCACAAAAATCCATGAAACTTTTTCTACAAATGTAAAAACAATTAATTTTATTTTTTCAACTTAAACGTTTAAAAACATAAATTTTCAAAGCAAAAATTTAAAACGCGTGTAAATATATATACTCTTTTAAGTACTCCAAAATAAAACAGCAAATGAAATTATTATACATTTTTCATAATTTAACACATCTGTTGGCTGACTGACTACTCGGCTGACAGAAACTACTGTGAAGGAGTATAAAAAAAACAAGAAAACACACATAATACATTATTTTATGAATTCCAATGATAATTTTCATCATTAGCTGGCAACATTATTAAAATCTTCATTGGCAGCTTAACTATCAGAGAGTAGCATTAATATTAGATTTATTATAATTGGCCGTTGTTTGTTCTTTTGTTTATCCAGGGAAAGTGAAGTTTATAAAAATGTAATTCCTCTATTTAGACAACAACACAAGTCTATAAAAAATATACTCCAGTGCTCTAATATTTTTTTATTTTTTATTATTTGTTAGCATTTAAAGAGGAAATTTACAATTCAAGCGTTAGACGTTAAGCCACAAGCGTTTTAAATTTAATTGAAAGTATTAATAAATTAATTCAAAAAAGCAAAAACAAATTTAAACTATTTCCAGAGAAAAAAAAAACTATATATTTTTTTAATATTTCATCTATAAAAAATAACATTCTTAAATTTTAACATTCTTTAATTTAAACTTTAACGCCTGACGCTTAAATTGTAATTTAGTTGATTTAAATTTGCTGGAATGTTTGTTAGTGCTCATAATTTATACATCATGTGCTTAATGATGCTGATATTTACTTTGCTACTGCTGCTGTTGATGGTAATGATGACGATGATGTTTATAAAGTTTTATTACAACTAAAAGTTGTAATAATTTTTTTTCATATTTTTTTTTTTATTTTAGTAAATAAGCTATTTCCTGTTGCATTTATGTTAAGTTAAACATAAAAATTCTTTTGCTTTTAATAAAAATTTTAATGAAACGTTTAAATTATCTAAAAAGCTTTTGGAATTTTTTGTTAATGATAAAGTATTTAATTATTTAACGCCTCTTAAACTAATTCTAAAAGCAATTTAGTTCAAAGTGTTATAACTTTATTATGTCAAATAAAATTTAATTTTTGTCATAAAAAAATTTTTATTAGGAGATTTATTTAAACCCTAATGAATAAATAACATCTTGATCTAAAAAAAAAAAAATTATTTGCAGAACAAATTGAAGCTGTTTAAATTTTTCTACGATTGGACTAAAACTTTTTTATTAAATAATAAACTTTGACTTTTGAGAGTTTTTATATTTTCATTAATTAACATACGGAGCTTTGTTAAAAGGCTAAAATTACTAAAAAATATTTTCCTGAAACATATTTTGACTTTGGCTTTGAGTGAAGTCTAAAAAAATTGAGTTTTAAAAGATTTCTTTAAAAGCTGCTTATAATTCTGTTTATCAATTTCTTATTAAAACGAACTTTTTCTGTTTAAATCATAAGTCATATTTTTGTTTATATAATTTTGGTTTTGTTGATTTACGATTATAAGCCTATTAAAGCTTTGGAAATCATCAAAATTCAAAATTTCTCCTCTTTCCTATTTCAGGAAAAAGTTTTTTCTACATAAAAGCTTACGTAAACTTAAAAAAATTATTCTTTTTATATATTTTATTGAAATAAGATTTATGTTTTTTAAAACCTTAAGTATAAAACGTTTAAAACATAGTAAATTTAACTTTTAGATGAACTTAAGGGTTAAACCTTATTCCAGTTTTAATTATATTTTAAAAGCTTACTTAAGTTTTGAAACCAATATAAGCCATTAAACTTATTTTCTAAACCTTAAAACTAATTTAAATGTTACAACTTATTTTTAGCTATAAAGCTTGTTCAACACTAAAAGCTTATTTATATAAGCTAAATAGATTATTTAACATAGATAAAATTAAAAACTTTTTCTGCGGCACGGGATATCGCAAAATACTAAGCCTATAAACTACTTTTTTTATAATTGACTCTCGTTCTCGCAATGAATCGTTATTTCTAAAATTGACGAGATTGCACCATATATTAAAGCATATCTCGAAAACGACTTATATGAATTAAAATTGTCTTCGAGCTTACTCACAATATTTTTAATACGCTCTACATTTATGGATATATTAAGCCATAGATTAATAAATAGATATTTATGTGAGAGAAAACAAACCTGATTCAGTTTTCAAAAACCTAATTCATGCAACAACAAAATACATGTAGTCATATATGGTTTGTTTTTGTATTTTGAAAAAGATGAGTAATTTCTTTGAAAATTTAGCTCGAAGTGCCTCTCACATAAACTTTAAGTTGTATTATTCTATGTATTAAGCCTATTAAAAAAAAATTCGTACAAAATTTTAAATCTGAAGGCATATAAATTACACAAAAATATTAAAAAATAAAATAGGAATCACAAAACAAGTTTTTTTTTTTTTATTTTTTTGTGTTATTTGTGAATAATTTTTAAATAAAATCAAAATTTGTAAATAAAATCAAAATTTGTACAATGATCTGAATTAAATATTTATTGTTTTATTTGCAATAAATTTTATTATCAAGGAATAAAAATTTTCATTTTTTCCATTTTTGAATTTTTTTTTTTGAAAAATACGAAATTTTATTTTTTCACAAAATAGGCTTAAAATCTATATACATATACTTCAAAACACATTACAGCTTTTTCACTTTTTGTAAGCTTTAAGCTTATTTTACTTTTATATCATATATATGTGTTTAAGCTTTAAGTTTTTATTTTTTTTCTTAAAGAATTAAAGCTTATTTTAACTCTAAAGCTAATAAGCTTTATAGTTAAATTAAGAGTTCACAGTTAAAATAAGCTTATTCAAACATTAAACTTTTTAATATTTCAAAGCTTTAAAGCTACACAAGCTTTAAAGTTTATTCTTTTTTCAATAAAAATATTTTTTAGCCTTTGTCTGTCTTTTCTAGTTCTCATCATGTTCTCTTCCCCCTTCCTATAATAAAACACGTCACAAACTCCATAGACATTTGTATATAAACAAAACATTTGTTTAACATTTACCATAGCAAAACATTAATGTCAAAAGCTTACAAAAACAACAACAGCAGCAACATTATATAGCAGACAATGAACGCATTAAACATTACAAAATATCAAAAAGAAATAAAACAGAAATAACAACAACAAACAAGACCCTCAAATAAGAAAATGTTGAAAAATGATTGACAAAAATATGGATGATGTATTTTAATATTTCTTTTTTTTTGTTATATTTTTGTTATAAAGACCGCCCAGAAAGAAGACAATAATAAAGAAAATCTACAAAAAAACAACAACAACAATTTACTTTTATTTCCGTTGCTAAAGGGTAATGGCAACTCTACATATAAACACACACACACACACACACACGCACACAACACAACTCAATTTCTTTTTAATAAAATGATCAAAAAATTTTAATTTATCTTTTATTAACTAATACAGGGGAAAAATATGACAAAATAAAAGACAATTGTTTTAAAATTTAAAACAATCAACTAACTAAACTAAACACACAAGTAAGTAATATTTTTAGTTACTAAGTGTGTGTATGTAAAAAACAAAAATTGCTGTAATTGTGAGTGAGTTTGTATGAGTTTATGCTTTAATAGTATAAAAACCTTCAGCATAAATTTGAATAAATTGCGTTTTACTATATGAACAATTTCCGGTGCGTTTCTTTCTTTTTACTCGTATCTTTTTAATGTACTACATACAACACACGTTTGTTGAACGAGTACGAGTTTGTACTTTTTTTTTTTTTTTTTTTGTATTTTTGTTATAAGTTCTATCTATGTTTTTGGACCCCCTCTAAATATTCTTCCTCTGACCCTGCTCCTGTCTTGGCTAAGTAACATGTGTACTCGTTTCCTTAATAATTTTCATATCTTATACAAGATTTTAGAAAATTAAGCGAAAGAAATTTTATTTTTGAAATAACTAATCCCATAACACGTACTTTTTTAATTTTCATTTAAATAAATGCTAGAAAATTTTAAGTAGTTTTTTTTTTAGAAAACTTTAGCACGTACCTTTAGTTTTCTTTTTGAAAAAGGAAGAAAAATATTGAACATCTGCTTGAATTTTTTAAATGTGTGTTTTACTTAAAAGAGAAAAAAAATCTTGTGGGGAGAATTTACTTTTTAAATTCCCCCTTTTAATTTGTTTGAAGATTTTTTTGTAATTGATATAATTAAAATCTTAAGCGTAGCTTGATGTCTAGACATGTTTATTTTTTTTTTTTGTTTTTATTTGTTTTTTATTTTTTTAATTTATTTTTTTTTTCTAATTTATTTTTAGTTTACCCTTTTTTACAAGGAGTTCTATCATAGATTTAATGGGTAAGTCTTTTATTAATACTTATTCCATAAAAAAGAATATATTAGAAAAATTTTCAAAATTCGGAAAATTAAGACAAATGAAAGTAGTTTTCTTTAAGTTATTACAGAAGGTATTAGCTGGCTTAAAAAAGTTTTTAAATATTTATCCGATTTGCAAAAAAAAAAAATTATATGTACAGTATCGAGCATAAAAATGCAACGCTAGGCTATATGATTTTTGATCGTATTGATTAGAGCTATAACGTTATTGAATTAGCCAAGTTTGTTGTGATTTTATTCTTTGTGGTCTTGATAAACTATTATATGTTACTTCGTTCCAAATTGTTATACATAGGAATTGTTATTATAAATTTTGATAAAACGGTTGTAAATTAGTGAGAGCAAAAAAAAAAAAAATGCAACAGCAAAAAAATCAACAGAATTTTTTAAATTTTGATAAAAATAATAATTGAAAAATATTGAAAATTATAATTTGACTGCATTACCATCAATTTATGTATATTGGTAGTAATATACATAAATTTAAGATCATTTTAACTATAAAGCATATTCATGATATTAAAAAAAACACACTTTTCCATTCTTTTTAAAAATTTAGGAATATTTTAGAATAACATTACGATGATGGTAATGAAATAATACTGACGTGTAGTTGTAATATGAGGATTCTTAAAAAATTATCTTAGATACACAATATTGAAACGATCATGTATGAAAAAATTGATAAAAGTCATGAACAGTAGTTATTTGATTACTCGAATGAACACATGCGGCCATTTAAAGCTACTAGGGCCACCAATCGTTGATTTAATCAATATGATAATGGGAAACCCTTCTAACATACCACATATTATTTACTAAAATCAAACTAGCAACTTTACTTTTGGAGGCAAGTCATTTAATATTTTAACGAGTACTGTTTAATGGAGATCCTATTGCGACAACTTGAATTAATTTGACTCTAAAAACATGTATTTCGAATTTAGATGTCTAGATAGATGTATTTCCTTAACTATTAACTTCCAATAGTAAAAAAGTGCAACATTCCAGTAACCACGAAAGATGAAATTTTAATTATTTGACATAAGAAGAGTGTCCAAATAGGTATTTTAGCTAATTGTCTTCCCTTGTATTAGAATTTGTTCCAAAACCAAAATCAAGCGATATATGATCATTATTATCTTTTAGGGCATTAAACAATATCGTATCATTGCGAAAAAATTATATTTAGCTGTTCATTCCATCATAATAACGATTGAAACTGGTCGTGTTATTTCGGTCCAAAGCTCTTATATTACGAATATTCAAATTAAGCCAAACTATCATGAATGTTTGATCGCTTTAAAAAAAAAAATAATAATTTTTCAAAACATGAGTTATAAATTTGAAATTGAAAGTCTTAAAAAATTTTATAATTTTATTTTATTTTTTTATTTATTATTATTATTATTTGTTTTTTTTTTTTGTGATTCAGGGAAATGACATATTGAGATGACATATTGAGACGAAAATTTTTCCACTTTTAATAAAGAAGGTAATAGTTATCATATAATATTTTTAAGAAATTAAAACAAAAATTATGGACAAAAAATAAAACTTGAAAATTGAAAAAAAAAACTTGAAATTGTTCGTAAAAATTCCTTACTTTCCACAAATGCTTGAAGTAAGGTGTTTTTAAATGAGTTTAAATTTAAAGATTTGCAATCTTAACTTGCAAAATAAAATGTCATAAAATTTAATATTTTTTTTTAAATTAATTTTGATAATTTTTATTAAATCAAGATAATAAAATAGTTGAAATAAATTTTCTCTATTTGAAAGTATAAGCTATCATTTGATATATTTATGAAACTTTTTCTTTTATGAAAAAAAAACAATTTTGGGCAAAAAAAAAAAAAAAAACAAACATGAATTTTTTATTATTATTTTTTTTTAAATTTTCCACTTTCTACTACATCTAAAGGTAGGGTGTTTTAACTTTAATTATTAATTAATATATTTTTCTAACAATAACTAAATCAAAATAATTAAATAATTTTGACATTTTTTATATTTATACTATTTTCATTCAGATTAAATATTTATTGGAAATTTTTTACTTTTACGTTAAAAATTTATGTTTTTAAACAAAAATTTAATTCTTTTGTAACAAAACTTTTGTTTTTTTTAAATATTTTCAGCACTAAAGCTAATTAGTAACAAATAGTTTATGTACAAAAATGATTTTCTAAAAATGTTTCAGTATTTAATTTTTTTTAAACATTAAAAAAAAACAATTCTGTAAAAATAATGTTTTTAAATAAGTTACTTGCTTTGGTTTTTTACAATATTAAAAAAAAAAAATAATAATTAATTTTTTTTTAAATTTTATTTATACTTTTTTATAAGAAAGAATATATAAATTATAATATTTTCAGCACTAAATTTAATTACTATCAAATAGTTTATGTACAAAAGACATTGTCTAAAAATGTTTCAAAATTTTTTTTTTTAAATTTTGTTGTTAATGTTATAAAAAATTTAAGTAAAAAAATCATTTTAATAGTTTTATTGTTTTATTCTTTTCACAAAATTATTATTTTTTAATATAATTTATCAAATTATTATTTTTTTTTTAAACTTTTTTATTGAAATGTTTTTCTTTTTAACTTTGCAAAAAATTAAAAATTAATTCTCTGATGTTTTTTAATATTTTAAATTTTGGAAAATATGATTTTGCAATTTTAAATAAAAAATCTAAAAAATGCAATTTGAAGTTAATTAAAATTAATTTTTAAAAATTAAAATCCTCCATTTTCCTCCTTTTTAGAATTATTTTTTTTAATTATAAATTTTTAATCAAAATTTCTCTTTAGAAAATATAAAAATAATTTTTTTTTTTAATTTTAAGAAAAATTTTAATGAAAATTTTACAAATTTAAAATAGAAAATATCAAATATGTTTCTTTAAGCGATTAAGTTTAATTTTTCTTCTTAACACCAACTTTTTTTAAGATTTTTTTTTTTTATAAAAATTTAATTTGAACTCACCACAACAGAATGTATCCATTTCAATTTCATCCATTTTCAAAACCATATTTATTTCTTTTTAAATACTAAGCACTTATTGAAATAAATATCTATTTGTTTAATACACGCTTTTTTCAAGCTCAAATACTTTTTTATATAAAAATTTAATTCGACTTTAAATTAATTTCTTTCATTCACTATTATTTTAATAAAATTTTCTTTAAATTTTTTTTCGAGGAAAATTGTTTAAAAACAAATTTTAAATAGTTACATTTTTATGAAATTATTTTAATACTTGAATTTTTATAAATTATTTAAATTAATTTATTTAGTGCGCAGGCGTATGATTATTTTTAATTATTGATCGTTTTAATTATTTAATTATTTTTTTAATATCACACAAGACCTTCAAACAAAATAAAAAAACTTCATACAATACAAAACGCACACAACTGTTCAATTAACAATCCTGTTTAGTTCTGTGGTCAATACAATTGAAAAACTTCAGAAAAACTTCTAACAACACACCAAAACCTCGCAAAACAAATACACACACTCTTACATACTCATACATAAACTCTTAACAAGAAAAAACTATGAGTTTGCTTGCATTTACTCTGAGAACTAAAGAAGAAAATAAATAATAAATACAAGCAAACAAAGAAAGAGTTAAAAATAGTGGGAGAGTAAAAAAAAAAAAACAAAATGAAAAGAAAATATTTTTTTTTATTTTTATTTTAATAAAAATTTTTAATAAATAAAATTATCATTAATATTTTGCCTATGTTGTTGTTGTATTGAGCATAAATTTTTAATAAATTAATTTTTTTATCTGTTGTCCCTTTAATACGTGATTTGACCATTAAAATAAAACACATACACATCTATACATGTGAAAATGGCTGGCTAGTAGTTGTTGTTATTGCATTTATTTAATGCAAATAAAGGTATTCTCAGAGAAAGACTGACTTTTATTACTTGAGGAGATTATTAAGGTGTTTTATTTGTATAAGTTTGCGTGTGTTTATGTTTATTTTTTATTTAATTTAAGACTTTACAAAAACATGTGTCTTTGTAAAGCTCACCGATTTGACGCCGTTTATCAAATAAATATGGCGCGTTACATTAATTAAAAAAAGAATTATAAAAAAGAAAATATTGACAATAAAAAAAGAAATTATGGCAAAATAAAGAAATGCCACAAATGATTTTAAATGGAGTGTGTGTGCAATTAAAAGGTTTATTAAGGCAATTTTGATAACCAACTAGCGGTGATTTGCCTTATATAATAAAAATAAATATAATTAAAAATAGAAAATGTAAATAAGAAATGGTTTATAAACAGTTAGAAATTAAGAAATTATTTATACAAAATTTGTTAGCAAAGTGCAAATGAAAAAATGCTCACACACACACACACTCAAACATTAAGCAAAAATAAGTAGCCTACACTTAGGCTGGTTGTGACTTTTGTGAATATTTCAAACTTAGGAATTTTTCAAAATTTCGGGTTATAAGATAGTTGAAAGTTTATGCTCAGAGAAGTTGCTAAATCGATTGTTTTTTATAAGATATTTTTAAGAAATTTTGTCTTGAGGAGCGAAAAATACAACTTTATTTTTTTTTAATTCTCAACTTTTGAATAAAACTTTTGAATAAAGAGTGAAGGATACATTCTAAATCTGTCTTAAGTTTTTGTAATAATTATTTTTAAAATTTTTCTTTTTAATATGAATAATAAAAGTCATTATATATTTGAAAAAAAAAAATCATTTAGTTATAAAGTAATAATATGTAACTCTTTTGAAAGAAAAGTGAAAAGTCTCAACTTTCAACTGATGCGGGAGGTACATCATATTCTAAATCAGTTTTAAATTAAACTATTAATATTTTGCAACATGTTTTCTTTTATAATTTATAACAAAAGTTAATAATTTCTTTGCAATTTTATTAAAATAAAAATTTTGAAAAAATTGTCTCTGTTTGGGGGGATAATAATGCAATTGAAAGATAGTTTCTCTAGGTTATTGTAAAAGGAAAAACAATTAAAACGAAATTTATTAAAAATTATATAATTTTGCCGAATGCAGGAGGTAGATTACATACAAAATCTGATGAAAATTCATCTTTTTATTTTTTTATAATGTTTTATTTTACAAAATTCATTTTGACAAAAGAAATTAAAAAAAGAATTAAAATTAAAAATAAAAGAAAAAAAAATAAAATATATGATTTTTTTTTTCAAAATATTGACTGAAACTTTTTCCTAAATTAAAGGAATAAAATTAAGTAGCCTCCAGTTTATTGGCTCTCACTGGTATAATTAAAAAAATTTACTTTTATTAATACAAGAGTTATGGATGAAAAACAAAATTGATTTTTTTAATTTCCAACTTTCAACAAATTTTGGTTGTAACGTGTGTTATGCATTAATTTCTTTTATTAATTGTTTTTGAAATTTTTTCTAATTACATAGCAATATCTTTAAAATCATTAAAAAAATAATAATTTTGAGCAAATTAAAATTAAAAAAAAAATAAATTAATTTCATTTAAATTATTAATTTTGATTTTTTTTTAAATTTCTGGGAATAAGATAATTACCACAGCTTTTCACTAAAAACATTACTGATAGTATAAGCAATTAAATTTTTTTTCAGTTAATTTTTCCATAAACTAAAACAAAAGTTATAGATAAAAATCTAAATAAAGTAAAAATAATGGAAATTAAAAAAAAAAATATATATTAAAATATTGTAATAAAAAAAGAAAAAATTATTAACTTAGTAATGAAAAAGTATGATTTTCTTAAAATTACATTTTTATAAAAATATCGATTTTGAAAAAAGTATTAGTAAAAATATGTTTAATTTATAATTTTTTTTAATTTTTAAAATTTTTCTTAATTTCTGGGAATATTGAAAATATATTGAAAATTAAAAAATGTTTTATGATAAATTTCGCTAAAACAAATCTTACAAAGAAAAATTAAAGAAAATAATAATAATAATTGATTAAATATTTACAAAGATAAAAATCAATTATTACTAATTTTATTTTTTTTAGAATTAAATTTCTTTTTAATATGTAAAATAAATTTTATTAATTTTATTTAAAAAATAAAAATGAAATTAAAATTGCAAATTAAAAAAAGTAATTGACAAAAAATGTATAAAGATAAAAATTAATTATTATTAATTTATTTTTTTTTTTCATAATTAGATTTCTTTTTAAATCAAATTTTGCAAAAAGTATTTAAAACAAATTTTAATAATTTTATTTAAAAAATAAAACTGAAAATTAAAAAAAAATCAAATATTTGAAACAATTTTGCAGCGAAAATTAAATTAAAATTACGGAATATATATTTAAAATATATTTTTTATTTCTTTTAAATTTAATAAAATTTATTTAAAGCAATACGAAATTGTCTTCTCTTGCTACAAATTTCTTAGAAATTCCAATTTTATAATAGATAGCTGATATTTCGGCTTATTTCAGTAAAAAACTCTGTAGAAAATGAAAACAAAATTCTTCACTACTTTTTATTTAAAAAGCTATTTTTCATTTTATACAAAACAAAATAAAGAAATAATAAAAAAAAAACTGGAAAAAAATACAAGCCTTATATAAAATTCTAGCACACGTAGAAAATTCTATGTTAATCCTTAAATCATTAAATCGTGACAAACATAACCAATAAAACAGAGACTTAAATTAACATATGTTGCAAATGCAACAATAAGAATTATAAAAGAAGAAAAAAAAAAAAATAAAAATAATAATCCTTAAAAAAAAAATATCTTTAAAACACCTGATATGCATGAGAAATTTTCTAATAATAGTTGGAAAAAAATATTTAATAATTTTCTTTCAAAAAAAAAACAAAAAAAAAAAACAGTTCTTAACATGTGTTGTTTAAAAAAAAAAAAATAATAATAATAATAAAAATTATAAAAATTATCAATAAAATTTTAAGCACGTTTTAATTTGTTTTTTGCAAAAATTTCATTATTTGGCGTCTTTAAGTCCATTAAAAACCATTTATATGATTTATGACTCAAGTCTTTATAGTTTTTTTCAAGAAATAGTTTATTGCTTTCAATAACACAGTGCAACAGGAAAAAATTGCCTCAATAATTCCAATGCAAAACGAAAGTGTAATAGTAGTCTAACAAAAGCCCCCACAGGGTTTTCCAAAGTTAGTTCGAATTTCAATTTTATAACTTCTTGAAGTTCGAATTTTTCAAAGCCCTTTTTTTTTAATACAATGGGAAATAAAAAAACATTTAAATTATTTAATCCAAATGTAATTATGTGTCTTTGTTAGTCTACAGAGTACCACCATTATTAAACTAGATTTTTGCTAGATACCTTCCCATTTTTAAGCCCATTTTTGTCATAATTTTGTTTACTTTATTTGACTTGATCTTTTGTCTAAACTACTGAACCGATCAAAATGAAACAAGGCCCACTTCTTTAAAAAAAAGGTTATTTGCTTCTTAGAAAACATATTTCAAAATTCATAAAAATTTTTATTGATAAAAAATATCACAGTATGATAAAAGTGGGCGAAAAAGAGGCGTGGTACCCATACAAACTTAATTTTATAATATACATTGTATTCTATTCCTTGTGTTTATTAAATTTGATGTGAATTATCTTAGTAGCATCAAGAAAGTATCAACATTGATTTTTATTGAAAATGGGCTAAAAACCGGGCGTGGCATTCAATTTATATTTTACTTCAACTTATATTTTACTCCTAAATACACTTGATATATATGCTAAATTTTATTTGAAATTAAAAAAATAATTGTTTATAAAAAATGGGCGTGGCATTTTTTATTTATATTATATCCTACATTAGATTTCGGAGGATGCAAGATATAATTATGCGCAAAATATCAGTTAAATCGGTTGAATAATGTGTCATACATTGCAAATAATTTTATTATTATATATTGTTATATTAAAGGTGTAAAAAGGGTGGGGTATTTAATAAAAATCTTACATAATATCTAAGAGAAGCTTTGTATTCTATAAAACAATAAATACCCAAAAGTACATTGAAACTTATTGATTTGAATGTTTTTTATTTACACACATAATGAAAATAGTGCTCCAAAATGAGTCTAGAAGTCCATAAAATCGAAACTCGAACTAACTTTGTAAAACCCTTTGGGAATTTTATTAGTCTTATGGTATACTTTCATTTCGTATTGCAAGTTTTTTTGGGTCATTGAATATCAATGACCCAAAATTAGTCGCATAGTGTAATATAAATAACAAAAAAATATTATACTAAAAATAATAATTTTTAGTTTTTGTTTTTGTTATATAAAGGACTTTTTTGTTGTTGCTTTAGATCAATAAATATTAAGGCTATTTAAAAGTATACAATTCACAATTTCTAGTTTAAAGCTTTATTTTCTGTGTATAGTTTCTTTTCTTTTCTTTTGTTTGTTTTCATTTTGCAGTTTAAGTTTAAGTTCAAGTTCAATTTTTTTTCTTTTTGTATTTAAAATAAATCTCACGTTTTATTTGTCTTAAACAAATCACATATACTGTCAAAAAATATATATTTTATGATTAAAATGGGATAAAAAAAAATTGTATAGCCTTTATCATAAACAAAAAAGCAACTGTCAATTATTATCAGTAGCTTAAATCAATAGAGTTTTAAGGGGAATTAAAAAAATACACAAGAAAAATTGTTAACATTGAAGATTAAAATAAAAAAAAGCTTAGAGTTTGTTCCAGATTTTGTTTTATAACTTATTTTCTACTAAATTTATTTAGCTGATTTTAAATAGCAATAATCTTCGAAAAGCAACAAATAATCTGAGAGAATTTCATTTAGTTCTGTTTAGTAATTTGCACCAGACAATGTTTCTCACAAACAGACGGATAGACTGCCCTAGCTAAATTGTCACGGACTTAAATATGGACCAAAAATATACATTACGGAGTATTAAATGATTATTTTTAGTGTTAAACATGTTATTTTTCATAGAACTTTTATCAATAAGGATTTAAGGGGAGCTAAGAAAAATACGAGATAATATAAAAAAACTTAATATTGAATATTTGGTTGACCCGCATTACCCTGAAAAGCTTAGTAGCATCAAGAAAGTATCAAATTTATTTTTATTGAAAGTGGGCTAAAAATCGGGCGTGGCATCTAAATTATATTTTACTTCATAACTTACTCCTCAAAACACTTGATATATGTGCTAAAATTTATTTGAAATTAAAAAAATAATTGTTTATAAAAAGTGGGCGTGGCATTTTTATTTATATTATATCCTATATAAGCTTTCGGAGGATGCAAGATATATTTATATGCAAAATATCAGTTAAATCGGTTGAATTATGTGCCTACTCATTCATTGCAAACAATCTTATTATAAAAAATAGGTGTAAAAAGGGAGGGGTATTTGCTCGCAATAAAAATCTTACATAATATCTAAGAAAAGCTTTGTACTCTATAAAACAATAAATACCCAAATGTACATTGAAACTTATTGATTTAAATATTTTTTATTTATACACATAGTGAAAATAGTGCTTCAAAATAAGTCTAGTGATCCATAAAATCGAAATTCGAACTAACTTTGTAATAAAGTTGGAAACGAATGATAAATATATAAACAATTTAAATTTTGTCCAGTTTTCGTTTTATAACGTTTTTTTCTACAAAGCCGATTTAGTTGATTTTAAGAAGTGAACTCTGCTTAGGAAAACCACAAACAATTTGGAAGAATTTCATTTAATTGGTGTTAGACAAATACAGACCTATATGGGTCTTTTATATAACGAAGGAAAGGAAAATTCTTTTTCCTTTTTCCTTTTTTCACTTATAATTCAAAATAAACCAATTTTACTAATTTTAAAGAGGTTATATCACGAAAGCATTTTTCGCTTACTTTAGAAACATTTATGAGCTAATTTGAAAAAAAAAAATATTCGCAATTCTTTATATATAATTTCCTAATTTCCTAAGCCTATGTCGTCTGGGAGCTTCAGAAATACACCTAGAGAAAAAATATAGTTGCTGTGATCATAATCGAAGAGCATCATATTATGATTGGACTGTATTGTTACTTTAAAAATTTGCATGGTCATAAATAATAAATATGAAAATTATAATCACAAACGTATCATATTATGATCAGATTTTTTAATATTGTATATACAAACTTTACCATGTTATGATCCGATTTTATTACATTATGATCTGATATTATGAATAGGTTTTATCATATGTAATATATGGAAAAATGTTCAAAATTTCTGATAACATGTTTCAAATTTATGATTATTTATGATTATAATAATCAAATATTACTCTTTTAGTATTTATTTATTTATTTGATTCATTATACAAGACAATGTAAAGATATTTTTTATTAACTAATGTATAAACTAACTGGGAATTATAATTAAGGTGGAAGAAACAAAATATATTTAAAACGAAACATGTTATGAATTTTTCAACCATATTTGTAATAAGCATATTTATTTTTAATAACATTTTATTGTTATGAGAATAATAATATTAACATGGTTTGAAAAAAATGGTTTAAGAACCAGGAAAAAGATTAGTAATATTTAATGGTTGAAGAAATTGTGATAATTTTTATATTAATAAAACTTTGTTTCTGGTAAAAATATTCAAAATATTTATATTATATTATTTTTCTAGTCAACTATATTAAAATGTTGATTGAATGTAAACATTATCATGAACACATTATTATTAAAATAAATAAGAATTAACAATGAAAACATAATATTGTTGTAGTGACAATGCCGTAACCATGATTTTTCTCTACGCGTAGAAAGTCAAAATTCGGCTTACTTATATAACTATTCCTCCTACAAATCTTAATGGAGCTAGTTTTTTATATTTCCATCAGGTTATACCGGATTTATATATAATTCTTTCCAAAGCTTTCTGAATCTCCCAGAGGACGTAAAAAATTAAAATTTGGCTAATTTATATAACTATTTGTCCGAAAAATTCTAACGGAGCCAGATTTTGAAATATCTATGTATATAATTTCCTAACTATTTATATCCTATCTATATACACAATTTCCTAAGCCCATTTTCTCTTTCTACAGTTTTCTGAAGACGACTAGAAAGTTAAAATTAAGCTTACTTATATAAATATTTCTATCAGGGAGCGGAGATAACCGGAGAGGAAAAGCGCCAACAAGTTGTTCATAAATTCTTTAAAAGATTTGTAGATATTTTGTACATTTTTTATTATTATCTTGCAATTTTTCCTGACATTTCCACAGTTTTCTGAAGACGACTAGAAAGTTAAAATTCGGCTTACTTATATAACTATTTCTATCAGGGAGCGGAGATAACCCGATTTATATATAATTTTCGAAACAGTTTTTCTCTTTCTAGAGCTTTCTAAAGCTCTCGGACGACGTAGAAAATTTAAATTCGACTTACTTATAAAACTATACGTTCTACAAATCTTAACTAAACCAAATTTTAAAATTTCTATCAGGCAGCGAAGATACGCGGATTTTTAACGAACAGATTGAAAAACAGACATCTCTGTACCTTAAAGAGATCTAAATCAGAAAGTCAAATCTCAGAATCTATCTTTTATTAAATTATTTTTATAATTATCTAAAATAATCTAAATTATTTTTTTATATTATTCTTTTTCTTATTATTATTGGCATAAAGACAATAATGTCTGCTCAAACATTTGGCAAATTGACAACATTTCCGTTGACCCTATCAGCAAATTAACCATACAGCTGTAATAATATTTATACCAAATATGGCAATATAAACAATTAACATATATACTCGTATCTTTAAGGAATACACAATAGAAAAAGGGCATCTAATTATAAAATATTTAATATAGAAAAAAAAAAAAAAAAAAAAAACGATTCAAACTAAAAAGAATTCAAACATTTTAATGACTTTATATATAAGTTGTTTGGTTGTCAATTTATTTATTTATTATTTTCTTTCTGAATTTGTATGTTAAAACGTGTTAATGGCACGGAAGCTTTTTAAAAATTCGTTTTGTTATGACAATATTTGTTTACAAATGTGGCAACGCGTGCCATTTTTTTTTCTTCTTTTATTTTCATACACAAAATATATTTCTATATTTAAAATTAAGCTAACATATATGGTTAAAGCTGAGTGTGGGGTGTTACCATATTTAGAGGAAATCAAAAATGTATGTGTTTTGTATATATTTGTTTTTTAAAAGGAATTTTAAAATTTTTGTAGTTTTTTTTTTATTTGTTGGTGGAGAAATAATAAACCAATAAAATAATATAAATATTAAGCAATCTATGGTTGTTTTAAAACACGAAAAAAAAAAAGAAAAAAAAATATTGAATTATAAAAACAAACTTTACATCAAAAAACTGTCAATAACTCATCATCATTTTGATTTTCCTCATCATTAAATATGAACATGAAATAAAATTTTTACTTTATTTTATTTGTTTACTTTAAATAAAAATTCGGAGTAGCAGGAAAAAAAACTTTTTCCCTGCACATGTTTAGTTTCACAAAAAAATTTTTAAACAATTTTTTTATTTTTATAGATATTTAAACACTTCCTTATGAGTTGTTTCTTGTCTATCTCTCTCTCTTTTTTTTTATAATAATTTTTTTTTCAGTCAAATACAGAATAAAAGATATTGTAAAGTTATATCTTGCAATTTTTCAAGCAAAAATGTTTAATGGAAAATTTTGAGTTATTGCAGGTGTTTATGGGTCATATAACTTGAAATACTTTTTCTTTTTGGCTTTCTTAGAGGAAGATGGGGAAATTTTATTCATTTGAAAAAATAAAAATAAAAATATATGCATTTTTGTTACTTTAACTACTGGTCTTTATGAGGTGTTTTGTTATGTTTTCTTTAAACTTTATGGAGTTCTTTTGAACCGCTCAGTTGCATTTCATTGATTATTTATTTTCTATAAATTTTTCTTAGAACATCTGTTCATCAGATTTTTCATTTCATCACAATGGTTGAGATTTTTCTTTGTTTAAAAATATGTAATACAAATATTTATAATACTGTTAAATTTCTGAAGAAAACTCTTTAATTTAAACTTCAGGAAATAAAGAAAAAAGAAATCCTAGACATTTTGTTTAATATACAAGACAGAGAATTTGGAAATTTTTGAAAAAAAAAATACATTAAATAAAGAAAAATTAAATGAATTATTAACATTTCTGTTTGATTTGTCAAGAAACGAAATCCGCAAGTTATGCAAGGTGTTTTGTAAGCCGAATTTTAAATTTTTATTATTCCCAGTTTCCGCTTAAAATTCTAAAATTTATGTACTTTTTTTTTTTGATCCTTAATACAACCATAAGTGTTCTAAAATTTAGGTAAAGTTCATTTCAACATACAAACGGGCGGACAAAAGACAGACATTGCTTTACCTTTACCTTTCAATAATTTGTCGCCTTATGGCAGCATATAACGCGTGATCCATTTCGAGGTTCCCTACTTTAAAAAAAAAAAAATAATCAAATTTAATGGGGAATGTTTACTATCATTTGAAAGAACTTTCTTTGGCATTTATTTTTTAAGATTATGTCTATCAAATGTTGGCCGTTGCTACGTCGCAGATGGTCCATCCGTTGAGTCCAATTTTCGATGACTCGTTCGAGCATTTCGACTGGTAACTGGCGAATGACACGCGTGATGTTTTCCTCCAAGGCCTGAATCGAAGCGGGTTTGTTCGCATAAACTTTAGACTTTACATATCCCCACAGGAAAAAATTTAACGGTGTGATATCACACGATCTTGTTGGCCAATCGACCGACCCAAAACGTGAAATTATGTGCTCACCGAAGTGTTCTCTCAATAAATCCATTGATTGATGCGTCTTGTTGAAACCAAATGTCGCCGAGATCACGAGCTTCAATTTCAGGTATCAAATAGTCGGTTATCATGGCACGATAACGGTCGCTATTGACGGTTACGTTCGCACCGGCATCATTTTTAAAGAAATATGAACCGATGATTCCACCGGCCCACAAACCACACCAAACCGTTATTTTTTCTGGATGAAGTGGCAGTTCTTGAACCTCTTCAGGTTGCTCTTCGTCCCAAATGCGGCAATTTTGTTTGTTTACATACCCGTTGAGCCAGAAATGGGCCTCATCGTTGAACAAATTTTGTCGGATTTTCTTGGAACTTTTCAAGAGCCCATAGAGCGAATCGATGTCGCTTAGGAAGGTCAAGCGGCTTCAGTTGTTGCACAAGCTGTATTTTGTACGCTTTCTATTTCAATACGTCAGTCCGAGTTGCTGCGAACGGCGCCGAATCGACTCTCCACGGTCTTCGTGTACACTCTCAGCTACGGCCGCTTTATTTTCTTTACAGCATGCTGTACATGGTCTATTCGGTCGAATATTATTCAATAATGAACGATGGGTCTCAAAATGGGTGATGGTGTTGAGAATAGTACGCTAAGTAGGCCGATTATCTTGACATAAGTTGAACGAAGTGCACGAAACACATTCCTCACAGAACGTGAATTTTCGTAATAAAGTTGAACGATTTGTAAACGTTGTTCAGGCGTAAGTCTTTCCATTATGAAATGCCAAACAATACTAAACAAAAATAACATGACACGACTCACACGTGATCTGTCAAAAAAAGGCTATTGAAAAAAGTATCTCTACTTGAATCACGCATTACATTTTGGTAATTTGTCACCACACAAGCCTATATTTATTTTATATTTTTACAGATTATTATTTTCAAATGATATGTTTTTAAAATTTTTCTCAAATTTAACTAAAAAAAATATTGCGTTTAAAAAATGTCACTTAAAATGTTTTTTATTGACACAAATAAACTGTATTCTACACATTCTACACATTAGTTTTTATGAAAACTTTTTCACTTTTATAGCTTTTTTTTATATTTTTAGTAAAATTAAAACAGTCATTAATTTTACCAAAAATATAAAAAAGGCGATAAAAGTGAGCAAGTTTTCATAAAAACTAATGTGTAGAATGTGTAGAATACAGTTTATTTTAAGACTAATCTTAAAAAATTTGGCTTAAAAAATTTTCTTCGAAATTGGTCCATTCTTGTGTTTTTCGATTATACCTAAAAAACCGTTTACACATATTATATCATAAAATTGATTACAGATTGTCATTTCTAGAGCCAAAAAGAATAAAAACTGAAAAATTAGGACTTTTTGGTTCAGCCATTAAAATTCGGCACTGAAAGGGTTAAGGAGACTCGGATGAATATAGTAGAAACTACAAAAGATTAGCTTACCAACAAATTAGGGTTCATCAAATCGACTTTCGAATAATTGAACAATCGACTTTTTATTGAAAAAAGTCGAAAAGTCGAAATCGACTTTTTGGTTAGAAAATTGTCAAGAAAACGACTTTCTTGTTGCCAGATAGTCGAAAAGTCGAAAATAGTCGGAAAAAGTCAAAAATAGACAAAAAAGTCAAAAGAAGTCGAAGAGCTGAAAATAGTCGGAATTGTCGAAAATTCACAAATAGTCGAAAAGTCAGAAAAAAATTGAAAATAGTGGGAAAAAGTCAAAAAATCGAAAATAGTCCGAAAAGTCGGAAAAAATAGAAAATAGGTGAACAAATGTACTTTACTTTAAAAGAAAAAGTTTCTTAGCAGTTTTTATTGAAACTATCATCTAATTTTATCTAACTGTTGGAAATAATATCGCAAAAACATATTTTTATGTGTAACCAGCACTTTCATTGCATACGAAATGTCGAAAAAAAAAATGTCGATTATTTAAAAATTGAAAACAGTCGAAAAGTCGAATACAAATCCCTACAACAAATGAGATCTGCAAGCCATATAGGGCCTTTCATATGACGAATTTTCTAAAGAAAAATTCTGATTATTAAAATTTTTACTTATAATTCAAAAATTTATGCACCAATTTTGCCAATCTCAATAGTATTTTCCGCTTACTATTGAAACATTTATGCGCCGATTAAGCTAATTTGAAAGAAGAAATTATTGACAAATATTTTCAGTATATTGATGAAATTTTGAAGAAATTCATTTCAATGGACATTACGGACCTCACGGTACCGTAAAGAGATCTACACGGGCGTTTCAGGAAATATAAAAACAAACCTAATAGTCTTTGTTATGTCATTGCTACTTTATTTTTTTATTTATTTTCCTCTTAATACCCACTTTAAAAGAGCCCTCTATTACCTCTTAATAAAACCATAATAATGACCCAATTCTAATTTTAAAAATTCATTTAGCATTCAATTTGTCATACAACGACTAAAAGACAATAAATAGTCAAGATTAAAATCTTTTGAAACCGCTGCCATCTAAACAACTTTATTTTATTCGTAAATTTGCAAATATCTAAAGACTTTTATAGAATATTTAATTGCTTTTAAAAGTGAAATAGTTTAAAACAAATTTTAACACTTTTTTTTTATAACAACGCTTGTTAACTAAATAATGAAAATGAAAATCCTGTAAATTTCATACAAAGAAATTACAAAACAGAAAAAAAATATATTCATTTGCTTAACACGTTTGCATCATAAAATAAACTAAAGTACAAGCAACAGGCGCCACTTTTGGTATTTAAACATACAATTATATTTAAACAAGTGTTTATTTATTTTTGTTGTTGTAGTTGTTTTTGTGTACTTATGTTCATTTATACAAATGAATATCAAAAATATTGTCATCATGTCGAAAACGAAACGAAATGAAAGGAAATTATTAACATTGTCTTGCATTATTTTTATTTTTTTGCCATATTGCAATTTGTTGGCTGGTAGGCAGACGAGCAGCATGTTGCATGTAATAGTTGTTGACTATTGTTATGTTAATTTTGTTGATATCTTTTTGTTGTTTTTCGTATTTAGTTTTCTCCTTGTTTTGTTTCTATTTGTAATAATTTTCTAAAAGTAAACTATTGTGGGTGCAGAATTTAAGGGGAGTTTATGTCACAAAAAGTTTAGAAAAAAGGCTTAGCCCCCTTTGTGTTTAATGTGTTTCTTTAAAGCTAAAAAGTACCAGAAGTATGTTGAAAATATGCAGTATATATATTAAAAGAAGTTGATATGTTTTTAATTTTTTATAAGGTACCAAATAATAGACTAACTCAAAAAGTAGCAATAATGTTATAAATTATCTAAGTTAAAATTTAAACTGTAACTTTTGTTACACAAACTTTAAGAAAAATTTTATGGGATTCTTCTATTTGATGCCAAAGCTAAAATGTATTAAAGAAAAGTACCAAAAATATATACTAAAGTAAAAAAGTACATAAGTTAAACTATAGATTTTTGAAATTTAAATTTTATTACACAACCTTTCACCATTAATTTTAAACTTTTTTGTGGTACTAAATTAAAAAATTACAAAACATAAGATAAATTTAAAAAGTACCAAAACGAAAAATAAAATATTCTATTTGGTGCCGGAACTTAAATGTCTAAAACTGGAGTCAGCTTAAAAAAATACATAAAATTACTACAAAAAGAACAAGTGAAAATGTTATATTCAGCTTGGTAACTTTTTAAAATTTCATCTTATATGTGAGGTGGGCAGACCACGCCCATTCTTGTTTCCGAGTATACATAGGTCCTTGGACTATTTGTACAAAATTTCGTTGATGTTTTACCTTATATGGGGAGTGAGCGGCAAAGTAAAATTTCATTGATATACATAATTTCTTGTAAAAGATATCGGCCGAAAAGTATAAACTGGAGTTACGACGGACGCCTCATTTTTCTAGTACATATTTGGTCCATAACTTTTTTGTTCATGAAACGATTTTGCTCATTTTCAATACCAAAAAAACCTTGTAATGTAAGACAAACATTTGGGCCATATTTTGTCCCTAAAGGATGTCCGCCCCATCAGACATCGTTAGATCGTCTTATATTTTCACAAGGACCCAAAATATACATATATACTTTGTGGGATCCTAGAGGATTATTTGGACATGTTACACACGGAATGACAAATCCAATATACTCCCCATCATTTTTTCATAGTTGGTATAAAAAGTACCAAATTTTTTGTATAAAATTGAATTTCTCTAAATTTTTTCTTTTTAACTTTATAAGAAATTTGTTATTAAAAAAAGCACCAATTCTTAAAAAATTTAAATTTTTCAAAAAAGTTCTAGCCTTAATAAAAATTTAACTTTTTCACAAAGGAAATTAAAAAAAATCGAAAAACACCCACTTTTTAATATCTACAAGTTTAAAAAATGCCCAAAAATTACTAACTAAAATAACAAATTTTACAATTGTATTCATTTCAATAAGAAAAAAAGTACCAGCATTAACAAAAATTTTAAAATTTTTTTAATCCAGTTTTTAAAAATTTACAAGTCCAAAAATTACTAATTAAGAAAATGTGCTAATATTCAAAAATAAAATAAAGTTTGAAAAAGTACAAAATTTTACAAGTGTACTCATTACAATAAGATAAAAATTTAAAAAGGTACCAGTTTTTTAAAAGAAACTATATTTAAAAAGAGTAAAAATTATTTTAAAAAGTACCAAAGTACTAATTAAAACAGGTGATTATTTAAAAAGTACTAATAATATCACAGACCTACTTTACGAAAAAAGTATTTTCCAAAATCTACAAATTAAAAAAAAAAATAATAAAATACTCCAAAAGGTACCCATTTTCAAAAACAAAGTACTTATTTTCCTAAAAAGGTAATAATTTTGGAAGAAGTGAAAATTATAAAAAAAGTACTTGATTTTAAAAAATGTTAACATTTTGAAAGAAAAAAGAGGTAATTTTCCAAAACAATTCCACTCTTCAAAAAATTACTTACCTTCAATAATAAGTACTAATTTTCGAAAAGTACTATTTTTTAAATAGCTTTTTTTTTAATTACAAATTTCCCAAATAGTATTAATTTTAAAAACGTTTCCAAGTTTTTAAGAAGTACCAATTATCGAAAAAGTTCTAATTTTCAATATAGAGTGCCAACTTTCCGAAAATGCACTAATTTTCAAGAAACGTACAAATTTTTATCAAACGTACCAATTTTAAAAATAATATCAGTTTTCCCCCAAAAGGTACCAATATTCAAATAACAGTACGAATTATTAGCTAAAAAAACAATATTTAAAGAAAGGTACCATTTTGAAAAATATCACAAATTTGGATTTTTTTTTTTTTTTTTTTTTTTTTTGTAAGAGTAGGACTTTTGGAAAAAGTCCCAGGCGGATAAATTTTGCTTGGTAAAGGTACTAAAAATATAATAACAAAAAGTAACAGGAAAATATTGAAGATAAATTGCAATGAAAAAATCATGTTTGCCGTCTTCTGTGGTACGTTTTTTTACAAAAACTTTCCCTTAGCATTCATCACACTTTGTTTTAATACTGCCTTAAACAAAATCTCTCTATCCCTCTAATCTCATTAGCAATTTGTTGTTGATTGTTGATATAAATAAATGTGACATTTAAACGTAGTTTTGACATTGACAGTATTGAATTTATAGAAGATGCCAAAGACAACAAAAACTAATGACGAAAATGGTCAGGAATTAATAAGTTTTGCTCGCAGTAGGAAAAATGTTAATTATTAAGCAATTTTTCCAATTGAAAACAAAATAAAAAGTAACAAAAATAACAATTTTACTATTTAGATGATGCGAAATCAGGTGTGATTTTTTCTATAATTTAAAATAAAAATTTTTCTAAACTTACCTCTACGTCTATGAGCACCTCTATATTTGTTAGGAGATAACACTGGAGGTCGTGGTGCCATCATTTGAGGCACTTCATCGGTGGCTGTTAAAGTATTAGCACTGTTCTTATGAGAACCATGACGTTCACTAGCCTGACGCCAATTGCCAAAGGAATGACGTCTTACGCCCGTTGAGGGCAATGTATGATGTTGATGATTTTTGCTTTAAAAAGAAAATAAAAAAATAAAAAAAAAAATTATATTTTTTCTGCACGATTAGTTTTTATGCCCTAAAGGAAAAAACTAAATCAAATATCAACAGCTGTGTTAAAAGATCAAGGGATTAATGAAGTTCTAATTTGTTTTTATTTTTGTTTTTCTTATTTACTTACCTTGGTGATGTTGTTGTATTGAAAACATCATCATGTTCGAAATTGTGATTTGATGTTTCATTACAGGAACTTAAATGTTCGCGAAATGTTTCCGAATGCGAATTAGAGGAACGTTGACGTCTTTGGTGTAACGAAGCAGTGATTTGTGTTTGTAATTGTGCCGACATTGGTTGCTGATGTTGCGACATCAATGGCTGCAGTTCAAAAGATTGCTAAATTAGAAAAACAAACAAAATTTGTAAAAGGAAGTTCATTAGTTTCTTTTTTTTTATATTCTTCTGCTACGGTTTATGATTTATGGCAATTTAAATAGGAAATTAGCCTGCTAAAACATATTTCTGTATATATTTGAAATCTGTAATACTTACATGAGTAAAACCAAAACTAGCACGCGGACTTCCCAGAGTTAATGAGGCAGTTGTATCTAGATTGGCTGAAGTTATTAAACGTGTTTGTTCTGGCATGGGTAGACGGGGACTACTGCCTTTAGAATTACGTCTTTTGAAAATAGAAAAGCCCTTATTGGAGCTTTGTGAGTCGGGGGTTCGTGGTGATTTGGGATCATTATAGAAATAGTAAGGATTATCTGAATAAATTAAGAAAAAAAGTATAAGAAATAAATAACTTATAAATGGATTATAACTTAATTTTTGAATAATAAATTTTAAATTGATCTTAATATTTTAGTGTAAATTGTTCATTAAGTCCCTCCCTTTTTTTTTGGCTTCCCAGCTATTAATTTGATTTATGTCTAGTGTCACACATTTTTTTTAAATTCCTATTATTACAACTTATGTTTACTTACTTTATTGTGCTCATCTTGATTTGAATATAATAAAAGCTTCCGGTTAATATTGTAACAAAAAAAAACTAAATGCTGTTTTTTTAAAGAAGCGGAAATAACTATTGAAAAATTATTTAGCTGCCTATGGATTTTCATTTTTTCGCTCTCTCTTTATACTCTATATCTTTCATGCTCAATAACTTGCTCGCAATCTCTCCCTTGACAATTTCACTGTTACAATTAATTTTAATTTGAATTGTAAAAACGTACAGTACTCCTGCATTTATTAACTCTAATGGTGCATTTATTGGTGGTACTTTTTTATGAAAAAAAAATTTTTTTTGTTAAAGACAGTTATTTAAATGAATGAAAACTTAAAGTTTCAATAAATAGAATATATAAACTTTATTTCACCTTAGAGTTGTGTTATTCCATTAATAAATTTTATTATTATTTCGTACTATTTTCGTACTTTTGATATCTTAAAGTTTTAGTACTTTAACTGATCGAAACTAAATATTAAAATTTGCTACGACCATTGAAATTTGTATGGAATTTTAATAACAAGTGTACAATATGTGGTCGTTTTTTCCATTATTAAGTTAAAACAAAATATTTCTATTAAAATCAACTTTTTGAAGGCCCTCACATTCATCAAAAATGGTGCATAAATTGCAGGGAAATTAAATGTAATCACTTTCTAACACAGTTTTCGACCTTTTAAAGCCCTAATATAAGATAAGGATTCCGTTCTTACAGAGATCTGTCAGAAATGTTTTCTACATTTCAAGATAATGATAAGATGAGATCAGTTGACAATTTTGCTCTTTTCTTACTTTAAATTAGCTTGCAAATGTTTCAGAAGAATACTCAATTAAAAGAAATCTATTTAAACATAATGCGGTTTGGCCGAATTTGCCATATCGTGGACATAAAGTGGACGGATCACGCTCATATTTGGTTTCCAAGTTTACACTATCTGTACAAAATTTCGTTGTTGCACATGCTTTTGTTTATGAGATATCAGCGGAAAAGTTACAACAGACATCCTGTGTTTTTAGTCCAAAACTTTTCTTTGTGAACCGATTTTGCCGATTTTCAATACTAAACAAACCATAAATATTTGATTTACATTTCGTCCCCCTAGGTTGTCCGCCCTGAACCCCATCCTGCTTTCAACATAATGACGAACAGACGGATGGACATTTCTAGATCGACGCAGATTCTATATACTTTATTGGATCTTAAATGATTTTTTTCAACATGCTATACACGAAATGACAAATTCAAAAAGAGTACTACTTTAAAAAAGTAAAAAGTGTCATAATTTTCAAAAAAAAAAAAAAAAAAAAAAAAAATGTAAAAAAATTTATAAAATTTAATAAGAGTACTTTAAAGAATGTGTAAATTTTCAAACAAAAAGGAATAAATTAAAAAAGTACCAGTTTTCTAAAAAGTATTATTCTTTAAAAAAAACTAGATTTCAGAAAAAAGTATAAATGTTGGCAAAAAGTACCAATATTGAAAACGCTATCATTGTCAAAAAAGTAAAAAAGAAATCCGCCATATAATAATAATAATAAATAAAAGTAATTAATTTCAGAAATAATACTTGATATAAGAAAAAGTGCTAATTTTCAAAAAAAAAAAAAAAAAAAAAAAAAAAAAATAGTACCAATTTTCCAAAAAGTTTATAATTTGTCAATATTCCAAAAATATATCAATTTTTAATTAAAGTATAAATGAATAAATTTTAGAAAGAGTACTAGTTTTCAGAAGAAGCATTAATTTAAAAAAAGTTTGAATTTCTGAAAAAAGTACCAAAATTTACAAATAGAAAAATAAATTTTAATGAAGAATAATGCAAATTTTCAAGGAAATTACCAATTTTTAAATAAGGACCAATATTAAAAAATAAGTACGTAAAAAAATACAAATTTTAAAAAAGTATCTCCTTAAGATGTACTAAATTTCAGAAAAAGTACCAATTTTCAGAAATGGATCTACATTAAAAAGTCCTAACTTTTTCCTTAAACAGTACAAAATTTCAAAAAAAAAGACCTATCTTAAAAAAAGTACCAATTTTTTCAAAACAAGTACTTTTTCCAAGGACAAATTTGTACATTTTAACAAATAATAATTTAAGAAAAAGGTACCAAAAATAATAAAAAATATGCAAATTTAGAAAAAGTTCAATTTTCAATAAAAGTAGTAATTAAAGAAAAAAAAAAACATTTTAGTATAAAATTAATTTTTTTAAGGTACTTTTTTTATATATATATATAAATTGTATATTAAAGTAATATGTATATAATGAGCTTTCTAAATAAAGTACTTAAAAAAGAACATATTATCGAAAATCAGTCCTATTTGAAAGCAAATTCTTTTTCTGAAAGCGCAACCTTTAAGAAAAAGTCACTTTTTTAATGGCACAATTTTCAAAAGAAAGTACTTTTGAAAGAAAACAACATTTAAAAAAATAATGTAATAACTATGAGTACTCAGAGTTCATCTACAAAGAGATTACATAGAACATATACTAAAGATAAATTTCAGTTAGGAAATTTGCTCAAAATCTTCAAAATTCTCGAATTTCTTCCAAAATCAGCAACTTACAGCCGCCACAAATAATCCCACTATAAACTCAAAATTCTGCTTTTAATTCCTTAAATGAAGTTTTTACTATAATATGAATAAAAATCTCTAATTTGAATCCTAAATTTAAATAATTTTATTATGATACCACAAAATGTTTTCAATTACCTGAGAAAAATGTATTTGTTGTATTATCCACTGTGACAAACATTTTGTTATTTATAAATGTTTGCTTTTCAAAAATAAATCCACTTAGAGAAATTGCAATTTAATATATTTTTTTTTATATATAAATTCACACTAAAAGTTATGGTCAATTTCTATTTTAGTTAATATTTTTTTTTTTAAGAAACAATTAAGTCAATAAAATTTGTATTGGTTTAAACATGTTTTCTGTTGGTATTTTAATAATTAAATAATTAATATTAATTATAATTTTAGAGAGGATTTAATTCCAAACCAAAAAACTTTCACCACACTTTAGAGCAGAAACTTAATAACAACAATAATAACATTTATTAGGTATATTTTTGTCATAAACATTACTAATTGGTTATATTAAAGCGAATATTGTATATGTTTCGATAATTAATTTATAATTTTACACTTTTATTGTAAATAAATTGTGGTAATAGTTATAATAGTTTTATTATTTTTTTTAATTTTTAAACTTTTTTGAACATTTTATTTTTGGCGCGTTTATTTTTTCTCTCAAGTTTTTAATTTCAAAAGTAACGTATTTTTTTCTAATAAAATTAGTATTTTTATTTTGTTTAATTTTATTCCTTTTTTTGTTTTTTTTTTCTTGTAAATAAATCCGTTATGCGTCTTGTTGCATTGACATCTCGAAACGGAATACAAAAAAATATTCTAAAACTTCTACCCACAACTCATGTGCAACATGCTTATTGAACAACACCAACAGAAGCAACAACAACAGCGTCAGCATAAAAACAATAAAACAACAAAACAATCAAAGAAGACGCTTCTTCTTTAAATTAATGTATGCATGTTTGTATTGTGTGTATAAGTGAGTATCTGTGCGTGTGTGTAGTTTGTCTGTATGTTTAATTTGAATGGTCGTTTTGCGTGTGCCTTGCTTTCTACTATTTAGAATATGCGTGTAGCACATCACATTAAAGTTGTTGCTGGTTGTTGTTTATAAAATCTGTATTAGTATGAGTTGCTGTTGTTGTTTTGATTTTTTTGTTTTGTTTTTGCCCTTCAGTAGTTCTTGTAGATAGATTCTTTTAATCGTCCTCAACATATGAGCACATCAAGCCAGGCATACAGCCATCCATCTACAGTATTCTATCCATCTACAGCAAATATCCACTTACGCACAGAGATTTCTTGTACTCGTACACTTACTTTGGATGTATGTACATTAGGGTGGTACCAAAATAAAAAGTATCGATGTTCCCAGTTCAAATGAAAATTTACTTCATTCTAAGATAGAGTTTCTTAAAATTTTTCGGATTTTGTTCATATTTCTGCCAAAGGAACATTATGAAACTTTAGTATCGTAAGAAAGGCCTTCGAGACGTTCATTTAATGACATATCTAAAATTTTGGACCAGATCCAAATGAGTCCGAATTTTTACAATTTTTCACAAACAAATTTGGATATTCGAATTTTTTTACACATAAATAATAAAAAAACAAAACCAAAACAATACATAATCCTCTAGCAGTAATACCGAAACGGTTTTTTCTGTTTTTTTCCTTTCTTTTTAAATTGACCTTGTTTGAATTTTATTTAATTTTTTCGAAACATATTTTGCTTCCATATGAGGAGAAATTAAATGATTTAACATAAAAATACACGTATTTTTATAAGCTTTCTGATTATATATAACACTTTATATTTCTATTAACAAACAAAGAAATAAATTAAGTTTAAGTGAAATACTCACAAAATTTTTTCTTGTGACTCACAGCCAGTGTTGCCAAAACGGCGGTTTTCCCACTAAATCTGGCGGTATTTTTTTTTTTTTTTTGTCACTAACGGGTAGTTTCCATAAAAAACTGCTAAGTGGATTTTCTGCCTGTAATATTTTTTTAACTGGCAGTTTTAAGCGATTTTTTTTTTTTTTTATTGTGAAAACATGGGTTTGAAACGGAAGTAAGAAAATTCAAAGATGTTTTTTACTTCTACAATTAATTAATTTATTTAAAATATGAAGTTACCAGCAACCAGGAAACTTTATCTAAAATCAAAAACTTTATTATAAAAATGTTATTAAAATTAAAGTTTTTTCTCAAAATTTTAAATCACCTTAACAATATTGCATGCAAAAATCTTTCAAATTCTGGAGGATTGTCAATTTATTTAAAATACAATCGAAATATGCAATAAGTCCCTTGGTTTCATGTTTTGCGGTATAAAGATACAGAAAACAAATTTTTTTAAGTATTACATAGCTGATTTTGCCTACAAATGTTCTATTAGAGCGTTTATACGCACCTCTTACTCGCAATTAAAAATATTGCGATGTTAAAATTTTGTTTTATAAACGGTGAGTTAATATATTATTTGCGAGTTAGTAACTCACGAAAACTAATCGTGATTAATGAAACTAATTGTAAATAATGCGAACGGCGTTGCCACTTCTTTTTACATTCATAGAACTTTCTATGATAATAGTTGTATTTTTCCCATGTGGCACAACAAAAAGGAAAATATATTTGCGTATAAACGGAGAGTTAATTATTTCAAATTTATTTATTTTTTTTTTTTTGCATTAATCGTGCGTATAAACATAATATATATGTTTGTATTAGCCAAATATAGTAATATCTAAAAAATAATAATTTTTAACATGTTTAAAACTAAAAAAATAACAATGTATTAGTTCCTTTAATAAGAAATATTTTAGCGGTAAAAATCAGCGTTTTTATTGAAAGCGCAGGGGGTTTTTCAAATACATTCTGGTGGGAAATAGCCTCAAAGTTTTGGCAACACTGCTCACAGCAAGAAATTCCTCTCCGTGTGTAACAAACTGTAAACGAATACACTTCTTAGCATAATTTTTGTATGGGTATTACAACTTAATTTATTTCTTTGTTTCTTAATAGAAATATAAAGTGTTATATAACATTAGAAAGCTTATAAAAATACGCTTATTTTGATGCTATATTAATTTAATTTCTCCTAATATAAATATGTAATATATATTTATGAAGAAAAATATGTTTCGAAAAAGTCGAATAAAATTCAAACGATGTCGAATTTAAAAAAAACGGAAAAAACGTTTCGGTGTAACTGATGGAGGATTATATTGCATTATTTTGGTCTTATTATTATTATTTTTTTAATATTTATGTATAAAAAAATTCAAATATCCAAATTTTTTTTAAATTGTAAATTTCGCGTCTCAAAAGCCTTTCTTACGATACCAAAGTTCCATATTGTTCCTTTGGCAAAAATATGAAAAAAAAAAATCCGAAAAATCCTAAAGAGAAATTTTTTCATTTTGATCCATCTAACGAAAGGATAATGTAAGGTCAAAAATTTTGAGAAACGATATATTAGAATGAAGTAAATTTTCATTTGAGCTGGGAACATCGAAATCATATTTTCTCTCCATACCTACGGGGCCACCCTAATGTACATATATTGAGAGTGTAGTCTGTCTGTGAGTGAATACAATTAATATGTATTGTTTTACAAAGTGCGTAAGTGTAGTATAGCCTATAGTGCGGGGTTAGTGAAAAAGAGCAGATTGTTATTGGATTTGGTTGGATTATAGTGGATCCATTGGTGATCCACTGGAAATGGCTGAAAAAGACTGTTCCATCCTAAAGAGGTTTAAGGACAGGTCAATGTTTACAGTGTCTGCGTTCATGTTGTTTTGGAGGCGTCTATCAAGAAGCCACCGATGCCAAATCATCATACAAAGTTACATGCCCGGTTCGAGAAACAATTACTCAACATCCTCACGCTAAAGAAATGCTAGATCGGCTGAAAACATCGCCGCTGTCTGTGAAAATGTATAGGAGAACCCCAGGTAGTCGTTTCATCGTAGTATAGACGAAGATATCCAGGCATACTAATTTATTTTAACCAATATGGATGTGGTCGACGTTACAAGATAGACAGCAAACGTCATAACGGATATTCTATGTGAACGATTTGATGATTATTTCTCTCGGATTTAACACGACCGATGCTCTAAAAGGCCACATAACTCATCCATCGCTCAAAAATCCGCATTATTGTGGCAGAGCCATTAAAAAATAGATCTCTCGGATCAGATTCGTCGTGCAGATCCGAAGCGAACTTTTGAACAATGTTACACTCCATATATAAGAATACACACATACACATTGTATTATATCATTTCTATAGCGATCGGTCCTGTTTCTAATTGAACAATATTTATTTTTTACTTGATCATATTGCGGTCCAAATCTAAAGAATATTCTTATAGAGGATTTCTAATTTCTCGGAGTTTTTCTGTTCCCGGAAAATAAAATATAAATTTCGTGGCTCCCGGGAATTTTAGTAGAATAACATAATTGAAGCTAAGTGAGCTGAAATTTTAATATTAATACTGCGTTGCGATCTTTCGGCGTAATGATTCAAACAAAATTTCGCTTAAAGTATTCTGTATATTATAGCGACGAATTAAAATTTATACGCAGTTGAAAAACATATTACATAAATTTAATACAGTCTTATCTTTTAAACAACTGAAATAATATGGCTTCGCTTTTAAGGAATTGAGCATTAGAGATGTTGTTCAATTTTATTTTAACTTAAATTTGGTTTCCAAGATAGGACCGAAAGTATAGAGATTATCGCATTTTAAGTAATTTTTGTTCATAATTTATTATATAAGGACTGCGCTCGAAAAAATCCATGCACACTTTAAGTCTTATAACTTTTATTATGCGCGAAAGAATTTAGTAGCGTTAACTTTTTAACATTTGCTATTATTCTCAGTAACTATGTACTATTTTTTTTTTTTTTTTGTAAAACTAATTTTATGAAAAACTAATTATAATGTTTTTCATAAAATAAAAATTAAAAAAATTCATGTTTATAATCAAAACATATATCGTCCATATAAGACAATTGCTAGAAGTGCAGGTGAGTTGGGATATTCATAGGGTATCCAATTGTTAGGTTTTCATATTAATCGGTTAATTCGACAAACAATTATTTAAGGTTAAAAGTTGATCGTTTAGACATCGATCATTATTCGAAAACCGAATAGTCCTAGATATACATGTAAAGCATATAAATGACACTCATTATAGTATTTAATCTATATATAAATGTGTGTATGTGAACTTATAACATTATAACCTTTTCATGTCGCATTTTATAAAATATTCTATTCCAAAAAAAAAAAAAATCCAAAGAAGTCATAAAATCCTGAACTTGTAATCCAGAAGTAGTGCAAATTTGGATCATTGCCAGTGAATTTAATATAGGCGTGTTGCTGGAAGATGCACAATATGGATTATATTTCATTTCTTTAAACAGTTCTTTTCAGTAACAAGTATTTGCAAAAATCTCAACGTTTTATTGCAAAACAATTTATTTGAATCTCTTTTTTAATAATATCTTTGGATGCTGTTTGTTTTCCTTCTTAAGCACAAGAAAACATACACTTATTGGTACTTTGGTAGAATTTAACGTGGCATTTTAAAGTTGTTCCTTGGTCTTAACAGAATGTTCATTTTAAGATGGTAGTAGAGCGTTACATAAATTATTTTCCACTAATTTTTTTTATGTGATAAATAAAATTTAACTTCCCGAAAAAATATATATTTTCCGGGGAGTTACCTGTAATTTTTTCCCAAATAGGAACCTTAGTCGCATATTTGTAATATATGGAATATTTTTTGTAAGAATACAAAAATTCAAATAAAAGCCCAAGCGCCTTTATAGGCGCAGTCCATAATATGAGATATATTCCCCTTCATATTCGAAACTCTCAAAATTTTCTTAAGATACATACGAGTATTAATTTTTTAACCTTCATGTGATCGGGATTATAAACTTACTATGGATATCTAAGTTAAAATATCAAAAATATATATGTTTTAGGTTTGTCAATTTCTTGGTTTTCATACGACTTTTATGAAATTTAAGTATTATATTAAAATTTTCTGTGAATATGAACTTAGTAATTTAAAATAATAAAATGTACAAAAATTAAGGTACAATAATTCACAATTCACACTCAAAGAAAAAATATAGTTGTAGTGAACATAATCTAAGAGCAACGTACTATGATTGAAATATTTGATCACAGCAAAAAATAGAAATGATTATTAGTAATAATTATTATGATTCCACTTTGTCGTATTGTATCCGATTTTATGGTTTGTTTTTCATGTTATGATTATAGTTTTATATATAATTGAGCAATCTTATTTTATTATTATATCACATTTTCATATTATGATTCCATTTTATCATATTATTCATATATTCATTTGCACCACCATATGTGGTTCAAATGCTAGATTCTTATATTGTATAACCAAACCTTGTCTTGTGAGAAATACGTTGAAGTTTCTAACTTCTAACTACAAATATTAAAAAAAAAAATTATATATTTAAAAACAAACAAGTATTGAAGTATTATATTTATTTGGAACATTTTATTGTTATAGGAATAATAATATTGATATGGTTTAAAAACAGAATATGGTTTAAGAACAAGGAAAACAACTGCAAATATTTAATGGTTGTAGAAGTAATGATATGCTTCATATTAATAAAATTTTGTTTCTGGTAAAAATATTTAAAAACATATAATTTTTGCAGTCAATCATATTAAAATTCTTATTGAGTGTAAATATTAAATGACAAAATTGAATCAAAATCATTGCTATTATGAACACAGAGTTATTAAAGTTCAATAAAATTAATAAAAAAACAATAAAATTAACAATTAGAACATAATATTGTTGTAGTGATAATGCTGTAACCATGTTTTTTCTCTGCGTGCAGAAAAATGGGAGCCTATAAAATCCACAATTGTTCTAGAATTGAAAAAAATCTTTAAGTACAAATTAGGAGCACACTAAGCTAATCGAAAATGAATTTCTTTTGTCAAATGTATTTTTATGATTTTGGAAAAATTATTCTATTTTATATGGTGACTACATTTGTAGACATTCGGGCAAAAGATGATCATTTTAGAAACTGTGATCTAAGGACGTAATTTTTTTTACAATGTTATCATTTAAAACGGCTTAGTATCATATTTTTAGAAAGCTTTTGAAAACCTTGGTCCCTATTACAGAAGAAAAGTTTGTTATTACAAATTCTAGATTCCAACAGACGTATTAAAAAAAAAAAATAATAATAAATAAATATATATATAATATAATAGTAATAATTTATATTTCAAGCACAAACTAGCTAAAACACAATTTAGCCCTTAAAGTCCTTATTAAAAAAATCGTATTCAAAAAACTGTTTGCAGTCTATATTAACTAAAAAACTGTTTCTTGTCTACATAGGTAACCCTTCTCAGTTTCTCTCTAATTTATATCGTCAGTGTTGTGAATAGTTAGAATAAATTATTCGTTAATTGTTTTATTCTATTATTATTTTTGATATTCTAGCACGTTTTTGATAATAAATAAGTTTTTTTTTTTATTTTGAAAAAAAAAATCATTACTTAGTTTATGTAAATATAATTATATGTAAATAAAATACTTTTATTTAATTTTTGTTGATTATAATTATAAATATCCGAATAACGAATATTCTATGATAAAATCAACATCACTATTTTATATTTGGTTTTGTTTACATTATTTTTGCTAAAATTTTGTTAAAATTTAACTATTTTAATAATTTTTCTGTTAAAACGCGAAATTTTTAACCCGGAGTTGATACACTAGATCAAGGGAGAAAGACCCGCCGCAATTTTGAGATAACAAATTAGCCTTATTCCAGAAAACTCAGGCGTTTGAAACATGATAATTTTAATGTATCACAAAATATTTTTTAACTAATAATTTGAGTTTCAAGTTTTTATTCAAATTTAATATCAAATGTTATTCTCAAATAATTCTTAAACCTAAAAAGAAATTAATACTCCAAAGAAAAATATTTGAAAATTATATTTTTTCAATTTGAAGTCAAATGATATTTCTAAATCAGGCTAAATTTAGGAAAATGTAATGTATTTAGTTTCAGATTTATTTAAATATTTTTTTAGTTGAGTCCATAAATTCCACAACAAGAATTTTAAAATACATTTGAGAATCAGATTTGAAATAATTTAGTAATAAATGCATTAGTTAATTTTAGAAAGTTTTTGTTCTCCAATTATTTTCAAATTGTTGTCAAACTTTTGACATTATTGAAAACATTTTATTTCTTGTTTAAATTTATTTTATTTCTTGATAAAATTTTATTAAAGTTTTTGAGAAGAATATCTGATGAAGGTTTATTATGATTTGGTAGTGTCGTGGACATTAAAATTTTTAATAAAAGTTAACAGGATAATAGTAAAATACACTTAAATAAACCTTAATAATTGGGAGACTTCAAAAATGATCGTGTAATTACTACATACGAATATCTTTTAATTCTCTGCAATTGTTACTAATAATTTTTATGACATTTCATAAGTATGAAGAAATAAAGAAAACCAAAAGGACTTCGCAACCTCCCTACAACCTCTTGTGGGACGCGAACCCCCGTTTGAGAACCGCTACACTATATTAATGGCATCCTAATCTAAAATATGTCCATATTAATTGCTCGGAAACAGCAAACAAAAAATAAGTCGAACATATGTGATTTTTGCGAATATTTGGTTGACATGCGGGTAGCCGGAATATTGGTATTTTAATCCAAAATATACTTTTCTTCTTTACGTTTATGATTTCATTACAAAATAGTCTAAACACATATTTAGAAAATATTATCCTCTTCCAGAATTCAGTTTATATGTTTTTGAATAGTTATGTATATCAGCGAAGTTTTCCATTTCGGAACGAATTTTAACATCCGAAAATTATACGAAAAAGAAAGATATAGTCGGTCAAGACTGACTATATGATACCCTACACCATTGTGTACGAGCATAAAAATTCATCAAGGGGACTTCTATTACACCTGTTTCCAATTTTACTAAATTTAAAATAAAATATACAAATACCGAATAATGCGTTCATACTAACAACTAGATGATTTTATGCACTTTAAGGCGATTCCTGGAAGTAGGTTTATATGGAAGCTACGGTAAATTATAGACCGATTCTCATAAAATTTAGCATTGTTGTTTCTACTTACGTAAAACTTATTTGTGTCGAATATTGACATGATACTAATATTCTTATGGTATTTATGCACGTTAAAGTGATTTTCGCAAGAGAAGTTTATATGAGAGCTATGGTCAATTGCGGGCCGATCTTCATAAAATTTTGGTACAAAGATTGATACTTGTATAGAACTTCTTTGCTTCTTATTTTAAGGCATTTTTGAGTGTTTAAACTCTATTCCAGGGGGACATTTGTATGGGGGCTAGGTAAAATAATGGACTGATCACAACCAATTTCAATAAGCTTCATCCTTGTGTCATAAAAGTCCCACGTGTCAAATTTCATTGAATTATGTTTAAAATTGTGACCCGTAATTTGTGCACAAGGTTTACATGGACAGCCAGCTATCCAGCCAACCGTCCAGCCAGCCAGACGGACGGACATTGTTACATCGATTTAAAAAGTGATTCTGAGTCGATTGGTATACTTTAAGGTGGGTGTTGAATAACTTTTTCTATGCGTTACAAACATCAACACAAACGCATAATACTGCAACCACCCATGATGGTGTAGGGTGTTAAAACGTGATTTTTTTTGTAAAAAATTTACGCATGAATACAAAATTTTTTTTTCCTGAAATATGTATATAAGGGAAATAATCTTAAAGTAAGGTCGAACCTACTTTAAAATATTGAAAGTTAGCAATTGTTTACTAAAGATACAAAAAGTTAATAAAGCTATAGTTTTTTTTTTAATACGGCTGAAAATGCTACAAATGTAATCATCAATGCACATAAAGGTTACAATTTTACTTTGTCCTTAAATAAATTTCCTATAGTATAAACTATGTTTTAAAACTAAAAACTTTTTATACTTCTTTCTCTTTCATTCCTGGTTTTAACACCCACACTAATACCACTTTACTAACACTAGTTCATTAGTCTGTCCGTCCGTCTGTCTGTCTGTCTGTCCTTATTGAAAACCCCGCAGAACATATTGCACCCACACTTTCAATAATATATTCAACCAATATTGCCGCTCAGCTCATTATATGCTTTAATAAATAAGTAAGAGTTTTTCCATTTCTAGTAGGAATAATTTTTGTTTTCAAAACAAGACATAAATTTTCCCTGGATATTTTCTTTTTTCTTTTCTTTTCTATTTTTACTATATATTGTTATTGTTTTACATTAGGTTTCTTACCTGAATTTCCAAAATGCAAGCAGCATATTAAAATAAGTCTTGACCTTTAGCTTATTTCTTTATATTCCCCTACAAAAAACATTTTTTTTTTCAAAAAAATAAAAAGAAAAACCACCTCCTTTATTACTCTGTTTTTAAGTCAAGGGCTTCAATGATTTGTATTTTAGTCATTTTTTTTTTTTTAATATGAAGATTTTTGTTACAACTTGTTTAGAATTTCTAATTAGACATTTTTTTATTTTTGGTCAAAAAATTTTCCTTATATTTTGTTTAAAACCTAAATTTTTTTTAAATGCTATTTTTAAATTTTGGTTACTTTTTGATGAGAAAGGAGGACGTTTTTTACAATATTTTTCGTATTTTTTTTTTGTCATTTTCGGCTTTTTTTGTTTAAGATTTTTTCTTTAAAGTTTATCATTATGGATTAAACACCTGGTAAAGATATTTAATCATTTCTTTTTTTTTATTTTTTTCCTTTATTTATTTTATTTTATTAATATTTATCTTTTGTGTTTTACATGATTTTTTTATGAACATTTATTAGTGGGTTTTATTTGATTTAGTGTAGTTGTTTTTGTTTTAAATAAATTAAATACATTTGTAAGTGGATGAAAGAAAGTTTAAAAGTTTCTCACACTATTTATAAACATTAAAGCAATTTATTATTATTTTTATCTGATTTGTTTTTGTATTTTTATTGCCCTAGTTTTGGTTTTTAGTTAAGATGTTTGTTTAAGCAAATTTAATATTAAATAGTGTTTAGTGTTCTAGGATTTATGTTATTAATTAAACAGTTTTGGTGGTCTTGTATTGCAATTCCTGAGTAGTCAGTAAATTAAACTTGATTGATCGAAATTTAAATTTAATTAATAAAAACGAATAAGAATCATTTCAAGCCAAAAAGTAAAGTTGCTTTTGAAGTCATTGACAGTTTCTTCTACGCCTTGTTGAAATTACCACTGAGTTTAAAGCCTTAAAAAGTTCAAATTTTTCAGATAAGATTACTAAAAAATTTAGAGCCGAAATGATCGAGATTATAATTTTTTTAAACTTTTGAAATGTGTATAATGGAGGACGATAAATATGACTTTGGTAACTTTATTTATTGTATTTGAAGGCATGTTCCGGCAAGTCGAGTTAATTAATTGTTACATTGAACTTAAATTAGGATGTTTTAATCAAAGAGTATCTACAGTCCAAATTGCTTTAATTTCAAAATCCTTTTTCAAAGTTTTTATCAATTATTTGGCGTCTTACTTGGATCCGTTAATCAATCCCTTTGTTGAACCTTAATAAGATAAATTAAGATTTATGTTTGATATCTAAAATTTAAGTATGTCCGGAACGTTCCGCTTCTTCACTAATCGAATAATTTTGATGCACGAATTATTAAATTGAACATATAAAATTTTTTACAAACCAGAAGTTTGTATAATTCTGGCAAAAATTATGCGCAATATCAAAACCTACTAAAACGTATGATATTTTCAATGTTTGGTGGTATTAGTGGAGGATATTATTGGTTTTCTGAGTAAAATTTTTAAAAATCACAGTATTAAAAAAATTTGCGAAAAATTGGGTTCGCATGTAAGTTATTTCTTCATATATTATACGAAAATATATTTTATTCAAGTTTATTACAAAGCATTTAATATTGTGATTTATTTTTAAACCAAGTAAGTTTTTTTGCTTCATAAAATTTTTAACTTTTAATTTTTTGAGGCGCCTCCACATTTCCTTTAAGATTTACAAAAACCACCTAATTATGCTAATTGTGGTCAATTTCGTGCTGTCCATGCGATGTGTCTTAGCAAAATCTGTTTTGACATAAACGTCCAGTTTTCAACTATCAACGACATTTGACTTAAATTTCTAGTTCCGATCAAGTATATTTATAGCCATTCTTATATCTATATAACCAAAATTTATACAAATTTCTATTAGCTATATAAAAATACAAAAATAAAAAGTGCAATTTTTGTGCAATTTTCAAAAAGTCCATAAAATTTTTTTATTAAATTTATTTTTAATGCTCCTTCGATTTTATTGTGCAAAATAACAAAAAAGCTAAGTTCACGCAAAAATCTATACTATTCTGTATGAAACTGTGAATGTGCCTCGCGAAAGACAGACTTTTTAAAATATTTTCGCTCTGGTTTTCCAAACTATGAGACTATCTACTGCATTGACTATTTCGGTCACATCAACGAGATGTTGTGCAAAGTATGCACAATTGCAACAAGTATTAATCTCTGTTTTAAAATTTGTATTTCGTTGAGGGGCGTATAGACTCTGGCCAAAAAGCTAAAAAAATTTAAAAATTAAAAAATTTTGTCATCAAAATTTGGCTACCCTGTATTTAACTGTTGAAAGTCTGCACAACAACAAAGAAGATGTAGAAATTATCCACAAAAACCGATTAGTTTATATAAGACCGATTGAGATCAAAAAGTTTAAGCGCGCGAACGAAAAGTGTAGATGAATGGGAAAAAGTTAAGTAATTTTTAGCCCTTTTTCTAAGTTTTTAAACTTTAAACAAAAATTATAATTATAAAATGAAACTTATGGTGCTAAAATTTTGCACTTTCTTAGTTTCAAGTCATGTGAGTTTAGATCTGTAACCCTTTTGCTTAAAATAGTGTTACCACAAAGCTCATTAAATATTAAAATCAGTTTCAGCCAGTTTAAAAATGTTTGATAATGACCCATATAATAAGGCAATAATTATGTCCGATAAATTGGGGAGATCATAGAAAATAGTTCCACTCATTATCCTTAATTTCAGAAAGATCATCGCATGATAGAGAAAGCGTATGATCTTTTCTTGTGCCACCATCTACAAAACTCATAATAAAGTCGATTCAATCTCCTAACATATTATTTATGATGTATTTATTAGGGGTACATAATTACATAAGTCTTTTGATGTGAAAATGTCAAGTTTTGAGATGAAAAAAAGTCATCACTTGCGGAAGCATTTTATTTCTATAATTTTAAGAAGCGTCTACCGAAATTGTACTAAGACCTATAATTGTCAAATCGAATGAAACCGAACGCAAATGGAGACGAAACCTGAAAAAATAGATCGATTAGAAGATACCAAATTTGAGAAAACAAAAATTTTTTATGCAAAATGGGTTATTTGTAAATAGATCGCTTAGATAAAACTTCAAAAAAACAACAGGACTTTGTATTTTAAACCTACTATCAGGTTTTTTTGTGTCTTCTTTGAGATCATACAGATCATCAAGACCATTTTAAGAATATCGTTACAAATTTGCTAGAAAAACTAGAGAACAGTTTCAGGTAAAAGCTATAACTATAAAGCTGGTAGTGCTACGAAAAAAAATCAAATCAAAATCATTAAAATTGGTGCACAAATCTTGATTTTATTCACAGCTAAGTGAAAATGCATACTTACAATTAAGTGAAGATACTATAACTCCAGAACTGATTGCCCGATTTAGACAACTGAAACACCAAATGATCTATTACAAATTATATTAAAATTATCTTAACATTATCTTTTTATCCGATCAATATTTTCGGAGTTAATGACCAAAATTTTTCCGAATAACTCCGAAAATATTGAGCAATTAAGAGAATAATGTTAAGAGTGAAGTTTTATTTATCTAAATTGGTCAAACCGATCTCGAGTTATACAAGTGTGACTGTATAAAAAGAGGGTCATATTAGCCATACACATAAAAATACGTGATTTAGCATGTCAAATTCCATTTAATCCACCTATTTTTGTTTAAAAAAGAAACATATTCTCTTTTTGCACACCAGTGTGTCTTCAGTTAATTGTGGGTATACATGGGCAGTTTCACTAAGTTGTGAATAAAATCAAGATTTGTGCATCAATTTTATTAATATATGGCTTATTTTATTCATAGTATTACCAGCTTTATGATAAGGGATCCAGAACTGCATATTTTTCAGCTTTCTTTTTTTTTTAAAGAAATTTTCAGAAAAAAATCTTTAATTTTGCATAAAAAATTGTTTTTTTCGACACTAATTTCTAAATACCTCCGATACTGTTGGGTGGATAAAAAAAATAATATTAAGGCGACTTAAAAGTAGTTTTCGTTTGCATCTTTTGGTGATGTCTAAATCTGATAACCCGTTCTCGAGTTATGTTAAAATATACTCCTGTATTCGTCTTATTAAAGGGGAGATATTAGATATTCCCATAAAAAACGAAAGAGAAAGATATAGTCGGTCATGAAGGACTAATAATTCCCTACACCATTGTGTACGAGCTTAAAAATTCGGGAAGGGGACTTATATTACACCTGTGGGCAATTTTACTAAATGTAAAATAAAATATACAAATACAGAATAATGCATTGATACTAATATCTAGATGATTTATGCACTTTAGGGCGATTCCTGGAAGTGGGTTTATATGGTAGCTATGGTAAATTATGGATCGATTATCATGAAATTTGTGCACAAGGTTTACTTGTACAGCCAGTAAGACGGACGGACATTATTAGATCGATTTATAAAGTGATTCTGAATCGGTTGTTATACTTTAAGGTGGGTGTTGGATAACTTTTTCTATGCGTTAGAAATATCAGCACAAACGCATATTACCCCAACCACCTATGGTGGTGTAGGGTATAATTACGAACTGATTTAGCAGGTCAAATTTCATCTAGTCGACATATTTTTTTGAAGGACAAAAAAAGTTTTTTGCCGCCAGCGTAGTTCTATTTTTCTCTTTTAATGAATATACAGTGTTGCCAGAAGTCCAAAAAATTATGCCAAATTGTTCTGCAGCAGTAAAAGACAATGCTAAATTATTCTGTGAAGAAAATTCATATTTTTGTTGCCCTTGTTTCTTGCAAAATTGAGTTAAAATAACAACTTATAAACAACTTTCTTCAGAATTATTTGTAATATTGGGAAATAAAGTAAAAATAGAGTTTATATTTTAAAACTGACAACTGATACCGTCAAATTTCCTACGAAATTACTTCAAAATCTAAAAAGTAAAATCTAAAAGTATTGAATTAAAAATATTGTAAAAAAGTGCTAAAAAGCATTTAGCATATTTTTATAAATTTTCAATGCATTTTGACCTTTTCAATTGCTAAATCTAGCACCAAAAGTGCTAAAATGGCAACACTGTGAATATATCTCTTCCCTAAATTGCTTAGAAAGTTATATAAATATATTTATTTCAATTTTAAGTTATTTGAAAAGCTTTTAACATACCTCCTAAGAAAAAAATCTTAACTTGTTTCCAGGAAAATAGTAACTTCCAAAGAAAAGTGAAAATAAATTATTGGGTCGTACATTTCGAGGTTCCCTACTTTTTTAAAGAAAAAAAAACACAGAAAATTCAGATATAATGGGGAATGTTTATTATCATTAACATTGTTTGGCATTTATGTTTTGAAGATTATGTCTATAAATTTTTGGCCGTTGCTACGTTGCAGATGGTCCATCCGTTGAGTCCAATTTTCGATGAGTCGTTCGAGCATTTCGACTGGTAACTGGCGAATGACACGCGTGATGTTTTCTTCCAAGGCCTGAATCGAAGCGGCCTTAGACCTTACATATCCCCATGGGAAAAAGTCTAACGGTGTGATATCATACGATCGACCAGCTCAAAACGTGAAATTATGTGCTCATCGAAGTGTTCTCTCAATAAATCCATTGATTGATGCGATGTGTGGGAAGTGGCGTCGTCTTGCTGAAACCAAATGTCGTCGAGATCACAAGCTTAAATTTCAGGCATCAAATAGTCGGTTATCATGGCACGATAACGGTCGCTATTGACGGTTACGTTCGCACCGGCATCATTTTTAAAGAAATATGAACCGATGATTCCACCGGCCCACAAACCACACCAAACCGTTATTTTTTCTGGATGAAGTGGCAGTTCTTGAATCTCTTCAGGTTGCTCTTCGTCCCAAAAGCGGCAATTTTGTTTGTTTACATACCCATTGAGTCAGAAATGGGCCTCATCGATGAACAAAATTTGCCTCGAAAACGTCGGATCTTTTTGGAACTTTTCAAGAGCCCATAGAGCGAAGCGATGTCGCTTGGGAAGGTTGAGCGGCTTCAGTTGTTGCACAAGCTGTATTTTGTACGCTTTCAATTTAAGATCTCGACGCAAAATGCGCCAAGTCGTTCCATACGTCAGTCCGAGTTGCTGCGAACGGCGCCGAATATTTTCTTCACAGCGTGCTGGACGTGGTCTATTCGGCCGAATATTATCCAATAATGAATGCTGGGTCTCAAAATGGGTGATGGTGTTGCGAATAGTACGCTCAGTAGGCCGATTATATTGACCATATGTTGGGCGAAGTGCACGGAACACATTCCTCACAGAACGTGAATTTTCGTAATAAAGTTGAAAGATTTGTAAACGTTGTTCAGGCTTAAGTCTTTCCATTATGAAATGCCAAACAATTCTAAACAAAAATAACATGACAGCATGACACCACTTACACGTGATCTGTCAAAAAAAGGCTAGTGAAAAAAGTATCTCTACTTGAATCACCCGTTACAATAGGCAACTGCTGAAAAATAACTTCAGAAGTAAAGGATTTAATACAGTGTTGACAAAGAAATAATGTTCTCTACACAAGATTACTATTCATTGATTTAAAATTGTGCTTTTAAGATTATTTTTGTTTTGTATTTTAAGGAATTGCTTTGTTTTATTTTATGAAAGAAATAAACATTTTTTAAGAAATACTTTTTTTATTATTTTTTTAAATAAGCAATTTTTTCAATTTCTTATTAAAAGTTTCATTGTATTCCATCTCTGATTCACTTCTTATCTTGTTATTAAGTGTATTTAAAAAAGCGATTTAAAACTCTGTTTTGTTTTTATTAAAAAAAAAGTTAAGAACTTAATTAAAAAAAAAAGAAATCCAAAAAACCAATGAATAACAAAAATAAAAATAAAATTTTATATTTTGTAAAAATAACCCAGGGTCGTTTTGTAACAAAAAGTACTCTTCATTTTTTTAAAACAGAAAATAAAATGGATGGTATTCGGTTTTGTTGAATAAAAAAAAGTGCAAGTGCAAGTACTTAAAAAATATATACAAATATACAAGTACTAAGAGACTTATACTCATTGCCACATAACAACAAACGAGTACGTACTATATAATTCTAGTACCAGAGTATTAAAGTGCAACACTTTTATAAAACATTAAATACATTTGTTGTGGTTGTATTATACACACATCTGTGCTGTTGTCTATGAAATGATCTTGAAAACGATTGTGTCTGTGCCAAAAGGCAAAATAAAATAAAAATAAAATCACTTTTCAGTCATAAAATTAAAAAAATCAAATGTTAAAAAAATAGAAAGTAAAATAATATAAAAAAAAACTATTTTAAGTGCAACTTCTTTAACACGAATTTTTATATACCTTCACTTTACAGACACCAACTTGCTAAGTGAATATAGAATTTTTAAAAATAATTTCTGTTTTGGAGCAAATAAAAACGAGTGTTATTACAAAAAGTACTTCTTACAAGATACTTTTAAAAGGTCTTGTCTTTCAGTTTCCTTTCCCTTTATAGTATTTTACTCTGTTGTACATTTGAAATTATTACTATTTTAGAGTACATAGTGTGTGTGTCATAAATCTGTAGACACTAAGCTATTGTTTCCAAACAAATGGGCTCCCTCTATTTAATACACAACCACCCCCCGATAGCCGTTTTAAGCACTACCAGACTCCCTTTTATGTTTGTTGCTATAGTTAAAAATAGATCTATTTATTTCTTTTTATAGGTCTGTCTAGAGAGGGAGAATTGTTGTTAGTATGATAATGTTACGTCTGCGCAGTTTTCTATGTAAAATTTTTATGACAAGTATTGGCTGTTGACAGGTTAATTTGGTACAGAAGAGTTGTTTTATTGTTTCTATTGGCACGTGTTCAAGAAATGAAAGAAATATTGCAAGTATATACATATTTTAAATAGATTTTTTTTTTCTAAGAAGTTGGTACATTTTAGTTTATTTTAGTAAGAACTTCAATATTATATAATTTGTATGAGTATTTCTGCGAAACTGAAAATAAACTACAATTTGGACAAATCTGTGGCAAAAAGGAAAAACTACATAACTCATTTTTATTACTTTACAGATTTTAAATTGAAATTAAAGGATATTATATCGGCAGTTTGTATGAAAATTATTTGGTATATTCTTCAAACCGATATGTATATTGACTATCGAAAAATATAGCAAAAATGTAATGGTATTGTTTTTCCCTTTGTAAAGTTAATATTTTGTTTAAATAATATCCCAAGTTATATATTTTTTCCAAAATGGAATTTTAAAATATATCTTGAATATGTTGAATTATGTACTACACTGTTGCATATTCCTATGAACACACATCAATTTTTTTAAACAACTTGCCAAAAATGGGGCTAAAAAATAATTAAGGTGCTACAAATTAATTTTTTTGAATTATTTATTGACTTCACTTGAAAAATTAATAACAAAAAAATAAAAATGTACATTAAATTTTTTTCATTGTAATTTTTGTCATTTTTAATGGCACTTTCCTATTTACGCCCTTAAACTAATGTACAAATTTAGCATTATTAATAATGTATTGATGAATCTTTGTTTTGGATAACTTCAAAAATTTGGACCGAAAATGATTCGATTAATTTTTGAAGAAAATCACTGTATATTTCTTCCCAGGCTTGTTTAATTTTTAATTTTAAATCCGTTATTGTCATATTGCTTAATTTTGTGTTTTTCTTGCGTAAACTTTATGGGCCATGTACCCCCACAGATTCTTCATTGATTTTAAATTCGGACTACAAGCCGGCCAGTCCAATAGTGGAATGCTATGTTCATTAATTTAGACTGGTTCGAGACATGGATTGCAGCGTTGTCCTGTTGGAATATGCATTCTTCATCCATCTTTTTATATATAAATGAGAGAAGAGCATCTTCCAACAATCCATTATAAATTGCATTGTTCCACCGAAATTGTGTTTCGACATACGAATTTCGAATTATGCCTATAGCAAGAATATGAATCGGGATCTTCCAAATTGAATTTCTTTTCATCGAAAAAGATTATTTCATTCCACTCATCGGTCCATTTCATGTATTTGCGTGGAAATTTTAAAAGATTTTCCTTATGATGCTGTTTTAAAATTGGCTTACATTTTGGTTTCTTCCATTTTATGTTATCATCTGCGCGCAAAACGTGCTCTATATGTTTGGAAATGACAGGAAGATCAAGTTAGTTGTTTATTTGTGTAGCATTTAATTTATTCCGGGTGGCTTCTTCTTTTACTTAATTAATTTTTGTTTATTTTTTATTAACTTTTGGTGTTTTCTGCCGTATTTCTTAAGAAAGTACATCTGTAAGAAAAATTCTTTTGGGCATCCTTTAAGCCAATAAAATTTGCCAATTAAAACAAAAATATTTCCAGTAAACAGAGGTCAGAAATTTACCTTAAGTGAAAAAAACAACTAAAAATATTAAAATTTTGTAATATTTTTTTTTTCTTTTGCAATAACTTTTTAGATAAATTTTTGTCTGACTGAAATGATCACTAATATGTTCTGATTGCAAAAAAAATATTTCTTACATAAAAAAGTAACGTTATATCGCCAGTTATTGTAAAAACACGACATTGTTTTCGATTAAGAGAAACGAATATATCTCAAAGAAAAACAAAAATTTTAAATGCCTTTATAGGAATATGCACCAGTGTAATTCCATGTCCAAAATACTATGAAAATAAAATGTATGTCTTAAAAAGCTACATATTTCAAATAAGTATATAAAATTCAATCATGAATTTTAATATAGGAAATATGGAAAAAAAAACACATACATGTTAATTTACTATATTTTTACATTTCAAATTTTTATTATCTCCTAAAGTAATGAATAGATTTTTGTAAAAAATTTACGCAATATATAATGAAATACAACAATTCTAAAAATTAAGAAAGTGGAAAACGACATAACCTAAGTTAGGTAATTTTCCTTTTGGCTACGGAATTATTATAGATCATGATCTTTGCCTTTAAATGAAAGCAAAACTAGTTTTCTGTGATAACATTCGTCATTTATATTCATTCAATTATATATAGATCCAGAGTGTTGGGGATTGACACGCTTAACCGTGATCTCTAAATGGCATCGTGTAGATAGTTTCAATTTAAAATATTATACCCCAAGTGCTTCAGATTTCTGAATTGGACAGTATTTTACTTTTTTGGAGGAAATTTTGTAGCTCAGGGAAATGAGAAGGAAATTTAAATTTTAGTTTAAATGTAGGGACTTTTTCAACTGTTTAATGTTCAACTGTTTAATTTTAATTTTAAAATACATTTTATGGACAAAATTTGTATTAAAAATTTGTTTTATTATTTAATATTCACAATAATTTTGAATAAAAGTCATAAATTTCTAGTCCAAAAGTGCTATAAGTCTTCGATAGTATCGCTAGACATTTTCAATAAATCTCAGTCTATAATTGCAAAAAAAAACCTTAGTTTAGAAAAATTAATTCTAACAAACTTTATTCGTTCTTTGGCGAACAGTACGTAGTAAAAGTACGAAGTAAAATTCCTGCAGAAATCTTTTTTGTAACTTGTAATCTAGGGAAATTCAAGTCTAATGATCACAAACTCTACTGTCTCTATCCCTGCTTTTATAACATAAATTAAAGTCGATAGAACACTTTGACAGGACCATATCCTTAGTTATATGTGTAATAGGTCACTAGACTAATGTCTTAGATTCTTGTGACAAGTTTACTGAACTCTCTGACAATTTCTCTTGTTTAAGAACGACGTTATTCAACATTCTTACTGATGTTTTTCTATTAACAGGCCTCTGAATTACAACAGAAACTGCATTAAGGAATTTCAAAGCAAAGACCACTCTAGCTATTTCGTCTAACTGATTATTGGCGAGGGATTGGCATCCAGGGATCCAGACTAGGGTATTATCTAGAGTATTCAATTATTCGGATTTTCACATTAATTGGTTAATTCGACAAATAATTATTCGAGTTGATCGGTTAATAACCGATTAATGGTAAATTATTCGATTAACTGAATAGTCTTAGGAATACATGTGAAACATGTAAATAATACTAATTTTAGTATTTAATCTACTAAAATACTTATATAGAAATATAATATAGATCAAATTATTTCACATAGGTTTTATCTTATCAGTTTTTCGTTTGAAAAAAATTTTTACCTATGCCCACAAAAGATTCTCCTAATTCAGTTTTATTTAATAAATGAGTCTTTCTAATGTACATTTCTTTATTTTCTGTGTGAGAAAGATTTTTCTGTCATAAAAGTCAAAATTAATATTGGCATTTTTATGTACATTTTGTTGATGAAAATTAAAATTTGTATGACTTATATAATTTTGTATTTATTTTACTCAAAAATGTGTTTTCACAATTTCTATTGCCATAAGATTAAGTATTTATTAAGTTATAATATAATCTTCTCATGTGGCAACAAAAGAAGAACATCCAAAGAAGTCAATAAGATCGTATGAAAGACCCTCTCCATAAAATATTAAAAATGTAAGGTGCAGGATACCAAATGATCGAATTTGACCCACTGCATGTTGTACACTTGTTTTTTGAAATAATTTTGTTGAAATTATTAACAAAATCATATCAAAAGGGTAAATTATAGACATATGACCTTTTACTTGTTCTTACAAAAAATAATACAATTTTTTGCAATATTGGTAGACAAGATGAGCGGTAAAATGATAAGGTCCATTTTATTTTTTCTGCTTTTGTAAAAGTTTAATGGGTATTTGATGGTTTTGATAGCTAAAATACTTATTACTGAAAGGTGCCCCACCTGCACTTTGTTTGGCATTTGATCTTTTTATAGATAAAAATGCTGAAAATGTGCATTTTCAAATTAGTAAAAATTATTCCAATTTATTCCTTCATACTTTTTATTTGTGGATTTATAGAAGTGATTAGAAAGTGAATTATTTTAATTTTCACTTTTTCTGGTAGAAAAATTGGAGGTTTTTGCGCCCAGACGTGGCTAAAGGTGGTTAGAAACAATTTCTAGTATTCATGGTTATTAATTTTATTGAAAGGCGAGTGGATCTCATTTGAAATTAAGTCGGAAACAACAAGTCAGATAAATGGTACCAAATAACAATTTCATGATTTTTTCTTCATTATAAAAAAAAGTCTAGTATGTTGTTATTTCTCTAGACATTTTTTTTCTGATGGTTCCAATGGCCCTTCAGGCTACGAAAGAAATTCAGTAGAGTAATTCATGTATTTTTAAAAAAGATAAAATTTTGAGGAAATTCTCTTGGAATTCAGGATTTGTTTATTATGATTGAAACGCACTTTTAGCAGTCCTTTTATATAAAATAATTAGTCTGGAATAGCAGCAATAGTTACCAACTATTCTCTGACCATGTTATATGCAATATCCTCAGTTTTTATGTATGAAAATGTTAAAAGCCATTAGTAGATATACTTTGGCCTGTTTTGAGAAATCTGGAGTATCTATTATGGAATAATCTAAACGTTTTGTAATTTTCAATGTTAATTTTATTTTATTTAGATTGTGATATTGGAAAACTTCCATATAATTCAGTAGGATAGGTAAAACTAAAAATTTTAAAACTGGGCGGGATGAATTCGTAGGACCTTGATTTTATTGAAAAAAAAATAGATAGTCAGTTCATTTTTGCATTTATAATTTTGACTATTTGGAAAATTTGCATTATCAGCGCTTTTGTCTATAAAAAGATCAAATGCCAAATAAATTATACCAAACAATGCACAATGGGGCCAAACGCAATTTTTTTTTTTTGGTAATAAATCTGTTTCTCCTAAAATACTGGTCGGATCAAATTGAAATGCATGAAAGAGTTGTAGAAGAGGATCCTTAACTTATGGTCCGGAAGTAGAGAAAATTCAGATTGTTTCCATCACTAACATAGGCTTGTTGTTGGAAATGTTCTGTGTTTTTATACCTATTCACTGCGAAAAAAAGTCATATTCACGATTTCATCCAAAATTGCAATGAATATCCAAATTATTTTTTATCGGCGCAGGGATATTAATTTTAATTTCTATATAAACCAACACATTTTGTAAATAAAAATTTATGAAGAAAAATATTCTTTTGTTTAAAACAGTTATTTTTAGTAAAAAATATTTGCGAAAATAATAACCTTATCTCAACGTTCTATAGCAGAACAATTCATTTGAATCATTTTTATATACCCGCTGATGTTTGTAAAGCACAGAAAAAATCTTCGGACCTCCACCTTTAAGTATACAGTTCGACTCAGAATTACTTTTTGAATTGATTTAACGATTAGACTGCCTGTCTATGTAAACCTTGTGAACAAAGTAAAGATCGCCATTTTAAAGATATCTTGTTGAAATTTGGCACAAGGACGAAGCCTATTGGAATTCGATATGATCGGTTCATTATTTCACCTGTCAGGGAATGTTTTTTCGGGTCATAATAAAGATTCCGACATCTATTTCTATTTTAAGTGTTTTATTTAAAATTTGAATCATAGATCACTCTATATTTCCTACTCTCACTTGCCCTTCTAGTTCTATTCTATGCCGAATGGTTTAAAATGTATCTAATTAAAAAAATTAAAATATTCCATATTTCCAATGAATGATCTCGATTGAGTCAGTGATCGCTTTTTTTTCAGAAATTTCCCAAATTTCCTCCGATCTTAAAGCATAATATAAAATCAAAGGCGTATTGAGTATGTAAATTTTAATATACCCAATTTAATCTCTCTTTATCTTATTTATTTTTATTACTCTTACACACCACATCTCCTGCTGTTGACCACTTTAAAAATTGTTTTAAAATACATATTTATTACTTTTTTCTTCATTTTCCAACTGTTAAATGAAAATAATTTTATTTTTGTCACTTAAAGGATGTTTTATTTGGTTTTCCCCTTTGGCCCTCAGAGTGTTTTTGTTTTTGTAAAAATTTCTTGGCACTTAGTTAATTTTAAACATATGGATTTTGTAGCGCAAAAATTTTCGTAGCCAGTTAATTACTTTTCAAAATACATATAGCAGCTAACGTTTTGTTCTTGTCTGTCTGTATTTTTGTGTGTCTGCTGCGTCTGTGGCATGAACATGAAAAGGCCATGCAAAATTTGTTTTATTTAAAGTGCCAATAGGTATGAATGTTTTCAATTAGTTTTCTCTTTCTCTACTTTCTGCTCTTTCGAATGACAAATGATGAGAAAAGTTTTATCATTTCCAGGGCGAAAGAATTATGAAAACATATTGTGACCAGTATTGCCACGGTAGAACATTTTTTGTAACTAAAATTTTGAAAAAAAAATTAGAAATAAAATAACCAAAATTAAAAATGTTGAAGTTATTTATTTAAAAGTTGATATATTTTATTTTTATATTCAGGTTTAAAATATTTGTTTTATATAGGTTGTAAAGTAAAATTAACCTTAACTTTCTTTTAAATATGTCGAAAATGCTCAAAAGAGAAAAATATTTACAATTTATTTATTTAAAAGAAATGAAAAAGTCCTAAAATGAAAGTAAGTACTTAGTGCTGAAAAAGATCTACAGAAGTTTTTTTGAAGTCATGGTTCTTTTTTATGCTTCATGTTCATTGCTTTTGAAATTCTTCTCTTAAAACAATGTTTATAAAATTTTTTAATAAAAATATTGTTTTAGCTTTGTTAAAAGATAATATAAAACACTTTTAAATTTGTGAAATTTAAATTTTCTTAGAAATCGTTAACCTTTTTTCCTGCTAAAAATACATTTCTCTCATTTACTTCAAGAACGTCACAACTCAAAAAAACTAGTTTTATAGATATTTTTTTAGAAGATAAAGCTTGAATATTTACTTTTTTCCACATCATTAACTCAACAATCTAGTTTTTTGATTTATGACATCCATAAAGTAGAGTACAAAATATGCACTTAGTTCTACTTTTGAAGCGGTAAAGATGCTCTTTTTTAGAAGCACTTTTTCTTTTTGTCAAAAGCTAAAGATATTTAATTGGGATTTTTTGTGAAACGATTATATCTTCAAAAGACAACGTTCATGTACCAAACTAAACTCATGATAAATAAGTTGCGTTCCGAAATTGACCTAATAATTGCCTATTCTTCGGAACAAAACTGAGTTTGTGGAGTATAATTATAATGGAATGCATATTTTCTGTGCCGCAAACCAATTCATTAGCATTTGTGATGTCTTTAAAATTGTCTTTTTTCTTCGTTTTTATCGACATTTTATCACAAATTTGTTTTCAAGTTTATTTTATTCTATGCAAATATATACTAGGTTTATAGAGTTATCTAAATAGTACTTTCGAATAGTTCATAGAGACAAAATTTTGGTTTAATAAAAAAATAAATAAATAACCAGAATGGAAAAACATGTCACCATCTCCATATTATAAATCAAAGTAACCAATTTTGGTTAAAAATAAACAACACGGCAACACTGATTGTGACATTTGGTTGTGCGAATATAAAGTTATTAGACATTTGGTTTGTTAAAGTTTTTAAAATTAGAAGAAAAAGAGTTTGAAAATAAAAGTTATAATTCAAATAGATTCTTTTTTTTATAGATAAACGAAAAATTATGCCAATATTTTAGTTTAGAGATTTTGAATAACTGAATAATATTTTTAAAGAGAAAACACAAAAATCTACTTTCAGCTGAGCTCAAAATATAATTCTATAGTTTTTTTTTTTCATTTGCTTAGTTTGATTTTATTTAGTTTTTATTGCTATTTTTTATAGGGAAATAAAATTATAGATATAATAAATTGTTGGGAAAATATTTAAATTAAAATACATAAAAATGATAAAAAACATAACGGAAGAAATTTTTTTAATTATTCTTAGAAAACTTAGATATAGATATAAAATTTCTACAGCTAAATATATTTCTTTTCCATTTCAATATTTTTCCAAAATTCATGTTTCTTTTTATGAATTTAAAAAAACATATAAAATAATGAAAAAAAAACCTTAAAAATTAATAATTCAATTGTTATTCTATATAGAAAAATATGAATTTATAATTAGGACACAAACAATTACAACAACAGCAAACAAAATCAATAAACATATTCACCTGCAGCAAATTTATTAAATGAGCTGTCTGTGTATGTTGCCACATTTCCGGATAAATATTAAAAAATTATTCTAAAAATGTTGTTTATTTTTTTTTTTTTCTATCTTAAATAAAATTCAAACATGTGTAGCTTAGTTCTAAACTCATAATAGAAGGTAAAAGAGATCGTCTGTTTATTACAGCTGAACTTGAGCACATGTGTACAAACGGACGCATGCTGTCTAGCAGGGGGAGCTGAGGGGCTTAAAAGGTTAAAAATAATAAACAATCATATATAAATTGATTGATTATTTGTAATGGAAGGAGAAAAAAAAAAAAATTATTTATTATCTTTGAGTGTAATTAAAATTTGTTTAGATAAAAATTTAACGATATAATAAAAAAATATACAAATTACTTGCACAATTGAAATTTCATTTCAGGAAGTTCAATTAAAAAATATCTATCGTTCATTCCATGAAAGAACGCCTAAAGATTTTACTTAGGTCTTCGGATTTTATTAATATTTGGCATACGCCTACACTATGGAGCCATTTTAATATCTCCATTTTTATTTATTTATTATTATTATTATTATTATTTTAATTTTTAGAAAAGTAAAAAAAAACTTAAAACACCAATATCTCTATAAGCTGTAAATGAAAAATTACGTGTAAAAGTTGAATATGTCCTTTTGAAACGCAGCTATTTAAAAATAATATTATCATTAAAAAATGCATTTATATTGCAAATGCAATTTTAAAATGCATTTTTGAAAAATGTCTACCCTTTTAATTTTTGTTTGTAAAAATTATAATGTTACTAAAAACTACAATATAATTTCTTTTGGGACAAAATGGTCCACTATTCAAAAAAAAAAAAATAATAATAAAAAATATCATTCAGATTTGTCAAAAGTGCATTGTACAACTGCAATTGCATTACGAGTGCATTTTTAAATAAACAATTTACCTTTGCATTATTGCCTATAAAAACGTTTCAGTTGGCCTTCAACAGAATCTTGAAACATTAAAATCCATCTATATCGTAAAGATATATTAATATTTTCTTTGTAGAATTTTTAAACTTTTATACAAATTTAAATCGTGAATAAATTAGTGATTTTTTATCTTTTTAAATTGTGAAAAATAATGAGAAAGACAAAATGGATTCATTGGTAATATGCTTACCAAATATGAAAAAAAAGATCTGATGAACCTTTTTAAAAAAATTTATATTTTTATAAATTTCTCATGGAATGAAAGCTATATTTAAGACTTAGGAGAACATGAAAAAAATTGTTTACGAATAAAAAAAACTTTCGGAAAATCAGTGTAGATCTTCTAAGAATAAAAAAAAAAAAACAAATATCCCAGAATAATGTTGTGTAAATGAAATTATACCTTTTTAAAGTAAAACACGTAGATAATTGAATATATATATACTGCCTGTCACTTGAATAGGGAATCACATTTTTTTAACTTTAATTAAGTATATCTCCTAAACTAAAGTTCAGAAAAAAATATTTTATTGCGCAACCTAATTTCAGTGTTGGCTTTAGTTTCCTGAAGAAATAAAAAATATACATATTTTGTTATACTAAAATTATGCATTTATTTAAAGATCTGTGATACTTTTTCGTGTGTCACTTGAATAGGGATCAAACTGTAATTTATTTTTAAATTTTAGGTTGTAAAAATGAAAGTTATTATCTTCTAGCATTCAATTAGTAATGAATAATGCCACCATTTTTAGAAATGACCTCAAAAATGCGATTTGGCATCGACTTGTATAATAACTCTAAGTAATTTAGCGAAATTGAACTCCATGTTTCTGTTATTGCATCCTTTAAGGATTCTATCGTCTCAAATTGTTTTCCTCCTTCATAAACTTTTCTTGCAAGCCAACCCCAGTCATTTTCCATTGGATTCAGGTCTGGTGAATATGGGGGCCAATCCAAAAGTTAAACACCTTGTTGATTAATCCATTGTTTTACTGCTCTGGCGGTATGAATCGAAGCGTTGTCGTGTTGGTACGTCCAAGGTATGGATCAAAAGAAATCATTAAATTTTGGAAATGCTTCCTCCAGAATGTTTTTGTAAGTCGTTGCAGTCATTTTGTTGGATACAAAAACCAATTCTATGGTACCATAATATGAAATGGCACCCCATACCATTATTCCGCCCTCTCGGCTGTGTCTGCGGCTCAAAAATAATTCCTCCTTATTTAGGTCTTGGAAGTAATAGTTATACCCGTCGTGACCATCAATATTAAACTTTTTTTCATTGGAAAATACAACTTTAAACCATTTGTCGGACCATGTTATTGTATTTTTGGCAAACTGTAGACATTGTGATTTGCGTTTCTCATTAAGAGGTGTTTTTTTGCAGCTTTCGTCGGACTATGTGTGGGCACGACTTTAAAATACGGTGCACTGTTCTTAGGCTGGCACTGACATGGCAGAATTTGATGCAATTCTAAGAATTTTTCGTCTTTCTTTTAGAGTTATTGAAATTTTCTTCCGCCCTTTCATGTTTTTTCCATATCTTTCCACGTTATTTAAATAATTGTACACAACTACCTTTCCTCTATTAATGTTTTTGGCTATTTGGACCGGATTCTGACCCTGAGATTTCAAAATCAGAATTTTTTTCTTTTTCATTGTTATTAAGAGACTTACCACGTCCCATTTTGAATAAAAACTATTTAAAAACTATCAAATTAAAAATTCTCTAGCCGTTTATATTGAAAGAAATTCAAATCATAGCCCTCCTGATTAATATTAAAATAATTCCTTATTCAAGTGACACACGAAATAGACTTTCATGACATAAGGCTTAAGCCTGTTGAAATTGGTTATTATCGATCCATTATTTCACCTAGCCCCCATACAAATGTCCTCCCGGAATAGGGGTTTAAATATCATAAATGCCTTAAATATAGCAATATTTTAATGAAATTCGGTGTAAGGAAGTTTTGTATAAGTATCAATCTATGGTCCATAATTGACCATAACTCCCATATAAAACCCTCTTTCGAAAATCAGTTTAACATGCATAAATCACATACACATGTTAATATCAAGTTTATATTCGACACAAATAAGTTTTATATAAGCAGAAAACACAGTGACAAATTTTATGAAGATCGCTCCATAATTTACCATAGCTTCCATATAAGCCCACTTTCTGGAATCATCCTAAGGTACATAAATTCATTTAAATGTTAGTATTAAGGTAATATTCTGTATTCGTATATTTTATTTTAGATTTAGTAAAAGTATCAGTCCACAATTGTTCACATGTCTAATATTAAACCCCTCCACAAATTTTGATGGACATACACATTGGTGTGGGGTATCTTATGGTAGGGGTTGAACGACTTTATCATTTTTTTTTTTTTTTTTTTTTTTTGTTAACTTAATGTTGTTGAAATATTTTTAATATTTTTTTTAATCGGTCTAAAAACCGGCATTTTTTACTTTTATATAGACATTCAAAAAGCTGTTAGACGAACTTAGATGAAAATAAAAATTTTGCATTTTTACTTAATATGTGTATTATGAGAATTCAAAAAAACACTTTCGCATTTTTTTTGCGATTTGAAAGAAAAAAAAAATATTTTCAAAGAAATTTCAAAGTAAATATTCTTGTTTCCATAACAAAAACTAAATAAAATTAAAGTGATAAAAATTTGAAATAAAAATTTACATTATTAAGAAGAATATAGAATTTTTTGGAGAATACTTAAAAAAAGTAGAAAAGTAACAATAGAGCAATATTGTGAATTTGCTTTAACGTGACAGGGTCTTATATGGAAGCCATGGCCATTTATGGACCGATCCTTTTGAAATTTGGCTGTAAGAATAACACTTAAATGAGATTTATTTTTACAAAATTTCATAATTATGCGATCACTTATATAAAGGGATTTTTGTATGGGAGTTTCAGTAAATTTTGGATCGATCCTTATGAAATTTGGTAGTATAATTTAGCTTAGACAAAGCTCTTCTGTAATGAATTTTATGTAAATACAGATATATTTAAGATATTTATAAGCATTTGACCTATTTTCGTGAAAAGTTCAATCTTGGGGCTGAGTGAAATAATAATTACATATTAACCAATTTTATTGTGTTACATTATTGGGCCAAAATAGGCGTAAGTACCAAATTTCACAAAGTTACATTTAAAACTGTTAACTACAGATTGGCTGAAATTATGATTTTTGATGCGAGTACAAAAATTTACGCAAAAAAATAATAATTAAAATAATAATAATAAAAATTCAAAAATAATTTTTTCATTGTATTAATGAGCTAATTATTGCAACAAAATTATAAACAAAGAGCTATATGCCTTCCCTGAATTAGGCGCCATTTTTAGCGATTCTGTGTGAGCATGAAATTTTTTTTTACAAAAAAAATATAATAAAGTATCAAAAAAAAAAAAATAATTAACAAATAAATAAAATAAATAAATAAAAAAGTTGCAGATTTCAAAAATACATAGTTCTAATTTTTATTTCACTGATTTTCCAAAATTGTTTTTGTTTTTGAAAAATTACCAATTTTCCAAAAGTACAAATTTTCAATTAAAGAAAATAATTGAAAAATATTAATTTCCCAAAACAATTTTTTTATTTTCAAAATGTAACAATTTTTAAAAGTAAAAATTTTCTAAGAAAATGTTTTCCAATTTTTAAAAAGTACTAATTTTTAAAAACTGTTTCTATTTTCAAAAAAGTACCGATTATAAAAAATGCAATTCAATTATTATTTATAATTATATAAACATAGCCGAATTCTACTCCTAATCCAGCAAAGTTTTGGTAATGGTGCCCAGTTATTTCATACGTTACAAAGTAATGAGTGGTTGTTATTTATCTCATTTTAAAATATAAAATAACTACTTGCTGGTAATGACTTAAATAAGTAGTGATTTATATCATTATTTAAAAGAGTCAAATAATGACATGATAGTAACGAGTATAATGAATGGAAAAATTGTAATAACTACTTATAGTTTAACTGTAGGTATGTAGTTTGGTAACTTTTGTATTTTTTCTTGTATTTTGTAGTAATTTTGTAGTTTTCTAATATTCGATTAACTACTTTTTGACTTTTTTAAATAAGTAGTTTAATAATGGGGACCCATGAATTCTTGGACATTTCCATAAAAAGGTAATGAGCTTTTTACCCAAATTCTAAGTAGTTGCCAAATTTTGCAATGTATTTTTTTTTTTTTTTTTGCTGGGAAATTCCATAATTGTTTTATGTTTGATAAAAGACGTTTGAAATAAATTTAAAACACATTTCGTTTGTTAATCACAACTTATAGTAAACAAATTTAAATCCAAACCTTTAAGATAAAATTAAAAAATTTTTGAATAATCTAGAAATAACACTATTGGCTAAATCAGTTGCGAATAACTTTGATAATTGTACAATCTAACCTTTGAAATTGTGCCCTCATTTAGGACTCTTAAGAGGCCTGTGTATTTAAATTAAATAATTAATTTCAAATACTCTTCTGTTATGTTTGTAAAGCAACTCGGGCTATTTTGTTAGAAACTACCTAATTTGCTAACGAACGGTGCATAATTAGACGTACGAACAGTTTCATATAAACTATTAAATTTTGATTAAACTTGTTAAAATTTTTTTAATGCAACAAAAGGAATACATCTCGGAAATTAAAACACTTGTAGAAATTGCTGCTTTTGAATGTATAAAAAAACAGTTGTTCGTGAAACATATAACGTAAAAGAAATCCCTTCTCCCCCTTTTTCATTAACCATTGCAACATATTAATCGTCGTTGATTATCATTATAAACAAAATGAACATCATCATGATCATTTTTATTCAAAACGTCCTCTTCCTGTTAAATTTTGATTATTATTTTTTTTTTACTCTATGTATTCTTTACTTTGTGTTGATAATAATAAACTTCAACGCATAGTGTTGCAAGCATAGTGTGGCATATATTATGGTGCATTATGTTGTATGTATTTACTTCTTGTGGCATTACGTTAACATTTATGCTCCTCACAATTTGTTTTTATTACAAAATTTGTTATTTTCTTTTTCATAATATTAATTTGTTGCATTTTTATATCTTAAAACAAAAGAATTGTACTCTCTTTGTATTTTATAATTTGTTTTTCTTTTCCTTATTATTGTTTTGGATACACGTGATATTTTTCTAAGTTGTTGTTTTTATTTTCTTATACCTTATGTTTTATTGTTATTATTTTTTGTTTTTTTTTTTTTTTTATCTATCAACAACAATACAAAAATAATCATTGTAGTAACATTCGTTGTGGTACGCGTTTTATGCAAACCCCATTTGTTTATGCCACACAAATGTTGCTTAAAAGGTTTCTTCTCCTTCCACCAAACACGTGAGAGACATGCGCAATGCACCCGCATGTTTTTGTACAAAATAGTTGTATCGAATGAACAACAATCGAACCGTGATTTATGCTATTTTATAGGCTCAAGAATTGCGTACGCATGCTTAATGGCTTTGAGGATCATTATTATATGTATATGTATGTATGTATGTATGTATGTATGTACGTATGTATGTATGTATGTATGTATAAATAATAAAATATATAAAATATGCACAACTTTATATATAGGTAATGAAAAATACGTTACTTTTTATTAATTGTAAAACAACTAATTATTTCCTGTCATAATGTGGGTCAAACTCATGTCAGTTTTGCAAATTTGATTTAAATTTAAATTCGTATTATAAATTATTTTTCGAATATTTTATAAGCACCTATTATTTAGGAGGGCACGTAAGATATTTTTAATACCATTTTATAAAAAATTATCAAATAGATAAAATAATTGAAGAAATTTGGTAATTTTATTTTGTTTATTATATCCCAGCAAAAAAAAAAGAACTTCCAAAGAAGTCAATAAGATCCTAAACTTGTGATCGAGAAGTAATGCAAATTCGGATCATTTCCAATAAATTTATTTAGGCTTGTTATTGAAAGATTTTCTCTTTTTCGATATGTATTCACTGAGTAAGAAGTCGTGTTTACGATGTCATGTAAAATTAATTTCTTTGATGTTCTTTATTATCAATTCAAGGAAATTACTTTTAATTTTTGTATAAACCAAATATTTTTTATTAAGAACAGATATGCATAACGATATTTTTCATTTGATTAAAACAGTTGAAATTATCAATGTTTTATATCAGAAAAATTTATCTGAATTGCTATTTAATAAAACCTTTGGATGAAGTTTATATAACTTCTCAAGAACAAGAAACCGTACACTTATTCAAAATTTGGATGTAATGAAAAAGTACTTCCTTAAAAATGACTTCTATTTATTTTTGCTGGGATATTAATCAACTGAACAATCTGTATTATAAATAAATATTTTAGTACTTTTTATTTGGTTTTCAATAAAAACTAGTTGAAAATTATTTTTGCTTTGTAAGGAAAAACTAAAGAAATTATGTAGTTTTTGAATTAAAAACCAAATGAGTCCAAAAACTAATAATTTTTATTTGGTGTAAACGGCATATTACGTAAAATTTCACTAGGGGTCATCGAAGTTTAAAAGTTCAGCCGCTGCACCAATATACACTGAGGGAAAAATGACTTTGCAAAATCGGCAACGGTTGTGTTTACATGGCCACCTTACACTGTATATATTTTTAAAAAATTTTTGTTTTTAACCTGTTCACATATGTGCATGAAATTTACTATATAATGCCGGCGCTTTGCGTCACAAAAGACAAGCTATTAAAAATGTTTATTAGGATTTTGTTTCTTAAATCCACATTTTTAAATACTTATAATTTTGTAAACATCTTTTCACCATTTCTTTTGTACACAATTTTGTAATTTGCTGTTAACTAAATAAAAAAAAAAAAAAAAATATTTTAAAATCTTTATGAAAATTTGGATCCTATAGCCAAAGTATGCTGATATAAACAACTGGATTCAAGAAGAATTTCATGTGGAAAGTAATGAGGAGCAAATGGAATTATCAGATACGGAATCGGAGGATTTATACGATAGTGGTCATGAAGAAAACAAAATTAATGGAAAATGGAAAATGATATGCCGACAACAATAAAATTTAGGGTTCTGTTATCAGGTCTGGTCGCGAAAATCGAACTTACACTGTACCTGCTTGTATTATCAAATGTTTTCTCAGGTATTATATTTTAGTCAAATTTAAATTTGACTAAATATAAAAAAGTCAAAGAACCTAACCTTTCATATACATAACGAACAGCAATGGTATGTAAAACATTGGTACCAGGGTGATCGATTATTCGGCTTTTTGAAGAAACTGGTTTTCGAATAGTTCGAATATTTCGAACAGTTGAAATTTTTTAAAAACGTGTTATTGTGTTTTTTTCTAAAAAACCGTTTTTTGAAGAAGTAAATATTCCATCAAAAGACAGAAATATAGTCTTTCAAAAAAAAAAAAAAAAAAAAAAAAAAAAAATGCTATAATAATCAAGTTAGAAATCATTAAATATAATTATTTTAAGAAACAAATTTTAATTAAGCTAAGAGAATAATTATTGAAAATGAGACTAATTTTTATATAATATGTACAGAAACTATAGTTAAAAGCATGCCTCAATTTCAACGAAATTGATTTTACAGGTAGACCTTTTTCGAATACTACTTCTTTAAAAAATTTAAACTATTACTACGTTTATACACATCTCTTATTCGCAATTAAAAACGAAAATTTTGCCGTATTTAATATTTTATTTGAAATTTAGTAACTTACGAAAGCTAATCGTGATTGGTGAAACCAATTTCAAATAAAACGTTGCCACTTGCTTTTACGTTCATAGAATTTTCGATGATAATAATTGTTTGTATTTTTCCCATCCGGCACATCAAATAAGGAAATATATTTCTTTATGCAATTTGTGTATAAACAGTGAGTTGTTTATTTGCAAGTTATTTTTTTTTTTGCAATAATCGTGAAAATCAATAAAAATGCAAAACAACGTAGAATCAAAATTTTCATATTCAGGTTTTTGATGGAATATACTTTACCTTTCAAAAACAAATATGATAAAAAATTTTCGGAATTATATCTCAAAAATAGCAATTATATTTAATAACGAAATTCAAAATAACGTATCAACAAGTGCACGATTTTGCTAAGTCAAAGAACGTAACATGATATTTGTAAAAAAAACATTATAACAAAATATTTGATTTTTTTTTAACGAATTTAGATTTATAAATTATAAATTCATAACTTTGAAAGCTATTCAAAGTTTTGGAAAAAAAAAAATATGAAAAAGAACCATTTTCTTCTTATTACATAGTTATTTGTTTAGTAAAATAAATTTCTCTTTTTACAGAAAATAATGAGATAATTAAAAAATAACCATATAAATGAAAATATTCCGACTTCACTACTACTGAACTTGCTACCAAGAAAGCATCAAAGCATTTGTATAGATGTTGCATTTTTTTTTTTTTTTTTTTGGTTTCAGAAAATACACATCCAAAAAACATAACCTACATACACTGGCGCATATTCCTATAATCGCACATCAATTTCTTTTAGTCAACTTTCCAAAAATAGGACTAAAAAATAATTAAGGTGCTACAAATTAATTTTTTAAATTATTTATTGACTTCACTTAAAAAGCTAATCACAAAAAAACTTAAAATAAACATTAATTTTTGTCATTGTAATTTTAGTAGTTTAATTTAATTTTTTATGGCATTTTCCTACATACGCACTTAAACTAATGAAGCAATTTAGCATTATTAATAATATGTTGATGAACCTTTATTTTTGATAACTTCAAAAATTCGGTCTGGCATTGATTCGACTAATTTTTAAAGAAAATCACTGTCAATTTCTTCCCAGGCCTGCTTAATTTTTAGTTTTAAACTCCGTTATTGTCATTATGGTTTCATTCTGTGCATTTCTTGCACATGGATTGCAGCGTTATCCTGTTGGAGTATGCAATCTTCATACATTTTTTCATCCATAAATGAGAGAAGAACATCTTCCAACATTTAGTATAAATTGCCCTGTTCATTTTAGTTGCAACAAAACATATTTTTGATATTCCTACAGCAGAAAGACAACCCCAACCATAACACTGCCTCCACCGAAATTGCGTTTTGACATACGAATTTCGTTCGACCTCAAGTCATGCTAATAGCAAGAATATGAATCAGGATCGTCCAATTTGAATTTATTTTCATCAGAAAAGATTACTTTATTCCACTCATCTGTCCATTTCTTGTATTTGCGCACAAATTTTAAACGATTTTCCTTATGATGCTGTTTTAAAGTTGGCTTGCATTTTGGCTTCTTCCATTTTATGTTACCATCTGTTCGCAAAATGTGTGAAACATATTTGGAAGGGACAGGAAGGTCAAGTTAATTTTTTATTTGTGTAGCATTTAATTTATTGCGGGTGCTTCTTCCTTCATTTTATTAACTTGCCTTTTTGTTAATTTTTGATTACCTTTTGTTGGTTTCCGTACTCCGTATTTCTGCCCTTTCTTAAGAAAGCCTCAAATAACTCCTTCCGAACGGTTAATTTTTCGTTCAATTTCTCTGTTAGAACAGACTTTATCACGAAAAAATTGAATTTCAATTTTTTCCTGGCCGGTAAGAAAAGTTTCTTTGGGCATCCTATAAGCTTATGAAATTTTCCAATTAAAAAAATATTTCCAGTAAACAGAGATATTGTCATCAGAAACTTGCTGTTAAAATTAAATTTTTTTTTTTTTTGCAATAACTTTTTAGACAAATTTTTCTCGACACTGTTTATAGGAATATTCCACTGAAATCACCTCCAAATGTTCTGATTGCTAAATTATAGAAAACACCAAAGCTAGAGACAAATATTTCTTACATAAAAAAGTATCGTTATATCGCCAGTTATTGTAACAACACGACATTGTTTTCGGTTAAGAGAAACGAATATATCTCAAAGAAAAACAAAGATTTTAAATGACTTTATAGGAATATGCACCAGTGTAATTCCATGTCCAAAATACTATGAAAATAAAATGTATGTCTTAAAAAACTATACATTTCAAATAAGTATATAAAATTCAATCATGAATTTTAATATAGGAAATATGAAAAAAAAAACACATACATGTTAATTTACTCAATTTTTACATTTCGAATTTTTATTATCTCCTAAACTAATGAATAGATTTTTGTAAAAAATTTACGCAATATATAATGAAATACAACAATTCTAAAAATTAAAAAAGTATAAAACGACACAAGTTATGTAGTTTCTCCTTTTGGTCACAGAAATATTACAGATCATATCATATAAATGATACCAGAACGGGTTTTCTATGACTATATTCGTCATTTATATTCATTCAATTATATGATAGTCTCAATTTAAAATATTATACCCCAAGTGGTTCGGATTTCTGAATTGGACAGTATTTTACTTTTTTGGAGGAAATTTTGTAGCGCAGGGAAATGAGAAGGAAATTTTAATTTTAGTTTAAATGTAGGGAATTTTTCAACTATTTACTACTCAACTGTTTAATTTTAATTTTAAAATACATTTTATGGACAAAATTTGTATTAAAAATTTGTTTTAATATTTAATATTCACAATAATTTTGAATAAAAGTCATAAATTTCTAGTCCAAAAGTACTATAAGTCTTCGATAGTATCGCTAGACATATTCAATAAATCTCAATCTATAATTGCAAAAAAAAACTTAGTTAAGAAAAATTAATTCTAATAAACTTTATTCGTTCTTTGGCGAACAGTACGTATATGAAGTAAAATTCCTGCAGAAATCTTTTTTGTAACTTGTAATCTAGGGGAATTCAAGTCTAATGATCACAAACTCTACTGTCTTTATTCCTGCTTCTATAACATAAAGTAAAGTCGATAGAACACTTTGACAGGACCATATCCTTCGTTATATATATATTAGATTACTAGATTAACCCTGTGATTCTTGTGAGAAGTTTACTGAACTCCCTGACAATTTCTCTTATATCAGAACGATTATTCAACATTCTTACTAATGTTTTTCTATTAACAGGCCTCTGAATTGCAACAGAAACTGCATTAAAGAATTTTAAAACAGAGACCGCTCTAGCTAGATCGTTTACCTGATTATTATCACAGGATTGGCATTCAGAGGTCCAGACTAGGGTATCATCTATTAATTTATTTTGATTTTAGAAAGTTTTTTGTTTTCCCTGTAAAGCTATGATAAGCAATATTATGTTATTTTGCATTTTCGGTAACGAAATATTCTTTAACATTCTTTTTATTATTAATAAAAAGAATGTTATAGATGTTACAACTAATGTTAAAACTAATTTCATTCATATGCGTATTTCATTCAACATAATTATTACTTTAATATTTGTTTAAAATTATAGAATTAATTTTAATTTAACCTTAAACTATATTTATAAAAGATACAAGAAATTAACTTTATGAATATGAGTTAACAAATTTTTCCTAAATTTCCATTCAAATATTAGAATTTAGTACATATTTTTTTGGGAAATAAAATTTTTTGTATTAAAAAAAAAACGGTTTATTCGATATAAGAAAAATTAACATTTTGAAAAAACCGGAAGTACTTAAATCGAAAAAAACGGTTTTTTTTATAGGAAAACCGAGTAGATCACCCTAATTGGTGCGCTCCAAATTAATCCTAAATATCTTTTATCAGACCTAGACCAAATGGAGACTTTAAAGGATTTAGAAAATTGGAAATAGTGTTTGCAAGTGACATATTTTTCAAAAATATTTTTATCAAAGAAAATTCCATTTAATAATATTGCTATTCAAAGTTATTAAGCAATTGGTCCACAGTAGTGACTACTGTGAACCAAAAGGAGTGACTACTCTTTTCCATTTTCTTAATATTTTTTAAGGATCTTAATTGCCCACCAGACTTTTGTAATTTATTAAAGGAAAAAAATCAATATTTCGGTTAGAAAATCAATTACTTTGATTAAACACTTAATTAGAATTTTAATAGGTTATAAAAGACATTTAATGAATATCAAATTTCAAATAATTAAAATCTTTATGACTCCTTATTAACAATAAAATTGTAATAAAATTAAAATAATAATCTTTAATTTTATAGTAATTTCAACACATTAGTGAGCGCGGCTTGAAGTCTTTCAAAAAGGAAAAAAACTTTAAAACTCTGGCCTTAAACCTTTGAAAACGATAATTGTAAAACTATAAAAAATATTTAATGACTTTTCACAACTTTTCCTCTGTAAATCTCTAAAGAATTCTAAGAAAATGCTCTTAAATTCCAAACATGAAATATTAATGAGTTTAAATGCTAAAAAGGAAATTTCATAAACAAGAATGTTAATACAAAATAATAAAATAAAAATTAGATTTTAACTTTAATCCTTTTTTTTTAACAAGAGATTTTTCGTTTGAATTAAAACAAAACGGAAATGTCGTTTAATAAAAATACTTTAAAGGGAAGAATGAGAAAAAAGGAAATTTATTTTTCATCTGATTAACAACGATAATGTAATTTGTAATAAAAAAAAAAAAAAAAAATGTGTGAAATAAATTTCAATTAAATGTTTTTGTTAAGAACTGAAAATATTTAACATAATTTTGCAACTTAATAAGAAATTTATATTTATCATTTTACATTTGTTTGTCTATCTGTCTGTCGGTTTGTCTTTCTTTGGCTGGAATGTCTAGAATGTTATTCTTAACACATCGCCATAATAGGAACTGATACATAGATATTCCCTAACAAAACTCCAGCAACAATGTAAGAAAATGCCCACAACAAATTTCTAGACTAGAATTGTAAAATTGTTTGTACAAAATTGAAATAAGAATTTAATATGCTTAACGCATGTTTGTGAGATGCAATAAATATTTCTAGTCCCTTGTACAATTTTATTAGATATTTTTTGCTTTCCTGTTGTTTTTTGGGCTGATTTCTTTTCTTTCTGTTTGAAAAGAAAGGGAAATTCAATTTTTTTTTTTTTTTTTTGCCTTAAGATCATTATCATTCTAATATGTATGTGTGATTGTTATAGACAAAAGAAAAGAAGGAAAAAGATATTTAATAAAGAAAAGTGTGAAATATATTTATTTTACTACCTGTCTTCTAAGTCTGTTCATATTGTATTATAGATCTTTCTGTAATTATTTGTGTGTATATGTGTATTTTGAAATTACTTCCGATTATGAATGAGTGAAAAGATCCATAAAAATAATATTTTAACGCCTTTAAATATCACACAAACTGAAAATATTTCAAATATTTTCTTTTTTAGACAAATTCCAATAAAATGTTTTTATAATTTATTTTCTATAAAGATGTGACATTTCAAAATCATCACAATCACAACCATTTCCGCTATTAAACAAGTTCTATGTAGTTTTGTTGTTGTTCCTTTTCACCTTCTATGGCCGGCCAGTATTGCAGTTATCATTTTTGCTGTCATCTCAAGTTGTTGCAAGTGCATCTTATTGTTTTGTCCCAAAATTATAATGAAAATAATAATAGAAATTAATTATTCATTGCACATTTTTTTAGTTGTTGTATTTTTATCTTTGTATTGTTAATCTTGAGGAAGATCTTGACACTTCATCTTTAACACGTTTCCACTTGTTATGATTTTACCGGAATTAGATTTTTACACGTTTTATTGCTTAAGAATTTTAATTATCTAAATATTTTTTTCTGTATTATTTAAATTAAATAATGCAAATCATATTAGACAAAATCGTTTTGTTGTTGAGAATTTTAATGTAAAAATCTTAATAAGGAATTGTTGTTGCCCTACAGCTTTGTTTAACATTAATTAAGGTTTGGTAATTAAAAAAAAAAATTAAAGATTAGTAACTCTTTTGAAACTTTTCTTATTTTTTATTTTTGCATACTTGTTTTACGATTAGATTGTGATAAGTCAACGAAAGGCAAAATCTGTCTAAAAAGATTGTCACATTCCATGTGAGTGTTTAAAACAACCCAAGACCATTCCAGAGAGCGCTATCGATTGCCTCTTTCCATGTGAGTCTTTAGAAGAAGCTAACGCAATTGCGGAGAGCACTATCAATCGATGTCATAACACTCTGGGTCACAAGTTCGATTTTTTGGTAAAAAATCCAAAAAAATTTATACAGATTTGTAATCAAGAGACTTTAGGTTTTATGCTTATAAATTTTCATATTAATGCGGCTTTCCATTTCTTAATAGTAAGAGATCAAAATAAAAATGTGATATTTTTGTTGAAATTTTTTACTTATTTTAATTAGTGCATATAATTCATGAATACACAAAAAAGTGTTCGGAAATGGTCTCAGGTTAGAGCTGAAAATATATAAATTAAATATCGTGAAAATAGAAAGCTTTCTTGTCAAAAATAATATTTTTCTGCAAAATCTTGAATTTTCAAAGCCTAGTGGCAGTGCTAATGATAGATTTTCTGAGGTTTTTTCTATCTAAGTTTTTGCGACCGTTCATAAATTCGCAAGCTATAGCCCATTAACTAAAATGAGCTCTTCAAACCTTCCTCACTTATACTGTAAAAAATTGTTAAAAAAAAAAAAAAATTTTTTTTGACAAAAATTAAGGAAAATAAAAAATTTATTATTATGTTAATTTTTGATGATTTTGGATTAAAAAAAAGGAAAAACATAATATCATATAAAGTCAATTTATAAAATGTCTATTGTTTTTTTTTTTTTTTTTTTTTGTTTACATAAAATGTTAAAAAGTGGCGAATCCAACGAATCCAATGCGTTTTTTTTTTAATTTCATCAAGTTATAAAATAAACGTGTTGGCAACCATATTCGGTCCGCCATTTTGAATTTCTTATTTTTTATTGCATTATGGTGATCAGTGCCCCCAAAAACCCTATATTTGATATAAATTTTTGTCATATACACAAAGTATTCTAATTATGGCTAAAATTCAATGATCGTGGCACACTATGATCTACACAATGCTTCTGCCTTTCGGAATTCGTAAGATCAAAAAACAAATTCGTGTTTAGGGACCTCAAATCCGTCAAATGTGATTATTTAAAATTTTATCAAATAATAAACAATTTTTTTTTAGGCGCCATATTGGATCCACCATTTTTAATTTCGAGTTTTTTATGCGTCCCCAAAAACCTTGTATGTGATATATATTTTTATCTACATGAAGTATTCTAATTATGGCCAAAATTCGGGGATTACAGCCCACTTTGATCCGCTATATTGTTTCTGCCTTTCCGAATTCGAAAAATCAGAAACCATATTCGTATTCAGGGATAAAAAAATCTGACGGCCCCTGAAACCTTATAAATTGATATTAATTTTTTACATATTGTACTTATAGCGCTGTGTGCATAATTGATATTATGTACAGGCGATTGGGAGCGCGATTATCTCAAGCAGATACTATATGAATTAGTCACCGAAATCATGCGATTTGGCGCTTATAGACTTCTTTTTATAGGGGTTCTTTAACGATCTCAAATGTTGATATAAAATCAGTGTTGCCTTTTTAGCACTTTCAGTGCTAAGTTTAACATTTCAGAATTTATGAAAATGTGCTAAATGCTTTTTAGCACTTTTTCAAAATCTATTTTAATTTAATTATTTTGAGCTTTTGTGAAAAAAATCCTAAATAATTAACATAATTAATTTTTAGTTATAAAGTCAAAACCTTAATTTTGTTTTATTATATTATTTATGGAGAAACTTATTTATAATTTACGCCCAATAAATGGAAATAAGAATCAATGTGCTGTTCTCGTTATAATTTTCTCTCGGGCAAGAAAATTCAGATTTTAGTTCATCGATAGCTGAAGAATTAAACCTTCGATTTGTAGCCTTACCTTCAATAGCTAGTCATTAGTCGACCGAGAGCCGAAGCTTAATCTGCACAAAGAGAACTTTGAATGTTTTGCTGTGTTCTAATGCTCTTTGTGTAGTGTATGTAAAAATAACGAATGGCATTCGGCCCCTGAGTTGTGAATTCTTAGTTTTCCAGTTGACAGCTGAATTTTTTTTGGTAAATTCTTTTTTATTAAACAAAGAAATTAAGAGAAAATTTCTTAAATATCTCAGAAAGAATTCCTTATTATTGAGTTTTTATTATTTTATATTTTATAATTTAATTCCCATTTTATGTATCTACAATAAATATATTAATTTTCTATTGTTTTAGACTTCCCATAATACAGCTTAAAAAATGTTGCAAGTTTCTGCTTAATACAATAATTAAAATCTTAAAAAAAAAAAAACTTAAAAACAAACTATACCAAAAATGTTCCCAATTTATTAAAATTTCCTAACAATAGTCTTTAATTTTCATTGTATTACATCAATATTTCTAAACAAAATGCCAAATAAACTCCCACATTCATTTATGAAAAATATGCAACATGATGCATCAATGTTTTTCAACAAACTCATAAAACATAAAGAGGGAACAACGAAAAACTATAACAAATTCCCTTTTAAGAAAACTTTTGTGAAAAAAGAAACACTACAAAACTTTTTCCTTAACAATTTCTCAACAACATCTTCTTGCACAAACAGCATCATGTTACATTAAACTAAAAAAGCAACAAAATAGAAAAAAAAAAAAAAGAAAAATGACGAGAAAATTTAAAAAAAAAGAATAATTTGTTTGATGGCTTCATATTTGTATGAATATGTAGCCTTAACTACAAATTGAAACTTTCTAGGGGATCCTGTATGAAAAATTATATTTAAAATTTTATTATAGCAAAAAACAAATAGAAATTTTCTAAAGTTGTTACAACTAAATAAAATTTATAAGCAAACAAAACAATCCACCACTCATACGGTACATGCTCGACTCTCTGTAATGCTTGCTGCTACTTTAAGAGCACGAGTCATTAAATTTCATGAAATTTGATCAACAATTAAAAGGGAAAAATGTAAAATTTTATTTTTTTTTTTTTTGGATTCTTTGGTAAAAATATTAATTTCTGGTCTTTAGTATTGTATTAATAAATTATATTTTTTTTTTTTTTTTTTTTGTTTTTTGAGTTTTAATTATTATAATTAAAGTTTTATTTTTAGCAGATATTTTGTATATGTTGCATGCAATAATGCTTCGTATAGAATACTAGGTGTATAATTAAAACTGTTTATGCTGTTATTGATGTAGAAAATTGAGAAGTTTTCTTTTGAAACATAAATTTGTATGTAAATGGAATTTTAAGTAGTCCTAAGGTACACAGAAAAATGCCAGCAATCATCAAATATATTAGTAAATAATTCATAAAACAAAAAACTTTTTTAAATTTGCACCTCTCACCGAAATGATTATATCAATTACTAAAAACTGTAAAAATGAAAAACAGAAAAAATTTTCCAATTAAATAATTGATCAAATCAATCAATTGGATGGATGATTGAATGAAATAAAAATTTAAGTGAGAAATAAAATTTTATTTGAATTTTATTTTTATTTTATATTTACTTGAATATATTTATTAAATTTTTTACTTTAAATTTTTTACATTAAATTTATTAAATTTAGATGCAAAATGAAACAAATGTGTTAATTGAAAAATATACGGTTATAATTTTTTCTGTGTACGTAATGTATACTTTAATTTTACTGCACCATTTATCTTTTACAAAAAATGTGAAGAAATATTTTCTGTATCTTTTAAAAAGATAATAAAAGATAAAATATACACTGGTGCATATTCCTATAAACGCATTTAAAATGTTTGTTTTTCTTTGATGCATATTTGTTTCTCCTAAAACAAAAACCCTATAAATTCCTATAAACGCATATATATATATATATATATATATATATATATATATATATTTACAGTTTTAGTTGTTTGTTTCACTTAAGGTAAGTTTCCGACAACAACACCTCTGTTTACTGGAAATATTTTTGTTTTAATTGGGAAATTTCATCAGCTTAAAGGAACTTTTCTTACAGACCAAGAATCCAAATTTAATTTTTTTGTGATCAAGGCAGTTCTAATAGAAATACGGAGTGCGGAGACCCACAAAAGGTAGTCAAAAAGTTACAAAAGGAAAAATTAATAAAATAAAAGAAGAAGCCACCCGTAATAAATTAAATGCTTCACAAATAAAAAATAAACTTGACCTTCCTGTCACTTCTAAACAGATTGCACACATTTTGCGAACAGATGGTAACATAGACAAACGTCAACCCCAATGCGAATTTATGGAAGGTGGCAACAGTTGCATAAAAACAACAATATGGCGTATTCCTTATTGTTTTTTATATATGCAGTTTGACAACTGTAACAACCAAAATAATAATCTGCTGTTTAACTAAGGTTACCTTGTATATATTCACACTGATTTTGATGTTTGTTTTGATAAAAATATGCCTATTGTAGACACTAGGTAACATAAAATGGAAGAAACCAAAATGTAAGCCAATGTTGAAACAGCATCATAAGGAAAAACGTTTAAAATTTGCGCTCTAATATATGAAATGTATAGATGAGTGTAATAAATTAATCTTTTCTGATGAAAAAAATTCAATTTCGACGGTCCCGATTCACATTCTTGCTATTGGCATGATTTTAGGTCGAACGAAATTCGTACGTCGAAACGTAATTTCGGTGGAGTCTTTTCTGCTGCAGGAAAATCAAAAATATGTTTTGTTCCAATTAAAATGAACAGTAAAATTTATAATGTATTGTTGGAAGATGCTCTTCTCTCCATGTCCAGAACCAATCTAAATCGTGGTTTAATGAACACAGTATTCCACTATTGGACTCGCCGGCTCCGAATTTAAATCCAATGGAGAATCTGTGAGGATACATGGCCCGTAAATTGATAGTGATTTTCTTCAAAAATTTGTCAAGGTTATCAAAAACAAAGATTCATCAGAGCATTATTAATAAAGCTAAATTTGTTCATTAGTTTAAAGGCTTATAAAAAAAATGGTATTATACTACTAAAAATTACAATAAAAAACAAATAATGTACATTTTAAGTTTTTTGTTATTAATTTTTTAAGTAAAATCAATAGATAATTTAAAAAAATTAATTTAGTTAATTTAGTTATTTTTTAGCACCATTGATTAAAAAAATTGATGTGCTTTTATAGGAATATGCACTAGTGTTTAACCTAAAAACTCTTTTAACTATTATATTTTCCAGTTGTTAAATGGTTAACTTTGATCATATCGCTTCAATTTTCTTATCATTTGAAATAATTTTTTCTTAATAGAAAAATACTCTTGTCTTTGATTCTCTACTTGAAACTAACAAATCAATGGAATTAATAAGAATGTAAAATACAGTGTTGCCAGAAAAATGTTGCCTTATGTCCCCAAACCCAATGTTGAAAATTTCCAAAAATCTTCATTTTAAAATGTTTATACCCAATTTTATCCCCAAAATGCTTTAATATAAAATCAAGTATTTTAAATTGAAAATGTATTGGAAATTTTCTATAAATAAACATTAAGAATGTTTTTTAAAGAGAAATTTAATGAATTTTATTTTTAAAATAAATTTCCTATAAAAAGAAATTTATCAGAAATTTCTTTTAAAAAAATTATCTAATATTTCCTATAAAAAGAAAACATTTATCAAAATTGTCCTAAAAAAATATAAATTTTCAATAATTTTCTATAAAAATCATTTTTCCATAATAGAAAATTGATCAAAAATTTCATATAAAAAGAAAATATTTTTTTCTATAAATTAAAAATTTACTTAAAGTTATGAATGAGAGCTTAATGTTATGAAATGAGTTAAACAGACTGTTTCATAGATAATTATTTTGGTAGTTTTTATTTGATTTTCGAAAAAATTAATTGAAAATTGTTTTTGATTTGTAACCCCTAGTCTACACGTAGACATTTTTATGTTGACAATTGTCAAATTCTGTCTCTCACTCTCTCTTTAAAATGTTACGTGTGGACCAATAAGAAATCTATTGCGCAATCTATTTCGCAATAAATGTTTAAACACAAAGCTGAGCAATAATGTTTAATAAGCTGTTTAACAAAAAGAAAAGTGCAAAATATTTAATTTTTTTTTGAAAAGACAAATAACGAGTAAAAATGCGAAATAAATTAAAATTTTCGATAAAAAAAAAACACAATTTAACATATAAATTTCTCATGTACGTTGTCTGCACCCCTTTAACACAAAGTTGGAAATAAAACGGTTTTTCGTTATTCTGCCGACGTTATTTCTAATGCTAAGAAATAAAAATGTCTTCGTGTAGACATAGAGTAAGGAAAAACCAACGAATAGAAGTACCAATAGAAAAATAACAAAAAAGTTCTAATAAAAACAAATACGATTAAAAAAAATAATTAATTTTTTTTAGAAAAGTATTAGTGGTAGAAAACAAAAAGTTTCGAAATAAAAATGTGTTCGTGTAGACGTAGAGTAAGGAAAAACCAAAAAAAAAAAAAAAAAAAAAAACGAAATCCAAAAACCACTAGCTTTCGTTTGGTGTAAACGGCATATAAATAGCAAATAATAATTTAATATTTTCTATACATAGAAATCAATTCAATATTTTCACAAAACAAAAAATAATTCGACATTTATTTAAAGAAATTTAAAATAAAAACCAGCAAAAAATTTTTATAAATAGAATATTTAACGAAAAATCGTTACATATTAAATTCATTGCAATTATCGACTTATCGAAGAATAAATGTATTTAAAAAAAATCTCCATATTTTACGAAAATCCCCAGATCCCTACCCACGAAAATGTGTCCTCAAATGAAAGTTTAAATCCCCAACTTGGGGACAAATCCTCTCATCTGGCAACACTGGTCGAATATGCCAAATAACTGAATTTCATTTTTAATATATGAAATTTAGTTATAATTTTATATTATATTTATCATTAGTAAAAACTGTAAATATTTTTTAAATATGTTTCAAAAATCACCTAATAACTTTCAAATTATTTATATCGAATCTAAATTGAATGAATAGTTGATTATCAGGGAAACCAAAAATATGCATTTGAATGTTTTTTTTTTTTTTTTGTACGTTGAATGAAGAAATCGATAAAATATTTATTAATTTCAGAACAAATAGAACATTTTGGCATTGATTTGTTATTGCATATTTTTACATATTTCATCCTTAACGGCATATTTTTGCATATAGTGATTTTTAGAACACATTTATAGCATATTTTGCATATTTTAACCCTTTTGGAGCATGTTTTGACATTTTGAGAAAAAAGATTGTATAATTCATGGGATATTTTAAATATTTGATTTTTGTTGTATATAAAAAAAAAAGAGATCCAAAAATAGTTAATATTTAAAATTAATTTTAATTTCTTTAAACATTTCTGAAGAGCTTGATTTGTAGTAACAATTCATGAAGTTTTAGAAACAGATTAATTGGTCTTAAATTAAAGTCATTTTTGAAATATAAATATAGAGGACGTATTAGCCTTTCAATTCAATTTGTCCGAATAGCATCAGTAAATATTATAAAAACAATTTATTTTTTCTTTAATGAAAACTATGTATGTATGTAAATTTACATATGAATCATTTTGATGATATTGATCTAATTATATGGGAAAACAAATAGAAGATCAATAAGGTTTTGCGATAAATTAGATTTAAAAATAAGGCTTTTTACACAGTTGACAGATAAATTTTAGTTTTGCCTTATTTCATATCGTTAAAATATTAATAAAATACTTTATTTTATTGGAAAAAATAATTTTTTGTTTAAAAATTACAAACATATTTTTTAGAGCATATTTTCGCATTTTAAAACACATAGAACATAAAACATAAAATACTTTTTTAAAAGCATATTTGTGGTTTCCCTGTTGATTATATTGTTGCGATTATGGAAAACCAGACCATACGGTGGACATAAATACTTACGAGGGTTAATTTTTAAATCCGTCAGAATTTTTTTTTATTGGTAGCGATTGATTCTAAAAATCTTTGTACTGACTTAAAATTGGTTGGAGCGATTAAAAAAATATTCAAAGTGTAACAATTTTCAACAAATGCAACAGTTTGAAAAAAATCCAATTGACAAAAGTTCTAAATAAAAAGCAAATAATTTTGAAAAGTGTACTTATTAAAAAAGGGTGCCAATTAATTTAAAAAGTAAAATTTTAAAAAACATGCTTACTTTAAAAAAATGTTTATTTAAAAAAATACCAATTTTTAGAAAATAAAGAAAAAAAATATTAATTTTCAAAAAAAAATAGTAACAAAAAATAATAACTTTCTAGAAAAAGGTACCAATAAAAATTAAAAAAAAATTATATTTTTTAAAAACAATTAAAAAAGTATCTACCTTAAAAAATATAAATTTTTGAATTAAGTACAAATTTCCCAAAATTCACCAATTTAAAAAGTGTTCATTTTCAAATGAATGTACAAAAATACCAATTTCTAAAAAAAAGTTTCAGTTTTTCAAAAACGCTAATTAAAAAATTTCTTTCTTAAATTGGTGTTTTTTTTTTAATATTGGTACTTTTTAAAAAAAAATTGTACTTTACTAAATTTTTAGAAAAGTACCAATTTTCAAAAAATTTACCAATTTAAGAAATGTATAAATTTTAAAAAGTTTTAGTCTTTAAAAAACTGTAATTTTCAAAAAATAAAAAAAAAAAATATTGAAGTAAAAAATACAAAATAAAAACAAAAGTATTAACTAAAAGGGAAATAACAATTTAAAAGAAATAATTAAAAAAATTGAAAAATTTCTACAAAAAAATTGCAATTTTCAATAAAAAGTTATGAATGAAAAAAAAAAATTTTAAGTATCAATTTTAAAAAAAGATGTTTTAATAGAAAAAAAGGGCATGCAAAAAAATGTTTTTAAAAAGCTAATATTTAAAAAAGGTAACAATTAAAAAATTAAAAAAGTTTAAATTTTCAAAAAAGTACTCTCACACAATTTAAAAAAAGTACTTACTTATAAAAAAGTACAAACTAATTTTATCAATTTCAAATATCAGTAAAAAAATATAAATTAACAAGAAACAATTACTCATTTAATATAAACTCATTTAATATAAAAGTACCAATAAAAAAAAACTACCAATTTCACTTTCAAAAATAACTCATTTTAAAAAATAATATTAAATAAAAAATATTTTAAAATTAACCAATTTTTCAAAAAAGTACAGTTAAAAAAGAACTAAATAACAAAGTACCAATAGAAAAATAACAAAAAAGTTCCAATAAAAAAAATACAATTAAAAAAAAGTATTAATATTTTTTAGAAAAGTATTAGTGGGAGGAAACAAAAAGTTTCGAACACCCGACGAATATTCAAAATTTTCAAGTTCATTGTAGTTTAGTTTTTACCGCGGTTCAAAGTTCACTTTTTTCAGATACTTTTTTTTTAATACATGAAATTTAAATCTTTATAACTTCAGACTTATTTGTCCGATTTAAATAAACTTTAGCTTTAATTAATGACTAATAAATCTATTCCTTATCCTAATTAAGAAAATCTATATTTATCTTTGTCCATTATAAGTTTTCCATTTATATTTTTTCTTTAAAATGTTCCTTAAAGTGTTTTGATTGAACTTCATATAAAAAATTTAAAGTGGAACCATGAGAGCATGCTGAGAAAATTAACTTTTTGTAAAGGGACCTCATTTATTTCACTAATAATTTGATACTTTTTAATGTATTTTTGTTTTGTGTATGAAAATATGTGAATAGATTTTTCTAAAATAAATATCGTACATAATAGATGAGTGTCTCCCGAAAAGTTTGAATTTCCATTGTATTGAAAATATTCATATTTTTTAAAAATGCTAAAAAGCATATATATAAGGTGGTGCATTAAAATGCATTTTTATTAAAATTTAATTAATTCTTGCAAATATTTTAGTTGTAGATGACAACAATACAATTTAAACGCTGTTCGAATTGTCTTAATCTGTTATGGAGTCTCCGAGATATTGTTATTTAATGTTATATACTTTTATGATTTTTTAAATATTTCAAAATATCAATAGGTAAAGCAACAGAAACTTATAAATAGGTTTCTTAGATCAGCTCAGACTTTTGTCATCAATCGAAGCAGTCAATTGGCCGATTTATTGTCAAAATATTTCCATTTCACCGATAAGCCGATTTTTTTATACATATACAAATTGTTTCATTCAAAATACATTAGAAATTTTCAAATTTTTACTGAAATAAATGCTTTTTTTTACCAAATGTAAATTTTCCCGACATCCCCTCATGGTCCCTTTCAAAATTTTTTATATATTTTTCAAAGCACTTTAAGGAACATTTTAAGGAAAAATTATAAAATTGAAAGATATGATATTTTAAATATTCTTGATACAAGGACGAATATTGCTTTCATTATCCTTTTCTTTTCCATTTTTTTTTTAATTTTGTTTTCTCCCTAGTATTTACGAAAAGAAAGCCAATTAGATAGTTAATAGTCAATTTAGATTTTATAAGCTGTTTCTTAATTTATTAACTCCTTTTTAAAAATACATAATATCGACTATTGTTTAATTGAAGAATCATTAAATTCTCACTTTCCTAGGAACAATTAGAAAATTATCTGAAGCGAATTTTTATTGAAAAAAATATATCAAAGAATAAAAGGAAAATCACAAATAATTCTCTTCCAGTTATCATTATTTTCCTCCACAATTTTTAATGCGGGATATACCCACACATAATAAATACACAAATAATTCACAATAATCACAAATTGTGCGACTAAACAAATACAAAATCACACAAACTTACTCAGCCACTTCATAAAGTGAAACAAATTGATGAATGACCTCTAATAAAGGGAGAGAGATTTAAGAATTTAAGTTGACAAACTGTAAAAAAAAAATCCAACTATTCAGATTTTAGCATCTAAAGAGTTCTTCTTTCTACACTTTTATATTCAAGTACTAATCAATGTTTTTATCTGTAATGTATGAAAATGTGTGTAGGATTGAAGTGATTTATACTTTCACCATTAACTAGCTGCAAGCAATTTAAATCACATTCATACAACATTCCACTGTGTTACATTAGACATAAACTTATGGCATAATTTCAAAAACATAAAGCAAAACAAAAAATTAGATAATTTTCTTTCATCCTAGTACTCGTATTTTAAAGTAGCTACAAATATGAATGGTTGAGGTTGGTTGGCTGGCGCTTTCCCATAAATATCGTGGGTATAGAAAATGACAACAACAATCACAGAAATATACAAACAAATGATAATAAATTGTATGCTCCATTAGCAAAAGATGGGAGCAAGAAGAATACAGTAGTAGCAGTAGCAGCAGCTATAGTCACAAAAATCACAATGATAAATATTGTTTGTAAATTTTTTCGAAAGGAATGAAATCAGTAAAACTAGAGGACGCATATAAAATATTAGAACTTTTTATCAAAATGTATTTTTTTTTTCGTTCAGGTCTTAAACTGTTAAGCTCGTATATACAAGATTTAGCATTGCTTCAAAATTTCGGATAATGATCTTGTTCAAAACTGGTCATGTCCATATGTCTGTGAGAAATGAGACCATGTCCCGAATATACACCGAAGGAAACGATTTTTTATCCAGAGCAATTTGCACTAATTATTACAATAAAAAAAAATCCACTTATTAATTTTTAATTTCTGCTTAATCAATATTTATTGTGTAAAAAATACGATTACTATTGTGTGCGTGTGTGTTTTTTTATAGTCGACACCACCATAGGTGGTTGGGGTCTTATGCGTTTGTGCTGATTTTTGTAACGCATAGAAAAAGTTATCCAACACCCACCTTAAGGTATATTCATCGACTCAAAATCACTTTCTAAATCGATCTAACAATGTCTGTCCGTCCGTCCATGTTCATGTAAACCTTGTGCACAAAGTACGGGTCGCAATTTTAAATACAATTCAATGAAATTTGCACGTGGGACTTTTATGATACAATGACGAAGTGTATTGAAATTGGTTGCGATCGGTCCATTGTTTCACCTAGCTCCCATACAAATAACTTTACCAAATTTTATGAGAATCGGTCCATAATTTACTATAGCTCCCATATAAACCCACTTCCAGGAATCTCTTCAAAGTTCATAAAATCATTTAGATATTAGTATCAACTCATTACTCTGTATTTGTATATTTTATTCTACATTTAGTAAAATTGGCTACAGGTGTAATACAAGTCCCCTTTCCGAATTTTTATGCTCTTACACAATGGTGTAGAGTATCATATAGTCAGTCTTGACCGACTATATCTTTCTTTCTCGTATTTTTATTATCTAGAACTGCGTCATTGTTCTTGGAAAAACTGTTTTGAATTATGTTAAACATTATATTGGAAATTTGGATATGGTCCATTATGAATCCGTCAAATCAAACTTTAAAAAAAAGTATCCGGCATATCCAAATGTTTCGAAGATGGTGGTGCCAAAAAAGCTAGCCAATTTATACACACAGGTATATTGAAAAATCTTAAATGAAAAACACGTTATAAATATACGTATGGCAGTGATTTTGGTTGGTCAGACAAAATTTTCTTTACAACACCACCAGAGGGTAAAGATTGGTCAACAAGTTTAGCTATATATCACTGGCACGTCTACCACGAGATACACAACAGCGTATGCATGATGCTATAATGCATGTAGGAGATTTTGCCTATAATATGGATACCGATAATGCTAAAGTGGGTGATGAGTTTATACGTCAAATGTGCTTTTGTCTCCAATGATAGCATGTGGTATGATAGCTTTAATATGGGCCCCATACATTTTGTATCCTTCTCCACGGAAGTCTATTATTTACTCAATTACGGTTACAAACTCTTAACCAAACAATATGACTGGTTAGAGAATTATTTGAAATAAACCGTTAAATCGTGCTGTTCATCCTTGGATTATTACCTATGGACATCATCCTATTTATTGTAGTAATGACAAAGAATATTATTGTAATGCAAAAACTGGAAACGTATATAACACAAGGTTTACCTATTGTCACAATGTTTGGCTTAGAAGATTTATTTTATAAATATGGTGTCGATGTGGAAATTTTTGTTCATGAGCATAATCTATACACGTCTCGGGCCTATATATGATGTTAAAGTATGCAATGGTTCATTGGAAGCTCCTTACACAAATGCCAAGACTCCGATACAAATTATAATGGACTCGGCTGGTTGTAATGTAAAACGTTAAACGTTTTCGAAGGTATTGACAGAATTGAATGCTTTTCATAGTAATGATTATGGTTTCACTCGTTTGAAAGATTTATAGTTCAAACAAGTTTCCGATGATAAAGATGGAGAGTTTGTTGATAAATTTTGGATTATAAAAGATAAACATATTTGCTTATAATAAAACGTGAGCGATTAATGCAAATCTCAAATCAAGAAAGTGCCGATATTATGTATAAATTGTGGATTTTTAAAATGTAAACAAGGTTCTTGCTTATTTATTCCATCAATTGATTTAAAAATTTTCAGATTTTATAAAAATATTTTAAAATTTAACTAGCACATTGTTAGGAGATTTTATCAATAAATACTTAAATAATTTTTAAGAACATGAAAAAGAAACTATTTTTAGAAATGTTCTTGTTATTTGTGTTTTAATATAATAAAAATTGTTATTAATATAATAAAAATGTTAATAATATAATAAAAGATTTTTACCCCAGTTTAACTTACTTCTTTCCTTAAAAGAAAATTTCTAAAACTGACAATTTTTGCACTTTCAATTTTCTCTCAAAGAAAATATTCCCATAATTTTCTAAAATGTATTCCCTTTCATACATGTCACCAAAGAGGGTAGTCTAAACACCACCTACTTTTTAACTACTTAAGTTCTTAATCTAAAGGTTTTGGAAATGTCTTGTAGTAAATGTTAAAGGTTTGTTATTACATGCCCATTTATACTAATTGCTTTTAAAAATTAAAACTCTTATGCACTTAAATGCACACTCACTTACTCTCCCTCTCTATCCCCTAAGTCATTTGGCACAAAAATGTTTTCAAAAGAAAAAATGATAAATTGTTTATCGTTCTGGGAAATTGCTAATGTTTCTATTTAACTCATATTGTAACAGAAGTATTTAATAAAGTGTTTGTGTTCATTTTTTTTTTCTCATTTATTTTTAAATATGGTTTAATATGAAGACACTATCGCCAAAAATACCGAACCTATTATGTGGGTTGACCTTAACATATTACCTCACTGTTGAGGAGGTAAATTGTATTAATATTTGCCACCATTTCCAAAATAATTTTGGTGTCATATTGGTTTTAAATACACTTGTTTCACATTTTTGGTTGCTGTTTTGTAATATTAATTTGGTTGAACATGATTTAATTGTCACAACTTCATTAATTTTATTATGTATTTTTCAGATTGTGTGGCATTTCGTTGTAATTTGAATAATTATTTTATTTTATTTTTTTAATAATTTTTAAAACAAGGATTAATAGTTTACTTTGGTTTAGATGAGTTCAAATATTCATTACAAGAAAATCATTAATAGTTTTTATTTTAAGCAATGTAAGAAGAAACTGTTCTCAAATAGGAGTCAAGAAGACCATTTACTTAAACACAAAATTTAAATCACTTTTATTTGAGATCCAATAATTGAAATTTACTTCATAAAATGTCTTGAAATTTAGTAAAGATTTCATCGAATTGATCATTTAATATAGGGGTCGAAAGTAAACAAAATTATAATTATATCCTTATGAGTGATTAAGTCAATAATGTTCTATTAAATCAACCTGTACTTAGTTCGAAATGAAATACAGGGCAGCCAGACCCACAATATATTAATCACCAGGGCAACCACAAATATGCTCTAAAAAAGTGTTTTATACGCATTAAATATGCTGTTAAAAATATGCCCTAAAGAACGCGAAAATATGCTCTTAAAAAACAAAAAATGTTTCCATTTTTAAACAAGAATTAATTTTTCTCACTAAAAAGCAGTGTTTTATTAATACCCAGCAAAAATAAATAGAAGTAATTTTTAAGGAAGTACTTTTTCATTACTTCCAAAGTTCGTTTTCTTGTTCTTAAGAAGTTATATAAACATCATACATGGATGTTATTAAAATGCGATTAACATACATTTTTTCTGATATAAAACGTTGAGAATTTACAAATAATAATAATAATTAATAATAAATGTTTTAATCAAATGAAAAATACTGTTATGCCTACTTTTTTTTCTTAATATATGGTTTATATAAAAATTAAAAATAATTTCCTTTAATTAATAAAAGAAAAGAACATCAAATAAATCCATTTTACATGACATTGTGAACATGACTTCCTATTCAGTGAATAGGTATTAAAAAAGAGAACATCTTTCAATGACAAGCCTATGTTAAATTCATTTGAAATGATCCAAATTTTTAATTATTTCTGGATCAGAAGTTCAGGATCTTATTGACTTTTTTGGATGTAATTTTTTTTTATGGGTATTTATATGTTATAAAATAAGGAAAAGTAAAATGTATCTATCAACTGTTTTGAAAAGCCTTATTTTTAATTCCCGATTTGTTTATTTTGTCATATGAAGATTTTGTTGACCTGCCATTTTGCATACCCATCTAATTCTAAACATTAGTGGGTAGTTCAGAAATTATTAATAAGATTCTATATGTAAGTTTACATAATATGTAAAATAACATATGTTCATTAAAAAGTCAATAGTTTTTACAGTATTAACTGATGCTGTGTGGTTAAATTTTTAAATCCTCATAATTTGTAGCACTGAGACAATTTTTAGTTGTGATTTTTAATGAACTTGTGGTAAACAATAAAATTTATTCTGATTTCTGAATATTTTTGGTTCTATTTTTTATTTGACAATTAAATTTAAAAAACATCCCATAAGTATAAAATATAGATTCAAAATGTCAAAATATGCTCTAAAAGCTTTATTTATGTTCTAAAAATAAAAAAAATATATCTTTAAATATGTTCTAAAAATCGCTATATGCAAAAATATGCAAAAAATATGCACTTATAAATCGATGCCAAAATGCTTTATTTGCTCTGAGACAAATAAATATTTTATCGATGGCTTCATTCAATGTACAGGAAAAAGCATGCAATTGCATCTTTGCAGTTTCTCTGTTAATCACAATTTTTGTATTTTATATATCTTTTTAATACGATTATATGATTTCAAATTAATGATGCCAAATTAAACATCTTCTTAAATTTAAAATAATAACTTTTAAATTCGAAATGTTTTTCAACTTTTAAAATAAAAAACAATTGATCTATATATAATCAAAGATCTTGATTATATCAATTAGTTTTTGTTTTTTTAATATATTTCAATCAAATTTTTTCATAAATTTGTGCTAAAGCTAATCTAAATTAGTTTTAATTGTATGTGACATTTTTATTCATTTTCATTTCTAAATACATATGTAGATATATTTTTTTAGAAAATAACACAAATATGATATGTGCTTGTGGGCACGCATAAATTTTTAGATCTGTTTTTGTTTTTATTTTATTATTAATTACATAACAGCTAACCGCACACTGCTGAGTGTTGCAACATATGCATCTGTTTAATTATTTTAAATCCCTTTACACGTACAGTATAAACTTGAAGTATGTACATAAAATGATAAGGTAGAAAAAATTTTTACTTTTCTAAAGGTGGACATGAAGGGGGTGGTACATTTAATCGAAATTTATTACAACCTATGTCGTTTATAACTTTAGCAGTCACATCCCTTTAGGGCGTGGTATCTAATCAAGTATAGCATGTGCTACATTCCACATTATATTTTATAAAAAAAAAAAATTAAAAGAAAATTTTATAAATATGGGCTAATTATAATATTAGAAAATGGGCGCAAAATGAGCGTGGTTTCTAATAAAATAAAATTGTACACAACATTTTATGAGAATATCTTAAGTATAATAATTACGAAAAAAATTTAAAAAGTAACTGTTTTAAAAAAATGGACATAAAAAGGTCGGCAGGTCGCGGTGTTCGAAAAATATCTTCTATATTGTATGATTCTTAAAATAAGTGCAGCTACTTGTGACCAAAATTTAACTTCAATCGGTTCAGTAATTTGATAGTACATATGCGCCAGAATACTTAACACAAGAACTAGCAAATGTGAATGAATGCCAGCTATATAACTTGAGGAATGGAAATGATTTCCGAATACATAGAGTAGCAACTAACAAAATGAAGAGATGGATTGCAATTATTTAACCAACTCCCAAATTATATTAAAAATAAAACAAATATTAATGCTTTTAAAAGAAATTATGTAATACATATAAAAAATAATATTTATCAGAGCATTTAAAAAATATAAAATTGGATAAGAAATTTAATATATTTTAGTCGTAAGAAAGTATTTAAATACTACTAAATAAATAAATAAAAAAAAGGAAAGTACTCGTATCTATGACACTAATATAGCCCAATCTTAGTGTAAACATGCAGGTGCAATGGTGGGCTGACTTACAATAAATACATGGTATAATATGCAGTGTTGCCAGTTTAGCCTTTTCAAGGCTAAATCTATCCTTATCTTCTTTATTTTTCGTTTAGCCTTAAAATTTTTCTTTTTAGCTTCTAGCCTTTTCTTTCTTAAAATTGCCTTAAAAAGCTTAAAATTTTAGTATTTTAACAAAGAAGAAAATATTATTTGCTATTACTAATTTCATTTTTAAAGAATCATCCATTTAAGCATTTTTGTATTTTATTTGCACAAAAAAAGAAGTTATTTATATTTAACAACAAATTTCGCCTGCTACGCTTCATTTTCTAAGCTAAAAGAAAAAACTGCTATTTTTAGGACTTACATCATTAACAGTAGAAACTTTTTATTTAAAAAAAATCCTTTAAAAGCGAAAAATCACCAAAAGATTTGAAAATGCTTAATCAAAAAGGAATTATAGTTAAAAAAATCACCTCAAAACATGAAATATATTTGGGTAATTTTACCGAGAGCCGTTCTATGTTTTATTTATAAACAGGGAAACCACAAACAAGCTCTAAAAAACGGTTTTTATGCGCATTAAATACGCAGTAAAAAAAACGAAAAATATGCACTAAAAATGCGAAAATATGCAATTAAAAAACAAAAAATTTTAGTAATTTTTTTACAAAAATTTTGTTTTTCATGAAAACAAAATGTTTTATTAATATTTGAATGTAATAAAATATTAATAAAACTGAAATTTATCAACTGTGTCGATATTTGATTCCGCATTTGTGTATTATATTACATAAAAACGTTATTGATCTTCCATTTGCATACTCATCTAGTACTATATATTGTTATTAATTCAGAAATTATTATGGCAAGTTTAAAAACTAATAGGTCCTCTATATTACCCTAGCAAAAACATTGCTAGCAGGTATAATTGGAAACAAAAATAAACTACTTATTTTTTGCCTGAATAATTAGTTGTTTTTGTTTGAGTTGTCCACAAATTCATCTAGTTATTTTTAGACTCTACGGGTACTGAAAAACATGTACCTAAACGAAAATGAAAATAAATCCAAAAATTTTGCCGTCAGTGAGATTTGAACTTGGACACAAATTAATCATTCGTTTTTAATGACTAACGTCTTACTCAGTACACCATATCTTTTTAGTCATTTTGTTAAAAACTAACTAACAACATCAGAATGGGGTTGAACCAACAACCTTGTAATATTACTGTGCTATTATACTATTGAGTTCTTATTTATGTAATATAGAATAGGCTAATAATAATGACGGCTCATTACCAAGAAATTACTTTAATAAATAGTTGCCATTACTGAGAACCAAAACGTTTTTACTGCGCATATTCTGAACTTTATGACTAATGACAAAACTATAATTTTATATACAAATATAATTGAATTATATACAATTTTTAATTAACAAAAATATCAAAAATATTATTTTTGTTATAATTTTGTAATTGCCACAAAGTTCAGAATGCGGGCATTGAATACTAAATACTTTTGGATTTTTAATTTCTTTTATAAAAAAAAAAAATTCTCCTCAAAATGTCAAAATGGGATTAAGTATGCCCTAAAAGTAACAAAAGTAAATATATGCTATAAATATTCATTAAAAATTGCTAAATGCAAAAATATGCCGCTAACGGTAAAATATATAAAAACATGCAAAATGCTTTATTTATTCTGAAACGGATAAATATTTTATCGATGGCATAATTCAACGTCCAGGAAAAAACATGCAATTTCATATTTATGGTTTCCCTGTTTATAAATTTATTACAATATCTTTAAAAACTATCAAAAACTAATCAGAAAGAGAAAAAATTAGTTTTTAAATTTATTTATTTTTTGGGGCATTTGTGTTTTTTGACTCTTTCTTCTTTTCTTTTTCTCACCTCCTGGCAACACTGATAATATGTTATATAAAGGTCCCTCCGTACTATATAGGCAAAAAAAAAACTTAATATGGATTATTTAATCAAATATAATATTTTAAATAACATTGATAAAAAAAAAAATTAAAATTTCATATATATGTGCTAACTGTAATATTATAAAATGGGTGCAGAAGAAGCGTGGTTTCTAATAAAATTAGGCTATAACATAAAGGGTTGTCCGCATTATGTTACACAATATTTTAATAGAATCGCTTAAGTTTTAAAAAAATGGCCATAAAAATGTGGGCGTGTCGTGGTGTTCAAAAAATATCTACTACATTGTATGATTCTTTCATTAACTGTAGCTACTTGTGACCAAAATTTAATTTCAATCGGTTCAGTAATTTGTTAGTTACTATAACACTAATATAACAGCCCAATCTTAGTGTAAACATGCAGGTGTAATAGGAGAGTGACTTCCAATATAAATCATCAAAAAAATGCATTTGCTTTATTAATGAATTTATTTAAAATTAGTTGTAAACACTATATAAAGAGGACTGAAATAATTTATCAAAGCTTCTAAATAGATTAAATATCACTTCAAGTTATAAAGATTAATATAGTGGTTTACCGGATTAACGAATGGTATATTGTCAGGCCAATTCGTAAATTCGTTAAATCGATATCAAACACTATATATATATATATATATATATATATTTATTTATATATAAATATAAATAAATAAATAAATTTATATATATATATATATATTTATATATATATATATATATATATATATTTATATATAAATATAAATATATATGTATATATATATATATATATATTTATTTATTTATTTATATTTATATATAAATAAATATATATATATATATTTATATATATATATATATATATCATATATATTATATATATATATATATATATATATATATATATATATATATATATCATATATATTTAGTTTGGTTAACATTTATGTTCAATTTTTACGACAAAATTATGTTGAATACCTACTTTACCTACTATTCAAAATACACACACATTCTTTCAGCAGAAGTTCTAAACTCTAAATAGGTGAAAAAAAATGATAACAACTGAATGAAAATTTGAAATATTTAGTGCAGACATTTGCAAAAACAAAACGCATAATCTTATAAACATATACCCTGCAGTTCTGATTTCAGAATATCAGAATCAAGGAAAGAATCATATATTAGTTTCCTAAAGCAGATCTTTTACGCGAGGAATCCCATACAAAAATCATGTAATCTTTCATAACAAGTGGAAGCCCTAAACAACCGAACTCTGCCTTATAAACCTGCTTCCAGTAAAGCATAATATTTTGCTGGGGCTAAAATCTGGCTACTTTTTCTGACTTCAGCTTATATATTTTTATGTGTCCTTAATAATGTTAGAGAAAGTCAAATGACTACTTTACTGATCCTAAATATATTGACTTTTAGTAATTATAAAAATTGTATATCATTCATTAAAAACAACATTGATTATGTTTGATAATAATTCCCTGACATGTTTTCTCTCGGTGTTTAAGTGTTAGTGAAAAATAAAAGTTTAACACGGAGACATCACAGGAAATGTGTATTAAGCGTTTTATGCTGCTGCTGATGTTGTATTTTTTTTTTTTAATTTTATCTTATTTTTTTGTTGTTGTTTTGGTTTTTTCATGTGGTTTTTAAACATTTTTACATAGTTTATGCTCCAATTAAAAAAGACACTGCAAGCTAGCTAGCAATATCATCATCATCGGTAAAAATAATTTTTCGAACGTTTTTAAGCACAATGAATATCTATCTAGCACGAGCTTATTTTTTCTATATACATTTTTTATTTCAAGATTCTTTTTTTTTAATTTTAATGTCAAACTTTAAATTGAAATACGCATGAAATACCTTTTTTTTTGTAATTGTTGCTGCTTTTGCCTCTGGAATTTTTCTTAACAAATTGTTTATTATTAAGAATTTCCTTTCGATGTTGATGAGAACATGTCAATGTCTTTTATGTCTTTATAAGTTGTTGGGTTGGTAGGGGTAGTGATGAGGGTTTATAGGAAGTAATTGTGGGAAAGTTTTTTTTTTTATAAGTAAATTTAGAAAATTTCGTGGCGGCAGCGAAAAATTATAATTACTTAAGTTGACTAAAATCAAATTAATTTTAAAAAGATTTCTGATATCTGTACCATGTGTGAAATGTATAAAAAAATATTAAAATCTAGTGGAAAACTTAATACACATTAGTCAAACATTTGACTAAATGTTGCTGAAATGATATGTTTATATGTAAGTTTATTTGAGTCCTATAGATAAGAAATTTAAATTGCAGAAGTGAGCCTAAAGCTATGTTCACATTTGGCAAATATTTGATCAAAATTTTTTTTATAAAAAAATGTAAATTATGATTAATGGTAAGTAAAAAATCGTTTACCTTAAAAAAAAAAAAAAGAAATTAGGAGTTATTTTATATAGTGGTTACGTTATTTTGGTCAAATATTTGACCAGTCTGAGCCCTGAGAAAAAAAACACGTAAAATTATCTGAGTAACTTTTTATTGCTTGTCCAGATGGCAGAAAACTAAAGACCGTACTCTTAAATGTTGACGGCCGCTTACATAAGCTTTTTTTTATTGATGTGGAAACATCCAATAGCAAAATTCTCGAAATTACTAATATTTTATATATTTATCATATATCTAAGATATCGCGAACCCTTACAAACACCATTTCAATAGACAAACACAAACGGAAAAAAATTTTAAACTTTTTTCAAAAGTTCCAATCTTCAAAAAACACAAATTTGTTTTTTTTTTCAAATAAGTTGCAATTTTCTGGAAAAATAAAATAAAAAATCGTTAAGTATCAAAAACATTTTTTCAAAAAATACTAATTCTTAAGAAAAAAAAACAAGTAAGAAAGACATAATCAGTCAAGCTCTACCATATGAAGGAAGGCCTTCACCATTGTATATATGCGCCAAAATTCTAGGAGGGATCCTATATGGGACCTATGGTCAATTGTAGACCGGTACATATATTAAGTGTAAGTGTAGTGTTTATATCTATGAAACTTACATATGCACTATGTTATGTTATTTATATTCTTTAGGGTGGTTCCCGGATGTGGGTCTTGTATGGGGGCTGTGGTCAATTGTAAACTAATTTCTATAGAATTCTGCACAAATAAAACATTTTTAATCCTAAAATATTTTATAAAAAATTTGCGTGTATGAACATAAAATATGGCATTCAGTCTCAAAAGGATCGCTTTAAAATTAATTGTAGCATCTATATAGGGTCCTCCTCCCGAAAATCAGTTAAATGTACTTAAATCCCACATAAATTTTCGTATGTTAATAAAATTCAGCTATAATAAGATTAACCATAGCACTCATATAATGCTCCCTCTCTCTCTCAAGTATATATTACTTTATCATATAAGTCGGTTTGTAATTACAAATATTTAGGTTGTTTTTTACATTGTTAGAACTTTCTCACAAAAATCTCTCAATTCATTTCACTTTTTGGTTAATTATTAGAAAATCTTTATATTTTCTATTGATTTAAATTATCTTCTTCATTTTTTAGTTAAAATTGGAATGAGAAGTTATAGGAACCTTTAGTTTTTAAATGTGTGAAGAATTTTTAGTACACTCTATTTTTATTGTTTTTTTGCTGTTGGCAAGTTTAACAAAGTAAATAGCATTTTTAAAACTATTAAAAATAAAATTTTGATTTAACAAAAACAAAATAATAATAATAAAAAAAATAAAAAAAAAATAACCAAAATGGAAAAAGTCATCATCTCCACATTGAAAAATAAAATAATAAATTTTGTTTAAAAATAACCAAAACGGCAACACCGTACCTATATAAAATTCTTATGTGCCAAATTTAATTAAAATATTGCTATATTTAAGGAAATGAAATGAAATAATGGACCGACCATAACCAATTTCAACAGGCTCCGTCCATAAAAGACCTTTTTCATTGAATTATTTTTAAAATTGCGACCTGCACAGATGGACCGACTATCGGATATTGTTAAATCGACTCGATATTAAAATGGGTCTTAGATCAATATTTTTCGTTGTTGCAAATATCAGCACAAATGCATAATACCCTCCCCAGCTATGGTGGTGTAGGGTGTAAATATCTGTTTCAAGTAGTTTCAATTAAAGGGAAAAAAACGTTTGATATTTCAGGAAAAACTTATGTTTTAAGAAATTTAAGGTGGAAATATTTTATAAACAAAAATATTACAAGTTTTCAAAAAAAGTACCATTTTATAATGAAATTAATTAAAATTTACTGATTTCCAAAAAATAAGTATTTTCTTAAAAATATTAATTTTCCAAAAGAAGTACCTCACATTTTAATTTATTTCTTGTTTTCGATATAAAATATGGCAACTACTTATTAAGGTAGTTTCTTTATAATGACGCGTCATTATTATTTGCTTACTTTATATTACATAAATAAGTACTCAACAGTATAATAGCACGTGGATCAGTTGGCTAGAGCGCTGGATTAACAACCAGAAGGTTGTTGGTTCAACCCCATTCTGATGCTGTTCTAGCTTACCAGGAAAGCAAAGTTTTTGCTGCGCTGTTATTTAATTTTATTCATCCTGTTAAAATTAATTCGTGAATAAAAAGCATCTAAATGGGACGTAGGCAAACGGAAGCCATCCCAAATAAAATAAAACTTGTACAGAAATGGGTGAAATTCTAGAAAGAAGTAGATTTACCATTTATAGTATTATAAAACGTTTCAAAAATGATAAGAGTCTAAAAAGCCGCCCTCATACTGGATGATCTCGAAAGCTTTCCGCAAAAGAGGAAGGAAAAATTGTAAAAAAAAAGTCAAACAAAACTCAAAAATCACTTCAATCCAGGTAGCAGCAGAAGTTAAAGAAGAGATGGCCAAAGAAGTTCATCCCAAAACTGTTCGCAGAACACTACAACCTACTGGTTATATCAAGGAAATAGAATTGAATTTGCAAGAACGTATGTGATTCATCCTTTGGATTTCTGGAGTAGTGTGCTATTCACAGATGAAAGAAAATTTAATATTTTCCAATTTGATGGGCGAATACGAGTATGGAGAAAGTCCAACTGTGAACTAGATGCAAATAACGCAGTTAAAACTGTGAAACATGGTGGTGCAGGTGTTATAGTGTAGGGGTATATGTCTGCAGTGGATGTTGGTAGCTTGGTGTTCATTGATGGAACGATGGACAAGACAACGTTGAAAAGCTGGGCCTTGATGATAACTATTACTTTCAACAGGATAATGATCCTAAGCACACTGCTCTTGACGTGCGTATGTGGATCATATATCATATCCCACATATCCTACCAACCCCCTCACAATCGGGCGACATGAATCCGATCGAATATCTTTGGGATGAATACGGCAGAAGAGTGGCAAAACGAAGCATTTCGAACAAGACTCAAATTAAAAAATCCTTCGACAGGAATGGGAAAATATTGGCAGGGGAACAAAGAAAAACTTAGCTGTCTCAATGCCAAAGAAGTTTAAAAGAGAAAAGATTTATCCACAAGATATTAATCCTAAATTTAACTGGCTGTGTGAATAATTTTGTCACCACGAAAATTAATTAAATTTTTAATTTTTCTTTATTACTTTATAACGGATATAATAATATAATTTTTTTTTATTACTTTGGATTTACCTGTAAATATACCAACAAATGATATATGACTTTCAAATCATTCATTTAGAAAATATAGCTTTGGGAATGTAAATCAATTATGTGTATAAATAATTTTGTCAATCACTGTATGTAAAATATGGTTTTGATGCTTTGTAAATAATATTGTATTTTTCCCGAATACCCGGGAATTCCCGGCAATGCCTTAAATAAAATCCCGTCTCCCTAGACGTAACACCAGTTCATAGTTTTCCGCTAATATCTCTTAAACAAAAGCATGTACGCCATCGAAATTTTATGCAAATAGTTCAAGGACCGTTGAAAACTTAGTAACTAAAAATGCACACCCATATAAGGTGAAATTTTAAATTGGAGTGAACAAAAAGTTGCAGATGCAGGTTGTAATAGATTCAGCCAAGCTGAAAATAATATTCATACTTGTTTTTTTCTGTGCAGTTGCAAGGATATTATTAAGAAGTCTGACATAATTTTGATTTTACCATTTCTTTAACTCGTGATTTTTTTAAAGAACTTGTTATTTTTAATTTAGTTTCTTTCTAAAATGAATCTTAATTGAAATATTTGATATAAAAATCATTACAACAAGTAGGAAAATTTTTTTTTCATAAATTCTATTTTCTTATGTTAAATGTATTTTCTTTCTACTTAAAATTTTATTTACTATTTAAACATGAAGTTTTTTTGGGTTTTATGGTTAAATAAAGGTGTTTTGAAAACCATAAAATAAGTACATAAATTTAAATTTATGATGGTATTTATGTTAAATACCGCCATGCAACATGTTTTTTTTCGTGTAAATTACTACAACTTGCAATATGTGGTAGAATTATTTTTTTTTTTTAAGAAACCCGACATAAGAAAGAAAACAAAAAACGCGTGCTGGCTATATGAAATGTTTTTACATACCACACCAATATTTTATGATATACAAAAAGACTATCAACTACTAAAAGAGTAAATAACAGAAATTAAACAAAAATAAATTTTTAAACTACAGGACTTGCTTGCTGCTATGTTTAAATTAAAGTTATTGTTAGTTTTTCATTTTTTTTTTTTTGCTGTTTTACCTCCAAAAAACACATTAAAATTCTGCTGTTCGGTTAGCTTCAGTAACAAGAATAACACATCTGTTGAACAGATTTCATTGGAAACGTTTTATAAAAAAAAAAAAAAAAAAATGATGAAAATGCATTGAAACCAACACCATTTACGCGCTGCTCATCATTTCAACATTTTTAAAATAACAAATGTTAATTATTTTCATAATACACACCATGCTCCTCGTACACAGAGAAAACAGATACATTGTGGCAACCGAATTTTTTGCCAAACGAATTTTTTCGGTTCTGTGTACTATCCATAATTCTATCCCAATAACTATATAAATAGGGTACTCAGAACTGATTTCGAAAATAATACCATGGAAACGATTGAAAATATTTGTCACTCTGTTGTGAATTATAATAATATATTTATACCCTACACCACCATAGGTGATTGGTGGTGATGTTTGTAACGCATAGAAAAATACCCACTTTAAAGTATACTAATCGACTCAGAATCACTTTTAAAATCGATCTAATGATGTCCGTCTATCCGTCCGTACGTCTGGCTGGCTGTCCATTTATTTTAAAGATAATTCAATAAAATTTGGTGCGTGGGACTTTTATGATACAAGGACGAAACCTATTGAAATTGGTTGTGATCGGTCCATTATTTCACCTAGCCCCATGCAAATGTCCCCCGGAATAGAGTTTAAACACTCAAAAATGCCTTAAAAATAAGAATATTTTAATGAAATATGGTGCAAAAAAATTCGGTACAAGTATCAATCGATCCATAATTGACCATAGCTCCCATATAAATCCCTCTTCCGGAGATCACTTTAACGTGCATAAATCCCATACTAATATTAGTATCAAGTTAATTTTCGACACAAATAAATTTTGTGTAAGTAGAAATAACATTGCCAAATTTTATGAGAACCGGTGCATAATTTATCATAGCTTCCATATAAACCCATTTCCAGAAATCGCCCTAAAGTGCAAAAAATCATGTAGATGTTAGTATCAATGCATTATTCTGTATTTTTATATTTTATTTTACATTTAATAAATTGGCCACAGGTGTAATATAAGTTCTCTTCCCGAATTTCTAGGCTCGTACACAATATTGTAGGGCATCATATAGTTGGTCTTTACCGACTATATCTTTCTTTCTCGTTTTCAGTTAATTTTTTATCTTTAGTAAAAAAAAATACATTATGTATATTAAAGTGCATTAATTTGTATGGAGAGAAAAACTGTTGCAAATGTACTCTCCTAAAATTAAAGACTGATGTGTCTTAAACTAATCCCAAAAATATTTCGGTTTAATTATTTCGTTCACATTAGCTAGACCAGTTTTAAAATACCTCCAAAAATATGGTTTTCGATCAACAGTGTCCATAATTTTTAACTTTTCGTCAAAAAAAAAAAAATTACAACATATGAAAGACAAACGACGTTTACTCGTAGTTTTCATTCTCTCGAAATTAAAATTTTAATAAAATTTTCTATGATTTTATTTTAAATACTATTTTATTAAAGATGGAATATTTTGGACATTTTCAAACGTAATTTATATTTTAGGACATCATTGAAAAGGTTTCATTCAATACTATTGATATATGTATTCATTTAACCCTTTCCGGTCCATAATTGGTTAAGTAAATTTTTATGTCAAATAAATGGTTAGTTAAGATATCATAAAAACTATAAATTCGTGTAAAATAGTGACTAAATTATTATCGAATTCGATTGTCATCATGGTTTTAAAGGAACTTATTATATTTTTCATAAATTCATCTATATTTAAGTATAATAAATAATTTCATGCAACTTATTTGAAAAAATTGATAATTTAACCTTTAGGGAACTAAATTCATAAAATTGACCCTCTTGCCATTAAAAGGTTAATTGCGCGTAATCTTCAAAAGTATGAGGATAGACCATTCCAGCGGTACATGAAAACTCAGTATATGTTGAAAACTGTCCGAAGTATATAAAGTTATTTGTGTGAATAAAGAAAATATGACAAAAGACATTAGTAAATATTAATAATCCGAAACTGAAAAGCGACATAACAATTATTTAAATTAATGAAAGCCTTAGTATGCCTCTATTACGAACATTTTTATAATTGTATTGAAGGAAAAACATATTCTTAGAGCTGTTTTGAAAATGGTTTAGCTCTCGTAAATTTAAACATTTAGATGTAATATTTTGGAAATCATATAAAAACAGACCAATCTTTATCTCAATAAACTGTTTAAAAATCATGTGGCTAACTAAGTTTCTTACCACTTGAAGAAAGAAAATATGTTCATTTTAATAGGTTAACATATAGGGAAAGAATTTAGTATAGACCCATCGTCACAAATGTTTTTTATCTATATGAAAATTCATAGATTTAAATAAAATTATTGACATCTGTTCTTTGATAATAAATAGGGCAATCAAAAATATGCAAAATCATTTGGGCTTCAAAGAAACTAAATACCCAGCAAAAACTTTGCTTTCCTGGTAAGCTAGCAGGTATAATTGGAAACAAAAATAAACTACTTATTTTTGCCTGAATAACTAGTTATTTTCGTTCGAGTTGTCCACAAATTCATGTAATTATTTTTTGACTCTAGGGGTACTCAAAAATATGTACCTAAACGAAAACAAAAATAAAAAAAAAACAAAAAAATTTTGCCGTCAGTGAGACTCTAACTTGGACACAAACTAACCATCCGTTTTTAATGACTAACGTCTTACTCAGTACACCATCTCGCACATAGCTCCCTAAGCGACAAAAACTCTTTTTAGTTTAAAATATCTTTTTAGACATTTTGTTATAAACAACTAACAGCTTCAGAATGGGGTTGAACCAACAACCTTCTGGTTGTTAATCCGGCGCTCTAGCCAACTCATCCACGTGATTGCAATATTACTGTGCTATTATACTATTGAGTACTTATTATTGTAATACAGAGTAGACAAATAATAATGACGCCTCATTACCAAGAAACTACTTTAATAAGTAGTTGTCATTACCGAAAATCAAAAAGTTTTTGCTGGGTAGCTAGTTATTTAGTCGTTTCACGCAATTTTAAAAATTTTGTTTTTCGATTTGTTACAGCATATTTTCGCAAGTTTTGATCATAACAGCATATTTCGTCATATTTTCATAGAAAATTCTTACTTTAGAACATATTTTTGCAATTTTAATGGCATATTTTTGCATATTTTGTTCTTAAGAAGATAATTTTGCATAATTTTACACTTAAAAGAAAAATTTTACATATCTTACACTCAATAGAATTTTTTACATAATGTTTTAATGTTTTTCTAAACTGATTTCTTAAAAATGTTAATCGGGTATGTAATTGAAATCGATTTCGAAAAAGAAAGGAATTGAAATCGAAAAAAAGTGTGACCTATTTATTTTTTCGTTTTCTTTGTTGATAAAAATTACTGTAAACTTACTTATTATCAGACTTTATTATAAAATTTTAAGTGTGCAACGAAAACTATTTATTTGGCTTTTTGAGAAAACTGTATCTTATAAGGAAAAATAAGAAAGACATTGTTCCAAAAATTATTCTTAAAATCGAACGAAACTCGTCACAACTTTTCAAACCGTTCGATTTGAAACGATCGATTTCCATCACATACCTGAATGTTTTAAATTGCCTATACAAATCAAGTTAGTTTTAGCTTGATAAAATATAGCCAGAAAATTGAATATTTGAAGAATATATCTTTTTTTAATTTTAAGGGCATATTTTACGATTTTAAGAGCATTTTTTAGCATATTTGTGGTTGCCCTGATGATAGGTGATATTTAAAAACTAAACCTTAAAAATTGTTCTTCACTCAAAGATGGTTGCAGGAAAAGTTTTTGCAAACTAAATTATAAATATTTATACAAACTTATGTTTTTAATTTCTTTTTCATTTAAAATTTCACGTAAGAATAATTATTAATTTTAAAATGTCAACAAATTTATAAAAGAAATATTCAGTTGAGAATATTTTTGCCTATTTTGGGCTTAGAAACATATTTTGTTATATTTTCATAGAAAATCCTTATTTTAGAGAATATTTTTGCAATTTAAAAGACATATTTTTGCATATTTTGTTCTTAAGAACATAATATGATATTCTTGTACTATAACCGAATTTTATAATTCCAACTACCAACATACGAGTATTCTATTATGACTTTAATTTCTAATTTAAATTCAGTTGTTGTTTTAAGTTTTTTAATAAAAATAAATTCAAGCAAAGATATGAATTGGCTTGTTGAACTAAATTTTAATTCCATCATAATAACAAATTAAATATTACAACTATTAAATAATAAATATACTTAAAAATTTTCAATGTTTCCAAAGCAATATGAGGTAATCCAATTAAAATTTTATAATTGGAATTATTTTTTCTGTGTGTACACAAACAACAATAATGTACATTTTGTAGCAGGCAGCATTTACTACTTTATTGCATCTTCAATATTTAAAAAATGATTTAAAAAAAAAACTCACTCCCCTCATTTTAATTTTCTCATTTTCTTTTTTTTATGTTTTTTTTTTTTTTTTTTTTGCTCAATAAAAATTGTAAATTTCTTTATAAATAGAAAAAAAGTATCTGAAACTTTACCGTTCGTTTTCTTATTTAAACTCACGTATTCAAATCTAAATTTATAGCAGAAGTTGTTCCGAACATATTTTTTTTAGCGAGAAGAATTTTTAAGCGCTTCTAGACAAACAGACTGACATCCATCTGGGGAATTCTATGCAACTTTTAGTGCATGTGTGTGAGTATGTGTTAAAGCACGAGCGCATGTGCATGGTTGTCATGTTTTTTTCCTTGTTTTTTTTTTTTTTTTTTTGTTAATTTTTTTTAATTTGGGGAGATTTTTTTTTTTTCTGTAACAACTGTTGTGGGATTTTCTATCTTGAGGTGTTTAAATGTTTGATGTTTTCTATGAATTTTTTGTATCTTTTTGTAACTAAAAATAGTTTAACTTTTCTAATTTTATTTGTTTTTTAGGGGGACCTTTAAAAACGTAAATGAAAATAACACAAAATTATACTGACAACAATTTTGTTTAGTTGTCAGAATTGTTAACACAGCATGCTACAGGTTGTAATGTTAGATGTCAATTGTTTCAATCCCTTGGGAAAGTATTTTTTGATATTTTTGGTTTTTTTAGAAAGATTTTTTTTAGATTTATTTTTGGTTTGTTACATTAATTTCATTAATTATTTTTTATTGAGAATTATAAATGAAATATAATATTTGTTTTTCTTGCACAGACAGTTGTTTCGAAATGTTGAAAAAGTATTTCAGGGGAAAAAGTAAAAAAAAAAAAAAATTAAATGTCTTGTTACTAATGACAAGTAATGGGTGATTATAGGAAATTTTTGTCATTTTAATTTTTTCTAAATCAATCGTATTGTAATTTATTTATTAAAAAAAAACTTATGGTTAAAATATATAGAAATATGCTTAAACTAGCGTTTGTAAAAAACTACATTTCATTTAAAATAAACTGCATAAAGACATTTAAAGATTACTCTTTAAAAAGCTGCTTAAAACCAAGTTAATTGCTTCTTGCTACATTTAACTATCAATACTTTCATAATCAGCAATTTATTCAGAAAAGGTAATTTAACCAGTTTAAATATAACAATCTTTAGCACCTGTTCTTAATGAATATTTTAAATACATATTTGAAACATTTTACTGCAGATTTTTGTGAAGTATATTAAACATTATTTACCTTCCTTGGAGAAGTATTTCTTGAAACCAAGAGTTAAGAGCTTTTGATTTTCCAGTTGAACTTAAAGCGATTTTATAATCTCGTTACTTATGACGCATACTTTAATTTAATTTGAATTTTCAAAATTGCTTTTACGTATTGCCCATTTTTATTATTCTAAGACTTGTAATAATAGGTGATCCATTTCGAGGTTCCCTACTTTTTTAAAGAGAAAAACACAGAAATTCAAATTTAATGGGGAATGTTTATTATCATTTGAAAGAACATTCTTTGGCATATATTTTTTGAAGATTATGTCTATCAAATGTTGACCGTTGCTACGTCGCAGATGGTTCATCCGTTGAGTCCAATTTTCAATGACTCGTTCGAGCATTTCGACTGGTAACTGGCGAATGACACGCGTGATGTTTTCCTCCAAGGACTGCAACGAAGCGGGTTTGTCCGCATAAACTTTAGGCTTTACATATCCCCACAGGAAAAAGTCTAACGGTGTGATATCACACGATCTTGGTGGCCAATCGACCGGCCCAAAACGTGAAATTATGTGCTCACCAAAGTGTTCTCTCAATAAATCCATTGATTGATGCGATGTCGCTGAGATCACGAGCTTCAATTTCAGGCATCAAATACTCGGTTATCATGGCACGATAACGGTCGCCATTGACGGTTACGTTCGCACCGTCATCATTTTAAAAAAAATATGAACCGATGATTCCACCGGCTCACAAACCACACAAAACCGTTTTTTCTGGATGAAGTGGCAGTTCTTGAATCTCTTCAGGTTGCTCTTTGTCCCAAATGCGGCAATTTTGTTTGTTTACATACCCATTGAGCCAGAAATGGGCCTCATCGCAGAACAAAATTTGCCTCGAAAACGTCGGATCTTCTTGGAACTTTTCAAGAGCCCATAGACGCGAAGCGATGTCGCTTGGGAAGGTCGAGCGGGTTCAGTTGTTGCACAAGCTGTATTTTGTACGCTTTCAATTTAAGATCTCGACATAAAATGCGCCAAGTCGTTCCATACGTCAGTCCAAGTTACTGCGAACGGCGCCGAATCGACTCTCCATGGTCTTCGTGTACACTCTCAGCTACGGCCGCTATATTTTCTTCACAGCGTACTGGACGTGGTCTATTCGGTCGAATATTGTCCAATAATGAATGCTGGGTCTCAAAATGGATGATAGTGTTGCGAATAGTAGGCTCAGTAGACCGATTATGTTGACCATAAGTACAGCGATGGGCACGAAACACAATCCTCACAGAACGTGAATTTTCGTAATAAAGTTGAACGATTTGTAAACGTTGTTCAGGCGTAAGTCTTTCCATTATGAAATGACAAACAATACTAAACAAAAATAACATGACAGCATGACACGACTCACATGTGATCTGTCAAAAAAAGGCTTTTGAAAAAAGTATCTCTACTTGAATCATCCTTTATTTTTAAGTTATCTGATTTTTAAACTAGTTAAAGTTGTAGTGGGTCGCACTTCGATTGCAATGTCAAAAGGGAGTTGCGAAGCAAAATCTTGTGAGAACCGCTGGTATAAAAGATTCGGCACAGCCGCATATAACGCTCTAACTTGTTTCAATTAGTAATCTTTAATATAACTTTTGCACATGTTATTTAATTTCGCCGGCTTTCACAAAAGAAATTGGTTTTATAAATATTTCTAATTTTATTATGAACAAGACCTCTTATCTTCCTCTTCTAATGTAATACGATTTCGTTAACATGAACTTTTTATGGGAGAAAAAACATATTTCTCAAGCTCAACTCTAAAGTTCATCCCATAAATATTTTTTTCTTTTTTTTTTTTTAATTCAGTGAAATATAGTAGTAATTATTACATATTCTTTAAAGTCCCTTTAGTATTTTTTTTTTTTTTTTTTTTTTTTTTATAAATGATATACAATTTTATATTTTATTTATTTGTATACAAGTAATTATGTTTAAGAATTATAAACATGTAATCCATGTAAACATGTTACAACAATTAAAAACATTTTTTGTTTACATTTCGATATTAAGTCATAAACAAATCTAAAGAATACAATAACAACAAAACTGAAAAAACAACACTATCAATGGAAAAAAAAACAAGACAATTATGAATGAATAATGTATGACTGAGTCTGAACAAATATTTGAAACTACCAATTGCAATGATAGCTACAGGCTGCAGCTAGAATTCAAAATAAGAATTTCAAGTATTATATTTATTAGCAGATAATATAGTTAAATATTTTTTTAATAAAAAGTAGTTTCAAATTTTAAAAACAAAAATTTCATTGTAATTATCTTAGGATTTTTCAGATTATAATATTTTCCAAAATAATAATATTTTTGTAATATTTTCCAATAGAAATCTAGTATTTTATTGTCAAAACGTATTGAGATATGCGGTTAACTGTTTTAATTATGTTTAACCGTTTTTTTTTTCTTGGTTTCAGATGCTAATCGTTCCCATTCCAATTCGTTTCGTATGCAACACAAGTCTCTTTTACATAAATAAACAATTGAATGAATGAATTACTGAATAAACGAATTGTTATACAATTGAAATGATTAAACAAAAAAAAAAAAAAAAAAAAAAAAAAAAAAAAGATGAAAAAAAGATGTACAGTACATAAATAAGAAAATAAAATGACATTATTTTAATTGCTTTAATTCCCATATATAAAAATATACACATTAATCGCTTGTTAATGTCGTAGGAATTTAATAAAATAAGAAATTAAATCAAATGTTATGAGAAATAAATCGAACTAAATACGTTATAGATTTTTAATACACATTTATTAAAGAAGAAAAAATAAACTTAAATTTATTTATGAAACAGAAATAGACTTGTAGGAGACAGAAAATAAAATTATTTGTATTTGTTCGTTTTTCCTCACTTTGAATACCAAACATTTCGTAACAAAAAGTAAGTTGTGTGGCAAATTCTATCCTCCTAAGCCTTTGAATTATATGTGACTATTTTCGGGCACGATAACCGATGCTTTGGGTAGCCTGGGTATTGGATCGTTACAGTTGCATCTCACCCACTGATCAACTACTTACGAGCGGAATCATTCATGCACGGTTTGGGTTTTGTACAATAGAAAGACGGGTGAGCAGAAGTACGCCCCAGGTAGGCGTTATTTCAATGTTCCTTTGCATTATCTAGAAATGTCTGGTACGACTTAGCAATTACGGTCAGCAATACATACCCCAGTGCCCTATTGGAATTATTATTGCAAATAGCATTAGATAATTTATCGAGGTGGAATTCAACAATGGATTATAAGCCAATTCTGCTAAAAAAAATTGGTACTCTTCACTAAGAATTACAGTGTTCCTACTTTTATACTTCCGTATATGGGATTATCGGATAATGCGAAATATCTCGGTTTGATCGTGGACAGAAAGTTAAACTGGACACAGAATGAAATTAAAGAAGTAGTCTGTAACACTCTATACGTAAAGGAACGTAATCTCCAAACGTTGGAGTTTTAGCCCTGGGGTGGTGCGGTGGCTCTACACGACCGTGGTCAGAGCCGTAGTTCTATATATTATTGTTTTTTATGGAAAATTACCATCGAAGACTGGTTGAGAGACTTCAAAAATCGGCGGCGGTATGTATTACGGTAGCTTTGAAAATCACTCCCATTGTTCTGGAGGCATTCCTCCATCTTATTTCCATTGACTTAAAATAAGTGAACACTGCAATACTTCTACGTTCGAGTGATATAAACTTCTTCACCGACGCGTCTAAACTTGTTGGAGGAGGGGTCGGTTGATTTTCACCTATTGTTCCGACTACGCGATCATTACAGTGGTTTCTTGGCGAAAGTGATGGATATACATGAGTACGCTAGACTGCTATGTAGGTAGGGACATCCCTTACAGTGATATTAATATCTACTCGGATAACGAAGGCCTTTACTTTGACGTCCGGAATGGTTAGTGTCTTCCGGAAGTCTCTAAACGAGATCTGACTGCAGTACAATCTGCACTTAATTTGGGTACCGGGACATAGTGACATAAAGGGTTATATAGTTTAACAGACGAGCTCATCAGAGAAGGTATGTTTTATCACATAGATCCTTCCAGATAAAAAGAATGTACATAGGTATAAAATTTACACTATAAATGGCTGCGAGGGAATTAATTCTTCGAAAGGCAAACAATCGTATACTTGTTAAGATACCAGAATACAAGCCGATCTAGAATTTTTTCGTATATCTCGAAAGAAAAACTCTCTCTATTGGTGGCCTTTCTCTCGGTTCATTGTCTTATTAGTAGGTATGCCCTCAGGCTTGGGTTCATGCATAACGATAACTGTAGTAGCTGCTACGATAAGGAGGAGCCTGTCACTTACCTTCTTTGCTCATGTCCGGTTCTGCTGGAGAAAAGGAGACGTTTCCTAGGTGAATGTTAAGCGAATCTTGTACTTTATTAATACTTCTGAACGATTTGTATCGTCAATTTTGGGTTTTCTTGCAGTACCAAAAAGGGACCAATTGTTGGCCTACGTGAATTTAGACTTCGGTACAATGTCCTTTGAAAGTAGGATTTGGGATTTCTCGCAATATTTCTGTTCCCGGCAAACAGGAACAAAAAAATCTATTTCCTGGGAATTCCCGGAAATTTTTTAAAACTTTAGATATAAGAAAGAATCCATGATTTCTTACAAAAAAATTATTTCCCGAAATATGTCTTTTCCCGGGAAACGAGAACAAAAGCATCAATTTTCCGGGAATTGCTGGGATTCCCGAAATTTTTTTAAAGCTTTAGGGATAAGAAAATTAATTTTTATTAAATAAGACAAAACGAAACATTATAAATCGTACTAAATTAGCGAATAATGAAATTATATATATTAGTACTTTTCGTACTTTATGTTAAAAACTGTGTCTCAGATTTTTACGTTATTGTGTTTTTGATGTTAAAACTCTTTAAAAATTTAAATTGAATAAATTTCATTATAAATAGCTTGCCCTTTTTTCCATTTTATTTCTCTAATTTTCTTTACTATTTTTTTAATCCATTAATTCTTACTAAATTAAATATAAATCTGAAAAATACTAAAAATTTATTCCCAACAAAGTTTTTTGGATCAATCATAGAATATAATATGGAATTAGTTTATTTTTATAAATATTTTTAAGTTATAACATTTATAGATCCATTATTTTGATAAGATATGCTGTTTCAAAGGAAAATGTTGTTAGAATGAAAAATCTCCCAACCAAGAGTAATTATTTTATAATAGTGAGTATTTTCGAAGTTCAACTTATTTAATATTCATTTCCACAAATCTATCATAGATGTTACTTGCGTATAAAATAAAAAATTTTATTTCCATGTTTTATTTCAAATTTAAAATATTTGTTAATCAATTTATTAATTTTTTAATAAAAACATTAAGAATTTCTATTTATACAAAATTAAATGAATTTTTATATAATTTTGTGTCTAATTAATTAAAATAAATTAAAAAATAAAAAAGAAATTAATCAGATGTGAAACATATATTTTTTTACAAAAAGATAACCAAATTTTTTTATATTTGAATTTTCCTACCTTGAATAATATTTATATGTATTTTTTTTTTTTTTTTTTTGTGTTTAATACAAAAAATTTCAACAAGTTTTTAGGATTTTTATTTGAAAACAAAGTGTATAGTCATATAGAAAAATTTCAAATAAATATTTTGATATTTTTACTAAAAAAAATTAAAGAAATAAAATTATTCAGCCACAAGAGTTTTGAATAAACAAATCATATAATTGTTATACCCTACCTACACCACCATAGGTGGTTCAGGTATTATGCGTTTGTGCTGATGTTTGTAACGCATAGAAAAAGTTATCCAACACCCACCTTAAATCAGAATCAATCAGAATCACTTTTTAAATCGATCTAACATTGTCCGTCTGTCTGTCTGGCTGACTGTCTATCCATGTAAACCTTGTGCACAAAGTACGGGTCGCGGTTTTAAAGTTAATTAGGCACGTGAGACTTTTATGGCACAAGGACGAAGCCTATTGAAATTGGTTGTGATCGGTCCATTATTTCACCTAGCCCCCATATAAATGTCTCCCCCGGAATAGAGTTTAAACACTCAAAAATGCCTTAAAAATAATAATATTTTAATAAATATTTGTGCAAAAAAGTATCAATCTTTGTACCAAATTTTTTGAAGATTAGTCCACAATTGACCATAGCTACCATATAAACCCCTCTACCAAAAATCACTTTAACGTTCATATATCCCATACGAATGCTAGTATCAGGTTAATATACGACATAAATAAGTTTTATGTAAGTAGAAACAACATTGCCAAATTTTTCGAGAATCGGTCCATATAAAGCCACTTACAGGAATCGCTCTAAATCTAGATGTTAATATCAACGCTTTATTCTATATTTGTATATATTTTATTTTACATTTAGTAAAATTGGCCGTAGGTATAATATAAGTCCCCTTCCCGAATTTTTATGCCCATACACAATGGTGTAGGGTTGGTTTTGACCGACTATATCTTTCTTTGTCATTTCAATTATTTAAGTTAAAAAGAGTAACGTAGATAATGTTATTTCTGGTTTCTCCGATTGTTTTAAAAATTTGTACAGGAGAATTTAATGACTAGAGTCGAGCAAATAATGCAATCAAAAAAATATTACTTATTTTTCTTTTTCCAAACAAATTTATGTTAAGCAAAAATATTTAAAATTTTTCTATGAAAAAAATCAAATCAGATTTTATATCATTTCTAAAATAGAAAGTAAATTAAAGAATATATAAAATTTAAATAAAGAAGATATAAAATTTATTTTCAAATTAGCTAAAGAGTTATACAAATATATTCGAATACTTCTGTTGAAATATTTTCTAATCTGACTTGTTAACAAATGGAATCATATTTAAATATTTTTATTCCAAATGAAATTCAAGTAACTGAAAATTGTATTATAAAGAGTGTACTAAAATATCTGAAAATTTAAGATGACCAAAATAAAAATAAAGCTGATTTAAAATTTCATGTGAAACAACTTGTAAGTAAATTCGTTAAACCATTGATAAATAAATACATAGATATATGAGAGAAAAAAAACTAATTCAATAGTCAAAAACCTTATTCATGCAACATTAACGTTCTTCTTAAATAACGTTCTAGTTGTATTATATGCATTAAACTCTTGCAAGTACCATTTTTAATTTAACGTCTATCATTCATTGATATAAGATGTTAAAAATACCAAAATGTTTGCTATAGAAATTTAAAACCACGATAATATTTAATTTGCCGTTTTCTCGGGAATTCCCGAGAGTTTTTTGACGAGAAATCCCGGGATTTCCCGCCCAGGAATTCCCGGACCCCAAACACTAGTTCTAACCTAATCCTTGCATTAGACCTTATTATGAGTTAGAAAGTTTATTTTAAAACGACTTAAAGTGTTATGAAAAATTGACACATATGTACAGTGGTACATATTCCTCTAAACGCATTTCAAATTTTCGTTTTTCTTTGAGGTATATTCGTTTCTCTCAACCTAAAATAATGTTGTGTTGTTGCAATAACTCGCGATATAACGGTACTTTTTTTATATAAGAAATATTTATTTCTTGATTTTGTTGTTTTCTTTAATTTAACAATCAGAAGTTATTGGTCATTATTTCAGTGGAATATTCCTATAAACTCAGTCAAGAAAAATTTGTCTAAAAAGTTATTGAAGAAAAAAAAAATTGAAAAATTTTTAACAATTTTAATTGCTTGTTTCACTTAATGAAAGTTTCTGAGGACAACATCTCTGTTTACTGGAAATTTTTTTGTTTTAATTGGGAAATTTCATCAGCTTAAAGGCTGCCCAAAGGAACTTTTCTTACAGACCAGAAAAAATTTAAATTACATTTTTTCGTGATCAAGGCTATTCTAACCGAGAAATTGGACGAAAACTTAACCGTTCGAAAGGAGTTATTCGGGACTTTCTTAAAGAAGGACAAAATTAACAAAAAGGCAAATTAATAAAATAAATGAAGAAGCCAACCGCAATAAATTAAATGCTACACAAATAAAAGATAAACGTGACCTTCCTGTCACTACCAAATATATTGCACACATTTTACGAACAAATGATAATATAAAATGGAAGAAACCAAAATGAAAGCCAATGTTAAAACAGCATTGTAAGGAAAATCGTTTCAAATTTGTGCGCAAATACTTGAAATGGAATTTTATGTATTCAATTTGGATGGTCTCGATTCATATTCTTGCTATTGACATGAATTGAGGTCGAACGAAATTCTTATGTCGAAACGCAACGTCGTTGGGGGCAGTTTAATGGTTTGGGCAACCTTTTCTGCTGCAGGAAAATCAAAAATATGTATTGTTCGAACTAAAATGAACATGCAATTTATAATGAACTCTTGGAAGATTTTATGGATGAAGATTATATATTCCAACAGGATAAGGTTGCAATCCATGTCTCGCACCAATCTAAATCGTGATTAATGAACATATTATTCCACCATTTGACTACCGGGCTTGCAGTCCGGATTTAAATCCAATGGAGAATCTGTGGATGTACATGGCATGTAAAGTTTACAAGGAATGCAAAGATTCAAACATAATGTCAGTAACGGAGTTAAAACTAAAAATTAAGCAAGCGTGGGAAGGAATTGACAGTGATTTTCTTCGAAAATTAGTAGAATCAATGCCAGACCGAATTTTTAAAGTTAATCAAAACAAAAGTTCATCAACACATTATTAATAATTAATTAATTAATTAAATAATTGATGTGCGTTTATAGGAATATGCACCAGTGTAGATAATTTTAAATCGTTTTGTAGAAGTTTAATTCTATTATATTCCATATATGCCTATAAAAAAAAATAATTTTTTGTTATGGAAATAAAAAAAATTTAAATTATCTACAAAAATATCTAATATAACCATTTTCAATTGTACTCTTAATTACGACGTAATTTAAGGTCGTTTAGATTACATATGGCAACGCAACCCTATTTCGAAATATGTAAATCTAAAGTAGGTAAAACAAATTCCATAATTTAAAGTAATAATAAAAACATTTTCAATTAATACATAGGTACTAAATATATTCAAATAAATCAAATAAAAAAACAAAAATTTAACTTACCCACAGACATGTTGTATATTCAAATTTTCTTTCAAATTTGTAAAAATTTTGCTCGATGTTCCGAATTTTTCAGTGCTTGTTTTTTGTTTTTTTGGACTTGTAATTTTGAAAAAAAAAATCAATGTAAACAAAGTGTTGCTCGTTGTGCACTTCCTTAAATGGTCAACAACCTTTAGACGATGATTATGATGATGAACTTTAATACAAGAGAAAAATTTTAATTTTATTTCACACATACAAGACCATAATAATCATAACGTTTTTAGTTTTTTAGATTTTTTTTTTTTATTCGTAGTTTATTTTTATTATTTTTGGCAGTGTGCACTTGTTGTATTAAAAAAAAAAAAAATACGACAACAAATTTTGAATTTGTACTCCTCGTTTGAGTATGTGAGTGTGTTTACGTAGCTTGTTGTTTCTTCTTCCCCAAAAACAGTATTTGTATATCCGGCGGAAACGTAATGTTTTGGTTTTAATATTAAAAATTTTGTTACGTGTGTGTTTTTTGTATTTTTCGTACTTACACAAAAAAAAAGAACTCAGGCAAAAGTTTTTTTTTTTTTTATTTTAAGTAGAAGTAGTAGTAGTCGTTGAATTTATTTTTGTTATTGTTTTTTTTTAATTTTTCTTTTTGTTTTTATTCATTTAAATATGAAAAGTTAAGAAAAATAAAACAAAAACAAAAACAAAACCATAAAGAACAATGACCTGCAAAAAATAAAAACAAAACAAAAACTTTATTACAAAAACATTGAAATAAAAAAAAAAAAAAAAAAATACAAATTTAAATAATAAATATAAAAATAAGTTTATCTTTTTTTATATAAATATACGATTGATAATTAAATATTCTAAACTACCCGTTTGTGAACGACAGGTAACAAACAATTATTAAAATGACATAAAATATTATAAAATTAAACAAATTTAAAGTACATATCCAAGGGCTAAACTCTATCATAAAGACAGAAAACTTTAAGGAAAGCACATACAAAATGGGTGGAGTTGGTTGGTCGTTTGGTTGGTTTAGGATTATTAACTATTTAAATGATTGTGTTTTGTTGTGGCCAGTTGTTACTAAAGTGTTCTTTCTCTGGCTTAACATATCACAATCAAACATATCAATATCAATAACATTTCATATCAATTCATTTGATTCCATTTTACTACCAACAACATTATCTATCCATCAAGGGTAAAATTGTTAGATTGATAATTTGATTTGAAGTTCGTGTTGTTAAATAGTAACTAAACAATATGACAGAGATGTACAATATTTTTTTTTTAAATTTTGTTCGACAAAATTTAAATTTGAATGTAACTGTTTTAGTACAATTTTTATATTCTTCACCATTGCACTCGATTTTTTTTTTTGGCAAAAAAGTCCAATTCAGGTGAGAGACTTTAGATTTTATGGCCATAAATGTTTATATTAATGCGGCTTATCGTTTCTTAATAGTAAGAAAGGTAAAAATATATATCTAAATAAAATAAAAAACCGTAACAATCAGGTCTGTCACAGAAATTTTTCGGAAGTGAAAATTTTCGTATAGTCGAATTCGTAACGTTTTTGTTTTGCTTCTTCAGCTTTAATACGTTTTTGCAAATCCGAAAGAAATTAAAAACACATTTTTCCTTAAGAAAATGTGGCATCATTATATAACAGCTGATTAATAAACAAAAAATTGAAAACAAAATAAGAGAATCAAGAAATGAAATTAAAAGTGAATTTGTGTTTATTATTAAAAAAGTTAATTTCAAGAGTGTAAACAAAATAGTTTTATAGGATTTCAAATATGCCTGGTGTTTCAATTGTGTCTGTATTAGAAGAAATAAGAAATGAACATTTCCTTGAAAAACTGAGGCGAAAATCATTAAGGGACGCATCAGATCCTTTGTCTTTGACTTTTTACTAATTTTTTTTTTTTTTTTTTTTTTTTTTGCTTGTATTCTTAAATGATGTTACCAAATCGTATTTGTTTACAGTTTTCTTAAATACATATGGTAACTATGCACAAAAAAACTTATTGGTAACACGAAATTATTTATTTTCACCTTTTTTTTTGGCCACTTAAAATTAAATTTAAGAAAATTATTAATTTTTGGATAAAATTAGATTTTTTTAAGTGAAATTAATAAATGAATAATTCATTGTTTATTTTCATTAACTTTTTGTGCTTTTTTATCTGTAAAGCAGTGAAAATATCAATTTCACTTTAACATTTTAAAGTGGATTGAAAACGAAAAATTTTTTCGTTTTTCGTTTTCTGAAGAAGCTAAATACGATTTCATTTTCACTTTCGTACGAATTTGTGTTCTGTGACATACCTGAATATAAGGCAATTTCATATAAAATAGTAATTTTTTTGTCAGAAATATGATTTTTCTCCAAAATCATGAATTTTCAAAGTCAAGTGCCAAGCAGGGCCAAGGGATATTTTCATAGTAATAATACCCAATAATTCCCTGAGGCCTTTTCTACTTAAGTTTGTACAACCGTTTGCGACCTTTCATAAATTCGTAAGCTATAGTCTTTGAAATAAAAAAGGACTTTCAAACCTCATTCATTTATACCGTAAAAAATTGTGCACATTTTTTTTTTTATAAAAATTAAAAAAAAAAAAAATAAAAATAAAAAAATTATTTTTGTGTTGATGATTTACACAGAAAAAAGTTTGATTTTTCATTGATTTTAGTTCATAATATTTAAGAATAATGTCTTAAATATTAACTTTTTTTTATTTTTTTAAATAAATCAAAAATCAAAAAGACTTGAACAAATTATTTAAATTTTCATTTGTATTTTCAATTTGTAAATTCCCAGAAAAAATAAATATAAGAATTTACTTTCATTGATTTTAGTTCATAATATTTAACAATAATTTCTTAAATATTAACACTTTTTTACATTTTTTGAAATGAATCAAAAGTCAAGAAAACTTAAAATAAATTGTTTAAATTTTCATTTATATTTTCAATTTGTAAAAAAAAAATGTTTGAAATTTTCTTTGGAAAATTTTGGGTTTTTAATGATTTTTAGCTACATTATAGGAACAGAAGAGAAGCGCTTTTTATCAAAATGATGTGCTGCAGAATGGGAGCGAAATTATGCAAATTTCTAAACATTATTTTTTTACAGATTTTCATTTACCATTTGCAATCAAATCTAATAAAACTAAACCAAAGATTTAACAAAAATTTTGCAAAATTACAAAAATTTTCATTATGAACAATTTAATAATATCTATGAAAAAATTTTGGGAAAGAAAGTCATGTTCGATTCATAATATTTATGAAAAAAATTTTCAAATATATGAATTTTTTTTCTGTGTGTATTTTTGAAATTTTCTTTGGAGAATTTTTAGTTTTTAATGATTTTTAGCCACATGTTGGGAACAGAACAGAACGCTTCTGCTAGAAGTGTTTTTTTTTTTCTTTATTAAATGATACATAGAATGACAGAAAACATTACTCTTTAACAATGTTTTCTTGGAAAATTGCTATTTAAGGGATTTATTGTTAATATTTTCATTTATAACTATTTTTATTTAGCATTTGAATTAAATCTAATAAGACTAAATCAAAATTTTAACAACATTTTGGCAAAACTATTAAAATTTATTAGGTATAATTTCATAATATCTATGAACAAAATTGAGTTTTTTAAGAAAGTTTGGGGAAAAAAATCATGTTCGATTCATAATATTTATGAAAAAAATGTTCAAATATATGATTTCAGATCAAAAGAAAGGAGAAAAACAAAATGGCTACTCCAATATGGCGATTTTTACATTAATATATAGTAAATTTATAAAATGTCGATTTCTATTGTTTACACAAAATGTTAAAAATAAAAAATGGCGCACTGTGCACTTTTTTTTTTTTGGGTGTGAGTGATTGAACATAAGTTGAAACATAAAAATCTAATTTTGAATAATTTTAATTTTAATACTGATCTTAATGTAAACCATTCTCAGTTTTCTAAATTTGTTTTTGGTTTTATTGTATCTTTTTTAGTTACAAAGATATTTGGTTTAATCGGAATAGAAAAATAATTTTTGATAGGAAAATTTTTAATATTTAGGGGCATTATTTATCAAATAAAAATTGGATTATTAATTTTTAAAAATTTCAACATACAAATTTTTAGTTAAAAAAAAAAATTTTTTTTTTTTGCAAATTTTGTTTTTGTCTTTATAGGGCATTCAGACCGACGCCAAATTACGTACTTTCCTGATTTCAGCCGAAATCAAGTTGAAATTACGTAATTTCCCATATATTTTGACACTTGCGAAATTACATAATTTTGTGTAATTTTGGCAAAATTACATTTCCGTGCAACTCTGTACATGGTTGGAAAAAAATACTTTTTTTCAACTATGTACTGCATGTTTCAACCGTGAGAAGAAAAAAAACAATTCACAGCTGATCTTAAATTTAAACACAAATCTTAAAATTAATTATTAAAGTGATTTTGCAAAATGAAACTTATCCTTTTTACATTTTTTAATTGTTGCAAATTAATAATTTCAAATTTAGTAAGTAATTGTTTCTTATTTGTTTCAATTTCAAAATACTTTGTTTACCGCTATAACAATTTGAAATGTAAACAATAAGTATCAACTGTTCACGAAATTACTTCAAATGTCATCTAGCCAGTATGAACACTCTAGATCTCATTCGTAATTTCGGCATGAAATTTCGTAAAATTTCGCCAAAACCACCAAAAAAAAATCTTCTTATACTGACTTATAGTGTAAGTTATTTTGCCTCATTCTATATATAATTTAGCTGCAAGAAAGTAGAAGACTGGATGTAGGAATTCTTGTAATGGAAAAAAAGATCGCATTATTTTGTATTTCATAAAACAAAATACGAATTTAACTTTGCTTAAGATAAAGAAAAGAAACCTCTTAACATTCCATAGAAAAAAAATTACATAAAATCAAAAAATAATCAAATACACTAAAATGTTCATGTGTTAAAATTGCGACTTATACGAATTGTCTGATTAAACACCTCGTTTTTTAAATTTAAAAAAAATTTATTTAAACAAAATATTTAATTTTATTTGAGGACAAATATGAAATTTGTATGACGATCTTTTATTTAGTAGAAGACTTTTTTTTATAATTCTGGAAGAAATTAAGAAAATATGAAAATTAATGACGTATGGCGGACAGATATAATATCAAACAATATTTAAATCCGTCTTGCGTTATTTTATAACTATATGATGTTTTAAATATGTCCGTCCGGACGTCCATCCAAAGTTTAAATATTTTACCTCAATACGCGTTCCATTAGCATTGTCCATATTGGTTAAAGTTTTAAGTGCATAAGTAACAGACGTTGTGTTTCAATTTACTGACCCACATATTTCAAAATTTAAAAGCCTTGAATGACTTTTACTGAAATACGCATATTACGTAATTTGTGTTGTAATTTTACAACAAAAATGTGTAAATTTGTAATGATTATTGTATTGTGTGCAATAGCTAATTTTGTGCACAATAACATAAAAAATGTCAGGGATCCAAAATGTTAAGCCGTTCAAAAGTTATTGATTTTTGATCACTCATACCCCCAAAGAACTACATTGTGTGGCGTTAATAAAACGATCTTTAAATTGTATATAACCATTTATAAGCGTAAATTAAAAAACATTAAAAATCTTAACTGCAAAATATTATAAATTATACTTATTGGTCGCCATATTGGATCTGCAATTTTAAACTTTTAAAGCTATTTTGGATATATATTTTTATATACACCAAGTATTCTAATTGTGACCCAAATTCAGGAATCGTGACCCACTTAGGTCAGCCATATTGTTTTCGCCTTTCCGAATTCGGAAAATCAAAAACCAAGGACCACAAAGCTCTCAAATGTGATTATTTGAAATTGCGATAAAGAATAAAAAAATTAGCCGTCATATTGGATACAACATTTTGGATTTATAATTTTTTATTACAAAATCGCATTTAGTGTCCCCAAAAACCTTATATATATGTCTAATTATGGTCAAAATTCAGGAATCATGGCCATGTGCGCACAGGTGTAAATTTTTGCCTAAGACTTCAAAACGTAAAAATAGAAAGCGAAGTCGAAATAACGATGTCCTTCCGTCTGTGTGTCAGTTCATACGGCGTTTATGAAGACCGTCGATTACTTAGATATATGATATATATATTAAAAGATAGCTATGGCTTCCGAGAATTTTGCTCTTAAAATATTTTTAGTGTTATTTCATCTTTTTGAATCTCCTATATAAACTGCAGACTTTGTTATTGAATAGAGCTGTCAAAAATACAGATAGATAGTATATATACGATAGATTTAATTTTTCGCTACAAATTTTATTTTTACTAAAAACTGAATTTTTTACATAAAACTGAACTAAACAACTAAATATTTAAATTTTTTTACAAAAAAAAAAAAGTCGATATGACTTCATCAAGAAGATGTTGTATGCTTAATCAAGATTGCTTTTGCTATATTTGTGGTCCATATATATTTGAAAAGTATCTAAAACCTACATCGGACTTTGTGAAAACTTCGTAATCAGACAAGCCATGGGTTCCTCATATTGTATGCCAGAAATGTATGGTATGTCTACGGTTATGGCCCAGTGGAAAAATAGATGCAATAATGTTCATAACACCCATGATTTGGCGAGAACCTCGAAACCATCACGAAGACTGCTACTTCTGCATTGTGAAAATAAACGGAATTCATATCCTAAGCAGAATTCATATCTTAACTTATCTTCTGTTCAACGACCTGAATTAAAATCACGAGAGGTACAAACCAACACATCTGAATCTTCTGATGATCCAAATCTCGGTAAATCCGAACGAAGTACGACTTCAAAAGAAGAATACGCAAATGTTTCTAAGTTTATGGAAAAAATTAAGTACCAAGACTACAAATGGGTCATTTGTGTTGATCTGAAAATGGTTAACTTTTTTTAACTCAACAAACCTTTGGACACGAAAAGGTTTGGCCAGTGCGGGAAGAACTAAAAGTTGAGAAAAGTAGTTAGCCAAGACCTCATCATACTTCCACCACTTCATATTAAATTCGTCATAATGAAACCGTTTGTGTAGGCGCTTGACAAAAGTTGCGAATGTTCCATTTTTATTTCACGCAATTTTCCAGGATTAAGTACAAAAAAAAAAAAAAAAAAATTGAAAGCTGATATTTTATCAAATCAATGACTGAAGTCGAACCCAAAGCTTGGAATTTATTTATTTTGATAGCCAAAAAAAAATCTGATGACAATGTCGAGCTTTTTGAGCGCATGCTATCGAACTTGCAAGAACTAGGGAGCAACATGAGCATAAAAATCCACTTCCTGCGCTCACGTTTAGATCGATTTCTACAAAATTTCGGTGACTTTAGTGAGGAGCAGGGTAAAAGATTTCATCAGGATCTTCTGACAATGGAAGAGCGTTACTACTGCTGGAGTTTCTAACTAAAATCGTTCATTCAAGGAAATCTTATAAAAAATCATTTGATAGTGTTCGATAGAAATTTTTTTAACATATGTATTAATTTATTAATTAAGTGTAGCTGTTAGCAATCTCTCAGTATTTTTTCCATAGTCAGGGCATAGAAATACCCAAAGAATACAATTAGAAGTTTATGTGAGCGGCAGTTCAAACTAAATTTTTTAAAAAATTTTCTCATGTTTTTCTAAACACAAAAAGAAAATGTATGTTACTACATGTATTCGTATTTTGTTGTTGCTTGAATTAGGTTTTTGACAACTAAATTAGGTTTTTGTCTCTCACATAAACTTCCAGTTGTATTTGATTTAATTTTAAAACTTTGAAATTAAATGTTCCACTAAAAAATTCCACTAAATATTTAATTTTCAAAAAAATAAAAAAATAAATATTTCGCCAAAAACTGGAGTTTTCTCTACAAAATTTAATTTTTTGCGAAAAATTTATTTAAAAAAATTTAATTTTTCAACAAAAAGTAAATTTTCTACTAAAAACTAAATTTTTGCTTAAGCTGAATTTTCAACTAAAAATTTTAATTTTTTGTTAAAAAAAAATCGTTAAAAATTTATTTAAAAAAATTTCAAATTTAATTTTTCAACAAAAATTAAATTTTCTACTTAAAAACTAAATTTTTGCTTAAGCTGAATTTTCAACTAAAAATTTTAATTTTTTGTTAAAAAAAATTCGTTAAAAACAATTATTTATTAAAAATTAGATTTTAACAACAAAATTTTTTTTAAATTTTTGATCCCATATTTAAAATTGTTAAAGATTTTCATAACTACGAACCACAAGTTGTACTTCTCCGGTCAACATGCATAATTTTGTATGAAAACATAAAATGCATATTAAACTTTTTCCAATAACGGAAGCAAATAATTTTCCAATACATAAAATAATTGTGCTCCACCAAGACTAACAACAACTTAGGGCAAATGGAAAATATAAACAAACCTAAAAAATAAATCGATGGACAAACAACGGGCAAACAGTCAGACAAATGGACATAAAGATAATTAGACGTCAAAGTAAATGCAATTCGTATATTTATATGATTTCCCCATAGATGATTATTATATTTTTATTATAAAGTTAGTTTGTTTTGATTATGATTTTTATAAGTTTAAGTTTTTTCCCATTTCATTTTTATTTTGAAATATTTTTTTTATTTCTTACTATAAGTATGTATGTGTGAACAAAGCAACGGTCAGTAAAATGGTGACTACAATGCGAATGGATGGATGGCTTGGCTGGGATGGTTGAATTCTTAGTAGAGGTCACTAGGTGGTGGGTGTTTAAATATAATTGAGAAATATTTATGTATGGCTGGGGTTTTTTTATGATTATTTTCCAAAGTATTGGTAGATGTTGCAACTTGTTGTTTTTTATTATTGTAAATAGTAATTGTTGTTGTGAAAACGGATATGGCACAGCAGGTGCTTTAAGACGGAAATAGTAATATTGTTAAAAAAAAAAACAACACTAATATTTGTTGACAGTTGCTTTAGTCTGAGGTGCGTGTCACTAATATAGCTGTAAATGCTTATTCTTCTGTCTATTTTTAATAACTATTTTATTTTATTTTATTTTTTTATTTTAATGTTTAATATTTTATATATTATTTTTTTTTTAAGAAAATATTCTCTGGCGCGCATAGAAATAGTTTTAATTAGTGGCTTGAGGTAGTGAGAGTAAGACAAAAAGACCTGTATTAAAACTGTTTATGGTTTATTATTTCCTGTCATTATAGAAATATGTAGTGGGAAAATCCCAAACAAAATTTTTCTTTTCTTTTTTTTTTAGTTAAAGTAATTATATGCATAAGCATTGCATAATTTTATGTGTAGACCCATCAATTTGTTAAGTTTCTCTTACTTAACAACTTAAGCCGTATACTTACTATAAAATAGAAATTGATTGAAATGGTTTGTTTGTTGGGAATTTTGTAAATTGTTTATAAAATAGATTTCTATTTATATTAAATCATTTTTGTAAAGCTATTAATTTATTCAGCTTTGGTTTAAATTCTTTTATTAATTTAAATTTCAAAAGCGTTTCAATTTCTTTTGCAAAAAAACACCTCAAATTTATGTCTTTTAACTGTTATAATTATTCGTTTACAACTTGTTAATTTCCAATAAACAAAACCACATTCACCTTTTAAGGTTTTGCAAAATTTATGAGGTATTTACTTGATTTGTTAGACAAACAACTCGAAATAATAAAATAATTTTAATAAAAAATTTTGCTTCTAATTTGGAATCTCTTCAGCTTGTTAACCTCAATATTTGACAATGTTATTTTTTGTGACTTTTAAGGAAAATTGTTTTACATTTTATTGAATTTATTTAAATGGTCGACCTTTTTTTAAAAGTGTTTAACAATAAAAAAAATAGCTTAATAATGCAACAGACTATTTTATTTTAAAACTAAGCTAAAAATAAAATTATAAAAAAGTTTTCTTAAAGGATACTGTAAACGAAGAAGGTCTTTTTAAAAGCTCTACAAATCCTAAAATTAAAGTTTAAAATTTTTGTAAATTCAACATTTTCAAAACGTTTTTTAACTTTTTAATATACTTCGCTTTCAAATAACATATATTTGTTTTTAATACACCCATAATTACCAATATTTTGATCTAATTTTTTTTGCCAACTTTAGTTTCAATATGTTTGCTATTGAATGATATTAAAATTTTGGAAATCAGTGTCAACAAAAAAATGGACTTTTGGTCAATGAAATTAATTTCTGAGCCACAGTGCGACGGCAGAATACTTTGTGATCTCAATAACCCCCAGATTTTAAACCCCCTTTGGTCTAGAACTCTTCTTCCTGTTAAACACATCATCGTACACATTGAGATACCACCTGTAGTTATATATTCATATAATTTCAACCGAATATATTTAATTTCCTTATATAACGGGGACATTAACATACTACATTTGAATTTTCATTTTATAACGATTTATCACACTTTTTATAATAGTTTTATTTACCCAGCAAAAGCTTTTTGGTTTTCGGTAATAACAACTACTTATTAAAGTAATTTCTTGGTAATGAGGCGCCATTATTATTTGCCTACTCTGTATTACATTAATAAGTATTCAATAGTATAATAGCGCAGTAATACTGCAATCACGTGGATGAGTTGGCTAGAGCGCCGGATTAACAACCAGAAGGTTGTTGATTCAACCCCATTCTAAAGCTGTTAGTTTTTTTTATAAAAAAAAATGTCTAAACAGATATTTTAAACTAAATAGAGTTTTTGTCGCTTAGGATGCTATGTGCGAGATGGTGTACTGAGTAAGACGTTAGTCAGTAAAAATGAATGATTAGTGTGTGTCCAAGTTCGAGTCTCACTGACGGCAAAATTTTTTTGCTTTTTTTTATTTTTGTTTTCGTTTAGGTACATATTTTTGTGTACCCCTAGAGTCAAAAAATAACCACATGAATTTGTGGACAAGTCGAACAAAAATAACTAATTATTCAGGCAAAAAATAAGTAGTTTATTTTTGTTTCCAATTATACCTGCTAGCTTACCAGGAAAGCAAAGTTTTTGCTAGGTAGTCACAGTGTATGACTTACCTTTTATACTCTCTGAGTTTTTTTTTTTTTTCAAGGATTATTTATTACTTCAAATTTTAATAACAAAGTACTCAATATTTACAAATCATTTAGAAAAGTTTTATTTCAACATATTTACAGCAAATTTTTGTATTTCATTTGTTTTAACATTTTTTCTTTTTCTTAAATTTCAATTAAAACACAATTTCTTAGAAAAATTGTAACAAGTGTAATTTTTTTTTTTTTGTTCATTTACGTCAAAGATTTTATTTTAGGGCTTTATTCGAAATACGCACTTTTTTCTTCCAAAAAATGAACACAATTGTTTATTTAAGAATGTAGGGCATTCTTTAAACAAACAAAGGAATTTGTTTATATATTGTAATAAATATAAAAGAATATTTATTTAGTCTAATTACATACACATACATTCTACACGTCACGACACACAGTGAACCGTTCAGAGTAAAAAATTATTTTTACCATTGCAAGAGTTATAACCTTTGGGAACTTGAAATTTGTAAAACTAAATTTTTAGTATTTTACGTATCGTACAAAAGGACTCAAGAAAAAAATAATTCCCCAATATTACGTCTTTGCCCGTTAGACCAGTTTATTAATGAAATATAATTAGTATAATGTGGTATACATATGTCCTTATTTAAAATATTAACAAAATTGGATCTGTAATAAGAACTTAAAATTTAGGCATAAAAATATATATTCATCAAAATTTTTGTTGCGTTTTGTATTGTTGCAAAAAAAAATTTATTATTGGATTTTAATTCTTTCTATATACCCTACACCACCATAGGTGGTTGGGTTATTATGCGTTTGTGCTGATATTTGCAACGCATAGAGAAAAGTTATCCAACACCCATCTTAAAATATACCAATCAACTCAGAATCACTTTTTAAATCAATCTAACGATGTCCGTCCGTCTGGCTAGCTGTCCATGTAAACCTTGTGCACAAAGTACGGGTAGCAATTTGAAAGATAATTTAATGAAATTTGGCACGTGGGACTTTTATGACACAAGAACGAAACCTATTCAAATTGGTACTGATCGGTCAATTATTTTACCTAGCCTCCATACAAATGTCCCCCCGGAATAGAGTTTAAACCCTCAAAAATGCCTGAAAAATAACAATATTTTAATGAAATTCGGTGCAAAGAAGTTCTATACAGTTCTATATCTTTTTACCAAATTTTATGAAGATCAGTCCATAATTGATCCCATATAAACCCCTCTTCCGAAAATCACTTTAACGTACACAAATTCCATACGAATGTTAGTATCAAGTTAATATTCGACACAAATAAGTTTTGTGTAAGTAGAAATAACATTGTCAAATTTTATGAGAATCGATCCATAATTTACCATAGCTACCATATAAACCCACTTCCAGGAATCGCAATGCATAAAATCATCTAGAAGTTAGTATTAACGTATTATTCTGTATTTGTTTATTTTATTTTACATTTAGTAAAATTGGTAACAGGTGTAATATAAGTCCCCTTGCCGAACGTTTTTGCTCGTACAAAGAATACTCGTAGGATATCATATAGTCGGTCTTGACCGATTATATTTTTCTTTTCCTTTTAATATGTTATCCTGTTAATATGTTACAATTTTAAGTATGTTATGGTATCAATAACAACTTGAAGAAAGACTTAATTTTTCATGACAAATTTTAAATTTTTTTAGAATTTTTTTTAAATTTATCTGGAAAAATTACCATTTTTTTAAATTTTACCCAAATTTGATAGGCTTTAGAAAAAGTGGATAATACGATTTCCGTAAGTTTTTTATATGATATGTATTGCATGAAGTCTATTTTTATCTCCATAAAAAAAATAGTCGAAAAATGAAAAAGTTACATTTTTTAAAAATGCATAAGTTTTGGAATTTTGCATAAAAAAAATCATTCAATTTTGTTTGAAAATATCGAAAAGCAATAAAAATTGGTATGAATAAGTTCTTTTTTTTATTCTGATTTTATTGTCATAAGAATTTAATTGAATTTACACATTTTTAGCTAAAAAAAAAACCAAAATCTTCTACAATTTTTTTTTTCTATTTTTTTTCTATTTTTTTTTCCAAATTTTCCCTTATTTACCATCTTTATGTAATCTATTGTTGTCAATCTCTAGAACTGCTTTACATAGTGTCTACATTAGAGATTTTTTTATCATGACAAACGTCAAAATTAACGCGAATTTGTGTGAGGTGGCAACAGTTGCAAAAAACAACAATATGGCGTATTCATTATTGTTTTTTATTTATACAGTTTGACAACTGTAACAACCAAAATAATAATCAGCTGTTTAACTGAGGTGACCTTGTATATATTCGCACTGATTTTGACGTTTGTTTTGATAAAAAATTGCCTAATGTAGACACTGAGTTAGAAAAAAGTGAATAATATGACTTTCGTTATTTTTTTAGATGATATGTATTAAAGCCTTTATTTTTATCTCCATAAAAAAATTAGTCGAAATATGTATATTTTTCTATTTAGAAATTCATAAATTTCGGATTTTTGCATAAAAAAACCATGCAATTTTGTTTGAAAATATCGAAAAGCAATAAAAATTGGTATGAATAAGTTTTTTAATATTCTGATTTTGTTGTAATATATATTTTTATATTTATAAGCAAATTTACACATTGCTGGCTAAAAAGTACCAAAATCTCCTACAATTTTTTTTTTTCATTTAATGCAATTTTTCCAAATTTTCCCTTATTTACCATCTTTATGTAATCAGTTTAAATCGTTAGTTAAAAATTTATAAAAAAAAAGTGAAGTATAAAAACACATATTTGAAGATATTATTAATGCGAAAATTCTTGGACATCAAATGCAAGAATTTTTTATCTGTTATGTCTTACGATGAAACCTATTTGAAGAAAATAATAAAAAAATAATAAAATAGTAAAAGTAGTAATAACAAAAAATTCATTTATTTCACTGGGATGAGGGCGTGGCCCAAATATCTGTAGGTCAACGTGCTAAGTTGATCTGCTCCCCAGATTATGCTTATGGCTCTCGTGGTCATCCCGGTGTTATCCCACCAAACGCCACTTTAACTTTTGATGTCGAATTACTCAAAGTAGAGTAAAGAAATATAAGAATATGGCAACACTGTTATATGTGTCTGCTGTTAATTATTTTAAAAAACTTTTATAATTACTAAATATATAAAAATATTAGAAAATATTAGTAACTTCACTTATGTGGACATTTTGGAAATTTATTTTCCCCATAATGGAATAAATTTTAATAATTTTAAAAATCTGATTTAGATTTGAAATTAGCGGACAAATTTAGATATAAGTAAAAATTTTCATGACTGTATTATATCTTCTTCTATTTTTCCCCCATTTTTCTATGAACTCGATTCACTGTGCAACATTGATAATTTATAAAATTTCTAAATGAATAAAAAACGATTTTAGTTTTTTAATAAAACAACAAAAAATTGATGGATGATTTACAGGGATTTCATGCATTTAGTTGACAACGAATTACGATTCTATAATAAATAAATGATTTAAAGGCCACAAATATTATAATTTTGGTTTAAATTTATTTTATTTTGGTTTAAATTTATGAAAAAAAAATAATCATGATTTTTTTCTTGTTTTTGTTTTTGTTTTTGAAAATTTCCAATTTAATACATTTGTAAAATACTTAACAGCAAAATTGGAGTAAATTCAAAATAATTTAAATATAATTTTTTTAAATTATATAAAGACAAAGACGTTGGTTGTTGTGCGACGGTTATATGTACGAGTATGTACGATGATCATAATGATGATGATATGGTGACATTCAAAATAACCGTAATGGATTTTAGTTGAATTACTTTTTTTAAAGATTTTTTTTATGTATTTATTTTATTTCTTCTTTACACACTACCCGGGAAAATGTAATAAAAAAAAAATATTACAGAAAAGGCAAATTTGTTGAGATTTCAACAGTGTTTGAAAAAATTATGTATACGGAATGATTAAGATGGAAAAATAGTTTTTTGAATATCAACATTAATATACTAATTAAATACTGTGAAAAATATGAATTATATATATTTTTCATAAATTAATTTTAATTCTAAATGTTTTTATAAAATCCTTAACACTTTAATTTCTCTTTAGTTTTTTTACAAAATTATTTGAAATTTTATTTTCATTTCAAAACTGTCCACCTAATTTTCTTAGCAACTGTTACCTTGTTTATTTTATTTTCTATATACGTGAGTACATACATCAGTCTTTTCATATATTCTATATAATTTAAATTATTTCATTATAGTTTTGTTGTTGATTGCTACGTTTATTTTTTATTTTCCATTACAGTTTATTATTATTTTTTTTTTTATTTAATATGCTCGTACTCTGATATATAAATGTTGGTTGACCGTTTTTTTTTTTTTTTTTTTTTAATTTTATTTTACCGGAAATTCCAATTTAGGTAAATGCGCCGTTTACTCTGTCGCTTGATTTGTGTACATTTTTTACACAAATTTGCAAAAGTAACTTTTTTATTTTCATTTTGGGATCAAGTACAAATGTGAAGATTTGAAGAAAGAAAAAAAATATAAATCCCAAAAACTTCAATGTGACATTCATCTTTAAACAGCTTGGGATCCATAAGAAAAAATAAAAGAAACCCCAAAACAAAGTACAAGTTCAAGTGGTGATGGCTTTAAGTAAAGGGAATTTATGAATCTACTCTAAAAACATTAATTTATATAAAATGGTTTATGTTTTTGTTAAAGGAGAAAAATGGAAATAAATTAATAAGAAATAATTTAAGCGAAAAAACAATGAAATCAAGACTTTTAAAAATTGGCATATTTTTTTAGGGCGGAATGAGGAGTTAGATGATTTTATTTGTTTTTAATGAGCTAGGGAATCTTTAATTAGTTCTATAAAGAATTTAATATAAAATTTGTTAAAAAAAAATCCAGTATTTAAAGTGGAAAAATCCCAAAGGGTAAAATTTTGATATTACAAAGGAATTTTAAAGTACTAATACCAAATAAGAATATATGGGCGAACCAATCCTGGTGGCTCTAGACTACAGATCAGGTTTGGTTCACTTACGGTTCCAAACAAACAACCATCGATTTTTCAGGCCGAAATTCGGATATTCTGGCTGTTTTAAAAGCTCTGTCCTCTTATGAGATAAAATCGGGGATCGTTATGGACTGCCATAATATCTCTGAACGAACTAGGGATGCACAATACATTAACACTTTGTTGGATACCCGACCATGCGGGACATTCGGAAAACGAAATGGCTGATTGCTTAGCTAATAAGTAAAGTGTGCGTTTCAATAAAATATAACATAAAATTTTCGTATAACTCTTACTGCCATTAATTTTAAAAACACTGCCTGCCACTTAAATAAGGAATCACATTTTTTATATCTCTTAAACTAAAGTTCAGAAAAAGAATAAGTTTTTGCTTAACCAAATTTCAAAGTGTTGGCTTTAGTTTTCTGAAGAAATAAAAAATATACATATTTTGTTATACTAAAATTATGCATTTATTTATAGGCATGTATTTCTCTGGTGCTATTTCGTGTGTGCAGGTAGTGTATCTTTCCTGATTACAATATCTTCTTGAGACATGTCAGATTTAACAGCAGGTCGAATTCTTGAAATCCGGTCGTTTATCCGCATGCAAATGGCAGTCAAAAAAGAATTTACAAAATAAAATTTGAATTTGCTTTTTAACTTACTAGAAAATGGTAATTGAGTAAAGTTTGACAAAAGTATTACTCTGGGTAATAAAAAGAAGACTTGACAAGGACCTAAAGAATGAGATGAAACTTGAATCAGCAAAAGAAAAGGTCACAAGAATGACTTCCAAGCCTAAAAAGTAGAAAAGCTCTTAAAAGCCATGCCAAACAGGTTCGGCTGCGTAATGGCATGTTGTGTTCATTTATTCAAAATCAAATATGTGCCTTGTTAAAGCTATGCCTAAGCTTTAATCAATGAAAACTAAAAAATTTTAAATAAGAAAGCTGAGAAGAACTCTGTGGGAAAGATTGATAAAAAAAAAATAAAAATATGAGTATTTTCAATATTTTGTATTTGCCTGGAAAATATATGTTATTGCTTAACACTTTTCTCATGTTCCAAGGTACAAGTTTTGTATACCGAATAATCGAGAAAATGCTCCTGAATAGTATCGAACTAAGAATAATAAAAATTTACAAAATAATTTGTCGTATGACAAGTTTACTCAAAATGCAACAAGATATGTGATTGTTTTGCTTCTTTAGTCTCGATAAACTCGAATAATCATAACAAAGATTGTCATAAAAAAAACATTCATGACATGCAACAGTGTTATTAACATTTTTTGACCAGATTCAGAATTTTATCGTTACAGTAGAAACACCCAGAATTGGAAATGTTATTTTAGTTCTACTGAGTATTAGTTATTTATATTACCCAGAATTTTGACGATTTTTCTTGTGTGAAAATTACTGTTGCAGGGGGCAATACCCAGCAAAAATTTTGCTTTCCTGGTAAGCTAGCAGGTATAATTGGAAACAAAAATAAACTACTTATTTTTTGCCTGAATAACTAGTTATTTTTGTTCGACTTTTTTACAAATTCATGTAGTTATTTTTTGGCTCTAGGGGTACTCAAAAATATGTACCTAAACGAAAACAAAAATAAAAAAAAAACAAAAAAATTTTGCCGTCAGTGAGACTCGAACTTGGACACACACTAACCAATCGTTTTTACTAACTAACGTCTTACTCAGTACACCATCTCGCAAATAGCATCCTAAGCGACAAAAACTCTATTTAGTTTAAAATATCTTTTTAGACATTTTGTTATAAAAAACTAACAGCTTCAGAATGGAGTTGAACCAACAACCTTCTGGTTATTAATCCGGCGCTCTGGCCAACTCATCCACGTGATTGCAGTATTACTGCGCTATTATACCATTGAGTACTTATTAATGTAATATAAAGTAGGCAAATAATAATGACGCCTCATTACCAAGAAATTACTTTAATAAGTAGTTGTTATTACCGAAAACCAAAAAGTTTTTACTGGGTAACTATTTCATTATTTTGAAGAAAATATACATATGAAAATTTTAAATTTTTAACGAATTAGATATTTTGAACACTATTAAGACAGAGATCAAAAGTTAGTTTTTAGGTTTTTTCCAATAAGTTTTATTCATATTATACCTCAGATTAACTCCTTAAAAGTACTTTTAAAATTTATATAATATTTCAATAATGAGCTTAAGCTTTTTTTGGTGATTTAAGGAATAATATAATATATCTCTATATTTGTTTTTTATTAAATTCTACACAAAGTTAAAAATCGAAAACTTTTGGTCTTAATTTTTATATTTTTTCTATCAGTGAATTTATATCTAACGAAAAAATAAATTCCTTTTACACTCATTACTATTAGAGTTGTAATATAAATCATTTATTTAAGGTAAATATGGAAATAATCGAAAAAAAGTTTTTTGTTCAAGGTAGTTCTATTTTTGTTTACATTTTGAAAAAAAGAACTCCGGTTTTCATGCAAATTTGTGCATTATAATATATGTCTTAATCATATGTTCGCAGTTATTAAAAAATTTAATTTAAATTTTTTTTAGAATTGGTCAAAAAAAAAAATAAAATTCGCACACATTTTTTTGTGGAAAAACCTTTGGCCATATTTTTTTAATATTTTTTATCAATGAGTTTAAAGTTACCGAAAAAATTTTTTCTTCGACTTCCACTGCCATCTGATTTAAAATATACTCAAATCATTTTGTGGTGCTCTATATATGGAAATAATCAAACAAAAAAATTTAAATATTTTTTCTAGGTAGCTCGTCTATTATTAACATTTTGAAGAAACCAGTAGTTAGATTTTCATAAAATTTTCACAGTATTATGAGAAAACATGTAGTTATCCAAAATGGATGTTAAAAAATCTTTATCATAAGTTCAATGTTTTTAACCAGCGCCAAAAGTTTTGTTGCAATTTTATTTCGCATACGTCAATATAAAATGTCTCTCGTACCCTTTTTCACTATTAATTTTTTAAATCGCTTTTTTTTGAAAATAACTATCATGTAACAAACTAATATTACTGTCCAACAATCCTGTAGTGTACCAATTGTCAAATAAACCTTTTCATTAAAACAAAAGCCCCACAAACAAAAATAAAAAATTAACTATAAAAAAGCTAATAATTTACACATGTTATATTTTTATACAGAAATAAAAATATGATTTATTAATTATAAAATAAAATACAGACAAAAAACACACAGACACATACAATTTCCATGAAAAAACTACAACAAGTGGTTTCGCAAAGTCGTCATCATCTTCATGAACATTTTCAGCGCGATCATTGTCTATCGTCATAAACTAAAAATAAGACTTTTTTGTATTTAAATACTACCTAAATTTTATTTAATACTTAATCTACTTATAAATAACACAAAAAGGAAAAAGAATAATAATAAAATCTATAATTTATAATTATACTCCTCGTAATTCAATGCAAATATATATTTTTGATTTATTTCTTACTGCAGTAATTACACGATGTAACAAAATGGAAAAAGTTTAATACACTTTTGAAATGACGTAGTGGGGGCGGGATCTACTGTTGAGTACATAATTTTGTAATTTTTTTTAGATTTTTTAGACACGCTCAAAATTTGAAGTTATCGATAAAGAACGATTTTTTTAAAAATTCATATAAGTTTGTCATTCCGTTTGTAATTACTACAATATTGATCTAAGGCGCCAAAAAGTATATATTTTCTGGATTGTTATTGATAGGGAAGTCTATATAACGATGTCCGTCTGTCCGTTTGTCTGTTGAAAATAGACAATATTCCTTAGAATGACAGTAGTAAAAATCAACAAAATCGGTCCATTAATGGCCGAGATATCGCTAAAAAACCGAAAAGGCCTATGAAAACGTATTTGTTTTCGTCTTTTCTAAGCCTCTATAGAAGCTAGCAACTTCGTTTTTGCACAGAAAATTCGGAATCTTTCTTTAGAATGCTTTTGCTAAATAGGTTCATTAGTAACTGAGATATCAGTACGAAACGCATTTTTAGACTTTGTGAAGCTTCTGTATAAGCTTCAGAATTCGTTTTTGTACAAATATGTTGTAAATATTTTTCTAAATTTTCGGTTTTTTTTTTAATTAACCATATCGGTCTATAAACAACCGAGTTATAGGCAAAAATCTGAAAATTATCAAAAACATACACACAAACATATATAAAAAGCATTGCAATGAACTTCAGTGTTGTTGTTTTTTGTATAAGCAAGCAAGCAGTAGTTGTTTATTGTAAATACATACACACAATCATTTTTTATGTATGTGTGGACGTTTTTAGTTGGAAATAGAAGCATTGCAATGATTCGGTGTTGTTGTTGTTGTTTTTTTAAAGGAAGCAACGCTTGCTATGATAGTTTAATTTTGTGTTTACATTTTTGTAGTTTCGAAAAAATGTAGATTTTTTTTTTTTTTTTTTTTTTTTTTGTAAATAATAAATGTGAAAATATGAAAACATACTTTAAGGCTGAAAATTTTATATTTTGTCGGCAAGGTGGTGAAGGGTATAAACCAACGGTTCTCACATTATAGAGGGATCGCGAAGTTGTTTGTTTGAACATAAAATTTAATGCATTTTTTGTTCCTACGAATACTTATGAAATGCCTTAAAGATAGGACTAAAAATTGCAGAGAATTAATTTTAATGTCAAAGACACTATCGAATCATAATAATCTTTAGACAAATATTCTTCTCAATCCCAAGAGCTTTAATAGATTTTTCTCAAATGTTTTTTTAAAAACAAAGGTTTGGCAATAATTTGAAAATAATTGGAGAACAAAAGCTTTCTCAAATTAACTAATGCATTTGTTATTAAATTCTTGTTGCGGAATTTGTGAAATCAAAAAGAAAGAAATATTTAAAGTTGATAGTTCTTAATGAATTTGATTAACACTTTTTTTTAAATTTAGCCTGAATTAGCAATAACATTTTACATAAAATTTAAAAAATATAATTTTAAATATTTTTCTCTTAAGTATGAATTTTTTTTTAGGTTTATGAATTATTTAAGAATAATGCTCTATATTAAATTTAAATAGAAACTTGAAACTTAAATTACAGTCTAAGCTCGATTTAACGATGATATAACGCCAGGCCCTTTCGTTTAACTGGGATATTCGTTATATCGGACATGAACTTTTTGATATATTTGCATTGAATTTTTAAAGAAATCAACAAACTTTTCTGTTTTTGAATTAAATTTTAACGAATTCTTATTTATTTTTCGATAACCCAAATAACCCAACTAATTTTGAATAACAAAAAGATTTTTACAATCTTAAAAAATTTTATATTTATAAATTTCACTTTAGCCAGAAATTTTTATAATTTTAGCATATTAGGAAAAATTTTTCTTAAAATCATAATATTGGCAGTAAAATGTTTTCTTCATTCGTTGCACTATATAAGATATCTAATGTAAATATTTGCTGATTCGTTATATCGGACTTTCGTTTTATCGGTATTTTTTTATAACGAGCTTTGACTGTACTTTGAAAATATTTTGTGAAACATATAAAATTATCATATTTTAAACATCTGAGTTTTCTGAGATGCAGCTAATTTGTTATCTCTAAAATGCGGTGGGTCGTGCTCAAGTTATAACGTCGAAAGTGGGTCGCGAAGCAAGAGTTTGTGAGAACCCCTGATATAAAAAATTCGGCAAAGCCAAATGTTTTCTATTATTTTCGTTATATAAAGAACAATTTAAGCCCTTTTTTAATCGAGAACTTATTAGCAGAGATATACATTTTTTTGTAAAAAATAAGTTTATAAGAAAATAGATTGTAAAATAATTTTAGAATACTTTTATTATTATTTTATTTTATTTCATTTTATTTTATTTTATATTATATTAAAAATATTGTAACTTCATCAATTCTTAATTGATTTTAACAAATGAGGGCTTGTGCCATAGATAAATAACTAGATATTTATGTGAGAGGAAAAAACCTGATTCAATTGTCAAAAATTTAATTTATGCAACAACAAAATTTTTTTGTTTTTATATATTGAAAAAGAAATGAGTAGTTTTTTTTCTTAATTTTGTTCGAAATGCCTCTCACATGAACTTCTAGTTGTATTCTATGTAAGTATTGCAGATACCAAAATAATGTTTCATATAAAGTAATGGCAAAAAAAAAGTGCCTCGGAAATTGAAAAAAAAATTTAGGAAAAAAAAAGAAAATTGCAGAAGAGAAAATTACATTTTACCAAAAGTAAATATAATGTGAATAAATGCATATATATGTAGAAAGCATTATTTCTCTTCTATCTAAAGCCGTTAAAAACTAAAAAATTTAGAAAGAAAATATTTTTTTGTTTTTAATTTTTTATTCCTTCTAGTTATAAAAAATCGTTTTTTATCTATTACTTCCGATTTTGAAGGTAAGAATGACATAATGATCTACTCATTTTGTCAACTTTCATACTGTGTTATTAAAAAAATTATATATATAATAAATTTGATGAAAAAGTAGAAAAAACGAACTGTTTAATTATATTGTTGAAATTTAAATTTCTTGTTGATGTTTTCGGGAAAAATAATGTTTAAATAAAAATGTCAGATTTTTTTATTTTTAATGTTTATTGAATTTCTTAAAAAAGTATTAAAGAAAAAGAAAGGAAGAAATAATGGGGTATTGTGTTTGAATTACTCATATAATTTCGCAGACATTTTGTAATTTAATTTTATTAAAAACAATTGAACTTTATGATTTATTTAGATTTATCAATTATATTGCGTTTCGTTTGTTTTATTTAAAACAATGATGTTGATTTTGATGATGATCATTATGATGTCTGGGCCATAAATAAACTAATGTATATTTTACAAAATGAATCAAATTAGATTTATATTAATTTTACTGGAAGAGTAAATAATTCATAGAGAGAATAAAACTTAAAAAAAAGAGATTATACCAGGAGAATAAAGCATTATTTATTCTGTTCATAAGATTAAATAACAAGGTGCTACAAAATAAAAATAATTGAATACACTTGGAATGTAGCTTGTAAATATGGGTGAATAGATTATTACACCATTTTTAAACAATATAAAAATCGGGAGCTATTTCCAAAATAAACGCTTTTTCTGGTTTCGCGGCTTTAAAAATGTTTATCTTGATTACCTTTTATCCAATTTAAGTTTTTAGACGGTATTAGAAAGAAAAGATTATACCCATTTTAAAAAGTATATGGGCCATTATCAAAAATTTTTGATTTTAAGCCTTTATTTTTTTTTTGATGGAACATTAAAATCCATTAATCATTTTGTGCAGGGAGTTTAAAAGTTATAGCGGCTTTAAATTGAACATATACAAATTTTTACAAACCAGAAGTTTATATATATATATATATATATATATATATATATATATAAACCTACTGAGTTATTCAAATAAAATTTATAACATTTTTCAACATTTGTATTACTTTGGTATTAGTGTAGCATATTTAAGGGTTTCTTAATAAAATTTGAAACTTTTGCTTTATACTAAAAATCGGGATTTTGTAAAAATTTTGCAAAAAATTGCATTCCAATCTAATCCAATGTCTTCATATATTATACAAAAATATATTTTATTAAAGTTTATTACAAAGAAATGCTATTTAATATTGATTTCCTTTTTTAATTCAAGAAAATTTTACTTGATCCATAAAATTTTTATCGTCCGAAATTTTTTGATGCGCCTCTACATTTTTGTGAAGCATTACAAACATAAACTAATTATGTGAATTATGGTTAATTTCGTGCGATCCCTGCGATGTGCTCTAGCAAAATCTGTTTTGAAAAAAGTGTACCGTTTTCAACTATTAACAACATTTGAATTAAATTTATGGTCCCAATCAATTATATTTATCGCTGTTCTTATATCTTTTTAAACAAGTTTTGTACAAATTGCAATTGGCTATGAGTCGAAATATTTTTTTTTTTTTTTTTTTTTTGCAACGAATTTGTCAAAACTTGTATTTTAAGATGTCATATACAAATTAAAAAATATATATTTTTTGAACATATTTCTTTTTTTCTAAAATTTTCTTTAGAAACGTACGTATATTTAAAAGTTTCATTTTCATTTTTTTTTTTTTAAGTATACCTTATCAGTATTCTTACTATAGAGAAAATTTTGACCCTTCGTTACCGATTTAGATAAAATTTGTTGCATGTATAGAGGAGGATACAAAGACTTGTAAAATGATTTTTTCTTATTTTTATTTTGAAAACTGTGGCAATTCTATAGCCTTGAAAGTGATTAACGTATTTATTTATATGGCCATAACTTTTGTTATATAAAAGATATCAAAAAATAAATTTTTTGCAGTGGATTTGCCAAAGCTTGTATTTTAAAATGCCATATAAAAATTTTGCAAATATTTCTGTTAACATATTTTTTGTAAAAATTTTCTTTAGTGACGCAGAAGCCTTATCGGTATACTTGCTACAGAGAAAATTTCAGAGAGGTTAAAATTTTTAAATTTAAAATGGAATTATTCCTATATAAAAACATAAAAATATAAAAACATAAAAAGTATTTTTTGCATTTTCAAAAAGTCCTTAAAAATTTTTTATTAAATTTATTTTTAATGCTCCTGTGATTTTATTGAGTAAGATAATAAAAAAAGACTAAGATCATGCAATAAACTATGCTATTCCATTAGAATCTATGAATGTGCCTCGCGAAAAACTGATTTTTTAAAAAATGCTTGCTCTTGTTTTACAACTTTGAGACTATTTAGGACGAGATATAGCCCGAAATATGCATAATTAAGACAAGTATCAATCCCTGTTTCAAAAAGTGTGTTTCGTTGTTTTTAACTGTTGGAAGTCTGCACAATAACAAAGAAGATGTAAAATTTATCCACAATCATATTACCACAAAACTTACTACGAATTAAAGTCAGTTTCAATCGGATTAAACATTTCTGTTAATAGCCCATATACACATTTTTATTCATAGTAGAACTGTGTAAGATATTAAATACACAAACTCGAATTTTTTTATTTTTTATTATTATTATTTTTAATTTTGCAGCCACTTTTGAAACAAACTTTATTAGAAAACATATTTTTTTTTCTTGTTTTTTTCATTTTTTCAATATTTTCAATATTTTATCCATATAAGGAACTAAATTGTAAAATTTGTTTCCATATTGCAAAAACGCAAAAAAACAAAAAAATATCGAACTTTTTTCGCATGATGAAATGACGGTTTATGCGAAAAAAATTATTAGTTTTTTTTTCCATACCAGGCTGAAAATTACGACTTCTTTTATACTCATTTCGAGACAAAACTCAAAACTTATTTTTTGACAAAATGCTTTAGATCCGTAACTTAAAATCGCTGGTAGGGAACTAAAGATCAATTTGAAATATTTTTCTTTCTGCTCATTAATACGCTACACTATGTTACATGCCAAGTGTTTTATCACTGTAGCACCCAATATTCATTAAATATTAAGTACCTTACATATAAAATAACAAAACTGCCTTAACTTTACTCCTTCGTTGATATATTTATTAATAAATAATTTTATTTGACAATTTATCTTATTTATTTATTTATTAAATAATTACAATACCATTACAAATTTTTTGTGCAAATTTTTAATCGAGCGAAGTGACGAAGACTATTGTCCGTTGTAGTGAAAACAGACTAGACTGTCTGGTGTGAATCGAACCCACAACCCCCAGGCTGACAGACTAGCTCAATACCAACTAATCCATGGGGTTACCCACACAATTTATATTTTATATTTTTTTATGCAATTTTGGAAATGGTGTTCTTTTTTAAAACGATCTTTTTTTTAACTCATTGCCTTATAACATTCACATTATCCATTTTAAAATTCTATGGCGACTTTAAATTTTCAAACCTTGTAAAAAAAAACAAAGACAAAGCAAATTTTTTTTAAATTGGCTACATTTTTTACAATAATAAAAGCATTTTTTTATTAACAATTAAAATCGCCACCTTAACATTGTAACCAAAGTAATAAATAAATAAATAAATATGAAAACAACAAAATATACAATAATAAAATACAAAAGTAGAAAGATAAAACACAAACATAAAACCCAAAATGTTAACAAAAAAAATAACAATTATTATTTCTAGCATAACTTTTTTTGTTTTTTGTTAAAAATTGCACGTATTTGTAATAAAAAAAAAATAATATTAAAAACAATTAATTTTGGCAACAACGATAGTGAAAAAAGTAAATATAATATTAAATGAAATTAAAATATAAATGAAATGAATCACAAGAAAGAATTAATTCTTAATAAAAGGAACATAAAGAAAAAAAGGGCACAAATTTCTGAAAATAAACTCATTTCTTAATGAATTTTTTCAGTAGATTTATTTCATTCATAATTTTATATAAAACTTATTTCACTTTTTGGTGCATTTACTAACACAAGGTGGTGTATAATCTTTCGAATAATTCTTTTTTTTTTCAAATTACCGATATCTTTCAGTTTGAAGTAAACAGTTACAGAATACACTTCGAAAAAGCTGTTCTGAAAGTTAGTGATGAAGTGGGCGATTTTTTATCAAAATGACAATTTTTAATGCATTTCGAGTTCATTTTAGCCATTTGAATTAATTAATTTCAAACTTCTTTCTTTGAAGTTTTTTAAAGTAATGAATCTATGTTCAAGGTTATACCTATAACGAAAAATAAACGAAAAGAGTATGAGAAGATATTGGAGGTGGTTCCTGTCCGAAGTATCGAAAAAATAATTTAAATTTCCAAAAGCTGAAGAGAATATTTTTATATTTCAGACACAATTTCGCTAATTTTTCTTCAAACTGTTTTCATTAGTTCGAAAAAAAAAATTATCAATCATTTACAGTTTTTATTTATAACTTCTCAAAATAAATAATATTGAGCTAGAAATTTTGCAAAAATTAAGATTATGTTAAGTTATTTATATATTTACCTAAAAAGCGTCATCACCAGGGCAACCAAATTTGTGCTCCAAAATATTAATAATAAGCATGGACGCGTATAAGAGCATATAAACCATAACGAAAATTTTACATTGATAAAAACTTCATAAAATCATAAAAAGTAATTATTTTCTTACATTTTTTCCATATTTGACAAGATTTATTAAGCATCTATTTGTATGCAAAGTATTATTAAAAAAATTCAGATTAGAACATGCAAAATTTTGTTGCTGAAAATAGCTTCAAATGGAATAAGAGCTTATACCCAGAAAAAACTTTTTGGTTTCCGGTAATAGCAACTACTTATTAAAGTAGTTTCTCGGTAATGAGGCGTCATTATTATTTGCCTACTCTGTATTACATAAGTAAGTACTCAGTAGTATAATAGGACAGTAACATTGCAATCACGTGGATCAGTTGGCTAGAGCGTTGGGTTAGCAACCAGAAGGTTGTTGGTTCAACCCCATTCTGAAGTTATTAGTTTTTTATAACAAAATGTCTAAAAAGATATTTTAAACTAAATAGAGTTTTTGTGGCTTAGGATGCTATGTGCGGGATGGTGTACTGAATAAGACGTTAGTCAGTAAAAAGGAATGGTTAGTGTGTGTCCAAGTTCGAGTCTCACTGACGGTAAAATTTTTTTGTTTTCGTTTAGGTACATATTTTTGAGTACCCCTAGAGTCAAAAAATAATTACATGAATTTGTGGACAAGTCGAACAAAAATAACTAGTTATTCAGGCAAAAAATAAGTAGTTTATTTTTGTTTCCAATTATACCTGCTAGCTTACCAGGAAAGCAAAGTTTTTGCTGGGTATCCATATATTTTTATAGAACAATAGTAAAAATTAACAAAAATCTTTTTTATGTAATCACGATTTCATTAAGATTAGAACCAAGTGAATCAGTGTGCTAAAATTCATTCCTGAAGATCGGTAGAAAACTGACCATGCCTTCCATTTAAGCCCATCTTCTGAAAATAATTTTAAAGTACATAAGTCCCGTATAAATGCTAACATATTAGAAGAAAACCTAGTGCAAAGTTTTCCCACAATCGGTCCATAATTGAACCATATGAAACCTACATTCGGAAATTAAGCACATAATAAATTCCATAAAAATCACCATAATATTACACGTGCATTAGATCATCCATGAAATGTATGGGATTTACAAAAGTTTTGAATTTGCTTGATCCACCGGCAGTTTCTGGTAGATGGGGCTAAAAATGTAATATGTGTACAATAATTGGGTCGATCAGTAGTAAACCGGACAATCGACTTTGTCTTTTGTCCTGAAAAAAGTAACTAAAGCTTTTATGGCGCTATAACTCTTTAATTTAACATTTTACGAAAAAGAAAACTACATAAGCTTTTTTATTTAGAATAAAAAGCAGAAATTTTTAACTTTTTTTAAAAAGGCCCTCGTTTTAATATGAATCTAGCCTGGAAGCAACAGTTTTTACTATTTTGTATAGTAGGATTTGTAGCTTTTAAAAATCAATAAAATTTGGTCATATGCTTTCTATTTTAGCGTAGATGGACTAAAATCTGAATTTTTGGTATCGATTTTTACTTATTGTATAAATACTGTCATAAAAAGCAGAATACAGCGTGAATTTTTGAATCATTATAGCTAGCGTTTTTAGATTGTTATTGGATTAAACAGTCACTCGAAATGTAGGTGTTGCCGATTAACCAAAAATTATAAAAGTTAACATGTTAATATTTTTACATATAAACACCTTTTTTATTTCTGATACCTTAAAAATCGGTGATATATTTTAAAAACACATAACATTCTTCACAATAGCTTGCAAATAAATAAAAATATATTTTCAAAATAACTAACAAATTTATTTTATGAGTAATAAATAAATAAATATGAAAATAATGAAAATTAGTTTTGTTTCGATTCCATCTGAAATATTTTTTGTCAGTATTTTTTCAAATTTATATGATAATTTACCTCTATTGAGAGTATATGATATTATAAAGGTTAATTAAAAGTAAACCATTTTATTTCCGTAACGACTTGTTTTGAACACTTAAAATGTAACATTTTCATTTCAGCTTCAATATCTCTCCCTCTCGCCTTTTTTATCAAGAATTATTTATATTGTATTTATTTGCTTAAATACCAGAATTAGTCGCAAAGCAGCTCTGGGTAGATAAACATCTACCACGTCATCGTCATTATCGCTTAAGGGCGATCAGGCTGTACTTTGTTTGTTTAAGGCATCGCATAACTGTTCGCATTACGGTTTTTCATGCAATCGTTTTTAGCCTTAAACTGTCGTCACATGATGAAGATGGTTAATAGTCGTTTTTGTCGTTATATGGTGGAGACCATTAATACTCAAGATTGATACAAGATTCATGGAGTTACACTGTCTGACTAGAATAGAGGTAGTTTTCGGTGATTTGAGCGATAGTATTGCCGCTTGACTGTCGACAAATAAACCAATATTCCCTTGAATATTTCTATCGCGAATTAGTTTACACGCTTCCCTGACCGCTAGTATTTCCGCTTGGAATATGTTTGCCTCGTCAGGGAGTCTATATGAGTGTCTAATTCCAAGATCATTAGAGAAGACACCAGAGCCGACACCGCAGTTCATCTTTGAGCCGTCAGTGTATATCCTCGTTCCATATTGTTCAAGAAGATTTCCCCTTCTCCATTCACTCCTGGTGGGGAATAGGACTTTTATAGTATTTCCGAAGTCCATCTGGGGAATCATATAATAAATTTACTTTGATTGCTTTGATTTTTTACTTTGATTGCTTATAACATCACAATAAGTAATAGTAGCCTAAAAAATTATATGTCAAAAGTTTCTGCCTTTTGTTCTTTTTTTTTCGTAAAAAGTGAAATTAAAACGTTATAGCGCAATAAAAGTTGTAGTTACTTTTAAGACCTTTTTTCTCAAATAATGATATTATATCATTTCTATCGATATTTGTCGTTAAAATATACTTACGAAAAAAACATTAAGTTATAGTAGAGAATAGCAAAATCATTAAGATAACCGAAATTTTTCGTTAATTAACGATCTCGATAGTTAATAAGAAAAAGTTATGGGATTACGGTAAAGTTATAAAAAATTGCCTTCAAAATGTCTAAACATGGTCCAAAAGGGTAAAATATTCTCTAAATATAACAAAGTGTATTTTAAATATGCTCTAAAGATCACAATATGCAAAAATATGCTGTTAAGGGTGAAATATAAACAAATATGCACTTTCAAATCGATGCTAAAATGCTTTATTTGTTCTGAAACGAATAAGTATTTAATCGATGATTTCATTTAACACATAGAAAAAACATACAATTTATGGTTTCCTTGGTCATGAGATTGAGAAATTCCAGAGCATTAATTCCCCTAAAAAGTAATCAACATGCATACATAGTTGAGCGTTCAGTTTTTCTCTTTTAACTCCATATTATTTAACAATCGTTAAAAAGTACTCACATTGATTTTTGCAAGGAAACGAAGTATAAATCAACGCGAGTAAAATTTTGCTTATATTCTTGAAAACGTGTTTATAAGATTCCCAGCAAAAACTTTGCTTTTCTGGTAAGCTAGCAGGTATAATTGGAAACAAAAATAAACTACTTATTTTTTGCCTGAATAATTAGTTATTTTTGTTCGACTTGTTCTCAAATTCATGACTCTAGGGGTACTAAAAAATATGTACCTAAACGAAAACAAAAATAAAAAAAAACAAAAAAATTTTGCCGCCAGTGATACTCGAACTTGGACACACACTAACCATTCGCTTTTACTGACTAACGTCTTACTCAGTACACCATCCCGCACATAGCATCCTAAGCGACAAAAACTCTATTTAGTTTAAAATATCTTTTTAGACATTTTGTTATAAAAAACTAATAACTTCAGAATGGGGTTGAACCAACAACCTTCTGGTTGTTAATCCGGCGCTCTAGCCAACTCATCCACGTGATTGCAGTATTACTGTGCTATTATACTATTGAGTACTTATTAATGTAATACAGAGTAGGCAAATAATAATGACGCCTCATTACCAAGAAACTACTTTAATAAGTAGTTGTTATTGCCAAAAACCAAAAAGTTTTTGCTGGGTTGTTACAGATGAGAAAATGTGGATCTATGCTGTATGTTTATGAAAAAAAATATAACCAATAGTTTTAATATTCCAAAGTTTATCCAAGTTTTTATTTAATATATCTCGGCAGCCAGCCGAGATATATAAAATTAAACGGACGTTTGTTTCTTGTGAAATCCGAAAACTTTACTATTGTACGTTTTGAGTATCAAGGTACTATTAGTTGTGAATAGTACGCAATCATTTCCTTCCAAGAAGTAAAGAAAATTAACTTCCGAACCCGAATCATTCTCTACTACAAAAAAAACCGAGAATATTATTAGCGCAAAAATAAAATTATTGGATTTTCCGCCATACAGCCCTACTTTGATATTCAATACCCAGTAAAAAATGTTAAAATTTTTGGAAGCACTAAGGTGACATTTTGCAGAGAAAGCTCACTTTTATGCGCTTAAAAATAAGCCTTAATACGATGCGCTAAGATAAGCGAGTAACATCTCAATTATAATGGGAAAAAAATAAGTTTCTGTATAACTAAAATAAATATCATATACGTGAAGCTAATTTACATGCTTACTACATATATATAATTAAAACATTATCTTTTTTTTTTTTTTTTTTTTTCATTGAAAAGTGCACTTTTTGTGTCAAAAATATATTGCTTTCGACCGGGAATTCGCCATACAAAATTCATTAAGTATTAGAATTGCTTGAAAACGCTTACTAACCAACTACATTGACTTCCCTAATATAGAGTCTTCAGCTGAATGCATGACATAACCAGTACAAGGTGTCACTATAAGATCAGCTGATTATTTTTTTCTTCATTTGTTAGTGCGAATGAAATTTGCATTTTTATTTAGTAAAATCAATTTTTTAACTTTTGTAGAGATGTTCTTGGGACAATATCTGCATAAACAAATTTTATTAGAATTTTATTCAATTTCATTTTGAATTATCACTTTTATTGTAACCAATATTAACATTATTAAAAAAAAGTAGAATTTAAGAAAAAATCAAACAATTTTTTTTTTTAATTTATATTATTTTTAATATTGGCATCATTTATCAAAATACCCTGCCAACATTTTCTATCCAAATTTGCACTAAAGAGTAACCTCAAGTTGTTTTTAACAGTCGAATATGATATCATTTTCTTATCCAAGAAGAGTCACCGTGCGGGAAGAATTGTGCAGCATTTCTAATACTTTTTTAATGACACTATTAAGTGCTTTTTTTTATATGTCAAATTGGAGTCATTTTGAGGAACAAAAAAAGTCACTATTTATGTCGAAATTCTAACTTAATACTATCAACATTACTACCAAAACTTTGACTAAATAGTATCCATATTTATTTTAAAATAGTAAAAGAAAAAGAAGTTATTTTCTTATCAAAGAAGAGTCATCGTTCGGGCAAAACTGTATCGCAGTTTTGATACTTTTTTAATGACACTATTAAGTGTTTTTTTTTTTTTTTTTTTTTTTGTGACGAATTAGAGTCATTTGGGGTTATTCAAAATCGGTTTTAGTTTTGCTTAGGAAAATCTGAATTTAAATATTCAATTTAAGAGAAGAACTTTTAAATATAAAATTACACCAAATTGCTGATAAAAAAAAATAAGTATTGAAATCAGGCGCGAATCCACGGGGGTAGGGGTGGTATAGGAAATTTATCACAACAAACCTATACCAAAAATGTTCTTATTTAGGAAATAATACTCTCTGCTACAACGAAAAATCACTCGAGAAATGACATAGCATACGTTATAGGGCTTCTTGCAATATAGGAATCCATAATATGTTTTTAAGGGTTTTGAATAATCTCCAGAAAAATGTGAATTCGTAGGCGAAAATGTGAAAAAATTCATTTTTGGGGATTTTCAGTTTTTTTTTTTTTTGTGAAATGTGGGATTCCTTCTACAAAAATCTTAAAGTTTTTTACAATTTCTCATTTTAAACAATCAACGAAAATTTCGTTAAGATATTCTAAATAACAAAGATTTTATTACAGATATAATATTTATAGTTTCTAGATCCATCTTTTTTCTTAAATAAATTACGTTACTTAGCTAACATAATTCTTCATTATGTAGATAAAAATTTAAGTCAATATCTCTTACAGAACAGAAATTACGCTAGTTTAAAGTTTAATAAGATGTAAAATATTTGAAATCGGATAGGAAACAAAAAATTGGCAAGCGATGAAATATTTTCTATGTCAGAAGTAATCTATTTTGAGCCCTATATGCTCCTGAAGGGCATTTTTTAATGGGATAACTTCATTGTATTAACCTAAATTATTGCGACATCCGAAAAATCGGTTGTTGTAAAAAAATACATGTTTTGAGATACTTCAATCAAAGCGGTAAAATTGCCTTAAGAATTGGTTCAAATGCGTCATTTCTAAAAATAAATATTATTGTTTTATATGTTTTTTACAAAATATAAAAGGCACCCCTCTTATATGTAAAAATGTTTCGGTAATTCTATTTCTTTTTTGAATAATGGGGAATTTCCTCTATAGAAATCTCAAACATCGAAAGGCCAAGTTGATATTCACTTAGAACTTCATAAGTATTATTTACTATTCTATCAAACATTTTGTATAATTTCTAGATATTAGGAAAATTGTTCTATCTAATTTTTCATACAACAAACTTTGCAAATAAAATGAAATAAATATTTCTCTTAGAATCAAAAACTTGTCTTTAAATTTTCATATCGTGCCCTTTTTGAGCTTCTCGCCTACCTGATTTGGATTTTACAGTAAAATAAACTATTTTTTTTTTTTTTAGTATTTTTTTTTTTACATTTGTATTTTAAATGTTATATTTGAATTAACGATACAACTCCTTCCAAACTCTGTCTATAATTCATAAAACACAACAAATAAATAATTTTAAATATATACACAACAACAATAAAGTAAATCAATTTCAAGTGGTAGTTAAATAATTTGTCAAGGCGCCAATAAAAAAATAAATTTCATTCTTTTTTTTTATGTAAAATTAAATAAACAAAACTTAATTAATGCAGAATATAATAATATATAAATAAAATGAAATAAACAATATTTGTTTTTTATTTTAATAGTTAAATGAACTGGAAAAGCACTCAATTTTTTTAAATTAATATTTGCATACAAAATTGCGTATATTAAAAATTAAAAAATTACAACATTTAGTAGTTTAAAGTTTTTAATTGACAATTAAGGTAATTTAATATTTATTAGTTAAATTTAATTTATTATTAATATGTTTATAAATCAATATTATTTAAATAAATAAATAAAATAAATTCATAGACACATAAGAAGAGTTTAACAACCTAGAAAAAAGGAACTGAAAAAGTCTTGATTTTAACATTGTGTTGTCATTGAGAGTAAGTACTTAGTGCTGAAAAAGAGCTGCAGCAGTCCTTTTTTTAAGCCATGGTTATCGTTGGTAAGATGTTCTTCTTTTAAGTTTCTTGTGCATTGCTTTTGAAGTACTTCTCTTAAAACTATGTTTACAAATTCCTTTTATAAAAATTCTGTTTCAGCCTTATTAAAAGATGACAAAAATACTTTAAAATTTATGAAACATCTTCTTAGAAATTATTAAAATTTTTTACTGCTAAAAATACATTTATTTTCACTTTTATGGAAATAATTATTAATAACTTCTAAAAAAGCTCAAAATATGCACTTAATTCTACTTTTGAAGTGTTTTTTTTACTAGGAACTCAACAAACTTAAATATTTGATAACTAATTTTAGTCTGCTTAATAGTAAATAATCACTCTCTTACAAAGCATTATCTTCAAAGTGTAATATTAGCTAAATTTGGATTTATTTGCTGTTTTTCATATAAATTTTTGAACAGAATTTTCGTTTATTTTTTCTAAATCAGACTATAATTCACCATAATATTACACGTGCATTAGATCATCCATGAAATGTATGGGATTTACAAAAGTTTTGAATTTGCTTGATCCACCGGCAGTTTCTGGTAGATGGGGCTAAAAATGTAATATGTGTACAATAATTGGGTCGATCAGTAGTAAACCGGACAATCGACTTTGTCTTTTGTCCTGAAAAAAGTAACTAAAGCTTTTATGGCGCTATAACTCTTTAATTTAACATTTTACGAAAAAGAAAACTACATAAGCTTTTTTATTTAGAATAAAAAGCAGAAATTTTTAACTTTTTTTAAAAAGGCCCTCGTTTTAATATGAATCTAGCCTGGAAGCAACAGTTTTTACTATTTTGTATAGTAGGATTTGTAGCTTTTAAAAATCAATAAAATTTGGTCATATGCTTTCTATTTTAGCGTAGATGGACTAAAATCTGAATTTTTGGTATCGATTTTTACTTATTGTATAAATACTGTCATAAAAAGCAGAATACAGCGTGAATTTTTGAATCATTATAGCTAGCGTTTTTAGATTGTTATTGGATTAAACAGTTACTCGAAATGTAGGTGTTGCCGATTAACCAAAAATTATAAAAGTTAACATGTTAATATTTTTACATATAAACACCTTTTTTATTTCTGATACCTTAAAAATCGGTGATATATTTTAAAAACACATAACATTCTTCACAATAGCTTGCAAATAAATAAAAATATATTTTCAAAATAACTAACAAATTTATTTTATGAGTAATAAATAAATAAATATGAAAATAATGAAAATTAGTTTTGTTTCGATTCCATCTGAAATATTTTTTGTCAGTATTCTTTCAAATTTATATGATAATTTACTTCTATTGAGAGTATATGATATTATAAAGGTTAATTAAAAGTAAACCATTTTATTTCCGTAACGTCTTGTTTTGAACACTTAAAATGTAACATTTTCATTCCAGCTTCAATATCTCTCCCTCTCGCTTTTTTTTATCAAGAATTATTTATATTGTCTTTATTGGCTTAAATACCAGAATTAGTCGCAAAGCAGTTTTTCATATAAATTTTTGAACAGAATTTTCGTTTCTTTTTCCTAAATCAGGCTATAAATCATATTGTGTTTTTATTATTTTAAACAAATGTTAGCATTAAACTCTTTATTAAATTAACATAATTATGTTTGATCATTAAGCTCTTTTTTAAGCTAATTTTAATCTTCAAATCAAAATTAAAAGCCTAACTTTCTTTTTCACCATTCAAACTGATTGTATTAAAAACATTAAAAGTAAATTAAATGTAACCTGAAAAAAATAGAGTACAAATGTTAAAATTATTTAAATGACCAAAACTATTTTCAAGATTTTGTATAAATTCTTTTTAGTAGAGATTTATTAACTTAAAAAAAAAAATATAATACCAAAATATGCTATCAAACCATTTTGTTTACTTGCTCTATTATATGTTCCTTTGCAATTTCCATAGCTATTTATAATTCTAGTAAATTTCAGTAGCACTTTGTTTCTTTTTTCATACTTTTTTATCATCTGTTTCTAGTTTCTATAATTAGTAGCAGCAATAATGTAGAACATTTTTGTTTTATTTATTTTTTACATCAAATTAAAGATTATTTAGGAATAAAAGACAAGTAAATAAAATCAAGAGACACACGAATCAAAAGTAACAAACAAAAAACACTATTTAAAAAATAAAACAAAAATAAATATTGGCACACATTTCTTCTTCAGCTTCATCAACGTCATTTTCATCTAAATAGATGTTAAAAAAAAAAAATATACAAACAACAAAAACAGCAACAAATCATTTTACTAATAGTTGTGAAGGACAAGAGGACAGACATCAGTACATAAAGATAGAAAAAAAAAAAAAAAACATCGACTCCAGCGTTGCCAGAAACCTTGGCTAAACAATCATCATTTAAACAATGAAAAATCATAATTTTGCTATAAAATTATAATTTTAATGATACTTGATTTAACTTCCCTCCTATTAGAAAACCACTTTTTATATCTGTACGATTATTCTGTATATTGATTCAATGTATGAAATGTAGAAGTTTGAGGTATTTTTTATTAATTCGAATTACAAAAGAAAACATTTTCTCTATGAAGTAGTCTTTCAACACTTAAACTGAGTATTCGATTTTCAGCAATAATCTTTTGGGAAATCTACATTTTATTGTTTTCAAATCCCCACAAAGTTATAAATTTATATTGGATAACAATTAGACTAGACGTTCTAAACAATAAAAGCAATATGTGAGATCATATCTTTTCGATTGCAGATTATGATCATACAAATTTGAAACACTTAATATGTACCCTTGTATGGGCATTAAATAATTTTCCATCGAAAATTGATTAGCCTAGCAGAATTCGGTAATGTGTCAGAACCAAGATTAACTACCGTTAAGATTAACTAGAGTTAAAATACTCTTACCGCTAAAAAAAAAAAAGAATCTACTTGACTACCGTTACCTAAAACACCTTTACCGAAATAATTAGAAATACCATCACCAAAATAGCTCAAAATACAGCTACCGCTAAAATACCTATACCGAAATAACCCAAAATACCAAAAACGCTAAAATACCGTTACCGAAATAAAACATATCGTTACCGCTAAAATACCATCACCGTCATTACCTAGTTTGAGAAAAATTTATATTTTGAATAAAACGCTAAAATACCGTTACCGAAAAAAACATACAGTGACCGATAAAATACCATTACCGTTATTTCAAAGTTTGAGAAAAAATTGCTTTGAATAATAAAATAAAACTTGTAAAAATGTTATGGTTTTACCAGCCCAATTTTTAAATACTTAACTCCATTTTATATTTCATGGTTGCGAACAGATATCTTCGAAATTTTTGAAACAACCATTACCCTGACGAAATAACTACGAATACCGTTACCCCTAAATTCCCGTTACCGAAATAACCAAAAATACCGTTACGGCTAAAAAACTCTTACCGAAACAATCCAAAATACCATTACCTTTTTGAATTAGTTTCCAACCTTGATCAGAACTTACGAAACTATTATTGCTACCTAGTGGTGAAGCGTTTAATACTCTATTTAGAATACCGGAGGAAAGTTAAATGAAACAAACAATACAGGCTTCCCGTATAAATATGAAGGTTATCGGAAGGATTTTTTCCATCTTGTTTTGTCATATAAATTTGAATCTTTTGTTATTAAACTTTCAATAAGATAAGTATCGTATATATTTTGTAATTATTTGTAGGGATTTTTATAAACATATTCTAACAAATCATCGTGAGTCTTTAAAAAACATTAATAATATTATTAAAATAAAAATCATATTTTGTAAGAAAAAAATCATCATTCTGGCAACGCTGATCGACGCATATTTTATTTTTAATTCATAAATTATTTCTTTTTAGATTCGAATGGAACTTTTTCTGTCTACATTTTCTTCATTATTTTGTTCTTGTAGTTGTCTTTTTGAACTTGTTGTTGTTTATATTTTAAATTGGAACAAATTAATTGCTCGTAGTCTTGTTCGAAATGACAAAATAGTCGCCGCATACCAAATAATATTTATAAATAGTTTATTAAAACTTAACAACACTAACAATAATAATAATAACAAAAACAAACATAAACATTTAAATAAATTAGTACAAAGTACACAAACAACAACAATTTAGAAAAAAGAAAAAATAGAAAGAACATCGATATATATGTGATGACGTTGTTCTTGATCAGCTGGTTGGTTTATTGTGTTGTGGAATTATGGTATCTGAGTGAAAACATTAAATGAAATGAAAAAGCATTGAAATAAATCAAAAAAATTGTAATTTAATAACATCAATATCATACGCCTAAGTGTATGTATGTTTTTTTTAATACTAATTGGTATGCTTGTTCCCATTTTTATTAGTTACCGAGAAAAATTATTGTGATTTATGTATATAAATCATCTTTAACATCATTTTTGTTTACGCAATATTAAAAATTTAAAAATCCTTGGCCTAATAATATAAAATAGACTATAAACTAAACTTTACACAAAACATAGACTAAGTTTTACACACTAGACTTTAGATAACTCTAGGCTACACTATAATCAAGACTATGTTCAAGATTATAGACAAGACAATAGTAAAAGCTATAGTCAAGATTATATTCAAGACAACAATAGTCAAGATTATATTCAAGATAATAGACAAAACTATAAACAAGACTCTAAACAATACTTAGTAATGTCTATAGTCAAAGCTAAAGTCAAGACTATAGACAAGACTAAAGTTCAGATTATAGACTATACTATAGCCAAGACTATAACAACTCTAGACTAGACTATAATCAAGACTATAGTCAAGGTTATAGACAAGACTATTGTCAAGGCTATAGTCAAGACTATAGTCAAGACAACAGACAAGACTATATAGTGGACTGTAGTATATAGTATAATCTAAAGTCTTGAAAATAATCTTATATATAGTCCTTATCATTAATATAGTCTTGTCTATACTCTAGTCTCTCCATGATCCAGACTATAGTCAAGGCTATAGACGAAAATATAGACTAGATTATAAACAAGACAAAACTTTAAATAAATTTATATGCATATAGACAAGACTAAAGTTCAGACTATAGACTATACTCAAGACTATAGTCAGTACCATAACCAAGAATACAACAACTCTAGACTAGACTATAATCAAGACTATAGTCAAGGTTATAGACTAGACTATTGTCAAGGCTATAGTCAAGACTATAGTCAAGACAACAGACAAGACTATATAGTGGACTATAGTATATAGTATAATCTAAAGTCTTGAAAATAATCTTATATATAGTCCTTATCATTAATATAGTCTTGTCTATACTCTAGTCTATCCATGATCCAGACTATAGTCAAGGCTATAGACGAAAATATAGACTAGATTATAAACGAGACAAAACTTTAAATAAATTTATATACATATAGACAAGACTAAAGTTCAGACTATAGACTATACTCAAGACTATAGTCAGTACCATAACCAAGAATACAACAACTCTAGACTAGACTATAATCAAGACTATAGTCAAGGTTATAGACTAGACTATTGTCAAGGCTATAGTCAAGACTATAGTCAAGACAACAGACAAGACTATATAGTGGACTATAGTATATAGTATAATCTAAAGTCTTGAAAATAATCTTATATATAGTCCTTATCATTAATATAGTCTTGTCTATACTCTAGTCTATCCATGATCCAGACTATAGTCAAGGCTATAGACGAAAATATAGACTAGATTATAAACGAGACAAAACTTTAAATAAATTTATATACATATAGACAAGACTAAAGTTCAGACTATAGACTATACTGAAAACTATAGTCAGTACCATAACCATAATAAAGACTATAGTCAAGGTTATAGACAAGACTATTTTCAAGGCTATAATCAAGACTATAGTCAAGACAACAGACAAGACTATATAGTGGACTATAGTATATAGTATAATCTAAAGTCTTGAAAATAATCTTATATATAGTCCTTATCATTAATATAGTCTTGTCTATACTCTAGTCTATCCATGATCCTGACTATAGTCCAGGCTATAGTCAAGGCTATAGACGAAAATATAGACTAGATTATAAACGAGACAAAACTTTAAATAAATTTATATGAATTTATTCTATTCTATTCATATTCCCTAGAACTGTAATGACACAATTAATTAATTTTTTTTTTTTAACTATGGAATTTTATTATACATAAAATCATGGTGTATTTTTAACATGAAAAGATTTTTCAAAAACTAAATAATTTATATAGCACGATTATAAACATTTTTCCTAGAATTATTATTAAAATATGTGTTCTGTGTTACTTTTGCTAAAAATTTTTTAAGGTGCTTTAAAATAATTATTATTTACGAATTTTATTAAGCAGAAATTATTCATAATACATATTTATTATTATTATTATTATTATTTTTTTTTTTTTCATAAGCGTATTTGGAGTGTGGGTTCTGCTTTATGTTTGACGTCGCAATTACTTCAATAAATGGCGTCATGTGAATATGAAGGAGTAAAAACAAATGTTATATGAACGTTAAATAATTTGTGCCAATTTTTAAAATAAATGCAACAAATAATTAATATATGTAGGTGGAGGAGGCTTTTATTTTGCATAATGAAAAAATAAAAAATAATGAAGAAAAGACAGTGGAATGTAGAAGGAAATTTGTTAAAAAAAAAGATTTAAAAATTTCATATATTAAAAATGCAGAGGAATCCTAGAAGGATTATTAACATCTACGAAAAGATTTGGTTCTAATACCAGTTTAAGAAAGATTAGAAATTAAAAAATTTCTTCAGCAAGCTTAATTAGAAGCAGACAGTTCGTGGTTTAGCTCCAATTTAAAATTAAAATAAATTCAATTCAATTTTGTCCACTTATTAAATTGTTCCACTGTAAATATTGCACTAAATTTCCAAAATGTCTTTTTTAAAAGCCTCTTTAGGCTACTGGTTTATATTGCTGCTCGTGCCTTAAATATACTTAAATCCATTGAAACACCGTCTCTTGTCTTTTCGTTTATTAATAATGTTTATTTCTTTAATATTTCAAGCATGGACTGCACGTATGTATTTCTTTTTCATTTTATCAAAATTCAAATGAAACTGCCAAAAACATATCAAAAAATTTAATTTATTAGTGAATTGGCGAACATTTTAAACATGAATTTATGATTTTTGTTTTAGTCTTTTCATTACAAAATTTAAACCACACACTAAATTTCCATATAAAGAATGAAATAAAAACTAAATAAAAATGGTTAAATAGAACATTTCAAACATGAACTTATGCTAAAAACATGGTTTCATTATTTTAAGTCTTGAGAAAAAAAAGCGCGCGCCTGCGCATGATGCACAAGTAAAGTGAATTTATTTGCGAGTATTTTTTTTTTTTTTTTTCTTTTTGCATATCAGTAGAGAGTACAAGTTATTATATTGTTGCTATTGTTGTTATTTTGTATCTGTTCTTTATTTTCGTTTTTATTTAACGATCGATATACAATGTGCGTTTTTATAGCAAAAAAAACAACAAGTCGTATGAAAATAAAAAAAAAAATATATAATCAAACTGAGATTGTTATAAACAAAATATTGAGTGCTTGGAATACTAATTAAAAACAAAGAGAAATGTTTGATGTTTAATCGTCGTTGTTGTTGTTATTATTGTTGCTGGGTCTTCTTTACTTAATGTTTTTATTATTATTGTTGTTTTCGAACAGAGTTTGAAAAGTATGAAATTATGTTATTATAAGTCTAAATAAAAGTTTTCATAATTTTGCTTTATTATAGACTAGATTATATGATGGCTAGTCTAGACTATATACTAAACTATGGACTAGTCTATAGGCTAGTCTAATGAAAACACTATAAACTCGTCTATAAAATATTCTATGCACTTTATACTTTTAGACTAGAATATATATTATAAACTTTAGACTACAATATAGACTAGACAATAGACAAGAATATCAACTAGAATATATATACTGGACTATTTACTAGATTAGACTATAGAGTAAGTTACAGACTAGACTATAGACTAGGCTATGTACTGGACTGTAGACCAAACTATATACACTATGTTCTAAATTATAGACTAGAGTATAGACGATGCACTGGACTGTAGACTTAACTATAGACTAGACTATGGAATAGAATATAGTCAATACTAAAAAAAAAAAGTAAATACTAGACTATAGATTAAACTATAATCAAAACTATAGAATAGACTGTAGTTAAGATTATAGACTAGACTACAGTCAAGCCTATAGACAGAATATTAGACTAGATTATTGTCACGACTATAGACTAGATTATAGTCAAGACTATAGACTAGACTAAACCCTAAAACTTCCAAGTAAAAATTGTTCAAATTTATTGAGTTAAAAAAAAATTAAAGAAAATTAAAAAATCTAATGATCTTATTATTTCCTTACAATTTCATGGGTGTAATAACGCTTTAACTCCTTGAAGCCACTGCTCTTACAACGTTTAGAATTTTTTTATTATTATTGTTATTTTCTATAAACTTGTAATCAACATTCGAACGAATATTACGTCCAGTAATCGTAAGTAGTAAATATTCTTCAGTTTTTATATTTTGTTTTTGTTGCGCATTTTTTTATTGCACACATTAAATGCGGCGTTTGTAACATGTGCAACATTCTACAGAACATGATTTGCAAATAAAAACATTCAGAATTTTCTTATACCCATTTAACTGAAAAAGAAAAATATAGTTTTTTTTAATTTTTAGAAAAAAAAAATAGTAGCAAACAGTAGCCCAACCAGCAAAGCAGTTGATGGCAAATGAAAAAAGAAATAAAATAAAACAAGCAAATAATTATAATAAAAAAAGAAATCACATTCCATTTTTATATCGTATATGTATACATGAGATTCCAAAGAGGGAACATGTTGTTATGCAGTTGTGGGTGTTTATTTTAAAACATATTATATATGGAGGCGGGGAAGTATGCCCTATTAAAGGTATTAAATATTTCAAAAGGCAAACACTTTATAAGATTTATTTTCAGGAGAATCTCAGTGATCGTAAGCATTTAGAAGATAAATAAAGAAGGATTTAGATTCCGCAAAAACAAAATAATAATATTCTCAGATTATCTCTTTGTATCTCTGACCGGCTGGATTGGCAACGTGTTCATCATTATCATGAGGGCAAGTTGTTCAAGTTTTACGATTGAAAAGTAAGCTTTTGCATATTTCATAAGTATATTACAAAAAAAATGCAATTTCTTCAAATCTTTGCATATAATGAAAAAGAAAATTAGATTTCTCAAAGATTCGCTATTTTTAGTGTTTTTTGAAGTTTAAATAAATTATAGGTATAAATTATTTTCTAAGTTTTTTTAATACTACGTAGATAATTGAAAAGAAAAACTTCATACAACCAAAATCAGTTTTCGTATATTTTTACTTATTTATTTTTATTATTATTTTTTTTTTTAAATCGAAAACTATCAGAATTTTTAATAAAAAGAAATCATATTAATCCATTTGTATTAAATGCAAATGTATCCCACTAAAATTAAATATTAATATGTTATAATCTAATCCCCAAAATATTTCGGTTTAATTGTTTTGTTCTCGTGAGATGGATCATTTTTAAAATACCTTCAAATATATAAATTTCGATAAACAGTTTAATTTTAATTTTTAAATTTTTGTCAAAAAAAAAAATTACAATATGTATGAGACACATGTCGACTAATACATATTCAGCAAAAAAAATTTTAAATTAGTTTTCATTCACGTTAAATGAAGATTTTAATAAAATTTTCTGCGAATTTTGCTTAAATACTATTTAATTAAATTTTAATATTCCGGACATTTTCCATTGTAATTTAGATTTTAGAGCATCATTGGAATGGTCTTATTTAGTACTATATATGAATATATCATATAGAGTAGGCAAATAATAATGAACCCTCATTACCAAGAAACTACTTTAATAAGTAGTTGCTATTACTGAGATCCAAAAAGTTTTTGCTAGGATACTAATCTTCATTTCTGAAGGGGTACATTTGAATTTTTTTTTTTTTTTTCGTAAGGCACTAGTGACTATTTTGCTATGCATTCTATTTTTTCGTGCTTATTCAAGCGCATATTTTTACATATTTTCCTTGCAAATTTAAACTTGCCCTGATCATCATCATAAATTTATAATAATTTATAAAAATAATATTTTTCCATTTTTTTTTAGGGTTTGTGTTTTAATCTCACACGTACTCATGATCATTAAACAGGATTTCTTGCCTTCTTTGTTTACAAATCTTTGTATGACCTCTCTTCCTTGTCCTTCATTTGTTGTGGTTCTTTCCCTGTGTCGTATGATAAATATAGTTTAAGTATATTTTGTTCATAATTTACTCCATCATCACAATAATTTTTTGTTAGTTTTGCAAGAATTGAAGTTGATCGACAGCTGACTTTTAATGTCAAAACTGTCAAAATTCTTTACTTAGTTGAAATTGTACAGAAACATTATAGTTTTATTTACATTATGTTGTTGTAAAGTTCATAACCATTAAAATAAAATCGTTACAAAATTTAACAAAAAAAAAAAAAAATTAAATAATTTACAATTTATTTATTTAATGTTTTTAAAAAATACATTAATTTGTGTCATTAATTTTAACAATTTTTGAAAAGTAGCTTTTGAAACATTTATGATTTTAAACCACACCCACTAAATGTGGGCGCATATGAATATTTTTAAGATGTTTTAGAAACTTTTTGAAGGTTCTTATGAAAAATCAAGCTTAGTCATTTTATAATATTTTTATATAAACATTATTTTTAAATATAAAATATTTTTAAGTTTTTGTTTAATGGTATAATAAAATTCAGTCTAAACCTCTATAACACTTACCAATTTTTATTTGATTTGTTTCCCTTTTTCTATATTATCGATTTAATAAATTTAATGAAAATTTTATTAAATTTATTATAATTTGACAAACATATTGTTTCTTTTAAAAGTATTATATTATTTAAAACTCCATAATAAAAAAATATATATTTAAATTTTTTATAATTTATTTTATTTTCTTTTAAATTAACTTGGCCGATCCATAAATATTTAAAAGAGTTTCATTTTCTTGATTTGTATGTATTATATGAAAATTTTATGGGCTTTTAGTTTTTCACTTTTAGACAAGCTGACTGTTACTCACTCACTCATTCGCACAATCGATCGTTTTGAATTTTGCTTAACACATTCTTTTAGCAATTCTTAAGAAATATCGTTTTTTTTTCACTTTTATTTACTTATAGAACTTGCAAAAACATAAATGCCGAAACTTCCATAAATTCGTACGTATGAAAATTCTTTTTTTTTTTACTGTTTATAAAGAAAATCAAACAAAACACAAAAAAAAAACAAGGCACGCTTTAATAAAATAGTTTCGGTCTATATAGAGAATAATGAAGGAATACCGCGTCCGTCGTAACGCGTTGTACAGATCAACTGTTTTCACGTACACACAACAAAATGTAAAATGAAAATACAATTCGCGCATACCACTACACCACAAAACCTCCCCATTTTAAATTTGTATAACAGAAAAAAACGCACACATCCATACACCTATAAAAACATTCGATTTCATAGCAGACTCTCAAGCGGAGACGATCGAGCGAACCACCAACCAACCGACCGACCCAAACGATCAATCGACCGACAAAACATAAAAAATTGCGAGCAAATTCATTACAAACAATAACAGCAACAACAACAAACAAATGAATAAACAAACATATTTACTCACACTATATGTACTAAACCACATACGTATGTACCACGTACTTCGTCGTTATATCAGTAGCAGCAACAATTTACTTAAATTCTTTTCAAATTCAAATTGAACCAACAAAAAACATATGATTTTGGTTTTGTTTTGGCATATTTCTGTACATACATTATTTGTACTCATACCACCACTACACTACTTACTCTCTTTCTTACATTCCGTTAGGTTTCTTTGGGGCACACTCCTCCCACCACCTCCCACCCCGTTTGGCAGTAATTAACAATTGTATGCAAAGAAAGTTTCTCCCATTTTTTTATTTTTATTTTTTGGTCTCATTTCTTTTTGTCTTATTATATTTAGGCACACATACTAACATCCATAAGAAAAGTAATGCAAACAAGAGCAATTGTTTATTTTGCTTTGTTGTTGATGTTGTTGTTTCTGCTGATGGTGTTGATAGGGAGACTGAGAAATTTTTTAGTGGGTGGCAGGCATATTGTTGCTGCATTAAGTAGTTGGCATAACTGTTCGGGTCATGGGTAGTTTTTTTTTTTTTTGTTCTTCAGATATGTAAATTTATTTATTGTAAAAAATGTTAAGTTGATGGAAGGTGTGAAGTGTATTAATTGTTCAAATAAGAAAATTATGTAGTTTAGTATACGAGGATCTGAGTGAAAGTCTTTGGAAAGTTGCATTTTTGCTATATTCTTGGCAAATTTATTTTTGAAAAATAATGCAGGTTTTATACCCACCATCAAAAAAGATGAGTAGTATATTGGGTTTGTCATTCCGTGTGTATTCGAATAATTTGTTACGAATAATTAATCGAAGAATTTAAAAATGATATTTTTCGAATCCTTTTATGTCTAATGATCGAATAAAACGTATAATTAAATTTTTTGCTATTCAGCTAATTTTCTTTAAATATTTATAAATATTTCTTTGTTAAATTTAAATAAATGTACCTTTTACAAAGTCACACAGTGGGGCTGATCGCAAAAATTTAGGTAATAAATCGAATTGAAATGTATGAGAGAGTTGCAGAGGAGGATCTAAGCTTTCATAAAAATGATCTTCTAGTCACTCTGTAATAATACGAGATAAGCTACACGGTGTTACACAGTGGGGCTGATCGCAAAAATTTTGGTAATAAATCGAATTGAAATGTATGAGAGAGTTGCAGAGGAGGATCTAAGCTTTCATAAAAATGATCTTCTAGTCACTCTGTAACAATACGAGATAAGCTACACGGTGTCAAAATTGACGAGTAAGAAGAAATTTCAAGAAATCATAACTTCTACAAATTAAGTCCGATTTAAAAGATTTTTATATTTCTGTAAAAGGCTTGGCGAGAAAAAAGCTTATTCACCTAAGTTATCTCTTACTTAAAATATATTTAGCTTGAATTTTGAATTTTTAATTTTTTGCCTCACCATTATTTCGTTTTTCGGGAATAAGTCGCTAGACATAAGTGTTTTTTTCTTAAATATTCTATAACTTCCAATATATTTCGAAATAATCGGCTGAAAAAATTTTGTGGGTTATCTCAATTCGTCTAGCCGTGAAAAATGTACAAGGTGCACACTCTGAAATTAGTATGAAAAATAGCTATTTTTACAAAAAATATAGTATCAATTTTTGGCAATTTTTCAAAAATAAATAATATTTAATAAATTTAATCTATTTTTACGAATATTATCTCGTTACACAAACAACATGCTCCAGTATAATTGAGTGTTACATATGCTTACATACGGAAATACACAATGAAATATAAAATAGTGAATTTTGCAAATTTTGACACGAGCTGTCAGTTTTAACGATATTATATTGCCTTTTTTTTAAACATTTTTATATTATTTTAATATGTTATAAGATTTGTGAAAGTGGACGAAGTTTTGTTAAAAAACAATTTTTTATTTTTATAAAAATAATATTTGTTTTTGAAAAATTGCCAAAAATTTCTTGTTGAAGTTATTTAAATGATTTTTGGAGGAATGAAAAAATATTTATTTTATGCAATTTTATACAATGAATTATAGTGAATATATAATAATAATAATAATATCAATAATAATAAATAATAATAATAATTATAATAATAATAATAATAACAATGAGAATAATAATAATAATAATAATAATAATAAATAATAATAATAATAATAATAACAATAATAATAATAATAATGATAATATGCCTTTTTGTGCAATTTAAAGAAAATATTTTGAAAAATTAAATTTTTTTCATAAAATCTGCACTAATGCATTCGTTTTTGGCCGGGCGGAAAGCAGTTTAGTTCCAAATCGATGTAAATATATTTTATAATTAAACAACATCAATAAATTAAAAAAAGCTCACGTTTCATATTTTTTTTACAGATCGATAAACATGAAGTTTTTTTAAAAAATTCACCATTTTGGACCAACGCTGGACATAGGGTGCAAACCTAAATCAATTTAAAAATTCTTTAGTAACCATTTCTGAAGCCTTGTTTTTTTAAATATGTAAACAAAAAAATTATTTTGTTAGCAAAACTTTGAGAAAAAAGTGAACGAATTGTACTATATTTTTTGTTAAAAAATATAGCCATTTTTCATACTAATTTTAGTGTGCTGACTTTGAACATTTTTCACGGCTAGACGAATTGAGGAAATCAAAAAAATTTGTTTGGCGTATTATTTCGAAATATATTAGAATTTATAGGATATTAAAAAAATGCATTTGCATATCTCAAAAATAATTTCCGAAAAACGAAATAATGTCGAGGTAAAAAATAAAAATTCAAGAGTAAATATCTTTTTAACGGCAAGTGACAACTGACCTTTTTTATTTTTTCTTTATTTCGTCAAGTACTTTACAGAAATATAAAATTCTTTGAAATCGGACTTGATTCGTAGAAGTTAAGATATTTTGAAACTTTTTCATACACGAGGTGATCAACTTTTTAACTCTGTAGCTTATCTCGTATTATTACAGGGTGACTACAAAATTATATTTCTGAAAGTTTAGATTCTTCTCTACAACTCATCAATACATTTCAATCCGACCAGTAATTTAGAAGATATAGATGTATTACCAACATTTTAGCCATCCACCCCATTGTGCGTCAGCGACTATCGAAATTACTTTTTCCGAATCAAATTTTATAAGAACAAAGGAACGAAATCGACTTAAATCCATGCACTTGAATTTATTATTCATTTTTTTAAGATATCGAAAAATAAGCGTATTTTTAAGATTTTCCTGTTTTATTTTATTTTTTTGCTGCGATTGTTAACTTTGGAGATATATCGAAAATTAACACAAATTAACACTTTTCTTAAATATTGGTTTATTTCCTAAAAACTTTTTAGCTCTCCTGAAAATTTTCAAAATTACTTAAGTTGATTTTTGTCAAAAGTCCACAGATTTTATTTCATCCGCTTAAAAATTTATATAAATATGTACTAGGAAATGGTAAACGAAGTCAAAAATCGAATTTCGATTTTGCGTTAACTTTTGCTATATCGATATTCAAAATCGATTATTCGGACCATAAAATTGATTTTGTTTTAGTGTAGATTTATTTTTATAGTTAAAATTGTTTGGGTTAAAATTAATATTAATGGTGAAATAACCTAATAAATTTTATATTGTGCTAGAATTCTTTATAACAAGGAAAACCACAAATATGCTATAAAAAAGTTTTTTATGCGCATTAAATATGCAGATAAAAATTAAAAACTTGCTTTTAAAACGCAAAAATATCCTTTTGCAAAAAAAAAAAAAATGTCATTAAAAAAAATTAAAATAAACTGTTAAATTAATATTTACATGTTACAAAATAAGGCAAAATTCAAATTTATTTATTAATATTAAATACATAAAAAAAATCACTCGAACAAAATTTTCAATTATTTTACTAATTCATGTTACGTTAAAATTTAATTAATTTGTTTCCATAAAAATTGACAGTTGTGAAAAAATTCAAACAAAAAATACAAATTTTTGAAACCTATTCTTTTATATCAAAACTTCGATTCTTTTATACCAAAACTAAACAATAATTAAATCAATTTTTCACCATTTTGGAATCTATTGTATGAAATACAGATTACGAGAAATTCTTTATATTTCAAAGTCTGCATTAGCTTTTGTGCATTATTCGGTAAGTATATAAAAATTTATGTACATGTTTTTAATTTTTGATGAGATTATTTAACGTTCATGTGTAGTTGTAAACTATAAATTTAATAAGTTATTGAATTTCTTCAATTAATTTCATAATTCATTATGCGCAACAATTTAGTAACATATGTAGTTTATTTAATTAAAAAAATTGCTTGAAATTTTACAAATATTCAATTAACGTCACTTAATTAATAATACCATTTTGTTGATTGGAACAAAATCAATCAAAATTTTAATTGAAGTCTATAATTTCGTTATTAAATGTAATTTTATTATTATTTTTTTTTTCTATGTATGTCGAAAAGTCCTATTTTTAATTTCCCGTTTTTTTTTTTTTTATTATATCACACAAAAGCTTTATTGACCTTCCATTTGCTTACCCATTAAATTCCAAACATTAGTATATAAATTATATGCATACACAAGGATTTGTATATAAATTAAATTACATATAGAGTACATGTATTAAAAAACAGTTTTTACAATATTCGATCAAGTTTAAAAGCTAATAAGTCCTTCTAAGAATGGGTTTAATAAAGGTCTATTATAATCTGTTTCTAAATTTTCATTGTTGCTACAAGTGATGCCTCTCCGCCATTTTTAACGAACTTAGGTGATATCCATTAAAATTAAATTTAAATATTAGATATTTTGAGATCTTTCACTTTTTTCAAACATCACAAATTTGAAAAATATAGACATATTAAAAATAATTTCAAAATGTCAAATTATGCTTTAAAATGTTTAAATATGCTCTAAAAATGATAAAATATAAATATGCTCTAAAGATTAGTATATGCAAAAATATTCCATTAAGAGTGAAATATGGAAAAATATGAACTTACTTACATTCAATCTACAGGAAAAAACATGCAACTGCATATTTGTGGTTTATAACAATTCAAATTTAAATTGTATTATTTTTTATAAACTAGCTAGCGGCATTTTTAAGCCGACTAGTTAAGAATATGCATATGAGAAAAAATTTCTAACAAATGTCGAGAAATATAAAAAAAATATCTGAGCCAATTATGTATCGATTTATTAAAAAATATTTCCGCCAAATAATCTAGAATTTCTTCTCTACCAATCTCATATATGTCGTGACACATTACTTTTTGCAGTAAAAACAGTGGCATCTCCAAAGTATTTCTTAATCTTAGACCCAAACCTTTTAGTCAGATCTGGCAGCATTAAATGCAATACTATGGTAATACTGTGTTTTCTATATTGTTTTTAATTTCTTGCAATTTAGCAATAAGATATAATTATTTTAAAAACCATTAATTTGCATTTGTTAACAACAAACTAATAAGTTTTAATTAACCCCAATATCATCCTTAATTAGCGCACAAGAAACTGCCTTATCTTTAAATTATTTTCCCTACAATTTCCACCTTCCAATTCGATTAGTTTCTTGTGTTTCTTCGTTTGGTTGGTTGTTTGTGCACAAAACATAATACAATGGCTGTCGTGTCAGTTGTCGTAGAAATCGTACGCAGTTTGCTACTTTTAGAAAAAAAATTCTTAAAAATTTTGCCGTGTCGTGCAGTGAAATGTTATAAAATTGTAAGTTTAACAAAAACATAAATAAAAAATTACCGTAAACAATTTGCAATAAAAATAACCTCAAAATATTAAAAAAGGAGGTTATAAACTAAATGGAATACCAAAAGAAATTTCTTAAAAATATATTAAAAACGTGCTTTTCACATAATGGTCGCAAAAGAAAGCACATGTGATGTAATCAAACTAAATGGCTACGGTTGACCCGTATTTGTTCGTGGTGATTCTTTTGTGGAAATTTATTTAACAATTTTTGTGCGCTATGTAAAAGCGGGTGTTTATGTTAAAATAAAAATGTAAATAAATAAATGGCATAACCTCATTTAGCCATAACCTTAAATGGCAATTAAATGGAAAATGGAACAAAAAATATATTGCAATTTTCATAAACTTGGAATTATTTGTTATACGTACATAAGTGTATGGATGATAAAGAAGAAGCATAAAATAAAAGCAACCTCGGCAAAAATTTCATATAAGAATTATTGTACCAGAGCCGCCTTCGTTAGTCTATTAAGCCGATAATACAGTGCTCGTGTGGATATTGTGTGAATGAAAGAGGCGCATAGTGTGAAAATGATGTCACAATATTGATGTTTTATTGGAATTAGTGCAAATGTTGCCATATTAATATAGGATATTGTTTTTTGAAAATAGAAAAAAACATGTGTTTGTAGGTATTGTTAAACTAGTGTCTACATTAGGCAAATTTTTATCAAAACAAACGTCAAAATCAGTGCGAATATATACAAAGTAAACTTAATTAAACAGCTGATTACTATTTTGGTTGTTACAGTTGTTAAACTGCATATATAAAAAACAATAAAGAATACGCCATATTGTTGTTTTTGTGCAACTGTTGCCACCTTCCACAAATTCGCGTTGAGTTTGTCTTGATAAAAAAAATTGTCTAATGTAGACACTATGTAATCAATTGCCTTTTCTGTTGATTTTTCTAATTCAAGTTGCTGTTATTTTACGCATAAAAACAAAAAAATTTTTGATGCCACCAACGTGTTTCTTCCTTAAATTCTTGCTTCTGCTTGTAGGGGGGCATAAATAAATATAAATTATAATTAGTTCCAAAACTAAAAAATAATTTCTCATTTTTATAATTTTATAGTGTTTTCCCAATACGAAAATCAATTGTGCATTAATTTATTGTTATTATGGATAATCATGGCTATGGTGGCATACAGTGGATACAAAACCATTCAAATAATCACTCCTGCCATGCCGGAGATATGAAAACTGCTGGCCAGTTAATAATTGATCCTCAGCCACCGCGTGAAGAGGATCTTATGGCCAGTGCTAATTCTTCAACGGACTTTATGGCCACAGAAGACGAAGCCGATTCGGCAACTATAGCTCAAATTGCTGCAGAAAATCTTATTTTTATGGCTCGCGATGGTCAAATGGTAACAGAAATTATAACAAATGCTACTACCGATACAAATGGAACTGTGGTTGTGACAGCCAGTGATGGCGAACAAATTGACTGCGATACGATTATGGAACAGGCTGCCTTAATACAACAACATGAAGATGCTGGTGGTGGAGTTTATAGTGTGGATCATTTTACCGAAAATACCCCGCAAATGGTGACGGAAGAGGTCATCACCGATGATTGGGTGCAACATCAGGGAGAAGAAAGGTAAGATTAATTTAGAAATTTCGGATTGGTTACGAATATAGAAAAGTATACGATTATGCCAAAAATTTAAGACTGGCTGATTTTATTATATTTTATTGTTTTGTATACCGTTTAGGAAAGGTGCAAGGGTTTCGATTCTACAATACTCCTCTGGGATTTTTTTTTATTTAAGTTTAGCAGCCCATCTAGACGTAACATAATATGTAATATTTTTGTGTCAGACAGTGTCAAATTCGCTCTCTGAGAGAATTATATCACGTGTAGATTCAAATATTAGTATTATAAGATGTATTATGAGACTGTTGTGATGAGATTTCTCTACACAACCATCTTATAAGATGAACTGTCAAAAAAATATACATACACGAAAGTTTGTTTGGTGCGTGCATGTGTATTTTGGAAATTACTAAAAAAACAGTAATTTTGTAAAATTGTTTCCTCTTAGTGTTTGTTTTACATGCTAAAAAACACTTATAAAAATTATGCTAAAAAAGTTCGAATTGCTTAAATAAAAAGGACATGTTTACCTGCGACTGACTGGAAATAATGATATCTTATAGTATTTATTAGAATACGCGTATCCCTTATTTAAGATCTAACATAATATAAACAAAATGGTTACTCTCCTCTACCGGCGTTATCTCACATATTATATCAGCGTTAATCTCAGTTGTAGACCTGGGGTAATGGCGATGCAAACAGCATTCAAATTGCTAGATCACAGTTACGTTTCCCAAATACGCGAAATTAACCATCGACAACAACAAATATCCGTTGTTGTGTATTTTGCATAAGATTCCAATAGTTTCCAAAAATGACCTGTACCTTCGTATAGGAAGGTATGTGCGAGTGCACGTGACTTTATAAGTAGTAGGAGAGTCGAAATAGAGAAGCGCGATAGTTCCTTGAATTCAAATGTTCAAATTATCTGTTTTTCCCAGTGAGAGAGTAGGATTGCAAAATATGTAAATATTTGTAATTGAAGTGCGTTGAATGAAGGGTTAATATAAGTCACGGATGTAGTTCTTTCACAAATATATCAGACACTTTTTCATTGAAGAAATATACAAAGTTGACATATGAAAGCCCTTGAACAACATGTCCTATTAGATATGTAGTCGAAACGAACGTCCGTTTTTCCATCTATAGGTCTGTTAAAATCAACTTTCCGAATTCTCCCGATAATTTAAGATTTCATTTATCTATAGATCGAGTAAGGTACCAAGAACATTGCTATTGAATTCATACAAGTCTGGCCATAAATTGTCTGAATTATGTTTACTATTATTCAAAAGCGGAATTTAAAAAAGTACCAATTTTCAAAATACATAGTACCATTATTAAGAAAATAATAAAAGTACCAATTTTCAAAAATGACCCAATTCATCATCTATTCTTTTCTTATCATTTTCAGAGTCGAAATACCTGCAGAACAAATAATTGGCTCTAGTTCTCAAGTGCTGCTAGACATTGAAGTACCCCTGCCAACCGTACAAGATGAATACACTGCCTTAAGACCCTATCCCTGTGACTTTTGTAGTCGACGCTTTCGTAAAAAAGCCAGTCTTATGAATCATATGGTGGCTCATCAAACGGATCGGCCACATTTATGTAAATTATGTGGTGCCAGATTTCTAAGAAGGCAAGATCTTATCAATCATTTAAAAGGGCATGCAGAAGAGCCAACAGAACCACAAATGGATGATAGCGATTGTAAGCTAAATTACCAAAAAAAAAAAAAAAAATCTTAATATGAACCATTTTTAACGCTTTTCTTTTTCATTATTAGTCATACATTTTGTTACCGATACCAACAATTCTCCTCAGCGTACCTCCAACGATCATTATTATGAACAAGATTGGAGTGTACCAGAAGATTCGGTAACCATACCAACAAAATCTAGTCGTAAACATCAGCAGCAACAACAACAATTGCAACATATTACCTCCATTTCTAATCAACAAATTATGATGGAAAATAACATAATAACTACATCCCCTGCGGATCTTTTAACAAATACACAAACTACAACAGCACCGCCTAGAGGACGTATAAGCCGTCTTAAACCTAAGGAGGATACTTCCTATGTAGTAGAAGTACCTAATAATTGTCCTCCAGGCGAAATGATTATTTCATCGGCTTATAGTATTGTAGAATGCGATACTTTGTCTGCCAATACAGCAGCTGTTAAACTATCTCAGGATAATAATACACCCGCTCTAGTAGAAAATGATGGACAAAATGTTTTGCATTATCCCATAATAGATGATAGCAAACCATTTGTATGTCAACAATGTGGTCTAGCCTTTTCAAGGGAGAAAGCCATGTTAGCACATACCAAGGTAAGGAAATTCTTTTTGTTAGATTTCTTTAGAATCAATAAAAAATTATGATTAAGTTAAGGCAAACTTGTCAATGTTTGATGGTTATGTGAACAAATTTTTTAATGCTACGACTAATAACATAATCTTGGTATGCATCTGATTGTTAATTAGTATTTTATTGCAATTTAAATTAGAAACAAATATTAATATTTTTTGTCTTTCATTATTTTAGAACCATCGTAATGATTCTCCTTACGAGTGCTCTCAATGCAATGAATTATTTTGGGACCACAGCAGTTTACAGGATCACCAAAAAACTCATCAATTTGAAGAGAGTAATTCTGAATATGATCCCAACGAAGGCGAGGATGAAACCCAAACCGAATCCGAGTCCGAACAACAAATGTATGGCGAATTTTATTGCAGTGAATGTGGTATGTCGTTTCATCGTCAGGATCTCTTAAAAAGACATGCTAAATGTCATGACAAAGGTTATAATGTAATAACAACGGATCAAACGATTGTGGAGAGTAGGGATCAGCATTGTTGTAATACCTGTGGTGAAACATTTGCCGAAGCTTTAGATCTGTTAGCGCATGCCGAAATACATGCACGTTACCCGCCCTTTAAGTAAGTTTATAGAATTTGATTTTTATATGAGACTAATTTTATTTCTATTTAAAGATGTGTCTTATGCGGTGAATCCTTCTTCGAAGAGCCCACCATCAAAAAACATCTTCAGTCCCAGCATCCTAATGAAATCACCGAAAACTCTTGTATCCTTTGCGGCAAAGAGTGTCGTGATCGTAAAGCTTTAATGAAACATGCTTGGGATCATTCACGAGAAAAATGTCATTCTTGTTCAAAATGCGGAAAAAATTTTCACAACAAAGCCCGTCTTAAACGTCATATGGCCTCACATCGTGATAAATCCGTACAATGTGATGTATGCCACGAAGAATTTCCGGATGGTCGCACTTTGTCGAATCACCGCCACTCTCATAGTGCTACTTCGGCGGGAAAACTATTTCCCTGTCTGGAATGTGGTAAAACATTTGGTTCCCGTAGTTCCCAACAAATTCATGTACGCATACATACGGGCGAAAGACCTTATGGTTGTAGATTTTGTTGGAAAGCATTTGCTGATGGTGGAACTCTACGAAAACATGAACGTATACATACGGGAGAGAAACCTTACGCATGTTCCGTGTGTCCGCGTGCATTTAATCAACGTGTAGTTTTAAGAGAACATATACGTTCACATCATTCGGGTTTGGATGCTAAGAGGGGAACCTATTATTGTACAGTTTGTGGTGCTGAATTATCATCATCGGGTGATTTGATACAACATCTAATACAGCATAGTGATATGAATACGGCCATGCAGCGGCAACCGGTGGTAAGTAATTGCTTTATATTATTTACTAGCATTTTTCCCACTACTACGTTAGCGGACTTGTGAGACTCCTACAAAGACCAGGTATAAACTTGGTAGTTTTGTGTTGTTTATTCATTGAGAAAAATCTAAATGTACAATAGTGAGAACTATTTTTCATATCAAGATTTCATTGAACATTAGGTTTTTTTCTAAATAGCTATATTTAGAAAAAAACAAAAATAACTCGCAAAAGAGTACATATATGCATCATTTATTTCCAAAAATAGTTTTATTAAGTCGGGGTTCAAACACAGAGAGAGAAGGGAATACAAAGCTTTTTCATTCTTATTATCTGTCTCGCCTACGAAGTAAGAATTGCAGCAAGAAAAATTGCTGTTTGTGAACCCGAACAATTTGATTTATTGACTTGGAAAGAAAACAATTTAAGTATATTTTTACATTTCGTAGTTTAGATGAAGTGTAAATTTTAAAAATTTGTGGTAAAGATATCTACAATTCAAATTCTATTTGTCATTGTGTAAGCTTTAATAACAATAAACTTTTTAAACATTTTAGTTAGAAAAGTATCAAAAAGCAAATATTAGGATTTGCAAAAAGTACCAAAGACATGCTTGATACCTTTGAGATAAGGAAATAATACGATCAAAAAATTAGTAAATTAGTAATAAAAAACTACCAAAAAAAAAATATATTTTTATAACCTACACTCAGAATCACTTTCTGTTTGGCATCAATAATAATTTTGGCATAAGGGCACAAAGCCTATTGAAGTTGTCTATAACTGATCCATTATTCCAATTAGCTCCCATACAAATGTACTGCCGGAAAAGGTTTCAAGGTCGTAAATGCAATACAATATTTTAATGAAATTCGGTGCAAAGAAATTTTATATAAGTATCAATCTTTGTGCAAATTTCATGAAGATTGGTTCATAATTAACCAAAGCTCTCGCATAAACCTCTCTTCCGAAAATCATTTTAACGTGCATAAATCCCAAACAAATGTTAGTATCCAGTTAATATTCGACATAAATACATACATAATTACGAAAAATCAAAAAGCATCATTAGAAAAACAAAACAAGTATCACGACCCCACTTGTGGATTCTCACTCATTTAGAACTGATTATGTTTAATTTCATTCTTCTACGTTCAATATTATGGAAAATTTAAAAAAGGTATCATAGCAAAGAACAAAACGTTCTTTCATATTTGTTCTCATTCACTAGTTCATAGTATACGACACATTTTTAGGTGAAACATGCATGATTTCAATATTAACGTGTCATGAATGCATGAGTTCACTTAGAGAAACAACTCGTCATTAAAATAAGTGCTTAAAGCCAATGAAAGTGTAAAGATTCGACTACGTTTTTTCACTGTCCATTTATATTCCAAAAGATTATTTCATACATAAATTAAACAGCAGATTTTATCAAAAAAATTTATAAACAAATAAATGGCACTCATTTTTAAAGTTTATTTTTAATTTTAGTATAAAAAAAAATTCATAATCCTAAATAATTAACAAATACAATCGAGTTAAAATCAAATACTGCAATTCCAAAACTATTTCACAAATGATAAATTTTGTTAGGTTTAAGAAAGATATTAAGAATACATTTGCATACATAAGTTCTAAAGAAGTCATGAAAATATTACATCCCCTTGAATTACTTAAAAAATTGTTTGCAGGGATACAAATCTGACTTCAATAACTTACACGAATTTGTTCCTATCTACGTCCTGGTACCAGAGTTTCATACAAGGTTTGCTTATGGAGAATATTAAGGAGTGCTGAATTTGATGTTGATAATATTATTAACTACTTCGTTAATTGCTCCTTTTTGATGTCGATAGCAATTTATTATGTTCAATGATGTTAATGGTTCTTTTTCTTTCAGATAGATTAGTGAGGATGCGTTATTTGCTGCACTGTATAAGGTCTTACATAAGTCAATTGATGTTGATGGTATTATATATGTACGATTTCTTAAGTTGATTTTTCATATATTTCGAATCTTCTTCTCCATTTAGTAAATTCAATTTTAACACCGTCTGTATTTCCTTCAGCTTGGAAAATGGCTAGTGTTGTTCCCATTCCTAAGTGTAAGTTTGTTTGGATGATCTACGACCTATTTCAATTCTTCCTGATTTAACAAAGGATGTCGAACATGTCTTAGAGATCAAATGTAGTCTTTTGTATGCAGTGATTTATTCCTTCACAGTATGCATTTCGTAGGTGTCATAATACCACTTCTCTATTGCTTAATATGATTGGCATTATCCATAATGATGTTAATGAGGGAAAAGTTAGTGCTTTTTATCTCTAGATTTGACGAATACTAAGTTGATTAATAAGTTGATGATGTTTTTAGAATTTTCTAGCTTAAAGTGTTTGGGTGTATTAATTGATGATCAGCTTTCTTTTGTTAATCAAATTGACCACTTGTATAGTAAGATTTTTGGAATTTAAAGAAAGTTTTACTCTTGTAACAGTTATTTACCTTATGATGTTAGGTATAGATTAGCAAGCCTATGATCTCTTAATGCCACATATTCTCTATGGCTTAGAAGTATACACTTATACATTGTCTTATAATGTCATGAGGATTAATCGTATAGTGAATATGATAGACCGATATTCTTATAATGTAGATATATTGCATATATCGGAATTTGTTAAAATATTTTTAGTTTGCTCATTAGGAATTTTATCTCGTTTAGGATTTTATTAACTTTATTTCAGCTTTGATCTGTACTTTCGTTTTCTCATTCCATAAGGAATCCACAAATTATAATACCTAGGATTCATAATTTTCTTTTTGAAAGGCCATTTACTGTTAGGGTGACTCGCTGTTGGAATCGTTTACCTTATACTCTTCTTATTTTTTTCACATTCTAATAATGTTTTTCGTCTGAAACTCCTTCAATATTATACGGATTATTATAGTGTATCTGGTATCTTTTTACTTATTATTTGCTATACATGATATTCTAATTAAATACTATTATATACTATTTCTTGCTGCTACATGAGGATATATTTTCTCGTTTAATTTTTAAGTGGCTAGGGAGCCAAGAATACAATAAATCTATATGATTAGTTAAATGTTGTAATATTGAATATTTTTTTATTTAATTTTTTTATTTGTAAATTATATACAATTCAGCCAGGAGGTTTCTCTATTACTTTGAATAAATAAATAAATAAAATAAAATAAAAAGTTGATGTAAATTTGATTTCTATGTTTGTTGCTAAAAAATACCAGGCACCTGTCCGCTTATTTTTTAAATGAATAATGATTGGTATAAAATCTTTGCTTGTATCTAATTAGTTAAGGAGATATGAGGTTATCGAGTTTACCCTTTTTTTTACCTTCTAAAAATTCGAATATATAAAAATCCGTTCTTAGTGGATGTCTACTGTGGGAGGCGAACCCAAAACCCAAAGCTCAAGACGAATACATCTTCCTTTTGTCTTTTCGGCTGAGCGATGTCGAATCAGTCAGTCACTCAGTAACGTTACTTTTTTTTTTAGTTTATAACTTGAATTTATGATATCGTGATTAAGTTTTATCTGAAATTTAAATTTCTGAGTGGCATTTTCAAAACATTTTGGGTTACAACTTTTAAAAAGTCGTAACTTTGAGAAAAGGTTGTATTATTACTAAACCGAAAATTTTTTAATTTCCAAAAATGTACCAATTCTCAAAAAAATTCCGAAAGTAAACATTTTTTTAAATAAGACGGTACCAAAAGTATGTACTTATTTTCAAAAATTTAGTAATATTCACGAAAAAGTAACAAATGTAAAAAAGTACCAAATTAAAAAAATGTACTAAATTTTAAAAAAGTACCAAATTTAAAAAAGTTCAAATTTAAATATTAGAAAATGTATCAATTTAAAAACAAAAAAGTAGCAGTAAAAAAACTAATCTCAAAAAGTACTAAAAATATCCATCGTATTAAAAAAAAATCTTCAAATTTCTCCATCTTCTATTTTAGACTGGCCCCCGGAAATATAAACGTAGACGTAAATTAAAACCGCATGAATTGGAGCGTCTTAAACGTGAAGTTACAAATAATGGAGGCACTGGAAGTGATATAGATCTATCTGACTTTGACATTGATAATGTTGACGATTTGCTAGCGATGACTACAGACAGCAACACTGCCACTGCCACTGAAACAGTAACAAGTGTTCAAGATCCAAAAAACAGCTCCCTAACAGGAAAGCCAACAAAGCGAAAGTATCTATCCTCAACAATAAACACTGAAAGCAATAATCACAATAAAAATAAAACACCTAAAAAGGGACACAAATCATCTCACCTTTTAGAAGATCACGAAGATTTTGATTTAGATGTGGGCATTGATGATGATGCACTTAAGAAAGAACGTCTTAACTCTACAATTAGTGACAAAATTTGGCCAACAAAACAGACTGAAGACTCATACAAGTCGTTGTTATCAAATTTGGAAACAACTTTACAAAATATAGATACTTTGGTGGTGGGACCATCAACCAAAAGTGAAAATAACTTGATCGAGACACAGGCACGTCAAATCAAACGTAAAATTAAACAAGAGTCTACCTCTACAGCTCAAAGAACACAACAAGTTCAATTATCAAAGAATGATAAAGAATCTGCCTCTACAACTAATGTCAAATGTCGTAAAAGTAAAACCATTGCCAATAAACAAACCAAAGGACCTCAGATGATACATACAGAAAAAACATTCATAACTTCAGACAATGGTGGTTTAACTGGCGGAGGAGGTGGGATAGGTAAAAAGAAATCAAAATCTATAATAACCCGTACTCAAACCACAAACATAGATTTATTGCCTAAAACATCAGCCATAGTGGATGATTATGATATAATATCGCCCGCATTACAGCCACCTAAACAAATCAGCTCTAGTCCTTTACACATAAAACAAGAACAAGACAATCACAATAACTATCACCACCACCATCAACAGCAACAACAACAGCAGCAACATCATTTAATGAAAAATCCTCCCAATTCGAATCACAACACTTCAGCACGTACACAATCAACTACCCGCCATACAAACGCCACTGATCTCTATGATGCCCACCTATTGCTAGAGGCTTCATGTCTGCGCAACGATCTAGATGAATTTCTTAGATCTCCCACAAAGTCGGATAAATGTAGGCAACGTTTTACCAGTGAATCCTCTACACAATTTCTTGCTGAACAATCAGAAGAGGAACAAAATTTGATTAAAATTGAACCCACATCGCCCGACTTAAGGGAAATTGTTAATGGTGCTAGTTCGGTAAACACATCTGCAGCACAAGCTGACATCGTGGAACTGGAAGTAACCTCCAGCAAAAGTCGTAGATCTAATAAATCCTCCCGATCCCAAAGAGCCGCAAATAGTAATCGTAAATATTTAGAATTTACTGGAGATTTAAGCAGCACTGAGACCACTGTTCCCAACAAAAGGCCTCCGTCGAATTTATTACATCATACAACAACACTATCAACTAAATCCTCAAAATCTGCTCGCACTGAACCAGCCAAATCCATACAACATTCGACTAGCACAACAGCGTCTTATTTAGATTATACCATAGTTGATACCTTTAATACGGTAACAAGTTCCTCGGCCAATAATAATAATAATTCATTTGCTTCTATTTCTGCTGTGGTCTCAGCCGCCGATGCTTCTGTTGCGGCCCAACAAAACACCTCGTCAGCTGCAGCTGTGCGTAAACCTCAACGTTATTTTGAATGTGAAATGTGTAGCGCTATATTTTCGGATCGTGCTCAACTATTGGATCATGTGCCCATACATATTTAAATGCTTTTTATATAATTAGACAAGAAGAAATAAACGAAGAATGCCTACATAAACTAAATTATGCTTGCAACTTATATAATAACTAAATCATTCAATAACCAAACAAACACCATAGTGCCAACAATTCTTTTGTGTTCAAATTATAATATTCTTTTTTTTTTCCTTCTTAAAAAGTAGTTTTTTCTTATTTTGTAGATAATCTAATTGTATTATTTTTATATTTTATTTTCCATTTTTCTATTTTCTTGTAATATTAAGTATTTTATTAGAATTTCTTTGAAAATGCAACAAAGACCTTTGTAATGTAGTTTTTAGCTTTCTTTAGAATAACCTTGTTGTAACCTTTATTTAGGGTTATTTATTTTTAATTTTATTTCTTTTCCAAACAAAGTTCAATTTGTTGTTTTCATTTTATTAATTTAAGATGTTTATGAAATGTAAAATTTTGTTGCTTAATTAGTCTGTTAAACAGATGGTGTTTTTAAAAGTTAAACATTTTCCTTTCTTAATTTCTTTTCTCTCAAATTGAACAATAAAGAAGAATAATTAACATATTTTATAAAATTTAATAAAAAATACAAATTGTTATTCTTTTAATAACGAGGATATAAAAAATATATCTTAAAGACCAATTATAAGTAGGAGAGGTCATTTTTTTATTAAATCGGATTTCTTTACCATCATATTTTTATAACATACTATGTTGTATTTTATTATTATTATTATTTATTTTTTTTTTATTTTTTTTTTTTTTTTTACAATAAGATCGGTACAACTTTCCTAATAAATTTAGCGATGTCCAAACGTGCGACAGTCATAATTGTAATGAAGGTTTAAGCACACTTTCTTCATAGGCTTCCGACGTTAATTTCCTGTTTTTGCTGGTATTGCTATTATCGTTGGAAAATACAAAAAGCCCACTGGTGTAGGTGGTGTATTTGGGATAGAGACACGTTTTCCACGATATCTTTTTAGTAATGACCACGGTAACCGAAAATATTCAAAGCCAATTTTTTCCTGAGCTTCAAGTGAACCTAACCTTTAGTTATTTATCCGTTTCCGACAATTTTAAGAATTTTGGCATCGATTTGTTACAGCATATTTTTGCATATTTTGTTCTTTGTAGCATATTTTGTAATATTTTCATAAAAATTCTTATTTTAGAGCAATTTAATGGCATAATTTTACATATTTTATACTTAAGAGCGTAATTTAGCATATATAACACTAACGACCATAATTTTGCATATTTTGATGATGACTATCATTTATTCAAAACCCTCTATCTTAGGTTTTAATGAAATTGAGTTTTTTCATAACACATGTCGTTTCTGATTTATTTGCACATACTGAATACGAATTTGGTTTAATAGATCTTTTTATATAATATAATAAATATTTACTTTGTATGGCGGCCACTACCCAATCTAAACCTACCTTACTTATTTTCATCTCAAATGTGGAATTTGACAAGATAATTATTCTCACAAAAGTCTTGAGACTTTCACTATAATTGTTCCTTAGATATGCAATAATTAAGATTAACCTTGCATTGGGGATATTACTTCCCCTAGAGCTGCCCAGCCTATTTTCATATTAGTTATGAATCTTGATAAGGAAGTTATTACCACACATTTTTAAGATTTTTGCTCTAGTACTTCATAATTTACCCGATAAATAATTTTTACTTTGTATGGGAACTACCACCCCCTCTGTACCCATCCCTCCTATTTTCATCTCAATTGTTGAAGTTGATGAGAAAGTAATTACCACAAAATTTTAAGACTTTCGTTGTTATAGTTCTTTAGATATGCTATTATTATTTTGTTTGTGTGTGTTGTACCATTAGGATCCCAAATTAAAATAGTCTATTTGAATTATGTTGCTCTTCAAATCACTAACTAGTTTAAAAACTTTTAAAATCATACATTAAATGGTAATTAAATGTATTTTTTGCAATGCAAAACCGTCTATATAGTTTTTTTTTATTTGTACGCATTGAATATTTTAAAAGTTCAAAACCCTCTATATCTCTGAATATTGATCCTCGATATTTAAAATCTCTATAGATTTGTGACACACAATTCAATTTATTTTAATTATAAAAAACTCCTAATTAATAATTATTAAATAAATGATTAATGACTAGGTCAACTCAATGCTATAGATGATCTTATTTCTGCCATATAAATTGATTAACCTTAACAAAGCTATCTTTTAATAATCAATTATGCATGTGTATAGTAACAGACTATAGCTCTGGTCCAGTACTTGTCAGACTTTTCTGACTAAAATCTGTAAACTTGACACGTACTGGAACAGAGCTTATATTTTGCTTTATTTTATATTATGAACATATGTTCAATTAAATATTTGGTTTTAATTTAATTAATTGCGAAAATAATTTCATATACTGTGTGCAGCATAAAAATATTTTAAAAACAAGTGTTTATTTAATAGTATCTTATGTGTTTATTTATAAACTACAAAGAAATACAAAAAAATTTTTAAATCCTTAATAAAATAAAAAATAATAGCTCGACATTTATAAAAACTTAATAAAGTTGTGCAGCAAAAGTCATGCTACTTGTTAAGGCTTGAATACTATATAAGGATTTAACGAAATATTTAGCTTTTGGGTGTTATTTAAGATTTTGTAGAATATGTCATAAGATGTTGTTATTTCTTATAAATTATTCGGCATAGTGCAATTTTTTTTTCTTTTTTTTTTTTTTTTTTGTAATCTTTAATTTTTAGGCGATTTTTACAGAAAATTGATGATTGTTTTTTTTTTTAAATAATCCTATAAGATTTAATCAGATTTATATCTGGACATCTGGAAATGTCTGTAGCACATAAAGCGTGTTATATGCATTCCTCGTTTTCCCATCAGTTGCGGCGTTTAGGTTTATTGTCCTGTTGAATATATTAGTTCCCACGAGTTTGAAAATTTTCTACACTTTTATTAAGATTTTCTTTAAAAAGATTTGTCCATTATTTTATGAATAAGTACTAAATTACCAACACCGTCTACCTACATACAGTTCCATACCATGCTACAGCTACCACTATGCTTAATAGTTTTAATTGAGTATATGCCTACGATTCAACGCCCTTCTGGTCGGAAAATGTCATATTTAGATTCGTCCGAAAAAAACAATTACTTCAGAACACATTTGGTTTCGATATGCAGCCATTAAATTCTCTTCTATTTTTTTTTTTTTTTTCTCTTGTTCCTCTTGCAGTGGAGAGCGTCCTCTTTGCAATTTATTTTCAATTAGGTTTTATTGTTTAAATATATTTATAACTTTTTGTACAGGAGATTAACTTCTTTTTACTATGGTACCATTTTCATAAAACAATTTCCATTTTTGTGATAATTTATTATTATATTTCGTCCCGAATCGTCAATTAATACAAACAATTTTGGATCACCATAATTTTTGCAAACCTTTTTGTAGGAGTGGGTACCAAGACTTTTGACGTGCGTAATTATATATTTTCTCCATAAATTCGTAATAAAAATTTTGTTTTGTTGGATATATAAAATTTTTTGTTTATTTTGTTGAATTTTAGGAACAAATATGTGAAATAAAAATAAATGTCATAATTTAGTTAAATATATAATTAAATAACCAGGGTAATATGGTAATGAGTTGATGGTACCTTTTAATTATAAAATTTCGGATATATTTACATAATTGCTTTAATTTTTTCCAAAAACGTTTCATATTTAAAAATTCATATTGATCGTTTGTATAAAATAAGGGAAAAATTCTCGAAGATCAAACAACAAAAACCCGCCTGACTGTATTTGAGAAATAATGACAACGAAGCGAAAGTTATTCCCTAAACCAGTGCTACTTTACGAATGATGGAATATTATAAAAAAAAAAAACAAATTTAATTAAATTTTAACTGCTGTTGTGTGTGACAAAAATGTATCATATACCATAAATTCCATGGGGACCAATAAGAAATCTATTTCACAATAAAGATGAACTGTCAAAAAATACACACACACGGAAGTTTGTATGTGTGTGTGCTTATATATATGGAAATTACTAAAAAAAACAATGTTTTTTGTCAAATTATTTTTTTTTTTAATGATTGTTTTATATTTAAAAAATATTTTTATAAAAATTGTGTTAAAAACGTGCGATTTATTTAAATAAAAAGTACATGTTTATTCTGTGACTGATTGAAAATAATCTTGTAGGATTTATTAGAGTACGTGTACCCCTTATTTAAGATTAAACGTAATATAAACAAAAATGGGAAATAACTACAAACAAAATTGAAATTTATTTCTTGTTTTCCATATAAATTGTCGAGACGAATTTCTTGTTCGTTTTATAAAAACAGGGGGTAAATTAAAATTTTCGATAAAAAAAAAGACAATTTAACATATAAATTTTGTAATGTACGTTTTCTCCGCCACTTAACACAAAGTTGAAAATAATATTGTTTTTTCGTTCTTCTGCCGATATTATTTCAAATGTAGACGTAGAGTTATCCTCTTACTCTGTTTACAAAACAGTTAAAAGTTGTAATGTGGCAACTACTTACATTCCAATAAGATTTCATAGACCACTTTCAGTTCTCGTTATAATATGGCGGTCGTTCGTTATGTTTTAAGTTAAAATAAAGTTTTTTTCATAGTTTAAATATAACAAAAGTTAATAAATTTAGTGTTAAAGTATTCAGCATAATAAGCTATAAAATTATTAAATAATATGTGTAATTTTAAAGCGATAGTGTAGACAAAAATGTCAAAAATGTTATGCAAAATTTAATACATCAACCACAAGAATACTTTCGTCTCAACCGCAACTGACAGCTACGCAACGCATAAATCATATTAACCCAGTCGTATTATTTTATTATTAAAATTTTATATAATAAAATAAAAAAATGTAATTATTAAATTATGTTTTCAATTTAAATGAAGAATTGAAAATTATATTTTCCGACTTAACAAAAAAACTATTAAAAAAAAGAGAAAAACAACTGTCGAAATGTATTTGCGTACTTCAGTAATTCAGACTTGAACATTTTTCATCTTGAAGTCAGTCGCAGGCGAAGCAAGATTATATGTGTTTGGACCTTTAATTGTTCTTTAACATAGTGTCTACATTAGAGATTTTTTTATCAAGACAAACGTCAAACTTAATACGAATTTGTGGAAGGTGGTAACAGTTGCACAAAAACAACAATATGGCGTATTCATTATTGTTTTTTATATATGAATTTTGACAACTGTGACAACCAAAATAATAATCAACTGTTTAACTAAGGTTACCTTGTATATATTAGTACTGATTATGACGTTTGTTTTGATATAAATTTACCTAATGTAGATACTAGGTAATGCAAAGCAAAGAAGATGAAATTAAATATGAAAAAAAGTAAATGTCGGTTAGTGGCTGACCATTACAAAAGCATTAAAGCTAATATAAACTCTATTAAATATATTAAATTAATTAAATTATAGGTGTATTTAAAAAAAAGGTATATATATACATACATATGTACCAAATAATTGTGGTATTGTGAAAAGGGTAATAAGTATTTTTTTATGATTTTATAAAAATGTTGAATATTGTTGTTCATCACATTCTAGACACTCCCAATAAACCATAGAACAATATTGCAGAAAACGATATTACTATGATATCGAAAAATTTGTTTCCAATAAGATAAAAAACACACCTTTGAAAAAACTTCAAAATAAAAATATTAATTTAAAAAAATGTTCAACAAATACACAAGCTGAGAATAAATAAAAATAAATTTAATTTTTATTTAGCAGATTCCTAACCCCAGGTCTACAACTGAGATTAACGCTGATATAATATGTGAGATAACGCCGGCAGAGGAGAGTAACAATTTTGTTTATATTATGTTAAATCTTAAATAAGGGGTACACGTATTCTAATAAATCCTATAAGATATCATTATTTTCAGTCAGTCGCAGAGTAAACATGTCCTTTTTATTTAAGCAATTCGCACTTTTTTAATACAATTTTTATAAAAATGTATTTTAACATGTAAAACAAACACAAAAATGAAACAATTTTACAAAAATTAATGTTTTTTTAGTAATTTCCAAAATACACATGCACGCACACAAACAAACTTACGTGTACGTGTATTTTTTTGACAGTTCATCTTATAAGATGGTTGTGTAGAGAAATCTCATCACAACAGTCTCATAATACATCTTATAATACTAATTTTTGAATCTACACGTGAAATAATTCTCTCAGAGAGCGAATTTGACACTCTCTGACACAAAAATCTTACATATTATGTTACGTCTAGACGGGCTGTAATGGTTCAATCAAATTTTTTATCTACACAATTGCCAAAATATGAGCCTAAAAATATAATAATGCTTGAAAATATCAATATCATATTTAGCTCATTATGTTTCTTTATAATTATCTTTAGATATTTAATTGCAAAAGTACACCATTTTTTGATATTAAAAAGAATTCAGGAAATAAAATTGGTCCATGACGATTTTACTGCCGTTATTTTTTTGAAATTACAATGCCGAAAATGATATGATAATTTTTTAGAAAAACGATTTCATAAGGAAAGGTATACTTTAGATATCGTTTTCGATGCGAAAACTATTATCATAATTTGAATCACCTAGATGATACCGTTACAATATCGTTAGGTTTATTGGGAATACTGAACATTTAAAAAACCTTTGTGAATTGCCTTTTTATTGTACTAATACATAACAGCACGTCTATACGTACCATAATATGAAATATTTTTGTGTCAGAGAGTGTCAAATTCGCTCTCTGAGAGAATTATTTCACGTATGGATTCAAATATTAGTATTATAACATGTATTATGAGACTGTTGTGATGAGATTTCTCTACACAACCATCTTATAAGATGAACTGTCAAAAAAATATACATACACGAAAGTTTGTTTGGTGCGTGCATGTGTATTTGGAAATTACTAAAAAAACAGTGATTTTTGTAAAATTGTTTCCTTATAGTGTTTGTTTACATGTTAAAAAACATTTTTATAAAAATTGTGCTAAAAAAAAATGCGAATTGCTTAAATAAAAAGGACATGTTTACTCTGCGACTGACGGTAAATAATGATATACAAAGATTTAACATAATATAAACAAAATGGTTACTCTCCTCTGCCGGCGTTATCTGACATATTATATCAACGTTAATCTCCGTTGTAGACCTGGGGTAATGTTGTACTATGTATAATAAACAAAAGACCGTTTTATACTCTTCTTACCCTCCCTACTTAACTACTCTATTATTCTAAATCTGGTAACTTTACATTCCAATTCGAATTTTTAGTCCATTTTAGTTTTAGTTAAAATTGGCCGGTTATTAATACTCTCTCTCTCCAGTTAAAATTAGTTTTTTTTATTGTTTAAAGTTAAAATAAATATTAAGAAATTTGGTATCAAAATATTCTGCATTGAATAAATCATAAAATAATTAAAAAAATTATACAATTTAAAACGAATAGTGTGGAGCAGTGTCAAAAAAGTTATGCAAATTTCAATGCATTATTAGGATTGTGTGTTAGTTGTGTTTTAATGCAGCTAATGTAAGAAAAAATTGAAGAAGAAGAAATAAATGCGGTTAGTGGTTGATCATTAGAAGTTAATATGGGTTAAAAATTATTAATTAAATTATTTTATGTCAAATGCTGCATGTGCATACATACGTACATATGTTTGTATGTGGGTAGCTGTGTAAATATGTTTGTGTATAAATTATTTCATTGCAAAAAAAAAAAAATAAATGTTAGTGTTTGTGAGTTAATAAATCCTTAAAAATGTAAATTTAATTATTGTTCATCATCTTCGAGCCAAAAAGAAAGGTTAGTAGATCTTTTCTTATTTAAAACATATTTCTTTCCTTAAAAATAAATATTTTAATATATGTACATACATGTTGTGTATATATGTATGTAGTGTATATGTTCACGATGCTAACATTTTAAGACAAATTGAGTCATTCTTTAGAAGTAAAAGTTAATCATTTAGAAGTCAATTTAATTGTATTTTACATATTCAATTGACAAATTTTCTTTCAAATTGAATTATGAACATATGTACTTGGAAATAAAAAAATAAATTAATATTTTTTGCTAAATTGTGTTTTAAAATAAATTGTTCGGAATGCAATATTTATTGTATAATTTTTTTTTTTTTTTCAAAAAATTTCTCTTATTTAATCATATTCTACATACGTTAACCAACGTATTTTTATTAGTTAGCGCCAAAACAAGATTCATAAAATGTGGAATATGTACATTAGAACATGCTATGGATAGTGCCGTGGTCAATATCTTTAAACTAAGTGGAACATGTAACAGCTTGAGGCAATGGCATGATAAAAGGAAAGTTTTATATTGTTATGGCAACACTCCAAGTACTGAACAGCATTATCATTAACATCTCATTTCCTGCGCACTGGGTGTGTAGTAATTACACGGAAAATATAGCAGCATGGTACTTTTTTTGGATACATAGAGATGGTATCTAAATAAATTAGAGAAAAAACCTGCATAAAAATGGTTTTTCAAAAACAAGGTTGGCTACCGTTAACGAAATAATACCTTTACCGAAATAGCTAAAAATACTGTTACTGCTAAAATTCCATTACCGAGACAACTTAAAATATCGTAACTGCAAAATACGGTTACCGAAATATATATATATATATATATAACTTTTACTATAACTGAAATTAAAGAGATGAAAAAAATATGCTCTCATTTGCGCTGGAATTTAGAAATTTAGATTTTTTCAATGACTTTTTTTTTGTTCTTAAATAATTTCCGTAATATAGCTAATTGCTATTTTTACAAAAAGTGTTGTCATTCTTCTTTCACTTTTTTCTCAAAATTTATTTAATAACAAAATATTTTTTCCCATATTTCAAAAGACGTCTCCAAGAATGGATAATAAAGAAAATTTTTCTTGATTGAAAGTTACATCCTACGTCCAGTATTAGTCGAAAATGGTTACATTTGAGTGTCGTTGCAATAATTTTTTTTATTTAAAAAAAAACTGGACGTTTTTGCCTGCTTATATAAATTACCGAAATATATAATTTTCTCTTGATAAAAATTTGTGTATTATAGACACGAGGCTAGGGTAACCTATAGCCAGTACTATGTATTTAAATACGAAAATGATGTGCATTTACCTAAATCACAGAATTCTACCTAACATAGTGTCTACATTAGAGATTTTTTTTATCATGAGAAACGTCAAACTTAACGCGAATTTGTGTGAGGTGGCAACAGTTGCAAAAAACAACAATATGGCATATTCATTATTGTTTTTTATGTATGCAGTTTGACAACTGTAACAACCAAAATAATAATCAGATGTTTAACTAAGGTTACCTTGTATATGTTCGCACAGATTTTGACGTTTGTTTTGATATAAATTTGCCTAATGTATACACTAGGTAATGAATACTTAAGAAAATTTATTTAATCTTAAATTAAGTAAAGAAATATACATACTACTTGCAGATTCATAAATATGCACATATAAAAATTATTTTTGTACATATGTACAAATTTATGTGTCTGAAAGTTTGTATATATATGCATACATATGTATGTATGTGTGGTATTATTTATTAAAAATAATCTTTATTTTTAATAAATAAGAATAAATAATATGTTTCTGAGGAACGCTTATATACTCTCTAGTTGCACGCACTTTCAATCAGTTGCTGGTTGTCGTTCAACAATCGGGCAGTACGTTCAGTGGTGTAATTTATTCATTAAGGAAACATATTTTTGTAAATATATCGTAAACAAAGAATCAAAAGCAAATAAATACAATGTATGGTACTAAATTATTTTTATTATTCGTTTTAACTGTGACTATTGTGAACGCTATGCCGAATCAGGTAAGTTGTGTTTTCATTTTACTTAAGTTGTTCAAAAACTGCGTAGATAAAAAAATAAATTAAGCGGTCAATTAATAATACAATGTGCCTACTTTGATTTAAGGAACAATTAGTAGGTGGCAGTCGTCCCACAGATTTGAAAAAAGCTGAAGAAGACCTTAATGCATCTCTAACGAAACTTGCAGCTGGTGATGGTCCCAACTACAAGTAAGTATTAATATGTTGGTGGTATATTTCCATTCTTTATACAATTGATAACTTTATTGTTCGATTTTCTCTACTATTAGACTTGGTAAAATTTACTCTGCTGAGACACAAGTTGTTGCTGGAACCTTGACACGCATAGTTGCAGACCTTGTTGATGCTGATGGCAATACTAAAAAATGTAAAATTTCCATTTGGAATCGTTCTTGGTTGCCCAATGGCATTGAGGTCACTTTTGAGTTTGATGGTGAAGAAAAAATTGTTAGGAAACACAATGCCTGAGGGGGGCGTTTGCAAACATTTAAATGTGTCATAAGAAATTGTGATAAACCATTCATTATTTTCATTTATATTAAAAAATGTTTACATACATATTCATATAATCAGTTCTTTTTTTATTATTAATAAATATTGACTTGAAATTTAAAATAATCGACAGACTTCAAAATTATAACGAGAATGAGGCATTAAGATGGTTTAATGAACTTGTAGTCCATTTTTCTTTGTGATTTCCATAAACACTTTGTGTTTTTTACCGTTTCATTAGTATTCAAATATTTCTTTCTTTATGGTTTATTTTTATTTTTGTGTTTTATTTTTATGTTATTTATAAGATTATATAAATAGTGTTTATGTATGTGTTTTATAATTGTTTTCCACAGGTGCAATGACTGATAAACCAACTTGAATTATTTTTATGAAAACATTTAAATTTAAAATATTTCCAAATTGTTTTCTATTGTTTATAATGTTAGAAAATTTTGTTGTCCTGTTGATTTTATGTACATATGTATACAATATTTTAGATAAATAGTTATCAGTTTTAAATTAGTAACTCAGAAACCAATTGAATCATCCTAATTTGGAAGACATAATAGTGAACAATATATGTTTTTGTCTTGATCTTTCTGAAACACTTTAATGATCTTATCATTTTAATCACGTAAATTTTAGGCTCAGTGTTACAATATGGAGTTGAAAAATAGAGAATTTGTTTTATTAAAACCAAAACAACTTTATTTTAAAGAACTCCATTGATGCTATCAGTACATGCAAAAATTACTACATCTTTAATATTCCAGCGAAAAAAGAACTGAAAAAGAGATGAATGACATTAACATAATGTTGCCAATGGAAGGTAGTACTTGGTGTTTTGAAAAAGAGCTGCAGAAGTAATTATTTTAACTCATAGTTGTCATTGGTAGGATGTTGTTTTTTATAATTTCTATTTATTGCATGTGAAAAAAATTACATTGTTAGTTGTAACAACTAAAAAGGTAAAAAAGGTACCACTTTTTTATGAAGAACAAAAAATGTTAACTCAATTCCGTTATCGTGATATTTGCTAAATAGTCCGGGAAAATAAGATGAAAAAATGACAACTTTCGAATTTGATGAAGGGAAGCGAATTTTGGCATATAGTTTCTTCTCGGCGTATTATACACGCAGCATTAAAAGATAACATGATTTTTCCATAATGAGGAATTTCGAAATAGTATGAAAGCTACTTTAAGTGTCTTGTATTGTCAAAGTTTGTGTTAAAATTAGGAAAAGTCTTGATGGCTTTTTGTAGATCTTACAAAATAACTAAGAAATCCTAACTTTTAAATTATTCGCTTAAAATGTCATGGAAATAAAGGCATTTAAAACTGAAAAAATTTAAAAAAACTGAGTTGAAGCTTTCGATGATTTTTTGGATTCATTTTAGTTTTGCACTAACAATTTGCATCTTTTTGATTTAAATCTTTAACCATTCGAAAGACAAGAAAGGAAATTCATTTGCTGTATAACAAGTATCCGCTTTACTATCCTTTTTATTTATTTTTTTTTTCATTTTTATGACCGCATAACTTTTCAACGGATAGTAAAGCGATACCTGTTATAAGGCAAATAAATTTTCTAAGTCTTGTCTTTCGAATGGTATATATATATCAAACGATCAGAAATCCTTTCGAGAATTTTGCAATTAAAATTCAGCAATATCGGTTCAGGAGTGGCGAAGATATTCCTAAAAAACGGAGTTTTTTTCGACTTAAAAATGGTTTAAATGGCTTTTGTGAAGCCATTAGGAATTTGAAAAAATTTTAAAATTTTGAGTAAAAATGTTTCCAAAATTGTTATATATATATAAATTATTACAATTTTTGTTGTAAATTAAAGTTAGCAAAAAATGGAACTAAAAAAATCAATGGAATTTTTTAAATTTTGATAAAAATAATTTTTCAAAAATTCTGAAAAGTATAACTTGATTGCATTACAGTCAATTACTACCAATATACATAAATTTAACTTCATTTAATCTACTAATATTTAGTATCTTAGAATTACACTACGATGATGATACTGAAGTAATGTTGATGTGTAGTTTTAATATATGGATTCTTAAAAATTATCTCACAGATACAATATTGAAACGATCTTGGCCATTTTAAGCCACTACTGCCACCAATTGTTGATTCAGTGATGTTAATATGATAACGGCAAACCCTCTTAACATACCAAATATTATTTACCAGAATTAAAATAGCACCATTACTTTTGGAGACAGATTCTTTATTGTTTTAACGAATATTGTATAGTAGAAATGATTCCCGATTACGAGAATTTGAATTCATTTTCATCTAAACGCAAATATTTCGATTTTAGGCTGTCGAGTTAAATATATTTCCTTAAATATTAATTTTCTATAGTAAAAAAGTGCAACAGTCCAATAAAAACTAAGCATGAAATTTTAATTATTTAACATAGTAACAGTGTCAAAATGGTCTAATTCTTAATTGTCTTCCTCTGTACTAGAATTTGCTTCATAACCGAAATCAAGGGATTTTTGAACAGTATTGCGTTATCGGGCATTAATGAACATCGTATAAAAAATGTATGTTTAGCTGTTTATTCAATCAAAATAACAATCCGACCAGTTTGGATTATCAAGCTGAGCCGAACAATCATAAATATTTGATAATTTTTTGATATAGAAAATCTTTTTTTGATTTCAAATTAATAAAAAAATAATAATAACAAAATAAATAAATAAAAAATAGTTCCAAAAATACTAGTCATTGTGGAAAAATAGTATATAGCAAAATTTAGCAGAAGGTATAATTATTTGGAATTATTTATATTATCTGTAGATTTCATGTCTTTAAATCTATATTTAAGAATAGAAAATCATAACTTTTAACAATATTATAGTTTCCAACTTTTTCCAATAAAAATTACCACTGCTTTTACTAAACATGTAATAATTTTCCTTACGAACAAAAATATTCGACAAAACTATATACAATAGGTATCTATGGCCACAAATAATAAATTCTCAATAGTATTGTTACATCGGTTATTGCTATAAGCAAAATATATGCGAGCAAAAATCATATTATATACCGTTGCATTTTTTATAGTTGCAACGGTCAGATGGATACGTCCTATCGACATCATTTCTTAAATGGATCTTATAAGAAAATATAATTTTTTTTTTTTTTGTGGAAATTGTGGAAATTACAAACGGAATGAAAAACTTATTATACCCTTTACAAATGTGGTGAAGGATATAAAAAAATGTTTGAGTCAGCAAAAGGCGAATAAAGGTTAAATTTTAGCCAAAAAAGAAAACGAATTTTATAATTATTTTATAAGATCCACCAAAAATCCATCTACAGTTTTCCTGTTTTTCTTTAGGCAATCTTTATAAATAAAAAACACTTGGGCGGATTGGTGGCTCGTACGTGGGACTGATATGAAAAATAATTCCATATATGCCACTAATATTTTTCAAGGGAAACAAGCAAAAACGTTATATTTGGCTTGACCGACTATTATTATATTAAACTGTTCCAAAATTTCTCGATGGTATTAATATTTAAATTTATTCAATTTTATAAATTCATACTAGTTATCAAAAATTTCACCTTATATGGGAGATGGTTTCCGAATTTATTATCATTATTATCATAATTAATTTTTATCGAAAACTTTTTCGACTTAAAGAATTTGCTTTCATTTTTGGCAGATTGTATTTCCGATTAATAAAAAATCGTTGGCCAAATTATATATTTCTTAAATTATCCGTTCACAAGACAACGGCGGAAAAATATAAAGCTGCGTTACGACGGACATCGATTTTTTCTGGTTTTTGGTCCACCACTTTTTTGTTTATGAACCAAAGCTAAATTTGGTCCCCCTTTGTGGCCCACGCCAAGCGTTATTGTGCTTTCAACAGAAAGACGGACGGACGTAGCTAGATCGTCGAAAAATTTCATGAGGACCCAGAACATTTATATTTTATGAGGTCTTAGATGAATATTTCGATCTTTTGAATGGTGAGTATTATAAAAAGAAGAAGTCATTCGCCACCAAAAATGTTATCATTGCAGTAACATTAATTTGTTTACAGTTCAACAAAATTTTATGATAATAAAATATGTACATTCAACCTAATTTGTAATAAAATAAGTAAATTTTTAATCCTAAATTTTAATGTAATCAAATGCTTAATATTATTTATATTTTACCTCTTAATGGCTTCATTTTCAAACTCAAGAAGTTTCTGTTAAAATATTTACATACAATGAACTCACATTCCTACGTAATTCATGGATAAATATTTGTTTAAAGTATTAAAATGTTTAAATTATAGTGACACACATTTTCGCGTTTCTGTCCAAAAGAAATATGTATGTAGAAGCATCAAAATATTAAATATCATTTATAATTCATTCAGTTATCTTAAATCTGTCGTTAAATCAACAACTATTTCAAAATAATGTTTAAACTATTGTGTTTTCTTGTGTTATTTATTTTTGTTGGCGATCACTTAATTGTTGTTGGACAATATTTGAATAATTGTCAAATGGTATGATTGAAGAATTGGATTTTTTCATTTGTAATTGTAAAAATATGTTAAAAAATTTGTTATAGAGTGGTTATCGCATGGGCGGCAAAAAGGAATTACAAGGTCCATTGCTGTTGGAGGCTGAACATGAATTACGTACTGCTTTAATGAAAATAGCTGAGGACGATGAAGGTCCATTTTATAGGTAAGGGACAGGATTTTGAGAAAGTGAGTGATTTTTGTACATCATCTTAAAGCTCTCTATTTGCTATTTATCTCTTACTGTTTTGCAATTTTGTAAAATCTTGGTCCAGTTTTTCTTAACATATAGCGTAGTGAGTCGTAGTCACCTTGGTGGCAACCTGCTTTACCTTACCTTTAGCCCAATATTTTCATCCGATTTTGTAAATTTTATCCAAAAATTTAATTAATTTTATTCAAAAATTTTCAAGTCAATATCTTTTCCGAGTCAAAAAAAAAAAAAAAAAAAAATATTGAAAATTGCTAAATGATGATTTTTTCTCTAAAATCAAAATTTTTTTTAAATAATATAATAATTTTATACTTTTCTGAAAGTTATCTTCACGCAGATGATTTAAAAGTTGAAAACAAGCCCAATCTCCCAATAGTTGTAAGTACACCCCCCACCCGAATTTGACAAAATTCGAAATTTTGATCTTAGCCTATATGTTCTAAATTCCAAAGCATGAATTTGCAAACAGAATGCAGTTTAAGAAACTCCAATGTGTTCTAAAGTTTCCAAGTGTTTTTTTTACCGGACTTACAAAAAACGTGGACTATATGGGCAATATTAAAAAAAAAAAAAATTGGAAATTTCTTCGTTTTTTTTTTTTTGGGGAATTATGGGATTCCTATTACAGAAGTCTTATTAATTAATTATTTAATTAATGTTATTAATTTTTTTACAATATTTCACATATATCTCACATATAAATGGCTATATTGAATAAAAAAATAAATAAAATAAATATTTATAATTTCACCAAAACCCAAATTTTTATCAAAATTTTACTTTAATTCCAAAAATCAGAAAAACTATGAACTCCAATTTTTTCAAATAAATTTTGTTGCCTAGTTGACGTAACTTAAAATTACTACTCTTATGTGAAATTTTATGTAAATTGAACCAGCCAATTAGAAGTTACAGATTTATTTTCAAAAATTGTCGCTTCTGTCCGCTGTGCAATATATCGTATTGATAAAGTCACAAATCTGGCAATTTTCACGGTTGATGTACTCGTTCATTAAAATATGGGCCTTGTCCATACAGTTAGCGAACATACTTCATTGGCTATAGGTAAGGTGGATCTGCTACAGATGTAGGTTTAAATATCAATAGATATTTTGTCTGTGAAAGGGCAGCTGTGATAATTTCGACAGATCCTAAATTATTTAAATTTGTTTCAAAAACATTTAAAAGACAACTGAAAAGAGCTGCCATGGAAACTGCAAATACGTGATGACCAGTGTGACCGTTTTAGCATTTTTGCAGCTAAATTTAATATTTAGTATTTGGCATATTATTTAGCAGTTTTTAATAATAGCTTTGTTCCAGTACTCGTCAAATTTACAGGTTTTAATCAGAATTAGTCAGAAATTGTCCGAAAAGCAATAAAATACATATAAATTGTTAGTATGGGAACGTCTTCCTGTAAATTCTGACTAAAATTTGCAAGTTCGACAAGTACTGGAATAGAGCTAATATATTTAAATTTAAATGTTAATAATATTGTCTGCAAAATATAAATATTAACGAAAGTAGTAGTAATTTTAATATCAGCATCAAGCAAAAACTCCTTAAATTGAAAAAGGGACAAGTTCTAAGTGCTTAGTTCAAAAGATTATTTTAATCCAATTAAATACAATAATGTAATCCTTAATATTATATATGGTTTAAAAATATTAAACACATTTTTCCATTGTTTTGAAATAGACGTATATTTACTTAATGAGATATTTAGTTTTTAAGCAAATACGTATTGTTATTTTAACATGGACTTGAAGGTATTAAAGTAGTGGATCGTGGACAGAACTTACCATGCGTGGAAATTAGAACAGTTGGCAAGATGTCAAGGGCTTTGTGGATCGGTCTATACATAGTAATCTTAAGCAGGAGCAAAAGAAATTTAAGAATTACAATAGGAATTTTCACGGGATATAGTCCGATTAAGTAGATGGGACAATGGCACTTCGGTTAGGTTATGCGATTGTAAGTGGTGGACCGATTGTAAGACGGTGCCCAATGCCACGACAAACAGGGAGATGCACGGTGGGGCAGAATCGAAATTTTTTGGAAATAAATCTGTAACTTCTAATCTGCTGATTGGATTTACATAAATGGGTATGGGGGCCATACATAACACACAGGAGCGGAGCTGTTGGGGTTAAAACTAGTGTACCTCTGACATAGAAAAGTTGTAACCTATTGTGAAATTTTTGTTTCTTGTCCAATTTCAAATATTTTTACATCGTCTTAAAGCCCACCATAAGGCCTATAAAAAACATGCTTGCATGTGCTATTTATTTATCTCTTATATCTTTCAATTTATTTGTATTTGAAAGTTTTTTCAATATATAGTCCAATACTTTAATCCGATTTTCTAAAATTTTTACCCAATTAGTTAAAGAACTAAATTATCTATCGTATAAAAAAACTAAAGTGGATACCTCTTACAAGTCTAAAAATAACCGATTTTGAAATTGAAAATTGAAAAAATAATGATTTGTTGTGTTTTTTTTTTTTTTGCCAAAAAGGCCATTTTTCTACACAATAAAATTGTCTTTAAGAACATTTAATAATTTTATTCTTTTCTGAAAAGTATTTCCACAGAGAATTAAAGGCAAACTTAAACGGTCTTTTCCAAACCTGCAATAAATGTGAACTTTATGGGCAAAATTAAAAACAAAATCCAATTTTGAAGATTTTCGCCACTTTTTTGGGAATTGTGGGATTATAAAAAATCTGAAATTTTTTTAAACTTTACCATTTTAAATTACAAAAACAACAACCACCGAAAATTTCGTTATTAGGATATCTCAACTAACAAAGATTTTACTAGAGATAAAATATTTACAGCTTCTCCTAAAACCATTTTTTTTTTACAAACAATTTATTTTAATTCCAAGTAAATTGTTTGTATTATTATTTTTTTTCAAATAAGCTCCCTTGTCTAGGTAACATAATTTTTAACCAAAACTATGTTACTTTAAAGTTTAATGTCACAAAAATTTCCATAAACACTGTACTGTGAAAGTCACAACTAAATAATTTGTTCCCAATATTCGGAGGTGCGTTTATGTTAAAAAACTCATAAAGTGAAAATTTTCGTGACATATTAAAATTTAAAGTAGCTTAGTTTTAAGATATTGATTATATATATATATATATATATATATATATATATATATATATATATATATATATATATATATGAAATCGGATAAGAAACAAAAATTTGACAAGCGATTAAAAATTGCCTATGTGAGAGGGTACCTATTTTGAACCTTATGTAGAGCCCCCATTCAAACTTAAAATTGTACACTCGTCTGCTACGTCTATGTAAAATTTTATGCAAATATAACCTGCAGATTAGATTGTATATAGTTAGGTGCAAACAGAAGAATAATCTTAATATTCTACTTACATTCTTTTCTTTCTTCTTCTGTTTCTCTTTTTAGAATTACATAAGAAAAATATTAGGAAAAATTAACACGAAATAAAAATATACCAATGAAAAAAGTACTTTATTAATTAAGCAATATTTTTTAGCATTTTTAAATAATTTGTAGCATTTTCTAGATTTATTTTATTTTATTTTTTCTATCTGGTCATACTGTACCTGTACTGCTGAAACTTTCATTTGTGATTTGTTTTTAATATTTAACCCTGCAAGGCTACACTTCATCGATTGACGATGCATTTTGCAATATTGTCGTTTTTTGTTATAATAAATTTATAACATCAAAATAGACAGAAAACATATTTTCATATATTATTTCATTTATGTACAAAATAAATAATTCAAATTGTAAAATTTTTCCATTTTTTTCTTCAGTAAATTTTCCATATTATTATTTTAAAAATCGCGTAGTCGCTTTCTCGAAGTATAGCTTTTTCGTCATAAAAATAAGTGTAGCCTTTCAAGGTTAAAAAATGGAAAAATTAAAAAAAAAAAAACAAAAACAAGAGAAGTACCATATCTTGTCAAAATTTATCCTAGCGTATTGGAATATCTTTTAGTAGGAATTTTGTTTGTTTTTTTTTTCCAATTTTTGATGTTGAATTTGGCTAGAAAATTGTTTGATAAATTAATTTTTGAGAAATTTATTTATCAAAAAGATTCTGTTCTCACTCAGCCAAATTTACTCTCACTACATATGGGTTATCGAAAATAAATTACAATACGCATTAAAATGCTTTCGAAAATCATGCTTAATATTTCTTTTTTTAGAGTCGGCATAATATTTGGTGGTTCCGAACATTTGGTGGCTGGTTCTCTTAAAACAGTGGCAGCCGAATTAATCGATTACAACAATATTAAACATAACTGTGAAGTTGACATGTGGACTAGACCTTGGCTAACGGATGGCACTGAGGTGACAATAAGATGTGAATGTATGCGAACTATTTTCAAACATATTGATTATTAGACGAAAATAAAGCTAAAAAATATATTCATATATATTTGCTTATTTCTATTTTAAATATTTTCAAACAAAACCCCTTTATTGTTATTCTCAGTTGTATTTGTGTTTTTGTGTTTGTTAATAAACTAATTAGCATAACATGTGAAATTTATAGCACTTTTAACAATTGATTACAAGCGGAAAGAAAAAAATTCACTATCGTTGTTGTATTCCAAAGCTGCATAGAGTTAAGTTTTTAACTTTTAACAATTGATTTCAAACGGAAAAAAAATCACTCTCGTTGTTGTATTTCAAAGCTGCATATAGTTAAGATTTTAATTACTCATGTAAAACTGAATTTTGTGGTGGTGGCTTTAACTTTGTGAAAATATTTCTTACTTTTTTTCTATTTTGTATATACCCTACATTTGAGTTTAAAACATTATTTGAAGATTTTGTCGAAATTATGTTCTCTTGAAGTTTTTTGAACGCACGTCGAATCATTCCTAATAATATTGCTGAGAGTTCGGAAACATGAATTGAACATTGCATTTACATAAAATGCATTATATCCCAATGCAGTGGAGTGTATAATTTTAAGTTTGGATGGGGAACTTTTAGGAATGGAGCTAAGGGGGCTCAAAGCATGCTTGCATGTGCAGTTTTCGAGTTATTTGCATTTGAAATTTCAACTGTTTCAATTTTACATGATCTTGGTTCAGTTCTTTTCCATGTAGCCTAATATTTCTGAGCGATTTAAATAGACTAAATAGTTAAAGAACAAAATTATCTATCGAATAAAAAGAATTTCAAGTCGATATCTTTTCTGAGTCCAAAAATAAACAATTTTGATTTTAAAAATTACAAAAGTTACAATTTTTTGAGGATTTTTGGCTGAAAAAGTCACTACACTCCTTTTCCTCTAAAATAAAATTTCCCTTAAAAATATATAATAACTTTATACTTAAGGTATCTTCACGGAAATGATTTCAAAATAGCCCAAATACCCAATAGAGCTAAGTATAGATCCTGCCAAATTTGACCTATTCTGTATCAAAATTTTGACTTTAGGCTATATGTTCTAAAATACCAAAGCACGGAATGCAGTTTTGGAAACTGTGACGTGTTCCAAAGAGTTTGCCAACGGCTTTTTACAGACCTGCAACAAATACGGTCTTTATGGGCAAAATTCCAAAAAATCTTATTTTTAGAATTTTCCGGGTTTTTTGGTTTACGAAAATCTTAAATTTTTTTACACTTCATCATTTCAAAGGATAAAGGATATCTTAATTAACAAAGATTTTATTGCAGATAAAATATTGTAGAGTCTACAAAAAAAAAAAACTAATTTTTACAAAAATTTTACTTTAGCTCCGCTCCTGAGAGTTCTGTGGGGTCCTCCTTCCATACATAAAATTGTATATTCTTCTGCTACGCCTATATGAAACATTATGTAAATTCAAATAAAAAATTTTGGAAGTTATTCCCAAAAATTTTCAACTCTGCTCCACCGTGCATTGCGAGATACATTCGCATCGTTATTTCTGAACTAGTGTTATTTTTTCTAGAGCTGGAATTTAAATTACTGTTGTAGTGTATATTTAACAACTTCATGATCACCCTTTACTCTTCTTCCGGTGTTATTCTATCTACATTTTTTTTTTAACAAATTCATATTTTTAACAATATAATTTTTTTGTTTGTTTTTGCATGAAATTTCCAACTTGAATAATAAAATTCTATCTTTTGTTCCCTCTTGTTGTTGTTTAATTAAATTAATTTCACTTTTAGTTCTGAAACTCTATTAGTAGTGTCAACATATAGATTGTTTGTTTTTGTTGTTTTTTTTAAATTTTGCTAAACAAAATGTATTTATTAAAAATTTTAATTATCACCATCATGTTACTTGTAAATTTTTCTTCTTTACCGCGAGCTGTAAGTTAAAATGTTGTGGGGTGGTTACTAGGGTTCTTTTTAGCATTGATGTCTTTTTGTTTCTTTTTTTTTTTTATTAAAAATTATCTTGATTTTGTAACATTTATAGAACGCTTTGTGCATTGGTACTTCACCTGCATCGTGCTTAACTGAAGTGAGTAAAATTAAATGTAACCTATTAATAATAGTTTTAAAATATTTATTAAATTTATTATAAAGAAATTAATAATAATTAAACAAACTATAAGTTATTTAGAAAATATGTGTGATAGCTACACAGAAAAAAGTAAAAGTTGTATTTGATTACAAAATTCAAAGATTAAAACAACAAATTTTTCAACTTCGAACCTATAAAGATTTTTGTCATATTGACTAATAAATTTACAATTTTTTTACAATTAAATAATTGATAAAATAAATATCATATTGACTAAAAAATTTATTGATTATGATAACTGTTAAGTAATAACAGCATTTTGACTAAAATTTTTATTAAATCAACAAATTCTATGTTGGATTTTTATTTTTTTTTATTTATTTTTTTTTCAACTAAAGGTTGCGATTATTATTTAACTAAAATTTTATCAATTTTGAAAAAAAAAAAATTATCAATTCAACAATTTTTTCGTTGGATATAATTTATTTTCAATTACAAATTGTATCATATTATTTCACGCACCACCAGCAGCTAGAATTATTTATTATAATTATTATTATTATTATTGTTGTTGTTTCGTAAAAAAAAGTATTTTATTAAAATATATAATATTTAAATATAAGATAATAATTATATTAAAATATATATGAAAATTGTTATATTAAAATATAACTTAAAACTACTTTGTACATTTAAGGAATTCTAAAATATATTTTATAATTATAGAATTTTAAGGTAGTTTTTTTTTTAAAAATTTCATTTATAACATTAAATATTTTTGTATAGTTTTGTCTAAATTTACTGAATAAAAAATGTTGTATGAAGTTGTAAAATAAATTTGACTCTTTGGAAAACTCCAAGTTAAAGACGAAAAAATTTGTTGAAATTTCTGCAATGCAAATCAACTTCTTTACTGCTAATATTACCACTTCGAGGTCTGTAATTGATTCAAACATCCTTCTCTAAATCTGTAAATGTAAAAGAAATTTATGTATGTGTATTTTTACACTCATGTAATTAATCAATATTTAATCTTACTAAATTCCATACGAAAGCTAGCATCTTTTTTTCCGGATTTGAAAATACCTTTTAAAACCTGTTAAATGCTGTGTTCACATATAGAGGTTTTTTGAAAAACAAAAAAATTGATTTGTTTTTTCATATATTTCAAAGCCAAAAAACATTTCGAACATAACATTAGATTAAAAATATAGTATTTTTGCCCCTTTTGGTATTGTTATATGATGTTATATGATTGCAAATTAATACTTAAATTATTTTCAAGTCAAAAAAATTACTTACCAATTCTTCTGAAGGAAAAATTGAGCATATTTCTTTTTTCATGTCAAAATATTGGAAAATATATACTTTAAATTCCTTATATTTGGAAATTCTATAAATCAGCAAATTACGATGCTCTGTACTTATTATTAACAATATCAATGATTTATTTTTTTTAAACTGTTTTTACTTTCACGTCCGTCCACTTTCAGAGGTAAAACAACACTAAACATAAAGCGGAAATTAATCATTTTACGCTCGCCTTGTTTTGACATGATCTTTGACAACAGACATATGTTCTTTTAACGTCTTTTTAGTGTATAGTATATATAAACAGTTCTCAAATGGTGGTCCTTAAGGACATTCGTGGGGGATTGCGAAAATATCCTGAAAAATATTCTTAAACATATATTTTTTTTAATGTAAATATTTTTTTAGAAGTTTAAATAAAATTCCAGTGAAAGCATGAAACTATTTAAAAATGGAGAGAAGTATATAAATAAATAAATAAAGAACTTTTTTATAAAGTCGTTTAAATGCTCTTTCTGATTTATAACCATATAATAACAACCTGTGGAACAAGTTTCCGGGGAATAAAATGATGATGTTCAAATGATGCGACTTCTCAATGTTGAGTATAAAAAAACTTTTATTTCGTAGAGAAGTTTGCGGGCTATAAAAGGAAAATTTGCTTAAAAAGCTTTATAATTTAAAGGTGGAAAATCTTTTTAAAATGAATATCAATAAAATACCAGATTTATTTAAAAAAGAGTTAAAATTTAATTCATGTGTGAAATACATCAAAGTTTATCCAATTGTTGGCTCCGAAGCCCTAAAACTATTAAAACAATTTTTATCAACATACATTTTTATATGAAACTATCCTTTTCACTCTTTTGACAATCAAAGAAAAGAATCGATCTTTTGTAGATGCAGAGAATGATATTAATATCCATTATCTGAAAAAATCTCTTCATATTAAGCAAAAATAATGTCACAATTATTAGTATTATTTTTAAATTATTTTATCTTCACATACCATTTTATCTGTTGTTTAAACTAGTCAATGTTGTATTGGGTCGCGCTTAAAATGCAATATCAAAAGGGGGTCGCGCAGCAAGATCTTGTGAGAACCTCTGGTATATATACATAGAAAGAAAAGGAATGTTAAAAAAATGACCAGTAACAACAAAAAGGAAAAAATTCTATAACTATACAGGAAAAACATTTCTTAAAAACATTTCTTTCCTGGTAGCAGGTATAATTGGAAGCAAAAAAAAAACTTTTTTTTTTTTTGCCCGAACAACTAGTTATTTTTGTTCGAGTTGCCCACAAATTCATGTAGTTATTTTTAGACTCAAATATATGTACCTAAACGAATATAAAAAAAAAACAACAAATTTTGCCGTCAGTGATATTTCAACTTGGATGCAAACCAACCATTCGTTTTTAATGACTAACGTCTTACTCAATACGTAATCTCGCACTTAATTTTCTAAGTGGATAAACTTTTTTAATATAAAATATTTTTTTTAGACATTTTCTTGAAAAAAGCTAACAGTATCAAAATGATTTTGAACCAACAACCATTTAGTTGTTAATCCAGCTCTATCCAACTGATCCACGTGATTGCAATATTACTGTGTTATTATACTATTGAGTACTTATTTATGTAATATAGTGTAGGCAAATAACAACGACGTCTCAATACCAAGAAACAATTTTAATAAGTAGTTGCCATTACCGAGAACCAAAATTTTTTTTGCTGGATAAACTTAATGTTATTTAATGCTATGTTCACATATAGAGGTTTTTTGAAAGCGAATCGTTTTTTGAAAGCGAATCAAAAAACACAAACAGATTGTTTTTTTTTTATTTCACATATTTTAAAGCCAAAAACATCTAGATTGGAATTGTTTAATTATTTAATACACAAAAAACATATTAAATTTCCATACAGGGAAGAAATTTTTAGTATTTTTAGTACATAGAAATTTGTTGAAAAAAGAATTTGCAAAAATTGCCAAACAGTTTAAAAACAAAAAATTAAAAATTATGAATGAAATTTATATTTAATATAATTAATTAACTTGTTATTAAAAACTATCTTATCAAAATTATTTTTTGGTTAAATTGTAAAATATCATCTTGAGGAAAAGATATTCAATATAATATTTTACAATTTTTTTATCAATTCAATTAAAATTTTTATTCAATATCTTTTAATTTTCGATAACAATTTTTTTAATCAAATTGGTTTAAATTAATTTAAAATTAAAAATTAATTTAAAACTGATTAATCTTTTTTCAAGCTTTTGAGCACAACATGTTTTTTCAACAATTAAACTATATTTTTAATTAAATACATTTTTATATTGATAAAACAAAATTGTTGGAAATTTGGAATTTGTTTTTTTTCTGTGTACGACTAAATAAATTATTCATTAATTATAAATGTAAAGAATTAACATCATAATTTAGGGTCATGTGAATGTACAAAAGCCAGCTAATTTATTAAACACGCTTTAATTCTATAGTACGTATTATATAGAGTATCCAAAACCGAAACCGAAAACCGGTTTCCGGTTTTTTAAAACTGTCGGTTTCGGTGTTTTTTTTTTTAATTTTCGTTTTTTTTTTAACCGGTGGTTAAAGTCGGTCAACTGGTTTTTTTTAATAGTATTTCATTTATCAAAAACTAAAAATTACATGATTAAAAATTAGAAGTTTCATGTAACTTGTCAAATGCAATAAAAATGACATATAGCTTTTTTAACTTGAAAAATTCTTCTTAAATAGTTATAATAAATCAAACTATTCAGTACGCACAAATAAAAATTTAAACGTTTAAATTTTTACTTTATAACGTTTGTTGTATGTCCAGTTGCGAGCATAAAAAGTGCAACGCTATGTGATGTGATCTTTGTTTGTATGTGTTTTGTTTATAGCGTGAAACAATTTAACATTACTATTGTGATTTTATTATTTAAGGCCATAGACATCTATTGTAATTTTGTAGAATAATTTTCTACGTAAGCAAAATTATTAAATGTTTAGCAAAAGCAGCGGTAAATTTGAGCGAGAAAAAAAGGTACAACTCTAAAGAAATCATTTTTTATAAAAATAAAAACCATGATTTTTTTTTATTTTTACATATAGTCAAAAAGGCATAAAATCTACAGATAATATAAATTTTAAATAATAATTCTACATTCTATTAAATTTTGCTATTTTTCTATATTATTTTACAAATCTTTCCATAAAGATTGATATTTTTGAAATTATTATTTAATTGTTTTATTGATTTGTAATCTAACAAAGATTCTTATAGTTTGGCTTAACTTGATACTTCATAATTGTATAAGAGCTTTCGACCCAAATAATTCGACCTGTTTCAATTGTTATTGTGATCAAATCAACAGCTTGATACACTTTTTTTCTCAACGTACGATAATATTTAATGTCTGATAACGCAAAATGTTCAAATATCCCTTGATTTGGGTTGTGGGACAAATTCTAACACACAGAAAACTATTATGAATTACACCTATTTTGACACTGTTCATATCTTAAATATTTAAAATGACTATTGTACTGTTACACTTTTTTACTATTGGAGATTAATATTTAAGGAAATATATCTACCTAGAAAGTCTAAATTCGAAATATATGCGATAATAGACAAATTAATTTAAGTTTTTGTAATAGGCTTTCATTTCCATTATACAGTACTCGTTAAAATACTCGTAATAAAGCAACTGCCTCCAAAAGCAAACTTGCTAGTTTGATTTTGATAAATTATATGTGGTACGTTAGAAGGGGATTCCCGTTACCATATTATCATCATTTAATTAGCGATCAATGACACTAGTACCTTTAAATAGCCATATGTGTTCATTCGAATAACAACAAATATCTAGTGTTATATGACTTGTATTAATTTTTACAGGCATGATCGTTTTAATTTTGTATCTCTAAGATAATTTTTAAGAATCCTCATATTAAAACTACACATCAGTATTATTTCAACATCATCATCAAAATGCTATTTTAAATTATTCCTAAATTCTTAAAAAAGAATGGAGAAAATAGTGTTTTCAATAATTATTTTTATGAAAATTTAAAAAAAAAAAATCCATTGACTTATTTAGAGTTGCATTTTTTTGCTCGTATTAATTTACAACTTTTTTAACAAAATGTTTTATAACTATTCTAATATGTAAAAATTTGGAACAAAATGTCATAAAATAATTTGCTAAGACTGCAAAGAATAAAATCACGACAAAATTGATTAAATTAATAAACGTTCTAGCCCTAATCAATACGACGAAAAATTACACAGCCTAGTGTTACATTTTTTATGCTCGCAACTGTATATATATATATATATATATATATATATATATATATATATTTATACATTAAAAATGAAATATATTTATCATCATTAATCATGGTGTTGTATATGTACCAAATGAGCCCCATCAACCAAATTTCCTCAAACTCTGATCAGTTAAAATGTATTGAGCCTTATTCAACAAATATTTAAAGGATACTAAAAACTTAGAAGTACACACATTATAACAAAAAAATTGCTGAATACATAACAAAAGTTTTGCAGAAAAGTTTACAAGTTTTATTAAAACCAATAAGAAATTATTTAAAATTTAAAACTTTCTTTCATAAAAAACATACCAATAGATGGTTATATTGGTATAATTTTTATAACCAGAGTTGTATGCACTAGTTTTTTTGTGCTTACTTATAAGTATTTCAATCACAAAATATATTTTATTTTCGAAAAGCATATTTTCAAATACCACGATTAGAAAAAAATAGCAATACTTAGTAATGAGTTGGAAAAAATCATATGTTCTACAATTATAAATCTATTTTATCAAATGATGTTTCATTTTACTCCTAATAAAATATAGTATTAGGAAAAAATAATAAAAAAAAATATGTTTTTAATAAAGTGTGAGCCAAAAATGGCTGAAAAGTTTAAAAATTAAGAATAAAAAATAAAAAATTGAGTTTGTGTCCTTAATATCTTACAAAGTTTTATCATTAAAAAATGATAAAAAGGATTAAAAATGTTTAAATCCTGGAAGTCCAAAAAATTAGTTTTTAAATATATCTGCCGATTTTGAGGATATATAGAAAATTCTAAAAATTGTGTAATATTCTATTCACACACGTCTACAAACTACACTATATTATATTTCAAGTGAATTCATTTTTTTTTTTTTTTTGTAGCATCGTTTTATTGTTATGCCTAGGGAAAAAGGCAAATCCTTATAATAAAGTATTTAAAAAAAATTTTTATTCAAGAAGTGTTTAGTGTTTTAAACAGGTTATCATGTAAATGAACATTGTAAATAATCAATAATATTCATAAATGAAAAATTAAAAAACAACAATATAAATAGATAATAATATATTTGCTTTTTTTTTTCTTCTCAAAATCTAGTATCTTTTTCTCAATGTTTCACAGAGAGCTGTGATGAGATCATACGGCACAATAGGGAAATTTATTCTGTACTATTTTTAAACTATTCTCTTTAATTGTTTAAAATTCAAGTTTTATTAAAGTATTACAAAACGTATACAAAAAATCAAGTAGATAAATAATTCAATTAAACAATTCCTATCTTCAAGTAACTAATTAAACATGACTTTATACATCTTTATACGTTTTACACAATCATTTCAATATAAAGTTCAAAAATAATAATGACCATCTCAGCCAGAGAACGCTATAGAGGGAAAGAGAAAGAGTTTATCCAAAACGAATAACTTTACAAAAATTATAAAAAAGTATGATTCACTATTGTAACAACCGTCAGTTGTATATTACATTTGCTATAGTCAAGGTTGGTTGAAATCTTTCTACAATGAAATACGTTTTTGTTTTGGGACTAATTGGCTTTGCTGCTTATGTCTCCGCCGATGTTTGTACTGGTTGTGTCAACGAAATAGACAAAGATGATTTTAAAAAATCTGAAGAAGTCCTTAATAAATCATTATCGAAATTAGCTGCTGGTGATGGACCCGTCTATAAGTAATTACAAAAATATTATTATTATTTTTTTGATAAATCATTGGTGTTTTTATATTTCTTTAAGACTGGTTAAAATCAATTCAGCCACTACACAAATTGTTTCTGGTTCTAAAGATGTAATTAATGCCGATCTTATGGATCAAGATGAAAAAATTAAAACTTGTGATATTGAGATTTGGTCTCAACCCTGGTTGGAAAATGGCATTGAAGTGACTTTTAATTGTCCCGGTGAAGAGAAATTAGTTAAGAAACATAGCGCCTAAAGAGACATACAATGTTAATTAATTAAATCAATAGAATTGAAAATAACAAGTATTAAATAGACATAAAAATTAAAATCGAGCTTTATTATCTATATATAAACAGGTAACGGGATTGTCTTGTCAGAGCAAGTTTTTCGAACTTTCCGCTTGAGTTTTTGAATATTTCACAAGTGTTTTACCAAAAATTCTTTTTCTTTAATTTTTTCATAAATTTCCATATAATGAATACATGAATTAGTTATCTTGATAAAGTGAAAATGGGGTTTTCTAAAGTCGCAGATCCACAATTGACCAATGCTCAAATTCAGCAGGATTTGTGCGGGAGTCATTGAAATTTCGACATATCGGATCCTTACATATTAGTTGCGAATTTCACTAATTGAAAGATCTTTCAGTTTTTTTTTATTTTATTTTTTTTTTTATATTTTGCCGAATTGATATTTAAACAGTCGACAGTGCATTATTCATTGGTGAAAAAACAGCAACAATGTACGATTTTTTATTTTTGTGCAATTTATGGGGGCGGTGACATTAAAAGCTTTGGTTTGGAGTACCAATTTTTGAATGAAGTATAAATTTAAAAGAAAAAAAAAAAAAAATAGTAACAATAATAATAATAATAATAATAATAATAATAATAATAATAATAATAATAATAATAATAATAACAATAACAATAATAATAATAATAATAATAGTAATAATAATAATAATAATAATAATAATAATAATAATAATAATAATAATAGTAATAATAATAATAATAATAATAATAATAATAATGATAATAATAATAATAATAATAATAATAATAATAATAGTAATAACAAGTTCCAATTTTCAACATGTTAACGAGCTTTAAGAAAATAAAAAAGGAAGTGTTAATTTACCTAAAAATGAAAAAAATGTTATTAAACATTTTAATCCAAAAGTCTAAAATTTCACACATTAAATTAACATGAACGGTGTTCTGGATTCCAAATAATCTATAATACATTAAAAAATATGTATAAATATTAAAGTGCCTTAATTTGTATGGAGACAAAAAAATGTTGCAAATGGGGTGTTTTAAGCTAATCCCCAATATATTTCGGTTTAATTATTTCATTTACGTTAGCTGGACCATTTTTAAAACATCTACAAAAATATGGTTTTCGATCATCATTGGAAAGGTCTCATTCAATACTATTTATATATGTATTCATTTAACTCTTTAGTTGCACAAGTAATATTTTGGATTAAGTTAATTTTTATGTGAAATAAATGGTTAGTTAAGGAAATAAAAATCACCAAAAGCATACATTTATCGTAAAAACTATAAATTCGTATTTAAATAGTGACTAAATTTCAAAAGTCTTTTTAATTCGATTATCATCATGGTTATACTTTTCATAAATTCATCTATCTATAAATTATTATTCATCTATGTATAAATTACATTAATTTTGATGAATGAAATGAAAATTAAAGTATTTTATTTGCTTAGTACTAAAATTCAGGTGGCGTCAAAATATTTTTAAGGACAAAATTTTTTGGACCAAAAAAAAAAAAATGTTCTTAACTTCAAAAATCAGCCTCACATATTTCGCATTATAGTTCTAATTTTAAAATAATAAAAACTATTTTCGAAGTAAAAATTTTCATTAAATAAGATACTTATTTAATATTTAGCGAAAATTCACTTTAAAAAAGAAAAAAAAAGAACTAAAATCGCGCTTTTTGTAAATAATATTATCATAGTAGTAAATAATATTATCGTAGTAGGGTTTAAACGACTATATTTTTCAAACCAGTTTCTCATATTAATTTGATTTTTTCAGCAAAATATCCCAAGATATGTCTATTATTACCCATTATTTTTATAGATTTTTAATAAATAAACATTTTTTGCTATTTACGAAATTGTTCAAAAAATAAGTTTTCAATGTACTTTGATAAATATTAATGCTGCAGTAATAGTTTTGACATAAAATTACGTTATTTTGGTTTTGACATAAAATTACGTTATTTGGTTTTTGAAGATTTTTTTTTTAAATTTCAACTTCAAACCATTACAACTTTTGCACGCATCGATAAAAATGATTAACTTTCGTGTCTGAAAATTACAAATGTACCCCTCTGGAAATGAAGGTTGTTTGTCTGTTCTTATATGATTCCCAAAAAATATACGTGAGCTGGATCATTTTCAAAACACCTCTAAAAATACGTATTTCTTTTAATATCATTATCGAAATTTTCGTTAATAAAATTAACTTTAAATTGTAACAGAGGCATACTAAGGCCTGGAATATTCTTTTACACCTAGCCTACACGTAGATATTTTTATATTTTAAATTGTCAAATTCTATCTCACTCTTTTAAATGTTACGTGTGGACCAATAAGAAATTTATTGAGCAATCTATTTTGCAATAAATGTTTAAACACAAAACTGCGCATAAGCTGTCAAATTTATTGTTCTCTTTTAAAATTTTGCCCTTTTTAACAAAAATAAAAGTGCAAAATAATTAATTTTGTTTTGAAAAGACAAATAAAGAATAAAAATATGAAATAAATTAACATTTTTGATAAAAAAAAGACAATTTAACATATACATTTTTCATGTACGTTTACTCCACCCCTTAACACAAAGTTGGAAATATAATTGTTTTCCCGTTATTCTGCCGAAGTTATGTCAAATGTTAAGAAATAAAAATGTCTTCGTGTAGACGTAATAATTGTTATGTCTCTTCAGTCGTGGAATATTAAGATTTTACTAACTTTTTTTTTCGCCATATTATCTTTATTCAAACATATAATTTTATATATTTTGGACATTCTTCAACATATATTGGGTTTTAATGTACCATTGAAATGGTCTATCCTGTTACTATTGAATATTACACGTAATTAACTCTTTAACAGCAAGAGGGTCGATTTTATGCATTTAGTTCACTATAGGTTAAATTAGCAATTTTTGCAAATAAGTCACATGGAAGTATTATAGATAGATGAATTTATGAAGAGTGTAATAAATTCCTTTAAAACCATGATGACAATCGAATTAAAGACACTTTTGAAATTTAGTCACTATTTTACACCAATTTATAGTTTTTACGATAAACATTTTGATAACATTTATTTTCTAATCTAACTATTTATTACTTGTGCAACTAAAGAGTTAAATGGATACATATATCAATAGTATTGAATGAGACCTCTCCAATGATGTCCTAAAATATAAATTAAATTAATAAAAAAAAGTATTTAAAATAAAATCATAGAAAATTTTTCAAAAATTTTAATTTAGCGAGAATGAAAACTAATTTTAAAAATTTGTTTACTCATTATGTATTAAACTTCATTTCTCTATTATATGTTTTAATTTTGTTTACAAAATGTTAAAAATTATGTACACTGTTGATCGAAAACCATATTTTTGTAGATGTTTTAAAAATGGTTCAGCTAACGTAAATGAAATAATTAAACCGAAATATCTTCGGGATTAGCTTAAAACATATCTATCTTTGATTAAATCAAGGCACTTTAATATACATAATTTTTAATGTTTTATTGATTAGTTGGAATTCAGTATACCGTTTTATTTTAAACTTTTGGATTAAAATGTTGAAGTACCATTTTTTTTTGATTTTGCATTTTTTTTTTTTTTTAAATTAGTACATTTTTAGGAAAATTAAATTTTTTTAAATTTTTAATTTCTTAAAACTTAATTTTGAAAATTTGAACTTTTTATTATTATTATCATATTTATTGTTTATTGTTAATATTTTTTTTATTTCATACTTCCTTCAAAACTTTACTGTTTCGAAAATTTTTAAACTCCAAAACGTACATTGTTGTTATTTTTTCACCAATGAATAATGCAACAACGTGAGATTTTACTCTATATTTCGGCTGTTTAAATACCAATTATATATATATATATATATATATATATATATATGTATATAAAAAAAACTGAAAGATCTTTCAAATAATGAAATCCGTAGTTAATGAGGGGCTTTAAAATGTCGGCAAATACGTAAAAGAAAGGATTTTTGGTACGGATACGAGATGTCAAAATTTCAATGACTCTGCCGCACAAATCCTGCTGAATTTGAGCGATGGCCTGGGTTGTGTTAACTTTGAGGTCATTGGTCAATTGTGGCTTAATAGCAGAGATCTGCGACTTCAGAAAACCCAACTTTCACTTTCATTATATAGAAATTTATGGAAAGATTTAAAAAGATATTTTTGGTAAAACACTTGTGAAATATGCAAAAACTCAAGCGGAAAGTTCGAAAAACTTGCCCTGACAAGACAATCACGATATCTTTTCATATATAGATAATAAAACACCGTTCTAGTTTTTTATGTCTATTTAATATTTGTTATTTTCAATAATATGCATTAAAAGTATTTCATAGAATAATAGTATTCCAGTTATTACCACTAAAGCCCCAAAGTTTTCATATGAACATATAAGGATCTCTACAATTCTCTTGATTGAATTAATTAACGTTGTATGTTTTTGAATAAATAAACACTTTCTCTTTAGCACTATGTTTCTTAACCAATTTCTCTTCAGCTGGACAACTGAAAGTAACTTCAATGCCATTTTCCAACTAGGATTGATACCAAATCCCATATATAACAAGTTTTAATTTTTTCATCTTGATCCATAAGATCGGCATTATTTACATCTTTAGAACCAGAAACAATTTGTGTAGTGGCTGAATTGATTTTAACCAGTCTTAAAGAAAGATAAAAACACCAATGATTTATCGAGAAAATCGGCGGAGACATAAGCAGCAAAGCCAATTAGACCCAAAACAAAAACCTATTTCATTGTATAAAGATTTCAACTAGTCTTGACTTTAACAAAAGAAAAATACAACTGATGATTGTTACAATATTGAATCATACTTTTTATAATTTTTGTAAAGTTGGACAAACTATTTCTCTTTCCCTCTGTAGCGTTCTCTGACTGAGATGGTCATAACTATTTATGAACTTTATATTGAAATGATTGTGTGGGCATTAAATCGATGAGAGTGAAGATGAAATTATTAATTTTCATTGCTTTTTAGGAAAGAATAATTAGAAAATTAGAAGTGACCAAAAGTGTACAGTTCTTGAATTAATTTGATCTTGTATATCTTGTACATCTTAGGCCTACGAAAATTCAACAAAATTTGATTTGCAAAATTTCTAATTCCTATGAAAATGTCATATTATTAATATGACATTTTGAATTAAATACATATATTATAGACTGAAAATTCTTAAATAAATTTTTTTTTTAATATAATTTTATATCGATGCCATAATAATTATATGAAATATAGCGTAAAGAATTAACGAAATTAATAGATTGTATGTAAAATAAACTTGAAGTATTCAAATATTCAATACAAAAATTACAATGATTTCTATCTAAATTGGACAAATGTAACACTGTTCGATGCACTTTCGAAGTTTAGTAAGTTCAGATGAAAAATTAAGCAATACTTTTGCAAAATTCAAGTCAACCAGAAAAATAAGAATACTAAAATGCAAAATAATACCAGTAATTAAAGCCCTTTATATATAGATTTGGGCTGGACAATAATAAATGTTATTAGCCATTCATTAAAGCAACCACGTCACCGTTATATATTATACATACATAGATAATAAACCGGATTTTTATTTCTATCTAAAACTTGTTATTATCAAGATATATAGATATATGTATACTTTTGAAGAAAACGATAATCTGCATTAAAAATATTTCATCGAATATTGAGTACACTTATTAAAGACGCCTTTCAAAATAACATTATAATTATTTTCACTAAAACCACAAAGTTTTCATATGTATAAATCGGAATTGTTACGATTTTATTGAAAACAAAACATCGCATTTAATTAACGCTGTATGTTTGTAAGTACTTAAATACTTTCTCTTTAGGCACTATGTTTTTTAACCAATTTCTCTTCACCGGGACAATCGAATGTTACTTGAATACCATTTTCCAACCAGGGTTGAGACCAAATCTCAATATCACAAGTTTTGATCTTTTCGTCTTTATCCATGAGATCAGCATTAATTACGTCTTTAGAACCAGAAACGACTTGTGTAGTGGCTGAATTGATTTTGACCAGTCTTAAATAAAAACAACCATCAGTTAGTCTTTTAAAAATTTTAATATTTTTATAATTACTTATAGAAGGGTCCATCACCAGCAGCCAATTTCGATAAAGAAGAAACAAGAACTTCTTCGGATTTTTTAAAATTTTCTTTGTCTACATTGGTAACACAACCAGGACAAGAACCGGCAGCATAATGGACCAAGCCAATTAGACACAAAACTAAAACGTATTTCATAGTATAAAGATATCAAATAGTCTTAACTATGGCAAATTCAAAACACAACTGATGATTGCTACAATAGTGAATCAGTATTTATAATGTTTGTAAAGTTTCTCACTTTTATCTGATTCTTTCTCTTCGTCTCTCTTTAGTTCTTTGGCTGGGATGGTCATAATTAAAAGTACAAAAACTGACAAAACTATGTTTTATATATGAGAAATTTCAAAAATTTTCGAAACTCTTTGAAATCGACTTTATGTGTCTTGTATTTGTAAAATTTGTTTTAAAAACAGGAAAACTGTTAATACATTTTGGTAGACCTAATAAAATAACTAAAAAAATCAAAATTTTAGATTTTTTTAGTTATTTTATTAGGTCTACCTAAAATTTCAAAGAAATACAACCTAATTTTTTAATAAATGACCAAAGGGGATTTAAAAAATTTTTAAATGCAAAAATTACATGTACTTTTTTAAATTTTCAAAAAATTTTCAAATTTTATTTCACATTTTTTAAAACTAAATATGATATGATCTGTAAAGAATCATCGTAATGGTTAAAATTGATAATGTCAAAAAAAAAAAAAATTAAGAAACATCATTATTCTTCAAATACATTTCGCTTGATGACAACTACCGCAGTAGTACCGAAGTATAAATTACATTAATTTTGATGTTAAATGAATATTAAGATTTTACTAACTTTTTTTTTGCCATATTATCTTTATTCAAACATATAATTTTATATATTTTGTACATTTTTCAATATATATTGGGTTTTAATGTACCATTGGAATAGTCTATCCTGTTACTATTGAATATTACACATAATTAACCCTTTAACAGCAAAATTTTTGATTTTTGAGGTTAAGAACATCTTTTTTGGTTCATACAATTATAATTCTTTAAAATATTTTGACGCCACCTGCTTTTTAGTACTAAGCAAATAAAATACTTTCATTTAACATTAAAATAAACGTAATTTATATTTGGCGGTAGTTGTTATCAATGATATTTCTTAATTTTTGTTTTCACATTATCAATTTTAACCATCTAAAATTTAAAAAAGTGCATGCAATTTTTACATTTAAAAATTTTTTAACTCTCTTTTGATTCACAAATGACATTTATTGAAAAAATTCTGTATCTCAGACTGTACTTCTTTGAGATTTTAGGTCAATGATATAAAATTTTGAATTATTTTATCAGATCTAGCAAAATGCATCAACAGCACTGTTGCCAGATTTGCCGATTTATCAGCATTTTGACGATTTTTTATTGTAAAAATTCCTAAGTGCGATTTGACGATTTTTGTTTAAAAAATTATCATTTTACGAAATGTTCACACCAGCCATTTTTTTGTTTTTTTTTTTTTAAATCTGATTTTGTATTTTATTAGATAGAGAGAGAGAGAGAAAAGGACTATAATTAGTTTAAACTTTTACTTCCAAATTCGTTTGCAATTTAACCAGTATTGCTGAAACAAAATTTTTGTGTGAAAAGAAAAATGTGTGTAAGTGATCACTGAATATGCTATAAAAAAGAATGTGTTGAGTAGCAAAAAATTTAATTGAAAATAAAACCAATATATATATATATATATATAATTTTTTGAGTATTTGTTTCAATTGAGTTTATTTTGTCGTAAATTATGATCCATTTGAATTTTAAACAAGTTTTATTATGACTCAGTTGTTCTTTTAATCATGATTAAAAAATGTACAAAATTTTGGAAATTTCTATTAGTTTACGAGTTATGGATCTCTAAAATTTTTATATATTTTTCTGAATATCTTTATTAATACATATGCCATTTAAATTATATTAATACAGTTTAATAGTTCAAATACCTTTTGAATGATATATAATATGACTATATTCACTAAATTCTTGAGAGGATTTATGCAATTTTCATTTTTATTGATATATCGGAACTTACAAAATTTTGTTACTTCTAAGAAAAGTTTACTCGACGAATAAATATAGGAGAAAGTCCCTGAGTTTATTAACGTAAATTTTTAACTGGGCCGGTAATCTTAATTTGTTCCTATTTTTCAAATTTTGTATAAGACAATGCTGGAAGTTTATTTAATAAACAAATAGTTTCAAAACTTAATATTATTTTTTTAATATGAACATAAATGGCTAAGAAGATAATCATTTTAATTTTTCCGATTTTTTTTTATGATTTCAAAAATATTATGCCGATTTTGACAATTTTATATACTATAATTATCTGGCAACAGTGTTTAACAGTTTTTAAAATAAGAAAAGCAAAAAAAGTCGGTTTCAAAGAGTTTCGAAAATTTTTGAAATTCCTCATATATAAAACATAGTTTTGTCAGTTTTTGTACTTTTAATTATGACCATCCCAACCAAAGAACACAAGAGCGACGAAGAGAAAGAGTCAGATAAAAGTGAGAAACTTTACAAACATTATAAATAATGATTCACTATTGTAACAATCATCAGTTGTGTTTTGAATTTGCCATTGTTAAGACTATTTGAAATCTTTATACAATGAAATACGTTTTAGTTTTGTGTTTAATTGGCTTGGCCACTTATGCCTCTGCCGATTCTTCCGATTCTTGCCTTGGTTGTGTTACCAATGTAGGCAAAGAAGATTTTAAAAAATCCGAAGAAGTTCTTGTTTCTTCTTTATCGAAATTGGCTGCTGGTGATGGACCCTTCTATAAGTAATTATAAAAATATTAAAATTTTTAAAAGACTAACTGATGGTTGTTTTTATTTAAGACTGGTTAAAATCAATTCAGCCACTACACAAGTCGTTTCTGGTTTTAAAGACGTAATTAATGCTGATCTCATGGATAAAGACGAAAAGATCAAAACTTGTGATATTGAGATTTGGTCTCAACCCTGGTTGGAAAATGGTATTCAAGTGACATTCGATTGTCCCGGTGAAGAGAAATTGGTTAAAAAACATAGTGCCTAAAGAGAAATTTTTTAAGTACTTACAAACATACAGCGTTAATTAAATGCGATATTTTGTTTTCAATAAAATTGTAGAAATCCCAATTTGTACACATGAAAACTTTGTGGTTTTAGTGAAAATAATTATAATGTTATTTTAAAAGACGTCTAATAAGTTTACTCAATATTCGATTTAATATTTTTAATGCAGATTATCGTTTTCTTCAAAAGTATACATATATCTATATATCTTGATAATAACAAGTTTTAGATAGAAATAAAAACCCGATTTATTGTCTATGTATGTATAGTATATAAAGGTGACGTGATTGCTTTAATGAGTGGCTGATAATATTTATTATTGTCCAGTCCAAATCAGTATTTAAATACTGGTATTCATTTTTTCTGGTCGACTTGAATTTTGCAAAAGTATTGTTTAATTTTTCATCTGAGCTTACAAAATTTTGAAAGTGCATCGAACAGTGTTACATTTGTCCAATTTAGATTGTATAATTTTTATATTGATTACTTGAATACTCCAAATTTATTTTACATACAATCTATTAATTTCGATAATTTTTCATGTTATATTTCATATAATTATGGCATCGATATGAAATACTATTCAAATAAATTTGTTATTTAAGAATTTGCTATCTATAGTATATTTGATCCAAAGTGTCATATTAATAATACAGAGAACCAAATCGAACCCATCCTTAAACCATTTACGTCAAACGTCAAAACTTTCCTGTGTCAGCATGAGAAAATACTGGTAGTCGATTCTATGCCCTTCATAGGAATTTTGAATTTTGCAAATCAAATTTTGTTGAATTTTCGTAGGCCTAACCTTTAAAAGATCAAATTAATTCAAGAATTCTACACTTTTGGTTACTTCTAATTTTCTAATTTTTCTCTCCTAAAAAGCAATAAAAATTATTAATTTCATTTTCACTGTCATCGATTTAATGACTTTTGATACAATATTGAATGCGAAGAGTGGTGGATAATTAATCGAAAAGATCGATTGCTCATAACGTGCTCGTTGTGGTTATATCTTCATACAGTTTCGGATGATCAAGCGGCTTCTCAATACAACATAAGAACATTAACCTGAATATATATATTTCAGGTTTATGTTGTTGTATTTATTCAGGTAGCACGTATGGTAGTACGTATAAAAGGATTGGTAAAACTCAGTTTAAATATTAAATAATTTTTAAGTTATATTAATTGCAAATAAAAAAAATATACTTGATAACTCGTATGCTTGATAACTCGTAGTCTTACAAACTCCCTCTAGTCTGAGTATGCTATCCTGTACGCAAAAACTTTAAAAAAATTGATAATCTGTTAAAGCGATTATAACACCGTTGCACAGTTGCTCATTTTGCTAAAAACCATGACAAAAATTAAAGATAGGAAGAGGACTTGTTACAGATTAAGAGTCTAAAAATTTTTTGAATCGATTAATATTGTTGCCGTTACATCCACTTAAAGTTGAAATCTTTTTAAATCTGCAGAAGAAGGTGAAAATTTAAAAAAAAAATTATCATTTTTGGACATGGATTGCATCCATATGATTTAATTAATCATTTTTTTTTTTGATATCGTTTAAAAATGAGGTTAATTTTAAATAAACTAAAATAGAAAAATTTACATTTAGCGTTTTATTTTTGAAGCGATCGCAGATTTTAAGAGATACTATATTCAGGCTATTTTTTCAAATTCAATGAAACAGAACTAAAAAAGTTACACGTTGTTATACTACATGTGGGACTTCAACTAGGTTGTACTCTATCTGATTCAAACGATTATATTTATTGCCTCGCAATAAAACCGGCAATATGTATTAAAGAAAATGAAAATGGGATAGGACAATTCAATATTATACATAAAAAAACTATTTGACAAGTTTTTATATAACATGTCGAAAAAAAATCATTTAAGATCCCTTAAAGTATATTAGAAAATTATGGGTCAAATACTAGAAACACTGGGTGTTTGTTGTAACTCCAGTTTATATATTTCGACCGATATCTCTTAAACAAATGCTTGTACGACAATAAAATTTTGCACAAATAGTTCGAGGATCGATGTTAACTCGGAAAGCAAAAATGGGCGTTAACCACCCACTTGAACGATGAAATGAAATTTTAAGTAGGGTGGCACAAAAAGTTGCAAATTGTGGGTATAACAGATTCGGCCAAGCCGAATATAACATTCCCACTTCTTTATCTTGTTTAGATCAGAAATAATTTATCTTGACTTTAAAACAAAATAAAACCAATCTATTGTTTTGAACCTATTTCCTCAGAAACATAATCTATTTTAAAAGGAAATTGTTTTTATTTGTTTTATTTCAAGCACTTATTCTTGTAAATAAATTAAAAATTGCTGAAATGTTTTCATTACAAGATTTTATAATATTTCGTATAGCCATTTTTTTCTTTAAGATTTGTAATACTTATTATCGATATTACAATCGATACACAATAAAAATGGCTAAACATGATAGAAACAAACTAGAACCCAGCAAAAACAACTACTTATTAAAGTAGTTTCTTGGTAATGAGGCGTCATTACTATTTGCCTACTTTGTATTACATTAATGAGTACTCAATAGTATAATAGCACAGTAATACTGCAATCACGTGGATGAGTTGGCTAGAGCGCCGGATTAACAACCAGAGTGTTGTTGGTTCAACCCCATTCTGAAGCTCTTAATTTTTTATAATAAAATGTCTAAAAAGATATTTTAAACTAAATAGAGTTTTTGTCGCTTAAGCTGCTATGTGCGAGATGGTGTACTGAGTAAGACGTTAGTCAGTAAAAACGAATGGTTAGTTTGTGTCCAAGTTCGAGTCTCACTGACGGCAAAATTTTTTTTTTTTTTTTATTTTTGTTTTCGTTTGGGTATATATTTTTTAGTACCCCTAGAGTCAAAAAATAACTACATGAATTTGTGGACAACTCGAACAAAAATAACTAGTTATTCAGGCAAAAAATAAGTAGTTTAATTTTGTTTCCAATTATACCTGCTAGCTTACCAGGAAAGCAAAGTTTTTGCTGGGAAAGAACGCTTTCAAAATTCCAAAATTTCAAGCTTCTAGCTGCTTTCAAAGAGAAGTTACGACCTTTTTCCAGCTGGATTGGCCTACCGCAACACTGTGCGTCTGCATTATGTAAAAATTTTAAATAAAAATAAAAATATTTTTAAAAATTGCAACTTTGAAAAGCCACCATTCGCGCTATAGACACTTTTCAATATTCTGTTGTCTTTTTCCAAATTATATGATAAAAAAAATACTTCAATTAATATTTTCGGTATTTTTGTCGTTCTAATTTGGATAAATGTGACACTGTGCATCGATATTAATCCCACTTTTATAAGAAAATTTTAAATTAAATAAAATTAGAAATATTTTTAAATAAACTTGAATATTAAATACATTTCTCAAAAGAGCATTCAACTTATGTTGATAAGCGCATTCTAAACATAATAATAATTATTTTATTATGTAGCAACATCAATTAATTTTTGTTAACTTTGAATATTATTTCGTAAATGTTTGTTATCTGCACCTAATTATTTCTACATGGAGAATAAATGAGACAGGGCTTGAGTTAAGAAACATATGCATTCGTATAATAATTCACCATAAAATTGACTTTCCATGCTGGGTAGCGTACACAAAACGTACTTAAAATTTTACCCAGCAAAAACTTTTTGGTTTTCGGTAATAACAACTACTTATTAAAGTAGTTTCTTGGTAATGAGGCGTCATTATTATTTGCCTACTTTGTATTACATTAATGAGTACTCAATAGTATAATAGCGCAGTAATACTGCAATCACGTGGATGAGTTGGCTAGAGCGCTGGATTAAGTTCGAGTCTTACTGACGGCACAATTTTTTTATTTTTTTTTTTTAATTTTGTGTTCGTTTAGTTACATATTTTTGGGTACCCCTAGAGTCAAAAAAATAACTACATGAATTTGTGGACAAGTCGAACAAAAATAACTAGTTATTCATACAAAAAATAAGTAGTTTATTTTTGTTTCCAATTATACCTGCTAGCTTACCAGGAAAGCAAAGTTTTTGCTGGGTATTAACAACAGCAAATAATTTTTTAATGATTAACATTATTGAGAACAATTCAAAAAAAAAAAAAAAAAATTCTTGATAAGAAAACTTATCTGTAATTCATTAGCTTTTCCATGGTTTGAGAGTAAGATTGAGTTAAATCTGAAAATTGCATGGGTTGCATAAAAAGAAGAAACTTCATATGCAATTTTTATCAGTCGGCATTTGAAATTCGAAACGAAAATATCATTCATCCTGGTTTTCGTTTGTTACGATAATGAAATTCGTTTTAATTTTGTGTTTTACCATAATAACTGTGGTCAGTGGCCGTCCTGGGTGTCCGGGTTGTGTCAACCGTTTGACGGGCAATAGACTAAAGGAAGCAGAAAGTGTTCTTAATTTTTCCCTAAGTAAATTGGCTGAAGGCGATGGACCATATTATAGGTAAAGAGAAAGTTTGTTCATGATTAAAAAATCTTGATTGATTTGGTTTTCTAATTTGTTTTATGGTTAATCAAATACTTAATAGCTAAAATTATAATTAATTACAATTAGAAGAAATGAGCAAAAAATTTCTTAGTCAAACCAGAACAGAAAATACATGAGAAAAATTTTTTTTATATATAATCTTGTGTATTAAGTGTTTTTTTAATTATTTTTCTTTGTTGTTTATTAAAGACTTGTTAAGATCAATGTGGCCACTACACAAGTTGTAGCTGGTATCAGACACGTTATCAATGCCGACTTGATTGACAACAACAACCACCAGTCGAAGACTTGTAGAATAACAATTTGGTCACAACCTTGGATGCCAAATGGTACTGAAGTCAATTTCGAATGTCCCGGAGAAGAAAAGATCACTAGGAGACATGGTTCTTAAATTGTCTGTATAATTACGATAGTGATATCAAAATATACATTTTAAAAACAAATTAACTATATATATATATATATATATATATATATATATATATATATATATATATATATATATATATATATATGTATATATATATGCTGCGTTAATTATTAAAATCAGAAGCAGTATATGGAATATATTTAAGAAAGTATATGAAAAGTATATGAAAATAATATTTAAGAAATGTTTTGAGAAGAACTTTAGGAATTAAACTTAGCAAAAGCTGAACATTCTATTTTTAATAGAATATTTCGATATAAAAAAACACAAAAAAAAATAATCAAAATATCTCAGCAAAAATCTTGGTTGCCATGTAATGAGTTAAGAAGATAATATAATCGCTTTTCATTACTTCAATATTAAAAAATAGTAAAATAATAATAATAAAATAAAAATTTTAGTTTGCCATGTAATGAGTTAAGAAGCTAATATAATGGCTCTTCACTACTTACACATTAGCTGAATAACCCATTATTTTAGCACGATGCTGGCATTAGAGGCAACGACTTACCTCATATTATTATCAGTAGGCATTTTAGAAAGTCATTACTGAGATATTATTGCAAGAATTAATTACTTCCAAGCTATTCAATAACTCATTGCTTTTAAAGTATCATAGAAGTTCTTATTAGTGAAAGCAATGAATTTCTAGGTTACAAATAACTAATTAAATGGCAGAATATAAAAGGCATTTTTTTCTTTTATATTTATTTTAAACGTAAAAAGAAAATTTTATAAATTTGAATTACAGATTTCAAAAACATATCTTTTTTGGTGTACCCATTAAAGTTTCTAAGTTGCAGTTGTGAATATACATTCATACATACATATATACATACATACATACATACATACATACATACACATATATATATGTATATATGATTTGGTAAACTGAATTCAAAAAATCAATAAAAAGTTGCATTATTAAAAATTTGATCATAAATAAGTAATTACATACCGGGTTATAAATAAGTAGTTACTACATTACTTCTATGTTGAGGTATGCTATTGTAACTACATCTGTAGCTACATGTCGTTACCAATTTTTGCTGAGATGCTTTTCAAATATTAGATTTTGTATCAAAACTTTTGTAAATGAAATTTTATTACATATATTTCACATTGGGGCAAAAAAAGGGATTTTGCGGCATTAATTAAACCGTAAATTTTTATAACAAGATATTGGTAATGTTGAAAAGAGAAAGACTTCAGCATCTTAAAAATGTTAATAAAGTTATATGTTACATTACAAAAACCGGAACAAAAAGTAAAAATATAATAAGATTTTTATTTTTTTTAATTAAAAATTGCATCATTGTAGGATATGCAGTTTTATATCATTTTCAATAGTACTTATAATGCGCAAATACGATGTTATTTAACAACTTTCAAGTTGTTAATTTGGCACTAAATAATTTACTAAACCGATTTAGTGGTGCCCGTCAGTCCGTCCGTCAACGGGTTGTTATTACTGTAAACGTTCTGATCAAACTAAGGTTCACAATTTGCAAGATATCTTAATGAAATTTGACATATAATTTCCTCTACAAGGAGGACTGAAGAAAATTTCATGGAAATCGTGATAAAATTGTTTTCCAATATACATTTTTACTGTTTCTATTAAAGTAAAGTAATTTTGTGACTATTAGCATCCACGTAAGGCTTCCCATTGAAAAACGTTTTTGGGTAATTATACATGCATTTTATATAGATGCTAGTATCATGATCAAATCAAATTTTACCGTAACATATCAATTCGTTCCTCTATAGAAAAATCTTATCAAAACCTTGTGTTACAACTTTTAAGAGTAATACTTATAAAAATTAAAATGATCATTTACACGATATTAGGGTTTTATATGTTATTAAAACTATTAAATAGTCTAAAATTAAAATATAACGTCGAACAGCCGTGACAGAATAATTTTATTATATTTTTAGTCTTTGGAATACTGGCTACAACCTGCAAATGAATTTATGTTCTATTATACAACTTTTACATTTTGAAGCTAAAAATTTACATATTGTTTTTAACTAAAAAATTATTTATTGCCTAATTAATAAACGGACCTTAAAAAAATATGATTCTGTATTTTAAGATATCAATAATTTATGATATAAGAATAAATAAACAAAAAATGTGGCCATATATATTTTCTGTATTTAAATTTGATGCTATATTCTTTAGTTAAAAAAATAATGATTGAAAAAACTTTGACTTTGAAGGCGCTCACCAAGTTCAAAAAATAGCATACCAAAAAAATAAGCTTGAGGTAAGGTTCAGCACATTGTTAGCTAATGAATGCAATATTTAGTTTTGCAAAATTCGAACTTTTAAAATTGACCTTTCTGCTAGAAAACTGTTCGAGAGACCCCTATGTACATTTCTAGAAAACTAGAACTTCTTTCAATAACACAAATTTTACAAATTAGGTTGGGCTTTTGGACCAGAGTAGAAGATAACTAATCTTGATGTAATTTGGGTCGCTGAATTCAAACATGACATCCGTTTCTAAAAATTGGTTTTAGTTTTTTAGTTCTCATATGCGGCTGCACTTTGCGATCATTACAACCCATAGAAGAGAGCGTGGCAAATAATTTTATATTATTGATATTCTAAAGGTTAGAATTTATTCTTAAACGAAACAGATACACGACAATCCAAAGACAGTTTGACCAATATTCATTTCTAATTAATAACTATTTATTCTATAAAATTTAAAATAACTGGCAAATATTGTCAAACTAGGATATACCAATATCTCGAAATCTAAAACCAATTTTAAAAAACGAAAAAAGGTATGAGCACCCCAAATAACATTACAATCAGTTATTGGTTGTTCTGGTATAAAACCTTGTATACTTATGTAATTAATACTTTTGGTTCAGTTTTGATTAATTAATTGAAAACTGTTGCTGTTTTCTAAAAATCTGTAATTTTTTTTTTGAAAATTTTTACTTTATTGAAAATTGTTACTTTTTTAAATTTAGTATTCTTTTGAATATGCATACTTATACTTTTTTGAAAATTGAAACTTTTTTAAATTTTTAATTAATACTTTGGTGTCGTTAGTTTTTCTTTAATTTTATATATATTTTGAAAAATGATTGGAAAATGTTGTATTTTGTAGTACTTTTTGAAAATTTTATTATTATTTTTTTTTTTTTTAATTTTTACTTTAAAGCCTAACTATAAAACCTATTATTTTAAAAATCTTACCATAAATAATTATTTAAAATTTTAAAATTTAATTTTTAATTAAAGAAAGATGTTTGTTTTTTATTGTTTGAAAAGTTTATGAAATTCTTGCTTTTATACTTTTTTAAATTTTATTTTCAATTACTTTTCATTATTTCTATTCATTAAAACATCGCAGAACATTTTTTTTTTTTTTTTGAAATTTTGGTAATAGGTAAAGTCATGAATGGTAATTATTTATATCTTTATTTTAAAATACAAAATAATTACTTGCTAAATAGGCAGTTTTTTATATCATTACTTGAAAGAGTAAAATAATGACATGCTTGTTATTAGTGTAATTAATGACCCAGCAAAAACTTCGCCTACTAAAAGGTGTTTTATAAGCGAAAACAATTGTTTTGGATTTTTTACGTACAAGAAAAAATATTTTATCTCAGTTGAGATTTGAACCCACGTATCACTTACTGCTCGTGTTTGACAATCGACTTGTTTCTTATACGTTAAAAAGTGGTTTTCATATAGGGATATAAATCAACATAATTTATAAAAAAATATATTTGCCTCAGCTAGGAGTTGCATCCTCTTAGAGTTATTAGCAATGTAATCTTATGTTTTTCCGGGTAGGTAAAGTTTTGGCTGGTATATTTTACATTATTTAAGGTATGAGTTTAGTAAAGTTTCAAAAAGAGTTTAACAAAGTATTAAACAATCTTTTATAATTTCGAGGTTCCTTATTTTATTTTTTGAAGATTATGTCTATCAAATGTTCGCCGTTGCTACGTCGCAGATGGTCCATCCGTTGAGTACAATTTTCGATGACTCGTTCGAGCATTTCTGCTGGTGATGTTTTCCTCCAAGTCTTGAATCGAAGCGGGTTTGTCCACAGGAAAAATAATTAAGGAAAAAGTCTAACGGTGTGATATCACACGATCTTGGTGGCCAATCGACCGGCCCAAAACGTGAAATTATATGCTCACAGAAGTGTTCTCTCAATAAATCCATTGATTGATGCGATGTGTGGGAATTGGCGTCGTCTTGCTGAAACCAAATGTCGCCGAGATCACGGGCTTCAATTTCAGGCGTCAAATAGACGGTTATCATGGCACGATAACGGTCGCCATTGACGATTACGTTCGCACCGGCATCATTTTTAAAGAAATATGGACCGATGATTCCACCGGCCCACAAACCACACCAAACCGTTGTTTTTTCTGGATGAAGTGGCAGTTCTTGAATCACTTCAGGTTGCTCAAATGCGGTAATTTTGTTTGTTTACATACCCATTGAGCCAGAAATGGGCCTCATCGCTTTCAAGAACCCATAGAGCGAAGCGATGTCGCTTGGGAAGGTCGAGCGGCTTCAAATGTTACACAATCTGTATTTCGTAGGCTTTCAATTTAAGATCTCGACGTAAAATGCGCCAAGTCGTTCCATACGTCAGTCCGAGTTGCTGCGAACGGCGCCGAATCGACTCTCCACGGTCTTCGTGTACACTCTCAGCTACACAGCATGCTGGACGTGGTCTATTCGGTCGAATATCATCTAATAATGAATGCTGGGTCTCAAAATGGGTGATGGTGTTGCGAATAGTATGTTCAGTAGGCCGATTATGTTGACTTAAGTTGAGCGAAGTGCACGAAACACATTCCTCACAGAACGTGAATTTTCGTAATAAAGTTAAACGATTTGTAAACGTTGTTCAGGCATAAATAAGTCTTTCCATTATGAAATGCCAAACAATACTAAACAAAAATAACATGACAGCATGACACGACTTACACGTGATCTGTTAAAAAAAGGCTATTGAAAAAAGTATCTCTACTTGAATCACCCATTATTTCTTATGGTACAAAAAGAAAAAAAGGAAAAACGAGTTTAAAAAAGTTTTTAAAACAGTTTTAAACGTGTTTTTCTTTACCCTATACCATCATAGGTGGTTGGGGTATTATGCGTTTGTGCTAATGTTTATAAAGTACAGAAAACTTAAAGTATACCGTTCGAATCAAAATCACTTTCTGTGTTGATTTAACAATGTCCCTCTGGCTGTCTGTCCATGTAAACCATGTGAACAAAGTACAGGTCGCAATTTTAAAGATATCTTTCATAATTTAAAAAAATAATAGTTTTATAAGTTGAAACGACATTGCCAAATTTTATGAGAATATAGTTCCCATACAAGTCTAACTTCTGGAAATCTCCCTTAAATACATAAATCCCATATAAATGTTATTATCAAGGCAAGTTTAAATATGTACGAAGAAATTGAAATATGCGCTTGAAAAAGCATGAAAAAATGGGATAATATGCACAGAAATATGCAAAAGTAGCATGAATATGCATTGAAAAACATACAAATGTATGTGTTTTCTTATGTAGCTTTAAATTTTTTAATAAAACCGAAAAAAAAATATATTAAAAATATATGTAAATGAACTTTAATTGTTATATTTTATAATTCTTATTTTTTTTCTTTACATTTAAGTACGATGTATTCAAAAAACTTTCAAATAATTTGTACAAATCAGTTAATCAAACACCAAAAAATCACTAAAAAAATAGCGTTTTTGTTAAGAAAACTAATTTTGTATTCACTATATATGCAAATTTATGCAAAGATTTGACAAAAATTAACTTTTCTAAAGTACTTGTGAAATATGCAAAAGTTTACTTTTCAAGAGTAAAGATTGAAAAACTTGCCCTGTTTACTATTACTAGTGCATATGTATATTTTTTTTAGAAATTTGCATTACACTTAATGCAAGTATGGGCCCACAATTGTCCACAGATCCCATAAAAGGCCACTGCCCGAATTTTGTAGCACAGAAACAGTGTTGCCAGTTTAGCATTTTTATGGTTAAATCTAAGCTTTTTATTTTGCTTTTAGCCTCAAAATTTTCATTTTAGCTTTTAGTCATTTTTCTAGCCTTTTTTAATTCTTAACTAAAACCTTAGTATTCCAGCAAAAAAAAAAAAAGAAAATAATTTTAATAATTTTATTTGTTAATACTAATTTTATTTTTACAGAATCATCCATTTAAGCATTTTTGTGTATTTATTCACATAAAAAGGCTAGATTATTTACATTTGACAAGAAATTTTGTTTGCGGCGCTTCATTCTATATCGATTATTATAATTTTCTAATATACTTCATTAATCATAGAAACTATTTACGAATAAAATTTTACAAAAAATCACAAACAATATTGGAAAATGCTTAATCAAAATGGAAATCTAGTCCAAAAATGAGCATAAAAATAGTTCAAAATATTAAATAATTTTTCATATGTGTTTTAATTTTTTGGGTGGTTTTTATTGGGTTATTTTGCTGGCAGCCGTTTTATGGTTTATTAAAAATTTATTACAATATCTTTAAAAAAATATGAAAATTTTTTTTCAATTCAAAAAAAAAATTAACTATTTTCTGGTCTTATTTTTTGGAGCATTTAGCCTTTTCTGACTTTTTTAAAGTTCATTTTAGCCTCTTTTTTTCTCACCTCCTGACAACACTGCACATGACCTTTCTTAATGTATAAACAAAACAAGCTCGGTCCAATAATTTCCATATAAAATATTTAAAAAATGCGCAATGCAGCTCGGTTTAAAAATAAATTTTATTTTAAATTCTCACCGGATTTTTTGTTGTTTTCATTTTCTCACAAAAATAGCGCCATATTTTTAAAAAATTATATGAATCTCGTAAACAAAATTGAAAAATGAAATTAAAAAAAGAAATGAAAATAAAATAAATAAAATTTTTATTTATTTTCCGTTGCCCTCTAAGTTTTTGTTTAATTTTAATAATGCGGGCTATATAAAGGAATCCGGACTGGTTATGTATAAACATAACAAGTTTTAATATTTGGTATGAAATATTTTTTTTTTTTGGTTAGGCTGCTATTATTAAATTCAGAAAATTTAATTAAAAATAGGCACTCTTTCTTAAATTACTACTTTTTTGGAAATTTGTCACCTTTTTGAAAATTAGAAGTTTTGAAAATTGATAACTGGTCCTTTCCTTTTAGTGCATTTGTATCTTTTAGTTTTAAAATTGTACTTTCATAAAAAATTTATTTATTAATTTTTTTGAATTCCAATTTCCAAAAAAAGTAACAAATTAAAAAAAAAAAGAAATACTTTTTGTTAGTTGGAAATTGGAATGTTTTATATAATTATAACTTTTACAAATATAGAATTTTTTGAGAAATTTTTTAAAAATGATACTTTTAGATAAATATTATTTTTTGTATCAAAATGATAAAATTCTTAAAATTTGTAATATTTTTGAAACAATTTCAATATTTTGAAAATAGCCAATTTTTAACAAGTATCTCAAACTCCAATAAATTAAAGTGAAAAATAATTTAACTGCCACTTCCCAAAAAATAACGTTGATAAAAAAGTCATTTGACATTGACACTACTTAACAAGTTGAAGAATCTTTGCAACGTTATTTAAATATATTAAGAATAAAACTGAGTTGTAAAACTTGTTTCATTAAATAACAAATTTGAATAGTAAACAAATGTAAATATCTAATTAATAGATTAGTAAAAAATTAATTCAGCTTCTATGCAAATTCTATGCAAACTCAGTTTTATATACAAATGGTGAAAAAAACAAACAACTGTGATATCATCATCATCTGGACTTAAGTCCCGGTTGGAAAAGAGCATCGAAATAATTTTGTAGTTTAAAAAAAAGAAAGGTTAGTTAAATAATACAAAGTCAAAGTCATCTAATGATGATTACTTAAAATTAATATATTATTATTAGTTATTAAAAAAAAAAAAAAAAAAAATAGGAAAAAATGTTTAGTTGCTTTCGTTTTATATGAAGATTTATTGTTTATAATTTTCATTTAAGGTGTGCGTTTAAATAGAATGTAACGTGCTTTTTTGAAATAAGAGATTAACGGAATAAGCTAGGACTAAAAATAAATCAACTACTTGTAGCATTTCTTCTCCAGATTAATTGTTAACTAGATTATTTTTCAATTTTTTTTTTTTTTTTGATGGCTTCTGAAAAAAATGTTAAAGTACTTTTTCAAAATTTTTTGCGATATCTCTTTACAAGAATTTAAAATGAATAATAACAGTTGAACACCGCTGGGGTCCTCTTATATACACTATTAACTTGGATACAATTCCTTATAATTGCCAAAATTCTTGGTAGTTTAAAATCTAATACTCTGTGGGACTAAAATAACATTACCATTTCTAGGTGCTTCTGCGGTAACGATAATATTTTAAATCTGACCAGAAAATGTTAAAAATACTGTTGAATGTAACAAGTGTGTTGTTATTATTATTCGAGTTTATTCAGCCTAAATAATAATACTACAAATTAATTTGCAAATTTGTGCTGTTTTTTAGTTCGATAATATTCATAACCATTTTATTGATTATTTGGTACATAAATATAATAACTAGGGTTTGGGAAACGGGAAATGATCCAATGGCGTTCCCGGGAGGACGGGAAATAAAAGTATACAGTTTTTGAGAATTTATTTGACTTTATTTTTAATTTTTATATTAAAAATAAAACTAGTTCATAAAAATTTAATAAAACTTATTTTAACATATTTTTACATAAAACATAAATAATACAAAAATTAAACTTCCCTAATCTAAATATTATAAGAAATTGTTCCAATTAAAATATGTATTTTTAAAAACCAAATAATAATAGTTTTTTTACAATTTTAAAGAGGCTATATAACGTGCAGGAAATATGATTTTTTTTTTGTATTTTTCAGGAGCTTTATTATTCTGTGCCCTAGAGCTCTTCTTAGCAATTCTGTAACCGTTGGAAATATCTCAATAAAATTTCATCTAGCCAGAGGCGTAGTGTTTTCGATTTAATTTGGTAGAGCACAGATTTCTAGCGAGTCAGGGGGGAGTAGGTAGACCTCCAAGGTTTGTCATCTTGGTTATGCAATTTAAAAAAGATCTTCAAAAATTCATTTATGATTGGACAGAAAAAATGCATAAAAATAGCCCTTGTAAATCTCTACGGAAAATATGCTTACCTATGTAGGTTATCTCTTTTAGTTTAAAAGATATTTAGGTCAAAATAAAATTTTCACTCATTTTTAGCCTCGTTTTTCTTTTTAGTTTCTTTTTTTTAACTTCGCGGGATTAACATTGGCCCTAAATAAAATTTTGTAAAAATCATATAAATATATAGATTTGATGAAAAGTTATATTTATCTGAAGTTGGAACTTAAAAAAAATTCATATCTATATATATATTTTTTTTTTAATATTTTGACTTATATAATTTTTTTTTTTTTTTTTGTTTTCAAAAGGAATCGTAATGTAGGTGCTTGTAAAGTAAAGCCCTTATTTATTTAAATTTGTAAAATTTTCAAATCGCAAAGCTAGAATCAAACCTTAATTAAATACCTCCATTTGTTGGGTAAACACACAAGAAGTATTTTCTGACGGGCGCTTATTATAACAAGAATTAAAGAATTAAATTCTTAAAATGGGTGCCCCGATGGCCTAGTTGGTAGTGAGCTAGTCTGTCAGTCTGGGGGTTGTGGGTTCGATTCTCACCAGAGAGTCTGGTCTGTTTCACTACAACGAGCTAAGGTCTTCGTTACTCCGCAATGTTAGAATTAGAATATAATTTGTAATTGTATTGTAATTATAAAATAAATAAATAAAATAAATTTTTAAAATACGTGTTTTTCGGGTTGGAAGTTCGGGTATTTTGGTACAAAACAGTGGGTGTGTTTTTAATTGCCTGATTTTAAGGCAAGTGTATCTATATTGTGTCAAAATATATATATCTACTAGTTTAAATTTTATAGAGGTCTAAATATTAACACTATTTCTAAAATATATACTTAAAATTTAAATTTAAATTTTTCAGGTCATTGTTTGAAGAAATTTTACCGTATTTAATATGATACCAAATATTTTCATAAAATATTTATATTTTTGCTTGAAAACTAACAAAACCTTTGTCTTCTTGAGTAATTTTTAGCATTTTTCCCATGTATTTTTTGAAAAATGTAAACACAACGCTATTTTGTAGCAAAATACTGAAAATCCCAACTCGGAAAATTGACATTTTCCATTCAAATGGTCACACTGTCGTCATAAGAGGCGTCCGTCAGAAAATAATTTTTGTGTGTTTACCCAAGATATTGAGGTATTTAACTAACATAATTTTTGCTTAATGCCAGCTTTACGTTTTGAGAATTTTACAAACAAATTTAAAAAAATTTGGATAGGGCTTGTGAGGAGACCGTTACCCCAAGCGCCTTCGGGTTTACTTTACACGCATCTACATTAAGATTCCTTTTGAAAACGTTAAAAAAATATAGCCAGCTTTTTTGAAAAAAGCTCAAAAATTATGACAGTTATTAAAGTTCCAACTTCAGATTAATATAATTTTTTATCTAATCTATATATTTACATGATTTTTGCAGCAATATTATTTAGAATTTTTAAGGAATCGGATGAATATTAAGAAAAAAAATTAGTGCCAATATTAAACCCGCCAAGTTTAAAAAACACCTAAAAAATGAGACTAAAAATGAGTAAAAAATTTATTTCGTCCTAAATAATATCTCTTAAACTAAAAGAGATAACCTACACATTCAAGCATATTTTTTGTAGGGATTTACAAGGAGTATCTATATGTAGGTTTTTTTTTTTTTTTTGTTAAATCTTAAATGAATTTTTTGCAATTTAAAAAAATTTCCATCCCAAGATGATCAACTTTGGATGCCTACCCACTCCCCCCGTGGCCCGCAAGGAATATGTGCTCCTTCAAATCAACTTGAAAACACATCGTCCCAAGCCAGGTGAAATTTTATTGAGATATTTCAACGGTTCACAAGTTACAGAATTATTTCCAAAAAAAAAAAACTTTTTGGAACCACTGTGTAATGTTATTTAAAATTTTCTTAGCTTTGACTGATTTAAGCTTAGGCTTAGCTTTACCATGGTTCATATTTTATTCTAGGGAAATGAACACAACACATAGCTCTTAGGAGCTTCCCTAATTTTTTGGCTTGGAATTCATTCTTTCAACTTTTTCTTTCTCTAAACCAAGTTTTATTACATTCTTTAGATTCTTATGAAGCATTTTTATTACCCTAAAATGTAACAGTTTTGTCAAAAGTTACTCACTCGATATTTTCTACTAAGTTCAATTCACAAAAAAAAAAAAAAAAATCAAATTTTATTTTGTACATTTACTTTGACTGCCAACTGTCTGCGGACAAACAACCGGATTTTAAAAATTTGATCTGTTCCTAAAGATATCTGGAAGATTTTATAATCAACAAAGATTTTTAAAACTAATGGCATTAAGTGTTATTACGAAAAGTGTGTGTCATATTTTATTTGAACGCACACCTTATTTTTTTTGTATTATTTAATAATTATTATTTTTTTTTTGTTCTTTGCAGTTGTCAGAGGAGGAAGCTAATGAAACCCTAAAATATGTGATAAGTAAATATGAAGAAGTTGAAATGAAGTTCTTAGGCGAGCCTATTTCGTAAGTACAACATTTTTTTACAACATTCATTTGCACATTTTTAACATTCATTAATCGAACACTGTTATATGGAAAGAAATAGTTATGTACAAACTCTTGCACAATAATTATATTGTTTTCTATGTCGATTTTCATGTGTCAATCTGGTTGGATGGATTCTTAAGTAATGTCCTCAATTTCTAAGGAAATTTGGCATATATTTTAAATTTTAATAACATAAGTATACAAAGTTTTTAACTTGAGCAACCAAAAGTGGGTTAATTAGAACGCTGAATTCGATTGTTCAATAATTTTTCCAAAATTGGTTTTATTTTTCGAGATATCAACAAAAATATTCTTTTACTATATTTGAGATCTGATGAGCAATTTATAATAAAAAGTAATAAAATAGAACTCATTTAAAATGGGTCCAATTAAGTTATTGGGCTTGTTTTTTATCTTAAAGTCATCTCTGTGAAGTTGCTTTTCAAGTGTAAAATTTTTATATGTTGCTGAAGAAAATTTTATTTCAGATAAAAAAGAGTGTAGATACTTTTTCGGCTAAAAAAACACCAAAAGACGTCTTTTTTGGAATTTTCAAATTCAAAATCGTTCATTTTTGGACTCGGTAAAGATTTTTTTTTATTCAATAGATAATTTTGTTCTTTAACCAGATAGTGAAAAAATTAATAAAATCGGTCGGAAATACTAGGATATATATGTGAAAAAAAAACTGGACCAAGAACATACAAAATTATGGTGCTTAAAAATTCAAACGCAAATAACTTGAAAACTATAAGAGATAAATAGGACATGAAATCGGACGAGAAAAAAAAATTTGGCAAGCGATTAAAAATTTTTTATGTCAGAGGTACCTAACTTTGAGCCCCCTTAGCTCCGCCCCTGAGGGGTTTATTGTGCCCCCCCCCCTTTGCACACTCCTCCGCTACCATTGCACACTCCTCCGCTACGCCTATACCAAATTTCATGAAAATCCAACCAGCCGATCGGACGTTACAGATTTATTTCCAAAAAATTTCGATTCTGCCCCACTGTGCGTTGGCGGTTTATTAGATGTGTGTTCGAATTTTATATTTCACAAATATATTTTCTTTGATTTCTGTTCTTTGCGGCTAAGTACTTTGAAGATGTTCTTGGTAAGGTTAAGTGCGATGTGAAGAATTTGCTTAAAAGTATTTTGTAAGATTATAAGTGGTGAAGGAGACGTTTTGTTTCTCGCAGCAAATTATATCGAACTATGTATTCATAAAATCTTACTTTTCTCCTGAGAATTGGGAATGGCGCTAAGTTTTTGGTTCCGTTTACATTGACGCTTGTTAGAAGAATATTAAACATTTATTTTCCTGCAACTATAATGCGATCAACTTGTTTTAGTTAATTTTAATCACGAATCAAAAACCAAGGTAATGAAAATATTCACCTCTAAACATTTAATATTAGTTAGGTCATTTTACCGAGTATACAACATTTATTAATATAATAAAAACCTTTGCAGTTGTCTTTGTAGTGTGTTTTCTATATAAATGATCTGGAATTAAATCCAACATTTAGAATATGAATAGAAATCAATCTTTTAGCGACGACAACATTAAAAAGTTGTTATGCTCCAACATGCGAGAACTCGCAAACTATAGAAACGAATTTCATATTTTAATTCAGCGCCCCAAATTACATTAAAATTAGCTCTCATCTATTCTGGTTCAAAAGTTGACCCAAATTTGTAAACTTGATACTGTTTATGATGGGTTCAAGATTTTACTTTGGAATTAAATATGTTATATTTACATAAACTTCGGTATAACAAAATATTTTAAATCAAACCATAAAATTTCATGAACATTGGTCCACAAAATAAAATTAGGGTGGGTGGAAAAAAGTTGTGCCAGTCACTCATTCCCTGGAGAGGTTAATGGAAAGGTTAATGATGTTTCCAAAATTGCAAAAATTATTTTTATGCTACGCTCCAAAATACGCCCTTTTTTGTGTTTAGCGTACAAATAGTACAAATAAGTGAAACTAATTAATGAACAAATAATATGTAAATATTTTTTATATTTTTTAAAATTATAATCTGACAGCTTGGGATAACAATGTAGTAAGATGATATAATAATATGGATCCATAGTATGAAAAAAACGCACCATAAAATTGGATACAATATGATTAAATGGAATCATAACAATTATTATTTATAAACATATCTATTTTTAGCTGTGACCAATCATAATATGTTGCTCTTAGATTACGGTCACTAAAACTATATTTTTTCTCTGCGTGTGATTAAAAACAATAATAGAAATAAATTTTGAATAAACTTGTTTAACGTTAAAAGTTATTGTTTAATTGATTAAAACAAATATTAAATTAAGAATATTTTTTTTTTCTATTTAAATATTGACAAAAACTATAACAAAGAAATATTTTTTAAATATTTATTTCATTAAACTTTAATAAATTTTATGCGCATTAGAATAAGATGGAAGATGAACTAATTCTGCAAATGAGGGAAAGTGAGAAAGGTACTAAGGGATTATCTACTATATATGCCAGATTCTAATGATATCAAGGGAAAAAGAAGAGTTGAATAAATAAATCTTTACGGTCCTGATTTTTGTTTCTCAAAGCATAAATTTATTATATTTATTGGTTTTAATCAGTTAAAAATAAAAGTAATAAAAATAAGCTGATCCTCGCCAGATAAACTCTTTGTTCTTAATTTATTTCAAAATACACAACAAAATCGAATACAAATTTGTGTAAAGACCATAAACCCTAGTTTATAATCAGGGCTACAAAAAATATGCTTTAAGAAATGTTTTATGCCAATAAAAATGCTCTTTAAATCGGTAAATATGACTTAAAATTTAAAAATATGCTCTTAAAATATTATTTTTAAAATTAATTATTAAATTTAAAATTATCTACTATTCTTGCTAAAAATAACTTGACTTATTAGCAATTGCTACAAAATTATTTTCTTTTTTGCATAACTTTTAAATCTATTTTTTTAATTCAGGAAAATACAAAATTTCTAGCTATTTATAAGATGAAAATTATTATGGAATCGAATTTGAAAAAGGTATGTGGCAGTAAAAAGAAAATTTCACTAATGGCAAAATAATATATAATAAATTCTATTGGGTACAAAATATGCAAAAATTGTCTATTAAGTGTAATTCACATGCATATGTTGAAGCTTATGCTCTTAAGTAAAAAATACATAAAAATATATCATTTCAATTGCCAAAATATGCCTTAAAATAAGGATTTTCTATGAAAATATGATAAAATATGCGGATAAATATAATAAAGAGTTTGGTTCATTTTAAGCCCAGGATAAAATATGATTTTGCATGTTCTTAGTTGCCCTGCTTATCATAAAAAATTATTATATAATGCGAATGGCATATTAACTACAAAAACTTTGTAATGGCAGTTAGTTACGGATGTAGTTAATTTTGAATGACAACAACATACTGTCTGTATTACATAGAAGTAGTCTAGTAACTACTTATTTATAATCCTGCATGTAATTACTTATTTATGGTCATTACCGTGTTAAAATAATGGGTTATTCAGCTAATGTGTAAGTAGTGAAGAGCCATTAACTCATTACATGGCAATCAAAATTTTTGCTGGGAATAATAATATAATTTATGAATTTAATAATACAATTTATGAATTGCTTAAAACTTTAAAAGTAGTTAAGACAATAAATAGCACTTTATAACGTTTAAATATGAAATAAAACTTATAAAAAAGTACACTCACAATCGCATAAACAACATTACTTCCTTAACCATCATAAACAAATATAATAAAATTCTATTCTTTTCCTTAAGGATGGATACTCGTATTGTGTACATTTGAATTAATTTTCATTTCTTTTTTCCCGTTTTCAAGCATCTATGGTTTGCGTTTGTCATACGGTGATACTGAGGAAGAATTGAATATTCATTTCAAATACATTGATAACACACAGCAAGACATCATACAGAATTGTGTTTTTGCTTTGTATCATCGTCAAAATGAATGTGAATTGATTAAAACTATTTGCAATACATTTCTACCGATTACACCGCGTCCTCTATTGCAACGCAAAGATTTGCGTATTTGTGATGATGGCAGTGATGTGCAACTGGTTGAAAAGGAAGATTTTGATGAGAAGGAGGAAACGACAATGGTGACAACAACAGATACTGAACAGGTTGACAATAATGGTACTAAAGATGAAGATGATGATGACGGTCAACGACAACAGTCATTGTTACAACAACGTAGTACTGAGGCGGAAAATCTATGAAATGAATACCAGATGACTGGTTGAAAATAAATAATAAAAAAATTATGCGTGCACAGGACACATAATATGTTTGTTAATTTTGAAGACAAGAGAATGACGATTATGATTAGATTGCAAGGAAAAATAAGTTTCCTAAAGAATTTTAAAATTTTTATTTTTGTAAAAGTAATATTTTATTTTTTTATTAATTTTTTTTTTTTTTTGTATCTATATTTTTTCTGGACATGAGATACAATTTTAATAAATATAATACTTTATATATATATATATATATATATATATATATATATATATATATATATAAACAATCGCTTGAAAATTTTTTGAATACTGATATTTATTTTTAAAAATATAATTTTTTTCATTATGATGGATATTTACATTAAAAAATAAAAATTGGAGAAACATTTTGTACGCTTAAGATATTAATATTGATTAAATAAAATAAAAAATAAATAGTTATCAAAAATTTTAATTTTAGTACGCTGAGGGTAAAAAACCGGACTATTTGAAATGTTTTAATTTTCCTTCCCTGGAAATAAAACGAATCACTTTCGTATTGTTTTGCTTGTAGGGTTTTATTTATTTGAGAATTATAGGAACTCATCAACACACAAACACTACTGTATATACATTTTATTTCCATTTTGTTTTGTATTTCTCTTTTTTTTTTCTGTTTTGTATGGTAATTGTTAAAGTTAGCATTAACAATAATAACCCAGCAAAAACAGAACTGAAACAGAGCCGAAAAAGTCATGACTTTAACGTGATGTTGTCATTGGAAGAAAGTACTTAAAAAGAGCTGCAGTTCTTTTTTTTAACCCGTGGTTGTCATTGGAAAGATGTTCTTTTATGTTTCTTTTTCATTGCTTTTTAAGTTATTCTCTCAAAACATTATTAATAAATTTTTTTTAATAAAAGTATGGTTTTAGCTTTGTTAATAGGTAATAAAAATACTTTTTATTTTGTGAAATATTTATTTTCTTAGAAATTATTTACCTTTTTTCCTATTAAAAAATACATTTATTTTCAATTTTTGAAGTAATATTGATTTTCTTTTTTTTTTGTTTTTTATATTTATATATTTTTTTAGCGTCCATTCGGTTTTTACTTATCCTGTAATTAACTTTTGTTAATATTATTTTTAGATTACTTCACTCAAATTATAAATGATTTAGTTTTCTATCGAAATTTTTATTAAGAAAAATAAGTGATCTCAGATTGAGTTTGTTTTTTCTAAAATCGCAATATTCATCGAGTTATAAAGGATTTTACTTTTCCCTCGCAATATTCATATATATTTTGTTATAAGAAATAAGTTATCAAAGATTAAGCTTATTTTCTTCAAAATCGCAAAACTTACTTAGTTATAAAGGAGTTTAGTATTTGTCTTTTAATGTCGGTTTGGGGATTGAATCCATAAATTGCTATATTATAATAAAAAGTGATCATATGAATAAATAAATCGCATAGCTAACAAGTTAATTAAATCGAAATATAAAAATAATCTAGAAGTGCATTTCATTAAAAAAGTAAAAAATAATTGTAAAAAACCTAAAATTTTGAGAAAAATATGTATTATAGAATCCCACAAATTCGAATTGTCTAAACTTTAGAACCAATGATTTCAATGCTCTAAAATTAGTTTTTTGAAATTTTTTTTTCACAAAGTATTTGTTAGAACACATTAAATATTAATAAAAAATATTTGGTCTTAATATAAAATATTTGTAACAGCTTTCATTTTTTTACATTAACATCATATTAATCATCCTCATGTTCAATGTTTAAACATGATTGTTTTAACAAAAGTTTAGAAAACGATATTTAAACTTGATGTTTTGGCAGCAATTCATAGCTAGTGTAGACGGTGTATTACCTATTAACAACATTTGTCATATTCAGTGTTGCCGTTTTGATTATTTTTAACCAAAATTGGTTATTTTATTTTCCAATGTGGAGATGATGACTTTTTTCCATTTTGGCTATTTTTTTGTTAAATCAAAATTTCATTTTTATTAGTTTTGAAAATACTATTTACTCTGGTAATTTTGCCAACAATAAAAGACAATAAAAAAGGGGTGTGCTAAAAATTCATCATACATTTAAAAACTAATAGCTTCCATAACTTCTCATTCCAATTTTAACCGACAATGAAGAAAGCAATTTGAATCAATAGAAAATATAAAGATTTCCTAATATTTAACAAAAAATGTATTTGGAGATTTTTGTGAGAAAGTTCTAGCGATGTAACAAACAACCAAAATACCTATAATTACAAAATAAATTACTATTAAAAAAAATGTATATTCGGTGAAAACCGACTATATGATATCCTACACTACTGTGTATATGTCTTAAAGTAAAACACATTTGAGATAGAGCGTTATATGGATACTATGGTTATTTTATTTTTAATCTTATTTGAGCCATAATAATCTAATATTTAAGTGGAATTTAAGTACTTTTAACTGATTTTCGGGAGAGGACCGTATATAGAAGCTACAATTAATTTTAAAGCGATCCTTTTGAAGCTGAATTCCGTATTTTATTTATTTTATTTTAGGATTAAAAATGATTTATTTGTACAGCAGTTTGTAGAAATACGCTTATATGTATTTAAGATATTTGAGCTTCAAAATATTATTCCAAGAGAACATTTATTTCGACTAGTTAAAAAGATTCTGAGTCGATTTGTATACTTTAGGTGGTTCCCCAATATGGTGCTGTAGGGAATAAAAAATGTACCTTGTTCGGTTATTAAAACTGCTCAAGACAACATAATTAAACAGTAATAAAAATTTTAAAAGGGCACCACATTATTTTACAAATAACTGCAAACAATTTTTAAATTAACTTATTAATATTTAATATATATGAGTGCTTTGGTACATAAACGATTGATATTGAATATTTTCGCTAAACCTCCCAATTAAATATCTTTTAATATAAATTTCCTAAAAAATGGAATTCATATTACCAAATGAGATTGGCTAAGACCCTGTAAAAAATAACTCTTATTTCCATTCTTTTTCTGTAAATTATTGTAAAAGTCAACCTTATTTTCTATCACTGCTCGACCCAGCTGTTTTACAATTCCAAATTTATTACAATCTGGTTTGCTTTCGTTATCATATCATAAGGGCGTGAGAATAATTCAATTCTTTTATTAAACTTTATATCCCGTCCCCCTACAAAATTGGATCAGAGACCACATTTTGACAAACATTGTTCTAAACATTTAAATTTTAAATACTTTTTTATCCTAAAGACTAACTGAAGTTTATGATATTATATGAATATATATATTAACATTATATTAATTTGTATATAACTTTGAATTTTCAAAATTTTGGTTAGAAAAAAATGTTTGCAGTGGCAACACTGGTCATATCAACAATTTGACTACAAAACTCTCTGTTAAATATCTATTGTTTACATGTTTCATTTTCAATTTGTTTCTCTTAAAAAAATCTTACTAAACATAGTCGTACACAAACACACACACTAACGCTCACGTCTTTACCAGAAAGTTGACCTTCCCCCACTTTTGTTGTTTCAGTTTCTTTAATGAATTTTGTCAAGAATTGCTAATATTCATACCCCCTAATTCCCATATCTTTTTTTGTTTGTTTTTAAATTTTGGAGTATTTAATATGCCACCAGCACACAAATAAGCTGCTATTAGTGAGTTATTAGGAGAAAAAGTGCTGCAAAAACGGGAAATAAAAAACAAGAAAACAGCGTTGCCAGAATGATAATTTTATCATATTTTAGATGATTTTGTAACCTAATATGTTTTGATGATTTTTTTCTTACAAAATATGACTTTTATTTGAGCCACGTTTTTAAAGAATCATTGCGTAGAAGATTTCATACAACTAATTTTTGAATAAATAGTATTTGCGTGTGGTTTGTATTCTTTTGACGTATGTATATTAATGTATACGGAATCATGGAAAAGTTTTTATTCGCACATTGTATGTTTTATATAGCGTTCTTCACTAGAACATATATTAAATCGGTAGTTGTCCAATCACGACGGGAGCGGCATAATACTTTCGTTAGTTTTGTCACAAGACTAAAATGTTCTAGTCTAATCGTCAATTGTGAACGAAAAATAATTTAATGCTCCTACAAAAGTAATAAAGGATTCAAATTTGTATAATGATAATCTGTAATTGAATGGATATGGATATTGCTTTTTTGTCATGCTTGTATTGCTCTTTAATTTGAGTCCGATGTACATTATTGAATATGATGCTTATATAGGAATTCGAAAACTGCTGATTGATATATTTTTGTTTTTATTAATAATTTTCTTCATTTTGTCTAAAGTTCACTTAAATGGAGTCTTCCCAAAGACTCCTCCTCAGAATAGATGTTTTAAATCTAATTTGAATACGCAAAATAAAAACTCGAATTTATAAGATTTATACATTGAAAAAATTATGATTCATTTGATATACACGGTAATGCCTCAGATGTGAAAATCAGTTTGCTAATATTAGAGGTTTAAGCGTGCATCAAAACCTATCAGAATCAGTTGATATTAAAATTAATAATTTTGATAATTTTTGAATTTTTGATTTTTATTTTCTCAAATGATGATTTTTTGTCAAAAGTTTCTGGCAACGCTGCAAGAAAACCAGGCAAAAAGAGACAAAAAAAGGGAGAACATTAAAATATATTTTTATTTTACATTGGTTTAATAAATACTCATTGAGTATGCAAAGCGCACACTCACTGAGTGATTAAGTTTAAATATGTTGTTCCGGTTTAGCGACATGTGTTTAGCACTTGTCGACTTAATTACAGTGGGTAATAACGTAGGGTGTAGTTAATATGAAATGCAAATTTACTATTAAAATTTACTATTTTAATAATAATAACATCAAATATTTAAAAGGCTAAATATGAAATAAACTAATTGTAAATTATACGCACCCATGGCTTTTTCTGGTTGTAGATTTCATGTAGCCTTTGCGTGGTTTGAAATTTTGATAATGATATTTATTTATGTGTGTTGATTTTTAAATCACAATTTATTTGTTATATTTTTATTTTGCAATTATAAATTTTTTGATTTAAAATGTTTATTTTTATATCACAATTTATCTATTTTTTTTTTCAATTTTGCAATTAAAAATTTTTTGATTTTAAATTTTTATAAGAAATTTAAAAACTATTTTGTCACTTAGTTTCAAATATTAGCGAAATACCTTTGTTTTAATTTAGCTAGAATTTATTTTTGTTTGTATAACTCTAGAATATATAATTTTTATTGACAATTAAAGTTAAGGGATTTTGTGCATTTATAACTCTTTTCAGTTTTGCGTTTGTTTCACTGTTAATGTAGAATACTCTGATTATCATAAACAAAAACTTACCCCTATCGGATACTTATGAATAGGGTTAACTAGATTTAAAGACAATAATACATCCGAGAGTTACCATATACTGATAATAAAATTATTCTTAATTTAATTTTATTTAATGCCCATAAAGTGGAAACGCTAAGAAATAGTTATTGTTATAAATGAAAAACTCATAAATAAAAAATTGTTGAAATTTTTCGGAAAAAGAAAGCATTCTTATTTCTATGTTTTCTGGTCGGACTTAATATTTAACACTAAAAATAATTTGGAATGGCGGAATAAAAATAATTTTTATTGTGTTCCTCAAAAATTTCCACAAATCGTCTCTGTACCGGCAAAAAGAGTTATGTGTTTTTAACACAACATAAATAAAGTTTAATTTCTACAATATGAAAACCATACAAAGTTACTTTTAATACTGCTCAACAACTTCCAAACGAGTAAAGATTTTTGAAAGTGATTTGGTAAATCAAAAATTGTTTCGGATGGTTGAATAAAAAAATTTTGACAGGAGCAGAGACGAAATGCAGTATATATATAATCTTTTAATATAACGCCTAGTCAAAGGAAAAATTTTTTAAATTATTTACTTTAATGTTTAGAGAGTTGTATTTAATAATGTTTTCTTTTGCATTTTGTTAGGTTTCTCCATAATCACAGAAAAAAAAGTACGGCATGTCAATTTTGTTATTAATTACCAAATTCTCCAATACAATTTTTTTTAATTAAAAAGGCACCAACAACCATTTTTATGAACTCAAAAAAAAAAAAAAAAAAAAAATTCGTTGCTTAAAAGTGTTATCAAAACAATTTTTTTCAACAACTATATTGCAATATTAAATAAAAATGTTTTTAAACATCAACATCATGATTATAGTTTAAGAATATTAAACGATTATATTGTTACTACTTATACATTTTTTTTTTCATAAATATATAACATATAACATAAAAAACATTTAATGACATAATTTAAGTTATTGTTTTATTATGTTATTTGAAATGTTTAACATTTTTCATTTTTTGAAAATTTATATGGAAATTTAAAATAACATTATAACATTGTGAAACTTATGTTTATGAATTCTCTTGAAAATTATTTTGTTTAAAAATTTGTTGATTAAAAAAAAAACTAAATAAAAAAAAAAATAAAAAAAAATCATTTTCACCCGAAACTCAAATTTAAACCAAAAATTTAATTTTTTTTATCAAAAATTAATTTTTTCATCAAAAATCCAAATTTTTCTAAAATTAAATTTTTCATTAAAAATTAAATTCTTCACTAAAAATTAAATTCTTCACTAAAAATTCGATTTTTCACTAAAAATTCGATTTTTAACTAAAAATTCGATTTTTAACTAAAAATTCGATTTTTAACTAAAAATTCGATTTTTCACTAAAAATTCGAATTTTCACTAAAAATTCTATTTATCACAAAATATTAGAATAAACCAAAATTTGAATTTTTTTTTTATCAAAAATTAAATTTTTCATCAAAAATCCAAATTTTTCTAAAATTAAATTTTTCACTAAAAATTAAATTTTTCACTAAAAATTAAATTTTTTAGTAAAAATTCGATTTTTCACTAAAAATTCGATTTTTCAGTAAAAATTCTATTTATCACAAAATATTAGATTTTTCACTAAAAATTCAAATTTTCACAAAAAGTTAGATTTTTCACTAGAAATCTGATTTTTTACCCGAAACTCAAATTTACACCAAAAATTTAATTTTTTTAAACAAAAATCCAAATTTTTACTAAAATCCATATTTTCACTAGAATCCAATTTTTCACAAAAATTCGATTTTTAACTAAAAATTCGATATTTCACAATATATTAGATTTTTCACTAAAAATTCAAATTATGACAAAAAATTAGATTTTTCACCAGAAGTCTGATTTTTCACTAGAAATCTAATTTTTCATTAAAAATAAAAAAAAAACGATTTTTTCCCAAAAATAAAAAAATCGATTTATCCATAAAAAAGTTATAGTTGGTCAAGTCCGACAATATGATATCTTACACTATTTCGTTCGGGCCTCAAAATGATTTTTCGAAAATAGCCTTGTTTGGTACTTATGGCCAATTACGGAACAATCCTTACGAATCCTCGGTACTGTGATTTCTGTTTATATAAAACTTATTTGTGTCAAATAATATCTTGATACTGTTATTTATCTGGTATTTATGTGTCATATAAGGCTCAAAGCCTTATATGGGAGCTTAATTATGGATCGATGAAATTTGGTATTCTAATTAACTCTTATCTAAAACTCATTTGTATCAAATTTTATTGAAACAGTGACAAAAATAAGCCATTTATGATTATTAAACCCCTGTCATAACCAATTTCAATAGGCTCCGTCGCTATACCAAAATATTCATACGTTCTGAATTTCATCACATAATCTTTAAAATTATGGACAGACAACTAGCCAGCCTGCCAGACGGATGGACATTGTTAAATAGACTCAGAAAGTGAAATAGACTTAAGCTTACACAGTTTTGCAAATTTATTGTTTATGCATAAAATGAAATACTTTAAAAACTGAAAATAGTAGGTTTGCAAGATTTTCATTACATATGAAAATAATTAGATGTATCCGAGATACCAGAAGTAACGTCTAGAATTTAATATCGGATTAAAAATTTACCAAAGAGAAAATTTAAGTGGTTGTCAAACCATTCACAACGACATACCACATATGGCGAACACATAAAACAAAAGGGCGGTATTTTGGGGCGTGGCAAAAAAAAATAATTTTTGCCTTTTTGGAAAAATCATGAACTATTCCTTCATTCGATGGGGTGACTGGCGTAACTTATTTTATTTTTTTTTTTGTATGGAGCCAAACTCGCTGTAATGTTATATTCGGCTTTGCCGAAACTATATACCCACCATCTGCAAATTTTTAAAATTTCACCTGATATGAGAGGTGGGCGGCAAAGTGAGTGATGAGGGGGGCGAATGACGCTCATGTTTTGTTTCTGAATTTATATTGGTTCTTGAATTATTTGTACAAAATTTCGTTGATGTTTCACTTTATGTGGGAGGTGGGCCTACCACACCCATTTTAGGTTTCCAAGTTTATATCAATTCTTGCATTATCTGCACAAAATTTCGTTGTCTTATATGTTTTTGTTTAAGAAATATCAGCAGAAAAGTAAGAATTGAAGTGACAACGGACACCCTGTGTTTCTAGTATTTGGTCCATAACTTTTTTATTTATTAAGCAATATTTATTTACTAACCGATGGCTTTTTATATACTGGTCATTTAATTTAATTAACTTTAAAATTGCATTTGATATTATAAAGAACACTCTTTGTAAACGCGATAACTCTTATTTTTGAACTACTTCTCTTAAACAGATAATATAGAGTGATCCATTTAGTTTTATTTTTTTTTAATTTCGAACCAAACAGTTATAATATAATTGGATGCCGGAATCTTTAATATTATCCCAAAGAAAATTCTTTGACATTTACTTATTGAAGATAATTTCATTCAAATGTTTATCGCAATTACGCTGTAGGAGGTTTATTCGGAAATTGTAGTTTTCGCTCATATTTTCAAGCAGTGCTATCAGTATATCGCGAATTACGAGTCTAATGTTGGCTTTCAAGGCTTGGATTGCAGCTGACTTATCGACGAAGACTTTTATCACACGATCTAGGCTGGTTCTTGTAAGCCTTTACACCAAGATCCTAGTGTAAAATTATCCATGACAGTCTAAGATGCTGCGTACGGCGTCGAATCGATTAGTCATGGTCTTCACTCACACTCTACTCTACGGCCGCACTACGCACAGTGTCACATTTAGCAGTTTTAGAATGAAAAAAAATCCAGTTTTGGGGATATTGAATAGAAATCTTATATTCTGTTAGTAGGCCGTAAACATTCCCACTTAAAATGGGCAGGTAGAATCACAGCCACCCCTATACTGAAAAAATTATTTTGTTTGTTTGAATTTCGGACATATTTTTATAAATTTGATTAAAAAACTGAATATTTTAAAGGTAGGCGTGACAGGATCTAATCACCCCAATCGTAGTGTACTATTTGCATAACAAATTTTTAGCCAAGGAGCTAAAGGAAGATGTGTATGTATATTTCATTTTTTAAGGTTGGGGGATGCCAGTAGTGCGATTCAGTAACTTTTAACGATTCGACAATCGCTAAACTAGTCAATAGCTTTTGTTGTTTGCAGTAACGATTGTGTGATTCACTAAGTACTCTTAAACGATTGTATATAACTATTATTTCGTGTGGCAGCTCTCCAAAAGGAAATGCCGAAATAAAAGTAAGGTTCAAAACCAAATAAAAAAACAAACAAATTTGAGACAAATCGAAATTTTTTTTAACAGTTTTAAGACTGTGATTGATTAAATTATCTCTTTGATATTGATTAAGATGAGTTTTTTTTTATGGTTTTCTTCAAAATTACCACTACTCCTAAAAGAAGATTCGCAAACGTAGAAGCTCGGTCTATAACCATGGAAGCGCAGACTACAACCACAAAACAAAGACTGAATCATTGGGTTTACTTTTTGGCTAATTTTTGTCAATATATTAACAACACAAACATTTTTGTCTTTAAGTTGACGCAAACAAATATCGTTAAAAAGTGATAGAGAATAAAGAAATCGACAATTTTGTTGTTTACTAATTTTAACGATTCGATTATCGTTAAAACAAGTTACTGAATCGCACTACAGTTATATTTTCAAAAAATTACAATTAAATACAATTAATAGATAGTATTTAATTACATTTTAAATGTTTGAAAATTATATTACGTCGAAATGATATTAAGAAACTTCGATGTATGATTTTTATTTGAAGTAATTCTGTATATTTGAATTGCAATTACATATGTAATATTACAAAAGTAATCATTACCCCTCGATCCTGTCTTTTTTCGGTTTCCTTGAAGTAACAGTATGTATATAGAAGTTTATAATCTTTATGAAAAGCACTATAAGTTAAAAGTACCAAAATGTTTTAAATTAGTAGAGTAAAAAAAGGACTAAAATTCCCATTTTAGGCCAAAAAAAAAAAAACATTCAAATCTACAAAATTACTTACTATATTTTTTTAAAAGTTAAATTTTTTAAATGTTCCTTTAGAGGATTCAACAGAATTAATTTTACATATTTTTACTTTTTCTACTCCGAAAATATTCGAGTTTCCAAAAATCTATTGTTAGTACATATGCACAGTGCGGCAGAATCGAAATTGCTTGGAAATAAATCTGTAATTTCAAATTCGTTAATTCTAATTGTAACTGCTAGCCAAATTTCCATTTCTTATCCGATTTCAAAAAATTTTATATCTCATTAAAAATCAAACAAAATTTTGATTTTAGCCTTTCTGGGCACAACGAAATTTTGCGTAGTTTTTTTGAGAATTGTGCGATTGCTTTTAAAAAAATCTTAAATTTTTCTACATTATACCATTTTAAATTATAAAGTCGACAATCACAGAAAATTTCTTTACAATATCTTAACAAATCAGGATTTTATTAGAGATCAAACATTTATAGTTTTTCCAAAAATCATTGTTTTAGAAAAATGCGCCATTCTTCTTTGTGTAATTATTTTATGTTCTTAAACAAAATTTTATATTAGACATTTTTCGGCTATATATATATATATATATATATATATATATATAATTTTTACAAAAATATTTGGATATATATTGAAAAAACTGGGCCAAAATTTTTATTTTATCTAAGATGTAAAAATATTTGAAATCTTATACGAACATTTGGCAAGTGGTGAAACATTTTCTATGTCAGAGGTACCCTATTTTGAGCCCCAACAGTTCCGCTTTTGAAGGGTATGAAGAGCCACTCCTTCAAACTTAAAATTCAAACACTCTTCTGCTACATGTGAAATTTTATGTTAACCCAGCCAGTCTAACTTTGGTATGGTAGATCCATTTGCTTGAAAGGGAATCTATAATTCATAAATCTAGATTTAAACGTTCAGGATAATCATGTGCTAAAATTAACATATCGAACGATGCGTATTAATTTCGGAGATGTTAGAGATATTACCGAAATTATTATTTTCATTAAATGTGGCAACCTGTACAATAGAACACCCACCATCTGAGTTATAATTTCATATAAATAGCCCAAAAAGTCAAATTATGTCAAAACTAAAAATTAAGATATGAAAAATGAGAGTAAAAATCGAACACACACAAAAATATATATAGTATACTCGTGTACTCTCTTTTTGTACGCATATGAGTACAACAATGAGTAAAAAACAACAAAAACAATTGTGAAGAAAATTTAAGGTGCAAATAATGCTTACATGACAGTTGTAAAATTATGACAGCAAAAAGCAGACTTGGCACAATTCTTAGGTCCCTAGACCTTAGCAGTCGCAATGTGGCGCCATAGTTAAACGGGAGCAAAAATATATTATTAAAAAAGAAAAGAAAACAAAATATGGAAGAAGTAAATAAAATAAAGTTTAACAACTAAACAAATATTTAGCAAATGTTTAGAGAAAACAAACAAAATAATTGAAAAAGAATTTGTAAAAATTGATAGATTTAGTATTAAAAATGAGCAATTTTTTTTAATAAAATAATATAAAAGTGACAAAATAATAGGGGAAACTGGGGTATTGTGGCGTATGGGGTAATGAAAAAATTTTAATTTTTGCGCCTATTTTTATTTACAAAAAAGGTTACTGATAAATGTTTGCCATTAATGCACTACATTTATAAATTATATTTCACCCATGAAACTTCAGATTTTATTGCTTTGCTATCGTAAGCAAATAAAATATACATACAATGTACTTAAAAAGTGTTTTTAAGTGCGGATGTTTCTCAGGAAGATATCCAAATGAAGATCATTTTTAAATCAGTGAATACAAAATTTTATACTTTATTTTGCACATATTTCAACTGTAAAATGTTTTGTCTACTTGACGTAAAAATTATGAAACGTATAATTTAAGAAAATTTTCCATAAACTTTGTTTGCAATTTTGTTAAAAATATAGTGAATAATTGATTTAATCACCAATTATATGAAAAATATTTCAGAAAATCGAATCAAACGCATAAACAATGTGATGCCTTAGTAAAAGCAATAGAATATAGGAAAATTGGAAAAAACTCAATAAACTCCACAGCGATAAAACTAAAAGATTCCTATAACAAATATGTAGCATTACATTAGCTTATTAAAGGTAGATTATCTGGATCTAAAAATCGAGGAAATAGAGGATGCAGTAAAAATTCATACTTGGTTTTCATACTCATGTGAATGGTCTGCACTCTTAAAGTGTGCAAAATTACAGGATTTTATTACACTTATGAATTGGATTATTCTAAATAACTTTCTATTTTTAAAAATTTTGTTTTATTATTTTCTATTAGTTCTATTTCTATTAGTTCTATTAGTCATCACTTATTGGAATTTTAATATTCGTGTGTCCTCGAAAATACAAAAATAAAAACTAAATATCTTAAAATTTTTCATTTTCAATACTTTCCATTTTATCAAAAAACAAATAGTGATTTGAAAGAACGCCGAAAAATTAAACCAAATGATAAAATAATCTTATTATTTTTATGTAAAATGTTAGACAATAATCCATTCTATATATGTAACAGTTCCATTAGAGGGTTCAAAAGATTATTAGTTGATATTTTATTGTAGTTATATTAAAGTATGCTCCACTTTACCCCAATCTCCCCTACAATTTTAGTTTTTATTTGTTTTTTTTTTCATCAGAGTAAAATAAAATTACACTTTACATTGGGTGTTTGTTGTAATACAATAACGGTACTTTTCGGGTAACTTATTTTGCGTTTATGTGTTTGCAAATTCAAATAAAAACAAAAACAATAAAATTAAAGAGAGTAAAAGTGAGACATTATAACATATAAAGAGGAATAAGAATAAGAAAACAACAAAACCAACTAGCACCCAACCCCTCCCCCTTTGGAGTTAAATTTGAAGATTATTTTTTCTGTTTTTTTTTGCTTTAGTAAACGTAGTAAAGTCAAACGAATGACATGTTTTAAGTTAGTAATTACGGACATTTTGCTCCACTAAACTAGGAAGAAAACAATAACAAAGTGTTGTTTGAAGCTCTCTATATTACGGTTATTATACCGGCGGTGTTAGAAAATTTAACAAAATAAGATTCTTAATAAAATTATAGTGTTTTGTAAAAATTAATAGAAAATACATATATACATGTATAAAATTAAAAGAAAAATTAAATATGCGTTTTATTTAAATAATTTGTAAGTGTAATAAATTTAGTGTTATCAATTTGTTATAAAAAAAATAAAAATAATAAAAAATTGTATAATCATATGTAAACAAAATAAAAATATAATAACAGAAAATAAATAAATAAAAAAGAAACAAGCTGCTGTATTTGGTTTAACATTAAAATAACAACAGCACACAAAAAAAAAAAAAAAGAAATTATATAAATATAAAAACAAAATAAAAAAACAAACAAAACTTTTTTGCAACAGCATTACCAAAAAAAGGTTTGTGTGAAAATTATCAATAAATCTTTAAATATAAAATTTGTTATTTAAACCTCTACTAATTTTACACAAAAATCACTGGTTTTGATACTTACCATCAAAAAGGTGGGGGGTATATTGGGTTTGTCATTCTGTGTGTAACATGTCGAAAAAATCATTTATATATATATATATATATATATATATATATATATATATATATATATATATCGATCTAGCTACCGAGGAGAACGAAATTTGGCTCAAATATTTATCTTATATAAGGTTTTATTGGTATTGAAAAGGGGCAAAATCGGTTCATAAACAAAAAAGTTATGGGCCAAATACTGATAACACAGGGTGTCCGTTGTATCTTCAGTTCATACCCAGCAAAAACTTTTTGGTTTTCGGTAATAACAACTACTTATTAAAGTAGTTTCTTGGTAATGAGGTGTCATTATTATTTGCCTACTCTGTATTACATTAATAAGTACTCAATAGTATAATGGCGCAGTAATACCGCAATCACGTGGATGAGTTGGCTAGAGCGCCGGATTAACAACCAGAAGGTTGTTGGTTCAACCCCATTCTGAAGCTGTTAGTTTTTTATAACAAAATGTTTAAAAAGATATTTTAAACTAAACTAAATAGAGTTTTTGTCGCTTAGGATGCTATGTGCGAGATGGTGTACTGAGTAAGACGTTAATCAGTAAAAACGAATGGTTAGTGTGTGTCCAAGTTCGAGTCTCACTGACGGCCAAAATTTTTTTGTTTTTTTTTATTTTTGTTTTCGTTTAGGTACATATTTTTGAGTACCCCTAGAGTCAAAAAATAACTACATGAATTTGTGGACAAGTCGAACAAAAATAACTTATTATTCAGGCAAAAGATAAGTAGTTTATTTTTGTTTCCAATTATACCTGCTAGCTTACCAGGAAAGTAAAGTTTTTGCTGGGTACTTATCGGTTGATACCGCTTAAACAAAAGCGAAAAAAGAAAAAAGAAATTCTATACAGATTGATATAAACTGGGAAACCAAAAATGGGCGTGATCCGCTAACTTTACCGTCCACTTCTCGTATAAGATGGAACATCAATGCAATTTCATACAAATAGTTTAAAGCCCAATGTAAACTTGGAAACAAAAAATGGGCGTGGTCCACCCACTTTACGGCTCACCTCCCATATGAGATGAAATTTTACAAAGTTGCTGATGGTGGGTATGTGGATTCGGCCAAGCCGAATATAACATTCTCACTTGTTTACTATTTAGGGTTTAATTTTCTTTACCTTAGCTGGCAGTCTTTGCTTTTTGTCGTTTAAATCAAACAAATTTTTATTATTTTGTTTTTGTTTATAGGTATTTTTTTTTTGTACAAATTTATATTTCTTCCATTTAATTTTATTGTTATTGTTGTTGTAGTTTCTTTGAAAAGCTTTGTGTTGTGTTTTAAAATAATTTTAAATCAAATTATTATTGAGTCTGGGGTTTTTGTCGTTCTTAAATAACTTTTGGTTGCCTTGTTTTTATTGACTTTTTTCTGTCTTTTTGCAAATAGCGACAATAACAGGAGCACTGCTTTACGTCCTTTTTGTTTTTTGTTTGTTTTGTTTTTCTGTTTTATTTCCTGTCTTTTCTCCTTGTAGTTATTTTTGTCTTTGTTATTGTTTTGCCTTATGCCAGTGCGTATTTGACGTAAACGTTTTATTATAAATGTACCCTATATTACAATATATTATGGCATAAATTATGTTGGTCTTGTACTAAAGTAATACTCCTAGTATTGTACGTACGTACAACATTGAATAGCTCGAATATAATGATTTTTCTTGTTTTATGTAGACTGAGATAAGATGCTGAGCCCCAATATAATTTAGATGATCTTGATCATACCATTGTTGAATATCATGAATTCCTTGAGACATCAAATATGTAATGACCTTTGTTCTTTCGATTTGGTTTATATTTGGAGTACACAGATTTTATACCACCAAAAAAACATAACTGTTTTAATTTTTTGAAATGAGACAAAATTCGCGGTTTTATTCACGATTCTTATTATATAAATAATTAAAATATTTCACTAATTCGTATTTTTAATTATCCATATCTTTTGAAATTTTAGTTCGATTTCATTAATTTTGTTGGTATTAGAAAGGAAACTTAGTCCTCTTTAAATATCATAATAAAAGAAAAATAAGTTTTTTTTTTCGGAAAATGCATTTCCAATGCAGATGAATATTTTCAATGCACTTTTGGTAGCGTTTTCCCCCTTCGATTTTTATTTTTTTCAAATAAACTTAAAGATTGGTAAATTGAATGAATAACTCAGTTTATGTTGTTATGTAACTGAAAGTTTTAGTATTTTTAATAACTTTTCTGTAAAGACCGTCAACAAATTTTTCCATACAAAATCTCATCTATTAAAAAAAAAAAAAAAATTGTGACTTAAAATATAAACTTTTATTTTTAGGTTTATTTCTAAAAGAAGAAGAAAATATGTGCTGAAATGACATTATATATGAGCAACTAGAAGAACTGTAATTTTTTTTTTAAATTTCTTACGAAAAAATTCTACAAAAAATGCACTTAAAAATGTGCAAATGCATTCATGCATTTTTGACTAACTTAGCTTAAAGTGTGCAAATGTTTTTCAAATAAATAAAATCAGGCATCTATGTATATTTAGTTGCACTCTTTGCGTAAAAAGTACAAAAATTAAAAAAAAATATTTTGTACTGGAAAAAGTGATGGAGTTTTTCACTAAAAATTTTTAAAAATAGTAAACATAAATATCCATCACAAAAAAAAAAAAAAAACTATATTGAGTTGTTGAACCAATAAATCATTTTTTAAGATGAAATGAAAAAAATAGAAAACAAATTAAAAATCGAAGGGGGATAACGTTTTCAAAAATTCAACTGAAAAATGCAGTTGCATTATAATGCATATTTTAAGCAGTGTTTTCTTTTTTTAATTGTGGAATTTAAAGAGAATTTATGAATATTTAAATGCATCAAGATCGTATATTTTTGGCCATTTTCTATAAATTAAAATTGCTACTTTTTCGAAATTTATAAAAATAGAAATGGAAATATCAATCTTATTTCTTAGCGTAAATGTCTGCTTAATTTCAAGAAAATCAGAGGACACAAAGCAGCTTAAAAATTTATGAATATTTAAATGCATCAAGATCGTATATTTTTGACCATTTTCTATAAATTAAAATTGCTAGTTTTTCGAAATTTATAAAAATGGAAATATCAATCTTAGTTCTTAGCGTAAATGTCTACTTAATTTCAAGAAAATCGGAAGACACAAAGTCAAAAGCAATTTTTTAATCGATTTCTCATGGAATTCAAGATATATTATGCTGGAAACTTTTTACTGCTGGTGTGGGTAAGGCGATCCTCATCTGAAGAAATATTGCAATGCGAAATTGATGAGAATTACACAAAAAAAGTCACCGATAATCAAAAAAAAAAAAAAAAAATACATTAAATTAAAAATTGTTTACATTTGCACCTCCCACCTAAATATTTATATCAATTAATTAAATTAATTAATTGATATAAATTAAGAACAGAAAAATTTAAAAAAAATATTAAATCAATCAAGTAGATGATTGAATGAATTAAAAATTTAAATGAGAAAAAACTTGAATTTTATTTTTACTATTTCTTTTATATTATTTTTTTTTATTGAATATATTAATTAAATTTTGATGTAAAATTAATTAACTGTGTTAATTGAGAAATATAGAAAATAATTTTTTAATAAGTTCAATTTTATAAATAGATTAGCATGAATACTAAATTTGCATTTCTTGAACTGAGTACTACAAAACATTCTTTGGACTTAACACTATCTAATAAGTTAATTTATTTACTAACATTAATATGGCACTAAAGCAAAAAATGATTGTTTTGGTGCCATTAATCTTAACATTTCAATTGAATGGCATTTTATGGCTTTTCCGAATCCAGTTCTAAAAGTAAAGTCAAGTTGAGTTTTGATAGGCAAATAATACTAAAAGTATTATTTGTCTATCAAATTGGAGATTTTTTTTGGGAAATGGGGATGGAAAATTTGGTTTGGGGATTACGGGATTTGTTGGGAATGATTTTCAGGTTTTAGGAATTTTTAGAATTTTTTTTTGGGATTTTTATTTTATTTCTATAATTTTTCCTTTTTAAGTTAGGAACTATTAAAAAAAACATGATATTCCGCCGAATATGAATTTTTAATAAGATAACCCTACTTATTTATTTAACAACGATTTATTTATTCAACAAAATATACTGAATATAATACCATAAAATAAAAAAAAAAAAAATATGTTTCTAGTCTCTGCAACAAGATGTTTATTGTACGGTTTGGCTGAGAGGGTAAATTTGAGAAACTGATACTCTATTATTGTTACTGCAATAATAATCAAGACTTTAGAAGCTTTCAATAATTATATTTTATAATTAGTTGTTAAAAAGTTGAGTAAAGTGTATCAAAAATAATTGAAGCAATTATTATTGAGACACTTAATTATAACTATAAAATTTACCTAAATTATGTAAATTATTTACCTAAGAAGTTTATTGATACAAATGTTAAAATGATTTCCATATAATCTCATTTTTTTTTTAACACCTATAGGAAATATTATTTTTCAATATTGACTATTTAGGTAAATTAACTTACCTAAACCAAAATATATACAAAGAAAATAGATTGAAGTAAAAAAGGTAATCTCTAAAATAAAGGTATTATTTTAGTGGGGATTTTTGGGGATGATATTTTGCTATTTGGGGATAAGACTAAAAAAAAACTGGAAACCCTGTATAAGTAAAGTGTTTTCTGAGAGGTATATGTGTTGAAGCTGTATGAGAGCTATTAGCGATTTTATTTTATTTCAAAGTTTAATCTATGCCAATTCGTATAGAATAAGATATGGCTTAAATGTCCGCTTTGGTTTTAAAAGGTGGCTCGAATCTGAGAGGACAAATTTTGGGTAACTTCGCATAGATACTGAATTTGTACAATGGCCTGGTTATGTTGACTTTGATTGTTTTTTGTCCTTTGAAATTTTCTGATAATTCTAGCTTTGGAAAATAAATGAACACAATTTTTGCACCAACAATAGTATTTCAAAACTATTTTACATCATATTTTTCAGTTTAATATATTCGCAAATTGTACGCTAATATTTATTTTTAATATTATAGGTTACATTACACACTGTAAAGTTTATATGTAAATTTACTACTATTTACTTAGTATAATTTCATTTAAATTTACCGAAAATGCGTTTATTAAAATTAAATATATAATTTTTTTTATAAAAATATAATCAAAACATATATTTCGAATGATGATAAACAAGTTTATGATATTTTTTTAAGATTTTAAGTTGAAATATTTGTTTCTATTCATTTTTTATACACATAAATGGTAAATATAAACATTTTGTTTATATTTTTAACATACGATACATGTATTAAAACACAATATGTATTTTTACCATAATTACAGTAAGAAACCAGAATCCTACTATACACTCTAATAAATTTTCATATAAATTTACTCTATTTATAATAGGTAACTTGATTCCTACTATAATTAGGTTAAAAATACATACTGCATTTAATTTAAAGTTTTTATGAACTTTAAATGTACAGAAAGTAAAGTTACTCATTTTTGTGTTTAAAAATGTTCTGCAACATTAATATTCTTACTGAGATTTGCATATTTTGTGCCTAAAAAATGTAAAATAATTTTTAGTTTTAACTCCGTTATTATGGTTTCATTCTGTGCATTTCTCCATTGGATTTAAATCCGGACTGCAAGCCGACCAGTCTAATAGTGGAATATTATACTCATTAAACCACGATTTAGAATTTTTTTTATTTGTGTAGCATTTAATATATTGCGGGCGGCATCTTCTTTTATTTAAATTTTTTCTCCTAATTTATATATATATATATATATTCTTTTTTTCTTTTGCAATACCTTTTTATACAAATTTTTTTCGTATGCTTTTATAGGAATATTCCACTGAAATGATCGCCAATATTTTCTGATTGCTCATTAAAGAAAACAACAAAGCCAAGAAACAATATTTCTTACATAAAAAAGTACCATTATATCTCGAGGTATTGTAACAACACAACATTGTTTTTGATTAATAGAAACGAATATACAAAAACTTTAAATGCGTTTATAGGAATATGCACCAGTGTATATTTAATTTTGGTACACATGTTTACAATAAAATAAACATTTAAAATTTATAGATACAAAAATGTGTTGTATAAAATATATGTTTAGAAACAAATTACTCGTACTTATTTGAATCGGTAATACTGAAATTGTCAAAAATATTTTTTTCTAAATAACAAAACTTTAAAATGTGAAATAGTTATATATAAAATGAAATCTCTGCAGTAAAATGAGGCGTTATTTCGAATTTCTTTCAAGATGAAGGCTTTCAAGTAGTTAAAGAGATTTCTAAAGAATAAGAAGAGAGAATGTAGTACAAAGACAAAATTAAATTTATTATTATAAACTAAAAATTAAGCAAGCCTGGGAAGAAAATGAAACTGATTTTCTTCAAAAAATAGTCGAACCAATACCAGACCGAATTTTTGAAGTTATCCAAAGCGAAGGTGGTTCATCAACACATAGTTTAAGTGCGTATAGGAAAATGCCATACAAATTGGCTTTAAAGTACTAAAATTACAATAAAAAAAAAAAAAATATATTGTACATTTTAAGTTTTTTGTTATTAATTTTTTAAGTGAAGTCAATAAATAATTTAAAAAATGAATTTGTAGCACCTTAATTATTTTTTAGCCCTATTTTTGATAAGTTTATTAAAAAAAAATGATGTGCGTTTATAGAAATATGCACCAGTAGTATACTGATGCATATATTTTTGAATACATAAATATGTATTTAGTTTCAATGAACATATTGTGCCTAAATTTAAACATTTTCAGAAATTTCACATGAAAACTTAATATTTAAAATCTCTATACGATAAAGCTAACCAATTAAAAAAATTGCAACAGAAATGTCATCGGGATCTAAGGTAGATAACTCAGAGATTCATACAGTTGGACATAATATGGTCATTAAATAATCCGATAATAATTTGTTTAGTTCTTAGGTCAATCGAATATGTTCTTCCACTATTTACTCTCTGAAAATAACATTTCAAAAGTGGCATTTTTAAAATAATAAATAAATTAAAACATCATTTGTATTTTTATAAAAAAAAAAAAAATCAGTTCTGTGCGTGCTTCATTAATGTAATTTTCAATAATTTAATATTGGACCATTTAGACAAAAAATATGCCTATAAAAGTTAAGATCTAAACGTATTTATTTTAATTCGATATTTGTCTCCTTTTTAGTTAATAGATATAGGTAGAGTGCAACAGCTTCTATTTAGCTGTATTATTATTTCTTAATTTTTTCATTTTTGTTTTATTTGCTATTACCAGATCCTCTTTTTTTCTATACAGCATAAAACGATTTTTTCGATTTTGTTTTTATTATCCACATATTTTTGTTTTTTATTTTTGTATTTTGTTCAATTTCATTTTACTTCCTTTATATTTTCCTTATTAGTTTATTTTTTTTTTGTTTTTGCTACTCGTCATCTATTCTGGTTTATATTTTTATTGCTATTTTTGCAAAAGCTTTTTTTATCCTTTTATAATTTTCACTTGAGTTTTCGCTTTTGTTGTTTTGTTTTCAATTGGCATTTGTCTAGTGTTATCTTACAGTTCTTTTTTTGTTTTCGTTTTTTTTGGTCATTATTTATCCTCAATAATTTTATTGTTTTTTACATCCGTCATTTGTTACATGTATAGTATGTAAGAATACATTCAAATGTTTACTATTATGTAAAAACTAGGATAGCTCCTAAAAGTAATTATAGATAGATACTTCTGGAAATTGTTGCTTAGGGATTGTAAATTGAAAAGAGTTTCAGAATATGATTAAAAATATTGTATCTTTTAGAGAAACGTTTCACTTTAAAAATTAAATTTCGTATTGTGAAAGATCTCCTCTTACGTACGAGTATATCTTTTTTACGTGCATACATATATTATTAGAATGCTTATGAAAAAAAAAGAAAAACATTAAAATTGTGTTTAGTTTATTTTTTATTAGATAGTAAATAATCTATTTAATTCAGAAATATCGAACATTTGTCTCGTTCAATGGGAACCATCTTAATACACACATGTTAATTCTTCTACTTCGTTGCGTGGAAGTATTAGTCATCTATTCTATTTGTATTAGTATGTGTTTTTCGCTTCATATGAATTCATTTCATTTTTGTTCAATTGGTTGAATTTTATGGCGAATATAAACAGAAACGAGACTAGACTCTATGTTTTGATAATTTTGGGTTTCTTAAGATTTCTTTCGCATGCCATAGTGATTTGTTTAATTTAATCGGTGTATTTATGGGTTTCCCAGGCTAAAATAAAAGAGTATTTTAAAAATGATTTTTCCGTTTGCAAATATTTTACCAGTATCAAAGTTGTGCGATCACTTGTTTTTCAAAATGTTGTTTTATTCTGCAAGTATTTTGTAGGATAAAACAGCATCAAACTAAATTCAATAATACACTGGTGCATATTCCTATAAACGCACATCAATTTTTTTAATCAACTTACCAAAAATGGTGTTAAAATATAATTAAGGTGCTACAAATTAATTTTTTAAATTATTTATTGACTTAATAATAAAAAACTTCAAATGTAAATTAATTTTTTTTATTGTAATTTTAGTAGTTTAATATGCTATTTTTATGGCATTTTCCTATATAAGCAATTAAATCAAATGAACCAGTTTAGCGTTATTAATAATGTGTTTTTGGATAATTTAAAAAATTTGGTCTGGCATTTATTTCACTAATTTTTGAAGAAAATCGCTGTCAATTTCTTTTCAGGCTTGCTTAATTTTTAGTTTTAACTCCGTTATTGTCATTATGGTTTCGTTCTGTGTATTTCTTGTGTAAACTTTACAGGTCTTGTACTCCCACAGATTCTCCATTAGATTTAAATCCGGACTACAAGCCGGCCAGTGAAATAGTGGAATACTACGTTCATTAAACGATGACTTAGATTGGTTCGAGACATGTATTGCAAAGTACCGTTATATCGCGAGTTATTACAACAACATAACATTGTTTTTTGTTAAGTGAAACGAATATATCTCAAAGAAATACAAAAATTTTAAGTGCGTTTATAGAAATATGCACCAGTGTATATGAAGAATTTCTTCATTTTCAGTTATTGTTCAAAAATTTTTCTAGTGAAAAGTTTCTATTTTTTAGATAAATTAAAAATGTTTAGAAACTTAATATATGGAATAATTTGGAGTTGATACTTTAACTGTTTTATATATTAAATAAGTAATTTATTTCAACAGTTTTTTATTTAACTAAACCAGGAAAAAACCTCGGTAATCCAGATAATTCTACAATCTGGATTGTGGTCAGCAAACATCAATCCGGATTATCGAGTTTATACTTCATTTCATTTAATCCTAAATATCAATGAATTTATGAAAAATTGAACAAAAGAGAGTCTTTAAAATTAAATCTCTATTTTACATGAATTGAAATTTTTTTTTTGATAAATTTATTTGCGAAAAAAGTTTACTTAATCTATTATGGTCTGTTGATGCCAAAATATTACTGTTATTACTAAAGGGTTAAATGAATACATATATCGAGAATTTTTGTGTTCCTAAAAAAAGTATTAAAGGTTATGGGTTAAGATTTTTCTCTTTCTGGTTTTAGTGAAATATATGATGCAAAAAGTACAAGACAAAATGTTTAAAAAAGTGTATAATTTAGGCCACCTATTTGTAGTTACGCTTAAGCTGCAAATGCCTTAGAAATGGACACAGTTTCTTTTTCCGACATCTTTTCCTACTTTTCATTAAGTTTTCGATTAACTTTTCTTTTTTTTTTTAACGAAAGTAGCATTACAATACTACAATCTTAGAATTAGGAGTGTAGCCTGTTTATCTATGGAGTCTATTATGGTTTAGTTTCTTCCCGACAAAAAAAGAACTGAAAAGGCCATGATTTTGACATTGTGTTGTGATTGGAAGGAACTTCAGAATTTCTGAACGATTAGTAACTAATTCTCCTGCGATTTCAATTAGCAGATTAGCAGATCTCAGAATTTTCTATTTGTTGCAGTCAAATATATTGGAAATTCATATGTGAACATTGAATACATTTTGGTAGTGTGTAGTTATTTAACTAATTAAGGACTCACCATTTTTCATCAAACATTTTACTTTGTGCTGTATATTTAGTTTCAGTGAAACAAAAAAGTTCAAACTGAAAAATGCCGAAATATTAACTGCGATTATCTGAAATACAATAATATCTTAATGTTGGTGGTAAACAATACCACTTCTGTTTCTGTGCCCCAATTGGTAACGGCAGAGATTATTGATTCCAGAGCTTTGAAAGTTGTGGAGTGTCCTCGAATTTTTTTATATAATTTATAAATAATAAAATTCCTTGCTTCTTTTATCAACGTATTCCGTACATGGTTAAAAGAGAGGCAAAGTTTTTATGTTACATGAACACAACAGATTCTCACCAAGAAGATTTTATTCTCTTCAGTCTCGGAAAGAAACTACTAAGTTTTAAAACATTTGCAATAAACTGACATTATGGACTGCTATATTTAAATTTAATAAAAATTCGAACTTCAAACACAACAAGAAAAAAATATAAATCATCAAACAATGTATATCAAGAAATAAAACGAAATTATTTTATAAAGGTTTTTATTTTTTTTTTCTTTACCTTGTTCAACTCATATTAAGTATTTTCACCTGATGTGGCACATAAAAACAACGTGTCATAAATGTTGTATTTTTAACGTAATGCTTCTTCTACATTTCGCATGTACAACATGATGACATTTTGAAAGCAACTAAACAGAGTTATAAATAGTAAATGAATGACTTCTAAAGAAGATGTTTTAATTTTTTATTGGCTACAGCAATTTCAAAAAGGAATAAAGAGTAGAAATAAAATGCTACAAATAGAAGAAATAAAACGATATTTCCTTTTAGAACTGAATCATTAAGCAATAATGTGATGACATTTTTTAAAGCTAAATGTATTTAGAATTTCAAGTTATATTTTTTTTGTTGTTTGAAATTATAGATAGATATGCTATTTATATTTTACCTGGTAATAAGTGGTTACTACTTGCCGCATTACCTTACCTTATTCGTAGTAATAAATTTCCTACTTTATTGTCATATTATCCCAGATTAAAATACTTTAGAAATTATTTTCATGAGTTTTACAAATTTTTTTTTATCTTAAATGCTAAGAATTTTATTTATTATATTTCTTGTTGCTGATTTTTAATTTTATATGTAGAGCATAAATATGACATGAGGTCATCATCTATCTACTCGTATTCTCTGTTTATTTAATGAACAATAAAATTTTGTGCAAAACATCTTGTTAATATCAATTTTTAAATTGACATTTTTATTTTATGACAAAATTAAAACTAAATGTTTTCCCCCTAAATACGGATTTCTCTTTAAAAGTCTTTTCATATTATAGCTGCCTTTCTTTTCTTTCTTATTTGTATTGTTAAAGATATAACTAAAGAAAGTTTCCACCATTTACGAGTATTTGAAAAGGAGAAAAACTTAATAAATATATCTATTCATGTGCATTAAGCTTAATGTTTCCTGTCTTCCTTGCACTTTTGCTATTTTTCTTCAGTAAAGTTAAACAAAAACAAAAAAGGCTTGGAATAATAGCGCTTAGAAAAAATTTACTACAAAAAATCTTTTAGTTTTAATAAATATAACAGCACTGCACATTTTATACAATTTATATTCTTCATAGCAGAAAGAACGATAAAGTTTTATGAAAATAAAAAAGAAGTGGAGGATGCTTAACACCTTGATAGAAAATGGAAAATAAGGAACTTTGAGACTACGTAGCTTTTAGAAAATGAGCACAGTTGAAATATTTGAAAATAAATAAATTAACCGAAAATAAACTTTACTTATCAGAGGAAATCTACAGACGAATGAAAACAAATAATTTGGATTATTTGACGTAGCTGCATTCTAAGAATAGAACGAAAAAAATTAGTTAGTTATAGCTAGGGGTAATGCAGAGAGTAAGGAGTTAGTAATGTATAAAGTAAGCATATTTCGATATTTGGATATTGAATGGTTAAATTAATCTGAAATTTTACATTCCCCACAAAGTATTATACCAGCTTTCTACTTTACTTTCTACTTACGTGTATTTTTCTAAATTAAGTAATATTTTCCAATTAACAAAAAATTAACACAGTCATAATCAGGGAAACCACAAATATGCATTTGCATGCATTTTCCTGTACATTGAATTAGGCCATGGATAAAATATTTATTCAGTTCATGACAAATAAAGCATTTTGGCATCCATTTGTAAGTGCATATTTTTGCATATTTCGCTCTTAACGGCATGTTTTTGCATACAGTGATTTTTATAGCATATTTTTAGCATATCTTGCTATGTTTAAGGCATATTTAACTACTTTAGAGCTAAAGAGAGACTAAAGATATTTTTTGTTTATTTCCTGATGGCATATTTTTCAAATTTGATTTGTTATGTTAAAAAAAGAATAAAATTTGCAAAAATATTAGCATTTAAAATTTATTTTAAAGGTTCGTTAAAAATCGCTCAGAAGGTTGACTTGTAGCAACATATCATGACGATAATTTAAAAACCTATTAAATGATCTTTATTGCAGGCATTTTTTAAATATTATACAGAAGACGTATGCACTTTCATACTATCGCGAATATTATCAGTTAATGTTGTAAAAACAATTTATGTTTTTGAATGAAAGCTTTATATGTAAATTTACATATTGTCGATGGGCTAACAAAAAGTCATACGTGTAATTTTACGATTTTATTTTTTTTGGTATTCTAAAAGCGTTTTCATCGACCATTTTAAATTTTATTTTTTTTTTTTCAAATATTTGGAATAGTTTAGAAGTTTTCGAAATGATTAATATGTAATTTTATATAACTTAAAAAAAAAAAATAAATAAATGTTTTTTCACTCTCCTTAAAAGTTGTTCAAGTTGTCAGCGTACCGACAATTTGATAATTTCTCAACTAATGGTAATGTTTAGATTTAGATGGGTAAACAAATGGAATAATAAAAAAAATGGGGAATTTAAATTAAGACTTTTCATCACATTTGATAGATAAATTGTAGTTTTGCTTTATTAAAATATTAATAAAGAACTATGTTTAAATAAAAAAAATATATATTTTTTGTTTAAAATAAAAAAAAAAAAATAGTTTTTTGAGAGCATATCTTCGCGATTTTGGAGCATATTTTTCGCTTTTTACTGCATATTTAATGCGCATAAAACACTTTTTTTTAGAACATATTTGTGGTTTTCCTGGTGACAATAATTTTCCTACCCACTTTAGGATTTTCATCTACGCAATACTCCTCTTAGTGATATTAATTAAGCACACGACAATAACAGTGTATCGTCTAGTGCTTATTATACTTTATCATCTATCTACTCTTAACAGAATACAGAAAAATCAAACAAAACCAAGTTAACACAATTTACTCACTCACTCAGTCGTTTGACGGATTATTTAATTTAAACAGATTTAGAAAACAGTCGGGAAATAAACCTTCCTCATTTAAATGTTTATTGCGACAATTATAAAGAGAATGAATAGATGACTTTCTTGAAAAGTGACAATAGAACCCGAAAAGTTATTTGATTTTTGTAACTTGTTCTGTTTCATATTTTTTTCTTTTCTTTTTTTTTTGTTTGTGGAAATGTTTTGTACATTTGTAAAATTATAAACACTAAAATGTCTACCACAAGTTATGATGAAGCCAACATCTGTGAAAAAAAAAATGTAATTGTATCAAGCAAAAAATAAGAAAAACACTTTCGTCTTGTTTATAAAAACCTTTGTCTAAGTACATTAATCAGGAAAAATGTATTAAGAAATATTGTAATTTGAAATTTCTAGGAGCTGAGGAAAATTTAATACTTTTTCTGTTAAAACTTAAACGAGGGAAGAATTTATTTTATGTATACTCGTTACCTTTTTACATAAAACGATTTATTTATTTAAGAAAACAACTTCAATTATACTACGGTTAGGTCGACTAGTATGTAATTTATTTTCAACTACTGCTCCGAAGCATTTCAATCTTAAGAATATTAAGAGAGACCTGCTTAAATATTCAAATTTCACCATATATCAGCCATTTTCACATATGAAAAAATCCATATATTCTTGAAACTAGAGACCATATGTAGTAACACTCCGTACTCAGTTTTTCTCTAGAGCGTTGAATTTTCTCTTAAAAAGACTTGAAAGTTTAGAAGGATACATATTAAAGAAATTATAAAATATTTACAAAGATTATATTAACCCAGTATGGGTGTTAAATACAAGCTAAGAATCCATATAATATAATAAAATTTTTTGCTTATATCAATTAAAATTTTGTTTGACTTTGCTGCAATTATTAAAATGATAGTATTAATTAAGCAACATAATTCTTTTTTGTATAGATTTAAATTAATTTTTTAATTAAATAAATTACACGTATTATTAGAATTTTTCTAACATTTATCTAAAATATTAATTAATAGAACAAGTAAGAAAGATATAGCCGGTCAAGCCCGACCATATGATACCCCACAGCATTGTGTAAGTCCATCAAAATTCGTGGACGGGTTTTATATTAGACATATGGAAAATTGTGGACCGATACTTTTACTAAGTTTAAAATAAAATATACGAATACAGAATATTAAGTTAATACTAACATTTATATGAATTTATATACTCTAGGGTGACTCTCGAGAGTGGGCTTATATGGGAGCTATGATAAATTATGGAGCGATCCTCATAAAATTTGTCACTGTGATTTCTACTTATATAAAATTTATTTATTTCGAATATAAACCTGATACTAATATTTATGATCATTAAATCCCTATTTTAATAGGCTTTGTCCTTGTGTCATGAAAGTCCTACGTGCCAAATTTCATTGATTAACTTCGAAATTGTGACCTGCACTTTGTGCACAAGGTTTACATGGACAGTCAGCCAGCCGTCCAGCCAGCCAGACGGACGGACGGACATCGTTAGATCGACTTAAAAAGTGATTCTGAGTCGATTAGTGGATGATTTAAAGTGGATGATTTTTTCTGTGCGTTACAAAGATCAGCACAAACGCATAATATCCCAGCCATCTATGATGGTGTGGGGTATAATTTAAAAACTAATTAGATATATACGTTTGTTTAAACATTCTTTCGCCAATAAATATATAAAAATTGGTTTAAAATTATTCATTTTAATATTTAAAATGTAATTTTAATAATATTTCAAATAATATTTTACTATCAATAGATAGTTAAAATGGCATTTACATATTGTACGGAAATAGTTTTTCAAAGAGAAGTTAAATGCACTTTGATACGCAATACATGTATAGGCCTTCTATATCTCCGGCATCAATGATGATATAATATTAAATAACGAAAAAAAAAAAAACATTGAAGAGTAACACCAAACACAAAGAGACGTATACTTACCGAATAATTAATAAATTTTCTGCATTATATCGCGTTTGAGATCTAAACATATCTTCATATGCATTAAAAAAAAAAAACGTTGTATATTAGCAATAAACGATCAGAATTTTCAAATAAATAAAATTTAATTCCTGTATATGAAAAATATTCACCGAAATGTTTTCCTTCTTCGTATAATTTTTTTTTTAAAGTTGTCAAAATTTTAAAATTTTTTAGAATATTAATTATATGAATTAATAAAAGAATTGAATTTGTAGAAAAAATTAATTAACAAATTAATCGAAAAATTTTATTGAATTATTTTTTATGTGAATGGTGTAGTACAAAAACTATTATATAAATAAAACTGGAGACCATCCAGTTTTTTTTTGGGATGTCAAATTTCCTCTCAAAATGACTTCAAAGTTTAGAAAGATGAGCAATTTTTAAGAATATTATAAAAATTTACATCAACCCAATATGGATGTCATATGAAAGTTACGAATCACTGCAACAGAATAATATATTTTATTTAAATACTGCGGTATAAAAAGTTTTGAAAATATATTTTTTAAAATTCAACCCTTTAATGTTATATTTATTAGTTAATTATATACTTTATATAAAGGATATATTTTCCTAACATTTTGTTCTGGTACATTTAAATAAAACACTTTGATATATTGCAGGGATTCTTAGCTTTCATTTAAAATTCATAAAGGGTTGATATAATTTTGGTAAATATTTTATAATTTTTTTTAAGTAGCGTATTTTTCGAAACTTTAAAGTCCTTTTGAGAGAAAATTTGACGTCTTTAAAAAAAAATTGACTACTTAGTTTTATTATGTATGGCCTAGTTTGATGTATATGTAGATTTTTTCATATGGGAAAAAAATTTTGGGAAATTGTTGCACGGTGTTATAAATGCCATTTTTGCAGCATTTCTTTGCTAGGATTTTTAGAAGATAAAGATATTAAAGTTTTTTTTTCTTTACCGCTTTATATACTATCTTTGTTTTGTTTCGATCGCAAAATAGACCATACTACTTTATTTAACAAAAGTGTGGTTGTTGAAACTCAGCCTAGTAACTTTCTCATAATACCACAGTACATTACTCCAACAATTTATTTACTGTAGAAACCATAGTTCTTTAGAAAGTCCATACTTTGCTCCATCTAAATGTCAGAACATTTTTTAAAGCTATTTATTCCTTCATTCTTCTTTTATTTACGCTTCACTACCAATACAATTTTCTCTCTGAATAAGTAAAGTTGTTAAGTTTCGTCCCAAATTGGCAGGCATATGGACTGCGCATGAAAAAATTAGTTCTTACAATTTAGCTTATAAAAATGAAACCAGTGGGTCAATCTTTTCCAAATTTTGTATTTTTCAAATTTAAAAGAAAAATAATTTTTTTTCTTATTGTATTTTCAGTAACTTTTTTGTTGGAAAGGCTCCACTTCTTTTTAAACTCTAATTTATTTTCTCTCAGCTTTAAATTTCCTCCGAATATTTTTTTATTATGATCCAATACATTTCAAATAAACTGAATTCTGGGCAGTTTAGTGGATTGGCCTCCTTTGGAAGATAGCAGCACCCTTTATTTGATAACACTCAGTTGCTTTTTCGTTGTAATGATGAGAAGCGAAATTAGGTCACAAAAATTCGAATTCATTGTGTTTTCTAATGAGAAGAAGTAATATTTTCCAATGGGACTCATCTGCGTACATTTCTCTGTTAAAAGTGCCGTTTGATATTTATCTGCTACATTTCCCATAACATCAGTGATAAGGAATTCCTAACCAGGAGTTTGTAGAAGGTTCGTCAGTACGTACTTTTTATCATCCTCTAGGTACCATTCATATTTCTGAAAGAAAATAATAATAATCCTTTCATTTTCCTCTACATTTTTTCTAGCGTTCTTATTAGGAACTTTTTTGACTTTGTGATAGTTTTTTTTTTCTCAGATGAAGGAATTTTCTCTTCAAATTCGTTTTAGTTTATCTGCAGTTCTGCAGTCTAAAATCCACTTTTTCTTGTTTCTTCTTATTGACTACGAACTCTTTATATTTTTATGGCTCAAAAATTGGTATTTCGCTGTACACCTGAGTTCAAAGCAAGTTTTGTATTTCTGACATGGCTATTCGTTATAAATTTGAATTATGTGTATTCGTGCTTTTTTTCAATTTCCATTTTAAGAAGAAAAATGTAAACAAGTTATCAGTGCCAACTTCTTTTTGCGTATAATAAAAGTAATAAGGCTTAAAGCGTGCACTAATTTTTTCGTGCGCAGTTCTTAGAACGAGCCCTGTCAATTTGGATTCGAAGGTATTCCATTTCTTTATAATAAGAGCTATGAACAACATTCGCCATTGGTCGGACTCACTATTAGATGATAGTTAAGTAGTACTTTGTAAATGATATAAAGTGGTTATCTTCTTCTTCGATGACTTTATCTTTCTCTGCCTAAGAATTATGCGCTTGGACTGCTCTACATTTGCTGCTTCTGATGTGCTTGACATTTATACTTTTAGTACTTATCAACCAAAGCTTGGAATTTAATATAATTTTTCGCATTGCGTTCATGAGAAACTCTTCGTGCACTCATTTACTTTTGCACAAAATCGAGCTCAAATGAGATTTCAATCAAAATCAAAATAATTTGATTAGATTTTAATTAGATTTCTCATACAAAACAAAATCAAGTTTATATGAGATTTTAGCGAAATCTCATAAAATTTAACTGGATTTTGAAAAATATCCTTATCCAACAGTGTTTTATTTTTCAGTGCGTTATTAAAATACAACAATGTGCTAAATAAAAATGACTTTTCATTGTAAAAAAATATTTTTAAAATTAGAATAAATCAAGAAATAAATTAAATTTGTTGTGAACTAAACATAAATTAAAGTAAAATATAAATAAACAAGATCTTGTTACACATGGAAGCTATTTAAGTTTGTTTAGCGATTGTGCTCATTTTTTTTAAATCCAATTGTTAAACGAAATCGAAACAAAATTGTCGGAAGTTCTAATGTAAACGTGGTAGATATTTTTTTTTTAATCTCATTCAAATGACATTTTATGTGTAAGTATAAATTGGGTATTACCTTGCTTTTAGAATATCCTTTCCCTTACTGGCGTTTTCTTCTTAATTGATTATGAAAATTTAAGAAAATTTGTTAAACACCGTTAGGGATTATAGTTTTTTCATTTTTATAAAATGCCTTTTGTGGACATATCACTCTGAGATGGGTCAAATTTGCTATATATGGATTTAGCTGTCATTACCAGCTAGGATGATTTAAATTGATCATCTCTTTTTCGACATCTAACTGTTCACTAAAAAACGATCACAAAATAATCGGCCTTTTTGTCAGTATTGGTTTTTAGTAGATGAATAGTTCAGTAGTACTCAATGTTTTATTATATTTATAATCAACATGTATTATTTCCTTTCGCAATAAATAGCACTGATTTATTAATTACTCAAATATCTCCAGAACTGCATAATATCTCTTAAATTGAGATCTTATATTTTTGCTCAAGTTTAAATAGAAATCTTAAATAAAAACGGGCTATATGAGTAATATTCTCAGTGAGTCAATTTTCCTCAACTCCAAGATTCTAAGACAAACTGATGTCTGAAGTTATATTTTCTGTTACCTGGACCAATCATATCGATATTTCAATATTTGCAAAAATTTTCACACAATGAAGCGTGATCGCGGCTCGACTGTTTGGACAAGCTAGCTAGTGACTTGTTTTTCTTGGATTTCTGTAGACAACAGAGCTCGTATGATATAATATAGTCCGGAAGTAAAAATTAGTTAAATTTCCAGCTCATAGAAATATTTTTTCCTGGTGCATTACACTATTAACATTGATAACAAAGGTGTTAATGATAAAGACCGAAGTTCTTCCGTGTACTTTTTAATGATGACACAAGTATACAAGGTTTTTGACTTGAGTAACCAAAAATGATTTTTAAGGTTGTTTTGGGTGCTGAATTCGAATCTTTACTAATTTTTTTAAAATTGATTTTGAAGCATAATTTTTCTTTATTTGAGGTCTAACAGCCACGTATTAGAGTCCAACAGTAGGAACTCAACATGCCCCCGTTCCAAAATCCTTGGTGTTATTTTTCGATTTTTGACAAATTATTTTGTATTTGCTCTCCTTTCTTGTCAGTTGTACTGCCGAGTTTTAAGTGCACCATTCAAAAGGGAATAAAGAAAATTAAGTATGATGGAAATTAGAGCTCTAAATATGTGGTAGTTTTGCTATTAACTCTTCATAATTAGGTTCAAAACAGGTGATTTGACACTACCGATAATGCTAGTGGTTTATTGGACTTTCAACATTTTTTAAAAGATTCCGATATTAATTTTATTATTTCTTATTTGATTATTGTCTTTTACGGCTACGCATTTTGTAGAAGTTTTTGATAAGGTAAAGTTTTCTGTGAGCAGGTGCATAGAAAGTATGTTTTCCATAACAAATGACATCGAATGATGTATTTATGTGATCAAATATGTCGATGATTTGATCACTGAATTGTATGTTATCCTTCTCTTGAGAATCGGGAATATTACTTAATTTTTCGATTCGTTTACAATGACGTTTGCTAGAGTGTCAAACATTTTGTAATACTGCAAAAAAAAAAAAAAAAAAAAAAAAATACTCACCTCTGAGCATTTGACATTTACGTTTTTCCCGAGTATATAATATTCGCAAGAACTCGAAAATTAGAACCAATTTTAAGAAACGAATACCATATTTGAATTCTGTGCCCTAAATTACATTAACATTAGTTCTCATCTGATCAGGTCCAAAAGTTGACCCGAATTTGTAAACTTGTGTCATTAAATGTATTTAATTTCTCATATAATTTTAGCAACTAAGATGTGTGTGAGGGTGAATATCTGATTTTAAATTTGAGATATTTTTTTAGATTGTAAAATAAATTTGCATCTAGTAAATAAAATGATTTTGCATATTAAGATGAATTGAAACATATTTTATAACGTTAAACTTTGAATATGGCTCTGTCTCTAATTTCGATAGCACAAAAGATGCAAGAAGATACTCTTTTTCTTGTAAATATCATGTAGCAATAAAACCATATGAAAAATACCAAAATATTGAGACATCGTAGCAATGATTTAGAATTTAGATAAATAGAGGACTCCTGATAAGATTCATAGCACTATTAATATCTTTGTGATCGTGATACCATTAGTATATGTCAGATCTTTACAGCAATGAAGTTTTAGCAAACTCCTCACTGGATTTTGCGTCATATTTCAAAAGTGATGGGAGAACATTACTCTATAATACTCATCTATACTAGACTCAGTAAATTCTAGGGACTGAGAAATTCCACATTTATCGAAATAAATAATGGTGATCATTAGTATGAATTTCATAAATAGGTAAGAAGCTCAAAAGAAAATAAAAAAAACTCAATTTAAAACGAGAAAAAAGATATAGTCGGTCAAGACCGACTATATGATACCCTACACCATTGTGTACGAGCATAAAAATTCGAAAAGGGGGCTTATATTATACCTGTGGCCAATTTTACTAAATGTAAAATAAAATACACAAATACAGAAGAATGCATTGATACTAACATTTAGATGATTTTATGCACTTTAGGGCGATTCCTGGAAGTGGGTTTATATGGGAGATATTATGTGCCGAATCTCATAAAATTTGACAATATTGTTTTTACTTACATAAAATTTATTTGTGTCGAATATTAACTTGATACTAACATTCGTATGGTATTTATGCACGTTAAAGTGCTCTTCGGAAGAGGGGTTTATATGGGAGCTATGGTCAATTGTGGAACGATCTTTATAAAATTTGGTACAAAGATTGATACTTCTACAGAACTTCTTTGCACCACATTTCAATAAAATATTCTTGTTTTTAAGACAATTTTGAGTGTTTAAACTCTATTCCGGGGGCACCAAATTTCAATAAAATATTCTTGTTTTTAAGACAATTTTGAGTGTTTAAACTCTATTCCGGGGGGACATTTGTATGGGGGCTAGGTGAAATCATAAAAGTCCTTGTATCATAAAAGTCTCACGTGCTAAATTTCATTGAATTATCTTTAAAATTGCGACCAGAACTTTGTGTACAAGGTTTACATGGACAGCCAGCCAGCCGTCCAGACAGACGGACAGACATCGTTAACATGATTCAAAAAGTGATTCTGAATCGATTGGTGTACTTTAAAGTAGGTGTTGGATAAATTTTTCTGTGCGTTACAAAGATCAACACAAACGCATAATACTACAACCACCTATGGTGGTGTAGGGTATAAAAAAAAAATTATTTAAACGAGCACACGTGTTTTAAATAGGTTTAAGTTTTTGACAACCGATTTTTGTATCTATGTTAATCTATGATTCGTATGTATTCTCAGGGAATAGATTTTGGCAAAATCTAAATCAGTGTTTTTAATAATAAGATTTCTGTTTCAATTTGGGTTCCTAGCATAAACAAACTTTTATTCAACAGAAAATTGCTTTATCTTTTGCAATACACACATTTTCAAATGTTACTAAAAATACAATCAAAAATAACACCGTACAACAAAAATTAAAATTTTTTCTCACAGATGATATATATATATATATATATATATATATGTGAAAATATAGACATAATATAGTATAGCTGTGTTTTCAGTTTTTTGTTGTTCGTTTTTCTTTTTTAAATGACTAAACTTTTGAAAGATGCGCGAGGTTTAAGTTTTTTATTACGCTACTTTCTAATTACTATTATAGGGCGATATGGGTATCAAATGAAAGAGAAGCATGTTGGTAATATATTGGATTACTTTTTGCTAAAATAATTCAAATGAAAGTTGCAAAAAATATTTAATATTTTAAATATTTAATCCTAATATCCTTGAAAATATCCAACAAATAATTTCCAAAATAATATATGTTAAATATATTAAGATCCAGTTTCAAGAACCAAAGTTTTATGATTCTAACTTTATTTATTTTAATACATACAACGATTTCAAAATTATTCCTTAGAATAAAATTACCAATATAGTCATTTTCGAAGCGATTGTGGTTAAATTTTAAGTAATTCTTACTTTAAGTGTATTATGACAACATTATATGGAAGATTTTAAAATATACTCGTATTTGAAAGCTTAAACGACAATAAGTTGAGTATTTCTATTTATTTATTTTTTAAATTCTTTACTTGTATTTGTAATTTGCTATCATTTCTATATTATATATATAGTGTTGTTTTATCAATAAGTAACATGATAAAATGTAGTACCCTACACTATTATGTACACGCATTAAATTGATTTTCGGGTGAGGTCCTTATATAGAAACTATGAACATTTGGACTGATACTTATTAAACTTTATATACTTAAATAAAACTTATTAATGCCACATTTAATTTCAAATCTGGCATTTATATGAAAATTGGGCGCTTAAAGTGATTTTCTGGCGTGGATCTTATTATGTTCAATTATGTAACGATAATCATGCCAAATTTTATTTTAATACTAACATTTTTATGGTATTTATACAGTTTAAATAACTTTCGGGGAGGGGCTTCATATGGAAACTATGGTCAATTTTGTAACCAAACTCTTGAGATTGGATAGTATGTCTAATGCCGATAAAATCCCATCTACATCGAATTTCATATAAATATTTGCATATTCAAAGCAATTCTGATCACCTAAGCATATTTTCGGGAAACATTAGTAAGGAAGGTAGGTAAAATAATGGACCGATTTCAAACATTTTCTATAAGTATCGTCTTTAGGTCTAAAAAAAATCGACTGTCATAACTTTTGAACGAGGTAACATTTTCGGTAAAAATCATCAAAGGCTTTTGAATTTTCAAATGTGTGGCTTAAAAAATTGAAGTACTACGTCTATAACTTATACACTTAAAACTTCCACCAATATGAACAATGCTAACGGAATATTTAATCCTTGGATTTACGTCCGGACGGACATATGTATTTAAATCATCATATAGTTATTAAATGATGCAAGAAGTAACTAAACATTGTTCGCTTTTTTTATGTTCCCCATACTTGTATTAATTTTCATAATATTTTTTTAATTCGTTCATGATTTATAAACAAATGTGTTCTACTAAATAAAATATCTTCATACAAAATTTAATATTCTTATTCAAATGAAATTAAATATTTTATTTAAATGAAATTTCTAACTAACATTATGTTTTTTTTTTTTTGCTATTTTTTGATTTTATATAATTTTTTATGAAATGTTAAAAAGTTCCTTTTATTTTCCTTAAGGAAAAATCAAATTCTGATTTTGTTTTGTAAGATGCAAAATAATAAGTGTTTTTTAATTAAAAGCATTCTTACATCCAGTCTTGTATTTCCTTGCAGCTAGATTATAAGTAGAATAATGCAGGATAACTAACGCTACGAGCCAGTATAAGTGGAATCTTTTGCTGGTTTTGGCAAAATAGTTAAAAACTTAGATGTATTTTTTTAAATAAAAAATGTATATGTTGAATTCTTTAGAAAAATAATAATGACAGTTGCACTTGATATTATGGTTGGGCTATAGTTTCATAAGTAATAATAAATATGTACATTATAATCATAAAATAATCCTACTTTTTATATTATGTACCAAGTTTTTGTATTTTGTATTTAAATATTTTATAATGTTATGATCCAGTTTTATAAAATTATACTCTGATTTTCTTTTATTATGATTCAGCTTCAACAGTTTGTTAACTATAAAAAATTTTATAACATGTTTAAAATTATTCATAACATGTTTCATATTAATCTTATTATGGTCATTATTTTTCGTTAATTAATTTTATTTATTTTACCTTTTATTAACTAATAGCAGTTAATCAATATCTTATAATACTTGAATCGCACCAACTATAACAAAACCTTGTCTACTTCTATTTATTCAAATATAAACTAAATGGGAATTATAATGAAGTTGGAAAACAAACATTAAAAACGAAATATGTTCAAAAGCAAACAAGTTATATGTTTTCCAGCCATATTAGTAAAAAGCATATGTATTATAATTATTTGTAACATTCTATTGTTAAGGGAATAATAATATTAATATGGTTTGAAAGCAAGATATGGTTTAAGAATAATGAAAAATTTGGTAATATTTAATAAATGTGGAAATAATAATATTTTTCATATTAATAAAATTGTGTTTCTATTAAAAATATTCAAAAAGATTTTTGCTGGCAACTATATTATTATATAAATTTTTGTTGAATGTAAACATTCAATGATAAACTGAAACAAATATATTCTTTTCATTAACACAGTGTTATTAAAATTAATAAAAATTAGCAATGAGAACATAATATTGTTGTAGTGACAATGTTTTTTCTCTACGTGTATTATTCAAATAAAAGAATAAAAAGTTACATGCCTATAATCGTTTGAAAATTATGCGCCCCGAAATATTAAAAATTTTTCTACCAAAAATTTTTTTTATTCTTATTAAATTTAGTTGATTTCAAAACCAAATATCTGTGTAACTAAAAGAGATACAATAAAAAAAGATTTAGAAAATTTAGCATATTTAACACTAAGATCAATAATAAAACAAAAAATTTCAAATATTGATTTTAGTGTTTTTACTTATATTTGAACACTCATACCCCAAAAAAAGTACGTAGTGCAGCATATATTTCGAAAACAAAATTTACATAAGCTCTGATAGGTCATTTTTAAAATTTTATAAAATTTTAAAGGGACAAATATATTTATTTTAAAATTAATATAATTTAACAATAATTTGTTAGAAAACTTCAAGGATATTTAAGTATAAAACATCTGAATGACATTTTTGACATTATAACGACATTATAGAGGTTAAAACAAAAATTTTTGCTAGAATTTCTAAATCATATTCTACCATTTGATACCCATATCGGCATTGTTGAGCAACTGAAAGATTTTAAAATAATTCATAAAAAAATATTCAAAATTAATATTTTTTTATGAATTATTTTAAAATCCTTTAAAAAGGATATTCGAATACGAAATGAAAAACTGAGTTCGCAGTCCTATCATAAAATATCTCTACTTTCATGTATGTATATATGGTTTCGCTCATGTGTGAAAAATACTGTTGTACAGTGTAATATACCAACTTTTAAAAGTGCAGAGCAGAGAGAGTAAAGTATAAACAGAAAAAAAATAATAAAATGAAAAGTGTTGTAACCAAACGATTCACCAACTGCAGGCAACCAAACATTTGAAAGTTGTATTTGTGAGTTGTAAATAAGTTGTTGTATAAATTTTATTTTGTTGTTATATTTTTTCAGTAACTACCAAGTAAACAGTTATTTTTGCCGCCTGTGCACTTTTAATCAAAACTAACAAAAAAAAAAAAAAAAAAAAAAAAAAACAAATTAAGTCCTTTTTTAACTCACTTCCACACTGAAAAACAGTCAACAAAAAGTAAAAAGGGAAAAACTAAACTTGTGCGTGTGTGAGTTAAATCTGTCCGTTAAATATTTCGTTATTTCAAATGAGTAGAAAAATACCTTTATAACTTTTTGCTGTAGTTGTTGTTATTGCTGCTATTTAAGTTTTAGTTCGTTTTCATATTTATACAACTATATTTCATAGATACGAAATTACCTAAAGCAATATTGATGTTTCAGTATTCGTATCTGTGTAAAATATAAAAAATTTTAAAGAGTTGTTTTCCTTTGATTTATGTTTGTATGTAGGTGTACAAACATAAATATGTATGTTGAATGTTTTAGTTCAAAATCCCTGAGGCCCTTTAGGGTACACAATAGATGCTTATAAGGAATTCCGTTTTAGCTGAGTGGAACGTTTTTGAAATTGTTATCAGACATCAATTTTTTTTTAGTTTTTACTCTCTTTTGATTTCGCAAAGGTGTTGTAAATTAGAAAAAGCAATGGAATAGATGAATGATAATAGTGATTATTAACATTTTAGAAAAAAAAGTTGAATTTCTAAAATTCTAAGAAAATTTTTCAGTTGGGTTGCAATAAATAACTATTGAGAATTAATGCATTTAACGATAATGAAATTCTTAATGTGAACAAAATTTTATTGGCAAAAAAAGCATTTGTTTGGTCATAAATTCAGTTATCTTAGCGAAACTGTTTTCTCTACGTATTTAATTCACATCTATTGCTTTATTCGTAAAATTAAAAATTTAATTTAAATTTAAAACTTTGTATGAATTTAGTCGCTTGTTAAAAATTTTAATGGACCATTTATTAGTAGTTGTTTTTAGCTAATGAAAATAATCTGTGCTGTTAAGAAGCTATTGTGTATTTACTTTATTTTTTTTATTTATCGCAAATTTGTATTTAAATTTTTTTTCTCTTTCTAGGAAAAATCAACAATCTTAATACTCGTACAAATACTTTATAACGGTTGAAAAAAGTAAGTTTTCTTAAAAAGTTTTTTATATAATTATATATTTCTTTAATAGTTCGTATCATTTATAAGTAGATATGATATAAACGCACTCTATTATAGCAGATTTCTGAAAATATAAAAGTCGTAGAAGATTAAAATTTGAATATGAATAAAATTAATTAGATTAGAAAATATTTGAATTAAAAAATTTTTTACTTCGATTTTACTATGTATTTTAAGGTAAAGTTTACTTTAGCATTGTTTTATAACTACAAATGAATTTAACTAGTCAAAACGTAAGGAACAAAATCCAAAGCTAATATGAATTAGTAATAGCCCAGTAAAAACTTTTTGGTTTTCGGTAATGACAACTGCTTATTAAAGTAGTTTCTTGGTAATGAGGCATCATTATTATTTGCCTGCTCTGTATTACATTAATAAATACTCAATAGTATAATATCATAGTAATACTGCAATCACGTGGATGAATTGGCTAGAGCGCTGGATTAATAACCAGAAGGTTGTTGGTCCAACCCCATTCTTAAGCTGTTAGTTTTTTTATAACAAAATGTCTAAAAAAATATTTTAAATTAAACTAAGTAGAATTTTTGTCGCTTAGGATGCTATGTGCGAGATGGTGCACTGAGTAAGATGTTAGTCATTTAAAACGAATGGTGAGATTATGTCCAAGTTCGAGTCTCACTGACGGAAAAATTTTTTTGTTTTTTTATTTTTGTTTTCGTTTAGGTACATATTTTTGTGTACCCCTAGAGTCAAAAAATAAATACATGAATTTGTGGACAACTCGAACAAAAATAACTGGTTATTCAGGCAAAAAGTAAGTAGTTTATTTTTATTCCCAATTATACCTGCTAGGTTACCAGGAAAGCAAAGTTTTTGCTGGGAGGTGAGTCCACACATATATTTAACTAATTCAAAAATTTTCATTGGCGACATTTGCACCAGTTTAATTCACACTTTTTCGATCATAAATCTTTAGAAATTAATTATTGCTTATTTTGGATAGATAACACCTTCATATTTCTGATTTTGGAGTGAATCTAACGAAATAATATTTCCCAAATATTTTAAATTGTATTTGAACCGAATATCATGTGGTCGATTCTGAAAAATTTATACTTTTTTTTAATTTTGTCAGCCGAATCCATTGGAGTTTTGCGTCCTTTTAATGGAAAATTGCTTCAAATCTGCAAAAATTGCCCATAAATGGAACAAACTTGTCTTCTGACACTCCAATGTATCCAAAAGAATTTATGCGAGTGCTACAAAATGCCAGTCCAAACATTACTTCTCATAAGTTAATATTGATGGTTCAATCGGGTTCTAAAGTTATTCAAAAAACCTAAAAAAGGATTATCGATATTTCGTTAAACTACGTATTGGTGAAGAATCTTCTATGATTTAAGGCTTTTCTGTGCTGAGGTAGCGGTTGAGCTGGCGCTTGCTAGTAAGCCAAGGATTTCTCTTGACGTTGGAGTGTAAGAAGACAAGTTGTTCCACTTATGGACAATTTTCGCAGATTTAAGTCAAAATTTAATTTTCGGAATCGTTGACATGATTTTCGGTTCAAATTCATTTAAAATTGTTTGAGGAATATAAAAAATTGTTTTCCATCCAAAATAAGCTACAATAAAATAAAATGATGGAAAAATTATGAATTAAACTAGTATAGAGGGCACCAGTGACATTTTTCAATTAGTTAAAAATATGCCTGGTCAAACCAGTTAATAGATATTATATTATCTTTGGATTTTGTTCTTTACATTCTGATAATGTTGAAATTTTGTAATGAAGTGCGTTTATATGAACAGTGTTTCATATTAAATACATAGTAGAATTCGAGATAAAATAAAATAAAAAAATATAAATTAAATTTTCAATGAAAATATTTTCCAATTTATTTGATTTTACTCATATCTAAATTTCGTTGTTCTACGAATTATATATCTTCAGAAATCTGTTATAATATAGTGCGTTTATAGCTGTGACACGCAGTGTATATTTAGGAAATTTATTTTCTCAGGAAAAATATACTAGTTGCACAACATTAACCTATACTTATACCATCACTATGTGAAATTTCATTAAAATCGGACTAACCGTCTGGAAACTCCAGATTTATTTCCATTTCATTTTTAGAATGGGACACTGTGCGCTGTTATATTAAAACATATATGCATTTAGATCAATTTTGCAGTAAAATGTTTCCCGCCAAGCCAAAAACGAATGCAGGAGTGCAGATTTTATGAAAAATGTCAGCGTTTCAAAAGACTTTTTCTTTAATTGCACAAAAAAGCATATTAGCATTATATTATTACTATTATTTCTTATGTAAAATAAACATCAGCCAAAAAAAAAAAAAAAATCATTCAAATAGCTTTAACAACCAATTTTTGGCAATTTTTAAAAATATAAATTTATTTCAATTTGATCCGATCAGTAGTTTAGGAGATATAGATTTTTTACCAAAAAATTTTGCGATTGGCTCCACTGGGCTTTGGATGTATAAACAATTTTCCAATATTTCGGTACTACATATCAGAGCCAAAAAGGTAAAACTTTTTATTCAAATTAGTATAAATTTGAGAATTGCATTTATTATCCTTGTTTTACTTAAACTGCTTTGATATAGATCTAAGCTGAGCGAAGGATTGTGCTGCTTTCTTTCATTATTATTCACTTGCAGAAAGTGTCATCGAGTTGTTGATTCTGCATCGTGAATTTCTGCTAAATCTTGAAGGTAATTCTCCTCCTTCTCGTTTTGTATATTTTTATCTTAAATCACAAGGGGTGTGCCGTTTCACTAATCGATGACAGTTTCGATTACATATCAGGATATGATTGACTTTGAAGACAAATAACGACAGCTAATAAAAATCCTTTAGCATATCCTGCAGATCTCTTATTACGTTTAAAGCCTTTCTCAACAACAAGTCGAGGACGTGTTTATTGCATAAATACAGGAAGAAATATTTTTAATAAACTTTGGATTTGCATAATATTATTAAATTATTCTTAATCACAACTTTTATAGATTAATACAGATTTTGTTCAATAACTTTTCATCTACTTAATAGATTTAGATGATTTTGAATAGAAAAATTCTTACGAAATTAACAAACAATATGCTTGAATTACATTTAATATGTCCGATTGTTTCCCACAGACGCACAGAGGGGTGAAATTGAGAAATATGGCGATTAATTGAAAATTAATATTTTGAAGTAGTAATTGATTCCAGATAAAAATAGATAAATAAAGCACCACAATATTGCCTATTTTTCTTCCAAGCGTATTGATTTCTTACTGCTTAGATGTATCGCCTGTTATGCACAATGATTATTGCGACAATAAAATTTTTCTTCCAAGCAATACGAATTCGAAACATTTTCTTATTAGTTTGATTACAGGAATATTTTAGTATTTTTTTGTTAAAGTTAATGTTGTAGAAATATTTTTTGTTCTTAAATTGGTCTAAAAACGGTAATTTTTCAGTTTTATTTGAAATTCGAAAAGCTTTTAAACAAACTTGGATGAAAATAAAAATTTTGTATTTTTACCTTTGTGTAGCGTAAAAAAAAAAATTGCGAATTTTTTGAGATTTGAAAGAAAAAAATATTTTCAGAAGAATTTCATCACAAAAAAAAAATAATAATAAAAATTTAAATTAAAAATTTTATTATCTTAATTATTTGCTTTACTTAAGAAAAGAACTATATAGAATTTTCAGAAAATACTTAAAACAAGAGCAAGTTTTGCCGTATTAAGTCACTCTAATACGTACAAGTAATTGTGAATTTGCGTTAACGTGACAGGCTCTTATATGGAAGCTATGGTCATTTATTGATTGATACTTCTGAAAGTTGGCCATAAGATTAATATTAAAATAAGATTTATTTGTACTAAATTTTATATTTATGCCATCATTTATATAGGAATTGTGAAAGGAAAAGTAATTCCAAGAGGGGTTCCTATATGGGAGGTAGGGCCAATTTTGGACCGATCCTCATGAAATTTGGTAGTATGCTTAAACAAAACTTATCCATGGTGAATTTTGTTTAAATAAGGATATATTTAAGATATGAGTATTTTACCTATTTTTGAGAAATTTTCAATATGGGACTGAGTGAAATAATGATTGCATTTTAAACAATTTTATTGCCCAAAATAGCGCCAGGTACCAAATTTCATAAAGTTACACTTAAAACTAAGACCTACAGATTAGTAGAAATTATGATTTTTGATATCCGGACAGCCGGACGAACAGAAGTTTACTCAAAAAAAAAGAAAAAATCAAAAAGTAGTTTTTGGATGTACTAATGAGCTCATGATTGCAACAAAGTTATAAATCACTATACGTCTTCCCTGAATTCAGCGCCATTTTTGACGCTGTGTGATGCGCATAGTTGTATCAACTCAGAATTTTATATGATTCTTTATGTGACATATGGAATAACAAACCTACATGCATATCATCATTCAGCACTGGTGGTGGTAAAGGTTATTAAAATTATTGGGAAAATATTTCCGATTACTTGAAGGAAACACTCATTGCAATCGAATTTGTGGTCAATCAAATGGTTGAGTTATATTGAGTTTTTTTTTTTTTTTTTTGTGGAATAATTTAAAATGTTGTAATAACTGTTACGAAATTAGAGTGAGGCAACAAACACAAATAATAGCATAATTTTTTCGCTGTTCTCGCACTTTTAAAGCCACAAACTTATTAACACATAATTCTATTACTTACATTTGTGCTTTTAAAACCCTTTTATTTTTGCAAATTTTACAAAAAAAAAAAAAAAAAAAGAAAAAAGAAAAAAAGTACAACTTGTCGAAGTGTTAAGTTTGTGACAAAAAGTAAAAACAACGAATAAAAAATTTTGCATTTATGAAACTTTTACGTTACGATTACAATATATATATATATATATATATATAAGTTAAAGATGACGTTGTGTCCTTAAAGAAAGTAAACTAACTAAGAAGACAACAAAAATACTTAAGGAGCTTGCCATTATTTTATATATTTTCCATGTTCATGTAAGAATATTTTTCTCTGCATGTTTTCTTTTAAAAGTTTTTTTTTTATAAAGTTAAAAAAAAAAACGCTTATGTAGACGTACCAGTAGGTGGTTGTGTTTAATTTTGTAATTTATATTCTTATTTTGTTTGCAAAAGTGTTATAATTTTTTAAATTGTGGCTTTAAAATGTTAGAAAAAAATTAAGTTAGGTTTTTTGTCTCAAGCTGTAGACATAACTTAAGAAATTAAATACAAACATATGAAAGTTCTGATAGAATCTGAAGGAATTTAAGTTTATACGACTATAGTTAAAAATTTGTACATGTCAGCAAATTACATAACTATACATTTTTGTAAACAATTTCACGTATGTCTATATAAAATATTTGTGTAATACTTACATATATATGTTTTTCCAATATCCTTGCAAAAACAACAACAAAACCTTTACTATTTTTTTTAATGCTTTTACCTAGTTTTCTGCTATTTTTTCCCCTCATGTTATTGATTACAAAAGTTCTCTAAAAAAGTTTGTAAAACCATTAACTTTTACACAATTTTTACATGTAAAATACCAAACATTTAATATCCTACTGACTTCACTTGTAATCATCATCACATCTAACGAGGAAACATGAAAAAAATTTGCTTCTAAATCCATGATTGAGATAAATTATAAAGTAAATTTTTTTGTTGCTAAAACTTTTTTAAACTTATGAAAACTTACATTGAGTTTTTCAGAGTAAGAAACTTTTGCATTACTTTCATGAAATATATAATTTATTATGTAGAAAATACTTTTCTATAAAAAGAAAATTTAACGAAAATTTTCTATAAAAAGAAAATTTAACAAAAATTTTCTATAAAAAGAAAATTTAACGGCAATTTCTATAAAAAGAAATTTCAACGAAAATATTCTGTAAAAGAAAATTTAACTAAAATTTGCTATAAAAACAAAATTTAATGAAAGTTTCAATAAAAAGAAAAATTAATGTAAATTTTCTTTCAAAAGAATGTTAAACGAAAATTTTATCTTAAAAGACAAACGAAAATTTTCTATAAAAAGGAAATTTAATTAAAGTTTTCTGTGAAAAGAAAATTTAACCAAAATTTTCTAGAAAAAGAAAATTCTACCAAAATTTTCTACAAAAAGAAAATTCAACGAAAATGTTCTATAAAAAGAAAATTTAACGAAAATTTTCTATAAAAAAAAAAAATCAACGAAATTGTTCTTATGAATGAAAATTTTCTATGAAGAAAAGTTAACGAAAATTTTCTATGAAAAAAATTTTATAAACATTTTCCATAAAAACAAAATCGAAGGAAAATATAACGATGATTTCTCTATCCTTAAATTTTAGCTTTATTTCTCTAAGAATAAAATGTAATGAAAATTTTCTATGAAAAGATAATTTATCGAAAATTTTTTATTTAATATACCAAAGAAAATTTTCTATGAAAAAAATTCTAGGAAAAAATTTCTATGAAAACAATACTCAACAAAAATTTTCTATAAAATGAAAATTCAAGGACAATTTTCTATAAAAAGAAAATTCAACAAAAATTTTCTATGAAAAGAAAATTTATTGAAATTTTTCTATTTAATTTACCAAAGAAAATTTTCTATGAAAAAAATTCTATGAAAAAATTTCTATGAAATGAATATTCAACAAAAATTTTCTATAAAAGGAAAATTCAAAAACAATTTTCTATGAAAAGAAAATTCAACAAAAATTGTCTATGAAAAGAAAATTCAAAGAAAATGTTATATAAAAGGAAAATTTATCAAAAATTTTCTATAAAGAAAATTTTATGAAAATTTTTTATAAAAAGAAAATTCAATGAAACTTCTATAAAAATAATGTTTTCTTTAAACATAAATTTTATTTCTTAAAAAATAAAATTTAATGAAAGTCTTCTATTAAAAAAAAAAAAATTTAATTAAAATATTCTTTGAAAAGGAAATTTAACGTTAAATTTCTGAGAATTTAATAAAAAACAAAAAAGCTTTCTCTAAACAAAAATTTTAACTCTAAGAACAAAATTTATGGAAAAATTTCTCTGAAGATAAAATTTATCGATGGTTTTTTTCTAATAAAATTTAACGAAAATTTTTTCTAAAAAATATTTACGAAATTTTTTTCTAAAAAGAAATTTTTAGCGAACATTTTTAATAAAAAGAAAATTTAAATGAAAATTTCTATAAAAAGAAATGTTAACTAAAATGTTCTATAAAACGAACTTTAAACGAATTTGAAATTTGTACAAAAATTTCTATTAAATGTTTTACTACAAAAAAAAAAAAAAAAAAGCCGAACGAACGAACGTTTTCTATAAAAAAAATCTTAACGAAAATTTTCTATAAAAAGAAATTTTTTCCTTTTTTAACAAAAATTTTCTATCAAAAAAAAAAAAAAAAAAATTTTAACAAAAAAAGAAATTTGAACAAACATTTTCTATAGAAAAAAAATTAACTAAAATTTCCTTTTCTAATTAATTTGACTAAAAAATGTAAGCCGAAATCAAGAATTCTAGTTAATTAATATTGTCATCTTGGGGATTGGATCTAACAAAAATTTAATTAATATAAGCAATTTCATAATTGAAGTCCACTTTTATTTTTTTCTGTGAAGGTACTGTGTACAAATTTTCTAACTACACGGTTCCATTAAGATCAGTTTTTGCTATTTGAAAAGCAAATATTGTCTTAATATACCAGGGTATATAACGAAGATGTTCAAAAAGATCCACACACAAATACGATCACAAATATAAAAAAAATCTAAATCTAACGAAAATTTTTATATAAAGAAAATTTTTTTTATAAATAAAATTTTTTGTAAAAAGAAATTTTATGAAACATTTTCAATAAAAGAAAATTTGTCGAAAATTTTTACTAAAATGCGCATTTTCTTTAAATAGAAATTTATGTTTTTTTTTATAAAATGTTTTAAAATAAAAACTTTCTATGAAAAGAAAATTTATTTATTTATTTAAAGAAAATATATCGAAAATTTTTTAAAAAAGAATATTTTTATAAAAAAAGTTTTCGAAAATTCATTGAAAAAAAATTTTATTGAAAATTATGTAAAAAAATGTAGAGATTTTTTTTCTTTTTGTAAAATTCTATATCATTAAATTTTTCTAATAAATAAATTAAATTCATATTCCATTCCTTTATATCAATAAGAAAAATCGTAATAGAAATAAAATTTGCATTTATTTACCATAATCATCCAGTACTTGTTAGTTAGAATATCCCTATCATATTTATTGAATATAAATTTTTATATTTGATATTTTGTCTATCATTGATTTTCTTTAGTTTTTCATTCATAGACTACCAGAATATTTAGAATCTATAAACCACCAAAGAAATCATAAAATTCTTTGAAATAACTTTCATTTATTTTCGCTATTTTTTTCCTATTCTTTACTAAATACAATAAATATAAACTTTTATAGATGTTTTGTTAAATCATAACAAAAACAAAAAAAAAAAAAAAAAAAAAAGAAAAAAAAAAGACTAAAAAGAAATTTTTTTCTATCGATTTATTTAATGTACATTGTACAAATAGAGTGTATTTTTCTGTTGCTACGAGTATTTTCAATAGATTATTCGTACATATTTAAAGGTCTTTGAATGGAAAAGCTTTTGTCAATCATAAATGTTTTGTGTTGGTGTATGTTTTTTTTCTTTTCTAGCCACATTTTAACAACTCAATAGGCAAAAAAAAAAAAAAAAAAAACATGATTATAAAATGAAAATTGTAAGCAATTTTCAATTTTATAATCGCAATAAAGGCCTGACTACAAAATGAGTAAAGAAGGTGAAGGAAAAAAAAAAGATTCAAGTTTAAAAATATAAAGTTTTGTTTGAAATTTGTTACCAGACATGAAAAATTCATTATTTGGTTAACCATATAAATGTTGGGTATGGGAATCAGTATTATAAATAAAAATGTATATAATAAATAAAATTAACATAATTGTTTTGTGATATTTTAATTTTATTCGTAATTATTTTTGAATTGAAAATAAATTTTTTAAATTAAATTGTCAAACGAATTCGTTAAAAAAATGAAATGAAATAAAAGTTTTGTGCATTTTAATTAAACTATTAATTACACGATGCTACAAATTGAAAAAATGGAATACACTTGGAATATAACATAGTGTCCTTTGTAGGTATGGTTGAGTAGATTATTACACACTATTTAAATTTTTCAATTTCGTTTAAAAAACTTAAATTATATAAAAGATGTTCAAGATAAAAATTTTTAAAACCTCAATGTCCGAAAAAATGTTTTTTTTTTTTTAGAAATAACTCCCAATTTTGGGTTTATATTGAGAATTCTAAATATGGTATAATAATCTACTCACCCATACCTACAAGCTTCATATTGATAAGGCCCGTGATTTTGAATCGCTGGTAGAGAACTTAAGATGTCTTTGATTTCTCTTAGTATTTTTCATACATTTTGCTCATCAATACGCATCGTTTGGGTGGGTAGTCTTCCCACATCACATCTCAAAAAACAGTTTCTCAGGACACTCTATTGTTCGAGAAGGTTTTGCAATTTCATTTATTTTCCTAAGTATTTGATTCCAAAACTGTTTGATTAAATTTATGCTTACATTTTACGGACGATTAAAATGCATTTTTCAATGAAAAAGATTTTGTATAGAACATTTTGAACAACTTTTTGAATTTTTAAGCGATATATCATTTTATTGTTAACAAAATAACATTTAAAACTTTAAGTAGAAATAATTATCATATGTATTTAGTCTTAAAGAAAAAAAATTCCGAAATTTTTAAATAGAAGAGGAAAATATTTGGAGCAAAAAAAATAACACTTTAAAATTTGACGAGAGGGATAAAAAAAGTCTTAATAAGTTGAAAACTATTGTGGTTCTTAAAAAATGATTTTGTTACATCTCAACACAAAAAAAAAAAGGAAACACATTTGAAATTGAGAGTTCTGGTAAGTTTATTTAGTTTGATGTAGAATAATATTGGCCTACAACTTTTTACTTGTGAAAAATAATACTAATTCGTTGCTCCCCTTTGAATTTCTTTAATAAAGTCGTAAAGGGGATGGTCAGTTAATTGAGGATAAAGAAGATTTGTGTTAAATTCATATTCTGTTAAATGTATGTTAAATTCATATTTGATAAATATCAAGTATGCGTAAGATATAGTTATAAGCTTTTCAACGATATAAAGTTCATCAAAATCGATCAAAAGAAAATATATAGGCGATTTTCCTTACATATCACGCATAGAATATAAATAATTTATATTGTTGAAAATTTTTCAAAAATATATTAATCTCTAATACATTTTTCAAAATAAACATAAAAAGTTAATTGATGTAGTAAATTTTATGGTAAATTGACAGTTTTGTGCTGTCCAGTGTTATCCTTACTAATGCGACCAACTCCTGTACGGTTATTTATTTCACACTACTATTAGATAAGTTACATACATATACGTTTTAATTTAAAATTATTGAGATAAATTAACAAATTATATAATCTTGCTTCAAAAATTGCTCGAAATTGATAACTCATAACTTCAACTTTGTTGGTTCGATCAAAATTTGAGGAAAAATTAATTATAAAAATTATTTTATGAACTTTCAAGTTCCAACAAAATATTCTAAAATTAATATTCTGTTTATTAAAACACTTAAAATATATTTGGTCGATCATTTACAAACTATATCATCATTTTTATCATTTTTTAAAAATATTAAAAAATTTCTTATTTATAGTAGTTACTAGAAATGCTGTGTTAAGAAGAGTAGCAGATAGTAGAAGTTGAATTTTATATTTACTTACTTATGACACTTAGGAGTATACTATCAAGTTTAGAGTCAACCTCTGAAATCTATTGCAAAAAATGTCTGGTCCATCAAAGTTTAAGTTAAAATTTGTTTGTGATGATAAAAGTAATCAAATTGTGATCGGCTGGTAGGATTTACATAAAATTTTACATAGGCGTAGCAGAGGAGTGTACATTTTAAGGGTGAACCATAGGTCCCACAGAAGCGGAGCTATTGAGGCTCAAAATAAGGTACTTCCAACATAGAAAATTTGAATTTGAACGGTTTGCCAAAATTTTGTTACTTATCCGTTTTCAAGTATTTTATTCTTATTACTTACGTAAAATCTTGATCCAGCTTTTTAAATACATATCCCAATATTTTCATCCGATTTTGGTATTTTTCCCAATTATTTAAAGTAAACAAAACTATCTATCGAATAAATAAAAAAAATTGAAGTAGATATATTTTTTGAGTTCAAAAATAAATTATTTTGAAATTGAAATTTGGAAAAATTAGGATTATTTGTGTTTTTTTGGCCAAAAAAGCGTTTACATCATTTTTTCTCCTAAATAAAATTTTATTTCAGGACATATGATCATTATATATATTTCCGAAAGCAAATATATGATTTTTAAATTAAAAACCACCCAAAAAAAAAAAAAAAAGGAAACACATTTGAAATTGAGAGTTCTGGTAAGTTTACTTAGTTTGATGTAGAATAATATTGGCCTACACTTGATTACTTGTAATAAATAAAAATTAATTCAAAAGGAAATATATATCATCCTCATCATCCAATAGGGCTAAGTAGAGACCATCCCACATTTGACCTATTTTGTATCAAATTTTTTACTTTAACTTATATGTTCTAAAATCCCAAAGCTTGAATCTACAAATAGATAGCAGTTTCGGAATTCCCAATCAGCTCTCAAAATCTTTCAAGCATTATTCACCATACTTAGAATAAATGTGAACCTTATGGGCGAAATTTAAAAAAATTCCATTTTTGAGATTTTTGTCGGTTTTTAGGAATTGTGGGATTTCTTTTACAAAAATCTTAAATTTGTTTACACTTTATTATTTTAAATAATAAATTTAAAATTTTAAATAATCACCGCAATTTTGGATAAGATATCTTAACTAACAAAGAATTTTGTATAAATATTTTAATTTAATTTAAAAAAATATATTTGTATATATAAATTCTGTTGTCTAGCTGACATCATTCTTAATTATTCATACAAAAATATTGAAATTAATATCTTTTATAGAGCTGCTTCAATTAGGAGCTATGAGATCTTTAGTTTTAAATTTGTGGTTTGTGATATACTCAAGAAAATCCGTATTACACATAGATTTGTTTTTCAAGTGAAAATAAAGAAGAAATTGCATTAACTAAAATCAAACGAAAATGAATTAGGGGAAAGTGGGGTGCTATGGCGTATGGTGTAATGAAAAATGCAAAAAAAAAAAAAAAAAATACTGTCCCAAAAACATAATGATTTCTACTTGACGTATAAATTATGAAATATGGTAAAAATATGAAATGGTAAAAATATATTGTGGTAAAATGCAATGTATAATTTGAAAAATTTTCCACCAATATTTTTTGCAATTTTGCTAAAAATATAATAAATAATTGGTGTAATTACCAATGATATGAAAATATTTAACAAAATGTAATAAAATAGGTGAAAAATGTAATGCTTTAGTAAAAGCAATAGAACATAGGAAAATTGTAAATAATTCAATAAACTCCACAGCGATAAGACTAAAAATTTCCATAATCAGCACGTACCATTACGTTAGCTTATTAAAGGAAGAAAATCTAGATTTAAAAATGGTGGATGCTGTAAAGATATACACTAGGTATGACAAAATTCATGCAATTGGTCTGTACACTTAAAGTGTAATTTTTTACACCTATGAGACTTTTCCAAATACGAGAATTAATTTCAATTTTTATAAATTTTGTTTTTCTATTTTCTATTAGTTTTATCAGTTATTAATATCTGCTTTCATCACTTACTTAAATTTCGATTAGAGTCAGAAATACAAAAATCATTTAAAAATATTTAATAAAGACTAAATATCTTTAAATTTGTCATTTTTAATACGTTTCACTTTTCTCCAACATTTCCCATTTTACCCAAAAACGGTTGATTTGAAAAAAAAAAAACCGAAAAATAATAGGAAAAGATAAATTAATCTCATTATTTTTATGCAATACGTTAGACAACAATCCATTTATAAATATCATAGTTCTATTGTAGGGTTAAAAAGATTATAGATTGTTACCATATTGAAATTAGATTTAAGTATACTCCACTTTACCCCAATCTCCCCTTTTTAATTTATTTATGTAAAAATATTTCTGTGAAATTTAAAAATTTCAGAACAAGTGAGAGTGATATATTCGGCTTGGCCGAATCTATATACCCACCATCTCCAACTTTAAAAAATTTCTCTTTATATGGAAGGTGCGCGGAAAAGTGGACGGACCACGCCCATTTTTATTTCCGAGTTTACATTGGTCCTTGGACTATTTGTACAAAATTTCGTTGATGTTTCACCTTATATGTGAGGTGGACGGAAAAGTGGGCGAACTACGCCCATTTTTAATTTTCGAGTCTACATTGGTTTTTGAACTATTTGTGAAAGAATCGTTGATGTTCATGCTTTTTCGTAAAAGATATCGTCCGAAAAATATAAGCTGGAGTTATGAAGGACACCCTGTTTTCCTAGTATTTGATCCATAACCTTTTATTTATGAACCAATTTTGCTCATCTTCAATACCAAACAAACTTTATATAAGACATATATTTGAACCAAATTTCGTTCCCCTAAGATGTCCGCCCCGAAGCCTATCCTGCTTTCAACAGATAGACGGACATTGTTAGATCGTCTTAGATTTTCACAAGGACCAATTTCGACATGTTACACTTGGAGTGACAAACCCAGCATACCACCACATCATTTTTATGTTGGGTATAAAAAAGTGATTTGTATTTCAAAATATAGAAACAAATAATGAAGTAAAATAGCGATTTTTTTTTACGACAGAAATATTAAAATTTCATACATTGTATACAGAACACGCAATTTTTCTGTAACGATCAACTTAGGAATTAAAATTCAGATTTTTCTAAAATCTGTGAGGTAAAAAATTTACCCCCAACCCCAAATACCGTGACTGGATCCGCGCCTGGTCTTTTATAAAGCGCACATTGTGGTGCACTTTCTTTTCTTCACCTGGTTCCGATAACTTAATTTATGGTCTTGAGATATTAATCGAAAGAGGTTTTCCAAATAAGAGTGAGTCAATGTCGGCCATTTCTGTTTGTTTTAGCGGCGTTTTGTGAGGAATTTTGCAGTCGAAAATCTACATATATGGATTTATATTCCTTTTTAAGAACTGTAAAAAGCTCGATAGTAAAGCGACCTGATGTATGAAAATTATCACTATTAGCTGTTAAACAAGAACAGTTTTTAATTGATGTATATTAGAAGGGTATCTCTAATTCCTTGCAACTTGTTTAAACCCGTTTTGTAACTTGAATATTAAATAGCAAATGAAAACCGCAAAAGAGAATATATTGTCTAAGGTCTTATAAGTTTATCGGCCGTGTTCGTTTCTTTTTGTTTGGGTTATTTTTTTAATATTTTATTTTTATGGGAAAAATCTTGCTACCCATATGTAATTTTGGAATTTTTTCTCTTATTTCTTTTTATTTTTTTTATACACAACCAGCGTCCTTAACGTCGAGTCTATACAAGAGAATTTTTTATCAAGACAAACGTCAAATTTTTGTCTGAATTATAGATATTTTTTTATCGTTATCAATTATAGGGAAAAACGTTTGTCATAATAAACTATGTGAAAATACCAATAACAATCAAAATGGCGTATTTTATCTCGAACGCTGATAATTTTGTTTTAACGCCGCAATAATACTGACAAATTCTGTCTACATTAAATAAATTTTTACCTTGATAAAAGTTTAACTTTGTCTTGATAAAAATTTGTCTAGTATAGACCCGATGTAACAAATTACAAATACTATAGCATTCATATTTCATGTGCTACATATTTTCACACATACTTACATGTGTGCTTTCTAGCTTACAACTACAGACACACACGTGTGTTTTTTTTTCGCTAGTTTATATGAAAATTATTCCTTTGAGACGTTTTGTGGGAGTTTTATTTTATGATTTTTTTTCTCATTTAACCTTGATATTTTGCTAGTAATATTATAGTTTCTAGCTCTTTTTTTTTAATAAACAATATTTTACTGATTACTGTTGTTCTCTAGTCTTTTCTCTCGTTTTGTTTCTTCTCATTTATCCCTTATGTGTCCGTGTGTGTGTGTGTGTGTGAAAGTTTATACAAATTTTTAGTTTAACCTTTTTTAATTCCCCATTCTGACGTTTGTGGTTGTTGCTATGTTTTTCTTTTAGTTTAGTAGTTTTCAATGAATATTTCCTTTTTGTTTAGCTTATTATTGTTATATTTGCTTTATGTTAAAATATTTTAATTTAAGCCATGTGTTAATTCTGGCTGAATGAATTTCAAAAACCGTTGATTTTTAATTTAAACAGTCAAGTGTAAATTAAAAAAGGGAGAGAAATGGGGAGATTTTAGATGAATAATAAAAATAGTTGAGAAAAAAAAAAATACAACTATACACATATTTTTAAATTAAAACCTTTTCATATACATAATGCTTTATTAAAAAATAATAAATTAAAAAAATAATAAAAAAAAAACTCAAGGAAACCGCTTTTTGTTATGTAGCCTTCATTTATAAATTATGTATGTATATTGTAATCATATATTTACCCCTTTAAGAATTAGCTTTTCATATGGCTCCTCAATGCATTTCTTATTTTTTTTTTATTAAGATGGGAGGTGTATTGGGTTGGTAATTCCGAGTGTAACATGTCGATATAATCATTTAAGACCCCACAAAATGTATATATTCTGGATTCGATGTAAATTGTACATTAGGGTGGAACAATAAGTTACAGTTGGTGGGTTCATAGAGTCGGCAAAGCCGAATATAATATTCTTACTTGTTTTTTTTATTTTTTTAATAAATTCAATTTAATTTTTTATTGCTTGTTGGTTGTTTGAATAAATAAATTGTTACTCGTTTTGTACGTTTTCGTTTTATAATACTTTTGTTCGAAAAGGTCAATACGAGAAGTTTCTTTATTTATTTTTCATTGAAAGTAATTCGAAATGTGGTTTAATTTGTTTGTGTGGTTCTTTTTCAGTAAAATACAATAAATACCTGGAATTTTATTTAAATTTTTTATTTTTTATTTAAGACTAACATATAAAAGATATTCGTATGAGTTTGTAAGTGTATGCGTTTGTTAGTGTATGTGTGTGTAAGAAGAAATATATGTGTGTAAAATGAAATTGAACAATTATGTTCAATATGTTTATTTGTTTGACAAGAGCTTTATTGAATTTTAGAGGTCAATAAAAATAATATATTTTAATCCTTAACTGGTATTGTGGGTTCCAAATAGACTCCAGGACACACATTTATTGCTCTAGTATACATATTTTTTTTACTTATACTTTTATATATATCTAAGTAATCTCAGTAAGTCACGTACTGTATTAGATACCGGAAGTATGACATGTCGTACACGCACAGAAAAAAACTCACCAATCACCGAAATAATTCATTAAATTCAAGGTTGTTTAAATTTGCATCTCTCAACAAACTGATTATATCAATTACTAATAGCTGTACAAAATAAAAAAAAGAACAATTTTTTCAGTTAAAAAAATTTATTAAATTAATCAAGTAGATGATTGAATGAATTAAAAATTATAATGAGAAAAAAAACTTGCTTTAATTTTATTTTTGCTCGAATATATTATTGAAAATCTGATGTGAAATAAAACAACTGTAGTAATTGAAAAATATAAGGTAACAATTTTTTCTGTGCAGTGTACTTTTTTGGTGGTATGAGTGATCAAAAATCAATAATTAATAAAGAGGTTAACATTTTTGTCCATTACTTTTTTATGTTATTGTGTACAAATTTTATGTTATTGTGTACAATTACAATACAATAATTATTACAAAATTTCATATTTTTCTTGTAAAACTGCAACAAGGCTTTTTAATTTTGAAATGTGTCAGACAATTGAAAAAATACGTCTGTAACTTATTCACTAGAAACTTCAATTGGATCAAATATTTAAATTTAGGATAATATAAATATATTGTTCGCTATTATGTCCTCCATATATCATTTGTTACTGATTTATTAACACAAGAATTCTAGTAACTAAAAGATCTTGATACACAGAAAAAAAATTCGTATTCTATTACTAAATTTATAATATCAATTTTTTTTAGCAAAATCGGACCTATCACTGAATTTGTAAAATCAAACATTTAAATTCGTAAATATTTCATAAAAAAAGATATATTTTTTCTTATTAAAATATTTTTACTATTTACAAAATTTGAGTATTTGAAAATTCTAATAAAATTCAATAATCTTTTTATATGAAACAATAAAAACAATATTTAAGCCCCGATTACCGTTTGCAACAGTTGTTATTTTAGTGTCGTATTTTTTAAAATGCGATCACGATTTACAACTGTTGTCAGCACTGTTGTATTTGGAGTTGTCTATGTACTGTAACATCGATTATCGTTTACAACATGTGTATTTATGTGTTGTCAGCACTGTCAAAAACTTACAACTGCTTATTTGGTGTTGTGTTATGAACGTTACAAGTTAAAAGACGAAAATGGAGGAAAATTTGTAAGTATGCATATAAAATTTTCTGTAAAAAATAATTAATTATAAATATTTCTTAGCAAAATTACAAATAAAAAACAAATGGAAGAGCTGGTTGAACTGAAGAGAATTCATCCAGATATTGGCCGAGGCAAGCTACCATTTGGATGTAACAAAGTGCAACTTAAGGGCACATGGGATAAATTTACAGCGCAATTAAATAGCTTGGGACCGCCGATTAAAAGAATGGCAAAGATTTAGTAGAAGATGTACTATCTGATTTATATTATATTACTTAAAAATAAATTTTATTTTATTATAGGTATGGACTCACTATAACGCAAATTTAAAAAGAAAATTGGCTGCAAATAAAAGAAATTTTCGAGCTACTGGTGGTAGCTGAGCTTGAGCTCATTAGAACAGAGCACTGTGGAACTTATCTCAATGCAAACCCAAGTAAATCCAAATGGTTCTGCAATGGGTTTGTAAAATCAAGAAGATTCAGATGGGGCGGAATTAGCGAACGTTTAGAAATTTTAAAAACACAAGCAAAAAATCAGGAGATGATCTTAGAAACGTTGAAAAGGTTGGAAAGTAATTCATACAAAAATTACCAAATGAATAAGAAAATATACAAATATTCTTGAAACTTTTTTTTAAACTTGGCAGTTTTTCATACGCAGGGATGTAAATTTACGGATATTAAGCACAAAACTTAAATGCAACCCTGTGACATACACAACACCTAGGTGTTGTAAACCATAATCGATAACAACTTAGGTGTTGTGTTGTTGCTAAAACAACACAACATTTAAGTGTTGTAAACCATAATCAGGGCTTTAGGCTTTTATGAATTTTCAAACAATATTTATTTTCGAATTAATAAAATATTTAATAAAAATTATTATATAAAATTTTATTTATTTTTTAAATTATTATTGATATATTTTATTTTTTACTATAATTGTGTAAAATGATCTAAAAATTAGAAGTAAACCATTTTAGTCTTTTTCACATTACTTATAGTCTTCTTCCATATTCACTTAATGACCAAATCTACCTTAAAGAAAAAAGAATCGTTATTAAAATGAAAGAAAGTTCTAATTGAATATTACATACCATTTTTTGAACGTAATTTAGTCTTTCCCTATGTTTCCTTTAGCTAAAGACTTTAAAACTACCCAGCGCATATACTAATGGGAATAGATGAGATTAAACTGCAATTAAAGAAGTAATAATGAAAAGGTGTTATCTGTGATAGGTTCGAAATAATTTTGCAATTTTTTATCGGCTGATCCGATTTACATAAAAGCACACACCATCTGAGTAGATTTGTGCCAGCAGAGACTTATTTTGTGACCCCATATCTTTGCTTCTAAAAAGGCTTTGTGAAACTCGCATACATATTTGCTACGCTAGTTATGTGTGCTATGATCCAGCATATGTATGTATATATACCGCAGACTTATTAAATCTTAAAGATATTTAACTATTGTAAGGAATTACAAATTTTTTAAAGTTAAAATAACTTGATGGCAAAGTTATTGATCTTTTGATATTTTATATATATTAATCTAAATAGAACAAACCGTTTATGTGTTATACTAGTATGATCGCTATATTATGGGGATCATGCCCATAAAAAAATCTGTTCATGATAAAAAAAAAAAAAACAGATTCTTATTAAACATATAAAACTTCTTGTACATATAAGTCTTATTTTTCTTGAAAGGAGGATTTTTTCGTAGAGTAGTGTTATTTACGTATAGAGTTTATATAGAGTTTATAACTGGCCTTACAGAAAGCTATCCGTATGAATATTTTTAAATCAATCCTTAATAAGATGGTAGGTTTGGTAGGAGATAAAACAACAATGTTACTTACCTATTTTTCTGCTAAATCTGGAATTTGCTTTTATATTGCCCAGTTTCAGATATTTTATACATTCCCAGCAAAAACTTTGCTTTCCTGGTAAGCTAGCAGGTATAATTGGAAACAAGAATAAACTACTTACTTTTTGCTTGAATAACTAGTTATTTTTGTTCGAGTTATCCACAAATTCATGTAGTTATTTTTGGACTCTAGGGGTACACAAAAATATGTACCTAAACGAAAACAAAAATAAATTTTGCCGTTAGTGAGATCGAACTTCGACACAAACTAACCATTCGTTTTAAATAACTAACGTCTTACTCAGTACACCATCCCGCACATAGCTTCCTAAGCGGCTAAAACTCTTTTTAGTTTAAAATATCTTTTTAGACATTTTGTTATAAAAAACTAACAGCTTCAGAATGGGGTTGAACCAACAACCTTCTGGTTTTTAATCCAGCGCTCCAGCCAACTCATCCACGTGATTGCAGTATTACTGTGCTATTATACCATTGAGTATTTATTAATGTAATACAGAGTAGGCAAATAATAATGACGCCTCATTACCAAGAAACTACTTTAATAAGTAGTTGTCATTACCGAAAACCAAACATTTTTTGCTGGGTTATTTCATTTTAATTTTTATTGAAGAGGTCAAAGTACAAAAACAAAAATAGTTTTTGATTTTTTTTATTGATTTTTACATCATTTAAAACCAATGAAACTAAATTCTCAAATCAGATAATTTTTTTTTTATAAAATTTTATTTGAAGCCAAATAATGATTTGTTTAGAAAAAACCAAACCATAATTTTTTCTGTGCACAAATTTCATAAAACTAATTTTTAAAGTCAAATAATTTTTTTTTTATAAAATTTTATTTGAAGCCAAATAATGTTTTGTTTAGAAAAATCCTAACCATAATTTTCTCTGTGCACAAATTTCATAAAACTAATTTTTAAAGTCAAATAAATTTTTTTTTATAAAATTTTATTCGAAAAAGCCAAATAATGTTTTGTTTAGAAAAATCCTAACCAAATTTTTTTCTGTGTACAAATTTCATATTTTTATTCAAATAAAATTAAATACCTATTTTCTTTAAATCAGAAAATTCACATTATCCGCAATTTCAACACATGTACATATTCGTGTTTTGGTTATTTTTTAATTTTATGTTGTTTTTTTTTTAAATATTAGAAGTTCCTTTTCTTTTCCTTAACGAAAGTTAAATTCTGATTTTTTTTTATAAAATACAAAATAATACGTTTTTTTTTATGAATGTCAAATGAAAGCTACGAATCCTTGCAATATAATATATAGTATATCTTATTTAAATGTTGTAGTACAAAAAGTTAAGAAAATGTTTTTCTTTTTTTTTTTTTTGAAAATTAAACCCTTTATTATTATATTTATTAATTAATTATATACTTTATTTAAAGGATATTTTCTTAGCATTTTGTGCTGCAGCAATGAAATAAAAGATGTGATTGTATTGCAGGGATTCTTAACTTTTATTTCATGTCCATATTGGGTGGATATAATTTTGGTAAATATTTTATAATTTTTTATTTTTTTTTAAGTCGTATATTTTTCGAAACTTTAAGGTCCTTTTGATAGAAAATTTGACATTTTGGAGAAAAACTGACTATGTGGTTTTATTATGTATGAGCTCTAGTTTGATGTAATATCGATTTTTTCATATTTGAATTTTTTTTTTTTGGGAAATTATTACACGGTCTAAAATTGATGTGAATTATAAAAAAGTAACTAAAAATTTGATTTATATTTAAAGAAAAGTACACAGAGAATATCACAATTTGTCTATAGAACAATATTTACTAGCATTTTTTTCAAATAGGACTATTTTGGACCCCCGATACCAATAATGGTTTTAAAAATAGCGACACCAGTTAGGCGTTAAAATTTTACATCGTATGAAGTAGCAAATGTTACCTTTTGTTTGAAATTTCTGCAGCAATAAGCGTAAATGAATTCCAATTTGGAATTAGTCTTGCCGTCTCTGTTTAGCGGTAAAAAAGCAGGATATGTGGGTTATAATTAAATATCAGCAGAATATAATAATGATTTTCTGTACCACAACAAACATCACCAACTTTCATGGTGTCTTTTTTAGTTGGTTTTCATTGAAACGTAAACCTAGGGCATCCAGTGAGAGACACAACAAAACGATGAGCTATTTACAATAATCACAAATCCCAAGACACTGACGTACTACACTAACTCCAGTTGCAGAAGCCATCAGATGTGTTAAACATTCCCAAGGGTTTCCATACTAATGCCAAAAAACCTTGGCAAGCGGTGAGTCGAGCACCAAGGACATCAATTTTTAACCTGCCAATTAAGAGTCTGGAAATGGGTAGTCTTAAATTTCCTTCTGTTACATAGACTCTTAAGGACCTTGTGCTCAATCGGTTCATCTGTCACCTACTAGCAAACCGTTCTCTAATGTGACCGGCTAATAAGGGGGTCTGGTTTAGCACGTAAAATTCCACTTTGTCCATCTATTTTTGTATAAAGGAAGTTATTTTGCCGATCAGTCAAATGCTAAAGTTATGAAGACTTATTAAAGCATTTTTGATACCTAACAGATACAACAAAATTGTTAAAACATACAACCTATTTCCAAACTCCCAAGCAACTGATTCCCAAGTATTTTTTGCTTCCAAATGGCTTTATTCTAAAGGTTTTTCAATATTCTAAAAAAAGGAAAAACATTTTTCTTATACTTATTTTTTCATACATATGTATATGTAATTTGACTTTACTTTGTTTGTACTTTAATTACATGTTATGGTAAAATTTTTAGTTAAATACGAGTATAAACAGGAAAAAAAAGGTTAAATTAAAAAGTTTTTTTTTGTGCTTAAGAACCAATGTCAAGAAGTAACAATTATTTCCCAACCGTAAATGATTATGATCACTCTTTTTTTTATTGACTGTTTGCTATTTTAGCACAAAAAAGATTACAAAAGACTAAGATTTATTTCTAAGGAGGAATTTTTTTTATTTAAGTAAAAATAACTTTATTAAGTACTTTTAAGTAAAAAGTATTAAGAAGACATAAAATAATGAAAAGAAAACATTGGATAATATAATTGAAATCATTGTTAAAAGTTTTTTTTTTATAAAATGATAAAAAAGATAAAATGTTTATAAAACAAACATAAATGTCTAAAAGTTGTTGCTAAGCATCCTTATTGTTATTTAAGCTATAAATGAATCTTCCCATCCTTTTTTCTGCCTTTATTAGCATTTAATTTAAAGCTTTAATTGCATTTGAAAATATAAAGAAAAAACAAACATTAGAGAGGTTAAATTTGCTTAGTAATTAAACACTGGTGCATATTCCTATAAACGCATTTAAAATTTTTTTTATAATTTAAGGTATATTTGTTTCTCTTAACCAAAAACAATGTTGTGTTGTTACAATAACTCGCGATATAACGGTACTTTTTTATGTAAGAAATATTCGTTGTTGTTTTCTTTAATTTAGGAATTAGAACATACTGGTGATAATTTTAGTGGAATATTCATGTAACTGCAGTTGAGAAAAATTTGTCTAAATAGTTATAACATAAAAAAAAAAAAATATTAAACAATTTTATCAGTTTTAGTTGGTTGTTTCACTTAAGGAAAGATTCTGATGACAACGTCTCTGTTTACTGGAAATATTTTTGTTTTAATTCGGAAATTTCATTAGCTTAAAGGATGCCCAAAGGAACTTTTCTTATACCCCAGGAAAAAATTTTGATTAAATTTTTTCGTGATCAAGGCTGTTCTAACAGAGAAACTGGATGAAAAATTAACCGTTTAGAAGGAGTTATTCGAGGCTTTCTTAAGGAAGGACAGGAATACGGAATGCGGAAACTAAGAAAAGATAATCAAAAATTAACCTGCAATAAATTAAATGCTACACAAATAAAAAATAAACTTGACCTTCCTATCACTTCCAAAGATGTTGCATACATTTCGCAAAGAGAAGAAACCAAATGAAGAAACCAAATGAAGAAAATCGTTTAAACTTTGCGCGCAAATACTTGAAATTGACAGATGAGTGGAATAAAGTAATCTTTTCTGATGAAAAGAAATTCAATTTGGGTAGTCCCGATTAATATTCTTGCTATTGGTATGATTTGAGTTCCAACGAAATTCGTATGTCAAAACGCAGTTTCGGTGGAAGCAGTTTAATGGTTTGAGTTTTGGGCAGCCTTTTCTGCTGCAGGAAAATAAAAAATATGTTTTGTTCCAACTAAAATGAACATTGCAATTTATAATGAATTGTTGAAAGATGCTCCTCTAATTTATAGATGAAAAAATGGATGAAGATGGTATATTCGAACAGGAAACCTGCAATCCACGTCTCGAACCAAACTAAATCGTGGTTTAATGAACATAGTATTCCACTATTGGACTAGCCGACTTGCAGTCCGAATGGAGAATCTGTGGGGGTATATGGCCTGTAAATTTAACGCAAGAAATGCACAGAATGAAACCATAATGACAATAACGGAGAAATTGACAGTGAGTTTCTTCAAAAATCAGTCGTATCAATGTTAGGCCGAATTTTTGAAGTTATTCAAAATAAAGATTTATCAACACATTAATGCTAAATTGCTTCATTAGTTTAAGTGCATATATAGGAAAATGCCATACAAAATGGCATTAAACTACTAAAATTACAATAAAAAAAAAAAAAAATTAATGTACATTTTGTGTTTTTTGTTAATAATTTTTAAGTGAATTCAACATGTAATTAAAAAGAATTAATTTATAGCACCTTAGTTATTTGTTTGCCCAATTTTTGGTAATTTGATTAAAAAAATTGATGTGCGTTTATAGGAATATGCCCCAGTATATGAGTTAAATTCTAAAAAATCAAGTAAAAGATATATTTTTTTCTCTTTCAAATTTAATGACAATATAGATTTTTTGTCTTGTTGGGATGTAACCATGACTTTTTGTCTTTTTTAAAATCTTTTTGTTTCTTAACTTTTAACATGCATGTCCAGACTAATGGTAAATAATAAAATGTACATATTTTTGAAATTTAATACTGGACACTTGTAATGATGGGAAGTTATTGTTAAAATTCTTTGTTTTGTCCACATTTTTTAACAACAATTGTAAGTGCTAATGGATTTTATATTAAAGGAATGTATATATATATATATATATATATATATATATATATATATATATATATTTGGAAGTTTGCTTTTTTTTTTTTTTTATTATAACTTGAATTAAATTAGACAATTCATTTCATATATGAAAAAATTGATATATGTATGAAACTAGAGATTATACGTAGTAAAACTAAATACTCAGCTTTTCTCCAGGACGTCAAATTTCCTCTTGAAAGGACTTGAAAGTTTCGAAGGATACACATTTTATAAAAATTTATAAAATATTTCCGAATCAAATGAAAGCTAAGTATTCCTGCAATATAATAATATTTTTTATTTAAATATTGCAACAAAAACACTTAAGAAAATATCCTTTTGAAATTGTTACCTTTTATATTTATTTACATAAATTTATACTAAAGAGCATTACGAAACGAAGATTGGTCTGTTGTTATATGATTCCCAAAATACCACTTCTGAAAGTTCAAATTTACGTGAGTTGGACCATTTTTAAAACAATTCTAAGAATATGTATTTCTTTCAATATCATTATCAAAATTTTCGTTAATTCATTGAGATAATTGCTCTGTCTCTTTTCAATCGCTGAATATTAAGATTTTAATAAAGTTTTTTTTTGTAATATTTTCTTTATTCAAACATATAGTTTTATATATTTCGGATGTTTTTCAACATATATTGGGTTTTAATGTACCATTAGAATGACCTATCCTGATACAACTGAAGATTATGTATAATTAACCCTTTAACCGCAAGAGGTTCAATTTTATGCATTTTGTTCCCAAAAGGTTAAATTAGCAATTTGTGCAAATAAGTCACGTGGAAGTATTTATTATACTTAAATATAGATGAATTTATGAAAAATATAATAAGTTCCTTTAAAAACTCGATAATTATCGAATTAAAGAGATTTTTGAAATTTAGTCATTATTCTACATAAATTTATAGTTTTAGTGATAAATGTTTGCCTTTAGTGACATTTATTTTCCTAACTAACCATTTATTTGACATAAAAATTAACTTAACCAATTACGGACCCGAAATCCCAAAATATTACTTGTGTGTAACTAATACACACATACCAATGAATATACATATCAATAGTATTAAATGAAATCTTCCCAGTGGTACCTTAAAATATAAATTACGATGAAAATATTCAAACTTTAATAAAAAAGTATTTAAAATAAAATCATAGAAAATTTTACTAAAATTATAATTTCGCGAGAATGAAAACTAATTTTAAATTCTTTTTACTCATTATGTATTAAACGTTATTTGTCTATCATATGTTGTAATTTTTTTTTTTTTTTTTTGAAGTTAAAAACTATGTACATTGTTGATTGAAAACCATATTTTTAGAAGTATTTTAAAAATTGTCCAGCTCACGTGAAAGAAATAATTAAACCGAAATATTTTGGGGATTAGTTTAAAATATATTAATCTTTAATTTTAGGGGGGTACATTTGCATTTGTCTCAATACAAACAAATATATCAGACTGCAACAATCATTCTAACACTTTAAAAAATCTAGAGACTATCCAAGGTAAAACTGTGTAAACAGTTTTTCTCCAGAATGTCAAATTTCTTCTAAAATGACTGCAAAGTTTCGAAAGATGGGCAATTTTTAAGAATATTATAATATATTTACGAAGATTATATTGACCCAAAATGAATATCAAATGAAAGCTACGAATTCCAGAAATATAATAATGTTTTTATCTCCTATAGTTTTGAAATTTCAACAATCGTAATTTAAAAAAACTTGGTCAAGTTTTTTCAATATATAGCCGTATAATTTGGCCCGGTTTTGTAAATTTTTTTAGCCAATTGGTCAAAGTACAAATTTATCTATTGAATTTTAAAATTGAAAATTGCAAAACTTATGATTTTTTTTGCCGGAAAGGTGTCTGCTTTCCAGTTTCTTTAAAATAAAATTTTATTTAAGAACATATAATAATTTAACACTTTTCTGGAAGGTATCTTCACATAGATAACTTTAGAATTAAAAACCAGCCCAAAGACCCAACAGGACTAAGAACTGACGGTCCCGAATTTGATCTATTCTAAATAAAAATTTTTTACTTTAGCCTTTATGTTCTAAAATCCCGAAGGCAAGTTCTGCAAACCAGATGCAGTTTCGAAAACTTGTATGTGTTTCAAAGAGCTTGACAATGGCTTTTTTCCAAACTTACTTTATCTGCAAAATTAAAAAATCTTTTTTTTTGAGATTTTCGTCGGTATTTTGGGAATTGTAGGATTCGTTTTGCTAAAATCTGAAAATTATCTATAGTTTACCATTTCAAATGATAAATTTAATAATCGCTAAGATATCTTCGTTAAGATATCTTAACAAACCAGGATTTTATTAGAGATTAAATATTTATAGTTTCTCTAAAAATCTATTTTTTTGCTAAAATCTTGAATTAAATTTTATTTTAAAGAGAAAAGAGTATAGATACCTTTTTGGCAAAAAAGGTCACAGTTTTTGCAATTTTCAAGTTTAAAACAGTTTATTTTTGGACTCAGAAGAGATATCGACTTCTAGTTTTTCTTACTCTATAGATAATTTTCTTCCTTATCCAATTGGGTAAAAAATTTACAAAAACGGATAAAAAATATTTTGATATATATTGAAAAATCTGGATCAAGATTTTTTAAATTAAGATAGTTGAAATTTCAAATGCAAATAACTTGAAAACTATAAGAGTTAAATAGCACATGCATACCCCTTATTGAGAGCTTTAAAAAGAAAATTTGTTTGTGTCAGAAGTACCCGCTCCAAAAGAGTATATGGGGCCTCCCTCTCCTCTGCTACGCCTTTGTGAAATTTGATGTACATTTTCATATATGACAAAATCGTTCATATATTTTACCATACATTTATCTATATATTGCAAACTATTTTATGTATGAATCCATATTTAAACCCATAATAACAATATATCGTCATACATAGGTAATATATGAAAAGGTATGATAATTTTTCAGTTGGGTTATTAAATTTCTAGATAATTTACATATGAATTTATTTTGTAAATTAAATTTTATTTAATTTAATTGATGTGTTTTGCAGTAAATCTACTTTTGCATTTCTTTGGAATTTTACAGTTTTGCAATATTAAATTAATTTTCATTCTGCAAAATATATTTTTGAAATATATAAAAACGACTCTTGACATTTTGTTAAATTAAATGATTAAAAATGTTACGAACTAACACACCAACTACATTTCCTCATAAACAATATAAGCGAAGTTGTTCAAACTGACATTTTCAATTAATTTAATATTCAAGTGTCATTTAGAAACAGTGTTGCCAGTCTAGCCTTTTTGAGGCTAAATCTAGCATTTTTATTTTGCTTTTAGCTTAAACATTTTCGTTTTATTATAATTATTTTTTAATATATTTCATCAACCATAGAAACTATTTATGAAAATAATCACTAAAAATTTGGAAATGATTAATCAAAAAGGAGTTATAGTTCAAAAATTACTACAAATCACTTTAAAACATTGGGATTTTTTTAGTCAATTTTTCATTGAGCCATTTTACTGGGTGCTATTTATGTCTGCTAGCAAAATGACCCAAAGCAAAATCGTTCAAAATAAATATAGAAAAATCCCCGAAAAAAATTCTCACCAAATTTGGGTCATATGAAAAATAATCTGAATTTTTGAGGTGATTTTTCGTAATTTTTGGATTATAATTCATTTTTGATATTTTTTGTAATATTACGTTTTTATTTATTTTCTTAAAATTTTCAACATTCGTGAGAAAGGAATGTAAACAGTCATCCTATTCAGAAAAAAGTATGATTTAGCGAAGCTGGGGTTTGATATACGCAGTTTAATTCAGACCAGAATACAACCCAGGTCCAAGTTAAAAGTATTTTCATTATGAATATGACTGATTTTGTTCAAAAATTTAATCACCTAATGTATTAATTTGCATACAAGAAAGTGGAAATTATATAAGGGTGATATTTCGTAAATATTTAGGTATTTTTTCATCTATTTCTCGCAAAGTTTCTTTTTATTATTTTTGGGTAATTATACATTACATTATATACACCACCATAGGTGGTTGGGGTATTATGAGTTTGTGCTGATGATGTAACACATAGAAAAATTTATCCAACACCCACCTTAAAGTATACAAATCGTCTCGGAATCACTCTTTAAATCGATCTAACGATGTCCGTCCATCCGTCCGTCTAGCTGAACGGCTGGCTGGATGTCCATGTAAACCTTGTGCACAAAATACGGGTCGCAATTCAATGAAATTTATCACGTGAGACTTTTATGAAACAATTTACCATGCAAATGTCTCTCTGGAATAAAGTTTAAACACTCAAAAATTCCTTAAAAATAAGAATATAACGAAATTCGGTGCAAAGAAGTCCTATACAAGTATCAATCTTTGTACCAAATTTTATGAAGATCGGTCTACAATCAACCATAGCTCCCATATAAACCCCTATTCCGGAAATCACTTTAACGTGCATAAATCCTATACCAATGTTAGTATCAAGTTAATATTTGACACAAATAAGTTTTGCGTAAGTAGAAAGGACATTGCCAAATTTTATGAGAATCGGTCCATAATTTATTATAGACCCCATGTAAACCCACTTCCAGGAATCGCCCTAAAGTGCAAAAAATCATCTAGATGTTAGTATCAATGCATTATTCTGTATTTGTATATTTTATTTTACATTTAGTAAAATTGGCCACAGGTGTAATATAAGTTATCTTCCCGAATTTCTAGGCTCGTACACAATGGTGTAGGGTATCATATAGTCGGACTTGACCGACTATAGCTTTCTTTCTCGTTTTTCATTACTTTTGAGTGATTTTTTCTTTGGACGATTTTGCTTTGGGTCATTGGGTTTGCATTCAGAGTTGTAAAAAAGCTGATCTAATGTAAAAAGGAATGTAAGAAAAAAACATCTTGTACATAAAAGATGTTTAACTCTCATTGAGTTTATATATGTTTTTATGTATAAGACGCTTTTAGCTGCCCTAAAGTTTGGGAAAGGTTTCCTGATAAGCTGGCTTAAACAACCAGCGAAATATGCATTTGAACTAGCTTATCCCCACAGCAATAAATTTCAGTTTTATTCTATTTTAATTTTTAAGTTCTGGGAATAATAGCGCTTAGAAAAAATTTACTAAAAATAAGTTTTAAAATTTAAAAAAATCGTAACTTTTTTCTTGCCTTATTGGCCTTTTTTAAAGTTCAATTTAGCCATTCTCCTGGCAACACTGCTTAGAAATGAAATGCTGTAATAGCAGCAGTAAACCAAAATAGAATTATAATTACTAGAAATGGAAATTTTATGAGTTAAACAAAATAAACATGTATGAAATATATAGTTAACTATTCTGTCATGAGTTTTGACACTTGTGAAACCAAATTTAAACTAAATATGCAGAAATGAAATTAATTTAAAATTGTTGGTATTGAAAATAATTTACAGGCATATGAATATGCTCATGATTTAGATTTATCTTTAATAAATATATATTTTAATTTCTGTGTAGAATATTATGTGAAATTACAGAGGGTAAAACTTGTGCGAATTGTGTTCACATCCTAAAAAAATCAGTTGCTTAAATAATGAAAACTTCGATAAATTTAAAAAGCAATGCTAAAAATTTCATATATTCTAATTTGATTACAAGAAGTTGGTATAGATAAAACATGAAATTATGTATAAGTTATAACAACATCGATTAAAATTTTTTTTGGTTATTTTTGGAGAATTAAAAGGTAAGACTGCAACATTTGCAATTACTCAAATTCTGACAATTTTGTGTAAGGTGTCATTTGCAATGCTAGTCTATTGTTTTTCAACGAAAATATTTTGATTTATTTTTCTAAAGAAAATAATTTACCACTTATGTCTGCATATATAGATATATAACCTTTAAAAATTTAAAAATGAACTGAATTGTATGTACAAATGTATCTACATACACATTTATTTTAATACTCTTACACCCCATACATGCGTCATTTCTGACTGCTTCCGACACACAGTGGGGTCAATTACAAAATTTTTGGTGATAAATCTGTATTTACTAAACTACTAATCAGATCGGATTGAAATGTATAGGAAAGTTGTAGACGAGGACATAGGTTTTCAGAAAAATTATTTTGTAGTCACCCTGTAATAACAGGAGATTAGGTGCAGAGTGTCAAAGTTGACCACCTCGAGTATATAAAAGTTTTAAAAAATCATAAGTTCCACAAATCAAGTCCGATTTCAAAGATTTTTATATTTCTGTAAAGTGCTTGACGAGATAAAGAAGAGAAAATTCTTACTCATCTAAGTTATATTTTCTTTAGATTTTTTGCCTCGACTTTATTTTGCTTTTAGGGAATAAGTTCTGTGGTACATGAGGGAATTTTTTTGTTTTAATATTTTATAATTTCTAATACGTTTCAAAATAATATGCAAAATTTTTGTTTTTATAATTCAGCACTCAGAAATTAGTATGAAAAAATTAAATTTTTTTTATCAAAAATATAGTCAAATTCATTAATTTTTTTTATCACTTTTTTAAATAAAAAATTTCTTCACTTATTTGAAAAGAAAATGTTTCATAAATGGTTAATGAAGAAATTTTAAATCGATTTAGATTTGCACCCTATATCCAACATTGGTCGAAAATGGTGAATTTTAGAAAAAAATTTATGTTTTTTATCCAATAATAAAAAAGTCGCGCGAGTTTTTTTAAATTTAATGACGCTGATTATTAAAAAAAAAAAAAAACAAATTTAGATCACTTTTGCACTCAACTGCTTTCTGAACGTCCTAAAACGAAAGCAAGAGTATAGATTTTATGAAAAAAGCCAACTTTTTTAAATTGCATAAAAAATTATTTTAGGATTACATTTTCACTACTGTTTCTTATGTGTTGTATGAAATAAATATTATTCTTTTATTCCTCCAAAAATCATTTAAAAAGTTTTAAGAACCAATTTTTGGCAATTTTTCAAAAATAAACAACATTTAATAAATTTAAACGATTATTACGAATATTTTCGAGCTACACAAACAACACGTGTCAGTATAATTACGTATATGCACATATGGAAATACACAATAAAATAGTGAATTTAGTGAGCTTTGATACGAGTTGTAAGTTCTGAGGCCATTATATTACCAGCAAAAAAGAAACGAAAAAGAGCTGAATAAAGTCATGATTTTAATATTGTGTCGTCATTTGAAGGAAGTACTTAGTGCTGAAAGAGAGCTGCAGAAGTTCTATTTTTAACCCATGGCTGTCATTGGAAGGATGTTTTTCTTTTATGCTTCTTGTTCATTGCTTTTGAAGTGCTTTTCTTAAAACTATACCTTATTAAAAGATAATAAAAATACTTTACATTTTGTGAAATTTTAATTTTCTTAGAAATTATGGAGCTTTTTTTCCTGCTAAAAATACATTTGTTTACACTTTTTTGTAAGTAATTTTTATTAACTTGCAAAAAGTGCAAAATATGCATTTAGGTATACTTTTGAATTGGTGAAAATAATCTTTTTGGAAGCACTTGATCGTTTTTTGCTAGCTTATCTTTTTAAAACGACCTATATGGACATAGTGTATATTAGTGAATTGGTGAATAAGACTATTTTTATATATTTTTTTTAATATTTCATAATTTTTTTAAAGTAGACGGAGTTTTGCTTTAAAAAAAAAATATATAATTTTTTTAGTTTTTAATTTTTTTTTAATATTATTTATTTTTTAAAAATTGAGTTGTTGAAGCTGTTTGAAAAATTTTTTGTTGAATGAAAGACTAATATTTGCTTTATATAATATGTAAGAAATAACGGTAAAAATATTGCACTAATATGTTCTTCTGTGCAATTAAAGAAAAGTCTTTTGAATAGTTGACTTTTTTTCATAAAATCTGCACTTTTGCTTTCGCTTTTGGATGGGCGGGAAGTAATTTGGTGCTAGATTGATCTAAATATATTTCTTAAATAAACAGCGTCAATAATTTAAAAAAAACCTGTGTGACACTTTTTTTATTAATCGATAAACATAACTTTTTCCTAAAATTCACCATTTTCTACCAATGCTGGATGTAGGGTGGAGATTTGGATCGATGTAAGATTTCTTTATGAAACACTGAAATATGTAAAAAAAAATTTTTTTTATTAAAAAAACTGAGAAAAAATTTTTTTATTAAAAAAACTGCAATTTTTCATACTAATTTCAGAGTGCTGACTTTGAACATTTTTCACCGCTAGACGAATTAAGATAATCAAATTTTTTTTTTCATATTACTTTCAAATATATATAAAATTATAGAATATATTTTAAAAAATTTCCTTCATATACTACAGGACTTATTCTAGAAATACCAAATAAAGTCGAGGCAAAAAATCAAAAATTGAAAATTCAAGCGTAAATATCTTTTTAATTGTAAGAGATAACTTAGATGAGTAAGGCTGATTTTTTTCTTTATCTCGCCAAAAACTTTACAGAAATATAAAAATCTTTGAAATATGACTTGATCTGTGGAGCTTACGATTTTTTTAAAATCTTTACATACTCGAGCTGGTAAATTTTGACACCCTGCACCTAATCTTGTGTTATTACAGGGTGACTACAAAATTAATCTTCTGAGTTCTTAGGTCCTTCTACATAACTTTTACATACTTTTCAATCCGATCCAAGAAGTAGTTTAGGAGATACAGATTTATTACCAAAAATTTTGCGATTGTACTAATGTGTGACATGTTAAACACATGTAAATACATTCATTGTTAAATCTGCATAAACTACATTCAACTAAATCCAACTTGAATTCATGTTTCTTTATTATATCCTAACTCCTCTTCTTCAATTCTGTGTTATGTTATTTCTATTCGCAACTTTTAAACATCCAATGCCTGTACCCTGTGCTTTTGAAGTAAAATTATTTTAATCTTTTAAAATAAGTGTTGTAGTTTAAAAACATATTTAAATAACTTTTGCATTTTGAATAGGTATGTCACAGAAAAATATATTTTTTCTTTTATTTAAAAAGAAAAAAAAAAAATACTATCAAATTGTAGTTTATTGTATAAGTTTTTCCATTTATTTTTTTATACCAACAAAAAAGAACCAAATTGGTGATGTCTGCAGATTTTGATTAAATCTGTTAACAAAAGTTTAAATTATATTTCTACTTCAAAGTGTAAAATTGTTAAAAATTATTCACTCTCTAGATGATGTTGATAATTTTAAAATCAAATTCTACACTGAAAGAAAATCATGTAAACAAAATGGTTGCATTAAAAGAGTGCTGACAGAATTTTTCATAAATATAACGAACATTTTTTTTAGTTGTTATAATGTATTTTTAACTTGAGGTATGCCATTTTTAAGAAATATATAAGTATTTAAGTATTTGAGAATAATTTAATAGATTTTACTTTATTCTAAATTTAAAAACAGTGAAAATTAACTTAAGAAAATATCTTTTGAGAGGTACTATATCTTAAGAGAAAATTCATACATTTTCAACTCATTTGTAAACTCAGTTACGTTATGAAAATAATATTATCGTGGATATATTTATTTCTTGGCTCAAATTGAATTTTAAGCTTTCAAATATTTACTCTAACACAAATGTCTTACAAATCTTCTTTGTCATATATGACTCAATTTACTCTTGTGGGAAATTTATTTCAGTTGTTGCTTTTCTCATTTGATTTCTTGTATCATTTAGCTTAATAAATTATGTTGTTTATTTTGTTGTTAAGCATTTCCATTTTCTTAATCTTGATTTATTTATTATGTTTGTTTATACTAAAATACTTTTCTTAATGTCATCTAGAGAAGATTTTGTAGAATTTTTAATAACAACTACTCATACGTGTGTGCGTTCTATAGTTACTAAATAAACTTGTAATAGTGCTTTTAGACATACATACATACATATGTTTTTATAAATTTTATTAAATCCTGTTACTAAAAATGAATGTTATTTTTATAAGAAAAAAATATATATATAAAAAAATTTCCTTTTGAGTTAGAGTTAGTAATTTATACTGATTTTTAATATGTTATACGCTGGTCGGTCAAGCCCGACTATATGATACCTTATACTATTCTGTGGGGCATGAGTGTTGTACTAACATTTATATTGGATTTATGGACTTTAGAGTAATTACCAGAAGTAGGCCATATATATGAGAGCTATGGTGAATTATGAATCGATAAAACATGTTTATGCCAAATATTAACTTCATACTGACATTTCTATAGAATTTATGCTCGTTAAAGTGATTTTCGGAAGAATTTATTAAAAAAATTTGGCATATATTTCTTTTTTTCTTTTTCCTTGATTTCTAATTTATTTAGAATCATATTAGCTAACTTTTATCCCGGTATATTTATTTAATGAAAAAAATTTTAAAGTATCATTGTAAAAAAAAAAAAAACATATCAATATTCATTTTCCGCTCACAACGGATCCGTTCAACTTGAATTTTCAAAATGCTCTCTGTGTTTAAATTCTCATGATACTCGTATGAAATTAATAAATTTAAATTACAGATTTCTAAAGAAAAAAAACAGTAATGTTTTTTAAAACGTAAATTACCCTTGTCCCCCTTTTTTTGTACTTTTTTTACTCTCATTAATTGTATTCCAATGAATTGAAAAATTATAGTGGAATCCCATTGTAACGATGTGTTTTTACTTTATGCTGGGGTAGAGCTATTGGCTTTCATGATTCGTTACAAAATAAAAAAACCACACAATTTTTTTTTTAAGACGTTATATACCGTATTTATTATTTTACTTAAACTCTGTTCTAATGAATACAACGATGAATGAAAAAAATCTTATTGGTCTAGCACAGATCTCTACTAAGTCGTCTGTGGTACAATCACAGTTCGTTGAATACTTAGGTTGAGGGCAGAACCATTCAAAACTTCACTATTCAACAGCCAGACAAATATAATTTTATTAAGCTGACGGAAACATTACTACCTCTCAGATTAACAAAATATATTGGCTATAGGACAAGTATTTTAAAACTAGGCAGAACCACAAATCACAAAATAAACTTTGTTTTTCTGATGGAAGCATAACTCCCTCTCAGAATAAATAATGTATTACCCCGTCGACAGCCACAGGCTAACTCTCCAAAGGCCTTCTGTTACACTCCTTTTATAGTGTCGATTACTCATGTAACAAATATAATAAAAACTTACAGCTGTTTACATATGGTTGCTATTCTTAGTACTATGACGCAGAGTGGTATTTTAAAGTAACTAAATTAAATTTTTTGCATTTTTGCAATATATATATATATATATATATATATATATATATATATATATATATATATAAAGCGTGATCCATTTCGAGGTTCCCCACTTTTTTAAAGAAAAAAAATACAGAAAATTCAAATTTAATGGGGAATGTTTATTATCATTTGAAAGAACACTCTTTGGCATTTATTTTTTGAAGATTATGTCTATCAAATGTTCACCGTTGCTACGTCGCAGACGGTCCATCCGTTGAGTCCAATTGTCGATGACTCTTTCGAGCATTTCTGCTGGTGATGTTTTTCTCCAAGGCCTGAATCGAAGCGGGTTTGTCCGCAAAAAGTTTAGACTTAACATATTCCCACAGGAAAAAGTCTAACGGTGTGATATCACACGATCTTGGTGGCCAATCGACCGGCCCAAAACGTGAAATTATATGCTCACCGAAGTGTTCTCTCAATAAATCCATTGATTGATGCGATGTGTGGGAAGTGGCGCCATTTTGTTGAAACCAAATATCACCGAGATCACGAGCTTCAATTTCAGTCATCAAATAGTCGGTTGTCATGGCACGATAACGGTCGTCATTGACGGTTACGTTCGCACCGGCATCATTTTTAAAGAAATATGAACCGATGATTCCACCGGCTCACAAACCACACCAAACCGTTGTTTTTTCTGGATGAAGTGGCAGTTCTTGAATCTATTTAGGTTGCTCTTCGTCCCAAATGCGGCAATTTTGTTTGTTTACATATCCATTGAGCCAGAAATGGGCCTCATCGCTGAACAAAATTTGCCTCGAAAACATCGGATCTTCTTGGAACTTTTCAAGAGCCCATAGCGCGAAGCGATGTCGCTTGGGAAGGTCTAGCGGTTTCAGTTGTTGCACAAGCTGTATTTTTTACGCTTTCAATTTAAGATCTCGACGTAAAATGCGCCAAGTCGTTCCATACGTCAGTCCGAGTTGCTGCGAACGGTGCCGTACCGACTCTCCACGGTCTTCGTGTACACTCCACAGTCTTCGTGTACACCGCTATATTTTCTTCACAGCGTGCTCGACGTGGTCTATTCGATCGAATATTATCCAATAATGAATGCTGGGTCTCAAAATGGGTGATGGTGTTGCGAATAGTACGCTCAGTAGGCCGAAACACATTCCTCACAGAACGTGAATTTTCGTAATAAAGTTGAACGATTTGTAAACGTTGTTCAGTCTTTCCATTATGAAATGCCAAACAATACTAAACAAAAATAACACGACAGCATGACACTACTCACACGTGATCTGTCAAAAAGAGGCTATTGAAAAAAGTATTTTTTTTTTAAGTATTTCTTTTTAAATTAGATAAAATACTTTCCTTTTTTAATATGATTAATTTTGTTGAATTTGGGGGAAAAGTTGTTATACTGCACCTTCATTGAATAAGCAGCCTGTAATTTCTTTAAATGCTTTCAATTAATATTGAGCATATTATATATATCTATATATTAAATCTTAGGGACGTCATAATTTATTTATGTAGACAATTTAATTGTTACAGCGTTATAGTGTTATCAATTTTTTTAATAATAACTGAACGAAGTTTTTAGCGGAAGTCTTTTTACATACACAGCAAAGCCATAATTTATTAAATTGTGTTCCCAAAATAAATTTGTATACCTTAATTAGACAGTATTCGATACTGTCTAATTCCAAAAAACTTAAAATTTATTGCATCGGGATTTAAAAGAAAAAAATTAAAAATTATTGTAATTTTTTTCATTTGAAAAATATATTTCTCCTTTTTGCAAGAAGAAACAAATTCACATATTCTAAAGAACAAATGCTTCTTAATCTCAAAAAAAAAGAGCTCAAATCTCAAATCTAAATAATATTTTTTTTTATAAAAAACTCATTAAAACGTGCCTAGAAATTCTTGTTAATTTTTTTTTTTTGGAATAATGAAAATTTTTATATTTTTTTAGGAATATTTTTATATAAAAAGGGGCGAAGGCCATTGTTGCAGGTCCTTTTATTCATTTCATTTTTTGTAAATTAATTGGTATAAATAAGATTTATAAAGAGTTTTTTTTTTTTTTTTTTTAGAAAAAACATACATTTTTAAGGTGTCCCGGGGATGCGAACTCAGGCTTAATGATTTGTAGTCTAGAAAACTTCCTCCAGTCTCACAAGTTTCCAACAGAAAAACATTTATAGGGCATTCAGACCGACACGAAATTACGTACTTTCGTGATTTCGGCCGAAATCAAGTTGAAATTACGTAATTTCCCATACATTTTGACACTTGCGGAATTACATAATTTTGTGTAATTTCGTCGAAATTACATTGTAATTACGATGCCCATTTCCTGTACATAACTCTGTACATGGTTGGAAAGAAATACTTTTTTTCATCTATGTACTGCATGTTTCAACCGTGAGAAAAAAAAAACAATTGACAGCTGATCTTAAATTTAAACACAAATCTTAAAATTAATTATTAAAGTGATTTTACAAAATTAAACCTATCCTTTTTACATTTTTAATTGTTGCAAATTAATAATTTCCAATTTAGTAAGTAATTGTTTTTTATTTATTTCCATTTCAAAATACTTTATTTACCCCTATAACAATTTAAAATGTAAACAATAAGTATCAGCTGTTCACGAAATAACATTAAATGTCATCTAGCCAGTATGAACACTCTAGGTTTCATTCGTAATTTCGGCATGAAATTTCGTAATTTCGCGCCGGTCTGAACAAAGCTTTATATATTATTGTATGTGAAATATAAAATATTAAATTTAGGCAAAGCAAATTGGGAAAATTTTTGAGGCTGTTCTAGAAAATCGTTTATAACTCCGCTATTCCTATACGGATTTCGCTGAATTTTAATACCAAGATTTTCAAAACTATATGCCACACATATGGGTTCAAAAAGAGAAATGTATTTACTATGCAGATGGTCAGACATCCAGGTGGACAGATATACATATATTCTCAAACGTTCTGTTTAATCATAACAATCACGAATATTTTGCAATTTGAGATCGTTTATATATACTTAAAGATTTGCGTATAAAATGAGAATCTTATATAATACACGCAGAGAAAAAATATAGTTGTAATGACCAGAATCCAAGAGCAACATATTATAATTGGAACATACGGTCACAGCTAAAAATATATATGATTATAAATAATAATTGTTATGATTCCATTTTATCATATCATATCCGATTTTATGGTTCATTTTTCCATGTTATGTTTCAAGTTTTTTAATTAATTTTATTATTTTATTATTCCATATTATTATATAATCTTATCATATTATTTTCCCATGTTGTTATTATTATTCCATTTTGTCATATTATTCTATCTCATCATATATTAAAATAAAACACTTTAATTAAAAATTATTTTTATAAATTGTTTATTGTGTTCATTATAATTGTTTCAAAATAATAGATAAAAGTGTTTAATCATAAAAAATTATTTACATATTATTTGTTCATTAATTAATTATATTTATTTGTATTGTTCAAGATAATACAAGACATTTTTTATTAACTAAACCATTTAATAATAGTTAATCAATATCTTATATTACTTGAATCACACCAAATATAATAAAACCCTGTCTGCTTATATTAATTCATATGTAAACAAAATAAAAAAAATAAAAAATAATAGTAGTTAATCAATATCTATCTAATCAAAATCAATATGTATAAACTAAATGAAAATTATAATGAAGGTGGAAAAAAATCATTAAAAACAAAATATATTCAAAAACAAACAAGATGAATTTTTCAACCATATTTGTAAACATATTTATTTGTAACATTTTGTTCTTATGGGAATAATAATATTAATATTGTTTGCAAACAAAATATGATTTAAGAACAAGGAAAAATATTGGTAACATTTAATGGTTGTAGAAATAATGATATTTTTTATATTAATACAATTTTGTTTCTGTAAAAATATTCAAATACATAAAATTTTTGTAGTGAACTATTTTAAAATTTTGATTGAATATAAACATTGAATGATAAAACTGAAACAAAAACATTGTTATCATGAACACAGTATTATTAAAATTAATGAAAATCAACAATGAAAACATAATATAGTTGTAGTGACAATGCCGTAACCATGTTTGTTCTCTTCATTTTATGTGAAGGGGATAAAAATAGCTAAAGATAATTTCAAAAATGTAAATGTATGTCATGAAAAATTAAGTCTTTAATTCCAAGTTGATATGGATACTTTTTTCTTTTTTTGCAAAACAGCAAAAGTCTACAAAATTTTTGAGAAAAATTTATTTTTATACCCATATTTCCATTTTTGTTAATATTTTAAAATATTTGATTTTATGAATTATATCACGCTATGTTAGATAATATTGCATCAATAAACGGGCAAGGACGTAATTTTGGGGAAGTTTTCTTTTCTTGAGTCCTATTTGCACAATATGTAAAACAATAAAAATTTAATTTAAAAAATTTGAAGTTCGCAAGGTTATAATTACTGTAATAGTAAAAATATTGTAAACAAAATTATATATTCCAAATACACAGACTCTTAGCTTTGCTTTAATATATGTATGTAAAAGTGACAACATTTTTTACTCCGAACGATTCGCTGTGAGTTGTGATGAAAAATTTCATCCAAATTTCTAGTTTAAAGTAGTAAAATGGTGTTAATAGACAGAAAACTTTTCATCTCTTTCTTGAAAAGTTATACTATGCTTAATTTGTAATTTGTTATACATTCTGCTGAAAGTCAACGATAATCACGTGTCTGCTACGTGAGATATTCACGGTCAAAGATTATATCTGGTGTAATCAAAGGACACAATTTTATATGGACTCTAACATATACACGTTCTTAAAGGTCTAATTCTCTTATTTTTTTTTATTGCTTATTTAAATATTTTTAAAGATTAAAGTTTATTCCTGTTTACAATTAGAAAGCAGAAGTCTATGACAAGGAATTTTCTTACCTTCTGACACAGTTTTCCAGCTCAATAACTTGTGGCAAGGCAGACAAGAGAAAAAAGGAAGAAATTGAGGTAACACACATACTACATTCATTATTATTTCCTCTTTATGATTACGAGTAAATAATTTCAACTTTATTGCTCCTGTTTTCATTAGGAAATATGAAAAACCATACATAAATTAATATGAACGTGTGGTTATCAAAAATACATATAAATACATATATTTAAATTAATATACACTCAGGCCTCGATTTGGATCGTTTCGCTTTGTGTCGCTGTTTGATTTCGATTTACGTCGCTATATAAGGAGTTTCATAATTGTTAATAACAGGTGTAAAGGTATTGAAGTAAATTTTATTGGAAAAAATTTATTAAATTCTCTGTGTTAAGTTATGCCCTTTTCACACTTGCGTACATCTTAGGGGAATGCATGGAAGATATTGAAAATGTGAAACATTTGTTCACACTTGCAACATCTAACATTTACCATAAATCATGTTACATGATCGAAAGAAAATGCTTGACTAAAAAAGAGAAATTTTAAACAATCATTAAAAATAATTAATAATTTTTATTAAATATTGCAATTAAAAAATAAAAATAATTATTAATACTATAATTTCCATGATTTTGTGAATATTTGTATTTTTTGAAAAGTTTTATTATAGATATTGTTGGTCCAATGATTTTTTTGTTTTCTTGATTTTTTTTCTTTTCAATTTCATTCAATTTTTCTAGTGATTATATTAAAATAATCGAAAGATGTTAGGTGGAACAAAATGGGATAGGAACGTCTTTTAAAGATGTTGAAAGATGTTGTGTTCTGAGCCCTATACACTTTATATGGCAAGATGTTAACATCTTATAAAATTGATGGTAAATGCTAGATGTAAGCAAATGTGAATATCACATTAGAAAATCAAATTGGAATTTATATAAGTATTTTAATTTCACCTCTTTATTAAAAACTACTCCTTTTCTTATTATAAATTAACTTCTTTTCTGTTCAAATAGTTTTATTCTGGAACTAAATATTAAGAAAACAGTGTAATACATAGAACACATAGCGATTCGATTTGCGTCGTTTAAGTTTACGTCGCAATTCTCCGGTCTCCATTAACGACTCAAAATCGGGGCCTCAGTGTACATACAAATATAAAAGATATTATATTGTATATAAACCGTTTAAGACTTTAATAAAATATCATAAGTATTTGTTCATGTTCTAAATAAATAAGTAAAAACCAAAAAAAAATTTTAAACATCAATCAAATGTTTCAGTGGTTTAGCTAAATTAAAGTGTCGTTCGCAATAACTTATGGTTTCTCTGCCTCAAATGAATAAATATAGGTAAAATGTATATAAGGATTTTGTTTTTCACATCTTTTATTTTATGTCTAATTTTGTAAGTCATAAGCAGTGTTGCCAGTAGGTGAGAAAAAGTTTGAAAAAGGTAAGAAAAAGAAAATGCTACAAAAAAAAAAAAAAAAAAAGACCAGAAAAAAGTTAAAATTTTATTATTTTAAAAACTTCTTTTTTAACTTTCTGATTAGTTTTTGATATTTTTTAAAAATATTGTAATAAATTTATAAATAAAACGGGGAACGGCTGCCAGCAAAATTACCCAAATATATTTCGTATGAGAAATGACTCAATTTTTCGATTAAGCATTTCCAAATATTTTGGTGGTTTTTCGTTTTAAAAAGACTTTTTTTAAGTAAATGGTTTCCATGATTATTGATGTAAATTAAAAATGTGTAATAATCGCCTCAGTAAGTCTGTAAAATTAGTAAAGGTCTTTTTTCTTGATTTGGTGGTTGAAGCGGCAGAGAGCGAAGTCGAGCTTAAATTTTCATCGGCGGCGGCTTAGCAAAAATAATTTGGCGGTGGCTATTAGACGACTTAAAGCCAACTCTTTTTTTTTTTTTTTGAATGTATATATTTTATTTTATTTTTTTTTTATTAAATTTTTTCTTTTACAATACAATTAACAAGATAAATTGAATTTAGTTTTTAAATCAAAAATAATTCAGTTCTTTAGCTTTAATACAAATAAAATCAGTTTTCATTTTAGTAGTGGCTATGAATTTTTTTCTTTAAGAATAAAATTAAGAAAAATGAATAAATTAAATTCTATTTGTAATTTAAACAAAATATAATAATTTAATCTTTTAGATTACATTCCGATCTTTTTTTTATTCTGGACTCAATTTTGAAATATTTGAAATTTTACTTGAATTGGAATAAATAACTACAAATAATATTTAGTCTTCATTTTGCTTCAAACAATTATTTTACGGTGAGTTTAGTCACTTTTCTTTCCGCTAATACAAATTCCAGCAATAAACTGATTTCATTTGTTAAAATAATAATTACTCGTAAGTTTAATTAAATAATATAAAATAATTAAAACTTAACCGTTTTTAATATTTTAAACCATATTTTTGTTAATATTCATTAAGAAATATGCGAAAAAATAAAATTGAAAGAAAAGTAGTTAATAAAAGTAACACAAGTCGGCGGCGGCGCTTGCAAGCCGAATTGGAGCCTACCGACTTCGCCTTCTGTGAAGCGCCGCAGGCTAAGATTTTTGTTAGATACAAATAACCTCAGTTTTTTGTGCTAATAAACACACAAAAATGCTTAAATGGATGATTCTTAAAAAATAAAATTTGCAATAGTTCTTCGTTGTTGAAATACTAACATTTTAGCTTTTTTAAGTCAATTTTAAAAATCAAAAAAGGTTAGAAAAAAGCTAGAAGCTAAAACGAAAATTTTGTGGCTAAAGGAAAAATAAAAAGGCTAGATTTAGTCTTAAAAAGGCTAAAATGGCAACACTGGTCATAATTTAAGTGCAGGGTATTATGTATATGCTAAATTATATTTTAGAGGATATTTATCATTTTTCTTCTTGTTCACTGTTGCTCTTTTTGAATTATAAATGAAAAAGAAAATGTTTCAATTATTTGTTTTTTTTAGGTTTACTACTAAAAACAGAATGGCAATATTGAGTACATTAGAATGTTTGAAACATTATACGTATGAAATGATTAAATGTTAATGATTTCTTAAAACGTTACAGCTTTTGGTTATCCTCAATAAATTTTTTTAGTTTAATTCTAAAGACGAAATTTTGTTCATTTTTAACATGTTTTGGTTGTCCCAACTAAGATGCTTTGAACTGAAATATTGCATTCTAATATTTAATAGCAAAAGAATTGGTTTAACACAGCGAAACAATTTTCTGCTCATATTAAAATATGATTCGATATAACCTAATACATATAAACACTTTTTTATTCTAAAAAAAAAAAAATATGTCTGAAAAATGAAAAACTTATTTATGTTTATATTTACTTACTCTTATGGCTATAAATATAACAAAGTGCAAATTTTGTGCGTCACTAAATCTTATTTGGAACATTTATTTGAAATTCTTAAATTTTCACTTATTTTTTTCACAGGTTTGACGGGCGAGTGCGTTTATGTACACACGTACTTGAATAAAATACTGATTATCTGTGTATTTTATTCTCCTTGTGCTACACTTGATAGTTTCTTATTATTTGAATATTTCACTTGAGCTATTTTCATCTTCATTTGAAATTTTTTCAATATAAAAGTATTTTTGATATACATAAATTTTGCATGAACTGTTGTTGACTACAGCTGATGGTGGTATAACGAACGAACGCTTAATAGTGTGCTGCCAAGTACTTTCATTATTTCACAGTCAGTAGGGGTGGAGAGGGTGGCAGACTAAAATAAATTAACATAAAAACCATTTCTTCTTCTTTTAACAATTTTATTTAAAAACACTAATATTGTTAGCTTGTAAAATGTTCTCCAAAATTTTATAAAGTTTACGAACATTATTTAAATGTTTCATTTATACAGAGTTTATTAAATTTATTTTATTATGATTTTTGTTGTTGTCACTTGTGTTACTTCCGGTTTCAAGAAATATTTAATTGAGTTTCTGTTTTTTTTTTTGTTCTTTTCTTGCAGATCCATCACTTGCTACAAATCTTTGGCGAGTTCTAAGAAATTGTATATCCTGTTTGAAATGTAAGTAAAAAATAAAACTTTTTGTTATGTGATAGGCATTTAACTTTATAAAGTTTTTAAATCAGTGCAAAAGACATATGGCTTTTCACGATTGTATATTGAGAAAGTTCGTGAGCGGAGTTTGTAAATCTGTTGCAGATAGAAGTCTGGTAATACAGCCAAGAGACTGGCAGTACTGACTTCAGCTGGCGAAAACTCTGTATTTGTTTGAGTTTGTTATTAAAAAATAAATTATTAAATAAAAATGAAAATATGCAACGTCAGTTTTGCTCAAGGGTCTTTGTTTTAGTGAAAATGAAAGAAAACGGAGTATATTGCAAATATGTATATTTTGTTGTTGTGTTGATGCAAGCGCAGCATTTTTTCTCACATTATCCATTTATTGTGGCAAAGAAATGTAAGATTGGGGTAAAATTACATAATCTAAACTGTCTCGGATAGAAATAAAACTAAGAGCAAAAATCGATTTTAAATACAATATTTTTTTTTGCTGGGCTTCATATGAATCAAACTGTTAGTTATTTATCCGGTTCAGACAATTTTAAGAAATTTGCCATCGATTTGTTGCAGCATATTTTTACATATTTTGGTCAAAGCAGCATATTTTGGATTTAGCAGCATATTTTGCCATATTTTCATAGAAAATCGTTTTCTCAGTGACTATTTCAGTAATATTTTTGCATATATTTTACTTAAATGCATACTTTTGCATATATTACGCCACATAACGTAATTTTTCGTGTTTGATACTTTTGAGAACACTTTTTCATTTTTTAAATAATTTTCCTTAAGTAAATTTTTTTGTTTTACTGTCGCATATGTTTCTCAAATACAATTCACAAATAATTTTAATCTTATAAATTCATAGACTTTTTTTAATTTCCTGATACAGTATATTGTTTTGAAATGTTTTTAAGTGCAAAAAGAAATATATTTTTTAGAAATTGCTAATAAAATTCAAGTTATTTTTAGCATGAATAGTAGATAATTTAAAATTAAACCAGATAAAATAATATTTTAAGAGCATATTTTTTGATTTTAAGAGCATTTTTTATGCGCACAAAACAATTTCTTGTAGAGCATATTTTTGGTTGCTCTGCTTATAACTATAAACCCGGACATACGATTTTGAAGCAAAATTAGGACATAGAGGAAAAAGGATGAAAGTCTGTGATCACTAAAAAATTTTATGACTAAACGAGAATATGTAAAGTAGAAAGGACCAAAAAATTGATTTTTAAATGAAAAAGTTAAAATTCGATTTTATGGATAGACTAGGATAGATAGAGTAAAAAGGGCAAAAATCTTTAATCACTTATATTTGTTACTAAAATTTATTTGCTTGTAAAAAACTTAATTATCGTTTTTATAGGTAGTCCTGGTTACCTAGAGCAATAACAACGAAAATCTGGTATCGAGTCATACTTCCTACCAAAACTTAATTTTTATATGAAAAATCTAAAAATCTTTCCTGCTAAACCAGGAGAAATAGAGCAAAAATGTTGGAAAAATTCAATTTCAGAACTAAACCAGCACAGGTAGAGCATAAAAGACGAAAATGTGCAACCACCAGGGTAATCAAAAATATGCTTTAAAAAAGTGTTATATGTACAAAAAAAAAAAAAAAAAAAAAAAAAAAGAAGAAAATGCTCATAAAATTGGCAAACATACCCATACATTAAGAAAATTGTGCTCTTAAAATATTATAATTATTTTTTTGGCTAAATTTTAAATTATCTACTATTCATGCTAAAAATAGCTTGATTTTTATTAGCAATTTCTAAAAAAACATACATAGTATCAGGAAATTATAAAATTACTCCGTATTAGGGAATCGGATATGAAAAACATATGTGACAGTAAAAAGAAAATTTCACTAATACCAAACTGTGAAAAATTTCTATTTCAAAATATTTTTCTGAGAAAATATGACAAAATATGCAGATAAACCCAAAATATGTAAAAATATGCTGTAACGAATCGATGCTGAAATTCTTAAAATTGTTTAAATCGGATAAATTACTTGAAGCCCAGGAAAAAGTATATTATAACATATTTTTGATTGCCCTGATGATAACTCGTATTTTTTCCTACCAAAACTTAATTTTTGTATGAGAAGCCTAAAATAAGAATTAATAGCTAAATCAAGATAGAGCAAAGAGAACGAAAATCCATGTGCACCATTAAAAATCCTACCAAAAATCGATTTTTAAGTGAAAATCTTATGAATTGGTTACATACAGTGATTCCATATCAAAAGGGACAAAACATAAATATTTTCGGATTTGATATCTACGATTTCAATAAAATTATCTACAGACATTGTTTATTGGAATTGTTTCTTAAATCAGGGCTCAGAGCCCTTTCTGACTAAAAAAATTACGTTTTAAAAAACAAAAAAAAAAAAAAGGTAAAGATAAAGATTAGTTTCTTACTAACTATATGTATAACTTTGTAACTATATGTATAGTTTATTTATCAAAAGTTCAAAGGTCAAAGTTGGACATCAAATCAAACTATTATATTTAAAAAATGGTTGTTTTTAAAATTATAAAATATTGGCGTAACTCTTTTCCCTACTTGTGTAAAATTTCCAGCTGGAAACTCATTTAGTTTAGAAATTGTGGACCAAAATATGATATAACTTCTAAATATAACTTCGAAACTATCCATAATAAAATTTTAATTTTAGTATCATTTAAAAGATGAAGATATTGACCAAAGTATCCAAAAAAAACATACCTTTTTAGAAAACCGGTTTTTGGTTCAACCGAAAAATCTCATTTTAGAAAAATGGGTTTCAAGGTTTTTGAATCTTGAAAAAAGCGTTTCACCAGTTTTTAATCATTTGAATATTTTAACAAGAAAATATATATTTTTTTAAACAAAAGCCTAAATTTATACGTGCATACAAGTTTTACTCTGCAATATTAATAAACGTTTATCAACATAATTTCCAAATTAAAGTTTTTTATTCACGTTATAACTTTAGAGACATTGTTTTTTAATTTGAAATTGTTCTCATTTATTTGATTTATATTATTTAATAAAATTTCTTTAATATTTTATTCCTAATTCTGGTATTTGAAAATATGTCTTTCCAAAATAAAATATATTTTGTGATTGAAATACTTATAAGTGAGCACGAAAACACTAGTGCATAAAATTTATGTTTTTTTTTTTTATTAAAGAAAGTTTTAAATTTTAAATAATTTCTTATTGTTTTCAAATAAAACTTGTAAGCTTTTCTGCAAAATTTTATATATATATTTGGCAAAATTTTCGTTGTAATGTGTGTGTGTGTGAATAAGACACAATACATTTTAACTGATCGGGGTTTGAGGCAATTTGGTTGATGGGGCTCTTTTGGCATATATACAGCATCATGATTAATGATGGCAAATATATATCATCACATACTTTATTTGTAATGTATACATATAAATACTCGTACAACAAACATTATAAAGCAAAAATTTAAATGTTTAAATTGTTTTGTGCGCACTGAATAGTTCGATTTATTTCAACTATTTAAAGAGAGAATTGTCCAAGTTAAAGAAGCTTTCTGTCATTTTTATTGCATTTAGCAAGTTACATGAAACGTCTTATTTTTAGTCATGTAATTTTATTTTTTGTTTTTTAATAAAATTTTATAAAAATTTAAATAAAATTCTGTTAAAAAATGGTTAACTGTCTTTAGAACACCGGTTTTGAAAACCGCAACCAATAGCGTTTGTAAAAAACTGTAAACCGGTTAACCAGTTTTCAGTTTCGTTTTTTGATACTCTAATGTTGACTTTAAAATGATATATAGAAAGTTAATTTATTTCGAATATTCAAAGATCACAATTAGATATATAAAAATTAAACCATTATATCTCCAAAAACGATATTTTTAAAATTTTTAAAAAATTACGTAATGTTAACATAACTCTCCTCTATATTCACGCAAAATTTCATATTGTATACTTCATTGGTTTAGAAGTTATGTAACATAATATAATCTAAAGTTAAACTTTTTATATAAAATTTCATTTATTTCAAATATGAGCTCATAAAAAAAACATACTTTGAAATTATTTTTTGTAAATATTTTAAATTTTCCATACAAATAATTTTCTTTTTAACATAACTTCTAAACTAAATAAGTGTCCAACTTGAGATTTTGCACGTGTACGGAGAAGAGTTATCTCAATAATATATGTTTCTTTAAGAATTTAAAAAATTCCGTTTTTACAAATATAATGGTTTGATTTTTATAAGTCCGACTTTGACCTTTGAACTTTTGATATAAATAAGTTATATACATATCGTTAAAAAGAAAGTATCTTTGTTTTTAATATGAAACTAAAATCAGATCTACACTCAGAGAAAAAACATAGTTACAGCATTATCACTACAACAATATTATTTTCTCATTGTTAGTTTTCTTGAATTTTAATAACACTGTGTCCATAATAACAATGCTTATGTTTAAATTTTGTCATAAAAATTTGAATATGGTTGGCTGTAAAAATTATATATTTTAAATATTTTTTGCCAAAAACAAAATTTTATTAAAATAAAAAAATCTGCTTCTACAACCATTAAATATTTGCAGTCCTTTTCCTTGTTCTTAAAACATATTCTGTTTTTTGTTATTATGTTTATTATTATTCCCATGATATATATATATATATATATATATATATATATGATTCCCTTTTCATAAACTTAGTGGAAATACTTGCTTGTTTTCAGTTGTTTTTAGTGTTTTTTTTTCAAATTCATTGTAATTCTCATTTAGTTTATATATGAATAAATACACAAGATTTAGTTATACTCGGTGTGATTCAAGCAATATAAGATATTGATTAATTACCATTAGAGGATTAAAGGGATAAAGCTAAATACAAAACATATCTTGCATTTTAACCATATATAGTGGTACAAATGAATATAACTAATGAACAAATAAAATGTAAATATTATTATTTTTTGAATAATGAATACTTTTCTCTATTGCTGTCAATAAAAAAAATGTATAAAAATAATTTTTTATTAATACGTTTTGTTTTAATATATAATAAGATGAAATAATATGACAAAATAAAATAATAATAATATGATAAAAGGAAATACTAATATGATGAACGGCATTATAACATTATAAAATGAAATCATAATGTGAGAATGTGGTATAATAATATAATAAGATAGAATAATAATATAATAACATCAAATCATAATCTGATAGAATGGGATAACTATGTATTAATATTGTTCAATTATATGTAAAACTAGAATCATAACATGAAAAAATAAACCATAAAATCGGCCACAATATCACAAAATGGAATCATAATAATTATTACTTATAATTATTTCTATTTTTCGCTGTTATTATATGTTCAAACCATAATATGATGCTCTTAGATTAGACCAGGATAATAATAGTGATAGATTATAAAATGAGTACATCTGTTCTTGAGTAGAATTATGGTCATACTAAGATTTAAATACTTTAGAATGTCACTAACAGTTTATTTTGTTTTTTTAATTCTTCTAAATAAAATGTTTATATCCTTTTGACCTGTAGGCCCAATGTGTAAGAAGATACATATACATATAAAAAAATTATGGTTGACTTTTTTTATTATAACATCAATTATCTCAGCAAAAACTTCGCTTACCAAATAACGTGTTTTGTAAGCGAAAACAATATGAAAAACAGTTTCCTCTTTTAGTGCTATAAACGATGTCCGAAATTTCACCAGTTTTTATTCGGGTACCGCCAAAACAGTTGTTTTTGATGCTGATTGTTTTTTACGCATAAGAAAAAAATATTTATCACTACACTGTTTGTGTTTATTGGTCTGCCGCCTTACTCGCTACACCGATACAACCGATTTGTATTTTTATGTGTTTAAAAGTGGTTTTCATAGGGATATAAATCAACATTAATTATTAAAAAAAATGTATCTGTGTATTTGCCTCAGTTGTGAGTTGAACCATATTTTATTTTAATACACAGGCCAACTGGGTATCAGTGGACATTGTAAATGTATTTAATATTTGTATTTAAATAAATATTTATTTAACTTAAATCTATGCCTAAGTAATTTTTCATCCAATCTGTTTTATGGTTTGTTTATAAATTGATTTTTTTTTTGTTCATTTTTTATTCTTTTTCAAAATGTGATTTTTTTCTTTTCATATTGTTGGGCAAACAAAAATAAATAATTTATGTATTTGTTTTCTTGAGCAAATAAATCTCTTTAGATTTGAATAAAAATATAGCTTTTCTTTTATTTAGTTTAGTATTAAAGTTTTAACAAAATTTCAAAATTTAATTAACTACAAAATAATGATAATAAAAATTAACATTTTATTTATTACGTTTCTTCTTTATTTTTATTTTTAATTTGTTCTTATTTATCATGATTTATATTAACTTTATAAAAGAGTTTAATATAATGAAAGCGTTTAAAAAAGAAATATATATATTTTTTTTCATTATTGTGATTTGTTGCCTTGACATATAAGCCTTTGAGTTTGAATTATTATTCCTTTCAACTGAAAATGATTTATGGAGAAACCAAGAAAAAAATTCAAATTATTTTAAGAACAATTAAATTACTTATATATTATTGTTATACTTTTCACCACAGGTGTAAGGGGTATACATAAATTTGTCAAACCATTTGCAATTTCTACAATATTCATTTAAGACTCCAAAAAGAGATCAGTTTTTAGAAAGCCCCATATTTCGTTGTATATGAACATAAATAGCCGAGATATTGCCAAAACACGTTTTTGTTTTTGACTTTTCTAAGCCCCCATATCAGCTAACGGCTTTGTTATTGCATAGAAAAATTTTTTGTTGGATTTTTACGGAAGAAATTAACAAAAACGGTTCGTAAATATTTTTCTAAAACTTCGGTTTTTTAATCAATTTAATCGGTTCATAAATTTCCAAAATACCCTGTATTTAATTATTGTTGTCTTTATTTGATATAGTTGTTGTTTCATTACCACTGAAAAACAACAACAATAAGCTATAACATATTCAGTGTTTTCAAATTTTTGAAGCCCCTATATAAACTAGAGACTTCGTCCTTTCACAGAAAATTCAAATTTTTTTAAAAATTTTTGAAGGAAGGAACTCAATTTGAAAAAATATTGTTATCGTGAACTTATTATTATTAAAATTAATGAAAATATTATTGTAGTGGCAATACCTTAACCATATTTTTTTTTTGGAAGATGTCTTCCTAGAAAAAATTTATACAATATCTTCTTTTTATTATTTGGACGAAAATCATAAAAGAAATATTTTTTCAATTTATTGTATTTTTATCAGTTTAAAGAAAATTAGGCATTAAACGACAAAAAATATATAAAATTAAATTTTTTTTATTATTTTCATCTTCAAAATATTGCCCTTGTTACAGTAAGGTAATTATCACCTCCGAATAAATTAATGATATCCCATTGAGTTTTCTTTATTATATTATTTCAAGATTTATTTAACCTAGGCAACCAAAAATATGCTCCAAAAAAAGTGTTTTATGGATATAAAAAATGCTCTTAAAAATCTAAAATATGCCCTTAAAAGAAAAAATATACTCTTAAAATATTATTTTTTCTGGCTAAATTTTTAAATTATCTACTATTCCTTGATTTGATTTTATTAAAAATTGCTAAGATATAATTTCTTTTTCACTTAAAAACACTCAAATATAATACATTTTATCGGGAAATTACAAAATGAAAATTATTAGGGAATCGGACTTGAAAAACGTATGTGACTGTAGAAACAAAGTATGAAATTGTAAATTGTCTTGTTGTCTTTCTGGACTATAGTTAGACACCATTAGAATGGAATACGTATTTTCTGTGCTGCTACACACTTCATCAGCATTCGGGCACCTAAGGCGGGTGTTTTCAACGAAACATAAACATGGTGCCCGCCTTGCACTGAGATCAATTTTGAGGGACTTAATTACCAGCGCCAGGCCTCATGAACACAGGGGCGAATAAAATAAAGATTGAAACTAGCGTCGTAATTGCTGTTATAGGTGTGGGTACAGTAGTGTCTTAAGACGATATCCGGTTAGAAAATTCGTTGCAACATTATATACTTATGTACAAAATAAGCAATTTAAGTTGCTAAAATATGCCCTAAAATAAGATTTTTCTATGAAAATATGACAAAATATGCCTCTAAGTCCAAACTATGCAAAAATATGCTATTATGACCAAAATATGCAAAAACAAATCGAATTCCTAAAATTGTCTGAAACGGATAAATAACTAGCAGTTTGGTTTGTGCGATGCTCAGGAAAAAAAATATGATTTCGTATATTTTTGGTTGCCCTGATGATAACTTTTCTATATATTTATTTTATCTTCCAGAAAATTATCTGGCTGTATCTTCTTTCTTCCACTTAGATTATTATCTAGAAATTTTGGCTATTTTTCTTCAGGCTTATTGATTTCTTCTTCAGGCGTATTGAGGGAAACTTCCACAATATGAATGCAATTATTGCGGCAATTCTAATTCTAATCACTTTCGTACTACTTTGTTTGTAGGGTATAATTAAATAATATTACTCATACGCTTTCATGGCTGCTATATTCTAGCTTTTTACTTTTTTTTGGTAATAATACAACACTCGCAAACAAAAGTAGGTGGATTAGAAGGAATTTAACGTGCTAAAGAAATATCTGCTTTCAGTTTTTTTCTACTACGTACAGATTTTTTATGGGCATAAGTAACCTTTAATAAGCTGGTCGCACTACTGTAACTCGAGAATTTTAAAAGAATTTTAAATCAATAAAAATAATAAAATAAAAAAGAAATAAAAAAGACAGAAATAAAAAATAACGCATTCCAGATATCATTTTTAGGAAGTAATCTGAAACTTCTAATCGCCTGGTTGGATTTACATAAAATTTACACAGGCGTACCAGAGGAGAATTCGAGCTTAAATTTGGAAGGGGAAACCAGCACTTCCGACAGAAGCGGAGCTGTAGGATCTCAAAGTAGGGCACCTCTGGAATGCAAATTTTTAAATCGCTTGTCAAATTTGTCTCCCTAATCCGATTTTAGAGATTTTTATATTTTTTTGAAGCTCTCACATACGATTTTTACTCTTCGGATTATCATAATGGATCTACTTTTCATCGTCCGTAGCAATTCGGTGCAGAAACATATTCATATGGCGCTGAAGCAGCATTTCAGACTTTCGGAGTCTCTTGGCAATTTCCTTGCCTTTGGATGAATATAAGTGCTTTTAAATGTATGGAAATTACTTTCAGAGATTCTGCAAGCGCAAGAAGTATTTGGCAAGAATGTTGATCGGGCAAAGCCCGATAGAATTTCTGAATTTTATTGAAGATTACAAAAAAATCTAAACAGCTAAATCTTAAGGTTTTCGATAAATTAGATGTGGTTTAAGTGAATACATGCTGCTACAGAGAAAAATATCTCGAGAAATGGCATAATGTATGTTATAGGCCTCCTTTTTAGAATTTCCAATACACTCTCAAAATTTCGAATTATGCTAATAAAAGTATTTTTGTGTAGGTTCCAGTGTAAATACATAACTAATTCTGTTATTTATTTATTTATTTTTTTTTTTTTTATGATTTGTTCTTTTTAATTTTTTTTGCGCAGTAAAAAGATCTAGCTTTTCAACCGTATATACTTTTTTAATTTGTGGTAAAATATCAGAATATTTAGAACAAATAAAAAAAATTTCCATGATTTTTCGAGTTTATTGCGATTTATTATAACTTTTTCGAAAGGCATTTTACTTGTACACATAACAAGACATAGTATTTTCAAATGAGATATAGGATAACTTAGTAAAACTTTGTACTCGAATACGTTGTTTTAAAGAAAAAATTGAAAAAAAATTCATATCAGTCAAAATTTCGCAAAAGATACGGAAACTAAATTTAAATATATTGAATACATAACTCATTATTATATATAAAAGATTTTAATATGTATAATTAAAAAGTTATGTTCTTCCGTTTTCTAAGAAAATTTGGAAATTTAAAATTTAGGGAGCTGCAAGATCTAAGGCACTACTACAATTAGAATTTTTGAAAATTGTTATGTGATGTCCTCAAGAAGATCTAAATACCACATTAGATCAATATGTGTTTAATCAAATAATCATAAACTAAAAATGGGGACTATAGGGTAACAAAATAACAAACTATATTATATATTTTTGGAATAATTTATGTAAGTTTTAATGGTATATTTAATAGAGAAATGTTCATCCTATTTTTTTTTTAATTTAAAATAACAACTATCACGTCTTTAACATACAATATACGTGTTTGATCTTTTCCTGGTCTTTTTTTTCACACTCAAACCTAAAAAAACATAAACAAATAAAAAAAGAATAACTTTATAGTATTTCAAATATGCAGATAGATAAACATATCTGTTACTAAAAAGCACATGGCTGAGACTAGTAATTCAAAAATGTGTGGAATCATATAACAAAAAATGAATCCAGGTCTTAATTCTTACAAGTTTTATGTCGAATTTCTTCAATTGTAATTATTATTTGCAATTTTAATTATTTTCCTTATTAATAATTAATTGCTTTCAATTAATATATTTCTATCGAAATAATAATAATAACAATAACAATAACAATAATAATAATAATAATAATAATAATAACAATAATAATAATAATAATAATAATAATAATAATAATAATAATAATAACAATAATAATAATAATAATAATAATAATAATAATAATAATAATAACAATAATAATAATAATAATAATAATAATAATAACAATAATAACAATAACAATAATAATAATAATAATAATAATAATAATAATAATAATAATAATAATAAAAATTACGGATGAGAAAAGCATAAATAATATATTATTTATAATTACTATTATTGTACTCTACTTTTTGTATAAATTGAAGCTTTAGACAATGAAATTGCAATTATTGGTGTAACGGCGATAATTATTATTAAATATTTATCGAAGAATAATAACCATTAAAAATCAATATCTTTTTCTTTTTTTACACATCAATAATTATAATTTTAATTATAATATATATTATTATGATTTCAATTATTATATTATAATTATAATTATTTCTATTATATGTTAAATAATAATTAATATTTAGAGTAATTCGATTTTAAATTTAAAAATTTTGAACTCTCTGAAATTTTCTCTGTAGCAAGTATACCGATAAGGCATCCTACCAAAAAGAAAAAAAGAAATATAAAAAAAAATAAAGTTGGACGTCACTAAATAAAATGTTTACAAAGAAATATGTTAATAAAAATATTTTCAAAATTTTTATATGGCATCTTAAAATACAAGCTTTGACAAATCCACTCCAAAAAAATTTAATAGTTTTCTTATCTTTCGATATTTGGTAAAATTTATTAAGCATCTAACTGTATGCAAAGTATCATTCAAAAATTCGAATTAAAACATACCAATTTTTTTTAAATGGTATAAGGGCTTATATCCATATATTTTTATAGAACAATAATAAAAATTAACAAAAATCACGATTTCATTAAATTTCGGACTAAGTAAGCTGTATATATGCATAAATCAGTGGGGCAAATTTCACGAAGATTGGTAGAAAACTGACTTTGACTTCTATATGAGTCCATCTTCCGAAAATAATTTTAAAGTTCATAATAAATTCCATAATAATCACCATAATGTTACATGTACATGTGTTTTACAGAAATAAAAATAATACCATCAAATCCTATATGAAGAGGCCGATAATTAAACATAGGTCCCACAAAAGACCTTCTCAGAAAATATTTAAAATGCATGGCGTAGGGTATCAAATCATAGGATTTGCTTACTTGTTTTTTTAATAAACTTTCTGAAATTATTGACAAAATCATATCAAAAAATCATCTTATTATATTATTTAAATGATGAATATACGCCCTTTTACTTGTTCTTAGTTCGATGCATTAATACTCACAAGATAATACATCTTTAGCAATATAAGTAAATTTTGCGTAAATTTGATTATTTCTATTCTGAATTTTATGTTTTATTTGTATAATGGATGCTGCTCCTTTTATTCAAAAATATCCAAATCAAAAAAATCCAAATAAATGAAAACTCATAAAATCGTGCCCTTAAAGTCATTTTTGCAGAGTAATTGGCGGATATTTAAAAATATTTTTATGTAAATTGGTTACTAAATCAATATTATGCAAAAAAAAAAACCGCATTTTGAAAAAGTAGGTTTATATGCCTTTATACGCGCCCAGGCTTTAATTGTAAAAATTGACAAACAATTTTTTTCCAATTAAACATTTTTAAAATTTTAATTAAAAAAAAAGAAATAATTTGAAAAAGTATAAACTTTAAACAACATAAGACTCAAAAATTTAAATTTAAAAAATCAATGTCTTAATTAAATCAATCAAGTAGATATAATTCAAAATGTTAATTGAAAAAACTTATTTCATTTTAACTACTTTATTTGCATATTTTCCTTTTATATGCTTATAAAAAAGTATGTTGCGTCTTTTTAGACATTTGCTTTAAATTGTATTTATTTATTTATTTTTTTTGCCACAATCTGCATCGTGTTGCTCTTAGCCTTTGTGAATTCAGTGTACCAAGAAAGTTAAGAGTTGGCTGCTCATGAATATTCTGGTGTAAACGCCTTTAACTATGCACTAAAATATAACATATATTCAATAGTTCTGTTGAAATTGTTAATAAAATTTCTGATAGTTTTTACAATTCACCTTTTCTGTATAATTGATACGCCGGATGAACATTTTACTTTAGTTGAACATTTTAGCTAGTTAAATTTAAGTTGCAATTGTTTTTCATGCCATATTTACAACAAAGCTGTAACTTAACCCTTACGATGAGAAATAGACCATCAAATAGATCTAATGAAAAAATTCCCCTAAACATGATTAGGTAGATTATCTTATCTACTTGACTAAAATTAATCTGGTAGTTGGTGTCCATAAAACAAATAATTGTCTTAAAGCACCAAATCCGTTGGATATCAACTGCTGTGAGAAAACTTTAGCATATTCATTCATTCCAATCGGGCAGGAATAACTACCTTCACAGTAGACACTCTCTAAGACCCTAGTTTATGTTATAAGCTATAATTTTCTATATTGTTTGACGCATATAAAATTACAGAAACACATTATATTAAATATTACATAAAATTATATCTATACAAAACTGTCTCTAAATTTAAACCCATAAAAGTTCATTAACCAACAAAATATATGTATATAAATTTTCAGCTGGCAAATCAAAATTTGTCTATTTTTATAATATATTTAATTTCTATTCTAAATTATTTAGAAAAAAGCTTTGTCGAATATTTTTATAACCAATTAATAAACTTATTGAACCAATTAATGTGTTAATTAAATTGTAGTACAAAATTAAACAATAGCGTTAATTGAAAAAAATTAGGGTAGATTTTTTTTTGTGTTTTGTAAAACCACGGGTCGCAGTTTTGAAAATAATTTAATGAAATTTGGCACACATGTATTTTCTATTCAATTATTTCACCTAGCCCTTATAATAAATTGGGATTTAACGGCCATAGATACCTCAAATATAACAATTTAGTATATATAAGTTTTGTATAGGTAAAAAAGTGTATGACAAATTTCATGAAGATTTGTCTATGATTGACCACTATTACGAGTATTTCTACTTTTTATAAATGATCTTCCTAACTCCATTCAACATTGCAAGATCCTAGTGTTAAAGTTATTTCTAACTTTATCAAAAAAAAAAAAAAAAAAGATATATTTATCAAATGAAGAAGATGTAGTACATCTATAATCCTATATATCCAGCTTTAATAATTGGTGCAACATTAATCTAATGGAACTGAATCTTAAGAAATGTCATTGCATGTCTTTCTACATATATTCCTTAATTTGCAATGATTACTATATTGGTGATACAAAATTGAACTTAGTTGATTCCTTCATTGATTTAGGAGTAAATTTTAATAAAAAACTCAACTTCAATAATCATATAAAAAAGACTATGAATAAAGCATATGGTGTTTTAAGTTTTATAAAACGGTGGTCGAAAGAATTCACTGATCCTTACGTGGCGAAGAGGCTATTTACTACATAGTTAGGCCTATTATGGAAAACGATTCATTAATCTAGGGCTCACAATATAATGTTGACATTCGTAAACTTGCATCAGTCTAAAAACAATTTTTCCTTTTTTGCCTCCGGAACCTAAGATGTAACCGTGATTCAAACCTTCCTCCATATAATAGACGTTTGGTCCTTATAAAACTTTAAACTTTAAAAAGTAGAAGGATCATTGCAAACATAACATTTTTCTTGAATATTGTTAATGGAAATATTGATTCCGAATACCTCATTAGTAAAGTATTCATTTATGTTCGAAATAGACAACTCAGATCATATGTTCCACTTTATATCGATTTCCATAGAACCAATTTGGCAGATTTTGATCTATTTCGTAGAATATGCATCGAGGTGAATAAATATTATAACCCAATTGATTTTGCTGATACTGGTACTGAAATTAAACATTTATTAATAAGCTATTTTAGTTCCAATAATTTTTTTTATAATAGTGTTAATAGTATTTTTTCGTTTAAAATTTTCCTCAGCTGTTGTACAATCTATAGCTGAATTAAATAAATAAATATAAAGCCCTCTTCCAAAACTCAATACCAAGTGAATGTTTGACACAAATAAGTTTTACTTAAGTACAAATGACAGTGTCAAAATATATCACAAGCGGTCCAGAATTAATCATAGGTCCCATATAAAGTCCACTTCCGGGAGTCACCCTCAAACGCATAAATCACATAATATAATACATACATATGTTTCATAGAAATATACAATATTCTTAATGCAAGTATCGTCCAACAGAAAGTCTCAACTCTCATCCCCGGGCTTTTTCTATATTTCTCCTACCTGTTTTTTCTTAATTTTTTTAAACTTAGTTAGAGCTTCTTAAATTTTAGGTAACGATATGTGCATGTACTTAAGGGCTTTTTTTTACTCATATTGGAAATATAAAAATTCTTAAAACAACAATACTATCAGTAGTAAAATACGGTAAAACAGAACTTAAACGAACAAAAAAAATTTTCATTTACTTATGTAAATAAAAATCTTATTTTTAATATTTTTTCTATCAAATCCTATTACTAAGTCTTAAGCATTTGTTATAGCCCTGTTCACTTGTATCAACAAAATAAAGGGATTTTAGAATATAACATACATACATACATACATACATATATATTTTTTAAAAGAAAATGAACTTAAATACAAACGCATATGTTGAGAATTTGACTTGTATTTTTGGCAAGCAACATATGTTATTTGAATATTGCTCGATTTAGTATTGTAAGTTTTGGTGATTTAAATTTCTTAAATATTTTGTGTGTTTTTATGCGTTGTCATCATTGTTGCTAATTTAGCACTTTTTAAACTCATTTAGCCGACAAAAATTAATCTAGCACCTGGCATATTTTCTGGCACTTCAAATTATTTTAGGCATTTTTTCAGCACTTTTTGCAAATTTTTTTAATTGATTTGTAGTTTGTACTATAAAAACATTTGGTGTTTTTAACGATGATAACTAATGCGATCCTTAAAGAGTGTGTTTAGCATAATAAACTTTGTAAACACCAATACAATTACAAACAGTTAACCTATCAAAAAAAAAAAAAAAAAAAAAAAAAAACTATAATTTTTTGTCACAAGAAAAATAATTATGATAAAATAAATTATTATTTTTAAAAATAGTTTGCAATTTAGATGTGAACGTAACTGAATCGATGTCGTAAATTAAAATAAAATGAAATTTCAAATAATTTTGAATCTTCTTGAAAATTAAAATATTTATATAAATAACATTTTACCCAATTTAAAATATCATAACATGACATTATGTTAAAACCTAATTGTAGGTAAAATGATTAGTTTGTGTGAAAAGAATATCATTTTATATATAATTATGTTTACTTAACTTTTGGTTAAAATTTGAAAAGGTAATAGTCATATGATGTTTTATTTTATTTTTGGAATTATTATTGTGAGTATTTTGTCACATTTTTAAATAATTTTTTATGAAAAACTTTTTCGAGAATTTTCTTTTTTTTTTTGCTAAATATTGATTAATTATATTCAAAGAATATTTCTTCATATTATTTGAATATCACTTACTTAACTAAAAATTCGAATTTTAATAAAAATTTGATTTGGTTTATTTAAAGAGAACATTAAAAGTGGTGGTTAGTTAGAAAAATAAATGTCACCAAAGGTATACATTTATCACTAAAACTATAAATTTATGTAGAATAGAGACTAAATTTCAAAAATCTCTTTAATTCGATAATTATCGAGGTTTTAAAGGAACTTATTATATTTTTCATAAATTCATCTATATTTAAGTATAATAAATACTTCCACGTGACTTATTTGCATAAATTGCTAATTTAACCTTTTGGGAACAAAATGCATAAAATTGAAACTCTTGCGGTTAAAGAGTTAATTATACATAATCTTCAGTAGTATCAGGATAGACCATTCCAACCATTGAAAAATATCCCAAATATATAAAATTATATGTTTGAATAAAGAAAATATGACAAAAAAGAACGTTATTAAAATCTTAATATTCAGCGATTGAAAAGAGACAGAGCAATTATCTCAATGAATTAACGAAAATTTTGATAATGATATTGAAAGAAATACATATTCTTACAATTGTTTTGAAAATGGTCCAACTCACGTAAATTTAAACTTTCAGAAGTGATATTTTGGGAATCATATAAAAACAGACCAATCTTCGTTTCAAGAGGAGGGTACATTTGCAAATTTTTTTCGTAATGCTCTTTAGTATACATTTATGTAAAGTATTAAATTGTCCAGTATTAAATTTCAAAAATATGTACATTTTATTATTTGCCATTAGTCTGGACATGCATGTTAAAAGTTAAGAAAAAAAAAGATTTTAAAAAAGACAAAAAGTCATGGTTACATCCCAACAAGACAAAAAATCTATATTGTCATTAAATTTGAAAGAGAAAAAAAATATAGCTTTTACTTGATTTTTTAGAATTTAACTCATATACTGGGGCATATTCCTATAAACGCACATCAATTTTTTTAATGAAGGAGCTCATATTTGGATCATCGACAACAGTCGTTTTCGATTGTTTTGTCAGAGAAATGAACATGAAATGTTCGAAGGCGATATCATTATCGAAGTTTGTGGTCTGCTGGGATTTATGAGTAGATTTTTTTAAATTATAATTTTAAAAAATAGCATATTGGTGAACATTTATATTTTATTTTATACTTAACACAATATATAAAATAATAAAAAAACACGGAAAATAATAAATCGTATTTCAAAGTTATTAATTCAGAATTCATAAATATTAGAAGCATTTTGTCCAAATTTCAACTTCGTCCAGAGGAGTCAACAATGTTTTTTTTTCTTTTAATAATATTGTTTTTTCTGTTGTTCAAATCCATATATTTTAGAACAACATTTCCGCAATTAAACTGCAAGAAAATAAATTGGATATTTAGATAAATACGCTATATTGCAAATATCCTTATTTAAGTGCCAACATTACTTACAACATTTTCTACAACGTTGCTATATATTTATTTTATTTTTTTTTATTAAAAAATGCTGAGAATTTAACTAACGTCATGAATTTTAATGCGCAATATTTTACAATCAAATGAGATGAACTATGACTCAACAATGACGCTTGATTCCAGTGATGCCAGATACAATTTAAAATTTATATTAAAAAAAAAAACAAATTTTTAAAAAAATCCCTCTGTTTTGTAAAAAAATTGCCTTTTTTCCCTTCAATTTTTCCTACATTTAAAAATCGCAATTATTATTGCAAAAAGTTTGCTTTTATTTGTAATTCAAAAAAAAAAAAAACAAACAAATATTTTAAATTTTGTCAAAATAAAATTCCTGTTATTTTGCCAAAAATCAAAATTCCGTCCCTTTTTCCCTTTGCTTTAATATTCGTTAAAAACTCCCTTAAAAAAGGAAAATTCCCTCCATCTGACATCACCACTTCATTCTCTTTGTTTAAGTATTTTGCATGCACAAATAAAAAGTACGTCGCTTTTTATTTAAGTAATAAATTCTCGAGAAATTGAAAAGAGTAGATAATTCTTCGAAGAATTTAATTTCATGATTTTATTCAGAAAAGTTTAATATTGCGATATCTCAAAAATTACGCGAATGCTTGCTACTGAGAAATTCTACAGAAAAGTTCGATATAATACATTTGTCAATATTTTCTCGAATACTTAATTTCGAAAATTCTTCGTTTTTACCGCATTCTCTAATATCGAAACTCAGGTCAGACGGGATTTTATTTAATTTATTTGCTTTGATGTTCGTTTAGGTTTCACTCTGAAAATAAATAACATATTTCTTTTTTTACAAATACAAACTGTTTTTCTTAGCATTTTTTCCAACACTTTTTTTTAGCAGTTTTTAGCATTTTTCTTTGTAAATTCTAGCACTTCTTGTCACTAAGGTTTTGGCAACACTGGTTGTCATATTCATTTATTTGCTTAGTAAATGTTTGTTTAACTTTATCAAAGTATGTTTACAATCTAAAAAATTTGTCGGGGAAAAAACTTTTAAAAATTTTTGTTTAATTTTTTGAATAAGATAAAAAATAAAGTGCTTAATTTAAATTCGTAGTAAATTTAAAGCTCAAAATGTTTTTTAACAAATATTTTCCTTTAAATCACTAAATGAAAAAAAAAAATAAATGTCGTGTAAATCAGCTTTTATTTAAAAAACAATTTAACTTTTAGCAACTGACATATATATTTTACCCTTTATTAATTCAGGGTGATTACTTTTATGTGATTAACAATCTTTTTTTACATTATGGCTTATTAGCAATTTAATTAAGCCACAATTATCGACTTTTTCAACATATTTTATATAGTAATTTTTTGTCTGATTTTTTATCTGGTATTTAAAAAATTCTCCCCTCTTTACAAAACTGTTTGTTTGAAATAAACATTAAACATGTCATATGTTACAATAACCATGAATTTTTAATTACATTTTACGCTCAGCTAAATAAGCAATGAAATTGTCCAACGAATAGCACTGACTTTAAATGTCACCACTGCATAGTGGGACCAAACGCAAAATTTTTGGTAATAAATCTGTATCTCCTAAATTGAAATGTATGGAAGAGTTGTGTAGGAGGACCTAAGCTTCTGGAAAAATTACAATGTAGTCACCCTGTGACTACATTGTAAGAGATAACCTACAGGGTGTCAAAGGTTACTACTTCGATTATGTAAGTTTCGTAAAATCGTCACTTCTACAAATGAAGTCCGTTTGCAAAGATTTTTATAAAGAAAAACTATGCTTATTTTAACTAAATTATCTCTTACAGTAAAAAGATATTTTCGCTTTAATTTTTGATTTTTTGTCTCGATTTTATTTTGTTTTTAGGGAATAAGTCCTGTGCTGTATGAGGGAAAAAGTTTTTTTTAATATTCTGCAATTTATAATATATTCCGAAATAATATGCTAATTATCTTAATTTTTCTAGACGTGAAAAAAAGTTTAAAGTCAGCACTCTGAAATTAATATGAAAAATGGCAATTTTTTCCAAAAATTTTGTACTATTCTTTCAATTTTTTTTAAGGATTTTTTGATAAAAATTTTTTATTTCACATATTTCAAAAAACAAGGCTTCATAAATGGTTAACAAAGAACTTTTAAACTGACTTACTTTTGCACACTTCATCCAGCATTGGTCGAAAATGGTGAATTTTAGAAAAAAAGTTTCATTTTTATCAATTAATAAAAATTATTGTCACGCAAATTTTTTATTTATTGACGATATTTAATCATAAAATAGATTTAGATTGATTTGTCAATAAATTGCTTTCTGCTCAGCGTTAGTACAATTTTGTGTTACGTACATGTGGAAATGCATAGAAAAATATTATAAAATAGTGAATTTAGTTAAAGTTGACTTGAGTTGTCAGTTTTGAGGATATTATATAATGTTTTTAAAACAATATATATATACATATTATATATCATTGAATTGGTAAATAAGTCTATTTTTATATTATTGTAATATTTTTAAGTTTTTGAAAAATAAACGGAGTTTTGTTTTAAGAACATATTTCTTTTGGTTTGTATTTTTTATATTGTTTAATTTTCAAAAATTGCCAAAAATTGCCAAAAATTGGCAATGAATGAAATATTGATACTTACTGCATACATTACATAAGAAATAATGGTGAAAATATTATGCTAATATGCTTTTATGTTCAATTTAAAAAAAGTAATTAAACATAAAAACTGAACTGCATTTTTTTTAGGCGGGCCGGAAGCACAGTAGAGTTAAATCGATCTGAATTTATTTTATGGTTTAATATCGTCAATAAATAAAAAAAAACTCGCATTACATTTTTTTATTAATCGATAAATCGATAGAAATTAAACTTTTTTCCATTTTCAACCAATGCCGAATATAGTATGCAGACCTAAATCGATTTAAAATTTCTTTATTAACCATTTATGATGTCTTTTGAAAAAAATTTGATTAAAAAAAAAATTTGAGAAAAAAGTGTTCATACCAATTTCAGAGTGCTGATTTTAAATATTTTTCACGTTTAGACGAATTGAGACAATTAATAAATGTTTTCAGCGTATTATTTCGGAATATATTACAAACTACAGAAAATTTTTAAACAAATTTTTCCTCATATACCTCAGAACTTATTCCCGAAAAACTAAAAAAGGGTCCAGGCAAAAAATCGAAAAATTAAAAATTTTTACGTAAATATCTTTTTAATTGTAAGATAACTTAGATGAATAAGCCATATTTTTCTTTACATTGCCAATAAAAAATCTTTGAAATCGGAGTTGATTTGTTTTAAATTACGATTTTTTAAAATTTTTAAACTCGAAGTAGTCACAATTGATAAACTGTAGCTTATCCCGTGTTATCACTGGCTGACTACAAGATACATCTGTACAACTTTTCCATACGTTTCAGTTCGATTCGACCAGTTGTTTAGGAGATACAAATTTATTACCAAAATTTTTTCTTTTGGCCCCACAGTGCACCAATAAGTTGAACTAGACGTATGAGTAACGTGCAATTAAATCTTTGTACACATACAGCATATGAACACCTTTCTACATTATAGTAAAGGAAACAAAATTGCTAACAAAATATAAACATTTTCAGTTTACATTATATTAAAACACTTTAAGGTAAGTTAGCTCAGTGGCCAAAAGGAAAAACTACATAACTTAAGTTATGTCGTTTTCAATTTCATTAATTTTTAGAATTCTTATATTTCATTATATATTGTGAAAGTTTTTTATAAAAATCTGTCTATTACTTTAGGAAATAGTGGTCTGCATAACAACATAATTCGTTAGATTTTACTTTTTTCGAAATGTAAAAATTGTATAAATTAACATATCGTCCCTGCGCTGATTGAATCACCTATGTAATTTTCAATAATTTTTCAGGAAAGCTGAAAAACTCTTTAATTTCGTTGTTTTTTCGTTACTTCGCATAGTTTTTTGAAAAAAATTTTCGTTTATTAAAAGGCTTAGTAACGCAATTAATGTTTGTTATGAAAAATAACCAAATTTTTGGTGTGTTTTAGAGAAAATCAACGAAAGCTTTTCATAGGTACTTTTGTAGAACACTTTTTATTATTATATACTTATGCTTTTCTTTTTGTAAGTTCTTAAGTTTAATTAAATAAAAATTTTAACTATAGAAGGAGGTATTATTTATAATATCTTGGTAATATTTTAAACTATTAAGATGATTGGAACATGTTGCCAAACGGTAATTCTCAGAAGAAATCTTTAAAAAAATTCTGTGCAATGTTATTGCTACTTATATCACTAGCTAAGTAAAGTTAATTAACCAGTAATTCACGATTTTCAATAAAAATGTTTTCAAGAAGAAAAAAATTAACGATTTCCTAAAAATTTTTTAACTCATCAATTTGCGTGAAGACAAAAAATGTTGCAAATGTACTCTCTAAAATTAAAGATGAGTCATAAACCACAATATTTTTTTGACCTGGATCAATTTTACAATAATATTAATATCAAAATTAAAATTTAAAATATTTTATATTTTATGTTCATGATATGGCGCCTAAAAGTAAATATATATACCCTGTAGGAAATGTCATTATTGAATCAGTACTGATTCACTATTGACACTGTCACCAGTACTAGTGAATTATTATACTCCCGACCATGCTTTTTTACTATAGACATTTAACATGTGCGTGTCATTGGAAATCTACTACTGACACTAGTACTATTGAGTAGGTAGTTCTTTTGGGTCCATATGTAGACATTGTCTACATATTTATTTTAGTAATTCTAGTCTACACTTTTGATAATTTTTCTGAAATAAACGTTGTTAATAAAACTTTTATTAACATTTGATGTTTTATTAAAAAATTAAGGAATTCATAACATTAAGGAATTCATAAAATATTAATTTTCTGTGCTTGAAGAATCGCCTTCAAATTCAATGTTTTCACTTATTTTAGTTTTGATTCGACCATTTGCTTAAAATATATTTTTTTTTGACGCTGCAATGCTCCTCCTAGCGTTTTGTCGGCTGCTTCACTAAAACTTGATACAACATCTGTATATGCAAACAAAAAATTATTTGCAAAAATATTAAACATTTTGAGAACTCAAATATAAAACTTTTTACCTATTAAAGCTTTAAAAACGTTGGCGAAATTGCTGCCGCCGAACTCGTCAGCTCTTAATTTTTAATAAACAAAAGAAATATGTATGTACTTTTATGTACTTTTTAAATTTATAATTAAATAATTATTATAGCACAATTGCAAAAATACTAGATTAATAAAAACAATTATGCCGCCGAGAAATAATAGTAGCGCTTTGGCGCCGAATTATAACTCTTATTTGTATAAATTTTTTTTCTCATCAAAGCAATGTCGCCAAGAGGTCACCGAAATAATCGACAAAACTGGTGACTTGGAGACACTTGCTCCCAGGTTTCCTTCAAGATATATATATATATATATATATATATATATATATATATATATATGCTTTTTTCCATATTTCCTACATTAAAATTCTTGATTGAATTTAATATATTATTTAAATATTATTTTCTTAGTATTTTGCATAACGTATTCAAGATATATTTTAAAAAAATCTATAACTTCAGATATTATTTAAACAAAATATTAATTTTACAAAAAGAAAAACAACTATTACTTTTTTGCTATATTTTTGATAGTCGGTTTGAAAAATATACCAAATAATTTTCGTACGAATGTCGGATATATTTACTCGGTAGATAATTCAAAATTGTATACCTAAGACCTTTAATTTCAATAAAAAAAAAAATGGTCTCCTGAAAAGTAATAAAAATCAATTATATATTTTTTCCTTACTGCCACAGGGTTATACTTGCTATTTTTTCCCTATACGATAAATAGTAACCCAACAAATATAAAATTAAAGAAAAACGTGTGTAATTAAAATTGACTTTAAAAAATCATTTCTAATAGAAATGATTTTCGAAAATATTATGAATTCAAACCTGTATGTTTATGGGGATATTACACCACAAAAAGTATAAATTTTTGTTTATGTGCATGTATATGTAGTCAAGATGTATCTGTGTACTTTAATCAACAATATTTATTTTACTCTTCTGTATCACAAAGATGAATTGATTGCAGTCAATGATGAACTAAATAAAAAAAAAAAAAAACTGAAAATCAAACAATCTCATGTTCCCATTGGGAGACAAAAATGAAACATAAAACTAGAAACAACAAAATTAAACTAGAATCTGATATTGTAAAATATTTAGAGTAAAGTTTAGAAAAATAGCGCTATAACTAAACAATGGAAAGTTTTAATATTCAAAATTTATATCACAAAAATTAAAAGTTTTGTAAAATGTTTTCGAAAAGTATTCTCCTAGTTCTTTTGAGACGACGAAACAAAATTCCCATTGTTTTTATGTTTAATAATTTTTGGAATTAAATTGTTTGATGATAAAAAAATAATATTGTAATTAAAAATTATATCTAGCGATTTCTTATATTAGGATGTTAAATTTTTACTTTAAAGAGTAGTAAGTTTTTTCTAAACCCTTTAGCAAATGTGACAAGGTCATTCTGTTTGTAAATGGATTCATATTGGATTAAACATTTGTTAGACTTCCGGGAATCGGGATTATTTTAAGACATTTTTGGGAATTCCCTATTGCTTGGGAAAAATATAATCGTAAAGAAAATAAACAAAAAACAATATTTTACACATAATTTGCACATAATATACCAATAAAGTTTAATATGACTTTTTTATTAGGCTATTTAACGTAAAAATCAATTAAAATTAAAAATTGTTTTTTATAATAAATGTATGTAAACATTTCCGTTTGTTAACAAATATGTTTTTTTTTTTTTAATTTGTAACAGCTTTATAGACAAAATTTCCCTGCAAATTTGATTAATAAAACTTTTCTAAATTTGAAATTTTTACGAGGGTTGCTATATAAGTTTTGCAAAACGGCAAAATTACGCAACTTAAGTTTTCAAAAATTTTTTTTTTATACGAGGACTATTTATATTTCCTTAAGTTACTTAAAAAATCTTTTTCACCAAAAAAAAAAAAAAAATTTATGCTATAACTTTCAATAACTTTTGATGTGTATTAATTGTTAATTTTGATGTGAAGTAATTTTTAACTCTAATTAACTTTTAGAAGTGAAGCTCCATAGGGGTCTAATTGCTGGTATGCGGAATCCAATCATGGACACTACTGGCTCCAGAATTAATATTGTGATGGTTTCCTAAAAACGTTTGTCTTGCTAAAAAACACTGCTGCTGTATGTGCATTGATTGCGCAGCATCAAAGTATGATATATCGTGAGATCGAGAAATTTCTGGGAATTAATTTCACTGTATTAAGTATTCATTATTATAAAAATACTTGAGCGTCTAGAACAGATTTTCTCCCTTAACCCCATATAAGTTAACAATCGTTTTAAAAAAAATGTGCGATGATTTTTGCAAAGTAACGAAGAAAATATTCGGCTTATATTCTTGAAAACGTGTTTATGAGAATGTTACAGATGAAGAAATCTGGATCTATGTATAAGATTCTGAAACTGAATACCAGTCAAAATTATTACTCCTTCAATGTTTGCCCAATCCCATAAAAATTGCATCCAGTCAAAGCATTTAAAATCAAACGGTCCCTCGTTTCTTGAGAAATCCGGATACTTTGATAATGTACATTTAGAGTACTGTTAGTTGTGAATGATACGCAATCATTTGTTTGCCAAAAGTCTTCTAGCTTTTATACATTGTTTGAAAAAAACCATATATTATCTATGAAAAAATAATGTCGTTTTTAATAAGTAATATTATCGTTTTATACGTGGAATTGCGTCTGTAGAAAACAGATTTACATCTCGACTACATAAAGCCTCAACCGCCAATTTAACTGTATGCAAAACATAGTACAAGGACTAAAAAACTATAATCTCACCACATGGGCAAAATTATGAGCAATTGACGTTTGTTTTCATAGATATTTTTTATTTTTAAAAATGTTTCTCCAAAAATGGTAAAAATTCACATAGTTGATGTTTTTATAGTTTTCTGTTCTAGGGATTTCCGACAAAAAAAAATCAGTGGAATCGGGAACTGAAAAATTAACAAAATTCCCGGGAAATTTGTGCCGGGAATTTGCGGGATAGAAACCCTAGTTGAAATTAAATTTTCGTAGGTCCTAGATAATTTATAGACATATATATATATATGACTATGAGTACAATTCAATTAAAGATTTTCCAAACTTTCGTCGATTTATTTCCTTAAGAGTTACATATTATATTTTTAATATTTAATAAAAATATAAATTATTTTTTATTATTAGAAGAAAATATATTTATATTTTGTTTTATATTTAAAATTTTTTATTCCAGTGATCCATTAATTTTTAAACCAGATTAGAATAGAAATAACCGCTTTCCAATAGCCCTTTTTCTTTGGAAATTAAGTTTTTAATTTTTTTTAATTTCCTAAAAAATTTATTTATATTTTTATTTTTAGATTTTATTTATTCTACTAATACAATTGCTAATTAATTAAAAAGAAAACTTGCCCGAATTTTATAAAAATATAGAAAAAATATGTTTCTGGTGACCTAAGAGCAACATATTATGATTGAAATATATGATTACAGTTAAAAATTAGTATGTTTGTAAATAATTATAATTATGTTTCCTTTTTTTCTATTATAATACCCAGTAATAATATCCAGTTGGAAATTTCTTTAAGATTTCGTAAGGTAGTCATTTATGAATAGTCAGAGGCGCTGCTGACATTGTCCCTTGTTGCAATATAAAAAACATCATGACACTTTATGACATTTTCATATAATTTGTCTAAATTCTTTAAGAAAATTTCAGCAGGTTTTCAACAGTATTGGAAAATGGTGACTTATCTTTAATATGTATTTCAAACATTATTTCCGCTGACATTGTGACGCATTTGACTGAATGACGATAGAATTTTTAATTTACAAAATTTGACAAAAACATTGAAACTGTCTTCAGAGTACAATTTCCAGCTGGGTATTATAAATTTCTTTTATAATATTGCTCCCGATTTTATTATGTAATGATCAGGTTTTGTCATATTATAAACTCATATTATAGGGTGATTTTATCATATCATAATTCAATTGTATCATATTACGATTCCATTCTAATATATTTTGATTCTACTCTATCATATCGTGTTTCCGTTTTATCATAATATAATTCTATGCTTTCACAATATGATAATATATGATATAATATTATGCTATCATATTATATAATAAAGTTGATCATATTATGATTTCATTTTATCATATTACGATTCCATTCTATTATACTATAATCAAATTTTATCGTAATATGATTTTATTGCATTATATTATGATAAAAAATTATGAGTTTACTGTAATAAACATAATATTAAAATAAAACACTTTAATTCGAAATTATTAGTTTCATTATTTGTTTATTGAGCATATTACATATTTTTCAAAACAAGTGGGAAAAATTTTTATTAGCTATAAAAATTTATTTACATATTTATTATTAACTTATTAGTTTCTCATAATTTAATTATATTCATATTAATTATTTACATATTAATTATTTACATATTAAATATTTACATATTTACATTTACATAGGAACTTTGTTCAGTAGTTCTATGTTTTCTTTCGAAAACAAATGTATCCAATAAAGTTTGATTCTAACTATTTAATATAAACTGGAAATTGAAAATCCTCACATTTTGCTTGAAAGGCTTGAATATGTGAGTTAAACCCATGGTTTAAAAGCTTGTGACCGCAAAGATAGTGGAATTCATTAGCGCAATATATATGGTTAATAAGACCAAATAATGGAATGTTGTTTTGGTGTGCAAATTTATGACTAATAACGCTATTAGATGTGATAATAAAAAAAAAGAAAATTGAACAAATTAAATCTTACATCTTTGTCAGCGCACCGATAATACGTACATATATGCTTTTAATGTTTTATGTAATGCTACTTGAAAGTTTAATTTTTTTACCATTTGTATTTGCATTTAATTCACTTTTATTTGTTTTTCACAAATATTTTCTACTTTATCAAGAATTTTGAATAAATATATAAAAATTTATTGTTCACAGATAAAGTGATTGCTTATTGACAAACATCACTTGTGGAAAACAAAACATAGTCTAGAAACAATTATTCTATATTTGAGGAAAACATAACATGTTCCAAAACAAACATTCAACAGTTGTACAAAACAAAATATGGTTTAAAAGCAAATATAAATATTGATAACATTTCATGATTGTATAAACAATGTTATTTCTGCATTTTGATAAAATTTTGTTTCTGATAATAATATCTAAAAACATATTATTATAGTCAACCTTATTAAAATTTTTATTGAGGGTAACCATTAAATTTTAGATCTGAAACAAAACAAAACAAAAATGTTATGTATTATTTAGAGCAATTAATGGCTATAAAAACATAATATTGCTGACATAACAATGTCGCAACCATATTTCAATATTTAACGAAATTTCTTTAGTACAACAACTACTGCTTCTATTTTTATTTATTTGCTAGAAAAGATTATCTAAAAAAATCTGAGCTAACAAGGAAGATGTACATAAGCAGTTCTTTTAAACTTTTTAGGAGAGCAGTTTATAATTTTTAATTTCAAATGTCAATATATCCTCAAATATGCTAGGAAAATAATTGCATCGTAGGAACATACTACGACCGTATTTGTGTTGTATTTGTGTTCTTTTTACCCACAATTGCAATCTTTTTGTTTGGTATAAATATTGGATAAACTAAACAAATTGTGAATTTCTCGTGATTTATTTTGCTTAAATTTAATTTTTAAATAATACAAAAATTAATTTAGAAAATATTTTAATTGGTTATTTATTTTTGTTTTTCAAATGACAAATACGGTCGTACTTGGCGTAAAAATTAGAATCAAATCTATTTGAATGTATGACGCAAGGTGTAACAAGAGACAAAAGTAATTGTCAAAAACCTAAGCCGGTTGTCATAAACCTATATCAAGCAACAACAAAATAAAAATAATAAAAATTAAATTTTTTCTATAAAAAACAAAGTTTTTTCCAATTGTCAACCTAGAGTTTCGTCTCCACGTGTATACTCTCTGGTACGACGTACATACGGTTGAACTAGGGTTGCCAGATTCGCATTGTGATCTAACTTGATATTCTTGAAAAACGAGTTTGATTTAAAAAAAAAAAAAAACACTTGACAATCGACTTCCGCTAAAAATCTCCTATTTTTTACTAGGAGATAAATAATAAAAATGTGCATAAATAAATCCGAAAACCTTTAAAAAAGTATATGAACGATATTTTGACGCTTTTCCTTTCCCTAATCCAAGTTAAAATTTTAAAGCTGCTACAATTTAATGGAATAAAAATCCTTAAAGTTTTTAATTAGTAAACTTAAAAAAAAATCGGCGTAAATGCGCTCCCTGATCGAAATACAAAGTCAGTTTCCCTTAGGATTTGAAGACGAAACAATGAATATGGCAAATTTAAACTTCTTAAAACCAAAACCATAGAAAACATAATTCAGTTGTCAAAAACCTAATTCATGCAATAACAAAATAAATGTATTAACATATATTTGTTTTTGTGTTTTGAAAAAATTAGTAAATCTTTAGAAAATTTAGTTTGAACTGCCTACCACATTAACTTCTAGTTGTATTCTATGACCAAAATCATATTTAAAAGATATTACATAAAATAAAATATAACAAATCCGCGTATCTCTTCTTCCTGATAGAAATTTTAAAATCTGGCTCCGCACAGTGGGGTTAAACGCAAATTTTTTGGTAATAAATGTGAATCTCCTAAACTACTGGTCGGATCAAATTGAAATGTATGGAAGAGTTGTAGAGGAAGACCTAAGCTTTCATAAAAATCATCTTGTAGTCACCCTGTGATAACACGAGATAAGCTACAGGGTGTCAAAGTTGACTACCTCGAGTATGTAAAAGTTAAAAAAAATCGTAACTTGTACAAATGAAATCCGATTTTAAAGATTTTTATATTTCTGGAAAGTGCTTGGCAAGATAAAGAAAAAATAAGCTTACTCATCTAAGTTATCTCTTACAGTTAAAAAGATATTTACGCTTGAATTTTGAATTTTTGATTTTTTGGCTCGACTTTCTTTCGTTTTTCGGGAATAAGTCCGGAGATATATGAGGCAAAAATTTTTTAAAAATATTCTGTAATTTGCTACATATTTCAAAATAATATGCTGAAAGAATTTTTGGATTATCTCAATTCGTCTAGACGTGAAAAATATTCAAAGTCAGCACTCTGAAATTGGCATGAAAAATGGCTATTTTTTGTCAAAAATATAGTACAATTCATTCACTTTTTTCTCAAAGTTCCGTTAATAAAAAAATTTTTTTCTTATTAATTTCAAAAGATAAGGCTTCATAAATGGTTAATAAAGAAATTTTGAATTGATTTAAGTTTGCACCCTACATCCAGCATTGGCCGAAAATTGTCAATTTTAAAAAATAGTTTCATTTTTATCGATTAATAAAAAAAATGTCACGCGAGCTTTTTTAAATTTGGTACCCATATTTTTTATAGAAATAGATTTAGAATGATTTAGCACTACACTGCTTCCCGCCCGGCCAAAAACGAATGCAGGAGTGGAGATTTTATGTTAAAAGTCAGTTATTTTAACGACTATTTTTAAAAGCATATTAAAAGCATATTAACATAATATTTTTAATATTATTTCTTATGTAATGCATAAAACACAAATCAAGCTTTCATTCCTAAAAAAATCAATAAAATAGCTCCATTAACCTATTTTTGGTAATTTTTCAAAAATAATTTTTTTTTAAAAAATAGCTGAAAATCTAAAAAAATTTAATTTTTTTAATACAACTCCACTAATTTTGCAAATACTTTAAAAATGTTAAAAGAATATAAAAATAGACTTATTTACCAATTCAACGATATATAAAATGTTGATATAGGTCATTTAATAATAGTAATATAATGGCCTCAAAACTACCAAGTCACGTCAAAAGTTGCAAAATTCACTATTTTGTTCCGTATTTCCATATGTGTGTATACGTAACATTTTAGTTTTCTAATGTATTATGTAGGTATATATTTGTTATTATAAAGTAGTAAATTATTTATTTGAGTAATGTTTATTTAATTTGTTCTACAGATTTACATACTTATTATACATAAATCCCGTATATTTATTTTATTAAGAATATATTATCGAAGATATTATTAGATATTTTCTTGAAAATAATCAGAAACATCAAACGTTAGCAAATTTTTAACTTCCTTAGCTTCGGAATCCTCTTTTTCTATTTCAAGAGTGATTTTTGGTAGCCATCGTGTTCTTATAGAATATATAACTGGATCTGATGATATTAATAAATATTCCATTAAGTCCATATTTTGCGCTATTTTCGAACATTTTCCGGTATTGAAGAGTCAGAAATGTTTAACATCTTTATTTCGGGCTTCCTGTGCTTCCTCTGTTAGCTCTCCCAATGGCAAAATACTATTTTCTATTATTTCTTTACCATGAGCCAATACTTTGTGAATTGTTGGAGTCATTGATTTCCAGGGGTATGTAATGTTAAGTAGTTCTTTAGTTTCGTAAGCAAAAATTTTAAATTTGTCCGCATTAATTTGTTTTTTGCTATTAATGGCTGCCAATATAATCTTAAAACGCTTCAAAATATTTAAGTCAATGCCTGTGATTGAAGATGTGAGTTCCGGATTTTCAAAGAAACGTCTTGCTGTATTTCCATCATTTGAGCTTCCATAGCCATGTAGAGGTTTATCAATTATTAATCTGAGTTGTTCTTTGAATTCTAATTGAATTCTTTTCTTCTCCTCTTTTCGTAATTCGTGAAGTTCCAAATTGTTTTTTACTGTAGCATTTTCCTGCCCGGGAATATTTCTGTACTTCATATCATATGCAAGATGTAAGCAGAACTCCAAAAATCTTATCCTTGCGTGGAGTGGTGATATTCAAAATTTTAAAGAATTTTTATTAACAAGGACTTCAGAATTATCCTGAAATTGTGAACTTATTTTTCCACATATATTACATTTCCATGTAGATGTTGTATCTTTTATAGCGTTTGCAACTTTTCCATCAATCATCATTAATTGTTGTTGAAATGTAACTTTAATAGTTCTGTTTGATACTTTTACATATATTGGGGGCAATGCTTCAATTTCTTCTTCCAATTGGTTGACAATGCTGTTTATTGTAACCGTGGTTTCTTTTGTGTAATCGAAAAGGATTGGACGGCACAAAAATTTGGAACCTGGAGTTAAATTTATCCATATATCATCAAAAAGCGAGTCATTTCTTGTCGATGAGGAAGGCTTATTTAAGCGCATTCGAAGTGGTACCAGAGACGTTATAAATAGCGAGGAATAATTATTTCCAGAATTACTTCCATCCAGTTGTTTGTATTCCGAAAATCCTGATGTTCCATCGCAGCCCCATTTGAATATTAAAATAAGTTCAGAGTCTTTGCATTTTTCAATGTTATCATTGCTGAAGGTAGATATAATTCTAGAGGCAGTATTTTCAAGTAATTCCAATATATTAACTTTAGCACTTTTAACAGAAGCATTAACCGGGTGCTCCATAGGCATAAAATATTACTTTTCGCTTCTCTCACTGATTTGCTACTGGGAAAGATATCATATCCTTTTTCGCTAACAGATTTCCTCAAAATCTCGTATTGGTTTCTTGATAATCCTAAATTTAATATCAGAGCTAAAGCATCTTCAGAGGTAAAGGACGATGTTGATTTCGGTGTCACTATGCTTTCGATTATCCGATGTAATCGATTGGGAGAAGCTGTTGGTAACACATCTATAACTTTTTCTACTTCCTTTGGTTGCGTACGTGTTACTAAAGCTTTAAATGTATCTTTTATTTCGACATTCGTATGTGAATTTAGAATAGATTCCTGTTTGGTCCTCTTTGTTCTTAGCTGAACTTCATCGTAACTTCTTTTTGGTCGACCCTTTTTCTGCTTTCCGATGAAAGTTGGTATTTCTCCCTCCAACCACTCTTCATTTTTCTTCTTGAACTTTGGTATTGACCAATCTGAAGCTTGCATCCTTTTTTCGTATGATTTATAAAAATTTTCGAGCTTTAAACTGTCTTCTGCAGTAAGAGTTAAACCAAAGATACTACTGTATCAATGAGTTTTCTTATTTTATCTGGACGATTTATAATATCAGATAGATTATCCCAGATTACTTTGCAAATAGAAAAGTGTTTTAATGTAATCTCCATAATGGCAAATTCACTAATAAATCTGCATATTTATAAGGATACTTATATATAGAAAAAGAATATTTATATCAGGTAAATGGTGACAGGCAAAAATGAATTAAAAAATTTAAATTTTTGCTCAAAACCCTCTTTTTATTCAGTTTATTTTTATGACCTGTAGTACGTCAAAAAATGTACCTATGCGATTGTAAAAAAAATCATTTTTGTTATAATACATTAATTAAGTAGCTAGGTAAATTATTTAAAAACTTAAAAAAATGTAATAAAAAACGAAGGAAAATATACTTATTTATGTACTTAGGTAATTTTAAAAACCTTTTCAGTAGAAAAAAATTATGAACACTTTAAATAAATTCATTAATAAATATTATTATCTCGTAACAAAAATAAGCAATGCAGTTGAGTGTTACGTATACACACATATAGAAATACGGAACAAAATAGTGAATTTTGCAACTTCTGACGTGACTTGGTAGTTTTGAGGCCATTATATTACTATTATTAAATGACCTATATCAACATTTTATATATCGTTGAATTGGTAAATAAGTCTATTTTTATATTCTTTTAACATTTTTAAAGTATTTGCAAAATTAGTGGAGTTGTATTAAAAAAATTAAATTTTTTTGGATTTTCAGCTATTTTTATAAAAAAAAAATTTATTTTTGAAAAATTACCAAAAATAGGTTATTGGAGCTATTTTATTGATTTTTTTAGGAATGAAAGCTTGATTTGTGTTTTATACATTACATAAGAAATAATATTAAAAATATTATGATAATATGCTTTTAAAAATAGTCGTTAAAAAAACTGACTTTTAACATAAAATCTCCACTCCTGCATTCGTTTTTGGCCGGGCGAGAAGCAGTGTAGTGCTAAATCATTCTAAATCTATTTCTATAAAAAATATGGGTACCAAATTTAAAAAAGCTCGCGTGACATTTTTTTTATTAATCGATAAAAATGAAACTATTTTTTAAAATTGACAATTTTCGGCCAATGCTGAATGTAGGGTGTAAACTTAAATCAATTCAAAATTTCTTTATTAACCATTTATGAAGCCTTATCTTTTGAAATTAATAAGAAAAAAATTTTTTTTTTAACGGAACTTTGAGAAAAAAGTGAATGAATTGTACTATATTTTTGTAAAAAAATAGCCATTTTTCATGCCAATTTCAGAGTGCTGACTTTGAATATTTTTCACGTCTAGACGAATTGAGATAATCCAAAAATTCTTTCAGCATATTATTTTGAAATATGTAGCAAATTACAGAATATTTTTAAAAAAATTTTGCCTCATATATCTCCGGACTTATTCCCGAAAAACGAAAGAAAGTCGAGCCAAAAAATCAAAAATTCAAAATTCAAGCGTAAATATCTTTTTAACTGTAAGAGATAACTTAGATGAGTAAGCTTATTTTTTCTTTATCTTGCCAAGCACTTTCCAGAAATATAAAAATCTTTAAAATCGGACTTCATTTGTACAAGTTACGATTTTTTTTAACTTTTACATACTCGAGGTAGTCAACTTTGACACCCTGTAACTTATCTCGTGTTATCACAGGGTGACTACAAGATGATTTTTCTGAAAGCTTAGGTCCTCCTCTACAACTCTTCCATACATTTCAATTTGATCCGACCTGTAGTTCAGGAGATTCAGATTTATTACCAAAAAATTTGCGTTTGACCCCACTGTGCTCCGTTATGATTTGTCGAATGAATAGTTTTATAAGTAAGACGAATTTTTATTTTCTACGTCATCTGGGAGCTTCAGAAAGCTCTGGAATGAGAAAACATGCTTAGGAAATTATATATAGATATGAAACCTATATAGAAGTACATATGTATATAAATATTTTGGTACTATATGGATACAGATTTTGAACACTTTGCGAAAATAAGAGTTTACATATCAAGCATATCCGTTTAGGCCGTAAAAAAGTATTTTAAGAATTTTGTTATTTAAAAAAATAAATAAATACATGATTAATTAAAAAATAAAAATAAAACATACGACACAGCTTCTTTGTATTGAAACAACACAAATATTTCAGCATCCATTAATATTGATTTTGAAAATTTTTTTAGGGCATTAAAAAATTACAACATCGTATAGTCGAATGTGTTTTGAAAGCTTTCAAATAAATCTCGATGTATAACATATCATAGTTAGTTGTTCTGAAAAATATTTGTTTAAATTTAAAATAGTCCTCTTTTGTAAAACTGTTCCTACATTTCGTAAAGATTATTTAAAAAAGATTATTTAAAATTCAATGTCTTTCCGAATAATTATGGAGTTTATATAGGGCAATTTTCCGTCAATTTCCTTTTCCAGTGTAAATTGTATTTGTCTATTACATGTATTGAGGGTTTTTAATGTCTCCTTTACTTTATCGTTTTTCAAAATCCCAAAAACGTCGTCCACATATTTTGTCATCATTCTTGTTTTATGTTCCAGTTATTCCAATGTAGTATCAATTAATTCCTCCATAATAATGGCACCTTTCACGGAAGATGCAGGGGATCCTATTGGTATTTCCTTGTTTTGTTCGCAAAACAAGTCCTTAAATCTGAAGTACCTACAATCTTTTATGTGAAATGTCAACAATTCCATAAAAGTTACTTTGAGCACAAACTCCATTTCTTTTCAATTTTCATTATTGCTAAATTTACTGGAATATAAGGAAATAATGAAATAACATCATATGATACTTATATTACATCGTTCTCAATTTACATTATAAATTCAATATGCTATGTAGTTCTATACATGTTTAAATTTTAGGGTGTAATAAAGCAGAAGGCATTGTATTCTGTGAAGTATAAAAATATGTTTCTTATCACTAAAAAAAAATATATATATATATTTCATCAACGCTTCAAATTTCACTCAACTTTTTATATAACTACAAATTGTTTGCAACGTGACAAATTATATTTAAACTTGTAACTTGACAATTTCTAAAATATCCTGACAATCAAGTTCATTCAAGCCCGTCTGGCAACCCTGGGTCGAATGTGTACGCTGGTTGTGGTGTGCTTTTCAATAAACATGTACAATAGTGTTGTAACTTTTTTTGGGACCCCAAGATACCATAGCTCCACCTTATATCTAATGTTGTCTTGATAATAAAAACCGAACATTTAAATCAATTTGGATAAAAAACATCACGCACTGAACGCGATTTCAAAAATGGCTTTGCACATTTTTTAATATTTCTATTAAAAAAAATGTTATATAAAGCTCCAAGTATTTAAATGGTAGAACTTATTTATTAGGTTTGGATCAAAATCATTTTACTCTTTTAACTAAATATATGAAAAATGTTGTGATATGGTCAAGTATTACTCAGGACTTATCGGTCATCGAATAAAATATAAAAATCTCACTAGATATAAATTTAACACATTTTTGCACATATTTTTTGCCAACTTGGTGGTAAATAATTTTGCATTTAAATTTGCATCATAAAATGTTAAGAAGAAATTTAACAATTCAAGAAAAGAAAAAAAAAATTACTAAATTATTTTGTATATAAGTTTTACATTAACATCTCGATTTCACAGAATTTACCCAAAAAATTTTTGCAAAATTATTTGATATCAAAGAGGACATTGAAAAGTGTTGAAAACATCCCACGAAAAACTTTCCTTTCCTGGTAAGGTAGCAGGTATAGTTGGTAACAACAATAAACTTTTTTTCCTGAATAACTACAAATTCCACAAATTCATGTATTTAGTTTTTGACCCTAGGGATACTCAAAAAATATGTATGTATCTAAACGAAAATAAAAATAAAATAAAAAACAAACAAGTTTTGCCGCCAGTGAGATTTGAACTTGGACACAAATTAACCATTAATTTTTAATGACTAACGTCTGACTCAGTACATCATCTCGCACTTAATTTTCTAAGTGAAAAAAACTGATTTTAGTATAAAATATCTTTTTAGACATTTTGTTATAAAAAACCAATAGCATCAGAATGGTATTGAACCAACAACCTTCTGGTTGCTAATCCAGCGCTTTAGCCAACTGATCCATGTGATTGCAATATTACTGTGCTATTATACTATTGAGTACTTATTTAGTAGGCAAATAATAATGACGCCTCATTACCGAGAAACTACTTTAATAAGTAGTTGCCATTACCGAAAACTGAAAAGTTTTTGCTGAGCTTAAGCCATTTCGCGGAAAATGTAAATTTTTTTTGATAACAAAAAAAAAAAAAAATATTATCTATAAGCAATTTTCAACGAGTTTGGTGTGTGAACTTTTTTTGATGATCGCAAAAAATTAATATCATATAACCTTATAATATTGTATACTCTATAATACCTTGCTATGGTGTTTTTAATATAATAATTGCAAAAAATTATAACCCTAATGTACAATTTGTAATTTGATAACATACCTACGTAATACAGCTCTACGTTCATAAGTCACAATTATGTTTCTAGCAATACTTTTGAGATTTTTTTGACGCAGCATAGAATGGGATACAAATAATTAAAAAATAGAGAAACATGACTTTTACATATCTTGAGTTCCTTGTTGCAGAAATAATAAAAAAGTTAAAAAGTTTGGTAACTTATGTCACTTCTTGTGCTATTTATTTTGTTATCACTGTATTTTAAAATTCTTCATTATATGTTTACAAATAGATACAGTCATATATAAATAATGCTGATGTGTTCAGAGACTGTGGATAGATGAAAAGATAATACAATTTTTTTTTTTTTTATTAAAAAAAAAGAGAAAAAATATAAACAACTAAACAGGTAAATACAAATAAAGTTAGAACATTTTATTGCAATGGTATTATTTTACAATTTTGTATAAGTATCTATGTGTTTGTATGTGCACATACTATGTGTTGCGAAAATTTCATAGTAAAAATTCGATTATTTCTTCAAAGATTACTGAAATAATTTTATGTTTGACATATACTTTAAAAATCCAATACGACATTTACTTTACATTTTTGATTTCAAAGTATAAACATTTTCTGCAAAGTGTGTGTGTTTTAATCAAATAACGTTATTTGCTTCTGTTCATATCAGAAGTGTTTGGAGACCAATTACATGCTCTTCATGAGACACGACCAATAAAATTTTCTTACATGTATTTTGAAAAATTTTAATTATTTAAATCATAGTTTCCTTGACATCTACTGACGCCTTTGGTATAGACATATCCGATATTAACGAAGTTCACTACTGAAATTGGCTATTGGAAGTGTTTCTCATATCATAAAACTTTAGACTCATCAATCATAAAACTATTTTCTTTAGACTCATTAATCATAAAACTTTTTTCTTTAGACTCATCAATCATAAAACTTTTTTCCGTTTAAAAAGTGAAAAAAGCTAAAAACTTTACAAAGGTGTAGCTGTTTAATTGCTAATAAATTATAAACTATACATTAGTTTTCATTTGATATTAAAGATAAAGTTATACAGCCGTATTCAAATAAACTTAACACTGATTTACTAACCATTGTTAAGCAAAATTCCTTAAAGTTGTATTCAAAACCAATGATTCGCTTAATATACCATTGGTAAACCATTGTTAACTTTAAATATTTTAAAGTAAGTTCGACCATGCTTAATAGCTACTTTAAGATTATTTCTGTTAAATTTTTGGAGAAAAAAAGATTCGTTCCGAAATAAAAAGTGCCAATAAGCGCTATTTCAAAACTTATTAAATGAATTCCGGGACAGGATATTATTTTATGTAATTATTTTTACACTATATATTTAAAAAAAATTTTTTAAACCACATTTTTAAAATCATAAACAGAAACAGGAAAAGGTGTATTCGGGGGGCTTTTGGATTAAAATATCAACATTCCGGCTGCCCGCATGTCAACTCAATATTCGCCAAAATCTACTTTTGTGTTATTTGCTGTTTCAACGTAATTCCAAATTGTACATTAATATATACAAGTCTTAGATTAAGGTGTCATTAATCTAATATATCAACTCCGAGATAAAAATTATGGAATAAAATGATTAAAATAGTTAAATTTTTAACAAAATTCCTCATGAAAACGCGCAAAACATTCGCAAACCTTGCAATGTGTGCAAGTTTGCACACTCGCAAATGAACTGTCAAAAATTATATGGAAAATCATTTGCACTACCTGCGCAGTTCAATTGTGCATTTATAAATCAGCTGTCTTTTGTTTATATTTAAAAATTATTAAAAAATGCAATGTAAAGAATTATAGTTACGTTAATTATAATAAAATTATTGAATGTATATTTGATTTTAACAAATTTTTCAATTCTTTACAATGATTTCTTATTTTCTTATATTGAATATTGTACAAAATTTGAAAAGGGGGTTCGCGAAATACGTAGCGTAATTTAAGTGAGTACCCTTAATGTAAACAAAACAAATTATTGATCGATTTTATCATAGAATATTCGTTACTCGGATACTTATAATTACAACGCCTAAAAATATATAAAAGTATATGCATTTATATTCACATTAGTTAATTAATTAATTTTTTCAAAATGAAAAACTTATTTATCATTAAAAACATACTAGAACATCAAAAATAATAATGGAATAAAACAGTTAACGAATAATTTATTCTTACTATTCATATCACTGATAATAAAAATGAGAAAGAAACTGAAAAGGGTTGCCTACATAAACAATAAACAGTTTATTAGTTAATGTAGACTGTAAAGAGTTTTTGGAATACAATCTTCTAAAGACTTTAAAAACTAAATTGTGTATTATCTAGTATGTGCTTTAAATACAAATTACATTACAACTATATGCACGTAGAGAAAAAACATGTTTACAGCATTATCACTACAACAATATTATGTTCTCATTGTTAATTTTCTTGAATTTTAATAACTCTATGTTCATGAAAACAATGTTTTTGTTTTGCTTGTCATTTAATGTTTATACACAATACAAATTTTAATATGGTTAACTGCAAAAATTATGTGTTTTTAGATATCTTTAAAAGCAACAAAATTTTATTGATATGAAATATATTATTACTTCTACAACCAATAAAGATTTGCAGTCTTTTTCTTTGTTCTTATTATTCTTATTATATCCATGACAATAAAATATTTCGAATAACTGTAATACTTATCTTTTTCACAAACTTAGTGGAAAAATTCATAACTTGTTTGTTTTTAAACATATTTTGTTTTTAATGTTTGTTTGCTCATTGTAATTCTCATTTAGTTTATATATGAATATGGTTATACTCGGTGTGATTAAATCAATATAAGATATTGATTAACTACCGTTGACAAGTTTAGCTAAAAGAACATATCTTGTATTTGAACCACATATTGTGGTACAAATGAAATAATTAATGAACATATAATATATAAATATTTTTTTTCGCTAGTGAATACTTTTCTCTGTTATTTTCAATAAAAATTTATAAAAATAATTTTTTATTAATACGTTTTATTATTATATATAACATGATTAAAATGAAATAATAATATGATTAGGTTCTATAAATATATGATATATGATGGGATAATAATATGATAAAGTGGAATCATAATGTGATAGAATGGGATAATGGTATAATAAGATCGCTCAATTATATATAAAACTAGAATCATAACATAAAAACAAACCATAAAATCAGACACAATATGACAAAATGGTATCATAATAGTTATAACTCATAATCATTTATATTTTTCGCTGCAATCATATGTTTCATTCATTATATGCTGCTCTTAGGTTATGGTCCCTACATCTATATTTTTTCTTATCGTGAAGCAATTGGTATTTTTTAAGTTTTAATTGTATTAGTTTTTGTATCACTGGAATTCTAAAAGGTATGGGTTGAGATTATTTAACCTATCCACACTGGTCAAAAATACAATTTTTTATTTTTTTTTGCAGAAATTTCGAAATAATAATTTAAGAAATTGTAAAAAGTGAATAAATTTTATAAATTATAATAGAACAAGTAATCAAAAAAATTATTAAAAAAATATAACATGGTAAGGTTGACAGTTTGACAAGGCATTAAAATTGTTACTTTAATATTATTGTTAACATTTTTATTTAAGTGGAGTGACTGTTATAAAAGCTGTATCTCATTACTATAAAAATGTATATAACAAATATTATATAATGTAAATATATTTTAAGACGCTTATTTTAAATTTTAAATTTTATATAAGTCGTGTATTTGTTGTTATTTTTATGTTTTATGGTCATATGGGTTGTTCATCAAAATTTTTATTTTTATTTATTTAATAGCCTGTGAAATTACAATTTCTTACAGGCTAGCACATATATTATTCTTAAAGCTATTTACAACAAAATGTTTTTCATATGTATATAATAATAAGGTCTTATTATTTAACTGAGTTAAAACGAGAAAGAAAGATATAGTCGGTTAAGCCCGACCATATGATACCCCACGCCATTGTGCATGTCCATCGTAATTCGTGGATGGGTCTTATATTAAACATGTAGTCAATTGTGGACAGATACTTCTACTAAGTGTAAAATAAAATATACGAATATGAAATATTACGTTAATACTAACATTTAGTTGAATTTATGCACTTTAGGATGATTCCCGAAAGTGGGCTTATATGGGAGCTATTGTAAATTATGGAGCGATCCTCATAAAATTTGTTACTATGATTTCTACTTATATATAAAACTTATTTGTGTCGAATATAAACCTGATACCAACATGTGTATGAAATTTATTCACGTTAAAGTGATTTTCGGAAGACGGTTTTATATGGGAGATATGGTCAATTATGAACCGATCTTCATGAAATTGGGCACAAAGATTGATGCTTATACAAAACTTCCTTACACCGAATTTCATTAAAATGTTGCTATATTTAAGACATTTATGATGGTTAAACCACTATTCCGGGAGGAAATTTGTAGGGGGGCTAGGTGAAATAATGGACCGATCATAATCAATTTCAATATGCTCCGTCCTTGTGTCATGGAAGTCCGACGTGCTAAATTTCATTAAATTATCTTCAAAATAGCGACCTTTACTATGTGCAAAAGGTTTACATGGACAGCCAGCCAGCCAGACGGACGGACGGAAGTAATTCTGAGTCGATTGGTATACTTTAAGGTGGGTGTTGGATGATTTTTACAAATATCAGCACAAACGCATAATACCACAACCACCTATGGTGGTGTGGAGTATAAATACTCCTCTTAATGTGAATTGGATATACTGAGAAATCAATATATGGATAAATTGGAAAAAGTTGTTCGAAAATATTTGATTTTTAAAGGAGTATAATTTCTAGTTGGACGATTTGCGATTACCGTTTGCTAAATTAATTACAAATGAAATATTCATATATTTTATTCTACTTTCAAGAGTAAGGTGATCAATAAGCTTCAGTCGACTTTCATATGATGATAACATAATATTAGGATTCCATGGAAGATTACGAAGATAAAATAAGAGAAATTGTTTCTGGACCGATTCAATTTTCTTTATATAAACTTCGTATTGAGGATCCCAGACCACGGAAGCATATTCAAGGATTGGTCTTACGGGAGATGTGAATATTTGCTTGAAAACGTAAGGATCATTAAATTCTCTTCCCCAGCGCTTGAGGAAACCTAGAACTCCTTTTGCTTTATTACCGATTTGCGAATCGTGAAAATTAAAGGATAGTTTACAATCAAGCAACACATATTAATATTAATTATTTGTGTATCTATGTGTATTTGTAGAACATCATGTAAACACATTTTTTAAATTCAGATCCATTAGATTCATCATACACCAATCATAAAGATTAACAAGATCTGACTGGAGAAAGGAACATTGATAGGAATAGTTAAAGCTATGGTACAGCTTTACATCATCAGCATACATTAATGTTCTAGAATTCTTAATGCAAACTGAACCTATAACTGCAAGATAACCTATAACTTTGTTGGACGAAAAAGTTATGTTTGGGCATGAATTTATGTAACAATTTCATACATTGTCTTACAGTTAAATTTTGCTAAACCTAAGAGGATAAGATGGTTCTCAGAAACAAGTAGGAGGAAATATTATGTTCTAACCTACTGGGTAGTCTTACTAATCAATAAAAATCTAAAAACTTGCAAAATAATTAAAATAACACCAAAAGCAAACAATTAAATATCATATTAAAAAATATATATCCACTCTAGTAAAATTGCGTATTGTAGAGGTTTAAGCAAAAATACTTAAAATCGGTATTACTAAATATTAGTGTTAATTTTAGATAAAACTTACGTCGACATAACCTAAAAAAGGCACTTTTGAATTTATGCCAGAAAAAGTGTGAAATACACTTTTCTCTTATTAGTGGACATCAACACCAAAATAATATTTATTTAATAATTTAATACTTTTGTTAAATATGAAATGTAAAAGGGAGTACTTTCTCAAACAAAATCTATTTAAGAGATTTTTACAACTAAGCCAAAATGCTAACAATTTGTTTACAAATAGTGCTAACAATGCTACTCACATTTCTTCTGTGGCAGAATATTTACCTACTTCATTGTGTGACTGCTACTTGATACATAAGAATGTTTATACTTTGGTTTAAAGTAGATGCCTTAAATCCTTAGGATGTGATTGATTTGATTAAGATTATGTTATTCTTTTCTAAACTATAACTTCTACAGATTCTTCTTCTGCCTTTGCAGATAGAAAAAAAATAGTTTAGCATAAAAATTTAAAAAGTATCATTTGGGTCATGATGTTTTCTAGCTTTTATACATCAAGATATTTGAGTTATGATATCATATGATAATCTCACAATGTCCTAACAATGTTAAAAGAAGAGATATTAAAGACCGAAAAAAGTAAACAACCTAAGGTGTTCAAACAATATAAAAATACGAAAAATGATTAAGTAAAATGAAACACAAAGCAGCCTTAGATACACACATAAATACAACAAGATAAATATTTATTTTCAAATAGAAAAAAAACAAAACACCTGCAATTTGTGTGAAATATAAAGCAATAAAAATGGTAGAAAAAAAAAAAATAAATAAAAATGAAAAAATCAACGAAAAAATTTAATCATAAAAATTGTTTTGAAACGGATGTGCGTAAAGGAAGTTAATAAAATAATTTTACTTTCCTTTACACCATCAAGGAAACAACAGCAACAAAATTTTTAAAGCTAAATACATAAACAATACAATTGTTTATAGCTTTTGGGAATACTTTTTTCATTTTATTAGCGTTATATATTCCAAGGCTCTTAGACTAAAGCTGCACAGGTATTTGAATAAAATGAAAATTTATGTACAGCAAATAAAAGTTAAAAAGTTACAAACTTAATTAGGGATTTACAAAATGCTAAAACATTTTTGCAACAAGTTTGCTTACCAACATCCATTTTAGTATATTTCGACAAATTATAAAAGGATATTTCTTTAACAGGTTTATCTTTACTGGTTGTCAAAATATTTAATGCAGCCATTAAAAAAAGTAATAGAATTTAGTTGAATTAAGTTTTTGATAATGTTTTAAAGCAATAACAAAATAGTTGAAATAAAACTAGTACTTTTAAAATGTTAAAATTTTGTTAGAAATTTCTGGGAAACCATAATATTTTTATTATAAATAAATATAATTAACTAAGTTAATAATAATTGTTTTGTTCCAGTTAATAGATTTTTTGGATTTCATTAATCAAAATTTATAGAAAATATTGCTCGAAGGTTCTAAAGCGTAATTGCTCTCATTATATATAATTTCATCATTTCAAAGAATACTCAATTTCGCATAAAGCAACATTTAATCTCCCTAGAAATTGTGATTCTTTATTTGATAATTTATATAAAATCTACACCAAGAAAAATATCGACCACATCCGTTAAAAATGTTGTAACTTTGTATGTGTTAAAATCGTACACTGCGGGGACGAGGAATTGATACCGCATTAGCATAAATTTGACACCATATCAGTGTTAAATTATTAAATATCCAGCAAAAATAAATAGAAGTCATTTTTAAGGAAGTACTTTTTCATTACTTTTCAATAAGTGTGCGCTTTCTTGTGCTTAAGTAGTTATATAAACATCATCCAAAGATGTTATTAAAAAGCGATTCAGAGAAATTTTTCTGATATAAAACGTTGAAAATTTACAAATATTTGTTACCTAATAATAACAGTTTTAATCAATTGAAATCTATTTTTATACATTTTTTAAATAAAAAATAGTTGGTTTATATAAAATTTTTCCTTGAATTGATAAAAAAAAACATCACAAAAATCAATTTTTCATGACGTTGGGAACACGACTTCCTACTCAATGAATAGGTATCAGAAAAGAGAACATCTTCCAATGATAAGCTTTTGTTAAATTCATTGCAAATTATCAAAATTTGTACTGGATCATAATTTCAAAATCTTATTGACTTCTTTTGGATGTTCTTTTTTTGCTGGGTAACATTATGTATAATTGTCATTGCTACCACAACTCTTGTGGAATTTGTATGGAAATTTTTCTCTCAGTGTTTTGCTTCGAAAAACGCTAAACGTTTTTAAGTAGATGAAACATCTAAATGAGTTAAATCTTGAAAAGCAACTTCATGCACTTTTCTATTTCCCGGGAAAGCGGGGAAAAAATGTTAAGCATCCCGGGATTCCATATTAAAAATATATAATTGATTAACTCGATTAAAATAATGGCATATTTCTCGGGAATTCCGGGGTGAGAAATCCCAAGCCGCATTCTCTAGTTGGATCTGAAGCATAATTTGAGAAACTTAGGTCAATATCGATTTGGCGATAGAAGTACATTAAAAAAGATATGCATATGTGTTATTAAGTAGATTTAGCAGCCAGATGTATCACTCTTATTTGTCGTTTATCCTACAATTACGGATTGTGTGTGATAAATCAAATGACCAAATCATGCAGAGATTCATCCTCAAGATAGGCTAAGTACATATGTATATTATGGTGGTCCAAAATTCCTTTTTCAAACATACGTAAAATTATAAGAGGGGCAACATTAGAACATCTTAGCAAATTTCAACTTTCTACGATAATTGGAATAGGATGATACATATTTTTTTATGTATTTAGTTAAATTTTAAAACCTAGTTTATGGTTTAAAGAGTTAAAATCTTATAATTAGAAGATATTTCACCATAAAAATTATATGTAAAAATTATAAATTAACAAATAAATATATCATAGAAATAATTAATGGAAAAATTATGACAAAACCTTTGTTTATTTTCCGAAATTGAGCTGAATCAGTAGAAAATTATATCATAATATTCTTTTAGTTAATTGCAGTTAACTATCAAGTATCTAGGTTTCTGATGAAATCGTACTCAGAATTTCAGAATTTATTTAAAAATACTGTATTCTGAGTGCCTATTATTTCCCTTATAGTAGGGTCTAAATATCTCGTATGAATGTCTTGCATTTTATATGATGAACAAAACATACTATTTTCACCAATATTAATGTATTTTATTTTAAATTAATAGGAAGGCTAAAAACTCACAAAAAAAATTATATAGAAATAAAAAGTAAAGCTTTATTAACAAGTTTTAAATAAAATTCCTTTTTTCGTTCACGTTAACTTTTTTGGAAAATTTACGAAACATATATAATTATTTTTCTTTAACTATCGTTTAATGTTTATATTAGTGGGAATTTTTTAAGATTTGTTCTAGGATCATCAAGATAAATGGCCGTGTAGCATCCTGTTCTAATCATAATAGAAAGTTGACATTTGCTCAAGAAGTTTTAAATAATGTCCTCTTTTATAATTTTAGGTATTTATGCTTAAATGTACGATACTCTTTGGTTTTTTTCATACAATATTAAACCAACATAATGTATATAGTATACTAGCTTAACCCTATTGATATGGGCCTGGGCCTACCTGCCCTATTCCCAACTCAACTGCGAAGTGTAAGAAAATCATTGCCACTAAAAATTTAACTTTTACTTTCACTACAATAGTTCTTTAGATATGAAAAATCAATATTTACTTTGTATGGGGGGCAAATATTGCCCCAAAACCCCTAAACTTGTCCGCCCTACCTGCATCTTAACTATGGAACTTCATAAGAAAATTATTCCAACCAAATCTTAAGAATTCCTCTACAGTAGTTCTTTAGATATTCAATAATTAAGATTTATATTATAGACAATTTCTTCCTATCTTCATTCCAATTATGTCTCTTGATAAGAAAACTATCTCAACAAAATTGTGTAACTATCACTGCTATAGGTCTTTCTATATATATTAATTAAGATTTACTTTGTTTTGAAGGGTATCAATTCTACTAGACCTACCCACCCCATTTTCATCTCAACTATTGAACTTTATAAGAAAATTATTCCCACAAAATCTTAATACTTTCACTGTTTGTTCCATTTTCATTGCGAATCTCTGTATGACAGCTGCCACTCCCTCTAGACTTGTCCGCCTTTTATTCATTTCAATTTTGAATCTTATTGAGAACATTTTTTACACCAAATTTCTCTGCATTATTTCGTTAGATATTCAATAATTAAGATTAACTTTGGGGGTTATGACTACCCTTGACCTACCCGCCCGGTTTTCATACCATCTATGATACTTCATAAGAAAATTATTATTATTATTCGCTTTTTATTCATTTCAATTGTGAATCTTACTGTCAAATTTTTTTTTAAATCTTATTGAGAACATTTTTCAAACCTAATTTCTCTGCCTTATTTCTTTAGATATTCAAAAATTAAGATTAACTGTGGGGGTTATGACTACCCTTGACCTACCCGCCCGGTTTTCATACCATCTATGATACTTCATAAGAAAATTATTCTCACTAAATCTTAAGAATTCCTTCGCTATAGTCCTTTACATATGTAATAATTAAATTAGAAATGTTCGTCCTACATTCATCTTAATTATGTATCTTGGTAAGAAAAATAGCTCAATAAAATGTTAAGACTAACTTTGTATGGGGGCTACCTCTCCCCAAAGACCAACTCGTCCCATTGTCATCCCATCTATGTAACTTCATAAGAAAATTATTCCCACAAAATCTCAAGTCTTTCGCGCTATTACAGTTCATGAGATATGCGATGATTAATATTTGCTTTGTATAGGGGCTACTACTCCCTCAAAAATCACCTGTTCTTGTCAATCTTAATGAGAAAATTAATCACACAAAATCCTAAGAATTTTTATGTAATAGTTCTTTAGATATACATAAGATAATTAAGATTTGCTTTGTATACGGGCTATCACTCTCCCTTGACCTATCCGTCCCATTTTCACCGCAATTATGGGACTTCATAGGAAAATTGTTTATACAAATTTTTAAGACTTTTACTGTTATAGTTTTTGAGATATGCAATAATTAATATTTACTTTGTACTCTCCCTAGATTTCCCCACCCAATCTTAATCTTAATTGTGAACCTTAGTGAGAAAATATTCTCACCAAATCTTAAGAATTTCTCCGCAGTAGTTCTTTAGCTGTTATAGTTCTTAGATATGCAATAATTAATATTTGCTTTGTACCTGCTCTGTAGCGCGAATTATGGATTTTCAGAGTTGTAACTTTTAAAGATATTTTAATTTTATTTAAAATTTTTGTTAAAAAATATGTTAACTTTAAATGCATATATCTCAGTGATTTACCAGCCCACTTTTAGTGGGAATGTTTGCGGCATTATCTAATAAAAAAATATAAGATTTCAGTCCAATATCTCTAAAAGCTGCATTTTTTGTCGTTCTAAAACTGCCAAATGTGACACTGTGCATTGGTAATGCTCTTTGACAGTTTGGGACAAACACACCAGCAACTGTTTCACTATTCATCTGTTTATAACCAAACTGTGAGCCAAACTTAAGCTACATTTTCATGCCAACAGGATTGGTTCTGCAATAGATTCCTATCTGGTATAAGGACGTTAAATAAAATCAGTTACCCTAATCAAAGAGTAAATTTCTAATAACTTAAAAATTCGCATATGCTTCATCAGTTCTGTAGCTTTTTGTCATATGCTAGTGTTAAAGCGGGACACTTCTTCATGGCGCCAGTTGTTGAAATACATTGTCTAATAAAGCTTTCGCATAGACCTGATCAGTTTTTATTCATCACACAATTATGCAGCGTACGTAATGAACTGCACTATCTTTTTCTCTTTGCCATTTTATGTTGTTTTGAATTTTCCTATGATTCAGTCGCACCCTTATTTTTGAAATTTCATTCAGTTTTAAGGGGTGTGTGTTGAAATAAAATTTAGACACTAAAGAGAGGCTAAGTTCTCAATATTCTTCAGTGTAGTCTTACTTTTACCCTTACTTAGTATAAGTTCGTCACTGGTAGGTAATCTTTTCCTATCAAGCTATACGAATGTAACTGCACTTTATAGGTATTGGTCGAATAGGTGGAGAAAAATGAATTATGATTTTGCGAGACTTTAGATGTTTTATAACAAATGCTCATATGTTCGACTATTATTTTTAGTGGCAGACTAAAAAGAATTTTATGTTCTGAAATATGAAAGTATAACTTTGTCTATTATATAAATTTAAGGTTCAAAATGTTCACAGTGTTAGTGTATAGAATTCGGTGCAGACGAATATAGTAAACTTATTGCTTTTTTTTTTCAAAATTACTTTCCAATTAAAAATAAATACATCTTTCTCAGATACGAAAACCAAACCTCAAATTTAAAATCATTTTGCTTTAACAAACAAGATTCTGCTAATTAAAATTCAATGTTTTAAATTATTTGTCCAACCGTGCGTATGAGTGACAGCATGAAAACAGCCACAAATAACATTTAAAATACATAACACGTATATGTCGAGTAGTGTAATTTAAGGGGGGGGAAAAAACTAAAAAATATAAACAACGCCATTTTTAATTATTATTAAAAACATTTATGTAACGAAACAATTAAAAACAACAACGAGAGAAAATTATACTATTCAAAAAAAAAAAAAAAAAAAAAAAAACGAGTAATTATCATAAAGTCATTAACGCATCATAATAAAAAATTCTTCGTTATTATTGCTATTTTTGTATTTTAATTTTTTCTTAACAAGTGCGAGTGATTGCTGTAATAAAAAGAGATGTCACAGAATTATGGCCATTTAAAAAAACTAATTATGGCTAGAAACGAAGGAAAAAAAAATGGAAAACAAACATAAAGCGAAGTTAGACGATATGTATAAACATGATAATAAGACTAATGCTAGTAATAATATTGGGTAAGCAAAACAATTTTTTTCTTCGTTTTCATACTTTTAAAGAAATTTTAAGGAGCAACAAATATTGAAACTATTGAGCAAATAAAAAAATAATATTAAGATGACAATGACAATTTTGGTTCTCATTTTTGGTGTTTCATTTATCAAAATGTATGTAATTGGTGTATGGGCGTTAAATGTTGGAATAATAATAAATATTATTTATTTCTAAAGCTAAAAGTTCACAGTACGCTAATATATGACGATTTTTGAAAATATTTGTGAACTTTTATTTGATCTTACAAAATAAATGTAAGATCAAAAAGCGGCAAACATTAGCTTATTCGGTGTACGGCTTGATTTGAAAAAATTGTTGTTTTTGTGTACACAAACTTTAAATTGACAGAAAAAGAAGTGATCAGTTTATATTTTATTTATTAAAATATAGTTTTTTAAATAAAATTGTTAATATATTCATAATTTTAATTATTTTACCATAATAATACTTATTATTTCTTATACAGCTGAAAGTAGCGTGCAAAGAATTTTTTTTGAAGACAGGGCTATTTTGTTAATTACGAGGGTTGTTCTTGTGTATAAACGTAAATTTCTTATAAACAAATTAAAAATATATATTTTTAAAGTAATTTTTATGAATGTGCGTGCAATTCATCGTTCGTATTTCCTTTATTATTTAAATCTAGAATTTAAAATGAAAATATTTTTCGGTGTCAAAATAAATTTATAGTAGTACTTTTTTACCTCAGAGTATTAAAATTAAAATTTTTGATAGTTATTTATTTTTTATTTAGTGTAAAACTCAAAGAAATTTGCATGTCTAAAATAAAGGTTTAAATACGATACCAAATCATAAAATGATTTTATTCAGGTGAAATATTATAATAAAATATAAAGATCTTTAGAAATATGGACCTATTTTTGAAACGAAATAAAACAGAAAAAAAAAATTGTCAAATATCAATTAAACACTTGAACAGATACACTCAAACTAGACCAATTTCATTGTCTGCCAGTTTGAGTGCTTATTGATGAGTATTTTTGTGTTTTTGTTATTACCCAGTAAAAACTTTGCTTTCCTGGTAAGCTAGCAGGTATAATTGGAAACAAAAATAAACTACTTATTTTTTGACTGAATAACTAGTTATTTTTGTTCGACTTGTCCGCAAATTCATGTAGTTATTTTTTGACTCTAGCGGCACTCAAAAATATGTACCTTAACGAAAACAAAAATAAAAAAAAAACAAAAAAATTTTGCCGTCAGTGAGACTCGAACTTGGACACAAACTAACCATTCGTTTTTACTGACTAACGTCTTACTCAGTACACCATCTCGTACATAGCATCCTAAGCGACAAAAACTCTATTTAGTTTAAAATATCTTTTTACACATTTTGTTATAAAAAACTAACAGCTTCAGAATGGGGTTGAACCAACAACCTTCTGGTCGTTAATCCGGCGCTCTAGCCAACTCATCCACGTGATTGCAGTATTACTGCGCTATTATACTATTGAGTACTTATTAATGTAATACAGAGTAGGCAAATAATAATGACGCCTCATTACCAAGAAACTACTTTAATAAGTAGTTGTTATTACCGAAAACCAAAAAGTTTTTGCTGGGTAGTTGGTAATGTTATACTCTTTAGTAGATTAGGTGTGAATAAATAAAGAGCGAATAAGTGTAACATATTTGTTTTACTATTATTCGCTGAAACAGATAAAGTGTAACGTGTTATTACGTATTATGAAAATGCAGACGTTAAAACCATTAATTTATTAAACCAAAACAATACTAGCATATTTTTATGTAGTAATATTTTTCATTGAACTAAATAAACATAAAGTTTTTTAATTAACAAAATAATTCAGTCTTTTAAGTTTTTAAAAAATAATAATAATAAAAAAGGGCAAGAACTATAAAACTTTTTTGGAACTATTTTACTATTTATTTTATTTATTATTAATATTTTGTAATGTTGGAAAAAGTAAGCTCGAATTCCAATAACACAGATTGAGAAAAATTTTTTCTGCGGTACGCAATATTTTTGTCTATTCGGCTACATGTTCTTATGATGTAGTAGGTTCATCATTATTAGCAGTATTACATATTGTTTTTAAATTTGGAATATATGGATGAATGAAATGAAAAGTTATGTAGTAGTGGCCTTCAAGTTCTTTCTAAGCATCCATGAAAGTTTTTAAAATTGTTATTAAATGTTCTATATAATATTCTTTTATAACGCTATATTTTTCTATTAGATTTTTTTTTTCATACAATACTTTTTGAATATCTGCAAAATTTGATTTTATTGATTAAAATAAACAGTATTCCATCTTGTGGGTGTGAAGCTTTTCAATGATGTATTTAAGTCACAATTAAATTCCGATTTTTTGAAAAATTTTACCAATTTTGATGATATTGTTATAATTTCACAATTTGTAGTGAAGTTTTAATAAATTTTTCCACAGAGTTAAGAATCAGGTGATTTATGCAGTTAATATTTTCACAATCTTTTAAAGCCCCTTTAATGTTACTTCGTCTATCAGTAACCACAACTATCGGAACTTAAAGAGTATAATTGAACTCGCTGAGTTAAGTAACCAACTTTTGCTTTATGTTGATACCTATTTATTAAAGAAAAAATATAATCATTATATTTTTTTGAAATATGGAAAAGCGCACAATATATTTTTTCACTAATTTTGTTCACGTTTCTTAAAATTTTTTCTTTTATTACAATATTATTAATTATTAAATATAAATTTTATTAAAAAATTCCCTTATTAACACACTGCACAATAAAAACTAATAATACTAGTTGTGTTAATAACTGATACTCTAAAATACTAGTAGTACAACAGTTACTTGAAAAAAAAAAAAACAAATAATTTTCTCACCCAATGCAAAACAAGATATAACTGTAACAGTTTTTTATGAGTATAGTGAGTGTGTAAAAACAAAATCATACCACATCAGTTATACTCATTTTCTCATTTATACCAATACTCACAAGTATTATTTTTTTTTGTTATATTTCTTTTGAGTATACTTTGAGCTATACTGTTGCACGTCTTTAATATCAATTGCTTAAAAGCGAGCACTTTTATATTCGGAACGTTTCCACTTTCAGTAGAATTCAATTTACAGAACATAGAATCTTGTAATTTGTAGTAGTGATATTTGTATATTTTTTATTAATTTGTATTTCTGTACTATAAAAACATTATCAGATTTCTTTTTCTAAAGATTAAAACTGCAACTAAAATTTGGTATTTTTAACGATGGTAACTAACTAATGCGATCTTTAAGGAGTGTGTTTAGCATAATATACTTTGTAAAAACCAATACAATTACAAATAGTTAACCTATCATATAAATTTTTGGCAATTAAGTAAACTATAATTCTTTCATTATAAGAAATAATGATGATTAAATAAATTATTAGTTTTTAAATATAGTTTATAATTTAGTTGTAAACGCAACTAAATTGATATTGGAAATAGAAATAAAACAAAATTTCAATTAATTTAATTCTTAAAAATTAAAATATTTATACAACTTTTTACGCAATTTAAAACATCATAATATAATATTATGGGTCATTAATTTATCACATTTTAACCCAAAGTTAAAGTTTAATTGTAGACAAAATTATTAGTTTGTGTGAAAAGAATGTAAATATTGCTTTTTGAGTAAAAGTCTGCTTATTTAGTTAAAGCTATTTTTTAATGTTATTTGAATATCATTTACTTAGTTAGAAATTAAAATTTTAATAAAAATTTGATTTAGTTTATTTAAAAAGAAAATGATTTTTGAGCAAGTCTAGTAATTCAAACTATTTCTGTTTGTAATGAAAAAAAATTAATAAGTGAGTGATACACCTTCTACATTGCAGCTAATGTAAGGGAAATAAGAATTAGTACCAGATTTTTTTTTTTTTAAGGAAGCCGAGACTTTCTTTGAGGAATTTTCATAGAAGGCAAAGTGGAATGTGTTTAACATTTTTTTCGAACAGGTGTGGAGGTATTTACAAAGGCCTGCAGATATGAATCACTAACAGTTTTTCCTGCTGAAAAGCTTTTCATTGCGAATGTGTTTGTTATATCTAACATACAAGAAAATAATACTTTTTTCTTACGCTCTTTGTTATGTGTTTTGTTTTTGCTTAACCATGCGACATGAACCTGTGTTGTTGAAAGCTGGAACAAAACTAAATGACTTTATATTTTATTCGCTCTCAGTTGTTTAGATTCTTTCTTCTTGTTTAACTTTCGTGTTGTGTATATGAAAATGCGGAAAACACTTGGCTCCAGAGTGCTATGGTTGCCGGTGTCTGATATAATATAAATTCTATAATCCGGATTATTCCGTAATTCGGATTACATTTCGTAACTCTCCATTCCATAACACTATAATCCATAACACTATAAATAATAAAAATTCCTTTCTTATTAAAATTTTATTAGAACTTGGAAAATACTATAAAAAATGATATAATTATTATGTAAGAGTTGATCCTAGTTGAATTCCTTCATTTTCAGTTTCTTCCAAAAATTCTTCAGTAAGAGTACAAACAAATTAATAGTTTTTTTGAAATAAAAAACTTAAAATATGAAATGCCATTTGACGAAAAATTATAACTTGATTCTCTAGGTGAAAGATATATTTTAGTTTTTTTTTAGCAAAATTGGACCAGAAAAAAGCCTCCTGCAATAATTATTCTCGAGTTTATACTGTAACTGGTTTTCACTAATAAATGAGATTTTTAAAATAAAGAAAGAAGATTTCAGTTCGTCAAAATGTGCTGTTTGGAATATGAATTTTGAAAAATTTGCTCATAAATTTTGTTTAATTTTTAGGGAATCAATTTCAGAATGTATTTTTATTACTTTCTTTAATGTTTTTTTTTAGCTTTAGCCCTGAAAATAAATAATATATGTCTCATTTACAAATACAAACGGCACTTTTTTCCAGCACCTTCATTTTATTTTTAGCATTTTATAGCAAATTTCTTTGTAAATTCTAGCATTTTTTCTCACTTATGTTTTGGTAACACTGGTAGTGATTAGGTACTTATTTAAGAGTGATTCTCGTTGAAATTATAATAAATTAAACAATTGACCTACAACACAAATGTTTCTATAATGTAGTTTATTTTATCTAAAAGCTTATTTGAATTCTGTAATTCTTTACGAACTCGAACTGCAATGTCATAATTATTTCTGAACAGCAAGTGTAAATCTGAATCGATCTTTATATATAATATTATGGGTTTCTAGTCGAAAATTAAATATCTTCAAAATACATTTTCATTTTAAAATTTTATTTTTGAATCGAATTGTAGAATAACCAACTAATCGATTGATAGTATCAAAATGACTCGAAGGAGTACTTCGGTACTTTTTAATGTTAAATAGTATAAAAAATGAACTACCGTATCAACTTTGCCATCCCTTGTCTAAATGTTGTACTTTTAAAATTTAAAATAATACAAAATTTTAAAATAAATAACATTCTCATTTTACATTAAATAAAAATTCAGCAAACATTACCTTGATATCCACAATAGGGTTATAACTTTTTGTAATTTTTTCGAATATCAAAATTCATAGCGATATTAAATTTTCACGATCGTTAAAAAAGTTTCATCAACAAACTCGTTGAAGTTTGGAATTTAAGCTTTTTTTAAATTTGTACATATAATGCATTATTTTTACTAAAAACATGATTATATTGTTTCAATAATTTTTTTTTATAAAAATGATATTAAGCTTATTTTTTGCAAAAATTCATTATATTTTTTTATAATTTTTGAACTTTTTATTGGTTAAATATAATGGTAAATGAATGTTTTAGGCAACAGTAGTATCAAAATAAAAAAAAATTCTGTTTTCTTTTTATAAATCTTCTGAATTAAACAAAACCGAAAAAATTGTCACTAGTATGACTTTACCATTTAATTTTATAGTGGCTATTAAGGAAATAATTAAGAACAATTTGGTACTGAGCAGAATATTTAGTATAGTGCAAATTTGTATTACCATTATGAAAAATATAAACTTTTTAATTAAAAAAAAAAATAATAATAATAATAATAATAATAATAATAATAATAATAATAATACAAGTAATAAAAAAAATCAAATGGTTTTAGAAATTGCATTCGGTGCGGAAGGTTTTTTCATCAAAATAATTTTTGATAAGTTTTTAGTATCAGTAAAACCTGACCTATGACGTGGCAACCAGTGTTTTTTTTTTAATCCACATGTTTCGAAGTTCTCCCAGAAATTTATCCTAAATTGATTAAAACAAAATAAAAAATAAGATTTTCCTATAAATTCATTTAATAATTGATGTTAAATAAATTTATGATAGTCAAATAATTTTGAGTAAATAATTTGCATCTAAACTTCCTTTCCGTTCTCGTATTTTACGATATTTGATAGGTGTTTCATCAAATAAATGAGCGTAATGTAAACAGAAAATCAACTCTGTATTTAATCGTAAAAATTGCGGGAAAATACAATGAAATATTTCGTGTTAAATATTTGCGTAATCTGAACTTAGCTTAAGAAACATTTATTTTACTGCAAGCGGTTGGCTTTATTTTATTTTTTTTTAATAGAAATTCGTAAGATTTGTTATTTATATTTAGTAAAAGTTTTTTTTGTTTCAAAATATTTTTTGCAAATTACATTTGTATGATGAAAGATTACATTAGAAAATACTTGTAAACATTAAAGAAAATATATGACAGATACTTGACTGAAATAAGTAAAATGTTCATAATATTTAATTTTTGCGTAAAAATAAAATTACTCATGTAATAAAAATTACACATACTAACATATTTTCAACATGTAAATCAAATACAGAGTCCCATATATAAACACATTTTTGATGCTTAAGTGTTTATGTACATATGTATGTGTATAGTATAAGTGCATATGTATGAATCCTTGAAAATTGTCGTTTACCTTTTAAAATGAACAAAATCATAAACAGTTTCATTAAAATTAAAATGTGAAAATTTTGAAAGAAAAACAAAACAGTAGTAATGAAAATTTAATGGAATTTCTTTTCCTTCCTTTAATTTTTATACCCTATCATTAAAAAAGATGGAGGGTATATTGAGTTTGTCATTTCGTGTGTAACATGTCGAAATATTCGTCTAAGATCCCATAACGTATATGGGTCATTGTCAAAAATATTTGTTTTAGTCCTTCAAATTAAATTAAAATGCCTTTGTAAATATATGTAATGCGACTGGAATGCATGCAGGGTCAGTTCGCTTTAATAACTTCGTGCAGGGGGTGGTTTTAAGTTTAAAATTTTTATAAACTTTATTTAATAATACTGGTAAAAATTACGTGTAATATCAAAACCTACTGTGTTAAATAAAATTCATTTCAATGTTTAATGAAAAAAAAAAAGAAAAATTATAATAAAAATCCCGATTATTAAAAATTTTGTGAAAAATGGGGATCAAGTCTAAGTTACTTCTCCATATATAATATGAAAATCTATTTTATTAGAGTTTACTACAAAGAAACGCTATTTAATACTGTGATACTTTTTTAATCCCAGTACATTTTTTTTTGTCCAAAATATTTTTATTTTGTGAAATTTTTTGATGCGCCTCTACATTTTCGTTAGGCATTACAAACATCAACTATTTATGCCAACTATGATCAATTTTGTGCTGTTCACGTGATGTGCCTTGGTAAATTGTGTTCTGACAAAAAGTACCATTTTTAACTATCAACGATATTTAACTTAAATTTATGGTTCTACCTGACTTTTTAATAATTTCCGCTCTTGTTTTCCAAACTTTGGAATTATCTACTAGGTTGACTATTTTGGGATTATAGACTTAAAAAACCCATAATTACAACAAGTGTCAATGTCTATTACAAAATTTGTATTCCGTTGAGGGGCTCTAAAACCCCGCCTAAAAAAAAAAAAAACAAAAAATTTAAAAAATAAAAAATTTTTCCATCAAAATTTGACTACCCTATAAATGCTGAAAATCTGCAGAACAACAAAGAAGGTGTAGAATTTATCTACAACCTTCGATTATTTTACGTAAGATCGCATAAGATCAAAAAGTATAAATTCGCGAACAAAAAGTGTAGAAGTGTGGGAAAAAGTTAAGTAATTTCTAGCCCATTTTCTAAGTTTTTAAAACTTGGTCAGCAATCATGATTATAAAATGAAACCTATAGTGCTAAAATTTTGCTCTGTATTAGCTTCAAGTTTTGTGAGCTCAGATCTGTAACCCGTTTCTTTAAAATAGAATCACCATATAACTTGTTAAGGATTAAAGTAAGTTTCTGCCCATATATATTCTGGGTCCTCGTAAGGTTCTGAGTCCATCTAGTTATGTCCATTTGTCTATTGAAAGCGGAATAGGGACGAAATTTGGCTCAAATATTTCTTTCATATCAAGTTCATTTGGTGTTAAAAATGTTTCCCATTTTTAATGAACATAAAAGTTATGGGCCAAGTACTAGAAAAACTTAGTGTCCGCTCTATCTTCATTTCATACATTGCCGCCGATATCTCTTAAACTGAAACATGTACGACAACGATATTTTGTACCAGGAGTTTAAGGTTCAATGTAATCTCGGAAACCATAAATGGGCGTGGTCCTCCCATTTTACCGCCCATCTCCCACATACGATGAAATTTTAAATTAGGCTGGCACGAAAAGTTGCAGATGCTGGGTATAATAGATTCGGCCAAGCTGAATATAACATTCTTGCTCGTTTTCGTTTTCGATTTCATTTTCATTTTTATTCTCTTTCACATTTCATTTTTGTTATCATTAAATGCTCTTCAGAGGATGATGATTGTATTGTTCCATCAAAAGAAATGGTTGGCATCTTAAGCTGAATGCATAAATTTATATCTGTATATGAGACCACAAAAGCAGGCAAAATGTTCAACTAAGTATTTGTGGAAACACTTACTTATGTTGTTACGAACATGTTGGTTGTTAAAGTATAAAAATAACGAAAAATATTACACATAATATTCCATATAATTTCCACTTGTCTACAAAATGATGTGGTTTAAGGATTCTTTTGTTGGTTTTATTTTTCTTTTTTATTGTTTTGTATTTTAAAACAATGTATCTGCATTATTTTATTCATACGTTGCTATTTATAGATATGCAGATGCATACAGCTGCAATTTATATGGAAAATTTTAATGCAATAAAATATTACGAGGGTTTTAAGAAAAAGTTTTTTTTTTTTTTTTTTTTAAACTAATAGGTTGAAAAAACTAAAGCTTTTAAAAATTTAATTTGTTTCTTTAAATATTCTTCACTTTAAATTCAAATTTTCTTTAACCTTTATTTAAATAGTTTTATTTAATAAAATTAGTAAGGATATGAACATAATTTCGTCCACTATTTTGCGTCAAAAACTTTTGTGACAATTTTCTAATTTCATACCAGTTCCAATTGTATTCCAAAAATGACGAATTAAATTAAAGAAATTTTAAGTTCAAATCAGAACCTTTAATTTACATAATTTTGAGATCACAAAATTTATTTAAGAAGTTTCCAATTAAGTATATTTCTGAAATTTCTATTTAAAGTTATAATTTTGTGAACTTTACAATTGAAAAATCAAATATTAATAATAAAAATGTCTGTATTATAACTAAAAATTTGGGAAACTCAATTAAAATTTCAGAATAAAATTTAAAAATATAAATACATATAATTGTAAAATTCTAAAACATTACTAAATGATTGTGAAATATAAATAGAAAGTTTTGAAATGCGATTATAAATTTCTCAAATACTAGCATTTAGCCCGCTACTGCGTTTGTGGGTCTCCTACATGCCACACCAGTTATGAACTTCGTAACATTATTTATGTATAAAAAACAAAAAAAAAAAAAAAAAAAATAACTACAAAATTAAACTATAACCCCTAACCATTTCCTAATAATTATAATTTCATCCCTCAGGTTTGTACTTAAATAAAGAATATCCAATAATTGAGATATCGTATAACTACGTTACCTTCTATGAGTTCCTAATTAAATAACATAGGGTACCAAAATACTACCGAAGTAAATATATGGGTTATTATGTCGATGTTAATAACAATAAAGTTCTTAAATATTCTATTTAAAAAAGTACTAAAAAGTAAAATGTATAACCCCTAAATAATAGGATTTTCAAAAAGTACCACATAATTGTGGTAAAAAAATGATACATTTCAAAATTGATTTATGTTTTTTTAGTTCAGAAGAACCGTAGGGTATCAATAAAGTATCAAAATATAGTTTTTTTTACATTGAAGCTTCAAAAAGTACGAAATTATTTATTTATTAATATTATTATTATTATTATTTTTTTTTTTTGGTAGTGAAGAATGTGACTTATTTTTTGTAGGCTTAAAACATATAGATGAATTGTGTATTCTTACCCACGTAGAACCATATATCTTTAAATTTATTATTTCTTCGTTAAGTATTAAAAAAAATCAAAAAAGCCATTAAGATCAATTAATAATTACAAAAAGTTCCTGAATTTGGCCCCCTCTATGTCTTGGTGTTCGAGTTGCAATTAACGTCACGTTACCTTATTTTGTAGGACTAAATGAACAAACAATCTTTCAAATTTTATTAAAATTGCCTCAAAGAGTTTGAATAAAAATTAATTTTTACCTCTTAAAAGTTCAAATTTCCAAAAAGTACCAAATTTCCAAAAAGTACCAAATTTATATTTGTAATTTTTTGATAAGTTACGAATATGATGTAAATATTATTTCTGGATTAAATGATACCTAGGGTGCCAAAAAGTACCAATATACAATTTTTATCCATTTTCTCTCTAAAAGAGCGGGATTTCAAAAAAGTACTAGACTAGACAAAAAAGTACTAGACAAAAATCCCGTTAGTAGATTTATTTGATAGTAGACCAATCTACAGTCCAAATTTCATCTTTTTCAGTTTTAGGAGTTTTGGGCCAGTGATGCCAACTTAGCACTTTTCGGGCTACATTTAGCCTGTTATAAGTAGTCCAAAGCGCGAAAAATATTTTTTAGCCCAAAATTAAAAAACGCTCAAATTTAGCACTTTCAATTTTTTTAGGCCTTTTTGATCTTTTTTTACTTTTTTCAAAAATGCAAAGTTATTTTAATGGGATAACGTTATTTTTTTTTTTTAAATTTTTACTTTTATTTTATAATTTTTGTGCTAAATTCTCCTTATAATTTTGAAAAGGCTAGTCTCAAATTTATTCTGTGATCTTAACAATTCGTAAAGAAAACTTATTATTTGAAAAAAAATGTCTTCAACAATTAAAATTGTTTGAGAGGAAAAGTATTGAAAGAACTCAACAATTTAATTTACCTATTTTGCCAATAATATTTTTAGATATATGTTCCAAATCTTGCGTATATATATATATATATTTTAATTTTAGTCCATTTTTGCGCTTTTTCACAAAACTTGTCTTGATTGCACCACAAAACTGTTGTTTTTTTTTTTAAATTTAGCACTTTTTTCAAACATTTCTACGCATTTATGTTGGTAATAGTTGGCATCACTGTTAAGCTGTACGATGATGAATCAGTAAGTAAGTCAGTCAATCACTCAGAAATGTTATTGTTGTATATATAGAAGATACATAGATATAGATAATTGAAAATTTCTTAGAATACAATTATAAATGGTGTAGATAAGTTTAATATATCCCAGCGAACTGTGAACTATATAATAAAGGACCTTTAAAATAACAAACATTATTATTTTGTAAAATAAAAAATAAGGTTTGAAATTACATTTTAATAAAACTGTTATACCACTTAAACCTCATAAGGTTTGTTCTCCAGTACAAAATCTTCATATTAAAATTTTAAATACTACAGCTCTCCCAAAAAATAGCCAATAATTTAATAATTAACCACTCATTTGGAAGATAATTTTATTGTCTTTCAACGTTATAGAAAACTGAATTAGTTATTTTCAAAAATGTCACGTATAGAATGCTAATATCTAGATTTAAATATTGCTAATATTGACCATTAAAGGTTTTTTATAAAGTGTTTTTTATATTCTTACTTCATTTAGCAAAAAAATATTAAAGAACAATACACATTATCAAAGTTTCCAGGAGATGAGAAAAAAGAGGCTAAATTGAACTTTAAAAAAGGTTAAAAAAGGCTAAATGCCCCACGAAATAAGGCCAGAAAAAAGTTAATTTTTTTAATTCGGAAACTTTTTTCTCGTTCTCATTATTTTTTGATATTTTGCTGAAGAAATTGTAATAAATTTGTAAACAAGCCCAAGCAAAAAAATGGCCCAAAAAATTCTCATACAAATTTGCATTATATTTCATATAAAAAGTGAGTTTTCGTAATTTTTGAACTATAATTCCTTTTTGATGAAGAATTTCCAAATTTTTGGATGTTTTTTTTGCATTAATAAGATTTTTATTTTAATTATGTTCATAAATAGTTTCTATGGTATTTAAGTTATAATAATCGACTTAGTAACTCCATAAAATTAGTTAAGGGACTTTTAATTTAGAGAATGAAGCGTTGCCGGCGAAATTGTTATTAAATATAAATCATCTCATTTTTTTTTGTGCGAAAAATGCTTAAAGAGATGATTCTGTAAAAGTAAAAGTAGTAAAAGTAAATAAGAAATTATTTCCTTTGTTATTGAAATGCTAACAATTTAGCATTTTTAAGGCAATTTTAAGAATAAAAAAAGGCTAAAAAAAGCTAGAAGCTAAAACGAAAATTTTGAGGCTAAAAGCAAAATAAAAAGGCTAGATTTAGCCTTAAAAAGGCTAAACTGGCAACACTGAACATTATGTATCATGGTACCATAAAACGGGTACAGTTTCTAAACATTGGCGTAATTATTGTTACTTTTGACTTGGCTGTGTTCGGATCTATAGTAAATTAGACATTAATTTTTGGACAATTTTCCACGTTTAAACTAATTATTTTATGACGGAAAACGGAACATAAATTTAAAAATTTAAGAGGTGAATGATCCTTTTTAATAGGTAATTTTATGGAAAGAGAGATAATCATTATCTTACAATCTGGATAAGTGACTTCAAAAATAATTTCCGATTTTTAGCAAAAAATACCTGAAATATTCAATTGTATGATTTGTATTGAGTACGAGCTTTTAATAAATTCGATTTAATAAACAATTAATGCTTCATTAAAACCAAGTATACTTATTTTATATTAACTAAGAGTTTGTATACAGTACGAACCTTTAGTGCTCAAATTTAAATGAGTTAACAATTGTTAAAATCTTTTACTATTTGTGAGAAATGGGGTACCAACCTTTAGTGAATAAGATTGTATATATTTTAGCCGCTCTATTCCTAAACCATAATTAAAGTTAAACAAGGTTTAACAAAACTTTATTAAATAAATCTTTCTTAAATTTATGTAAAAAAAAAAAAAAAAAAAATTAATCAATAAGATATTAATTTTTGTATACTTGTAAGAGTAAAAATTTATTTCTTAATAATGTTTCATAGTGTAATAAGAAAGTGACCTCGTAAGCCCAGCTGAATTACAATTTTTTCATGTACATACCACGCGAAATTGTCAAATTGTTTTTGTATGTAATATTTGTTTTTGTATGTGATATTTTTTTGCCTCGTTTACTTACTCTTACTCTTTATTTTCATTTTCTCATTTTTTTCATAGCATTTTAACATTATATCCAGTGGTTTTACTCTAACAAAATACAAGCAATTGTTGTTTTTGTAGATGTGCGGTAATTTTATAATTACATTATGATAGTGTTTGCTAGTAAAGACTGCGCTCGAAAAAATTAGTGCAGCAGTTTAAGGCTTATAACATTTTCTGTATGTGAACAAACTTAGCGACGTTAATCTGTTTACATTTGCTATTATTCTCAGTAACTATGATTTAAATTTTGTAATAGCATAATTAGTTTTTCTTAAAATGAAAATTTTATAAAATTCATGAAAATGCATAATTAAAATTTATAATCAAAACACATGTCAACTATATGCAACAACTGCAAGTGAGTAAGGAAATGCAGTTTTTTTTTTGAGTTATAAAAAATACAATGAGTTCACTACCACCAAAATGAACTTGGATAACCAAAGAAAATGCTGATTTATATACTGTAATTTTAAGACAAAATGTTAATTTTTTTTGATAGATTCATTACTATGTATTTTTTATTATCAGAAAATTTAAAAATAGCTGGGCTGAAGACCCACAAAGTAAAAAAATAGAATAAATCGTAGGAACACTAGAAAAAATGCGAAGGCAATTGAGAGAACGAAAATAGTTGTAATTAATTGAGATAAATTTTTTGAAAAATATGAATGTAGTCTAAATGGCTATAAAAAGTATATAGGGGCTAACTTTTTACAACATTATGGCCAGGAATTCCATATCACGATGTTGTGTTAAATACAGCACAAAAAAATCAAAATTGTCGAACAAATTTTTGGTCTGATATTTGTACGTATGATAAAAAAAAAATTCATATCAAATGGCTTTTTTAACAAAGATATCAAATGGCTTTTTTAACAAATGAGTGTCTACGGAGAAGATTTCTTCCTGTCCTTAGAAAACGCAATGAATTCAAAAGCGAGAATTGATCTCGCTTCTTTTCATTAAAACAATAAAGTAACTGAGTGGTATTAAGCAAATGGTGCTGAGGAGGCCAATCCAATAAATTGCTCAAAACTCCATCCATTCAAAATGATTTAGGTTATAGTAAAAAAAAATAATTAAAGAATTTTTAAAGCTGAAAAAATAAGAATTTAAAATGAAATGGACCCATTCCAACAAAAAAAAAAAATTTTAAAAAAAATAACCAAAAACACAATAATAAAGATCTTATGGAGGGTTTTCCAGAAAATCCAGAAATTAAATATTTTACTAAAAACGAATAAGAAATTCATTTTTTGTTTAAATTTAAAACTTGAGTATAAGAAAAATAAAAGATTAACCCTTTGGTTTCATTTTTATAAGCTGAATGGTATGCACCAATTTTATTGTGTATTTAGCTATTTAAATTTGTATCATAAATAAATTACTGTATTCATGAATATATTTTTTTTCTTGCATATTTATTTATAAATTTTCCCTTTTGTTATTATTTTCCGAAAGTTGCATTGTAGTGGAAATTTGCATTGTAAATTATAAAGGATTGTTGTCCTATTAGTTTATTATTTTATTTTTGTGTATTTGTTACATTGTTTATTGTAATTTTAAGGATGTTATTTGCACAACGTTTTAAATACAGTATATGAATTACGTAAATGTGTATATAGATACCTCAAACGCAATTTAAATTTTTACTTACAGATGAAAGCACAATAATTAATGCCCAAATTCTGTATATCGATTTTTTTTCGCTTTCCGATTAAAATGCTATTAAGTTTTTATTTTCATATTCTCTATATCTCAAGCGATTGTTTGAGTTTCTGTCTATGATAATGACAATTTAATACGTTATTTCCCTCAAAATTTGTTATTCTGTAAGTCGATATTAGTCGATTAAAATGCCACAACAGTCACTTACTATTTTCCTACCGTTTTAGTCATTAGAAAATAAAAAACACATTTTTCTTAATGATTTAGGTAATAATATGTTAATTATTGGTAAAAACCATAGAATATAAAATATTCGGTAATTTTTCATGTGAAAATTTGTATGTAAATTTTTTGAGCGATATTTCATTGAGTCATTTTGCTGGCTGTTATTTATGGCCCTAAAAAATACCCATACAAATTCTTGTCATATTTTATGAAAAATAACCCAAAATTTTGAAGTGAATTTTCGTCATTTTTGATAACATATTTTTGATATATTGGGCCAGGGATTAAAAATATGGCAGAGTTAAAATCCCCTGCAATCGACCGAAGCCGAAACTGTGTTAATCCAGACTGAAATCCTACCCAAGCCAACCATTCTGAATATGGCTGATTCTGTCCAGAAATTTTATAATATAATGTATTAATATTCATACCAGAAAGTTTCATAATGGACATTGGATGAGGGAGATCTTTAGTAAACATTTCGATATTTTTCCACTTTTTGGACAAATTTTCCATTTTTTTTTGTCAATTTTTGATTTCTTTTTTGTAATTTTTCATTTGCATTTTTCTTCTACATTTGCTCTCTGCGATTTTTGGGTCATTTCGCTGGCAGCCAGTATTTATTACAATTTCTTTAGAAAAATTTTAAAAACTAATGAGAAAGAGAAAAAATATGTTTCTAAATTGAAACACTAAAAGAATATTTTCTCTAGCCTTGTTTTTTATTTTTTGGACATTTAGCCTTTTTTAACCTTTTTTAAAGTTTTTGCTCATCTCCTGGCAACACTGCATACCATTTTAATGGCCAACCCAATTTCATTTTTTTTCTCATTTTCGCCTCATTTAAACCAAAGTATTTGTATGTGTACGTATGAAAACTCATAATTATTATTACAATTATTAATATTTATAGTATTTTCCTTTGTTGTCATTGTATATTTAAGCGGAACATGAAAGAGTATTAAAAGAAAAAATAAAATACTCTATATCATCGGTTTTTATCATAAATATGGAATAAATTAATAAATATAAGTATGATTAAATAAAAAGGAAGATTTTTTCATATTAAGTCGATACTTCTTTTGTACACGCAGAGAAAAAATATAGTTGTAGTGACCATAATCTAAGAGAAACATATTCTGATAGGAACTTATGATCACAGCGAAAAATATAAATGATTAAAAGTAATAATTATTATGATTTCACTTTGTAATATTTTATCTTATTTTATGGTTAGTTTTTTCCATGTTATGATTATAGTTTTACATATAATTGAACAATCCTATTATATTATAGTACATTGTCATTCCATTCCATTTTCCATTTTGTTATATCATTACCTCATGTTATCATATAGTCGTGCAATCTTATCATATTATTATTTCATCTTATCACATATTAATAAAAATTATTATTTTTATATATTTGTACTGAAAATAATATAGAAATATGTACAATATAAATAATAATAAATAATAATATTTAAAAAAAATATTAAATATATATATATATATATATATTATATATTATATATTATATATTATATATTATATATTATATATTATATATTATATATTATATATTATATATTATATATTATATATTATATATTATATATTATATATTATATATTATATATTATATATTATATATTATATATATTATATATATTTTATTATATTTATTGTTAAGAAGTACTAATATTAATATGGTTTAAAAACAGAATATGGTTTTGAGAATAAGGAAAAAGACTGCAAATATTTAATGATTGTAGAAGTAATGATATATTTCATATTAACAAAATTTTGTTTCTGGTAAAAATATTTACAAACATGTCATTTTTGCAGTCAATCATATTAAAATTATTATTGAGTGTAAACATTAAATCACAATATTGAATCAAAATCATTGTTATCATGAAAACAGAGTAATTCAAATTCAATAAAATTGGCAATGAGAACATAATATTATTGTAGTGATAATGCTGTATCATGTTTTTTCTCTGCGTGTATTTATTTTGTATAAGTGTATAAAAAAGGAATATGTACGTATAGTAGTTACAAGTGTTATTTAAACATATACATTTTAATTGAAAATTAATGACTCATATCAATGTACATGTGTATTTATATTGAAAAATATAAGGTAATTATATATTTTTAATTTTATTTTCATTAAAGGTGAAAATTTTCAACGAATTCAGTATTAAATATGAAATATTTAGCATTAATTTGCGGATAAATATAATTAATGCAACTTTATCGATTAATTGAAAAAATCTTTGCATTGCACGATGGGGGCCGAAATATAAAAATTTAAAAATTTTAACATAAATATCTTTAAAACTACTCTTGCCCAGCAAAAACTTTCCTTTCCTGGTAAGCTAGCAGGTATAATTGGAAACAAAAATAAACTACTTATTTTTTGCCTGAATAACTAGTTATTTTTGTTCGACTTGTCCGCAATTTCATGTAGTTATTTTTTGACTCTAGCGGCACTCAAAAATATGTACCTAAAAGAAAACAAAAATAAAAAAAATTTTGCCGTCAGTGAGACTCGAACTTGGACACACACTAACCATTCGTTTTTACTGACTAACGTCTTACTCAGTATACCATCTCGCACATAGCATCCTAAGCGTCAAAAACTCTATTTAGTTTAAAATATCTTTTTAGACATTTTGTTATAAAAAAACTAACAGCTTCAGAATGGGGTTGAACCAACAACCTTATGGTTGTTAATCCGAAGCTCTTGCCAACTCATCCACGTGATTGCAGTATTACTGTGCTATTATACTATTGAGTACTTATTAATGTAATACAGAGTAGGCAAATAATAATGACGCCTCATTACCAAGAAACTACTTTAATAAGTAGTTGTTATTACCGAAAACCAAAAAGTTTTTGCTGGGTGGCAAATAATTACGAATGCAATATTTATTTTATGGTTATTATATTTTCCAAGAGTGATAATTTATTTTTTGGTCTGTAATTTTTTTAATTTTCATCTACTCCTCAAAGTAAAATTTTAAAATTTCAGGTTCCTCAGGACATATTGTTCGTAATACCGTTATAATAGACATATCATTAGCTAAATTGTCATAGAAAAATAATTATATGCGCAAATTAATTTTTTTTTACTTAACGGACTGTAATAATGTCCACAGTTTAACCTATAAAATTTAACATTGCATTTAATTGGGTAGTACACGCAAAAGAAAAATATAGTTGTAGTGACCATAATCTAAGAGCAACATATTATGATTGGAACATATAATCACAGCGAAAAATAAAAATGATTATAAGTAATAATTATTATTAATCCACTTTGTCATATTATATCCGATTTTATGGTTTGTTTTTTTCATATTATGATTATAGTTTTACATATAATTGAACAACCTTATTATATTATTATACCACATTATTGTATTGTGAATCTATTTTATCATATTTTTACCTCATGTTATTATATAGTTTTCCAATCTTATCGTATTATTATTTCATTTTGTCATATTATTATTCCATCTTATCTTATATTAATATATTAATAACAATTATTTATATATATATATATATATATATATATATATATAAACAAACAAGTATTGAAGTTTTCCACTAAGTTTGTGAAAAGGATAAGTATTATAATTATTTGTAACATTTTATTTTTATAGGAATAGTAATATTAATATGGTTTAAAAACAGAATAAGGTTTACGAACAAAGAAAAAGACTGCAAATATTTAATGTATGTAGAAGTAATTATATGTTTCATATTAACAAAATTTTGTTTCTGGTAAAAATATTTAAAAACATGTAATTTTTGTAGTCAATCATATTAAAATTGTTATTGAGTGTAAACATTAAATGACAAAATTAATTCAAAATCATTGTTGTCATGACCACAGAGTTATTCAAATTCAATGAAATTAACAATGAGAACTTAATATTGTTGCAGTGATAATGTTGTAACCATGTTTTTTCTCTGCGTGTAGTTATTTATTTCTTTAATAGCCAATGAAATTACAATTTCTTACAGGCTAGCTTACATTACAATAAAATGTTTTTCATAATCATTTAATAATAAAGTCCTATTATTTAACTAAGTTGAAAATACTTCTCTTAATGCGAATTGGATTTACTGAGAAATCAATGTATGAATAAAAATTGATTGTATTATACGGCTCATGGGATAAAAGTTGGCATAATTTGTTCGAAAGTATTTGATTTTTAAAGGAGTATAATTCGTAGTTGAACAATTTAGAATTACGAATTCAATCTTACGAAGCAGGAACTCGGAATTAATTGAACTGTTTATTAAATTAATTAATTAACTAAATTAATTAATTGAAATACTCATATATTTTCTTTTACTTTCAAGAGTAGTGAGATCAATAGGCTGTAATCGACTTTGAAATGACGATAAATTAATATTAGGATTCCATGGAAGTTTACGAAGACAAAATAAGAGAAATTGTTTCTGGAGCGATTCAATTTTCTTTATATAGACTTCAGCATACTTCAGGGTTGGTCTTATGAGAGATGTGAATAATTGTTTGGAAATGTAAGGATAATTAAACTCTCTTCCCAGCGCTTGAGGAAACCTAGAACTCCTTTTGCCTTATTAATGATTTACGAAACGTAGAAATTAAGGGATAGTTTACAATCAAGTAAAAAACCCAGATCAAGAAATTCTCCGACTAGATGAAGTTGATATTCATTTATTGTGTATCTACAGAGTACTGGGCTTCTTCTGTAGAACATCATACGTTTACACTTTCTTAAATTTAGTTCCATTAGATTCATTATACATCAATCATAAAAATTGCAAAGATCTGATTTGAGTAAGGAACGTTTATAGGAGTAGTTAATGCTAAGGAACAGCTTTACATCATCAGCATACATTAATATTCTAGAATTCTTAATGCAAAGCTGGTAAATCATTTCTAAATATTAGGAATAATAAGATGACTACCATTTAAGGAAAACAGGAGAAAATACCGGTTTATCCAATTTGAACAGTAGAGAGTACTTTATCGAAAGCTTTACTGTAATCTGTATATATTGTGTCTGCCTATAACTGAGGTTGTAAACTCCAAAAAGTTAGCAGTAGTGGAACATCCTTTTCTAAATAGATGCGAAAGAATTTCAGTAACTAACTTTTCGAAAAGTTTTAGAATAACACTTAATTTAGCAGTACCTCTGCTTCCGGATTTAAACAAAGGTATAATATAAGGTTTCCTCCAAACTTAAGGAAAATAACCTCTAGATATTGATATGTAGAATAAGTAGGTTATGGGAGATATAAGAGAGTGTAAACATTTTATAAGAACTCAGCTTGGAACATTTATCAGAATATTTTATATAGCTGTCAGTTCCATTGATTTATCTAATGTTGGACAATTTATTAGAGTTGCAGAAGGAATTGGATAATTGGAAAGTTGATGAGAAGAAAGCATCAAACATATCGCAAATATCTGCATCGTTTGAGGTTTCTTTATCTCCTAATTTCATCATGGATGAATATCCAGAGACTCGACGCTTATAATTTACAAACTGGTAAAAACATTATTTTTAAAGTTTCTCTTCAACTTAAAGAGATAATTATTGTAACATTGAATGATAGTTAAGACCAGAGATGCCAGGATGCCGGGATTGAGTTTTGAAAATCCGGGATTTTTAAAAAACTTCTGGAAATCCGAAACAAAATTATTTATCATTACTTAAATGATAAATTAAAATTAGATTTTTTAAATAAAAAAAAAAAAAACGAAAAATAAGCACAATACCTCAGCAAAAATAAAAAATTATTTGAATAAAGTGTTGTCATTGGAGCTAAAAAGAGCTCCAGAAGTAATATTTGTCATTAGATGAATATATTTTTTTTGTGTTTATTTGCCTCTTTGTTATAATTATATATTTATTTTTTATAAAAATATTGTTTTAACTTTGTTAAAAGCTAAAAAAATACTTTATTTTTTGGAAATAATTAACATTTGTTTTAGTAATAAATGTTTTATTTTCCCTTTTAAGAAGTAATTATTAAAAAAAATCTAAAAAAAGTGCAAAATATGCACTTAGTTCCCCCTTTTGAAGTCATAAAAGTATTATTTTCATAGAAGTACCTACTGCCTCCTTTTTGGCCAGAAAATATCATTCTTTATAATTTAAATAAATTATTTTAATGTTTAATCAGCCAATTCGTGTTCCGAAAATTTTAGCCATTTTAAGTTTAGTTTTTCAAATGAAATTTCTATATCACTAAACATTTTTTAATTAAATTGAAAGCTTGTTCTTCTGTATATAACTTTTGTTGGAGATTTTCAATTAATTTTTTAATATCTTGCTTGTCTGATCGGTCATAAATTTGACAGTAATTTTAGTTTTATTTTCATCTAAATATTATCAGATACTTAAAGTTTAGAATTTTTATAAGTGCCTTTAAAATAATACGTAAAATATAAACTTTATGAAATTAAAAAGCATGAAAACGTGATTTAGAAATCCCGGAAAATCCCGGAATATGAAATTTAAAATTACCGGGAATCGAGATTTGTAAATTCTGAAAATCACGGGATTTTTGGGATCGGGAGTTTCCGTTTGTCATCCCTAGCTAAGTCATTTAGATCTTAAAAAGGGTATTCTTTTTCTAAAGTTAAATTTATAGAAGAGATACTGATCTCTCGGAAGAAGTGCTGAAATAATTAAAGTATGACTCAATATTTATGTAAAAACGGTAAATCAATTACTGATTAGCGGGACTTAATGACATATTTAAAGTTTTTCGGAGTTACAGAGAAATAATGAGGAAATTATAATTTTTTTAATAGCTGGTCCCGTGTAACAAATAATAAAAGAAATTTTAGATAAAAATTATGATTTAAGGGGTGCAAAGATACAACTTATACAGTGGTATAAAAATGCACAGTCGGCATTTTATGATTAATATAAATTTTTGGTTAAAAACTTCAACAACACCATGAGTTCATGTGCATGGGATATGAACAATATTCTATTTAATTGTTACAGGTGTTCGTCATAAACCCTGCTTGAGTATTCGACGTCCACAAAGGACATTTCTCAAACGCAATCATAGTATCAATTTTTCATAATATAATTATATAAGCCGACTTTATTGTATCTTGCAAAATGAATTCACAGGACTACACAAATTTACTGGGCAGTGAGGCAATAAGCTTTGCTGATGAATTTCATGCTAAAATTGGATTATACAGCAAAATAATGTGACGATGTTAGTAGCTCGGGCCCCAAAAAAATTTTCTGAGTTAAAAAATTTTCTGCTGTTGTAGCGACCAGTATTGAGTTCCAGACTATCATGCGATAAAGGATTTCCGGACTGCTAAGATTTTTAGATATATATTTTATTTTTAGATATATATTTTAAGGAAATCGAATGAATCTGTGCAACGACGTGTCCCTCTGATAACGGTACGTTAGAGTAACACAATTTCATAATTCTTGCGGTGTATATATAAATGCATAATTATTTTCTATGAACATTTTAAAAATTGAATTAATTTTTGAAATAAAATATACCTAAGAAATAAATATTTTATCTAAATTTTAAATCTCTAATAAACATAAAAACTATAAAACTATTTGTAATGTTTATTTTTGAAGAAAATAACTTTATAGGTATGCACATATAATTATATTACATAGGTATAATATAAAACTTATGAATGTAATATGTTTTTCTTTTCTCTTCTCCATTTGAGCCTCCACAAAAAATTTTAAATTATCAAAATTCGCCTTTATTTGTAGAAAACCTCGTGTTGATCACCCTTGATATTTTCAGCTCATTGTGTATTATAACACGATGATTCTGATATAATTTTCTGTATGCTTAAATCCTCTTCTAAAACGTCAATAAAATTGACATTAACTTGGAAAAAAAAATAAACTAATTGATAATAAATTATTGACCATTTGTTATATATAACTATTCCTATTTAAATGTTTACTTTCATTCATTAATTACTTGTTATTTTATATTTATTTATCTTGTTTTAGTAATTAAATAACAAGGCCTATGTTGTATATAATAGACAAAAATTAATAAAAAAAATAATACACGTATAATAAATAAAAGAAAGCACAAAAAATCTAAATAATTATTTTTACACCATGGTTTAGTTCCAGCTGACTGATTTTTGTACCCTTCACCACAGGTATAAATGGTATATATAAGTTTGTCATTGCATTTGTAATCTCTACAATATTCATCTATGACCCCAAAAAGTATATATATTCTGGATCCTTATTGATAGAGAAGTATATAATACAAATATAAATATAAATATAAAGATGTTGCAATCCATTTTGAGGAAGCCCCAGATATCGGATGTATATGTTTTATACATCCAACTGTAGGGAATATTTCTTGGAATGGTACTAGGAAAAATCAGTAAAATCGGTCCATTAATGACCGAGATATCGCCAAAAAACCAAAAAGGCCTCTAAAAACGTATTTGTTTTCTAATTTTCTAAGCCCCTGTTTTAACTAGCGATCTCATTTTTTCAGAGAAAACTCGGAATCTTTTTTTGGAATGACTTTGCAGAAGAAATGAAAAATGTCGTCAAAACGCATTTTTGGACTTTGTGAAGCTTCTATATAAGCTTCAGAATTCGTTTTTGTATAAATCTCTTGTAAACATTTTTCTCAAATTTCGGTATTTTGAATTAATCATATCGGTTTATAAATAATCGAGTTATGGGCAAAATCTGAAAAAATTATTAAAAATATACACATAAATATGTATAATGACTCAGAGTTGTTGTTTTTTGTATAAGAGTAATTCCATTTTAAATTTAAAAAAAAATTTCACCGATTTAGATACAATTTGGTGCATGTGCAGAGGGCGATACAGAGGCATGTAAAATGAATTTTTCTCATTGTGGCAACTCTATAGCTTTGAAAGTGATTAACATATTTATTTAAATGGCCATAACTTTTGTTATATAAAAGATATCAAACCTTTTTTTGTTAGCATAGGATTTGCCAAATCTTGAATTTTAAGATGCCATATAAAATTTTGAAAATATTTTTATTAACATATTTTGTTGTAAGAATTTTCTTTAGTAATGTGTATCTAAAAAAAGTCCATCTTTAATTTTTTTCTATATTTTTTTGATAGGAAGGAAGGAATTATTTGAAAATAACCTGAAAATAATAACTTTCTCAACAAAAAGTGTAATTAATTGTCAAATTGAGAAATGCTATTATTATCAAATCATTGTTATATGTAATTCTCAAACTTTTTTTCAAATGTAGATTGTGCTCACATGTGGAACATAAATAAAAGTAATTTTTTGTAAAGTTTTCTTTTGTATAGACTTTTAATTTTGTCCTATACGTATTTATTAATTGGAAACATATTTGATTAAATAATTTTCATTATTAACTTATTTATTTGTATATATTTCATATACTTTTTCAAATATATTGTTTCATATATCTTTAAGAATGATTTGATAATAACATTTGATATCAAATTGTAAAAAAATACCATCTTTCAAAGTTTGTTAACTTTTCTCTTTAGATTTATGTCAAATTAAGAATATACTATTTTTCAAATATTTTTAAAGTTATCTTTAGGTTTGAGAATGATTCAATATAAAATTTGATATCAATTTGAGAATATACAGTTTTTCAAACGTTTTTTCTCAAATGATTCTTAATTTGAAATCAAACTTAAAATTCAAACTTCTATATACATTTGAAACAAGTTTGACAAACACGTTTGACATCAAACATTAAAGTCATCATACTTCAAACGTTTGACATCATGCTTGCTGGGCACATACACACAATCATTTTTTATGTATGTTTGAACGTTTTTTTTAGTTGAAACACTGTTGTCAGATAATTATAGTATAAAATCGTCAGAATTCATTGAAAAAATCGTCAAAATCGGCAGAATATTTTTGAAATCGTCAAAAAATCGGAAAAATTAAAATCCATATCTATTTGGCTATTTGTGTTCATATTAAAAAAATATTAAGTTTTTAAACTATTTGTTTATTAAATAATATTCCAGCATTGTTTTATATTATAGGAAATTTGAAAAATAGGAACAAATTAAGATTACCGGCCCAGTTAAAAAATATTTTCTTTTTAACGTTAATAAAGGTTTTGTCGTGTAGCCGGCCCACAGTGGGGTCAAACGAAAAATTTTTGGTAATAAATCTGAATCTCCTAAACTACTGATCGGATCAAATTGAAATGTATGGAAGAGTTGTAGAGGAGGACCTAAGCTTTCAGAAAAATCATCTTGTAGTCACCCTGTGATAACACGAGATAAGCTACAGGGTGTCAAAGTTGACTACCTCGAGTATGTAAAAGTTAAAAAAAATCGTAACTTGTACAAATGAAGTCCGATTTTAAAGATTTTTATATTTCTGGAAAGTGCTTGGCAAGATAAAAAAAAAATAAGCTTACTCATCTAAGTTATCTCTTACAGTTAAAAAGATATTTACGCTTGAATTTTGAATTTTTGATTTTTTGGCTCGACTTTCTTTCGTTTTTCGGGAATAAGTCCGGCGATATATGAGGTAAAAATTTTTTTAAAATATTCTGTAATTTGCTATATATTTCAAAATAATATGCTGAAAAAATTTTTGGATTATCTCAATTCGTCTAGACGTGAAAAATATTCAAAGTCAGCACTCTGAAATTGGCATGAAAAATGGCTATTTTTTTACAAAAATATAGTACAATTCATTCACTTTTTTCTCAAAGTTCCGTTAATAAAAAAATTTTTTCCTTATTAATTTCAAAAGATAAGGCTTCGAAAATGGTTAATAAAGAAATTTTGAATTGATTTAAGTTTGCACCCTACATCCAGCATTGGCCGAAAATTGTTAATTTTAAAAAATAGTTTCATTTTTATCGATTAATAAAAAAAATGTCACGCGAGCTTTTTTAAATTTGGTACCCATATTTTTTATAGAAATAGATTTAGAATGATTTAACACTAAACTGTTTCCCGCCCGGCCAAAAACGAATGCAGGAGTGGAGATTTTATGTTAAAAGTCAGTTTTCTTAACGACTATTTTTAAAAGCATATTAAAAGCATATTAGCATAATATTTTAATTATTATTTCTTACGTAATGTATAAAACACAAATCAAGCTTTCATTCCTAAAAAAAATCAATAAAATGGCTCCAATAACCTATTTTTGGTAATTTTTCAAAAATAATTTTTTTTTTTTAAATAGCTGAAAATCCAAAAAAATTTAATTTTTTTAACACAACTCCACTAATTTTGCAAATACTTTAAAAATGTTAAAAGAATATAAAAATAGACTTATTTACCAATTCAACGATATATAAAATGTTGATATAGGTCATTTAATAATAGTAATATAATGGCCTCAAAACTACCAAGTCACGTCAAAAGTTGCAAAATTCACTATTTTGTTCCGTATTTCCATATGTGTGTATACGTAACACTCAACTGCATTGCTTATTTTTGTTACGAGATAATAATATTTATTAATGAATTTATTTAAAGTGTTCATAATTTTTTTCTACTGAAAAGGTTTTTAAAATTACCTAAGTATATAAATAACTATATTTTCCGTTAGCAAATTTTTAACTTCCTTAGCTTCGGAATCCTCTTTTTCTATTTCAAGAGTGATTTTTGGTAGCCATCGTTTTCTTATAGAATATATAACTGGATCTGATGATATTAATAAATATTCCATTAAGTCCGTATTTTGCGCTACTTTCGAACATTTTCGGGTATTGAAGAGTCGGAAATGTTTAACATCTTTATTTCGGACTTCCTGTGCTTCCTCTGTTAGCTCTCAAAATGGGAAAATACTATTTTCTATTATTTCTTTACCATGAGCCAATACTTTGTGAATTGTTGGAGTCATTGATTTCCAGGGTTATGTAATGTTAAGTAGTTCTTTAGTTTCGTAAGCAAAAATTTTAAATTTGTCCGCATTAATTTGTTTTTTGTTATAAATGGCTGCCAATATAATCTTAAACCGCTTAAAAATATTTAAGTCAAGGCCTGTGATTGAAGATATGAGTTCCGGATTTTCAAAGAAACGTCTTGCTGTATTTCCATCATTTGAGCTTCCATAGCCATGTAGAGGTTTATCAATTATTAATCCGAGTTGTTCTTTGAATTCTAATTGAATTCTTTTCTTCTCCTCTTTTCGTAATTCGTGAAGTTCCAAATTGTTTTTTACTGTAGCATTTTCCTGCCCGGGAATATTTCTGTACTTCATATCATATGCAAGATGTAAGCAGAACTCCAAAAATCTTATCCTTGCGTGGAGTGGTGATATTCCAAATTTTAAAGAATTTTTATTAACAAGGACTTCAGAATTATCCTGAAATTGTGAACTTATTTTTCCACATATATTACATTTCCATGTAGATGTTGTATCTGTTATAGCGTTTGCAACTTTTCCATCAATCATCATTAATTGTTGTTGAAATGTAACTTTAATAGTTCTGTTTGATACTTTTACATATATTGGGGGCAATGCTTTAATTTCTTCTTCCAATTGGTTAACAATGCTGTTTATTGTAACCGTGGTTTCTTTTGTGTAATCAAAAAGGATTTGACGGAACAAAAATTTGGAATCTGGAGTTAAATTTATCCATATATCATCAAAATGCGAGTCATTTCTTGTCGATGAGGAAGGCTTACTTAAGCGCATTCGAAGTGGTACCAGAGACGCTATAAACAGCGAGGAATAATTATTTCCAGAATTACTTCCATCCAGTTGTTTGTATTCCGAAAATCCTGATGTTCCATCGCAGCCCCATTTGAATATTAAAATAAGTTCAGAGTCTTTGCATTTTTCAATGTTATCATTGCTGAATAATAATAATTCTAGAGGCAGTATTTTCAAGTAATTGCAATATATTAACTTTAGCACTTTTAACAGAAGCATTAACCGGGTGCTCCATAGGCTGTAAAATATTAATTTTCGCTTCTCTCACTGATTTGCTACTGGGAAAGATATCATATCCTTTTTCGCTAACAGATTTCCTCAAAATCTCATATTGGATTCTTGATAATCCTAAATTTAATATTAGAGCTAAAGCATCTTCAGAGGCAAAGGACGATGTTGATTTCGGTGTCACTATGCTTTGGGTTATCCGATGTAATCGACTGGGAGAAGCTGTTGGTAACACATCTATAACTTTTTCTACTTCCTTTGGTTGCGCACGTGTTACTAAAGCTTTAAAAGTATCTTTTATTTCGGCATTCGTATGTGAATTTAGAATAGATTCCTGTTTGGTCCTCTTTGTTCTTAGGTGAACTTCATCGTAACTTTTTTTTGGTCGACCCTTTTTCTGCTTTCCGATGAAAATTGGTATTTCTCCCTCCAACCACTCTTCATTTTTCTTCTTGAACTTTGGTATTGACCAATCTGAAGCTTGCATCCTTTTTTCGTATGATTTATAAAAATTTTCGAGCTTTAAACTGTCTTCTGCAGTGAGAGTTAAACCAAAAGATACTACTGTATCAATGAGTTTTCTTATTTTATCTGGACGATTTATAATATCAGATAGATTATCCCAGATTACTTTGCAAATAGAAAAGTGTTTTAATGTAATCTCCATAATGGCAAATTCACTAATAAATCTGCATATTTATAAGGATACTTATATATAGAAAAAGAATATTTATATCAGGTAAATGGTGACAGGCAAAAATGAATTAAAAAATTTAAATTTTTGCTCAAAACCCCCAATTTCATTCAGTTTATTTTTATGACCTGTAGTGTTAAACAGGTACGTCAAAAAATGTACCTATGCGATTGTAAAAAAATCATTTTTGTTATAATACATTAATTAAGTAGCTAGGTAAATTATTTAAAAACTTAAAAAATGTAATAAAAAACGAAGGAAAATATTTATGTATTTAGGTAATTTTAAATTTTTTTAATTTAAAAAAAAAAAAATTATGAACACTTTAAATAAATTCATTAATAAATATTATTATCTCGTAACAAAAATAAGCAATGCAGTTGAGTGTTACGTATACACACATATGGAAATACGGAACAAAATAGTGAATTTTGCAACTTTTGACGTGACTTGGTAGTTTTGAGGCCATTATATTACTATTATTAATTGACCTATATCAACATTTTATATACCGTTGAATTGGTAAATAAGTCTATTTTTATATTCTTTTACCATTTTTAAAGTATTTGCAAAATTAGTGGAGTTGTATTAAAAAAACTAAATTTTTTTGGATTTTCAGCTATTTAAAAAAAAAAAATTATTTTTGAAAAATTACCAAAAATAGGTTATTGGAGCTATTTTATTGATTTTTTTAGGAATGAAAGCTTGGTTTGTGTTTTATACATTACATAAGAAATAATATTAAAAATATTATGCTAATATGCTTTTAATATGCTTTTAAAAATAGTCGTTAAAAAAACTGACTTTTAACATAAAATCTCCACTCCTGCATTCGTTTTTGGCCGGGCGGGAAGGAGTTTAGTGTAAAATCATTTTAAATCTATTTCTATAAAAAATATGGGTACTAAATTTAAAAAAGCTCGCGTGACATTTTTTTTATTAATCGATAAAAATGAAACTATTTTTTAAAATTGACAATCTTCGGCCAATGCTGGATGTAGGGTGCAAACTTAAATCAATTCAAGATTTCTTTATTAACCATTTTCGAAGCCTTATCTTTTGAAATTAATAAGGAAAAAATTTTTTTATTAACGGAACTTTGAGAAAAAAGTGAATGAATTGTACTATATTTTTGTAAAAAAATAGCCATTTTTCATGCCAATTTCAGAGTGCTGACTTTGAATATTTTTCACGTCTAGACGAATTGAGATAATCCAAAAATTCTTTCAGCATATTATTTTGAAATATGTAGCAAATTACAGAATATTTTTAAAAAATTTTTGCCTCATATATCTCCGGACTTATTCCCGAAAAACGAAAGAAAGTCGAGCCAAAAAATCAAAAATTCAAAATTCAAGCGTAAATATCTTTTTAACTGTAAGAGATAGCTAAGATGAGTAAGCTTATTTTTTCTTTATCTTGCCAAGCACTTTCCAGAAATATAAAAATCTTTAAAATCGGACTTCATTTGTACAAGTTACGATTTTTTTTAACTTTTACATACTCGAGGTAGTCAACTTTGACACCCTGTAGCTTATCTCGTGTTATCACAGGGTGACTACAAGATGATTTTTCTGCAAGCTTAGGTCCTCCTCTACAACTCTTCCATACATTTCAATTTGATGCGACCAATAGTTTAGGAGATTCAGATTTATTACCAAAAAATTTGCGTTTGACCCCACTGTGCGGCCTTTGACCGGACTCAGGCACTTTTTCCTATATTTATTGGCCGAATAAACTCTTTTCAGAAATAACAAATTTTCGTAAGTTCCGGTATATCACTAAAAAATTGAATTGAATTGATTTAATGAATATGGTAATGTTATATATCATTCAAAAGGTATTTGAATTTTTAAACAGTGTTAATATAATTTAAATCGCTTATTTATTAATAGAGATATTAAAAGTACTACTGAATCATTATAAAAATTGTTTAAAAATCAATTGAAAAAATTACTCAAAAAATAAAAAAATGTGTTGGTTGTATTTTCAATTAAATTTTTTACTACATAACACATTTTTAATTTTTTTTTTTATCTATGTTCAAAACTATTTTATTTACAGACGTATGTATATAAAAAAATATTTTTTTTTTCACACAAAAATTTTGTTTCCCCAATACTATGTAAATTGTAAACGAATCTCGAATTAAAAGTTTAAACTTCTTACAGTCCTTTTCTCCATCTTTCTCTATCTGCTGCAATATAAAATCAGATTTACACAAGAAAAATTGGCGTTGAACATTTCGGGAAATCGTAATTTTTTGAACAAAAGTCGTCAAATCGCACTTAAAAAAAAAACAATAAAAAATCGTCAAAATGCAGATAAATCGGCAAATCTGGCAACAGTGGCTGGAAATAGAAGCATTGCAATGAATCAGTGTAGTTGTTTTTTGTATAAGCATGTATCTACATCAGTGATAGGTACAAAGAGAGGACGTAAAAATTTGAGTGTGTTAGTGTTTATAGTTTGTTTAGGCTCTTTGCTAAGAATGTGTTATATCTAGTATAAAAAAAAAACAATTTTTCTTACACTCTGTGTTATGTGTTTTGTTTTTGTTTTTGCCTAAACATGCCACTTGAAACTGCTCTGTTGAAAGCTAAAACAAAACTGAACGATTTTTTTTGTTCTTTTTTCGCTCCTAAATTTTTATCATCGTTAACCTTTGTGTTATGTATGTGAATATGCCGCAAACACTCTGCTCCGGAGTGCTAATAGCATCGGTGCTTGATCTACATTTACACATATTTATATAAATTTAGTAGTCATCAGAAGCTATCAGTGTTGTTGTTTTTTTAAGGAAGCAACGCTTGCTATAATAATTTTATTTTGTGTTTACATTTTTGTAGTTTGGAAAAAAAGTAGATTATTTTTGCAAGCATAAATATGAAAATATGAAAGCATACTTTAAGGCGTAAATTTTATTATTTATCGATAGGGTGGTGAAGGCTATAGAAGATTCGGAGCAGCATTCCAACTTGTTTATAGACTAATTTCCTTAATTTCGCCTTAAATTTATTATATTTATTTTATGTTCTTAGAAAAAACCTTACTTAATGATTTATTATGTAACTATAAATAAAACAAAAACAAATTTTTTTTGTTGTGGTTTTTATTTACCCCAATACTTTTGACGATTTTTTACGTAACCTGTTTTTAATTACTATGTAATTAGGGGTTGACATTTAGTTTTTAATATTTAATACCTTTATTGGTTTTATGGGAAAAATATAATATAAAGGCTATATTTTTAACAATTTTTTTTATACCCTACATAACAATAGGTGGTATTATGCGTTGTGCTGATATTTGTAACGCACAGAAAAGATCTTTGGACCCCCTCCTTAAAGTAAACCGTTCGACTCAGAATCACTTATTCAGTCTACTTAACGATGTCCGTTCGTCTGGTTGACTGGATGTCTGCTCTGAGGGAAAAAATTTGACTCAGAATCCACCACGGTTGTGGTCACATTGGTAATCGTTAACGAAATTAACAGAAAGCATAATGCAATTTAATAACGAGATGCCGAGATGCTTTCAACTTAATGCCAATTAGATATAGATTTTCGTTAAGATTTGAACACGCAGTGTTTAATTTGAACACATACGGGGTAGATTCACTGTTGACACCGAATAGTATTGTTTTCAACAACGTTTGTGGTCGTTTTTTTCTCTAAGTGTTAGGTATCCATTCATATAATGTTCGTTCGAATAATTCCAACAATTTTATATGAATAATTGTTCGAAGAATTCAAAAGTGCAACTTTTCCAATAACGAATAATTGAATATTTTGATGTCGTATATTGAAACAAAATGAATAATTTTCTTTTTTAATATTATACTTTTAATCATATTTTTAAATATTTTTACATATATATAAATAGGTATATTTTTTTAATTTAAATAATTAAATATGGTATTATATTGACAATTTTCATTCTAAAAAGAAAAACTATATTTTTAAACTATTTTTACTTTTCAATAACAGCAGATGAGTGGTCAGATAACTCTTTATATAAATACATAGATGTTATAGGAAGAAATTTGTAAATCTAAAAACAAATCAATTAAAAATTTTAATTTCTGACTTGAACAATGAAAAATAAAAGGAACCGCTTCTAACATTTGCTATTTAGTAAAAAAAACTTAAAGATTTTAGAATCAATATAGAAATGTTAAAAAAGTGATGTTATTGATGAGTACGACGCACAGTGGGGTAAAATCGCCAAAAATGGCGTTTATTTCAGAGAAGGTGTATAGCGTTTTTCTTATAATTTTGCTGTAATAATGTGATAATTAGTACACGAAAAAAATACTATTCGAATTTATATATATATATATTTTTTTTTTAGCGTAAAATTCTGTTCGTCCTTCTGTTCGTGCATCAAAAACCACAATTTCTGCTTATCCGTAGGTCGCAGTTTTAAAGGTAACTTTATGAAATTTTATATTTAAGCCTATTTTGGGCCAATAATGTATCAAAATAAAATTGGTGAAAATGTAGTCATTATTTCACTCAGCCCTTATATTAAAATTTTAAATAAAATAGGTCAAATACTCCAAAATATTTCAAATATATCCATATTTAAATAACAGTTATAATAGATGAAGCTTATTTAAGCAAAAATCATGCAACCAAATTTTATGAGTATCGGTCCATTATTGACCATACCTCCCACACAGGAATTACCTCCAGGAATTACTTTTTCGTTCATAATTACTATATACATGATCGCATAAACATAAAATTTAATAGAAATAAATATCATTTACACACAAAATTTCAATTACGTTTGCGCGTGAATATGGCAAAACTTGCTGTACTTTTACATTTTCTACTTGTTTTAAATATTTTTCGAAAATTATATATAATTCTTTATAATTCTAAAATTTTTAATTAAAATTTTTTTACTTGAATTTTATTTTGTTCTTGTTTAGAAAACAAGCATATTTACCTTGAACTTTTTTTGAAAATATTTTTCTTCTTCCAAATCACACAAAATCCGCAAAATGTTTTTGTTTTTTGCTTTTTGTACTACACATATTAGTTAAAAGTACAAAATATTTATTTTGACCCAAGTTTGTTTAAAAACTTTTTGAATTTCTATATGAAAGAAAAAAATTTCCGTTTTTAGGCCGATTTTTATAAAAAGAAAATATATATAAAAAATATTTATCCGACATTAACTTTAACAAAAAATACATAAACATGTTTCTAAATACCTATGCTTACAACACCACTGTAAAAACGAGAAAGATATAGTCGGCCAACTCCAACTATTTGATACCCTACACCATCGTGCACGAGCACAAAAATTCGGGAAGGGGACTTATATTACACCTGTGGCCAATTTTACTAAATGTAAAATAATATATACAAATACCAAATACTAACATCTTGATGATTTTATGCACTTATTTGCTTCGAACTTGATACTAACATTCGCATGGGATTTATACACGACAAAGTGATTTTCGGAAGAGGGTTTATATGTGAGCTATGATTAATTGTTGACCGATCTTAAAATTTCGTACTTGTACAGAATAACATGTTTGCAGCGAATTTCATTAAAATATTTTTAATTTTTTAGGCATTTTTGAGGGGGACATTTGTATGGGGGCTAGGTGAAATAATGGACTAAGGAAAACCACTTTGAATTATCTTTAAAATTGCGACCCATACTTTGTGCACAGGATTTACATTGACAGCCAGCTAGCCAGCCGTCCAGCATGCCAGACGGACGGAGGGACATCGTTAGATCTATTTAAAAAGTGATTCTGGGTCGATTGGTTACTTTAAGGTGTTGGATAACTTTTTCTATGCGTTACAAATATCAGTACAAACCTTTTACAATAGAATTTTTGAAAATTTACTAGAATTTTACATTTTTAATTTATATTTTCAATTACTTGTACAATTCGAATATTTTTTTAATGCCACGAATAATTATTTTCGCACTAGGACGAAATTTTTTGATATTGATTATGATACTAATGTCTATCCGGAATAGGGGTGAATAGGGGTTTAGTAATCATAAATGCCTTAAATATAGTAATATTTTAATGAAATTTAGTGCAAAAAAATTTTATATAAGTACCAATCTTAACAATTGATCATAGCTCCCTCCTCCGGAAATCACTTTAACACACATAAATACCATACAAATGTTAGTATCAACTTAATATTCAACAGATATAAGTTTTTATAAGTAGAAATCACAGTGGCAAATTTTATGAGGATTGCTCCATAATTTACCTTAGCTGCCATATAAGGCCTACTTTCGGGTATCACCCTAAAGTGCATAAATTCATTTAAATTCTGCAGTCGTATGTTTTATTTTACACTGAAAACAAGTGTCGCTCCACCATTGGCCACAGATCTAATACATGAGCCCTCCCCGAATTTTGGTTTACATACACTGTAGTGTAGGGTATCATAAGGTTGGACTCAACCGACTATATATTTCTTACTTGTTTTTTATGCTACTCTATTTTTATTAACTCAATTTATTCCACAATTTTATTTAATTTTATAAATTTTAATTATTTTTTCATTTTTTGCTTTAAAAATTTAAATTCGTTTAAACAACAAATTATTAAAATCAATATAAAGATTTTAATCTATATGTTTAAAGTACTTTTAAATTCGAAAAACATTGAAATCACTTTAACTATTTATAATACATGTATATGTGTTTATGAACTTTTCAACCTAAGTAAACAAACGTGGTCAAGTGTCTGTGAAAGTTATCTGCAAGCTTTTATACTTGCACTTGGATAACTTAAAAGTCTGCAAATATTGTATTTTTACTAACACATACGTAAATATAATGTGTTAAAAATGGATGGAAAATACGACGATGGACCGGAAAGTATATTACTTTTTGGCTATAAGAATGATTTTTTGAAAAAAAAAAAAAATTAATTTATTGCTCAACATAATTTCTTTTTTTGTTAATCCTTCCAAATAAAATTCTTTCACATTGTGCATTTTAGTTAAATAATTACATACTTGGTACCAAATATATGCCTCTGGTATCAATAATCTCGATTACTTTCAATTTCCGATCGGTCGATAACTTATCGTATCTGGTGACCGGCTAATCGGGTTTTATTTATACTCATTCTTTTCATTTGTACACTTCGAATAGTCTTAAAACAGAAAGTAACTGATATCAAAATTTTTTATATGTCTATATAACTGATGACACTTAACGGTAGCGGTGTCAATTTTTTATTATCTATGACGCAAATTCAAAGAGCAAGGGACTTATAGATTATCCCTCGTATACCGAGAATATAAGAAGATTAGATAAAGGTTGTAGTTAAAATTATATCGAATAAACGTAACCTTATAAATCATTTGTGATAAACCCATTTTTTACAGTCCACTTTAATTGTAATAATTAATAATTTATAGTTTAAAATATTTATATAAGATTAAATTGCACCTCTTTATTTAGTCCCAGTTTAGTTACTTTTAAATCCTTATGAAAACTGGGCCTCCGTTTTCACGTAATAGTAAGTTTTTTTAATATTCCCAGTTTTAATGCAATTTTTGTTCCTTCCTCAGTTCAAATTTTAGATGAATTGTAGGTAAAAATCTTTATATAATCCTAGGATTTTAGTTTCGGAGAAATATAAATTCCTTGCAGCGAATTATAGTACATAATACTCTATTCTGGTACCATCGTATGGAAACGAATGTAATTTGTCTACCAAGTTTTGGTGCAATTGCACATCCTCAGTTTGTATGCAAATCTTGTTTTTTATATTCTCAGTTATTATGCAGTCTTAAAACCTTATATAGTGACAGCTTTATGCAATTATATAGCCCCAGTTTAGATTTAAATTTATTTATATAGTCTTAGTTTATATTTAATCATAAGTTCTTTTTATATAAACTATTTTTTTTAATTTTCTAGTTCCATTGTGATTATAATCGTATGTCTTTTTATCCATATAATTAATATGCAAAACTTTTTTTGTTATCCCTTTTACGCTCACACCATTCATACGATTTTAATAAAAAAAATATACCATTAGAAAGGTATTTTCTCATAGATATATAGTATATAAATTAATTTAAATTAGTTTTTTATTTTAACTATTAAAATCAATTCAGTATTTTAGAAATTAAAAGCGTTAAAAGTTGCTACTAATACAAAAACTCACATATACATATAAGCCTCAAAGAAAATAACATCTCAAATTAAACTCAATTTTATTTCTCATGTCTCTAAGACAACTCTCTCAATTCAAATGACATTGACTGTTATTTCTTTACAAAACCAAAATAAACAAATTGTAATGATATAAAAATATTGATTTGGAGTTTTTGTTTAATTTTAATTGAGAGATTTGTAAGATAGGTGTGATAAACAAAATGGAAAAGAGTGTAATACTTTGAATTGCTTTGGCTATTTTTTCTGAGTCTTATTCACTGTGAGAAGGAAAATAGAAAAAAAGTAAACAATTTGTGTTGCTGTTTGAAAGGTGCTTTTTAAGCCGTTCCTTTTCATTTTTGTAAATATACGTTTTTATGTAAAATTAATTATTTTACTTGCTTTATAAAGATAAGCTTATTTCATTGCTTTTTTATTTTTGATATTTAAAATCAGGAACCGTAACTGTTATGACTTTTATCATAAAATCATATATTCACTTTTATATTTTTTGAACTAAAATAATAGTTATTTGGGGGTATTTATGCTTTCGTGCATAAATTAAAGTTATGAGACCTTTTTCGAAGTAATATAAAAGTTATTTTCTGATTGTTATTGAAAGTACTGTAAACACAAATAAATCGCAAAGATGAAAAAAATCATCAAAATAAATGAAATCGCCAAAATGAAAAAAAGTTAAAATTAAAAATGTCGCAAAAAACGAAAAATAAACACTGAAATGAAAAAAAGCTAACACGAGAAAGTCGCCAAAATAAAAAAAGCTAAAATTAAAAATGTCGCAAAAAACGAAAAATAAACACTGAAACGAAAAAAAGCTAACATAAGAAAGTCGCCAAAATAAAAAAAAAAAAAAACGCCAAAAAGTAAAAAAATCGCCATAACGAAAAAAAAATCTATAAAATTAGTAAATAGGAAAAAAAGCGCAAAAAAAAAATAAACGGGGAAAAAATCATCAAAATGAAAAAATATCGCCAAAACTAAATATAAAAATATAAAAAAATAATAAAAAAAACTGCTAAAAAATCGTCGACTCGAGAAAAACTATAGAACGAAAATAATCGTCAAACTGGGAAAAAATAATAAATATGAATAATCCCCAAAACCGAAGAAAGTTACCTAGAGTTTTATTCGCCCTCTCTTTAAAGAATTTTAGGAGAGAGAGAAAAAAAGAGTTGAATTGTTTAAACTCGCATTTAACCGTAACTTGTATGTTGGTTATTGTATTTTCCACAAATTTTCTTAATTTTGCTTTAGATAATCCAGGATCCATAACAATTTTTGAAAAAAATTATTACCAGAAATTAATTTTATTTACACTTAATTTTTCTATTTGACTGTGACTGGTGTAACGGAGCACCCCTTGTATAATTTATTTTAAATTAAATCGTAATTTTTTTTATACTCTCATTTTATATAATATTATATGCCTTTATAAAGTCACTTGTTTAGATTAGTTGCAGGTCTTTACAACGTACACGCAGAGAAAAAATATAATTTTAGTGACCATAATCTAAGAGCAACATATTATGATTGAAACACAGCAAGAAATAGAAATGATTATAAGTAATAATTTTATGGTTTGTTTTTTCATAATATGATTATAGCTTTACATATAATTGAATAATCTTATTATACTATAATACCAAATTTTCATATATGATTTTATTATATTATTACCTCATGTTATCATATAGTTATCCAATGCTATCATATTATATTTAATTAATTTTGTCGTATTTTTATTCCATCTTATCATAATAATAAAAATTATTGTTATTTTTATAAAATTTTTATTTTATTTTATGTTTTTTCTCTGCGTGTACGAGACTCAGATTAGATGAAATCTTATGTCTATATATAGACTTAAATTTTATTAGATTTTATTATAGGATTGTACGTTTTCATACAGTATGTATCGTTGTAATTTTATGGTCTAAATTTTTATTTTTACTAAATAATGTGTAAAATAGACCATTATTAATTTGTTTCATTAAATTTAAAATAATTTTTTCCTTCCATTTAAGACCAATCCGTCTTAGGTATCACATCAAAAAAAAAAAAAAAAAAAAAAATCAATGAACAAAAGATAAAAAACTACTTAAAGTATTTAATATAACAATTTACGAATATTTATTAATATTTACATACACACATTATTATACATATTACTTACATTAGTTTCTACTGTCAATCTTACACTTTAGATATGAAAAGGAACCAACAAAATATACAACAATTTAAACATTATAAATTCTCTAATGTCACATTCATTCATTATTGTATTCATTCACTTAATATTGATAGATATTAAACTATATTTCTTAAGCAGTACACGCACACTTTAATACAAAAAATAAAGGAAAATGTAATGTTTCAAATAACATTTTATTGATATAAATGAAAAAGAGAACTAAAAATATATTTTTTATGTTACTTCCACATCAATCATTGTGTCTATTTGACTTTGTCCTAAAATGTATTGAAATAAATAAAAGGTTTGATGGCTGGTTATTTGGTTCGGTACTAGAAAAACAATATAAATAAAAAGGAAATAGACATCAATAACCCCTTTCCTTAGTGTTTTATATATAGACATATATACTAAGAAAACGCAATGCGTAAAAGAAAATTTATTTGAAAAAATATACAAAATATACATAGAGATACTTAGGGCATTAATGTAAATATTACATGTGTTTTAATATAAATTGTTAGATCATGTAAGTGCTTTTTTACATTTATTATAATCTTTACGGTTTCTTATATTAATTTTATATGCAACATTCTAAATAGCACAGTGGTTCCAAAACGCGTTTTTTAATAATTCTATAACTTGTGACTCGTTAAAGATATCTGATTAAAATTTGACTGGTCTGAGATGAAGTGTTTTCGAGTTGAGCATAGATCCCTAACGAATCACGGGGTAGTGGGAGGACCTTCAAAGTTGGTCACCTGTGGTATATATTTTTTTTAACGTTGAAAATTAATTTATGAAATTTTAAATATAGATAGTCCCGTAAATTTCGCTTACATGTGTAAGTTATCTCTTTTAGTTTAAGAGATAAGAGGTAGAAACAAAATTTTCCCTCATTTTTGGCCTCGTTTTTTATGGTCTTTTAAACTTGATGGGCTTAATTTGCTTAATGTCATTATAAAATTCTAAATAATATTGCTGTTGCTGCAAAAACCATATAAACATATAGATCCGAAAAAAGTCAAATTCAATTTTTTTCAGAACATGAGCCGAAAAACTTACATTAAGATTTGAAGCATTTTTTTTTTTTTTTGAGAAATAATGTCAATATTTGAATTAAAATGAAATTTAAGTGAATGAAGATATCCCTATGAAATTTTGACATGATATAGACAAGCTTGTCTTTAAATCAGAGAATTAAAGAAACTCATAGTTTTTTTGTACTAAAATGTCCAAAATCTCAATCCGAGAAAAACTTGTTTCAACAATTGGCTTCCTCCATAAAAATCGTCACTCTACCGTCAGAAAATATTTTTTGTGTATTTAACCAACATGTTTGGAGGTTTATAACTAATATATTTGTTTCATTCATCTCACCTTTGCGTTTTCAGAATTTTACAAGTAAATTAAAAAAACTTTTTGAAAATTGACAAAGGATTTCCTTTACACGCATTTTTGTTAAGATTTCTGATGAAAACATTAACAAAATATAGAAAAAAACAATATTTTATAGGGCCCATACGTTTAAATGGTTCTTGCAGCAATAATATTTAGAATTTTATAAGAAATTTAGTGGATATTAAAAAAAAAAAATAGGACGCAAATTAAGCCCGTCAAATTTAAAAGAACATAAAAAACGAGACTAAAAATGAGGGAAAAATGTTTCGACCTAAATATCTCTATAACCTACACATGTAAGCGCATTTTTTTAGGGATTTGTAACAACTATCTATGTTTAATAATTTCTTTACAACAAAATCATAAATGAATTTTTAACGATTTTTTAAAAAAATACACATGCGAGGTGATCAACTTTGTTGGTCCATCTACTACCCCCCTGACCCGCGTCAGCTCTGACCATATCAAATTTAATTCAGATATTTTTAATGGATCACAAGTAACAAAATTATTTAAAAAAAAGCGTTTTGGAAGCACTATGAATCGTTAATATATTTGTTCCAAATATTTAGTTATTTTAAATAATCTAGTACTAGCAAATTCTACTACTTTTGAATACTCGATACTACTCAATACTTTTCATTTGGGTACTCGATACTACTCGGTACTTAATTCATTTTTTAATTTGAAATATAATTTATAATTAAGGCTCTTTTATTTAAAAATAATATCTTTAAAAGATTGACAGGAAATTTTATAAATTTATAGAATATAAAATAAACAAAAACGTTAACAGAGTTGTATTTTAGCCATTATATTTTTTATGCGATATCATTAAAAACTTAAACTCTGAAAGTATTGAGTAACTACTTTACAGTAGTGAGTATTAAAAAAAAGTGGCAAATATACGGTACTCGATACTTAATACTCAATACTTGCACAACACTAAAATAATCATTTATTTTGATGGTCGTAGCCTTAAGAAAGTTGGTTTCAACTAAAAAGCGGACAGATGGACGGACATCGTTATTTCAATTTCCCTACTATAACTCCCGTCTAAGATCTATAAAGAGATTTGCCACATACATTGCCTTACCATCAAATGAGTCTGGGCGGCCCTATTATAATTGCTGTCAGAAAATTATTATTTAAAATTTATTTGTGTTTTGTAAATTTGCCAAAATGTACTCTTTTAATTTAGCGTTACAACTTGATACAGAGAAAAATAATCTTACTGATATTAATTTACTAAAACGCTAAAACTATTTGCTGTTTTATAAGTAACAACAACAAATTAACAAACAAGCCAATAGAAAGTTGCTAAGTAATTTTATTTATAAATTAATTTCTAATAAATTGATTGATGTCTTTGTTTTTTGTTCTCGTATTTGTTTACTCAATCTTATGGATGATGGTGAATTAAAATATCAACAATTATTACAAGACACTAAAAGCAATTTAAACTAATAGTCAAACGTCTAATGTAAACACGCCTACATAATATTAAACATACTGACATACAAGTATACAAAATTCCACAAGACGGGACATAACAAAGCAAACAACCTTCAATTTCAGTGGGTGATAACAACAGTATAGTGCATACAGATGGAGAGACAGATAAATATTCAGTTAGACAGACACAATCACTTTTAAGCCAAAAAAAAACTGCAATTAAATGTATAAATAGCTCAAAAGAATATATAAAATTATAAAGAATAAAAAAAGAAGAAAATATACTCGTACAATAAAACAACACAATTTCATTGTAGCCAAGATATTTTAGTTTAATCTATAAAATTTTAAGATGACGTCTATGATGATGATGATGATAATGGCAATGTTGTTGATATTTATTCCAGATGTATGTATGTAAATATGTATGTATGTAAATATGTATGTATGTATGTATATAAAGTAAATAATGCTTTCCTTTCTACAAAAACTGTTTCTGATGTTCTTGTATTCATTCTATAGCCCCGAAGGCTATAAGAACAAGAACTGAATAGCTATATAAATGAATACAATTAGCATCAAAAGCACGGCAGGACATTATACGCATTTACATACAAACAAAAAATATTCGCTCATATACATGCAAAAGTATAAACATTATCCTTACTAAGGAAAAATCTGTAAATGCCAGTGGGTCGACGAGAGAAGAGAAAAGAAAAATACATGCTTTGAAAAAAAAAAAACATTTTTAGGTAATTAATCTCAATCAATGATGGAAATGAGTAGTAAAATTGTTGCCAAATTAGTTAACTATTTATTATATTTTCAGTAATTGTGGTAAAAAAGGGTTTTAATAATTTGACTGCTGGTAAAAAAAACAAATCAAATAAATTGCATACTTATGTGGAGCACTGTTAAAGCATTTTCTGTTTTTAATATTTGGTACTTATTAAAGATTTCCTGTGGTCATTTATAATATGATTGTACATGTGTGTATGTTATCTTCCAATTATATACAATTTCCTTTATCTCTGGTTTTATATATATTTATGTTAATGTACATATGTGTATATATGTATGTTTATAAATACGACTATATATAGATATGTTTTTAAGCATATGAAAACGTATTTGTATGCCATGTAAAACATAAGGTGCGCGGCAAATCTATAAGGCCACTTTTCGTGTATACAAAAGTTCAATGTGTATTTGACGGTACTGTTAGTTAAAATACCTATTACTGAAAGGTCTTCCGGTGCATGTACCGTTTGGTATCATTTCATTTTCAAATGAGTCAAAATTATAAGGACAGACCATTTTTTTCCAATAAAATCACATTTTTGGCAATTTATACTTTAAAAGTTTTTATTTATTGATTTATATGTGATTAGAAAGTGAATTATTTAATTTCCAGAATTGTTTCTAGAAATTCAACCCCGCCTAATTTTAAAAACATTCCATTTTTACCTTCCTACTGCATTATACGGTCGTTTTCTAGGATTAAAGTCCACAATTGCTCCTAAAATGACCTAAATAAAACGAAATTAACATTTAAAATGGATTCAGATTGCCGCATAAAATAGACCCTAGGGCAAGGATTTCCAAATGAGGAAAACCTATATATATATATATATATATATATATATATATATATTTTTTTTTTTTTTTGTAGTTTTCGTCATATATAATTATGCCAAATTTGGATTCATTTGAATGGGGGAAAATTTATTAAAGCTTCGTATAATATATCAATGTTAATAGCTAAGGCAAAGAAAATCACACATAATTGGTGAAATTGAAATTAAGCATTGTTTCGTTGTCGTTAGGGACATAAAAGAAAAAGTCATGAGAATCCATCTGTCAGTTAACTCTGACAAAAAAGAATTTTGTAGTGAAACGACTGATTTTTGTAATTTATATCAATTTTTATTTTATTCTACATTTATTGCAGAAAGTGATATAAAGGCCAAATTATTGTTTACTAAATCTTAAATCATTTAAATCTCACTATGTAACCAAACGATTTGCTGTGAAAACCTTACCTGATATATTTAAAGTGCTCTTCAAATTACTATAGGCAAAGTGGATTTTATAAAAACTTGTGCTTTAAGTAAAGCCCTATGTGGCAATTTAAATGCAAAAACTAAGAAATAACTACTTCATACCGAAGTCCGTTGGATTTCGAAGGGAAATATGCTGAAGACATTATACGAATTAAAGACAGAAGTAGACATTTTCCTTTTATACAAGCACTATTTTTATATATTACTTAGCTTATATCTCAAAATTTTTCGACGCATTAAAGAATCTTAATATTAAACAACAAGACAGACAGACAGACAGACAGGCAGCAGTCAGACAGAATGAATTTGATTCAATAAGTGCTTTTATGTGAAAAATGTCTTTATGGTAAGGACGTCTTTCAATCGCCTTTACCAAAATATTCGTCATTTTCTTTTCTGAATGATATCTTGGATTCAGCTGATGTTCAAAAAGAACACATGAATGAATTCACTTTACGATGAGTTTTCCCGTTACTATCCGGAGCTTTAAACCAATTCTTGCCACACCAGTTTACTTCGTAAACAATATTGCTATTGATGACATACCCGATACTTGGAATCTATGTTGGTTGAAAATGTTGGATTAAAATATTAAAAACTTACACGATGGTTAGAAATGGAGCGTTAAAACTTTTACTAAAGGTAGTATTCACATATTTATGTGAAACTAGTTTTTCCAACTTATAGTTTATAAAATCCAAACGGTTGTGTAAAATGAATATTAAAAAATTGTAAAAACAAAGACATTTTATTACATTTACTGCTTTATTCATAATAAAAATTTTAATTTTATCACAGCTTAATTGAAAAAATGTCAAAAAATTTGAATGATAAAAAGTTTAATTGTTTATGAGCTTTAAAAGATTAATTGTTTGTATAAATGAGTTTTGTTATCGAAATTTTATTTAAAATAAATACCTTTTGAGATTTTAATATTTTTCATTTCCACTACACTAAAAATCAAAATATACCGTTTATTTAAAAAAAACAAAAATTTCTAAAAGGGTCCATGAAGCATAAACCCCTGCACTAGGGTACTCAACACAGTATATCTACTACCTATGGTTTTCACCCTTTTCTTGCAGAAAAATTGCAAATTTTTGGGGACAATTCGCATAGCAGAAAGGAGGAGTTAACTATTGCTGTTTTTCCACACTATCGATTTTACTTAAAAGGAATGCTAAAAGTGGGGTTTAAGTTATGATAAGCATATCTTAAAATCCTAGGGAATTCCCACAAAATTTTATCTTTTTGAGAATATATTGAGTCCTCTTTTAAATCTATTTCATAGCCTGACAGGCTATTGGAACCACTAGAAATAATTTGTTATCTAAAGAAAAAAACTGAATTCTTAATGATAACTTTGGCATTTTCTAATAAAGAGCTCTCGAAATTGTTATCTGGTTTCGAGTTAATCTCAAATAGAAGCCACTCTAGGGTAACACCTTTCAATAAAATTAATAATCTTGGATACCAGCGATAGTTTCTAATCACTTTTTGCCATATATGTGTACAAAAACGCTAAAAACATTACATTTTTCTTACAGAAAAGAGTAAAAACCAAAGGGTAAAAGAGTAGACCCACTGAAGCATGGTTTGATGAACCTGGATTGTCTGTTATACAGCAGTCTAAACGCTTTCCAATTCTCAATGTTAATTTAATTCCATTTAGATTATTTTAGATCTTATTGCGCTTTTTTATCCTGTATAACTACAGTACAATTTAGAGGGATAGGTAAAAATGAAAATTTTTAAAGTTGGGCGGAACTATGGAACTTAAATAATTTAATTAAATAAATCACTTCTATAAATCAATAAATAAAAATAGTCGAGGAAAAAATTGTCATAAATGTGATTTTAGCAGAAAAAAATTTACTGACCTTGTGAGCATTTTCAACGCTTTTGTCAATAAAAAGATCAAATATCAAATAAATGATACCAAACGGTGCACGTAGGAACACCTTTCAGTAATAAGTATTTTAGCAAGCAGTACCGTCAAATACCCCTAGAAGTTTTTCATACGCGGAATAAATAAAAGTGACCTTATAATTTTGCCGCGCACTTTATTATCTCTTAATTACGTACATGTTTCCGTTTCCCTCCAAGAAAAAAAGTTTTTTCCAGACACATGTTATCTTTATTACATAAAATTTGTGTGATGTTGTAGAAAAATCTATCTATTTACTAATTGCTTAAAAAGTATATTAAGTTTTTGCTATTATGAGGGGTACAATTTATATTTTGTGAAATGGTAAAACTGCGCAACTTACGTTAAATCTGACACCGGAATCGTAAAATACGATGTTATGTTACTTAAAAAATCTTCTTCGTCAAAAAATTTAATTTTATAAAAAAAAAAAATCATGCAAAGATTTTTATAATTTTCAGATTAATTGAAAATCAATACACTTTTTAACTTTAATCAACCTTTAGAAACGAGGCTACATAGACAACTGCCTCATTGTATCGCTGGAATGCGAAATTTAATCATGGACACTGATGGCTTCAGAATGAATTTTGTGAAGGCCTGCTAAGAAACACTACTGCTGTACGTGCACTGATTATGCAACACTGACATATGCATTAATTAATTAATTCCACTAAAAAGTATTCAATATTGGATAAATACTTGTGCATCTTTTTACCCTATATAAGAAAAAAATTGTTTAAAAACAATCCGCGCTGCTTTTTGCAAGGTAACGGTGGAAAACTTAGACCTATGTTCTTGAAAACGTTTTTATGAGAATGGATCTGAGTGTATGATTCCGGACCAAAAGTTCAGTCAGCAGTATTACTCACTCAAAGTTTTCTCTACCCTATAAAAGTTGATTCTTAAGAAATTCGGACACAGAAAATGTATGTTTGGAGTATCAAAGTATTCAATCATTTGATTGCCAAAAGTTTTCCAAAAAGTAAAGAAAATAAACTTCCGAACCCGAATCATTACACACTACCTTAATTCTAGCTTTTATGTATTATTTGAAAAAATCATAAAGGTCGATCCGTAATTGAGCATAAGTCCCAAAAAAATATTTTTTTCAAAAATCCCCTCAACAAGCATAAATCCCATATAAATATTAATATTATGATTAATTAGCCACAAATCACTTTTATACTTATAAATAGAAAGCAAAGAGAGTAATATTATAAGTATCGATTCATAATTAGTCATAGCTCCCATATAGGGCTCATTTCCCGGAATCACCGTAAAATGAAAATCAGTTTTACCGATTAGAAGTTATAGATCTATTTCAAAAAAATTTCGATTCTGCCCCACTGTGCAATGATATATTTTTATCGCAAATATCTTTACTGTTAAATAAACATTATTTGAACAAGAATTTGGTCACTTCGATAACATTTTTGTTATTAGTTTCATAATAAAATGGTTGGCGCAATATATTTAGCAATATGTTTGGTTAAGAATCATGTTATTGTTGTTGAAATACTAGCTACAATAAAACAATTGTCATTAGATAAAAATATTATTATGATTGTTATTATGATTCAATAATATTACTTTCAGTTTTATCGACAACCATAAACACTTTTAATATTTTAATATGATGCTGTTTTTGCATCAGTTTATCACTTCAGTGCATGAAATCGGTCACTTGCCGACATGTAGAAATCATATTGCAAAAATATGTTGTAAATGTATTAATGAAATTTTATATTTAATTTATAAAATATATATTAAACTTTTACATTCCTGCTTTATAATAAATATTCGTATATCCGGAGTGGAAATATTTAACAATATTTAAACTAATGTTCTGTTACAAAAATAAAGCGGTTTATAAAAAAGAAATAGAAACGATAAGTGTCATTATTAAATTATTTTAATAAATTATATAATGAATTAACTTCATTATTTTTTCTAGTGATAAGAACGCAAGATGAAAATCGGTTTCTGTTCATCCAGTGCATACAAAAGTTACCCCGGCCATGGCAAGACCTTGACTTTCTTTTATAAAAAATGCGAACGTTATTACTTGATGAAACGTAATCCCCGTAGCGTACCCGCAGATCACAAAAGTTCCAACGTGCTATTGTTCGTGCAGAGGTTTGTCGTGTCCATTGCTAACAATCCATCAAACAAGTCAAATAACAAAAACATGCTGCCAAGGCTGCCCTAAAAACCATTCAATCCACCCAAACAAAAAGCCGTCAAAGTACAAAAAAAAACTGCTCCCCGTGTTGGTGGAAAGCGGTAAACAATTGTTTTCAACCTTTGTTAGTCATAAAAGGCATTTTTTTAAATTAAGTGTGTTTTTTATAACGTTCTATACAAAAGATCAAGTAAAGAATAATGACAGAATAATGACAATAAATAATGGTTGCAGCACAACCATATTTTTATTATAAATTAATCATATTTTGGTGATATATATAAATAATTTGTGTGCATTGCCATAATAAGGTTCCATCGCAACCATAACACGATTGTGTTGTAACCATATTTCGGTTGTGCATCGAACATATTATAATATTTATTTTAATTTACTTAGCCATATTATTTTGCTACATTCAAACATAATATAATGTTCCAGCAACAATAAAATCTAACCATAATATCACACTGTTGGATTATTGTTCCCCCAACGATATTTTTTCTCTGTGTGAATAAACAGGATTTCATATCATATTTCAAACCATTACATAATGTCCGTTTTTCAACCCTGATATTAAAGATACATCTACAAATGTTTGTATAAGTAATTATGTGTATTGTATTTAGTTATATGTACCTCAAATCTTACGGATATGTTTTTATTTTTAGCTTTAAGCAATAGATTTCATATAAACGAACATACATGTGTTTTTGGCATTAGTTTCCTAATCTAAAGAATTATGTATCATAGTTAAACATAATTTTATTTTTTAATTTTCGTTAAAAAAAAGGAATAATAAAAGCAATAAAATAAATATAATTTTTCTTAGAGTTTAGTAAGTGATTACATTTATTTGTACATTTTGGTTTTGTTCTTTTACTAAAATTTACAAAAAAAAGAAAAAAAAAGAAAAGAAAAAAAGATAATAATTGATTTCTCTGTGTGAATTTATTTAAGTAATTTTATTTTCTTTCTTAACAATAGCATTATTCTAACAATGCTTTTGTGTAGATATATAACTATGGCTATATTATATACTTAAGTGTAAGTGTAATTAATTTAATTTTACTTCTTGGGTTTTAGGGAAGACATTTCACTAATAGTTTAAGTGCTGGCTGTTTTGATTTGTAGAAAATAATTTTGTACCAGTTAATATATTTATTTGTGTTGTTAAGATTTGGGTACATATTTTTATATGTTCATGTAGACTATTAAATATTTTATTTATATTGTTTACTTACCACCACCACTCTATGTAATTATTTACTTTACTTTACTTTGCTTTACTTTCTCATTCATTTCCTTTCTTTCTCTTTCAGATTACTTGTTTAGCATATTCAAACTGATGTAGATTGTAAGTAATTGACATTTATTTATTTTCGTATTATACTTATTTACGTATGTATTTTTGTAATTAAATAAATTTTTTATCTTGTTTGCTAGTTGTAACTACGGTAGAATGTTACACAGTGGTATTGTTAATGAAAATATCTAGATATATAGATTTTCTAAAATTATAGAGGAAAACATAAAATTTTAAATAATTTATTATCAAACTACTTTTAATACACACTTTCCCTGATTTGAATGCAATAATTTATATTTTCTTATGAGATGTTTTCGGTGGACTTACAGTATTTTTTTTACTGTCAGCTGTATGCTATTAAGAAGAGTGAAATTTTTTAACACAGATATTTAAACAAATTTATTTCAACGCATTTTTTACCCATCAGCTATATCTAAGCTCATTAATTCATTTGTAATTTCTACCAAAAAATATTTTAAATCCAAAAAATTATATATATTCCGGATGCTTCTAGGCTGGATATTTAAAAACAGTACTATTAAAAAAAATTAAACAAGTGAATATTTTATGAAAAATTTAATTTTTCTTAGGAAGTACCTGCCACTTGAATAAGGAATCACATTTTGTTTTTAACTTTAATTAATTATATCTCCTAAACTAAAGTTCAGAAAAAAAAATTTTTTTGCGCAACCAAATTTCCCAGTATTGGCTTTAGTTTCCTGAAGAAATAAAAAATATACATATTTTGTTATACTAAAATTATGCATTTATTTAAAGACATGTATTTCTGTGGTACTTATTCTTGTGACACTTGAATAAGGAATATTTCAAAACTGAGCAAACTGTAATTTATTTTTAAATTTTAGGTTGTAAAAATGAAAGTTATTATCTTCTAGCATTCAATTAGTAATGAGTACTGCCATCATTTTTAGAAATAACCTCAAAAATGCGATTTGGCATCGACTTGTATAATAACTCTAATTAATTTAGCGAAATTGAACTTCATGCTTCCGTTACAGCATCCTTTAAGGATTCTATCGTCTCAAATTGTTTTCTTGCAAGCCAACCCCAGACATTTTCCATTGGATTCAGATCTGGTGAATATGGGGGCCAATCCAAAAGTTGAACATCTGGTTGATTAATCCATCGTTTTACTGCTCTGGTGGTATGAATCGGAGCGTTGTCGTGTTGGTACGTCCAAGGTATGGGTCCAAACAAATCATTAAATTTTGGAAATGCTTCCTTCAGAATGTTTTTGTAAGTCGTTGCAGTCATTTTGTTGGATACAAAACCCAATTCTGTGGTACCATAATACGAAATGGCACCCCATACCATTATTCCGCCCTCTCGGCTGTGTCTGCGGCTCAAAAATAATTCCACCTTATTTAGGTCATGGAAGTAATAGTTATACCCGTCGGGACCATCAATATTAAACTTTTTTCATCGGAAAATACAACTTTAAACCATTTGTTGGACCATGTCATTGTATTTTTGGCAAACTGTAGACGTTGTGATTTGCTTTTTCATTAAGTGGTGGTTTTTTTTGTAGTTTTCGTTGTACTATGTTTGAGCAGGACTTTAAAATACGGTGTACTGTTCTTAGACTGGCATTGTCTCCACTTTTTTCACATATTTTTGATAGCGGCATGGCAGAATTTGATGCAATTCTAAGAATTTTTCGTCTTTTTTTTGGACTTATTGCCATTTTCTTCCGCCCTTTCATGTTTTTTCCATATCTTTCCACATTATTTAAATAATTGTACACAACGGTTTTTCTATTAAGGTTTTTGGCTATTTGGACCAGATTCTGACTCTGAGATTTCAAAATCAGAGTTTTTTCTTTTTCAGATTTATTAAGAGCCTTACCACGTCCCATTTTGAATAAAAACTATTTAAAAACTATCAAATTAAAAATTTTCTAGCCGTTTATAGTGAAAGAAATTCCTGATTAATATTAAAATAATTCCTTATTCAAGTGACACACGAAATAGTACCACAGAAATACATGTCTTTAAATAAATGCATAATTTTAGTACAATAAAAATATGTATATTTTTTTATTTCTTCAGGAAACTGAAGCCAACACTTTTAAATTTGGTTGCGCAAAAAATTATTTTTTTCTGAACTTTATTTTAGGAAATATACTTAATTAAATTTAAAAAATGTGATTCCTTATTCAAGTGGCAGTTAGTGTATTATTCGAAAAAGCGCCATTATTCAAACAAGCAATTGTTCGAAAAAATACCATTCCTTCAAAAAGTACAATTAAAATAATAATAATAATAATAATAATAATAATAATAATAAGAAGAAGAATAATAATAATAATAAATAAATAAATAAATAGTAATATCACGGTGCTTCAGCGAAAAAGAACACTTGAAATGTAAAATAGTATAGTTTGTAGACATGGGTGAGCAGATTATTATACAATTTTTATAATATTCAATATACCCCCAAAAACGTTAGCTATTTCAAAAAAAAAAAAAAAAAAAAATCGAACTTCACCGTTTTAAAAATTTTCACCTTAAATACCTGTTACTCAATTTAAGTTTTTTGATAGCCATTAGAAAAAAGAAAGAAATTATTCTTTCTAACAATTTGTTTTCGTAGCAAAACTGTGTAAGATCCCAGCAAAAACTAAACCTATTAAATAAAGTGTTTTGTAAGCGAAAACTATATAAAAAACAGCATCCTGTTTTTTTGTTCGCGATATCCAAAATTTCACCAGTTTTTATTTGGGTACAAAAACAGTTGTTTTGTGTGGCTCGGTTGAGATTTAAACCTACGTCAAGGCAGACGGTAGAGTAACAAACATAAGCAGTGATGTTTGTTTGTCTTCCGTCTTAATCGATACACCATAATCGACTTGTATTTTTATATGTTAAAAAGTGTATAAACTTGACTCGACTCGGTTTTTCAACCTGTTTTTAAAACGGGTTTTTCGTTTTAAGTACTGACGGTTTTTTAAAATGTTAATTTCTGGAATGTCGAATAAACCAGTTTTATTTTTAACAAAGAAAAACATTTTATTTCAAAAAAAAAAAAAAAAACTTATATACCAAAAGCAGAATTTGAATGGAAATTTAGGAATAATATTTTATCTGATTAATATTATGAATATTAATATTTTTTGTTATATTTTTTAAATATAATCTATGGTTAAATTAAAATTAATTCTATAAGTTTAAACAAATACTAAATATCTTGAAAAACGCCCATCAATGGAATTAGTTTTTTCTCTTGCAACACCTGTAATGTTCTTATAAACAATTTAAATATTTTAGGGATTTTTTAGATTCAATATTTGTAAAATAATAGTTTATTATTATTAAAGTAATAATTATCTTGAATATGCCTATCAATGGAATTCGTTTTTTCTCTTGTAACACCTGTAATATTCTTACAAACAATTTAAATATTTAAGGGATTCTATTAATTCAATATTTGTAATAATAGTTTACTGTAATTTTAAAAAGGAGGATTTGAAAGAGATCCACCTATAAAATAGATTTCATATACGCTTTTTCCATATTGAGCCATAGTTTCTGTACATATTATATAAAACTTAGGCCCGTTGCTATAACCTTCCTATAAGGTATATAACAGTTAGAGATAAGATAAGCTACAGTGAGTTATAAAGGTAGCTATATTTATATTTGGTTTTACAACTTAGCTCTAAGGTAAATTCTATAATTGTGATAATACGACAAGATCAAGGTAAAAAATCAATTACCTTTTAGCCAGTTAATGTAGTGGCAACATGAACAATTTGGACAGTAACTAACAAATGATAAACAACGAGCACTAATAAGCAAATAAAAAACAAGGGAAATTTTAAAATTTACTAAAATTTAGACAAAAAGTCAACGCCGAAAAAAATATAAAAATAGACAGAAAAATAACTAAAATCTACACCGGAATAAATATGTTTTTATTTATTTCTTTTATAAAGGAGAATATATGACAGCTCTAAATGAAGAAACCTTACGATAAAAGATAAAGTTCAGATGTTCTGTTCGTTAGCTTATCGGTCACTTGTGTTAACTTATACTTATAATCAGTGTTGCCAGTTTGGCCTATCTAGCCTTTTTTCTAGACTTTTTAGATTTTTCAAATAGCCTTAAAAAGGCTAATAAAATATTAGTATTTCAACAGCGAAGAAAAAAGTTTCTTATTAGCTATTACTAATTTTATTTTTACAGAATCATATATTTAAGCATTTTTGAGTATTTATTTGCAACAAAAATCTATATTATTTATATTTAACAAAAAAATTCGCCTGCGACGTTTCCTTATCCAAATCAAAAATAACTAATTTTATGGACTAAATCGATTATTATAATTATTTTTCATTAACCCTAGAAAATATTTATAAAGACAACTTAATATCATTTTATTTATTTTTATTTAAAATTCTTATAAAAGAGTATAATCACCCAAAAATTTAGAAATACTTAATCAAATATGAATTATAGTTTAAAAATGACGAAAAATCACTCAAAACATTACGTAATTTTTGATGTGAAATTTGTATGGGAATTTTTTGGAATATTTTTCATTGGGTTACTTTGCTGGTCGTTCTATGCTTTATAAATTTATTAGAATATTAAAAAAAATCAAAAGCTCAGAACTAGAACGAGAAAAAAAGCTTTTAAATTTTAAAAAATGTAACCTTTTTCTGGCCTTATTTCTTGGGGAATTTAGCCTTTTTTGACCTTTTTTAAAGTTCAATTTAGCCTCTTTTTTTCTCGTCTCCTGGCAACACTGCTTATAATAACCAAAAACAGTTAAAGTGTCCGTTAACGTCGTAATTTTAGTTATTGGAAATTTATAATAACCGGTCTTAGTCTCATTTTTAAAGATTATAAAGGTATTCCCTCAAAATTTTGCAACCCTATGAATTTTACACTATTTAAAATTGACGTGAGCAACCGCTTTTGAAAAAAAATTGGATAAAGTTTTTAAAGAGAAGTGAAATCAATTTTTTTTCAAGACACCGAAAAAAATTATATTTCTTTCTAATATATTTTTTATTTATATAATTCGTATCTATCTGTTTATTTATTGATATTTTTATTTTTATATGTTTTAATTCATTTTAATGTTTTGTTTTATTGTTGTTGTTAAATTCCAATTTTTTTTTTACGTTTAGTTTGATTTTTCAGTGATGTTTTCCAGTTTAGAGTTGATTTAAAGTTAGATTGATACAAATTTTTACAGGGTGGCAACATTATAAAAATTGATGCAACTTTGCAACTGATAATTTTGTGCAAAATATTATTCTATGTGATTCTATATATATATATATATATATATATATATATATAATATACATTTTTACATTTCACCAAAGGTATAAATTACTTTGTCAATCCTTTTGAAATTTCTAAAATATTCATCTAAGACCTCAAGATCCTTATTGACAGGAAAGTCTATATTACGATATACGTCTGTCCGTCTGCCAGTTGAAATCAACTTTTGAAAAGCAATTATAGGGAATATTCCTTAGAATAACACTAGTGAAAATCAATAAAATCAGTCCATTAATAGCTGAGATATCGCAAAAAAAAAAACGAAAAGTCCTCTAAAAATGAATTTGTTTTCGACTTTTCAAAGCCCTATATAAGCTAGCGACTTCATTTTTGCACTGAAAATTCAGAGTCCTTTTTTGAAATATCTTAGAAATTTTTTCATTTCGTGAAGCTTCTATACTGGCTTCAAAATTCGTTTTTGTACAAATCTTTGTAAATATTTTTCTAAAATTTCGGTTTCCTAATTTAACCATATTGGTTCATAAACAATCTAAAAAACACAAATATTAAAAATATACGAACATATATAAAAAGCATTACAATGCCTTTATTGTATATACATATATATATATAATCTTCTTCCCATCTCATTGCAATAACGCAGCGTTTGTTGTTGCATTTATCTACGTTAGTGTTGTCACTTATAACATTTTAACTTTTTAACGCTCTACGTAACATGTCAAATTTTTTCGTTTTTAACCACACTATCGTAACTTTTGATCCCTTCAATAAAATTAAGTACTATGAATAAAAATTATATCATTGACGTATGTAGATCATGTAGCAAGTTTTTCGCGACTTTCTCAAAATTTACAAAATTATATAAAAAGTAACTTTAGCTATGTTTTCCTTTAAAATCAGTATTAGAATACAAAATATAAAAGATTATTAATGTATTTATGTATTTATTTATTGTCTTTTTGATAAAGGCTCAGTGTAGAAGAATTAAGTGATGTGTGCTTGAATTCTTGTACTATTTTCGTCCAAAATTTTGAATAGAAAGTATATCCGCATTGAATATTTATTTTTCAAATTTCGATAATGTAAGTTTTTAGAAATAATTGTAACTTTTGTGACAAGCACCTGTAACTTTATTTGTCGACAAGGTGGTGAAGGGTATAAAAGATTCAGTACAGCAGAATATAGTTCTCTAACTAGTTAGTATTTAGATATTGAATGTACAACACAAATGAATCAAGAATTTATTTGATTCAATTACAAATATTTTACTTACATGTTTATGTAAACACAAAAAGACTTTAAATAATTTATATTTTAACTAAAGTTGACGTTGTAATTTAATACTTTGAAATTTCATAAAAGTTCTCATATCTCTAAGAAAGATTAATCACTTCGGTGCAGTACGAATATTTTATACATGTAAGATAATATTAAATTAAAAATGGGTATGGTGGAAAATTTATGGACTGATTTCGCTGATTTAAAAATTCGAAAGTCAACATCTTATATAGGAGCTTGAAAAATCTAATAACGCGATTTGGCCTATAACTCGGCTAATACTGGGTCGACTTTTTTTCAACACAAAAATTCAGAAAAAATATTCTTTATTCTTTATAAGAGAGCCAGACATTAAAATTATAAAAAAAACGATTTGTGAATTTCTCGGTTGTTTATGAACCGATTTAGTTGATTCAAAAAACCGAAATGTAAAAAGAATACTTGTGAACAAAAATGCTTATTGGCTGATATAGCGCTTAGTAATAAACCGATTGAGTTTATTTCTACAGCACAAAAATTCAGAAAAAAGTTTTGGAGTTTTCTTTGTAAAAATGAAGCCCTTAATTTATATTAATTTTCGGAAAATTGAAAACCGAAAAAACCGTTTTTTGGAAATATTTCTGAACATTTTTTTTTTTGCAGAAATTTTATTGAAAAATTTATTACCGATCTTTTGATATATATTATGTATCTAAGTTATCGGGGGCTTACAATACAATTTTGCTGAATTTCAATAGCAAAATTCTTGAAAAGATTACCCACCTTTTTATATATCCCAGTTTTCGAGGGCCTTCAGAAACGCCTTATCAACCGACAGACGGACATCGTTATTTCGACTTCGTTTCTTATAAGGATCCAGAAAATATAAACATTTTTGCTCTAAGACGAAAATTGTAAAAATTACAAACGGAATGACAAATTTATATATTTCTTACAAAAAAAAAAAAGTTCTTCATTAAAAGAAGAAGAGACCAAGGCGAAGGGCATATAGTGCACACCAGTTTCTTTTAATTACTTTTATTAATAAAGATTGTAAAAGAATTGCAAAATTTAAATTTTGTATAAAAATGATAAAAACTTCAGGCGAAAATAATACAAAGTAGTTTTCTTTTCACTACATAGTAGCTACCTGTATTAAAAAGAATTGGACAATAAAACATTCATTGTATGCAAAATCTAAGACTAGATAAGGTAAGATTTTATTATTAGAAACTATTATTTGCATACAAGCATAAAGACAGACATATAAAAGTAGCATTAAAATAACACACACTTTTCTTATACCTAAAAAGATTTTATTTGTGTAGTTAGATAAAACAGCACACATACATACATTTCAATGTACATACATATTTTGTATAAAATCCTTTGTTTCTATGAGATCATTTTTTAAAAATGTATACAGTTAACGTTGTGCATTGTGTCGGTTACTTACGAGAAGAAGAAGAAGACATATATGAATATATGTAAAAGTAAAAGAGCATTAGTAGCATTAACAAAAGTTAAATAAGTTGTTGCTGTTGTTGCTCATTTTATGAATGTGTTCAAATGTCAAGAGATTTTTAAGTTTAATTTTACTCGTTTGCAAGTAAACAACAATTTATATAAAGCTTAACAAAATACATACATAATATACGTATGTAAATATATACATAAACATGTGTATTTATGGTTATTTATGTGTACTTATCTTGCCATTTATATACGTTTTTACACTTACCAACCTAACTACCAGAGCTGTAAATGAATCATTCATTTTTGAATTAATTCGCGAATCATTTTCACACAAAAAAAATTAATTGAATAAAATTTGAGTCAATTGAAATGAATTCAGTAGAAATGAATTGCAACTCATTTCCAATTCAGATGAATTTGTAGAATGTACTGCAATTCGTTTCTAATTCAAATGAATTTGTCAAAGCGAATTGCAACTCATTTCCAATTCATTTGAATTGAATTCATTTTTAATTAATTCAAATAAATTAGTAAAAAGAATTAGCAATTCATTTTCAGCTCATTTGAATTGGATTGATTGAAATTTGAATTGATTTTGTAAGTAAATCTACAGTAAGCATCACAGTCGTTTTGTTATTCAACTAGTTTTTTATGTAGAACACAGCAAGCATTGCACTCGTTTTTTACATCACCTAATATAGTTCAAAGGCAAAAAAATTCTTAGATTTTATATTTCCATGATATACTGGAATTGTTAGGTAGCGGCAGAATAGGAATTGAATATTTTCATTTTGGTAGGAAAAATTTGTATTATTCATTTCCCCTAGATCTGCTCTTGAATTTGATTGATTGCAACTCATTTTTGATTTCATTCATTTGAATTACAATTTATTGTTCTAATTTATTTGAATGAATTCAAAACCAATTTAATTCAAACGAATTGAAAATCAATTGACTTTAACAAATTTAGTTGAATTATACGAATTTCAATTCATTTTACAGATTCATTTGAAATGAAAACGAATTGAAACTCATTCTATAAATTAATTTGAATTGGAAACGAATTGAAATTTATTTCTGCCTATTTCGTTTGAATTGATTCAAATTTCATTCAATTCATTTTTGTTGTGAAAAGAATTAATTCAAAATTTAGCTAATTCGTAATGAATTAAAATCAGAAAAGAATGATTCTTTTACAGCTCTGGTAACTACCTACCTTTACTTGCAATTATAATGAAAGTGAAATGCTAATGATTAAATTCATCAAGGTATATTTAAATAATATTTTTACCTTAAACCAATTGTGTATTTTATTTAATTTTATTAGGCAACATATGGGACGTATGATTAGTAAAAAGATATTAAATATTAATCATACGCCAATGTAAATTAAAGAGAAATAAAAATCATTGATTGAGAAAAATTTTGAAGTTTAAGCTTAGAAAATATTTTTTTTATTATTAAATGAACTACTTTTATGAAGTAAAATCTCTTAATATTTCCTTAATTTAGTATTTTTGTATTGTATTGTATTGTATTATTATTATTATTATTATTATTATTTTTTTTTTTTTTTGTTAATGCTAAAAATGCTTTTAAGAGTATTGTTAACGACGTCTTTTGTAAACATTTTATTATAAATGTACATAATAAGGTCAAGTGAAAATAATATAAAATTTAATAAAAATAAGAAAATACTAAGTGTAGACATTGAAATACGTAAATAAGTACATTTATTGTATATGAAATATCACTGTGGGAAATTGGTGTTAATTCAGCAATACTACCGGTCCCTCAGTACCAGTTAAGTACCAATTCACACCTAACCGTTGGCAAAAGTTCCAGTTGAGAACCATTTGCCACAACTACACTCACTAAGAATCAGTTGAGAGTCAATTTCTAGTATGTTTCTTAAATGCGCAATTCGCAACACACGAGCAATAAAAATCTGTGGTTGAGTGGCTAAAGTGCGAGTCTATAAAGCGAGATAAGTTAGATGAATGTAGGTTCAATTCGGGATGCCCCCATAAAAATTTAAAATATATACGAGGAATTATCTTTTTACGTTTACCTTTAAGAAACCGACCTTAAACCTCAATTTGTTTCTAATTAAAATTTTTTCAATCAACTTTTAATTCAATTATATCAACAACACTTGGTGGAGTAAAACAACAAAAATTCCAGACATAAAATGGTTTCGCGTGGTACTGGCAAGCAGTCAAACATAAAAAAATCTAAAAAAAGTGTTTGAAAATAACAAGTTTTTTCTTTCTGTATTCGCGGATTTAGTATATGTGTCCAATTCCTCTAATGTAAACTACAAATACTTGTAGAAATAGGCCAACTTGTGTTCAATCAATGTGTCGTTGACTAGTGTTGTGGACAAGTGGTGAAACCAAAACTTTCAAGATTTTAATTTTTTGCAGTTTTTCGACTGGAAAATTGTGGTCGTTTAGAGTAGTGAAAAATAAAGAATTGAGGATTATTGCTCTTGTAATTATGAATTGTTTGAGATATATTTCGTCAAAGTGCCCTCAATAGCAGCGCTATAGAGGGTGCCCAAGCTTAGGAAGAAAAAAACTTGAATGGCTCTAAGAGGTGACTTTTTAGCGACGCACACTCACAACATAATTTCAATGAAGCTAAAGTATCCAAGTTACATTTTAGAACCGTTGTAGCACGATAAAATATTAATTTGCAAAAATGTTATAACCCTTTAAAATCGATCTTAAATTTTGCCTACTTTATATTAGCATTTTTTTATATTTCAACAAAAAAATAAAAAAAAAATTGCATAAAGAGTATTCAAGACCTGATATCGCGGTGTTTTTAATATCTAATAAATTGTTGAGGAACACTCAAGGCGCCGATTGAAATCCGTGAAAATGTATACTAATCTGTAGCTGTTATTATAGCTTATATCGGAATCACGTTACACTCAAAAATTATTACGCGTTTGAATTTAATGCAACTTTTAACTTTTGATATCGGACTTGAAATGGAATTTTTAAAATTTTTTAAAATTTTTGATTTTTAATTACCATAACATAAACGCTCATTTCTTCGCCATTAATATCATTGTTATTATAAATATATCATAAAATATTAAAGAATTAAAAAACGAGAAAGTCAGTGCATACTTTGTTGATTAAAATTTGTTTAATGACATTTTAAAAAATCAATATGATCGCGATTAATTTTTGTGTCACCAACGATATCGTATCAGTTTTAATTTGTATTTTAGATATATTGATGAGGATTATATACTTGTGGTAATTTTTTAAATGTTGGCAATTTTTTAAAACTTTTTATCTTCAACCTCCATAAATTAGCGCCGTTCGTTAAAAGTCATTCACTAAATAGCATTGATGTGCCATTAAGAAAAAATTTAACCCCAAACGTAAACGGGTACCTCCAATGATAACCCCTTGTAAAATTGACAGGTTCCATACATTTAAAGTGCCGGAACTAGAACAGGGCATAAACCTGAAGAACCTGTCACGTAACAATTTTTAGACTGGTTCTCCTTCCTCGATGAATACAACAATATACATTTCGTGTTTTCTTAATTAAATATAACCAACCATCTAAAGGTACATTATGACAAAAGCTCTTATTTCAAATCACCCATTTCCAACAAAAAGGTCATAACTTAAATGTTTTATGGACTTTTAGTATATCGGTACTAATTTTTATTTAAATTGTTTTAATTTTAATTTTTATAGCAAGCCACAGGGAATAAAACAAAATTTTTGAGAATACTTTAAGTTACATTGTTAAATTGTTAGAGCCAGTCGATTTTTTTGTAGTAATTGAAAATTTTAAATTGTGACCTTTTTGTCACAGATGAGCAATATATATATATAGTATTGTTTTATGTGCTCGTTTCATTTTAATTTTTTATAAAACAATTCTCTTTCGTATTTCCAAGTGGTTTCATTTAAAAGTAGAAAAGAAACGGACACGAAATTTATATATTGCTCACTAAGTTAAAATGAAAATAGCACAACTACACTTTACATTATTATGCCAAGGCTCTATTGTTAATTTGGTAATAGAAAAATGGCAAAAGGCAACTCATTCTGCGGCATGGGATTTCTCAATCAACTTAAGTACGTGTGATTATGGACTTTTAAGCCTACAAATCAATTTTTCTCGAGATAAACCGCAAATTAGTAAAATTGCACTATATTGCCACATACCTCGAGAACGCTTTCCCTGATTTGATTTAGTGGATAATTTTGTAAAACGAAATAAAAATTCGTTTTGAAAATTATTATGGAAAAAACAAAAAAAAAAAAAAAAAATCAAATTTATTTGCAGTTTTCAATAGAAATAACGAAACGATTTTTTGTTTCGTTAATTGAAAATTGTTGTGAAATACAAAAAAAAAAGCAAATTTATTAGTTGTTTTCAATAGAACTAATAATAATTTATAAAATAAAGCCCTTCGTAAAATGTCAAAAAATTTAATTCAAATTCCCTCTAATTCTAATGTGATAAATAGTTTCGGGGATAAAAAATTGTTTAAAAAAAAAAAAAAAAAAAAAAACATTCTTGTAAAATTTGAAATCGAAAACGATCAACAATTTTTTTTCTAGAGATACCATCATAATTAAGTTGGCATTTGTGCATCGATTTTAGAGTTGTATATTTCATGTGAATCATTCATCTGTCTGGGCGCTTTTAGCTCAATACTGAGCTCTTATTGGAAAACATATTTCGGTTCTGCTCCACTCATTTAAAATTAGTTATTTTCTTCTGCACTGGTTTCTTTCATTTTGACATTCTGCTCATACAAATACTAAATTTATTTTGTTATTATCGTGTCTACTTTTAATTTTTATATGGGGATTCGAATTCGTTTACTTTTGGGGTTTGAAAAAATTTTAAATTTTATTTAAATAGTACATCAACGGACAAGAAGTGACAGTTTATATTCTGGTAGTTAAAAATCAAAAATTTTTAAAATATGAAAATAATTGAACATTAGGGGGAATGTATCCGAGATACCAGAAGTGACATCTAGAAATTGATGTCGGATTTAAAAATCACCAAAGAAAAAATTTAAGCGGTTGTCAAACCATTAACAACGACATACCACATTCTACAATCGGACTTAAAATGGCGACTCTATACACATAAATTTTTTTTTTTTCGTTTTTGGAAACCTCATGAACTATTGTTTCATTCTAGGGGTGACAGGCATAACCTAATTTTTTTGCATGAAGACTGACCCGTACTAATGCACTTAGATTTTTTTATATATGTTTTTACCCTACATCACCGTAGGTGGTTGGGGTATTATGCGTTATTGCTGATGTTTGTAACGCATAGAAAAAGTTATCCAACGACTACTTTATAGGAGAGCGAAAAACAAATTATATTCTGTATTAAAGCCACATCAAATTAGGTATTAATCCTTTTAATAACTTCGGATCTAATCCGGATAAAATAAAAAAAAAAACAAAAATTACATAGAAGACTTTTTGTTAGTGCGCCGACGATATATTGCCTATATAATTGTGAAATAATTTTTTTAATGATCGTGAATACTTTTTATGCATTTCTTTTGTTGAAATATAAAAAAATGCTAATATAAAGTAGGCAAAATTTCAGATTTTTAGAAATTTAGAATATTTTATCGCACCACAGTCGATCAGTCGATACTTTAGCTTTATTGAAATTATAATGTAAGTGTGCCTCGCGAAAAGGTCACCTCTTAGAGCCATTCACGTTTTTTTTCTTCCCAAGTTTGGATACCCTCTATAGCGCTGCTATTGAGAGCACGAGATGTATCTTAAACGATTCATAATTACAAGAGCAATAAACCTCCAATTTATATTTTGCAATGCTAAAAACGGTGCTAATTTTCGAATCGAAAAAACTTTCACCACTTGTCCACAATATAATTTAACACTGATTAATGATACATTGATTTAAAACAAATTGGCGTATTTCTAAAAGTATTTGTAGTTTACATTAGAGGAATTGGACACATATGCTAAAATCCACGATTACAGGAATCAAAAGAAAGAAAAAAAAATTGTTATCTTCCAACACTTTTTTTTGGATTTTTTAAATTTGAGTGCTTACCGGTACCAAATGGAACTATTTCAGGTCTTGAATTTTTGTTATTTTATTCCGCCACGTCAGGGCTGTCAGATTTGAAGAACTCTTGATGAAAATTGAGGATGAAAATTTTGGTTTAAGGATTGGGAATATTAAAAACATTTTGGAGATTGTTTTCGGGCAAATTTTGTTATAATTGCATCTTTTGTTTAGTTAATAAAATTTGATTTTTGGACAAAAATACGAGTATATAATTTAGGCTTACAAGTCATTATAAGAAACTTGTTTAAATAGTATTTAATAAGCTAACGATCCCTACAAGCGACTTATGTATTTAATAAGTATATTTGTTCAAGATTTTAACAAAAACTAAACTTCGAGATAGCATGAACTTCAGGAGGCATCATTAATATCCACTGTAAATGACTGAGTACAGTTGAATTATCGGCTTTTATTTTTGAAGTTTAAAGAGTTGCGGTTTTTTCTTTATTATTTAAATAAGTGTAAAAGAGCGATTTAATAGTAATAAACAATATTACTGACAATATCAGAAAGTTGGTTGTGAATTTTCACTCTTTGAGAAAAAGAACAACTCATGTTATTTTGCAATTTCTTAAGTTTTCGTATTTCTCCATGTTCTTTTTGAATTTGACTTTTTTGGTAATATGATACTTTATTTCAAAAAAATCTATGATATGTAAGTGTTTTCTTACTTATTTTTGTATAACAAATCGTTCTGGAAATGCTCAAACAAAGAGAGCCTTATATATTTTTTTAAGATTTTTAATTTTTATACATCAAGTATAAACAATAGTAAAACAAATGTTTTAAAAAAATATCTGCTGTATATTACTTTAGCTATTAATGTATTAATATTAATAAAATATGTTGCCAAATATTTAATCGGACATGTTGAATAATTTTTATTCTAAAGATATGTATAGTACCAATTCTTTTGATCTACAAGATGGTGAATCTGAAGTTTAATATATAACGTATTTTCTTTTTTTTTCATAAATGATCTCTATAAGAAGAAAATACTTATTAAGAACAAAAAGGAATTTTTCTGAATGTTAAAACGTCCTTTTTATTGGGTGGGAATTTTTTGGGAAAATTTTTTTCAAATTTTGAGTTTGGCAAAAAAAATATCTGGCAGCCCTGCGCCAAGTGTTGTTAACATAATTGCATCAAAAATTATTTTATAAAATCAAAATTAAAAAAAACATATTTGAGGTTTAATGTTTAAGGTCGGTTTCATAAAGGTAAACCTGAAAAGAGAATTCCCCATATGTTTGTAGAAAACAAAAACAGCTGATTATGTGAATGGTTTTCAGTACAAACAGGTTGAACTAGGTCGGTTTTTAATAAAACAGCTCATTATGTGAAATGTTTACTAAAACCATTTGTTTAACGAGCTGATTCATTGAAAATCAACTAAGCCAATGAACTAAAAGAGCGAACTAGTTCAATTAAGTGAGCTGAGCTAAATGGACCGGTAATTTTAATGAGCTAATAAAATCAACTAGAATCGATTTTAGTGAAGTGTTGCTCATTTTGTTTGTAAATCTGAGTTCACACATAAAAATTTTTCTTTTTTTAAATATCTACGTAGTTAGTGATTAGATTGATTAGATGATGTGGACGCAATTTGGGCGTAATTTTACTGTTTTTTTTTTGCATATAATTTGTTTTATAGATAAGTTGAAATATGAAACGCTATCTCATTAATTCTCTATATAATGGTTTATCATGACAACTAGAGTCAACCAAAAAAAAAAAAAAAAAAAAAATGTTTAGGACTTCATGATCGCGTATATCTAAATTAACTGAGTTATACGTGCCGCAGTAAAAATATATTTTTTGTCCTCCTTTGTTATTAATAACTCAAATTGTTTGCAAATAGTTATAAATTAATCAAAATGTATGTATTCTGTACACTAAGTTCATATCACATATTTTCTTTCTTTGGCAGATGAAATACAATTTATTCATCTAAGTAAATCCTTAAAGAGTTAATATACTTATATTAAGAAATACTATTTATATTGCGAGCTGAATAATAAAAAAAAAGATTTTTTTTTTATTCCAGCTATCAACATTCTTGTGTCTGACAAAGTAATGTTAGAATTTAACTAATTTATATATTGAACTACTTTTATGTTTACTCTTTATTACATGCACTTAGTTGTACTTTTAATTTACTGAAAATATTACTCCAGTAAAAGTTCATAGCTCTCTTTTGTGTATGTTATTATGTGTGTAATATGGTATTCTGGGTCCTGGTAAAATACTGAGTCGATTTAGCTATTCCTATCCATCTGTTTGTTAAAAGCAGGTTAGGGCTCGGGAAGACTACCTAGGGGGACAAAATTTGGCTCAAATATTTATCTTATATAAGGTTTATTTTTTATTGAAAACGGCAAAACAGTTAATAAACAAAGAAGTTATGGTTATAACTTCAGTTCATACTTTTCGGCTGACATCTCTTAAACAAAAGCATGTACGATAGCGAAATTTTGTACAGATAATTCGAGGATCGCTATAAATTCTGAAACTAAAAATGGGCGTGCTCAGCCCATTTTACCGCCCAAATCCCATATAAGGTGAAACATCAACGAAATTTTGTACAAACGGTTCAAGGACCAATATAAACTCGGAAAAAAAAAATGGGCGTGGTCCGCTCACTTTACCATACCACCTCCCATATGAGGTGAGATTTTTAAAAGTTACAGGTGGTGGGTATATAGATTCGGCCAAGCCGAGTGTAACATTGTCACTTGTTTAGGTTATTTTGATAACCTTTTAATAATATTCTGAAAAATGCTAAAATATATTTAATGATTTTTCAACTACTTGTAACAATTTTACTTCTTTTTAAAATTTCTTTTACCTTAAAGAAATGTACAGCATAGTAACATATAAATATAAATAAGTTACTATCAGAAAAAAAAGAAAAAAGAAACATAAAGAACTTCTTTTGATAAAATCTTTTAAGTTTAAAAAAGTTTCTACTAGTTACTTGTTACTATTACATAAAAGATTAAATCAGTTAAGTTTAAGCCACTTTAGTTTGGTTAAGAAAATGTCGTCCTTTTATTTATATACATTGCACATTTCTCATTCAATTTTCATTATACCCTACACCATCATAGGTGGTTGGGGTATTATGCGACTACGCTGATGTTGTTGACCCAAAGAAAAAGTTATTGAACACCCACCTTAAAGTATAGCAATCGACTCAGAATCACTTTTTAAATCGATCTAACGTTGTCCGTCCGTCTGTCTGGCATTTAATGATAATTGTATGAAATTTGGCACGTGGGACTTTTATGATACAGGGACGAAGCATATTGAAATTGGTTGTAATCGGTCCTTTATTTCACCTAGCCTCCCTACAAATGTTCCCCCGAAATAGAGTTTAAACATTTAAAAATTTCTTAAAAATAAAAATATTTTAATGAAATTCGGAGCAAAGAAGTTTTGTATAAGTATCAATTTTTGTACCAAATTTTGTGAATACCGGAACACAATTGACCATAGCTCCCATATAAACCTCTTTTCCGAAAATCACTTTAACGTATATAAATCCCATATGAATGTTAGTATCAAGTTAATATTCGACACAAATACGATTTATTTAAGTAGAAACAACATTGCCAAATTTTATGAGAATCGGTCCATTATTTGCCATAGCTCCCATATAAACCCACGTTTAGGAATCGTCCTAAAGTGCATAAAATCATCTAGATGTTAATATCAACGCATTATTCTGTATTTGTATACTTTATTTTACATTTAGTAAAATTGGCCACAGGTGTAAAATAAGTCCTCTTCCCAAATTTTTGTGCTCGTACACAATGGTGTAGAGTATCATATAGTCGGTCTTGACCGACTATGTTTTTCTTTCTCGTTTTATTTGAAACACTTTGTCAAAGCATGACACTTTCAGAAGGGTTTTTGATAGCATAAGGACTCGTATGTATGTCAATATGTGCAGGCGAGTGTGTATGTGAGTAAAAGTAAATGTGGTAACAACGAGTTAACTCATAAACTAAAATTTTAAATAACAATTTATCTTTATACATAAAATAAAAAAAAAAAAAAAAATTAAATGTAACAAAAATTACTTTTGAAGGGAAGTGAGTGTGTTCATCAAAATAAATTATAAAAAAGGAAACATTATCACTATGACTACTTGAAGTTTGGAGTCATGTAAATTTCGATGTGACCTTTACGTTTTCGTTTTTATAGTTTTTTCTTTCAATATATTTGTATTTTTCGGTTCACAAAACTTTATATAAAACTTATGATGCATAAAGAAATGTCTTTAGGCCATGAATATTGTAAAATATTTAAGATTTTTTCTCTTAAATCTTATATTAATGAAAATAACATTTCTTAATCGTATATATAGTACATGTTTGTATCCTTGTACATCAAAGTATTTGTATATCAAATAAATATTAGTTACATACACACATACATACATAAATAAATACATACATACATACATACATACATAAATACACAAATACATGCATACATACATACATACGTATACATATCATATAAACATATATTTGTAAATATGTTAAAATTTGGTTTCGTTGCTTCATTGCGAACAATGAATACAACTTTTCATACACGTTGATTTATTTATTTTTTTTTTTAATATTTACCGATATTTTACATTTGCTATACCAAACATCTTTGATAGAAAAGTGCGGTAAAATATTTTTGTAAATTTTACTATAAGGACTAGCTGAAAATGCGCTTCCGAATCATCATATTAAAATGTCGATATAATCTGGAAATATGCTTAAGTAATTGACTTATTTTTAGTACCAATTTATTCCGTTCATCTTTTATTAAAAAAAATGTCTTATATTTTATTTGAACGCTCACCTTAATTGTAAAAAACATATAGAGAAAAAAGTAACGAATTCCATTTCCCACAATGTTGTCAGTTAAATAGATGATATCTACAGAAATCACGAATCCAGCGGCATTTAATTCAAATTTTGAAAGCTTTATGGTGTACAGATTACCAATACTCCACTGAGTAAAGTGACATTTTTACTTTTGTTTTGTTTTAAATATTCACACAACTGTAAGCGGTCAAAAATAGCGTATGTTGCAGCAAGTGCATTAAAAGAATATGACGCATATTTATTCAGTGTGTGTTTTTTGTCATATTAGCGAAGGGTATTATTAATTTTAAAAATTAAAGCTTTTTTTCGAAAATTGAAGGTATGTATTAATTAAAGAATGTATGTTTGTGATCTAGTTTCATAAAAGTTTATTGCAAAAAGTAACATTTGTGTTAGCATACTTAAAGTGTTATGTACTATAGTTTCGTGGACTGCAACTTTTGGGATTCAATCGCATTCGGTCACTCTTGTTTAATCAAAGTACAGGCCGCTATTTTAGAGATATCATAACGAAATTTGCCACGAGTAATTATTTTGATACAAGGACGAAGTCCTTTGAAATTGGTTATAATTGGTTCATTATTTCATCTAGCCCCCATACAAATGTCTTCCAGAAATAATGTGTTTGAATGAAATTCCATATAAATAAGTTTAATTTAATTATAAATATGTGTGCCAAATTTAATGAAGATCTGCTCCTTAGGGCTATAACTTTTTTACATTTTTTGCAAATATCAAAATGGAACTAGCATAGTCGAATAGACCATTGAAAATGATTTAAAAAATGGTATTACTTTTTCGCGGTTGTCAAAAAAGTTCACCCACACAATGCGGTAAAGTTTGGAAATCATTTTTTTTTACTATTCAAAGATAATTAATTTAAATTTTTTTATATAATTTTTTATATAATTTTATGTGTTTTAAATATTCCGAGTGTGTGTTTAATACTTAAAAATAATGGGTTTTAAAAGAAGTCGTTTACGCGTTTTGAAAAACACTTTGACCAAATTTAAAGATAACACAACAATGTAGAGAAATATTCCAGATATAAAATTAATCAGAAGATTTCTTGCTTTAGTTGCTTCAGAAAAATCCAAAAAAGAGAGGTATATCTCTAATAAACTTTGTGATTTGTGGAGTAAGATGAAAGCACCAAAAATTCGAACTAAATCAGTAAATAGAAAAGTTGAAAAATTAATTAATTTCACAGCTTTAGAACAACCACACGAGAACAATAACATGATTTGAGAAGAAGTTTCAATAATCCCAATGCAACAGAGAAGCAACATATACGCAGAACATGGTATTAAAGTAGTACAGGACATTTATTTAAAATTTATTTTAAATTTGAAGTCCATGTCTTTTAATAATTAAATAATTTTTCACTTTATTTAAAATTTTTTTATTTCAAATTAATGTACTTTTTTTTGGAGTTTTTAAAAAATAGTTTTTGTGGGCGAGAGTTTTATTCCAAAATGACCCGAAGAAAGTATTTTCGTAAATAACATAACATTCGCTATTGCTAGGGCCAAAATTTGGTTATAGCTCTACTGTCCATAATTGATCATAGCTCCCATATAAATCCCTTAGCCGAAAATCACTTGGCGTGTATAAAAACCATATGAACGATAGTATAATGATTACATTTAAGACAAACACTTTTATATATGTAGAAATTTTAGACATTTTTTTTAGTATGGGTCCAAAATTAACTATAGCTTCCATATAAGGCCCACTTTCGGAAATCACTCTAAAGTGCATATATAATAATATCAACATAACATTATGACTCGTATATATTAAAAGGGGCGTGAAAAAGTCTGATAAAAAATATGCTCTAAAAAAAGTGTTTTATGCACATAAAAAATGATCCTAAAATCGGAAAATATTCTTTTAAAATTAAAAAATATGCTTCTAAAATGTAATTTTTTTTCTGGCAAAATTTTAAATTATCTATGGTTCATGCTAAAAAATATTGATTTTATTTTCTTTTTGCACTTAAAAGCACTCAAATGTAAATTACAAAATTTCTGCCAATTTGTAACATAGAAACTATTAGAGATTCGGAGTTGAAAAGACGTATGTGACAATAAAAAGAAAATTTTTTTAATAGCAAAATTTGTAGAAAATTCAATTGGGTGCAAAATAAGCAACATTTTTCTCTTAAGAGTAAAATATGTAAATTTAGTGTAATATATGCAAAATTATGCTCTTATGTATGAAATATGCAAAAATATATAGTTTAAATTGCTAAACTATGTTCTAAAATAAGAATTTTCTAAAAAATATGACAATATATGCTGCTAAGTCCAAAATATGCTGTTATAACCAAAATTTCCAAAAATATTCTCTAATGACCAAAATGTGCAAACATATGCTGTAAGAAATCGATGCCAAAAATTCTAAAGTTATCTACAACGGTTAAATAAATAATTAATAATTAAAAAAATGAAAATTTCATATTTATAAGTTTTAACATTGTCGCAATTATAACAACATAGTTTTGTAAAAATTGGCGTAATGGAGTCGTGGTTCTCAGTAAAGAAACCGTATTTTGTGTCATAAGTGAGTGGAATTTGATACAGTTGGGTTTATTAGTGACGTGAAGAATAACTGTTCTTAAAAAGTGGGCGTAAAATATGGTCGTGGCATTCTATCAAGCTCTAGAAATACAAAAGTTGTGTACAAATCAGCACTTTAAGCAATTTAATACAAAAATTAACTCTAGACTTCGTTATTACCTAGTTACAAATTTAATGACGCTAGAATGGTTATTTCGACCACTGTGACACTGAAGAGTACTTATGAAGGTCATGGCTGACTAGAAAATGCGCTCACTTCTTCCTAGTGTCAAATAAACTTTTACAATGTATTCTTTCCTAATTATTTCATTGAACTTGAGCCTGAATAATTTTCAAATAATTCTAAAATTCTAAAGATCGAATAAAAAAATTTAAATTAACTGTTTTTCATCAGTATAATTTTGCTATTTTTTTAATAGTTCTGGGTCATTTGGGAACTAGTAATTTGTTCACAAAAGTTCTTAGCACTAGTTCTCAAAAATATTATTACATAATATAATTTAGAATCAAAATACGGTACTGGTGGAGGTCTGAAGTAGTTCTGATTACATCAGTTGTAGAACTAATGATTTTAGAAAAAGTTCTGAAATTTTTTACGGGTATTTTTAATTTTTAATTTATTTTCTTAGTTCTATTTTTAATGAAAAATACGTACCATTAGTGTTATTTTTTTAACAAAGAAAGTTAAATCGAAAACTAGTCTTTATTTTTTGAATAAAAGAATAAAAAACAAAAAAATATATATCTAATTTAGATAATTTCTATTTTAGAACTCATAATCATTACGGACTTTGTCTATTCGATTTGATATGGAATCACCCCTTGGCCTTATAAAAAATAAAAATTATAGTTATTTTAATATTATATACCCTGAGTTGGTGTCATAAAGTTAAATTACTATAACGTAATAAAATGTATTTTGGTAAAATGACTTAAGTCCCTTAAGAATATTTGTTCTTTAATTTTATTACAGAAAAAAGTAGAAAATGAAAGAAACAGCAAAATAATAATAATAATAAAAAATATTTTAAACTTCCCCTACACAATTTTAAATGTTAAAAATTTTGTAAGGTTTCTTAGGTTTTCAAAAGTTTTTTTTTTTTTTGTATTGCTCTAGGTATAAGTTTTAAAACATGTTTAGTATGATTGTGCGTGTACAAAATTTTAAAATTTATTTAATTTTGTTGGTTTCTTTATAATTGTCTATTGTGACATTTTTTTAATATTATTTATTTTTTCATATATATATATATATATATATATATATATATATATATATATATATATATATATATGACAGAAAAAAATGAGAAAACTAATTTAATACATATGTATAAATGATTATTATGAATAAAGTTTATTGCTTTGTGGTTGTTTTGTTTAAAAGTTAAAAAAAAAAACATTTTTACCAAATTATATATTAAAGTTTTCAATAATAAAGTTATTTTATTCGTATTGTATAGAATTTTATTACTTTTTTTAATTAGGTTAATATTGAGTTTAAAATTCTATGAACAATATTATAAATTTTTAATTACATTTGTTATAACCTGGGCAACCAGAAATATGCAAATGAACCAAACTGTTAGTTATTTAGCCGATTCAGACAATTTTAAGAATTTTAGCATTGATTTTTTACTGCATATTTTGACTCTAACAGCATATTTTTGCAAATTTTTGGGCTTAACAGTATATTTTATCATATTTTCATAGAAAATGATTATTTTATAGCCTACCTTAGCAATTTAAATAACATATTTTTGCTTATTTGATGCTTAAGAGCATAATTTTGCATATATTACACTAAGGAGTATAATTTTACATATTTTACACTTAAGACACCAATTTTGAATATTTTACACTCAATAGAATTTTTTAAATAATTTGCCATTAGTGAACTTTTTTCTTACTGTCACATGTGTTTTTCAAATCCGATTCCCTAACAATTTTTATCTTATAAATTAATAGAAATTTTGTAATTGCCTGACACAAAGTATTATCTTTGAATGTTTTTAAATGCAATAATACTTTTTAGTAATTGCTAATGAAAATTAAGTTATTTTTAGCATGAATAGTAGATAATTTAAAATTTAGCCCGAAAAAATAATATTTTAAGAGCATTTTTTTTTATAATAAGGGCATATTTTATGATTTTAAGTGCAGTTTTATGCGCATAAAACACTTTTTTGAGCATAGTTTTGGTTGCCCTGATTATAACCATGATTGTCCCTGTTTTATAATTTGTTATTTAATTTTTTTTAATATGTTTTAATTAAAAACAAAAAAATATAATAAATATTTTGTTTAAATCCTGTGAATATTTACACCTGCTTTATTTTATCAATATTTTACAATTTAATGTTTACACACATATACACGTGCACATTTACGTGACATTCATATTAATGCATTTGTAGTGAATGTATTATTTTTAATAAACATGTGTTAGTACGAAATTAAAAATAAACAAGGACATTATGGTTTAAATAATCAAATCAGAAACCAAAATAATTATTAAAAAGAGTTAATTTTTGAAAAGAATTGAAATAATTGTTATCAGATCTTTGGAATATAAAATTATTTGAATATAATTATTGTACAGCAACTTATAAATCCGTTATCGAAACTTTTTAAATCTATTTTAAATTATACAAATTACAAACAAAAAAAAAAAAAAAAATCTTGATCCCATATAAAAAATTTCTCTTCCAACTCAAAATAAATTATTGAGTGTCATACTTGACTATTTCTCAAAAATATTCCTGAGATAAAGATTCATACTTATTTGTCCCAACAACGACAAAAACCATTGCATTTTTATTATGGTCAATTGACTTTGTGATCATTTATTCTATCAAAAATTAAATCACATCAACCGACTCATAATACGATTTTTTTTATAAATTTTTTCTTTTTTGTTTATCTTCTTCAATTACTTTTATATACTGTTTCGTAAAATACTTTATAGCAAATAAAGAGCATTATCGTCAAAGTAAAATCAAATAAATACAATAGACAAAAAATTATCCAGCTCATGACAAAAATAAAATTTAAGTAGTAAAATACGATTTTAAAACTATAGAAGAAAATATAAGAAAAAAAAGAAAGGAAAAATGTATCCTTATAACCCTTAAAGTATTAAATTTATTAAAAATGTTCAAGTATTTAACTTCTGTCATATCACAGACTTTTAATCAAGTAAGAAGGCACAAAAGGATAAAAGGAAAGTAAAAGCTTTTCAAACATATTTCTTTGCTATTAAAGATAATTTTTGGAAAATAAGAAAAACAAAATCTAAAATCTTTTGCTTGTACTTGTTTGCAAAACAAACACATCATAATTCTTAAAATTTATGGGTCATTACACTGGTGCATATTCCTATAAACGCATTAAAAATTTCTGTTTTTCTTTGAGGTATATTCGTTTCTCTTAACCAAAAACAATGTTGTGTTGTTACAATAACTTGCGATTTAACGGTACTTTTCATGTAAGAAATATTTGTTTCTTGCTTTTGTTATTTCCTATAATTTAGAAATTAGAACATATTGGTGATCATTTTAGTGGAATATTCCCTTAAACGCAGTCGAGAAAAATTTTTCTAAAAATTTATTGCAAAAGAAAATATATATTAAGAAGTTTTAGGGGTTTTAGTTGTTTGTTTCACTTAAGGTAAGTTTCTGATGACAACATCTCTGTTTACTGGAAATATTTTCGTTTTAATTGGGAAATTTCATCAGTTTAAAGGATGCCCAAAGCAACTTTTCTTACAGACTAGGAAAAAATTCGAGTTCAATTTTTTCGTGACCAAGGCTGTTCTAACAGAGAAATTGGATGAAAAATTAACCGCTCGGAAGGAGTTATCCGAGGTTTTCTTAAGAAAGGGCAGATATATGGAGTGAAGAAACCAACAAAAGATAGTAAAAGATTAACGAAAAGGCAAATTAATAAAAGTAGAAGCCATATTGCACATATTTTGCGAGAATCAATGGAGAATCTGTGGAGGTATATGACCCGTAAAGTTTGCGCAAGAAATTCACAGAATGAAACCATAATGACAATAACATAGTTAATACTAAGAGTAAAGCAAGTCTGGGAAAAAATTAACAGTGATTTTCTTCAAAAATTAGTCGAATCCATTCCAGACCGAATTTTTGAAGTTATCCAAAACAAAGGTTCATCAACACATTATTAATAATGCTAAATTGATTCATTAGTTTAAGTGCGTATAAATGCCATAAAAAATGGCAATAAACTACTAAAATTACAATAAAAAAATTAATGTACATTTTCAATTTTTTGTTATTATTTCTTTAAGTGAAACCAATAGATAATTTACAAATATTAATTTGATGCACCTTAATTATTTTTTAGCCCCATTTCTGGTAAGTTGATGAAAAAATTGATGTGCATTTACAGGAATATGCATCAGTGTATGAATAGGGTCGAATATGTTTTATCCTGTGGTGTAATAATAAAGAATAAAAAACAAAACTTCCTTCCTAGTATTAAGTATTCAGTTTAATTTTTTAAGCATTATACATGAGAAAATGTGTAGAATTTCTTTAGGGCTTAATATTTTGAAGCTAATCTCTATAAGCTAAGCTGGAAGACAAGGAATTATTTGAACGTATATTTTATGAAAATTATATACCTTATATGTGTTTAGAAATAAAAGAGGAAAATACTACAGAAATCCCACAAGCTGTGGCAGAACTTGATTTCGACTTGAGAAAAGCAATTATTTTCTTTTGTTTACAAAATAAAAGCGGATAATATTATATATTAAAATTTAAGCTAATCGTACTTTGAGAGCTTGTGCCAAATGGTAGCAAAGTTTTGTGGAAAATTTAAATTTTCTTATGATGAAAAGTTTTACAATTTTGCTATGCCAAACGATAACTCTTTCCTATGAGAAATTTTTGATATATATACATATATTTTTTTTAAGAAAACTTCACCACTTTAGGAAAATTCAATATGTTTCTTATAGCTATTTATTTTTTTGAAAGAAATAACAATATTATAACACAAACATTTAAATGCGCAAACAATTTTAAAATATTTTAATTTATTATTTATTTTATGATTGTAAAATATATATAATATCACTAGTAAAATCTCCAAAATTTTTTGCAAAGTTAGTTCGAATCGAATGGATTCCTAAACTTCGGATATTTTGCAGAACTTTTTTCATCATGTGTGAAAATAATTAGTAAATTTCTATGTAATGTATAATGCAAAACTTCTCTTAGACTCTATGAAAGATTAAATCATCCTCAACTTTCACGCCCACTTTTCATAATAAGATTGTTTTCAATATTTGTGTTGTAATATTGTTTAACCAACATATATATATTGTGCATCCTCCGAAACGATGAATTGGATACTTTATTAAAATAATTCCAAGCCAACTTTTAATTCCAAGCCAACTTTTTACGTACTATTTTTTTATATCCACTATCAAAAAATGATGGGTGTACATTGGGTATGTCATTTCATGTGTAACATGTCAAAGTAATCATAATCAAAGTAAGTATATATATTCTGGGTAGCTCTAAAAATCTAAATCTATCTAACGATATCCGTCCGTCTATCTGTTAAAGTAGGATAGAGACAAAATTTGGCAAATATTTGTCTTATATACGATTTGTTTGGAATTGAAAATGAGCAAAATCGGTGCATTAACAAAAAATTTATGGACCAAATACTAGAAAAACAGGCTGTCCTTCGTAACTCCAGTTTATACTTTTCGGCATGTAAAGCATGTACATCAACGAAATTTTGCACAAATAGTTCAATGACCAATTTAATTTCGGAAACCAAAAATGGTTGTGGTCTGGCCACTTTACCGCCCACCTCCCATATAAGGTGAAACATCAACAACATTTTGATCAAATAGTTCAAGGATTAATGTAAACTTGGAAACAAAAAACAACTCCCTTATAAGGTGAAAATTAAAAAAGTTGGAATTGTTAGATAGATTCGGTCAAGCCAAATATAACATTCTCACTTGTTTTAAGTTCAAATTAAATTTTGTACATATATCAAGTATTTTGTAGATAAAACTATGGGCAAAAATATATCTAGGATGCCGCGCAATATAAAAATTTATTCGCAAATGAAAACAATTTCAGTATGAAATAGTTCATTCGTATAAAATTGAACATGACGATTTTTTATTAAATTTTTTTTCACAGAAAGTATCAATATCAATATCTAAACTAACAATAACATTAAAGCAACATTTAGAATTTTTCTTTGTACATAAAAATAATAGAAAAAATTTTAAAATTTCATACAAATTTCAAAATTATAAAAAATTTTTCTGGAAGACTTCTAGATTTAACTAAATTTAAACACTATAAGAAAAATACATACTTACAATACACAATGGGGCAGAATCGAAAATTTTTGAAAATAAATCTGTAGGAGTGTACAATACTAAATTTGGAACTCAAGACAAATAGCACATGCAAGCATGTCTTTCATAGGCATTATATTTAAGAATATATAAAAATCTTCAAAGTCGGGTAAGAAACACAATTTTGGCAAATGGTTAAAAATACTTTGAGCCCTCTTAGCTCCGCTCTTGAGGATACTTCCAAACTTGATATTGTACACCCTTCCGTTTTTTTTTTTTTTTTTTTTTTTTTTTTGTAAATGCAACAAGCCAATTAGAAACTACAAATTTATTTCCAAAAATTTTCTATTCTGCCTCACTGTGCAATATATTAAACTTTTTATAATTATTATGTATTGAAAACAATAAAAAAGTGTTCATACTATTTATTTAAAAATGTTTTCTGTGTAATAGCTTATCCTAATTTAATAATGTGTCTATTATGTATGGCAACCGGTCTTTAGTTTTGTTGCCTATTGACAACGCAACCTACAAGTTAATTTATATTATGAATGGCAACTTTCTTCAAGTTACCAAAAAGTTATCGAAAATACTATTTTGAAAGTTCAGCTACTTAAAGAAATGTAAACAAGCAAATAAACAACGCAAATAAATGAAAATAATTAGTTTTCAATTTGTTGTTTTAAACAATTTTCGGCAATCAGAAATTTGTAGTTGCCTGTGTAGCAACTGAGTTGAGAGTTTTCAGTTGCCATAATGATATTATAGATGGCAACTGGCACAACTAAAGTTTGGTTGCCATACATAATAAACATAAGTTTTGTTATTATTATTTTTTTTAAGACAAAAGAAAAAACTTAAATAAGAATCAAATAATTACGTAATAAATTTAATATATTTTTATACCTAACTTCACAATTTTAGTGGATGGACTAGGCCACATTAAAAATAAACGGCTCATATGTGCCAAGTTTAATTTTAATCTGTTCAATGGTTTAAACATAAGGTCAAGTTAAATAAAGTAAACAATATTTTAACAAAAATGGGGGCAAAGGGTGTGGCATCTAGTATATATATATATATATATATATATATATATATATATATGTAATATATATATTATTTTATTTTCAATCATATTGAAAAATGGCTTCAAAATATTTGAATTTCAAGAGGCCATAGGACTGAAATTGGAACTAGCTTTCGTTTAGCATTGCTATTATTGAGGCAATTTCTTCTTTTTGCGCTGTGTAATAACAACAACTTTGAAAGTTTTTGTCTATGCATCGATTTGGTTGATTTCTTTCGCAATAAAATAAAAAAATTCTGACCGATCTATATATAACAACCCAGAAGATATTTTATGGGATCTTAGATGAAATTGTAAAAATTAAAAACGAAATTACCTATTCAATCATAAAAACATAAACTATATAAGTTTATGTTTCCTTTAATGAAAAATGTGGTCTCAGTAAACTTTATTTTTTACTCACGTGAAAACTTTTGGATAACTTTTCTACCTTATCAGAACTTGGCGGTCTTTCAATTCATCTTAAATAGATTTGATTACTGAGAGTTCTTTGTCGAATTCGTTTTATTCCACGTACATGAAAAAAAAACTATACTATTATTGATTAGTTCATAATTTAATATTGCTACGTCATTTTCAGTTTTAACAACGTTTTTTTATTTGCTAAAATACACACAACAAGATTTTATTTACCACAAGTAAACAACTTTTGTTGGCACACTGTTAGTGCCTGTTTTTATAAAACGAGCGCAAAAACGACTCGTCTAACTTACATTTTAAACAAAAAAAATTTTTGAAATTTTGTTTTTGTTTTAAATGTAAGTAATATTACTTCAATGAAAACTGACTATACCAATTCATTAGTATCAATCCATATACCAGCAACTTTTTCTGAACAATTTCTAAAACGAATCACCAATTCCATATTAAAGCCTTTAAGACAGTTTCTTATTCCAATTAAAATGTCTAGAAAATAATTAAATTTGTCATTGGAATTTTAGTCAATAACTCAAAATTAATTAATTAGTTATTTCTCTTATTTCCTCCACACTCAATTAAATTCAACTTTAGTCATATCAAAGCCACTATTTACCACTAACTTCGCTTAAGGTTGCAGGGTATCAACAACAAGAAAAATCTGAACTAAGTGTAAAAAAAGTATGTATGTATGTATGCATGTATGTATTTATGTATGCATGTATGTATGTATGTATTTATGTATGTATACATGTATGCATGTATGTATGTATGTATGTGTGTATGTATGGATGTGTGTATGTATGTATTTATGTATGTATACACGTATGTATGTATTTATGTATATATGTATTTATGTATGTATGTATGTGTGTATGTATGTATTTATGTATGGATATACGTATGCATGTATGTATCTATATATATATGTATTTATGTATGTATGTATGTGTGTATGTATGTATTTATGTATGGATGTACGTATGCATGTTTGTATGTATGTGTGTATGTATGTATTTAAGTATGTATACATGTATGTATGTATGTATGTATGTATACATGTATCTATTTATGTATGTATGTATGTATGTATGTATGAATGCATGTATGTATGTATGTATATAAGTATATATGTATGTATGTATGTGTGTATGTATGTATGTATGTATGTATACATGTATATATCTATGTATGAATGTATGTAAGTATTTATGTATGGATGTGTGTATGTATGTATTTATGTATGTATACACGTATGTATATATGTATCTATGTATATATGTATTTATGTATGTATGTATATGTGTATGTATGTATTTCTGTATGTATATACGTATGCATGTATGTATGGATGTGTGTATGTATGTATTTAAGTATGTATACATGTATGTATGTATGTATATATTGTTTGTGTTTGTTTTTGTGGTGCCACCAACACAGTTCGAAGACCAACATTTATTAAATTCGGTTACAGTGAAACTCCAGCAAAAACAAACATGATTAATGGCTTTTTGTTACAAACAATAAATTTTTCTTTTACAAAAATATATTGTTAAAATAACGAAAGTTTTTATTTAGTTGCATTATTACTAATTCCGTTATTTTTTGCTTTATATATTTAAAATAAGTAAGTTTTTCACCAGATTTAAACAATTTGTTAGATGAAGACTAATGTCGAATTTGATTAGCTAAATATCCCTAGAATATGACTGCACACAAATATTTTTAAATTATATTAAAATAAAAATTGCTGTTAAACAGAATTTGTGAGACAAATCAATTGCTTAACGTTGGCTTAATATAAATTTTCTAGATCTCAATCTAATACATGTCTCTTAAAAAGTTGAGTGAGATAGGATTGCAAATAATGGATTTACAGGCTTTTAGAAAAAAGCCCTAACTTATTTCAAAAATATTTTGAAAGAAAAGGACCCAACTCATTTGAAGTTTAATTTTTTATTTTAATGTTCTTTAAGAAATTTTCTAGATTTATAATGAAAATAATTTTTTCATGATAAATTATATTCAAATATTGAATAAAACCAATTGCGCAAAAAAATTGTGGTTCAAATAATTTAAAAAAATACCCAAAAAATCCCCACTCAAAAAAAAAAAGACATTTTTTCATTCAAAATAATTAATTTTTTGCTTTGAAGAAGTATTTGTGCTTTCTGTTTATAGAGATAATTTTTGGTAAATAAAAAAAAAAAAAAAAAACATTATATACCTAGATATTACACTTCAGATTCACCATCTTGTAAATCAAAAGAATTGATACTATACGTAACTTTAGAACTAAAATTATACAACATGTCGGATTAAACTACTGCCAACAGATTTTATTAATATTAACATACTAATGGCAAGGTAATATCCAAAGGAGATATTTGTGCATTATTTTTGTTTTACTATGGTTTAAGCTTGATGTATAAAAATTAAAAATTCTTGAAAAAAATATATTGGGATCTCTTTATGGGGATGCGATTTTCCTTTTTTTCTTTTCCTGAAAAACTGAAAATTTACAATCAAGTTTCTGATATTTATTATTAATATCCCACACTTATTTAAATAAAAAAGAAGAAAAACTGCAACTCTTTAAACTTTAAAAATAACAACCGTTAATTCTGCTAAACTCAATCAGGCATGATCGGATAGTAATGAATTAAGATGCCTCTCGAATTTCATATTACATGCTATCTTGAAGCTTGGTTTTTTTTAAGCTAATAACCGAAAAAATGCATTCTACATATGCGTTGCTTGTAAGAATCGTTAGCATATTAAGGACTGCTTGTGCAATTCCTTTATAATGACATGTAAATATAGCATCTTTAAAACTATATAATTTTGTCCAAAATTCTAATTTTACTAACTAAACAAAAAATACTATTATTACATAATTTCCCCGAAAAAAATATAAAAATATTTTAAATAAATTTCCCTACCCCAAACCAAAATTTTCATCCTTTTCTATAACAAAAATTGCCCAAATTTGAGGTTTTAACCCTGTCTTTAAGCCCTGTCTTTTACTAATATTTTAAAGAAACTGGAAGTCCGATTTTCATAAAACTTTCACATTATTATAAACAGATATCTGGTCAGTATTAAAATTGATGATAAAAAGTATTTATCATAATTACAGTGTTTTTAACCAGCGTCGAAATTTTTGTTGCAATTTTATTCCGCATACTTTATATTAAATCGTATTTAAATAATTTATTAAATTTTATTTTATTATTAAAAATTACGAATTTATTTTAAATTTCTCTGTCCCCATAAACCACAGTGCAATAAAGAACATCTGATAATTTTTTATGAAAGTTTTTAAAGGAAAATAAACAAAACCCAAGATATTTCTACATACTATAACTCACGCATACATACATACATACATAGGTAGATAGACATTTGTATGTACGTTTGTGGTGAATAACAGTAATGGAAAATGTTAACAAGATGCTTGCTCTAGGATCATGCAACTTAAGCCAGACATGCTTTATAGTTCTTTTTTTCTTCTTTTTTCTTTTTGTCCCCCGTTCATTCATCGTTGCTTTTCTGAAAATGTGTTCGAAATACCAATGAAATTATATTTAATGTCTTTAACAGTTTCTCTTCTACTATTTATTGTGTTTCTTTTATTTTTCATACTTGCTTGAAGAAATTTTATGTTTGTATATGTTTCTTCCAGTTCAATATAAGTAACCAGCAAAAACTTGGTAACGACATATAGTTACCGAACGACATGCTTTTCAATACAACGCGAAAATTGGCATCCCGTCTGCAATATCTAGAAGTTGTTTTGATTCAACAGTTAACTTTTCTCTGCATTACATGTAACTAGTTGTGTAACTATTGAGCAGATTTATATACATTTATATTAGAGCAATTAATTTAAGACCCAATTTGGAAGTATATATGGTAACTAGTTGCCTCTAATGACATCACCGTGTTAAAATAATGAGTTAAGTTGCTAAAGTGTAAGTACTCGTAGTATAGTGTTATTATAAAGAATTTTAACTCGTTATTTAGCAATGAAAGTTTTTGCTGGGTAGATTCATAACAGACAGAAAAAACAACAGAACAAAAAATAGACCAATAAGTTAATGTGTTAAAAGAGGTCATGCTTAAAAACACATACTTAAGTATGAGCCCAGCTGACCACAAACTTCGATAATAATATCTCATTCGAACATTTCGCGAATATTTCTCTGACAAAACATTCGAAAACTATTATTGTTGGCAATCCGAATATGAGTCCCTTGAGCTCACCCGTCGCTCACTTTGTGGCAGCAAATCTTTCGATCTCGAAGATTCGTCTATTGTATTAATAGTGAACCTTTAGCGATATCAAAAACGAAACGCAAAAATATTCGTTAGTGATTGGTTTACGATATCAAAAAATTATGAATATTTTTCGATAATGATTTTAATACGAATTATGATTAAAATCATTGGCAATAGTTCGAAAATGATAGTTTTCTATTTTGATTCATTTTCATTTTATTCCCAATCTAAAATTAAAAGCTGATTTAATTTTTAAGGTTATGTTTTATTTAATACTTAACATAATATATCAAATATTAAAAAAAAAATAGGTACATAATAAATTACATTTCAAAAATAATAATTCAATTAATTAACAAAAAAATTAATAAAGTCATTTACATAAGAGTAGTAATATTTGCAGCATTTTGTCCAAACTTACTCCAGAGAAGGCATCAATGTTTTTTCTCTCAATATTTTTAATTTTTATGTTGCTCAAGTTTACATGTTTTATTTAAAAATTTTCAAAATTAATCTATAAAAAATATATATATTAGATATATAGATAAATATGCTTTTTTTGCAAATCTATTTGGAGAAGTATCGACATTACTTACCATTTTTTCTAAAATTTTATTATATTATTTTTTTTATTAAAAATTGCACAGAATTTGGCTAACAACGTGAATTTTAATGCGCAATATTTTAGAACCAAACGCAATGAACTATAAACTCTTTAAGTATTTTGTATGCAGAAACAAGAAACTACGTTTCATTTTTATTTAAGTAATAAATCCTCGAGAAATTTATAAAAATATATAATTTCTTGAAGAATTTGGTTCTGAGATTTTATTTGGAAAAGTTTAATATTGCGATATTGTTATTTTAAAAATTCTCGAATATTACGCGAATGTTTATTACCGAGAAATTATCGAGAAAAGTTCGACGTTACGAACATTCATTTTTAATATAATTTTCGATAGTCTCTCGAACATTCTGTTTCGAGAATTCTTCGTTTTTAGCGAACATTAGCTAATAACGAAACTTAGGTCAGGCGGGAGAAGACATAAATACATAACTCTCGTATGTAGTATGTGTATTTATGCGTTTGTTTATATGTGCGTTTTTTTTTAATAGATGGCAAAGATTTTAGATATTTATGCGATAAAAAATTGTACTGATAGCGGCATTTTAAATTTGAAAAGATTTAGAGTGACGCCAAGATTTCAGATATAAAAAATTGAAAAAAATATTGTTGATTTTCAGTAAAGAAAATAAATTATATAGAAAGAATTAAATGTTTTGTTTAATGAAACATATTATGTTGTTTTATAAATTGTTATAAAACAAGTGATTTGTCCGAGAAATTTTATGTTTGTATCGATTTAATTTTCAATTTTTCATAAAGCGTTGGAATTTATGGTAACTTTTGTGTTAAGTTTTTCAATAATTTAATTTAATTTAATTTAATTTACCTACTTCTTCATAGGTGGTTGGAGTATTGTGGGTTTATTCTGAGGTTTGTAAAACACTGGAAAAATTATGCTTCGCCCACCTTTAGTATACTCAGAAGCACTTTGATTTAATGATGTCCTTCAGTCCATCCAGCTGGCTGTCCATGTAAAGCTTGTGAACAAAGTAGAGGTCGCAATTTTAAAGATTTTTTGATGAAATTTGGAACAAATTATTTATTACAAGGACAAAGCCTATGATTAGTTCGTTATTTCTCCTAGCACCCATGCTAGTGCCCTCCCGGAATAGGAGTTTAACGTGCATTAATACCTTAGAAATGGCTATAAATAGTTTATTGAAATTCAGAATAATTAGGTTTTTCATAAATGTAAATCTTTGTTCAAAATTTCATGAATAGCATTTTATAATTAACCATAGCTCCCATATAAAACCTTTTTCTTTAAATCACTTTAACGCGCATAAATCCCATATAAATATTATTATTAGGATTATATTTAACACAAGCAAATTCTATATTATTAGAAAGCAAAGTGCCAAATTTTATGAGAATTGGTCCATAATTGACTAAAGCCTCCATATAATGACCACTTCTTAGAATCACTTTAAAATGCCAAAATTCCTCATAAATATTAGTATCAAAATAATTTTTGATACAAACTAGTTTTGTATACTTATAAATCTGATTCCAAATTTCCCAAAAATCGCTTTATAATTGAGCATAGTTTCCTTATAAGACCCTTTCTGAAAAAAATCTATTACGCATATACTTACATAATGGTTTAGGGTTACATATGGTCGGATTTGACCGAATTTAACTTTCTTGGTTGTTCTAATTGCACGAATATAAATTATATATGTATTTTTTCCGTAATGCTTTTTTTTGTGGTCACACTGTGTGCTGTAAACTCCTTTTAAGTTGTAAATAAACGTCATATAATGCTGCTGCCATATGTTTGCATTTGTGGTCAATTTTGAGAAAAAACGGCACCTATGAAGCAGATAACTGTTCCATCTTCCTCTCTTTGAGTAAGTAATTCTAAACACGTTTTTTTGCACTTTCAAGCACTTTGCGTTTAATACATCTTGAATGTTAATGTATGTGTATATTTCTAATGGTTATTTTTTAAATATTTTTTTAAACAACTTTGGAGAAATATTTACTACATTACAAAGAAATTGATTTAATATTTAGGTGTCGAATAAATTTTCTATAAAATTTACGTTGTCACTCGTGCATAGATTTGTGTAAGTAAACCTTCTTATATATTATATCAGGAAAATAAGACGAAATAATTAGTCAACCTTGTATTTGATAAAATTGTAATTTTAACCTGTAACCTCATCAAAAAATTTACACTTGGAAATACCCTAACATGGATCAGGAAGCAATTTCTCAACAATATGTGCAACAACTGATAAGTACATATATTTAAGTAATGGGTGGTATAATTATCCTTACAAATTTACCATATCGTCCTGAAATATAGCGGGTACAAAATAACATTAAATCGAACATAAGATACGCTATAGCTTCAAAACTAACTATGGTACATAAAAATTTCATTCAGCAAAATTGTTGAAAATTTTATAATCTATAAATGTGGAATGAGGATGCATAACAAGCGAATAAATATATGTACAAATCTGATTTTTGTGATCTTTAACCGTCAGTAACTCGAGTAGAATCACATAACTATCGGTGACTTTTAACACCATGTATAAGACGCCTTGGAGAAGGCATATGCTAAAATTCGTTTCACTCCATCAAATTCGAAGCTTTATTTTACCGAACGAAATATTAACAAAGCATTTGATAAAATTTATAAATTTAATGGAATAATAAAATGAACATACTTTAGAAATTCTTTAAAAAAATTTTACGGTGCTACAGTGAAAAAGCACTTGGAATGTATGTTTTGTAGATATGTCTGAGTAGATTATTATATGATTTTGATATACCTCCAAAATCGGGAGTTATATCCAAAAGACCAGATTTTCTGATTTTGCAACTTTAACATTTATTATCTCGACTACCTGTCTAATTTAAATCCAATTCCAGTATTCATGTATTCATCAGTGTTGCCAATTTATCCTTTTTAAGGCTGAACCTAGCATTTTTATTTTGCTTTTAGCCTCAAAATTTTCGTTTTATCTTCTAGCATTTTTCTAGCCTTTTTTGATACTTAAAATTGCCTTAAAAAGCTAAAATTTTAATATTTCAACTAAGAAGAAAATGATTTATTGTTTGATTTTTCAGCATTTTTGTGTATTAATTCGCAAAAATCTTAATCCGCGGCGCTTCATTCTCCAAATCAAATATAACAACTCGTTTTATGGACTTAATAAGCTATTATAATTATTTTTTGATAAACTTCATTAACCATAAAAACTACTTATGAATATAATTAAAAATAAATCTTAAAAAAGCGTAAAAGCTCCCAAAAATTTGGAAATGATTAATGAAAAAGGAATTATAATTCAAAACTGACGAAAAATCACTTCAATACATTCATACATTCATATGAAATATAACCAAAATTTTTAAGGGAATTTTGGGGTCATTTTTATTGGATCATTTTGTTGTCAGCCGTCCTATGTTTTATCTATAATTTTATTACAATATCTTTAAGAAATATATATCACAAACTAATGAGAATAAAAAAAAAATAATAAATAAAAAATATTAACTTTTTTCTGATTTTATTTTTTAGGGCATTTAGCATTTTCTTAGCTTTTTAAAGTTCAATTTAGACTCTTTTTTTCTCACCTCCTGGCAACACTGGTGTTCATAGCAAAACTGTGCAAAATGTTAAGGAAACAAACTAAACGTTTTATTTTTTATTCTTCTTTTTTTTGACAAAAACTTTATTAGAAAACATATTTTCTTTTCATATCATATTTTATTAGGAATAAAATGAGCTATCGCTTGATAAAATCAAATGAGAATTGTAGAACATATGATTTTTTCAGTTGTAAGAATCATAAAATCCTGTAAATTTATGAATATTTTGTTGTTGCCACTATTTTGCATCATAAAAAAATAAGTTTCCTAATAAAGTGTGTATCAAAAATGGCTATAAAATCCAAAAAAGACGAATAAAAAATAAACAATAAAAAAAAAATGAAAATAATAATGAAAAAATGAATTTGTGTCTTTAATATCTCACACAGTTTTTTTTTATGAATATAAATTTTCTAATGAAGTTTAAAAAAAGCTTAAATTGGTTAACAGATATTCGAGACAAAAATTTTTAAAGCCGCGAAATCCGAAGAATCAGTTTTTTTTATATATAAATCCCGATTTTGGTCGTATATCGAAAATTCTAAAAATGGTATAATATTCTACTCATTCATAGCTACAAACTACACTATGTAACATTGCAAGAGTATTCAGCTTTTTCATTTTGTAGCACCGTGTTATTTTTAAACAATTGGTCGCTTTTTGGTCATAAAATTTATTACCTAATCTGTTTGTTAAAAACGTAAATTTATTTTTAATTTATTCCAAATTTAATTAGTTAAACATTTTAGCAAAACGCCTCAGTTTATATTAAATAGGCGAATAAAAAGGGATTAAGATAAACACTTCGAAAGTGTGGTTAACTGTTAATAACATTGACGCCTAAAAGTACGCAAATACTGAGCAAACATATTATAAGGAAAAACCTCACAAACAGACCAGAGCTGCGTAAGAGTGTTAAATAAGCTAAAATAATTATTTTCATACGTCACCAAGTCGTGCTAAGCACAATGGGGCCAATCGCACAACTTTTTGTAATAAATCTGTATTTCCTAAACTACTGGGCGGATCGAATTGAAATGTATGTAGAGGAAGACTTGGGCTTTCAGAAAAATTATTTTTTAGTAGCCCTGTAATAACATAAGTGCATCAAAATTGACCATCTCGAGTATGAAGAATTAAAAAAAAGAAAAGTTAAACAAATAAAGACCGATTTTAAAGATTTTTATATTTCTACAAAGTATTTGTCGAGATGAAGAAAAAACATGCTTACTCGTATAAGTTATCTCTTACAGTTGAAAAGATATTTACGCTTGAATTTTAAATTTTTAATTTTTTTTGTCTCGATTTTATTTTGTTTTTCAGGAATAAGCCCTGAAGTATATGAGAGAGAAATTTTTTCTATAATTTACATAAGAAATAATAGTAATAATTTAATGCTGATATGCTTTTTTTTTTTGCAATTCAAAAGAAGTCTTGAAAGTTGACTTTTTTTCATAAAATCTATACTCCTTCTTACATTTTTGGCCGGGCCGGGAGCAGTTCAGTGCCAAAATGATTTAAAAATGTTTTTCAAATAAAAAGCATCAACAAATAAAAAAAAACTCGCGTGACATTTTTTTTATTAATCGATAAACATCATTTTTTCAAAAATTCATCATTTTCGACTAATGCTGGATGTAGGGTGCAAATTTGCAAAATTTTTTTAAAAACAAATAGCCATTTTTCATACTAATATCAGTGCTGACTTTGATCATTTTTCACGGCTAGACGAATTGAGATAATCTAAAACTGTTTTCGGCATATTTCGAAATGTATTAAAAATTACGGAATATTAAAAAAATAATAATAAAAAAATAAAAAAAAAATGTTTCCTTCATAATCTCTGGACTTAATACCGAAAAATGAAATAAAATCGAGCCAAAAATTATCAAAATTTTTTTCGATTGGCCCCAGTGTGCACCACTTGACAGTTCACTTTACATTCAACATTCAACACTTAAACATGTTGCACATTATCAGCAGCATTATTATCCTGACACCTGCTGAGCTCTATTTACTTTAAAACTCTCACATATATTCTTAACTAGGCAAACAATCCCTCTAAAATTTCCCTAGAGCCTTGAAAGTGTATTGGTTACTATGTGTGTGTATTTAATTTGTCTTTCACAATATTTTACATACTTTATTATGTGTGATTTTTTGTAGGAGTGTGTATAAGTGTTAAAAAAAAAAAATTAAAACGCAAAAAAGTTGGTGCTATGTTCGTAATGAAATAATAGCTCTGGTTCACAGTGTGCGATCTGAAAAATGAAATGGAAATAATTGGAGTTTGTAATGCTTAACAGAAATCAAAAAATTTCGAAAGACAAACATTTTATGGACCAAAAAGTAATTCACTTGGGTTAAAAAAGGTTCTCAATATTAAATATCATTTCTTTGTAATAAACAATAAATAATAAAATAAATTTTCGTATAATATATTGAGAAATAACTTATATTCGATTCGCATTTTTGGCAGAATTTTGAAAAAACGCTATTTTTAGTATAATGAACATTTTTCTGATTTTACTAGGAAACTGTAAAATATGCCACACTAATACCATCAAACACTGAAAATATCATAAACTTTATTTAAATTATGCGTAATTTACATAAACTTGTAGTTTATAAAAATTTTTATATGTTCAACTTAAAACTGCTATAACTTTCACGCCCCCTTTTTGATATTAATTCTTGAACATAATATGGTTATATAATTTTTTTACTTTATACTCGTTTAATTATTTTTTTACAATATCAAGTTAGCATTCCGTTTCGTTCAATATATTCATAATATACTTTTGTTTTTTTTTTCAAATTGAAAAAAAATCTGATAAAAAAAATAGAAACTTGATAAGAGTGTGTTTAAAATTTTTTATTTCGTTGTTAAATAAGAGAATAGAATCTTAAACACGGAGAATCGGAAAATAGGAAACATATTATTGAATATATGGAAATTGGCTAAAAGGGCGAAAGGAGGTAAATTGCTGAATAAATTTAAGAAATATCGGAAAAGAAGTAATTTACAAAAGCAAAATTTTAAAAGAACAAAACGTTTAAAGATTGTTTTTTTTTTTAATTTCAAATTTTAACACTTCATAACTTCTATAAAAATTATTATTATTATTACTTTTTTTTTACAACAACAAATAATGCGAAATTTTATATAAAAGTTTAGAGTGACTGCTTCTTCTGTTTAATATTGTAATTGATTTTATCTAACTCATTTGTAATCTTACTAACTTTTAACTAATTTTTATGAACTTAATTCCATTTTCTTTAATGTCTAATTTTATGATAAATTACTTACATAATTTACTCTCAACATTTTTAAACCTGTCACCAAGCTACTTTCTTTTTACACAGCTGAAGAAAATTAGAAATGTTTTTTTATAAGTTCTTACAAAGAATTTTTAAACTTAATTTTTTGTAAAAACAAAAACAATCAACTCTTCGTCTCTTGGCGCCTGTGGACAACGAGTATAAATGTAAGTAATTGTATTCTACACCACCATAGGAGGTTGGAGTATTATGCGTTTGTACTGATGTTTATAACGCATAGAAAAAGTTATCTAACACCCGCCATAAAGTATACCAATCGATTCAGAATCACTTTTTGAGTCCATCTAACGATGTCCGTCCGTCCGTCTAGCTGGCTGGCTGGCTGTCCATATAAACCTTGTGCACAAAGTACAGGTTGCAATTTCGTAACACAAGGACGAAGCCTATTGAAATTGTTTATGATCGCTCTATTATTTCACCTAGAACTTAAACAAAAGTCCTCCCAGAATAGCGGTTTAACGATTATAAATACCTTAAATATAGCAATATTTTAATGAAATCCGATGTAATGAAGTTTTGTATAAGTATCAATTTGTGCCAAATTTCCATTGAAAATTTGTCAGAAGTTGATGTTTAGTACGCTTAGATGAATACAGAAAGTTGTCCAAAGTAAGAATAGATGTACGGGATATTAATCCCAAAATTGGCTACATAATAATACAACAAATTAATATATAAAGTAATATTATTATTAACTTGTATTTATTGAGAAAAATAAGTATAGACTGATTTTTTTTATTTCCTAATGAATGAAAACGTGCTTTTTCCTTCTTTATATAAAGTGAAATTAGGTGCATCTATTATATTGAACAAATATGTTCATATATATATATATATATTATATATATTTCTATATATATATATTCTTTGTTTAAATTTTATGTAGTGGAAAATACTAAAGAAAAAGTGTTGTGGTTACTTGCAAAAAAAGATTATCAATGAATTATTTGCATAAAAGAATTTCAATAAAGTTTCAGTGGAATAAACTTAATACTTTTATAATATAAATATATTAAAAAAATGTTTAAAAATGCATAATAAATTCGATTTAGGAACGAATTATTTTAAAAGTCCTTTTCGTGCTGCAGATTTTTTTCAGCAAAAAAATTATATTAGCAAATATAAAAATTGTGCACAATAGTGCATACAATTCGGCTTATAAAACAGAACCAATGGGTCCATTTTTTTGATATTTTATTTTTGTTAAATGCTGTTATACTCAAGTTTCAACTTTAAAAGAAAAATTTTAATAAAATATTTACCATTTTCTAGAATACTCACTTCTGGAATGGGTTCACTTCTTTTTATATCCACCATCAACAAAAATGTTGGCGATACAGCCCTTTGGGTTTGTCATTGCGTGTCGAAATAGTCATTTAAAACCTCACAAATTATAAATATTCAGGGCTGAGATGCAAGTTGTAACGGCCCGGTTAGCCACCGCTGAGTTATTCGACTGATCGGCGGCTTAATATTAAGTCAACTTTTCCGACTCAGTCGATTTTTTATTTGCTTTTTTAATGGCTAAATATTTTATGCCAGAGCTAACCCAATACCGATTATTTTTTCTACGTTGACTTACAGTTTTTGTTTTAACGGATTTCTGTGCAAGTGTTTTAAACCAAGTGGATTTTTTCAAATGTTCTTTAATAATTATTTTCTGTGACACTTGCATGCATTTCAGCTAAGCGAAGTCGTCTGAGTCAATTTACTGTTAAAATGCTATTATTTGTCCACGACAGTAACCTTCAAAACCAATAAGGTTTTAAAAAATCGTTTTTAAAATCAAAAATTTTAAAATTAAAGCAAAAAACTAAAAAAAGACAATAATTTTAACTGCCAAGTAGTTAAAAATAGAATTTTTCTGTCTGAATGAATTTGAAAATTAAATTGGTTTTAATTTTAAAGTTTATAAAATACTTGCGTTCTATTCTGGTTTTGTTCAAAAATTTTATATACAGATCTGATAGATTTTTTTAAATACTTTTCTTGATTTTAAGTTTGTCATATGAATAATATTTATTTTATTTTTAATTATTTAATTTTTACTCTTTATTTAATATTTTAATAAAATATAATAAACATAAAAATGCTTTCATTCGATAAAAAAGATCGGCGCAGAGCTGTTAAGCCGCCTCCGAAAATTTTTGTTATTCAGCCGACGCCGAATTTGTTTAATCGACTTGCATCTCTGATTCTGGGTCCGCATGAAAATCTAAAACGATCTAACGATGTCCGTCCATCTTCCCGTCTGTTTGTTGAAAGCATAATAGGGCTCTGGGCGGGCATGGTGACGAAATTTGGCTCAAATATTTGTCTTATATGAGGTTTGTTTGATATTAAATATGAGCAAAATAGGTTTATAAACCAAAAAAAATTATCGACCAAATACTTGAAAAACTTGAAAAACAAAAAGTTTCTGATGGTGGGTATATAGATTCGGACAAACCGAATATATCATTCTCACTTGTTTAACTCTATTTTATTTTTTACTCAGCTTTAAGTGTTTTTTAAATATTTGTTTACTATGACCGAATACATTTTAAACGAACTTCGTTCTGGACAGTTTATTGGATTATTCTCTTTTGGCACATAGCAGCACCGTTTCTTTGATACCACTTAGATACATTTTTGTTGTTATAATGAGAAAAGAGATAAGGCCAAAAAAATTAGAATTCCTTGTGCTTTTTAATGAAAAGAATTTTTTCTGCGTACATTTCTCTCTTAAAAGTGTCATTTGTTATGCATGAAGTGTATTTTTCCTCAAATTTTATTTTATTTATCGAACAAATTTTATTTTAGCTTTTAAAAATACATATATTAGTGTGAGCATTAAAAGGTGAACAATTAAGCTATATATCATCAATAATACCTGACAGATTTATTTCATTTACTATCCTTGACGTATGAGCAATAATAATTTAAAATTATTTATAACTCATACGTCAGAAAACATTTTAGAAAACAATTAAAAGTTTATTAAACTATAAAACCTAAATTCTTTGCTAATTTGACAAGAAAATTTACCACAACAATTTGGTATAATTACATAAATTGAAATATATATTTACCTAAAACCAAATATTTGAATTGCTATTTTTATTAACTGGAAAAATTAAGCACTAACAAAAAGTCACTGTAAATCTCTACATAATTATAATACATATATATAATACTTACTGGATTGTTTATACAATTGCGCAATGAAGTTTAAGCAAAATCTTAAATGAATTTGTTTACAAGAAATCTTAAATAGTATTAAAATGTTTAAAATAGATGCTGTTTAAGAGAAATTTAATAAATTATTCTGCTATTCATTCAAAGATTATGAAGGAAAACAGGTGTACAAAAGTTTATCAGTAGTACGGAAAACATTTCTCTGTATTAGATGGTTTATGTAATTTTTACTACTGAAAGATTACATGTTCAATGGAAATATCATCTAATACTTAACCACACCTAAGGGTTTTCAGTCTCATAATATAAATAGTTTTTTTTATACACCTTTCCGTATTTTTATATCCTACACCACCATAGTTGTTTGGTTTATTATTTGTAACGCATAAAAAAAGTTATCCAACACCCACTCACCTTCGAGTATACCAAATCGACTCAAAATCACTTTTTAAATCGATCTAGCGATGTTCGACCGTCTGGCTGGCTAAACGGCTGGCTAAGTACTGGTCGCAGTTTTAAAGATAATGCAATGAAAGTCGGCACGTGGGACTTTTATCATACAAAGACGAAGTCTATTGAAATTGGTTGTGATCGATCCATTATTTCACCTAGCCCCCATACAAATGTCCCCCCCATAATAGAGTTTCTATGAAGATCGGTTCACAATTAACCATAGCTGCCATATAAACCTCTCTTTCGAAAATCACTTTAACGTGCTTAAATAATATACGAATGTTAATATCAAGTTAATATTCGACACACATATGTTTTATGTACAACATTGTCATCGATCCATAATTGATCATAGCTCCCATGTAAACCCACTTCCAGGAATCGTCCTAAAGTGCATAAAATCATCTGCTTGTTAGTATCAACGCATTATTCAGTATTATTTTAAATTTATTAAAATTGGCCAAAGGTGTAATATAAGTCCCTTTCCGAATAGTCGGTCTTGACCGACTATATCTTCCTTTCTCGTTTTTTACTTTTGATTTATATAAGTTAAGGTAGATGACTGCTGTCTTTTTCAGGGCTGCAATAATTAAAATTTTTTGAAAAGTAAGTGCTACACGCGCTCCTGAAAAAATATCATTTTGTGAAATTGGTAGCAGACGCTATGTTGCATTTTCAATTTAACTAAATTTCATTCTTATTAATGTGACTCCTTTTGCTGATGGCAAAGTGAAGTATTTTATTTTCTGTTTTTTATTTTTTAGTTCAGTTAATTTCCGTCATTCAGCTCGCATAGCAAGAGTTAAAATTGACTGCTGTGAACACCGGTCTTATTGCCATATTTCTTGTGGACTACTGTCACTTGTATTATGAATTTATTATCATTTTATTGTGAACTTATTGTCAGTTGTATGTAATAAATATAGTTAATCTGAATAATAAAAATAATCGAATAAATATAATATTAAAATAAATCTCTATGCGAATTTATTATTATTATTATTATTATTATTATTATTATTTACCGCAAAAGTAAGTGAAGTGAAATAATTACGACTAAGACTAATTTATATCCCTATAAACTACTAAATTCAACCACAATTAAAAAACATTCCTAAGTATTTACCTTAAAGCATAATATTAATACATATTTTGGAGACACATGTCAATTAGAGAAATTGAAGTGTTAACATTTTAGAAATTTGTACATATAAAATACATTACCTACTAAATATATACTAATAAATTTATGTCAATAAGAAAATCTTATAAAAACCACTCAACTGTCAGACTCATAACCGCCCACTCAATTTCAATTTCAATCTTGTAATTTTGTATGAGTGTCAACAATATTGAAATTGTATAAAATGTATGAATGATTGAATGAATACTCAAGGTACTTAATTGTACTTAATATTTGCATACATGAAAATACAATAGTTATAATTGAACACCTATAGATATGTCTATAAGCAAGTAAATGGGTGGCAATAGTAGCTTAATGTGAAATGATTTCATTTGGTATTTCTTGGAAAACCTAATTTTAGGCCTTTTTGTTTATCAAATTTTTACCCAAAGTTGAAGCATAACTGTAGTCTTTAACTCTTAGTTAAAATTTAATAAGCCTTTAAGTAGAGAACTACTAAACTAACTATTACCTTGGCATAAAGAAAATGTTAACGTTTACAGTAGAGAATAATCAGTTTTTTTTACCCTTCACCACTATAGGAGGTTGGGGTATTATGCGTTTGTGCAGATGTTTGTAGTGCGCAGAAAAAGTCGACGAACCCACCACTATAAAATATACCATTCGATACATTTTTGTCACACTTTCTGAGTCGACTTAACGATATCTGTCTGTCCGTCTAGCTGATTGAACGACTGGCTGTCTATGTAAATTTGTGCTAAGAGTACAGTTCGTAATTTAAAAGATATCTTAACAAAATATGCTACAAGTATTTACTTTAGTACAAGGCCCAAGCCTATTGAAATTGGTTATTATCAGTTCATAGACGTTCAGTGCTCAAAAAGACCATAATTATAGCAATATTTTTACGAACTTTAGCTTAGAGAAGTCCTATATAAGTAAAATAAGATGGATCTATATTTGACCACGTCTCCCATATAAACCACTTTTTAAAAAACACTCTATTACCTTGATCAGCTTAAAATCTACACATCCCATATTAATAAAATATCATACATACGTAAGTTTTATAAAAATGTAAATTACACAAAAATTTTCAAAATACAAAAAATTAAAAATAATATTTCAAAAAAAAAAAAAAAACGGTTCAGCTAACGAACGTCAAACATATTAAAAGATACCAAGGTTTATTTTCAGGGAGGTAACAAAAACACTTTTTTTTCTTTCATAGGAAGTGAGTCGTCCTAATATACCCTACCACGGCATTTTTCTCACATGAATGAAACCATATATACATGAAAGCAGAGACATTTTATGATAGGACTGCTTACTCAGTTTTTCATTTCATGTTCGAAAATTCTTTTAAAAAGACTTTTAAATTTCAAAAATAATATTTTGTTATATATTATTTGAAAATCTGTCACACGCCCAATAGTGTTGATATGGATATCAACTGCAAGAATAGGATTTAAAAATTCCAGTAAAATTGTTTGTTTAAACTTTTCAGGCCCTTGTAATATCAAAAATGTCCTTCAAGTATTTTATCCGTAAATATCTTTCCAAATTTTCCAATAAATAATTTTTGAATTATTATAATTTTAAACACCTGACAATATGTTTTCATAATCTCACATTTTGTCCTTTAAGCTGCAATAGTTCAAATATTATGAAATTTTAAAGGTGTTTATATAAATTTTGTTTTCGTTATATATATTGCAATTTTAGATATCATTTATTAATAATTGGCACAATTGTTTTTTTAGGCCTAAGGACGAACCTTGTAGAAAATGGTTCAAATCGTTTCATTATTTTATATTTGACCATACTTTTACGTGTATATAAACTATAAAAATGTTAACATCTAAGTAAAATTTGGCACGATTATTTTGTATTTAAGTATAAAACATTATATTCAATTTTGGAAAGATCGGTCACTAATAAAACATATCTCCCATACAGCAGCAGTTCCGGAATTTCACTTTAAGATGCATAAATGGCATATACATAAATAATTTATTTTATAATTTCATTGTCAACAATTAAAATTTATATAACTATAAATGACATTACCAAGTTTTAAGAGGATTCGTTCATAATTGAACATGTTCCCATATAAGATTCATTCCAGAGAATAACTTTAATGCGCATAAATTTCATAAAAATACAAGATTTTGAACTAAATTTGGTATAAATAAATTTCATTTAATTGTATAAATTACAGTAAGAATTATAACAAGGAACAGTCCTTACATTGTCATAGTTTCTATATAAGGACCTCCTCCGAAAATAACTTAACTCGCGTACATGATGATTTAGGGTATCACATGGCTCCGCTTGACTGATTACAGCTACTTTTCTTCTTAATTATTCAAAAACTGATATTAAACATAATATAAAAATCATAGCCTACTAACTTTTCGCAAATAAAAATTATATGTAATGAATTTAAAGTTAAAAACTTACAAATACGTTTTAACTTTCAAATATATTTTAAAGTCATCCAAATAGTGTTACCATGTTACAAATTTTAGGTAAGAATTACTTAAAACTTAAATACTATGGCTTCAAAAATAGTTATGTTGGTTTTGCATGCTCGATGTCTTACTAAGTTGAAAATTAAATTTGTACATTTATTCTTATAAAATTTTGCTACCTGAAACTGGATATTGTCATTTTTAATATTAATAATATATAATACAATATATATTTTGAAAGTTATTTGTTGAAAACTTTTAAGGATATTCAGGGTTTAAATATTTGAAGGACTTTTTTGCAACTTTTATTTGGATTATTTTAACAAAATGCTCCTCTTTCATTATATATATTATAAGACTTATAAATAATATTAGATACCCTGGGTGAACACTATGGTTGTATTCATTATATCATTATATCTTCATAGAAGAATATGTAATCTTTCCCATGAAAATCAAAAATAGTCCGTAATTGAAAATTTTCTATATATTTTTTGCAAACAAATTATTTTCTATACATACTTCGTTTTTTTAAACTCATTCAAAATTTTGAATTTCTTATTTACATTAATTGATTTAAATTACTTTACTTTGCTTAAGATTTTACATATTAAAATCTATTTAAAATATTTAAAGCAAAAAGAAAATTTAATTAAGCATTAAATACTAATAGATTTAATAAGGAATTATTTTTAGAAATAATTAACATCTAATGCTTACATATAATAATCATAACACAATTTTGTTGTCAAATATTGGCACAAAGAAAAATTAACTTATGTATTCTTATACAAAATAAGCTCTTTCATATATTGTTTAACATATTTGTACTAAATTAATATAGCAAATAGTTCTGATATTATTATATATAAATATTCTTGAAAATAAAAATTCAGGTCTTCGTTTTTCTATACCTTATTTAAAAAAATGTATCATTAAATCATTTTGTCCTTAAGCTATTATTGTTTAACATTTAAATACTGTAATACTCTTCCAATTGAAGTAAGGTTTTTTATTTATGTACAAAAACATTCCAAGTATTACTTCTGTGTATCTTTATAACACATTCCTTGTGTTTTACTCTCTAAATGTATGCGTTAGCTAGATACCTGGCTTTGAAGTATGCAATAGAAAATTGCTCTAACACATATTGTCTAACACTTACAGACACACTCTAATACAGGGGTTCTCACAAGGTTTTGCTCTACGACCCCTTTTGGACATTACAACCTCAGAATGACCCACCACAAAAAAATATATAATATATATATATATATATATATATATATATCGATATTATATTGTATTATATTATATTATATTATATTATATTATATTATATTATATTATATTATATTATATTATATTATATTATATTATATTATATTATATTATATTATATTATATTATATTATATTATATTATATTATATTATATTATATTATATTATATTATATTATAGTATATTATATTATATTATATTATATTATATATTATATTATATTATATTATATTATATTATATTATATTATATTATATTATATTATATCATATTATATATCAAATCGTGGCGTTTTCTTTGTGCCTCATAGGACGATATATCGGCTATGTTTATATTATTCACTTCGGGTCAAAAGAAATTGTTTATCAAGTTTTTTTGTACACACCGAGGAAGTTTCGTTCCGTTAACGTTTGGGTGCTAGCTAATTTTTTTACTGAGCCGGTTATCTTGAATTTATCACCAAACTTTTGAGGGGCCGCCGCATTTGCCACAAAATTAAAGCGTAGCGTTTGAACTAACGAACGCACAATGTATAAGAAAATTTTGGCATTTGGATATACTGAAGGATCTTTAAAATATGGGTACAGTTTATTCTAAACGTCCACCTTATTTTCTATTTCACCTTAATTCAGTTCTTTCAAAAATTTTGCTAAAATTTATTTTCCTTTCGGCCGGATGTATTTTTTGAATCGAAGTCGTTAACATTAAATAAGAACGTAAATATTTAGTTAAATAGCAAATTTATATATTTAGACTTCGCAATCCAACAAAATGTTATTACGGACGTCTTGTGGTTCGCGGACTCCCATTTGAGAACCGTTGCTCTAACATATGAACATGTTGGCATTTTTTAAATTGCTAATAAATCCTGATGTCTCTAGCACGCAAAGCCTAACATTTTTCACACAACATATTGAGTGTTTGAATTCATAAATGCACATTAAGGCGGTTCTATTTTTTCCATGTTCCTAACAAAACTCTTTGGGCAATCGGTTTCTTATTAAAAAATTTGATATAAATTGCTGTGATTTTTCACCCATTACTCAGCTATTTGTAGACCGATTTTGCTGACAGTAGGGTCTGGAGCTTTGAAAAATTATATTTCAACAGACACCCAAGAGGAATGAAATATTCCTGAGAATTCACGGAAACTATTTCTTTTTTTTTTTAATTCCATAAGATTAATCTAAAATATCCGGGAATTTTAATTTAAGTATTTTTAAGAGTTTTATTATGTAGATTTTTGATATTTTGTAACTGAAAAATGCAATTTTGAATGATGTGAAATAAAAATTAATATATATAAAGATTCATCAGTATCTATTAACGAACTTTGAGAAGGCCATAGTAAATTTTAAAGAAATTCAGATCAAATCGGAGGACAGTCGTAAGGCTCAGAAAAATTTTTAATTCCAAAGACTATTACAACAAAATAAAAAAACAAAGCTTAACACTGATTTATGCGTCATGTTTTGTGAATTATAATAATGAAAAGGATCATTATGTTTTTTAATAGTAAAATGGACGATTTTTTAATTTTATAAACCTTTCTCTTTATTATGATTAAACCAGAATTTTTATTTTAATAATTTGAAAGGTAACAAAGAAAAAGGAGGCAATTTTTAATTATCACCCAGCAAAAAAAAGAGCATACTATTCATTAACAAATTCACTAATGCTAATAAACTCGAACTAGTTCCAATTTTGGTGAAACATCAATGATTATAACACCTGGTTGTCATAGGAGGGAAGTGATCCAAATTACTAAATAAAATGTTATGAAATATTGTTTTTTTTTTTGTGTTAGTTATTCATTAGTGAAACAACATTATTTAATATTTTCAGTAGCTATCAATGTGATTTTTAAAAAGTCCATAATACTGTTTCGTTAAAAGATTTATAAAAATTAACTTTTTTTAATTCTTGTGAGAATTAGATTCAAATCCGTTTATATTTATTATAAATAGTGGCTTTTATTTACTACTTTTAGAACTTGCTAAAAACAACTGATTTGGAATAATAAATTCAGGACTTTGACAACTTTGTATTCAGTGAGAATGCTATGAATTTTGAACTATTTCCAATATATTTTTCTGGGTAAATCAAAAAAACATAAATTACTAAGGTCTAAAAAAAAGTTGATTTTTCAGAAAAAAAATTTATGTTCATAACTTCGTCTTATATTGGTCGATTTTTATGATTTGCAGCAGCAAAATTATAGGAAGTATTAACAATATTTTGATGTATCATATATAATAGTAAGTAGTCGATAGTCTTTAGAAATTCCAATTCAACAAACTTTCGAAGGAACGAATAAACAAATATCGTTATTTCAAATTAATAATCCGCAAGGATTTTCGTAGGTTCTAAACGGAAACAAAAACTTAATTTTATTTTTACTTCCTTCAATTACTATTATATCCGCATGAAATATAAAACGTCGTATTCCTTTTTCTTCTGTATAACTAGAACTATCCTATTACTAAAATATTTTATTATTTTATTGTAATTGAAAGCTTTTTATTTATGTAACAGTACATTCACATATAGTTTTTGTTTATACATCTACTTCAAAACTGAAAGGTAGTTTTGTTTTTCTAAATTATCTGAATATATTTGCAAACAATTTTTTTATAGTTGAATATTTATTTATAAAACAAACTGGTGCTTGACATTTGTTAAAACTATAGTAAGTAAAATCAAGTAGAAAAAAAAACTTAGAAATTGTTTTTCGCCAGAGAAATATTGATCATATCCATGTATAAAAATATCACCATTAAGTGTCACTAATTTATTATCTCAATATGTATTAAAATGTGCACTAAGTGTCGAATTGTTAAATAACATTATGTAAAATTAAAACCTGTTATATTACTTACTTTGGACCTAAAGTAAATATATACAAAGTTTTGAAAAAATCGGAACAAGTAACGCCTACATCACTGAAATAAAATAAAAACTCATTTTCTTCTAAAAGGCTGGCCAAAGCAGTATCGAAATTGTTGATAGCCATTGAAAATAGGTTTTTCATAAGTCAGACAATATTTGATTTAATTGGAGCAAAGGCATATATACCTCCCCCAAACATTATCATTTCCAAATATTTCTTTTTCTTTTTCTCTTCATTAACTAATTAATTTACCTAAATTTGCCTGATATCTGGTCCAAATTTTGTAGTTTTTTAGTTTCTAATATTGTATTAATATTTAAACATCACAAATATTTTTAAATTAAAAAATAAAAATTTGGAAATTTGTAAAATTAATATATTTTTTTTTTAGTTAAGACAAAAAATCTTAAGTAATTTTACTTTTAAATATTAAAAAATAATATTAAATTTTAGAATCAAGCAAAAAATTTTTTGTAATTTTTTATAACTTTGATTAATACTCCATCGTATTCATGTAATTTGTGTATTTAAATTGTAAAATGATGTATATTTAACGCCATCTTGGGGATTTTGAACTAACCATTTTGAGTTCAAAAATTATATTTTCCACTTCTTAGTTGTTTTTTGAAATTTCGTAATAATTTTAATTAATGTTTTTGCTTTGTAACAAGTATCTATCAAACAATATATAAAAAAAGAAATCGGTTAAAAAATATTTTAGTTATTAGGAATTTCCCACACCATTAATGTGTTTCAGATAACTTGCGTAAAGAGTGTTCAAACAAATTTTTAATTTTTTGAGAAATGTTTAGATAAATGCTATTTTTATTTTAATTGGAATCATAATTACTGAAAGGAACCATAATTATAAAAACGTACGTTTTTGTGTCTCTAGGATAATTCAAAACCTTTTCCATGCTTGGTTAAAAATTTTTATTTTTTTATGACTGTTTCACTACTCCAATTTCAATCTTTAAAAAATTTTGTTAAAAAAAATTAAAAAAAAAGAAAGTTCGAATAAAACCAAGCAGATTTATATACAACACTTCAAGCAATAAAATTAATGAACAATTATATCAATGCCTTGTATGACTAAGTCGTACCTGCGATTTAAATTTTGCGAATTTTGGCAAAAAGGCATTTTTTGCTTTTTTTAGTTATAGAGTAAATTTTTTTAGAACCGATATTCAAACTAAATAGAGTTATTACAGATTAAGATAAAACAGTTCTCAGAAAGTACATTCTGGAGTTTTTAAGAAAATTGTTCAAGAATAATCTTTAAAACACGAAGAACAAAGGTCAAAATTTGAAATATTTTATAGTTTTAAGAAGACATAACGAAAACTTATTTATTTTTATCCGGATTTCGATAAATTTTTATGATAATAAAACTTAAAGACCTTCGCTGATATTAGCAGCAAAAAAAGGCAAATATTACTATCAACTGAGCTTGGGGTCAGCTTTTTTCAACGTACCTATTATTAAATATCTGTAAATTTTATTAAATATCACGATTTTAGGGGGAGTTATGGTCATATTTCAAAAGTGGGTAAATTTAAATTTATATATATATATATATATATATATATATATATATATATAATTATATTTAAAAAATAATAGTTTTAGTTGACAAATTACTGGAGTATTGAAAAAACAAAACTTTGACGCATTTTTTCAAAAAATAAATTTTTGACATCAGTTTGAAACCAAAAAATTATGGGGGGTATATTGTCTGTTCAAAGCAGGGTGGGTCTCGTAGCAGACATCCTAGGGGACAAGATTCGGCTTAAATATTTGTCTTATATTAGGTTTGTTTGATATTAAAAATGAGCAAAATCGGTTCATTAACAAAAGAGTTATAGACCAAATATTAGAAAAATAGGGTGTACGTCGTAACTTCAGTTTATATTTTTCGGTCGACATCTTTTACAGAAAAGCAAGTTGATGTAAATTTTGCAGAAATAGTTCAAGGACCAATGTAAACTCGGAAATCAAAAATGAGCGTGGTCAGCTCACTTTACCGCCTACTTCCCATATAAGGTGAAGCATTAACGAATTTTTGTACAAATAGTCGAAGGATCAATATAAACTCAGAAACAAAAAATGGCCGTGGTACGCCCACTTTACTGACCACCTACCATATAAGGTGATGTTTTAAAAGGTTGCAGATGGTGAGTGTATAGATTGGACAAGCCGAATATAACATTCTCACTTGTTGTTCATTAATATTTACTTCAAAATCTGTGACTTTAGCGCCCTCTCGTAGCCATAAAAATAATTATTCCTAAAAAATTATTTTAAAATTTTATAAAAAAAAAACACCATAAATTGTCAATATGACCAGTTTTTCTACTTCTATAAATAATTTTTATATTCAACTCAAAATTAATGACTTTATTTGTTAAGTGTAATTGTTAAACTTTGTGATATAAATTTAATTTATTTGTTTAGTACTTAACCTAACCAATAAATTATTATATTTCATTTCATTTATAGATGGTGGTTTTTTGTTATTGGCTGTCGGTTTAACAACTGTAATAAAAAAAAAAACAACAATAGAAATTCAACACCATAAGGATGCCTGTTAGCACAATTTTACGATGATGTATAAGAAAATCTCTTAAAAACAACAAAAATACTAAGCAACCAAGTAAACCAGCCAACCAAGCACCCAGTCAACTAACTTAACTCAAACCAAACTAAACTACACTGAATAGAACTTAACACAACAAAAACTGAACACACAAGAGCAGAAGAAGAAAACAAAATTTGAAACCAATAAAAATCTACCAGCTAAACTGAATTGAGTGAGTATTTCAGTAGAAACAAGTGATTGTTTGCAAAAAATAAACTGAAGATAAATAAAATAATAGAAAAACAACAGAAATAAAATAACAAAATCTAGAAAAGTAAACACAAAGAAACGCAATACTTATTTATTTATTTATTTATTTGTTAAGAATATAATAAAGTAAAACAGATTTTTTACATTACAAAGGCTAAAATAAGAAAGTCAAAATGTTGCACATTTGTTATGAGCATAAAATCTAATGGAAATAACTGAGAAAATATATTTTAACAATTGAATACAAATGTAAAACTCAAGAGGCCATCAATTATAAAGCCACAGGTAATATAATGTAATAACAACAAATATTGATACAACCATCAAACCAATACCATCAAAAAACAAAGAAAAAACCTGCTACAGACGCAATAAAGTAAAAGAAACGTAGCGAAAGAACTTTTATTCAAACTTAGCTACTAATAAGAAAAAAATAGAAATAAAGAAAAGGAAAAGGCCTCCTGTATTAAATGACAATCTAATGCTATTGTGTTTGTTTTTGGTTGATGTTAGTGAAAATTTGTTTTTTTGTTTTTTTTTATAAAACATCAAATTATTTGTTTGTTACTTGAAACGGATTATTTTTACGTAAATGTCTATGACTGAAACAAGCGATAAAAGAAGAAGAAGAAGTGGAAGTAGAGCTGGTCTCCGCAACATATCTTTGTACTACAGCTGGTACAAGGAACACAATGACAGATGTGTCAACGACACAAGCCAACGCACTAACAGGTGCTAAATCACTAAAAAATAACAATGAAACATGTCACTCAATAGCGAATACAAATTTACAAGAACAAACAACAATTTCGCTAACAAATGGTTCTAAAATAAAAATCAATAATATAAAAATACCAACAATAACAAAAGTCGAACAACATTTACCATCAGCAGCAGCAACAACAACCGCAATGTCGACAGTTGGTGTTAAAAGTCCAACACCCACAACACAATCACCAGCCACAACACCTAATCAAACATTAGTCTCATATGATACTAATACTTCTGCTTGTTCTACCACCTTAATCTCGTCAGCGAATCAAACTAATCAAGTCATTACTAAGCCCGCCTTACAAACCGATAAAGTTTCCATATCACCAGAAGCCATTGTCACTACATTATCATCTACTCCATCACCGACACTGACAACTTGTGGTAGCAGTAGCAATATGGTGGGTAATACATCAACATTAAGTTCACCCATTAGCTGTTCGAGTCCTTCTCTGAAAGGTGTTGCCAAGCAATCACGTGAAGCTTCAGCACAAGATGTTGATGAAGTGGCTCGTTTGTTTGAGGAGAAGCCGGAGGCGTTTGAAAAATGGTTAATGGAACGTGCACCACCTGAGGCTTTGGCGCGATTGCACGAATTTATTGAGAGTCGCAAGCAACCATTGAAGCGGCCTTCGGTAACATCTGATCTATTTCAACAGTGGATGTCTTCGTCACCGATTCCGGTGAGTTAAAAAAAATCTATACACATGAAAGATAAACCTACAAACACTTATTACAGCTATTTACTTTTCTTAATGCAAATTCTAACTGGTACTAGCCATGCTGTACAAAGTACAAAGTGACATTTTAAGCTTCACTTCACTTTTTAGTGTAAGACTAAAATGTCAAATTTTGTTTACATTTGCATGTATTGGTTTGTTTGCAAACAAAAGTAATTTTTTTCGCTGTTGAAATTTGTGTTTCTTATAAAGAAACAAGTGGAAGTGTTATATTCGGCTAGGCCGAATCTTTTATACCCTTTTCAAATCTATATTTCATAAATATGTAAACATATTGAAGTTATCTCTTATTAAAATTTTTGCTTTACTCTGAGGGGTAAAAATTCAAAGCTAGTAGTTTTAAAATTTGCATATGAATTCAGATCCTGGCAAATAGAAATGTAATTTTTATTCAATAAATTCCAAAGACAGTTCTTTAATCTGATATTTCAAAATTTTGATTTTTGTTTGAAGATAAATTATAAAACAATTTTTCGAAGTTCTTGGATCGAACTCTTTCAGTCACAAACCCAAGCGGTATACCACATCGATATGTTGAAATTTACTATCTTTATTGCTTATATAAAAAGCTTGAAATACAACTCAAATCTAAATAATACTTTTTTATAAAAAACGCATCAAATCGTGCCTAGAAATTCTTGTCAAATTATTTTTTTTAATAATGATTTTTTATTTTATTCTTTATTTTTTTTTTTTTTTTTTTTTTGAGGAAATACAAAATTTAATAAGGGGTCCCGGGGATACGAACTCAGGCTTAACGATTTGTAGTGCAGAACATTTCTTCTAGACTATTCAATCTCACAACTTTCCAGTAGAAGATCATTTATATATTATTGTATATGAAATAGAAAACATTATTAAATTTGGGCAAAGAAAATAGGAAAAATTTTTGAGGCTTTTCTAGAAAATTTTTTACAACTTCGCCATTCCTAAACGGATTTTTCTGAATTTCAATACCAGGACATTCGAGCCTATATGCCATATATGTGTTGAAAGCGAAATGTATTTAATGGACTAGGAGCTTCAAAAAATCCATTTCAACATACAGACGGACAGACAGACATTATTCTCAAAAGTTATTTTTAATCATAACAATCTGCATAGAAATATTTAATTTATTTTAATTTATAAAAACATTATAAAAAAATTTCTTACAATTTATTATTATTATTATTTTTAAATTTCAACATTCATTGTTTACAATTTGCACCTGCTTTTTTATACCCTTCACGACAGGTGTAAAGGATATGTATAAGTTTGTCATTTCATTCGTAATTTCCACAATTTTCGTCGAAGAGCAGAAAATTCAGCAAGATCGGTTTATGAATGGTGGAGATATGCCAAAAAAGAAAGGTTTTTTCTGTTTTTTGATTTTCTAAAGCCTCTATAAAAGCTAGGGACTTCGTTTTCGCAAAGAAGACTTGGAAATTTTTATGCTGAATAAATTAACTAAATCGGTCCAATAATAATCTCGATATCGGGCAAAACGCATTTTTTGCTTTTTGAAGCCCTTGTTAAAGCTACGGATTTCGTTTTTATATAGATCGGTCATAAATATTTTTATAAAATTTTGGTTTTTTGAATTAACCAAATTGATTTATAAACAATCGAGTTATGGGCTATAAATAAAAAAAAATAATAATATACACACACAAATATTTATATTAAGCATTGCAAGGGCTATTTAGTGTTGTTGTTTTTTTGTATAAGCAAGCAGTTTAGTTGACAACAGCATTGATTATTAGTGTTGTTGTTTTTTGTAGATGCAGTCAGTTTGTTTGTATGTATGCTTATAAGTTATTGCTGTGGTTCTTTTTTTTAAGCAAGCGTTGCTTTCTAAGTGAATTCCATGAGACACCACATATGGAAAATACTATAAGTTCTCAGATTTTTACACAAAATTTGCGATTTTATTCGTATTAATTGTCCTTCAAACAAAATTTTTGGGTTTTTGGATCCTTAAATATCGTCTTATATATTGATGAAGAATATTTTTATTTATTTTAAATATTTTTCAAGTTATGTAGATTAGGTTTTTTTTTTTTTTTTTGGTATGCATATTTTTCTAAAACCAAAAACGCGTAACATCAATATAAATTTTAGCCAAAAATAAAATTAACCAAATTCTAATCTTTTCTTGGTAGCAAATTGAGCAGTTATTCATAATTTTTTTTTTTCATTTATATGGTACTTTTTTTAATTCTATCATTAGTTTCTGTAAAAGGAGAAATTTATCTTACCCAGCAAATAAATTTACAACAAGTAGAAAATTGTTCTTTTTCATAATTTTTTTGAATAGTTACTAAAGATATTAAGTAATGTACAAATCTAAATTCCTTAAAAAACTCAATTATTTTGTTTTAATTTTTTTTTAACAAATGTGATGTTACATTTTTTTTTTTTTTTTTGGCCTGTGAAAATCATTTACATTTTTATACGTTGTTTCAAATATTGATAATATAATCGTTATTTTTGGAAATTCTGAAAATTGTTGATTATATGTATTTTGAAATAATAATCTATATTCCATCAAAAAGCCGAAAATTCGTTGTTTTGCAAACTGGTTGACGATATAAAAATAATTTGTTGTATAATCTTTTCAGCATATTTCCCTTCGAAAGCCAACGAACATTAATATTGAGTAGTAATATTTTATGTTCTGTATTTAAATTTACATATAGAGAATTAAGACTTCTATTTCTTAATGACAGACAACTGTATAATCCATACACATTTTCCGCGTACCCCCATTTGGGAAAGCTTGGTGTAGGGCATTAAAAGAATAGTAATCAAAATTTTATAAAAGTAGAAAAAACTCACTTTTGAAAATCCTTGAGAAATTAATGTTTTTGTGTAAAAAAATAATGATTTTTATTCTTATTTTTTAATTTTATTTGTTTTAGTAATTCAACTATTAACAAGCGAAATAGAAAACTCTCCAGAATTTTGTAAAAATGAACATACGGAAGTTATGTGTTCTTGCAGCGGTTTTTTCAAAACTTATACTTTTTCCTTTACCAAACTGTATACCAAATTATATGTATTCAAATGTTTTATATACAATAGGGTAGCATTAAAGTGAAAGGTATCGATATTTCTAGCTCAAATAAAAATTGACTTCAATTAAAAGTTGACGTTCATTTCGCGAGTTAAATCAAAAGGTTCTTTTGTCAGTTTTATTTTTTTTTTTTCTTTTTGGAATTATTTTTTATATTTCTGCCAAAGGAACAGTAACTAAAATTTCAAACTATAACATATATAACTATAACTATATATTAAAAATTTTGGAATATTTCACAAAAAATTTTTCTTTCGAATTTTTCACGTTGAATTATTTTTTAATTAAATTCGAATTTTCCCAACATACTTTCTGTCATCTTCATTTCAACTTGTGCTTGACATTAAGAAATTAATTAAAAAAAATTTTCTTGTACATATATAAAGTTTTTAAGCAATGTTTTAAGTTTTGACAAATATTATATGGATTATATGGATTATATGGATATTGTTCCTACAAAAATGTTAAAATCGAGATTAAAAATATGAGAGAGTGCTGTTAAGATTATGAAAATATATAATTATTGTTATAGGGATGAGGAGCTTTTACCCCTTTAGCTCTATTTTACACCTTCTAGCGATATGAAATATACTTTACAACCTATTCTCATACCTAACAAATACACATACAAAATTTCATAAAAATCGGTCAAGCCGTTTCAGAGGAGTTTAATTACAAACACTGTAACACAAGAATTTTATATATATAGATAGATTTTAAGAAATTTCGGGAGTACAATTTTGTTATTTGGTTAAACGACAGTACACAAGTAATTATTTTAGTGCTTACGATATATGTAGGTGCTATTGATGTTATAGTTTTTATCTTTGTTTATTTATACATTTATAATATATATTGGTTTTACCTAGATGTTTGTTTAAAATCTTTAATATAAAGACTGGTTATAGAAATTCTTTATCAAAACATTAAGTTATTTGCAAACACGATAAATATTTGCTTTAGAAAAACAATCTGTTTAGTCAATAAATTTCGACTATATATTAAACGTTAGCAATAATTTTTATTTGGTCACAAAAGTTCTTATGTTTTTCTTTCATTTTATTACCACATTGACAAACATTTGTTTCTTAAATATTTAAGATAATTACACACCACAAAACCCTAACGTATACGTAAAAAAAATTAAACCAACAGTCACCAACAATTAAAACTAAAAGCCAAATTACTTAACAAAGCTTATTGCAATGAAATACATGATGTTAAAACAAAATGCCACAAAAAATGAAATAAAAATCTAAAAAAAGGAATATAAATATATATATGAACGAATAAAACGTTTTTTCTTAAAAATCCTTAGTACCACTACTACGTGCACTATTTAGCATTAAAACTTTGCTACATCACCTCTACCACCCCTCAAAAAACAATGCATCTACATTTGGCTCTACAATAACAATTGTGAATAACAATAAAACTTTTTACGTGTTTTTCGTTTAATCCTTCGTAACAAGTTTCTTTTTTCGTAAGTTGCATATATGTGTACAACATGTTGTATAATGAATATGACATTATACATACAAACATGTTGACGTTACAACATACATAGAGATACACTTGCTACACATACTCAGATTCTTCATTTGAACATTTATCGCCTTTCCGCCTCTTGAAAAACAACCAACCTCAAGTTGAACAACAATTTTAGTTGTTCATTCAATTTATACTTTTTTTAACTATCGAAAGTTATGAGTTTTAGTTTTCTTTGGTTTTAATTTTTTTTTTTTTTTGTTGTACTTTTTAAGTATTTTCATAATATAAAGACTGTTGTGAACACGCATTGATATATTATTCCAAAAATATGAACTTTTTTTCTTTAAAAAGGGGTTGGGATACTTTAACTAACAGAGATTCTATTACAGAGAAATTTTTCACAATTTCTTCAAAAACCAAATTAAAAAAAAAAAAATAATAATAATAAAAATGAAAAAAAAAAATTAAAATTGAACACTCCTCTGCTACACCAGTGTGAACTTTTATATAAGCTTTTTGATTACTTTAAAAAGGAAATAAGCTTTTAAATGTTATTTTTACTAGAAAATTTTTCATATTTAGTCTAAGAAAATGAAACAAAATTAGTTTGTACTTTTTTTAATCTCCACTGCAAAAGAGAAACTAACGGTCATAGAATATAACTAGAAATTTATGCGAGAGTAAATTTAGTTAAATTTAAAAAACAAAATTACTAATTTTTTCAAACCATAAAAACAAAATATATTTTTGTAGGAACAATATCCTACAGCTAGTTATTCATATTTTTTTTTTTTTTTTTTTTTTTTTTGTTATTTGTTAAAACTTAAAACATTGTTTAAAAACTTTATATATGTACAAGTAATTTTTTTTAATTAATTTCTCAATGTCAAGCACAAGTTGAAATGAAGATGACAGAAAATATGTTGGGAAAATTCGAATTTAATTAAAAAATAACTCAATGTGAAAAATGCGAAATAAAATTTTTTTTGTGAAATATTCCAAAATTTTTAATATTTTTGGATATAGTCTGAAATTTTAGTTACTGTTCCTTTGGCAGAAATATAAAAAAAAAATCCAAAAAGAAAAAAATAAAACTGACAAAAGAACCTTTTGATTTAACTCGCGAAATGAACGTCAATTTTTAATTGAAGTCAATTTTTATTTGAGCTAGAAATATCGATACCTTTCATTTTAATGCCACCCTATTGTATATAAAACATTTGAATACATGCAATTTGGTATACAGTTTGGTAAAGGCAAAACAAAAAAATATATATATATATTTCGTTGTTTTTAGATTTTTTACTACTAAATTAGGTTTTTGTCTCCCACATAAACTTCTAGTTGTATTTTTTGTTAACGGTTTTTAAAAATTCGATGTCTTGTTAAACCTAACCAGTGTTGCCAGAAGATGAGAAAAAGAGGTTAAACTGAACTTTTTAAAAAGTGCCTAGAAAAGAGTTATATTTTTTAATTTAGAAACTTATTATTTTTTTTAATTTTCATTAGTTGTTTATATTTTTCTAAAGAAATTGTAATAACACCTGAAAAATTACTCAATGAAAAATCGCCCAAAAAATTCCCAAACAAATTTCGGATATATTGCATATGAAAAATAACCCAATTTTTTAAAGTGATTTTACGTCATTTTCCAACTATAATTAATTTTTAATTAAGCATTTCGACATTTTTGGGTGATTTTTCTCATTAATAAGATTTTTTTAAATTATTTTCATAAATAGTTTCTATGGTTGATGAGTATATTAAAAAGTAATTATAATGATTAACTTAGTACTACACTTTCAATTTGGAGAATGAAGCGCCGCATTTTTTATGCGAATACAAAAAAAAAAAAAAAAAAAAAAAAATACACAAAAATTCTTAAGTGGATGATTCTGTAAAAATAAAATTTTTCTGACAAATAATAAATTATTTTTTTCGTTGTTGAAATATTAACATTTTAGCCTTTTTAAGACAATTTTAGGGATTAAAAAAGCTAGAAAAAAAGCTAGGAGCTAAAGCGAAAATTTTGAGGCTAAAAGCAAAATAAAATGGCTAGATTTAGCCATCTAAACTGGCAACACTGAACCCGACAAAATTATCAGGGTTAGGAGTTGTTACGAAAAATGTAATATCACTTCTTAAAATTCACTTTAGAATCTAGTGATTTTTAAGATTTATACGGTTAATAAAAAAATATATATAAGCTTTTTTTCCGAAAAACACTTTTTCAATAAAACACTTTATACAAAACTATAAAAACGATTGGCATATATTACAACGTTAGCCTCCAAAATTACATATACACTAAATTTCACACCATTATCCTTTAAAATTGTTCATATTTAGTTTATCCCACTAGAATCACTCCTTGTTGGTAGGATCTTCTTAGAATGGGTATTGGTAAACTTCAGTTTAGTTAATCTTATATTCCATTGCGTAGTTTGTCTTTTCACTGGTAGCTGTCTGACAAATTTACGATTGATGTTATATGTAAAATCAGTAATTTTAAATTGAATCTTATTTTTGTAGCCTGATTCTTAGTGTTAGCCGTGGAATTCGTAGTTTCGGAATTGTTGTTACCATTAGAAGCAGATAGTTTGTTGCCACCGTTATTCCTATTATTTTCATTGCTTCTTTGAGCCCATGAATAGTGGACGTATAAAGCTAAAACAATGACCGAATATAATAACAAAGTTTTTATTTTCATTTCCGATTTCTTTTATTTTCTATTTCAATATTTTATGTTTCCTATTAATGAAATTGCTCTACATTCTTTATACAAACCGTTGGACTAATTTATATCATCTAATTATTTTATATAACAATAATTTTTAGCGTTTTATTAAATTTTAATTGTTTAAATAGTTGTTAAATTTTTTTTTAAAGATATTCACAACCTCGAACTCTACATTACACAGTGCGACAAAATCGAAATAGTTTTGGAAATAAATCTGTAACTTCTAATCGGCTGATACATAAGATTTCACATAGCCGTAGCTTACACTATATCATATTCAAGCTCTCAATAAGGCCTATGAAAATCATGTTTCTTGTCCCTTTTAGTTTTCAATTTATTTGTATTAGAAATTTCAAATATCTCAGTTTTGAAAAATCTTGTTCCAGTTTTTCAAAAATATATATTCAGTTAGCTAAAGAAAAAAATTATTTGTAGAATAAAAAACATTTGTAGCCAATGTATTTTCCGAGTCCAAAAATAAACGATATTCAGTTTGAAAATTGCTAAAATTACGATTTTTTTTTGCCGAAAAAATGTCTACAAAGTTTTTTCTCTAAAATAAAATTTTTCTTTTCCAAAAGGTATCTTCACGGACTCGATTTTAAAGTTAAAACCCCGGATTTTACTTATTTTGTATTGAAATTCTGACTTTAGCCTATATATTCTAAAATCCTAAAGCTTGAATCTACAAACAGTTCAGTTTCGGAATCCCCGATGTATTCTGAAAGGTTTGCAACAAATGTGGATTCTGTGGGCAAAACACCAAAAAAATATATTTTTTGATTTTTTTTTTTTTTTTTTTTTTGAATTGTGGAATTCCTTTTACAAAAATCCTAATTTAATTAATTAATTAACCGAAAATTTCTTTAAGTTATCTAAACTAATAACGATTTTATAAAATATGTATAGTTTATGCAAAAAAAAAAAAAACTATTTTTTACAAAATTCCAAAAATCGTAAAAAGTATGAAATAAATTATGTTGCGTAGGTGACATAACTCCTCATTACCTACGAAAAACTTTGTTTTCCTGATAAGCTAGCAGGTATAAACTACGTATTTTTTGCCTGAATAATTGTTATTTTTTCTCGATTGGTCACAAATTTATGTAGTTATTTTTAGAATCTAGGGATTCGCAAAAATATATACCTAAACGTCAGTGGGAGTGAGTGGACACAAATTAACCATTCGTTTTAATGATTAACATTTTAATCGGTACATCATCTCGCACTTAATTTTCTAAGTAACAAAAACTTTTTTAGTATAAAATATCTTTTTAGACATTTTGCTAAAAAACTAACAGCATCAGAATGGGGTTGAACCAACAACCTTCTGGTTATTAATCCAGTGATTGCAACATTACTCTGCTATTATACTATTGAGTACTTATTTATGTAATTTAGAATTGGCAAATAATAATGATGCCTCATTACCAAGAAACTACTTTAATAAGTAGTTTCCATTACCGAGAACCAAAAAGTTTTTGATGGGTATATACAAAAAGATTGACGTCAATATCTTTTATAGAATCGAAACTACTCTACTTTAAAATTTAATATGTCACGAAAGCTTCCAAAAACATTGTACTATTGTGGTTGTGAAAGAGTCATAACTAAATATATAATTTTTTCCGTAGCGAATGTGTTTGTACTGAAATATGCAATTTTTCATGGTATATTAAAATTTGAAGTAGCTTAGTTTTTGTTCTATAAAAGTACGTGACTTCAATCTTTTTGAATACAATTAAGAATTATGTCAACTAGGCAACATATTTTTGTTGAAAAAAAAAAGAAATACTTTCATACTTTCTGCGATTTTCGAAAGTGAAGTAAAATTTTTTGCATAAAATTGTTTTTTGAATAAACTGTAAATATTTTCTGCTGAATTCACAAACCAATTTTAAATTTAAAATGCATTTTATAGATAAAATTTTTATGAAAAATTTAATTTAAAAAGCATTTTAAATTTAAAAGTTGTTTATAAATACGAGGGTTTATCTGTAATAAAATCTTTATTAGTTAAGATATCTTAACGAAATTTTCGGTAATTGTAGACTATCATTTGTAAAAAATTTAAAATTTTTATAAAAGGAAAATGGCAAACACTTTGTTTGTTATTATTGTTATTATTATATTATTATTATTATTATATTATTATTATTTTTTTTTTATTTATATTCTCCTTTTACCTTTAACTTTAAGAAACCGACCTTAAACCTCAAATATTTTGTTTTAATCTAGATTCTTTAAATTTGATGCAATTATGTTAACAGCACTTGGTGGAGTAAAACAACAAGAGTTAAAAAAGCACTCAAAGCACTCAAAGTTAAAAAATCCAAAAAAAATTTAGAAAAAACAAGTTTTTTCTTTCTTTTGATTACCGTAATGGTGAATTTTAGCTTATGTGTCCAATTTCTCTAATGTAAACTGCAAATACTTGTAGAAATACACCAACTTGTGTTCAATCAATGTGTCGTTGAAAATTATTAAATTATATTGTGGACAAGTGGTGAAACCAAAATTTTAATTTTTTGCAGTTTTTCTATTAGAAAATTTGCGCCGTTTCGAGTATTGCAAAATAAATAATGTAGGTTTATGGATCTTGTATTTATGAATTGTTTGAGATACTTCTCGTTAATGTGCCCTCAATAGCAGCCCTATAGGGGTGCCCAAACTTTGGGAGAAAAAACGTGAATGGCTCTAATTTCAATGAAGCTAAAGTATCGACTGAACAAAAAAGGTTTCCAAATTACATTTTAAAATCGTTGTGACACGTTTAAATATTAAATTTCAAAAACGTTATAACTCCTTAAAATCGACCTAAAATATTTCGTACTTTATATTTGCATTTTTTTAATTTCATTTTTACTTAACGAAAAATGGGTTTCAACAAAGACCGCGGTGTCTTTAATATTTCATAAATCGTCGAGGCACACCTAAGGCGCTGATTGAAATCGGTGAAAATGTATACCAATCTGTAGGTATTATTATAGTTTATATCGAAATCAAGTGGAATTCAAAAATAATTACGCGTTTGAATTTAGTGCAACTTGCAACATTTTTGGGTGTGTATTTTTGTCATTGAAATATTTACTTTATAATAATATAATTAATATTTGCAACTTTTTATTAACTAACATCATTTAAAGATTTTTTTTTTTTTTGGTCATCAATGACTTAAAAGCAATTAAAGAAATATCAAAAATCCACGCAAGCTTTATTTATTACTCTATATCCTAAAGGTAGGTTAAATCAGAATTATAGTCCCGATTATATTCACTGTTATAAAACGTATCGATTCCCCTTTAATTTTTATTTTATATACCTTTTTGTAGGTTTCACATACGCATTTATTTTTGATATTGGACTTAAGATGGAATTTTTAAAAAATGTTCAAATTTTTGATTTTTAACTACCATAACATAAGCGGTCATTTCTTGTCTATTAATACCCAGCAAAAAAAGAGCATATTATTCATTAGTAAATTCACTAATGCTAATGAACTCGAACTAGTTCCAATAACATAAGCGGACATTTCTTGTCCATTAATACCCAGCAAAAAAAGAGCATATTATTCATTAGTAAATTCACTAATGCTAATGAACTCGAACTAGTTCCAATTGTTAACTAGTTCCAATTGTTAAATTCAATGAATTTAACATGTTTTTGTCATAGGAGGGAAGTGATCCAAATTACTGAACAGTATGTTATTAAAGATTTTCTTTTTGTTGCTAAATTTTATTAGCGAAATGACATAATTTAACATTTATCAGTGACAATCAAAGTGATTTTTAAGAAGTCAATGGGCACTGCTTTATTAAAAAGTTCACAAAAATAAATTTGTTCAATACTTGTGAATATTAGAGTCAAATTACTTTATTATAAAAGTAATTTATTTAATACATTTATAACTTGTTCAAAAGAACTGATTTGGAATAATAAATTCAAGATATTAGCTTCTTGCTATTCAATGAAAATGTTGCTAATTTTGAATAACTTCCAATATATTTTGCTGGGTATCATTTAAAAAAATTTTTTTATTGTCAAATATTCAAAATAGTATACAAAAAATTTTATAAAATTCAAAAGAATTGTAAAATTAAAAAATTTGTTTAATGAAATGTTAAAAAATTACTACGATCGCGATTATCTTCGGTGCCATTAACAATATCGTATCACTTTTAATATGTGTTTAGACATATTGATATTGATTATATATATGTGGTCAATTTTTAAGTGTTGTTGAAAATAGAATTTTGGCAATTTTTATAACTTTTTATCTTAAACCTCCATGACACTATCGCCGTTCGCTAAAAGTCACTCGAACAGATTTGTGTTTCATTAAAGACAGCTAATATTGGTACTAAATAGCGTAGATGTGCCATTAAAGATATTTAATTTTTTTTATTTTTTTGAATCCCAAATGTAAACGACATTTAGACATTTAGAACTAATTAAAACAACTTTTTGCTAAAAAGAACATAAATAATATTTATATGAAAATGTTAAAATATATAAATAATTCATAATATTAAATTCTTTTCAAAGGGGATTTCACATCGAAATGTACAAATAAGCAAAAAAATGTTACATATTTTCTATATATTTTTATTAATTTTATATTTTTATTATGAACATAATATGTTTTTTATAAGCAAAAATCTCATGGCCAAATTACGCGAATACCGATCGACTTTTTATTTTTAATTTTTAAAGAGTATTATAGCTTAATGAAATATTTTCTTATATTGTCTCTTTTTTAACAAAAACAAAAATAAATTAAATTTAAGTTTCAATTTCTGTCTTAAGAATTTTAAATGTCCTTTGATTGAAATTTAATTATTAAATACCAATTAATCAAAATCTCAAGAACAGTAACGAAAAGACAGATAACAAAAGAAAAAGCATTTCACAAAAAATAATTGCGGTTTCTCAATTTCATAAAAGCATAAAAAATGTTAATTTAAATTGCGGTAAACAAAAACAATAAATTAAGAAAACGTTTTAACTAAAAATACAAATGTAAAACATGCAATTTTTAATTCATGATATTTCATAACTATTCAACGCTCTATATTTTTAGAAAAAGAATGATAATTTTTATTGTTGTTGGTATAACACTTTTTTAGCAGATTATATTTCCGTTAATAAAATGTATTGTAGTTTGAAGTTAGTATAGTACGGTAGTTTATACGGTAGCTTATACTATGGTTTTAGTATTTGTTGTATTTGTATTCTTACACCCTCTATAACTGTGAGCGATGTCAACAAAGTATTATGAACATAAAAAATGTCACTATGTTTTGTCATAAATAGGAAAAAATCTAACATGTATTTAAAGGAAGAAATTACAAATTTATAAATTTTTTAATGCACACAGTAGAAATTTGTTTTTCTACTGAAATCTAATAAAATCTAAAAAAAAAATAAAAATTATTTAGTTTAACTGGAATTGAAGTAATATAAAGTTAAATTAGAATAACATGAATTCATTATATTTATTTTCTGTTTTCGAACTTTAAATGTGTCAGCAACACTCAAACTATTTTTCTTAGAAATAGCAGTTTAGCATAGAACAAGTTACAGTACTATATTCGGCTGTACCGAATCGTATATACCCTACAAAAACTTGGTAATGAATGTAGTTACTTTTCAATGGAAACAACTTACCGTCTGCATTACATAGAAGTAGTTCAGTAACTACTTATTTATAAGCCAATGAGAGACAGTAATGAGATTTTATCAAAATCTAATAAAATTTAATTTGATTTTGAAAAAGGTCATTATACAACACTGATTTTCTTTAAGTGTATTAGTAAAATGCAACAATGTTCTAAATAAAAATGATACTTGTGTTTTAACAAATATTTTTAAAATAAAAAAAAAAATAATGAAAAACTAAATTTTAATGCGAAATTTTACATAAATTAATTTAAAATTAAAAAATAAAAGGTTCCATTAAACATTGAACACATAAAATGCTTAGTGATTTGTGTTATTATTCAAATGTCAAGTAAAATCTACCAAAGCTTCAAAAGTCCGTATGTAAAGAATATAGATTTGGTAAAATTCGAAATCTCATTTCAAATAGATCTCAAGCCAAATGTAAACGAACTATAAAATAGTTTTCAAAATATAAAATTTTTGGTTATTGTTAAATGTTTGAAATTAATATCTATAAAATGTTTTAACGTTTAAAGTCAAAATAAAATTAAAAAAAAAACAGCAAAAAACTACTTTTCATATCCTGACGTTTCATTAGTTATTTGAAAATGTACATCGAAAACCATTCCTCTTTTATCCGGTGTTCCGCAAGGTAGTCATCTCGACCCCTTATTATTCCTAATATTTATAAATGATTTACCAGTTTGCATTGACAATTCTAGAATATGCTGATGATGTAATGTTGTTCCGTAACTTTAACTATTCCTATCAATGTTCCTCACTCCAATCAGATCTTGATAATCTTTATGATTGGTGTATGATAAATCTAATGGATCTGAATGCAAGAAAGTGTAACACAAGATGTCCTACAGAAGAAGTCCAGTACTCTGTGGATACACAATAAATGAATATCAACTTGATCTGATTCTTGATATGGGTGTGTTGCTTGATTGTAAACTATCCTTTAATTCGCATGTTTCGCACATCGTTAATAAAGTAAAAGGAGTTCTAAGTTTCCTCAAGAGTTTAATGATCCTTACGTTTCCAAGCAATTATTCACATCTCTCGTAAGACCAATCCTTGATTATGCTTCCGTGGTCTGGGATCCTTAATACCAGGTTCATATAAAGAAAATTGAATCGGTCCAGAAACAATTTTTGCTTATCTTGTCTTCGTAATCTTTCATGGAATCCTAATATTAATTTACAATCATATGAAAATCGATTACAGCTTATTGATCTCCCTACTCTTGAAAGTAAGGGAAAATATATGAATATTTCATTTGTAATTAATTTAGTAAACGGTTCAATTATTTCTGAGTTCCTGCTTTGTAAGATCGAATTCGTAATCCCAAATCGTCCAACTAGAAATTATGTTCCTTTAAAAATCAAATATTTTCGAACCAACTTTGATCCCATGAGACGTATATGCAATCAATTCAACAGTTTTTATCCATATATTGATTTCTCAGTAAATCCAATCCGCATTAAGAGAAGTATTTTTAACTTAGTTAAAAAACATTTTATTGTAAACAGCTATTTAATAAAATAAAAAAGAAAATAAAAATAAATTAAATATATCTAATTACAAATAAAGACTTCAGTAAATACTTTTAAATCAATGAGTTATTGAACTGTTTGCAAGTAGTTAGTTCTGGTAATGACATCTAAGTAATGATATTTTATTCTAAAATGCATACTTTTAATAATATGATGTGAATAGTTGCCTCTAATGTCATCACCATCTTAAAATAATGATTTTTTCAGCTAATGTGTAACTAGTGACCAAACTTGTTGCTTACATTAGTCACGTCTTATTTAAAAACGATTTTGTAATAAATTTACTTCTTTTCAAAATATTTGTAATTTTGAACAATATATATAATGATATGAAAAAGCTATCTGCTCATTTTCCAAAACAAATTTGAAATAAAAAATTGGAAAGTATGTTATATATTTATATATATTAACATATTCATTATATTAACGTATGCATTTTTAAAACTTTCGATTTTTTTTTTTTTTTTAATTATTTTTAAAAATATTTGTAAAGATGTCTTAAATACTTAAAAATCTGACATGTTGTATTTTAACTACATCCATTATATTCTTTTACACAATAGTTATATACTATTAAAACAATGTCTCTCATCCTCGTATACATTCTTTTAGCGATGTAAATTTTAGTGGTTCTTTTGAACAATAGGTCATAAAAGCTGATATAACAGGAATGTCTCAAGATTTTTTTCTTAGTGTAGAGACATACCATTAACTATAAGATTAACATTTTTACAAATATTTTTAAAACTAATTTTAAAAGATCGAAAGTTTCAAAAATACATACGGGTCGTATACATATTTATGTGATTTATCCTTTTTTTTTTTTTTTTGTTATCAAATTTTTACCGTAGTAATAAAAAATAAACACTTGAAACAAGGAAAAAAAATATCAACTTCTTATTTTTTTCCTTTATTTATTCTGCTTGGGAACATAGGGCTTCTACAAGATCATGTCATCTTAATCTATACATATATAGTTTTCAATTCATCAAATGTTATATTTATTCTTTTGAGATTTTGGTTTATTGTTCTGCGTCAAGTGTTACGCGGGCTGTCTTGGGGATTCGATTCTAGGTAAATCATTTTTTGTTCACTAGGAAGTTCCTCTGGGGTAGACCATCTTTGTTCGGCGTCAAATTTTTCTTGACTTTTAATATAGCACAATAAATTGCTTCGAAACTGGGAGGTATTAGATCGTTAGACTGAGAGTCTTCAGTCATGGTATCTCCTTACCACTTTTGCTACTGTGTCGTATTATAGTTGGGGTTTTCCAGTTTCTATAGTTTCAATATATTTCTTTCCTGGATTAGGTTCCCGATATTGTGGGATATCCATTTTTCCTCTTCGTTTCCGGCACTTAACCAATTCTTTCCTTAGCAATGTCTCTAAAAACATTGCACGTTCGCCCATGTTGTGATTTGTGGTTTAGCGTATTCTTCAAGTACTTCACCTAATTCACCCTTGTTCTCCTTTACTGTAATTAAAAGAAACGTCAAAACGTTTGACTGTTGAGTGCGCTTTTTCGTTGTACATTTTCCTAAACCTTATTCACATCGTAGTCACCCCAAGCTTTCGGTCGCTGTTCAAGTCCGCACCTGTTTTGGTGCGCATGTCTATTAACAATCCCCTTCACTTGCGGCAGATGCGCGTTTTACCATCCGGAGATTCTCGTCTATACTTGGGTATATTTTTATGTTGGAAAATCGAATCACCGCTAACGAGTTGGAAAGTCTGACAAAATTCCGTAAATCATTCCCCATTGTTGTTTCTAAATCTCACCCCATGTGTTTCCATGATGTGAGTTTGACCTTGATTGTCACTACCAATCTGCGCATTGATATCGCCAGTTCTTCTTATCCTCTAAAAATTATTTGTTTTGGATTCGAAAGACGAAGCAAATATAGTTATAGAAATTAAAACTTTAATATATTAATTAAATTTAATCCATTAAAATTTTAAAAAATAATAACCACATTTTTTCAATCGTCACTAAAGAGTTAAAATGCAATCAAATTGTTTTATGTTTGTTAAATATTTATACAGAAACATTTATTTAAATATTTTATATAAAATATTCCACTTAAAATCCTGAATAATTTCAAGAAAAATAATCCAATCATGATTATGATTAAATAAGGACTGCGCACGAAAAAATAAAGTGTAAAAAAATAAGTGAAAAAATAGTACCGTTAACTTGCTTACATTTGTTATTATTTTCAATAATATAATAAATTTTGTTGTAATTAGTTTTTCTTAAAATTAGAATTTAACAAAATGCATACAAACGCATAATTCAAATTTATAATCAAAACACATGTCACCCATATAAAATAAACAATTCCTAGAAGTGCAAGTGAGTGAAAAGCCACGTAGTGAAAAAAGTTCCTAATAGGAACGCTGGAAAAAATGTGAAGACAAAAGAGTTGACGAAAATTACTGAAACAATTTTTTTTTTTTTTCAAAATATGAATGCTACCTAAAGGGTGATAAAAAGTACGTAGTGACAGACTTTTTACAACAGTCTGGTCATGAATGCCATATAACAAATGTTATGGGAAATGTATCAGAAAAATATCGTGTAAAAAGAGGCCAATCCACTAAACTCTCCAGAACTCTACCCATTTTAAATATATTGGGTTATAGTAGAAAAATGTTTAAGCAATACTTAAAGCTGACTAAAAAATAATAGAGTTTAAAAAGAAGTGGATTCATTCCAACAAAAAAGTAACCGAAAACCGTTTGAATTTAAAACTTGAATGTAACAGCATTTAAAATAATCAAAATTTCACTCCCAACATAGAAACAAAACGTACATTGTTGTTGTTGCTTGTACACTAACTGTACTATTGAAAAATGACAATAATAACAAGATTATGGTAAAAATGCGTATGTTTATATCTCACGCATTTAAGAACCAATTTTTAAAATTACCAAAAGCAAATTTCTTGATGAATGAAGAATGTTACTGTTACTTCGACTCTCTAATTTTAAAGGACCAAGACTACATATATTCTTCACTTTATGGGCTTCCATGTGCAACAACAAAATTATATATAATCTGCTACCTTTTACGTTAAAAAGCGTAAAAAAACGATTAGTAATATAATAGAATATAATCCCCCATTGCATTCGTCAGTCCAAATTATTATGAACGAAAAGATGGATAGCGAAGAAAGAAAAATTTAAAAACGGATTAAAAACTACTGTTATTGCAGATAAATGTACAAGTGCAGTTGTGCTAATTCAGTCGCCCACATAAGTAATTGGAAAATGGAAATCCAAACTGAAATACATACGTACACAACAAAACGTACATGCAAAAGTTTAAATTCAAAAACTATTTTTGTGCTTTTAGAAGACTCAGTGAAAATTTGTATCGTTCTGGGATTTTTTTTTTTTACTGGAACGAAACGTCATGATATGCGAAACAATAATAAATATATATAAATATTTATTTATATTTATGAGAGATAACTTAAACGACAGATTTTCGCAATATTGTCTGCGTTATAAAAGCGATTTAACTTTTTTTCTGTATAAAACCCACAAATTTGACATAACAATATTTATTTTTATTATTTAAAAAAAAATATATAATTTTAAATTTATTTTATGAAAATATGTATTAATGTATATCAAGTCCCTGAATAGGTGAAAAAAGTCTATTTTCTCTTATATATTCTCAGCACTGAACGCAATCAGATAAATATTTCTCGGGAAATTCATACTTAACCTTATTATCTAGTACCTTAATCTCGTACCTTTACTTTTAGTAAGTGGTCTTATCGTAATGAAATAATATCGACTCCATTTGATTGATCATCAAACTACCATGCTAACAAATCAATTAAAACAAATCGATTTGATATCTTGGACCGCTTCGTGTACATTTAAAATATTATTATGGAGCCATATTTGGAAACCATTGTCTTAATATGTACATGCAGATTTTTGGAACTTTGTTTTATTTTTTTGTTTTTTATTATTTTTTTTTTGGAAAATAAGAATTTACCATGTTAAACTATTTTGAGTACAGGTTTATATTATACGAATGAAACCAAGTTAGTTTCAGATATTACGAAATAATTTGCAATTGTGAATCAGCGTTGTCAGGAGATGAGAAAAAAGAGGCTAAATTTAACTTTAAAAATGGTCAAAGAAGGCTAAGTGCTCCAAAACAATAAGGTCAGAAGAATTTTTTTTTTTTTTAATGTACAAACTTATATTTTCTCGTTCTCATTCAATTTTTCTAAAGAAATTGTAAGAAATTTATAAATAACACCCAGCAAAATTGCTTAATGAAAAACCGTCTTAATAATTAATAAAATTCTTTTAATAAGATCTTTTTTAAATTATTTTCAGAAATAGTTTCTATTTTTGATAAAATACGTTAAAAAAGAATTTTAATTATCGATTTAGTAATTCCACAAAATTATTTCAGGCACTTTTATTGGAAGAATGAAGCGCCGCAGGCGAAATTCTTTATTAAATATAAATAATCTCGATTTTAAAATTAATAATAGTAAATAAGAAATAATTGTCTTCGTTGTTGAAATACTAACAATTTTGCATTTTTAAGGCAATTTTAAAAATCAAAAAAGGCTAGAAAAAGCTAGAAGCTAAAACGAAAATGTTGAGGCTAAAGGCAAAATAAAAAGGCTAGATTTAGCCTTAAAATGGCTAAACTGGCAACTGGCAAGTTTTTGATTTTCATATATTGATTCATTCTTAAAACATAAATCTAAACTAATTTAAAAAATCAAAAGTAGTTAAGAATCAGGTTATAAATAAATAGCTTCTAAACTATATCTATGTAATGTTGACGGTATGTTGTAGTCATTAAAAAGTAACAAAATACGTAACTACATGCCATTACCAAGTTTTTGCTGGGAAATTAGTTAAAAGATAATTTTATTTGTTAAAAAAATATTTTTAATATTCTTTCTTTTCTTCATAATACTTTTTTCTTAATAATATGTAAACTAAAGTTTTCAATTATATTTTTATAGCTTTCAATTAAAAACTTTTTTATACTTTTTCATTTAAAATTCAGGTTATAAATAAAGGAGATAAATTTAAAAATTCAATAAACTCTTGTCAACAAATCAATTTCATAAGAAATAAAAATATATTACTTATTATGCAATAAACTTTATACAAATTCAATTTAAAAATAAAAAATATTTTTAAAGATCTGTACAAGAAATTTTGTAAACAATTTTGCGGCTTTGTTTTATTATACTACAGTAAAACTTAAAAAAAAATAAATAAAAAAATATATTTAAAGATAAAATAAAATTTATATTTACGCAAGAATAAATATATGTATTTATGCTCACACAAACAGAAATAGAACAATTCATACATAAATAAATAATAAACTACTTCACACTGACATTTCAGGTGTGTCTGACATGTTTACATGCATGAAAAGCAATAATAACAATAACTACAATGAAAATAAAATATAAAATATTACATAAAATATAAAAAAAGAAATGAGAAGAGGTAAAAATATGATGGTTGTTTTTATTTACTAGTGTGTGTGCATTTAGTTGTAAACGAATAGCGGAAACGGATGTGAAAGCGAAACATTTATGAAGTGTAAACTGCAATTTTAATAACATCTTATTGCAAAGGAATATTTTTGGTTTATTTGTTTATTTTCATTTCACTTTTAAAGGACATGCTTGACAGTTATTTATTGTTTTTCAAGTATTTATTTCTGCTTTAAAATAAAAACTACTGGATTAATTTAAAATTTTATTGCAAACAAATTCTAAACTTAATCCAATTCAATAGTATTGATAAAATTTTTCTTTTTTTTAGTTTTTATAAAAATAAAAAAAGTATAAAATACAGTTTTGTTGTGTAAAATCCTTAGAATTGGATTCTTCAGTATTTTCTATTATTTTAATTTTTAAAAATTGTACTAAGGTCCTTTCTTCAGTGTACCAATAATTTTTGTGTATATTATGATACTTTTTTAAAATGCCAGATTTAAAATTTAATGTATACATATGAACTTCATACTACTTTCATCTTCTACGACACATATTTGTTATACAATTTTTTATTCAACTGGAAAAAGGCGATGTATGTATTTGATCCCAATGTATTTTTATACAATACAACCAAAAGTAATTTGTAAAAGCTTTAAAATTTAAGTACAGCTTTGGCCTATTTCTAGGTTGTTATGGATATATATATGTATAAACTATGTTTGTTTACTATTTGTAATTTTAATAGTTTTCATCTGAGAACTTCTAAAGTATATTCCCTATATCGATGACTTAATATGTGTAGCATAAAATGGCTTTAAATGGTTTAGTTATAGCGAAAACATATCTCAACATCTTTAATATCAAAAGTACACTAATTGAAATTTGGGAACGTATAATCCATAAGCTATAATGCCTGATCGCCAGATATAGCCAAATAAATTAAGTTCTTAATAATCGTTACTATCACACAATTTTAGCTACTTTTGCTATAATAACACTGTGGAACATTTTTGGAATTATTGTCTGGAGGGTGAGAAATTCCAAGTCAGGGTGATGGTACTAGGTCAGTATAGTAAAACCCTCAAAGGGTTTGGCGTTCGTATGTGTCAGTTTTTTTTTTATGACATTTTAAATTTTTTCCTTATCTTGATGTTTTTTCGCTTAGTTGTAACATTTTGGCAAAAACGTAGTTTAACATAACTCGAGAACCACTTGTCCGATTTTGATGAAACAAATTTAGAAAAATTAAGAATTACAATTTCTATAATCTGTTTCTATACCGTTTTCCTATATGTGCAACACTTTCGAAGTTAAAAATGAATGTATGAAGGGAAAAAAGTATTTTTTGCCTAAAAATTTAAATATTTTTTTTTTTTTTTTTTAATTCATAAAAAATCCAAAATGGAAAAAAGTGCCAAAACTAATTACTTTCGCGTAAAGTCACATAACTCATGAGCAAAAAAAGGCATAGATCATGAAAATCGATGCACGCATTTCTCATTTATTCACAATTAGGTAAATGTATGAATTTCAAAAATTTGCTCCAGATATGCATTAGAAAACATTGACACTCACAAGCCGAACTCTCTCATATTTTTCTACTGTACTAAAAGAGAAATATTGATGTGGCAACACTGGTTCTGTAATGTTCACATAAAACATGCAAATTAAGTACTTAATAATCGTTACTATCACACAATTTTAGTTACTTTTGCTATAATAATTGGTACAAATTGAGGGTGATATCTCTAAATAACATCATTTAGAAATTATTCATAACATACCAGCAAATAATCAAAAAAAAGGATACCAGATTTTTAAAAAATTATTATTAACACAAAAACTTGGACTATCTTGATCATGATTATAATTTATTGAGCAATTATGTTCAGTATTTATAAGGTATTCCTATGATCATTTATTATTATACAAATGTACACAGTTTTTAAGATAATTTACTCTTCTTTATATTACAGAGATAATGTTTATGGTCAATTTTGTGCAAAAATATTACGCAACTCTTAATTTCGCAACAATATTGGTGAAAAAAATTAAGAAATTCTACATATGTTCTATAAGCTTGTATAATTAATTAGTCAAATATGCAATTAGTTAGAACTAACTACTTTTTCCATTTAATAGTCAAATTTATTTAAAATTTTTTCTCCCAAATTGGCTCATTTTAAATTAAACGATAATTTTTACCCAAAATGTCCTAAATCTTTTTCCTTCTTTCTCCTATTTTTGTTATAACTTAGTAAATACAACTCCGACCAGCATAATATTTTACATACTTATATCTGTCAGATTGTGAAAGAATTATGTAAATATATTTATTAGTTTCTGAGTTATTGCATTTTGAAAATGGTAAAAGGGCATTTCGGACCTCCCTTTATTAAAAAAAGTTTATCGGGACTATATATCTTGCTTGCCACTACTGTTAATCTAGTTTAGAGCCATGTTTTCCTTTATTCCCATTGCCGACAAAGATATCGTGGCAAACTTGCTACCGAATTCCTTGGCATTGGCAATCTCCATCTTGAAATTTCTTGACACACCTGGAGCACTCAGAACGCCAAACTCTGAACAACTATGACTCCATACAAGCAAATTTTTGATCCACTAATTCAATAAAAATCCTTTTTGTAATATTATACTACAAACAAAATTAAATTAATAAATTATATTTTATATCAGTTAGGAAAAAGCTTAACGGAGTTAGAGCTTTTTTTAAACATTTTGAAAAATATAATTAATATAAAAAATACTAATTTTCCAAAAAAAATAAAATACAAAATAATATAATAAATTATTTTTTTTTTTTTTAAAGCATTCATCAATTGAAAAAAAGTTATAATTTTCCAAAAAAGTACATATTTTTTGCAATGGTGCCTAAGTATATTTGTTCAAAAAAAAAAATAAATAGTACTAATTTTTCAAAATATATCCAAAATAAACAATTACAAATCTTAAAAGTGGTATCAATTAAAAAAAAATAAAAATGTTCAAAAAAAAGGAAAATACTTAATTTTTATAAAAGTCTCATTAAAAAAATGGGTACAAATAAGAAAACAATTTTCTAAAAACGGTACAGAATTTTAAAAGGTTAAAATTCTCAAAAAAAATAATAATAAATATAATTTTAAAATAAATTTTTATATTTCATCAGTATGTAAAATTTAAAAAAATGGCAATTTTCGTAGAAACATAAATTTTCATAATTTTTGTCTTCTAAACCAAAAACCCTAGAAACATTAAATTTGTTATACATTAATATCCTGTAAGCCAAAAGCCTTAGATGCTAGTGCTCCTTTTATTTATTTTTCTCTTTTTTTAAATTTAATTATAACTAAACAAATAAATTAATAAATAAATAAAAAATTATTTCTTTTAAAAGAAATTTTTTCAACCCAACATTTCTTTATTTTTATAGTTTTACCACCAACAGTAAAAAACGAAACCAACTCATAATATTTAAATGCGTATTCCTGATGTATATCGTCGGTGCCCTAACGAAAAGTCCTATATATTTTCATTTTTTAGAACTTTTCAGGAGAATGAAAAACTAATTTATTTTTTTTTTTTTTTTTGTATGAAAACTACACAAAGTTACATATTAATCCTTTTGATAACTTCGAAACTATTGCAAATATTAGAAAATATATTAAAATTGAAAGTGGATAATCAATAAAGCTTTCAGATGCTTCAAAAAAAAAAAAATCTAAAAAGAAGTACATAGGACTTTTCATCATTACATCGATGATATAAAATTGAATTCTATTTTACAACTAAAAAAATTGTTCAACAATTTATAACAAGCTTAAACTTTTTCAATTTTACTTTAAAGTTTTTTTTATTATTTTTTACACAATTTTTCATTCGTAATAAAACTTTCCAAGAAAAATCAGACATATGTGTATATAGTATTTATATGATTATGTAAATCTAGAAATACAGTACATTAGTACATTAATAATTTATATTATTGATATATTCAGTATAAATAATACTTATACAAAAAATACACATTCATAAGTAACACTGTGTTACAGTCATTTTTGCACTTGAGAAAACCGTTATATGCATGAAACTAGAGACCATACGAAGTAAAGTTTTTATCCAGGAAATGAAACTTTGTCCTAAAAGGACTTTAAAGTTTCGAAGAAAAGACACACATTGTACATATGAACTTATGATTCAGTAGTAATGCAAATTCGGATCATTTCCATTTAATTTAAGTCATGTTCATGATATCATATAAAATTGGTTGTTTTATCTACTTTTTTATCAATTCAAAGAAATTACTTTTAATTTTTGATATATACCAAATATATTTTATTAAAAACATAGGCATGAAAATATTTTTCATTTCATTAAAACAGTTATTATTAAGTAACAAGTATTTGTAAATTGTCAACGTTTTATATCAGAAAAATTTATATGAATCGCTTTTTTTACCATCGATGGTAAAACTGTGTACCCAATTTGTCTCCACTATATTAAATTTCCCCTCAAAAGGACATCAAAATTTCGAAAGATGTGCAATTTTTAAAAATATTTTAACTCAGAAAAAAAAAGAACATCCAAAGAAGTCAGTAGCCAAGGTCTACGGAAATAGGATTTGTTGTTTTGTTCCCATATTTGTTGAATTTGTGCTATAGACTATTTGCCCGTTTGGGTGGCTACATAAACAAAATCACCCGTCTTTACCACTCCACTGCAAATGGTGTTATATTGCTGATAGTATACGACGGCATTTGGTTCAGGATTTGTCGGAGGATTACATGGAACATTAGGTTTCTCTTGTTCAATCAAAGCCTCTTGCAATTTCAGTTCATCCAATTCACCTTTATGCTTTTAAATGCGCTCTTTGAAGACCGACATAACTTTTAATTTCCAGAGGTTTTTCACGTCCTACAAATTTCACTGGATCATTTTCGCTTACAAATGGCCAATTTTTTAACTTTTGAAAAGATCTTGGCCGAACATTGTAACGCGACTCACAAACGTAAACATCTTTATCTTCGAAATTTTCCGGCTTGTATTTAATATAGTCCTTTATGTGCATAATATAACATTTACTTAATACTTTTTCCATGGGTATAGTTTGTGACATGCTACTTTTAAACGCTTCCTCCTCCAAGAACTTGTGAACTTATAATCCAGAAGTAATGCAAATTATGCATGACAATATTTTTCATTTGATTAAAACACTTATTATTAAGTAACAGGTATTTGTAAATTAATTCTCAACGTTTTTTATCAAAAAAAAAAATTATATAAATCGCTTTTTAATAACATCTTTAGATAATGTTTATATAACTTCTTAAGCACAAGAAACCGTAGACTTACTGAAACTTTGGAAGTAATGAAAAAGTACTTCCTTAAAAATTACCTATTTATTTTTGCTGGCAAAATATTTATGAATATTATATCGACCCAATATTAATGCCAAATGAAAACTACGAATTTTACAATATAATAATATATTTTATTTAAATATTGCAGTATAAAAAGTTAAGAAAATATTCTTTTGAAAATTTTACCCTTTAATACTATATTTATTATTTAATTAAGTACTTTATATGAATAATATTTTGTGTAGAAGCATTTAAATAAAAACTTTTGTTATATGCAGCTTCCATTTAACATCCACATTGGGTTGATATAATTTTGGTAAATATTTTGTAATTTTTTTTTTTCTTTTTTTTTTAATTGTGTATTATTCGAAACTTTAAAGTTGTTTTGAGAGAAAATGTTACGTTACGTAGTTTTATTATATGTGGGTTCTAGTTTGAGGCATATATCGATTTTTCATGCATGAAAAAATTTTAGGAAATTGTTACACGGTGTAATACCTGATATTTTATCATAAAATCTTTTTCTGTTTCCACCTAACATTCAATTTATATTTATTTTTGTGTGAATATCTGCATTTGACATTTATTTAAATTGGATTTATTTTTTATACAAATACACAGAAAACAGCCAACAATCACTAAACTAATTCATTCAATTAAAAATTGTTTAAATTTACACCTCTTACCAAAATGATTATATTAATTACTAATAACTGTAAAAAACGAAAAACCGACAATTTTTTTCAAATTTAAAAATTTATTAAATCAATCAAATAGATGATTAAATGAATTAAAAATTTAAATAAGAAAAGAAAACATACATGAATTGCTTGAATGTATTAATTAAATTTTGATATAAAATGATACAACTATGTTAATTGAAAAATATAAAGTAATAATTTTTTCTGTGTATGTATACCCCAACACTTAAAGTAAGTTTTATACTCTTATTATCCTGTTCCTTGAAATACATATAATACCAACAGCAACAAAAAATTAAAATAATAACAATAATAAAAATATATAGCATAAAAAGAAAAACTATTTATAGAATGTATTAATAATAAACACGCAATCTTCTTCTGTAAACCCACTTCAATAGGTATTTGTTTGTTTTTTCTATAGAAAATATGATGGCAACGAGGTCATATTATGGTCTTTAAAGTCTTCCTATTTATTTACTTCACATAATGCTGTATAGTCAGCCAATGTTATTACTTAGAAACACTCATTGTTCCTAATGCGTGTAATTTATAATGTTGCGTGCTTTTATGCGTTTAACTATAAATGAATTTGACAAAATTAAAATGAAAAATTTCAGGTTAATAAGTAGAGGTTAGAAGAAAATGGTTTTATTTTTTGTATTATTTTCTACTTTATACAATATTTTAACTAATTAACTAACAAAATGTGGCAAATTAATGGAACATTTAAAAGCGAATTTTTTTATTTTTGTTTGTTTTATTAAATTACCAGGAAATTTCAAAAGCTTAAATTTTTTAAATTAAAGTCTGTTTGTACAATATTCAGCTGGGACAGAGAAGATCCTTTTAAATAACAATGTTTTAGTAACAATGTTCGTCTGTGTATCTGTTGAAATATACTGGATCCTAAAAGCCAAAATACTTCTTATTTCTTACTACATTGTAAGTTGGAGAACAGTTGGCTACTTTGTTTTTAAATTCTTTGAAAGTAAATGTTACATTCTGAATGGTTTAACCTATATGTAAGTGGTTTAGTTTTTACATAAACATCTGGAACATGTATCAAACTTGGAAGAATCGTCTTCCATTTTCAATAGTTTTTGTTTTGCAATTTTTTCCATATTTCTCTCTATTTAAATTTGTTCATATTTAAACGAGCTCTAAACAATTTATTTTTAATTATAGCTATTCAAAAACTAAAAGCACTTTGTTAAAATAATTGAAATTTCGCGTTTTATTTTGTCATTTATTAACAAAAGATATTTTTAAGTAATAATTTTTATATGCTTTGTGTATTTGAATTTTGATTATATAGTTTTTTTTTATAATTTACTAGTGCAGTTTTGCTAAGTATTTTTAATTTAATATTGTTGATAAAATCTAAATGACAAATTTAATCATGCTCTAAAAAGTGAAGTATTGTGAAGTTTTATATATAGTAAGTTGTATTATATTTTTGTTAAAAAAGGAATGAAATCTATAAACAGATAGACGAATACACTTATTTCCTTAATTGAAAAATTAAGAAAAAAAAAAAAATTATTCCATTTTTTTTTTTTTTTTTAGAAAATCCTACAAATAAATTTAACTTTATGAATTGGTTTAACAGAATAAATTTATATTAGTATCCAGTGGAAAAGGGGCTGAGAAAGAGCTGAAAAAGTTATGATTTTAATATTGTGTTGTCGTTTTAAGAAAGTACTTAGTGCTGAAAAAGTGCTGCAGAAACTCTTTTTTTGACCCATTGTTGTCATGTTGTTAAGCTTCTTGTTCATTGCTTTTGAAGAACTTCTCTTAAAACTATGTGTATCTTTTTTATACAAAAATTATCTTTTAGGCTTATTAAAAGCTAATAAAAATACTTAAAAATTTATTTTTTTTTTATAAAAATTCTGTTTTTTGCCGTATTAAAAGATTATAAAAATATTTTAAAATTTGTGAAATCTTAATTTTCTTAGAAATTGTTAACATTTTTTGCCCCTAAAACTACATTTGCTTTCACTTTTTTGGAAGTAATTTATAATAGCTTCCAAAAAAAAAAAAACTCAAAATATGCACTTAGTTCAACCATTGAAATGTTCTCTTTTCGGAAGCGTTTTTTTGCGGGGTATGTATGTTTTTTTTCTATCATATTTTATGATTCAATTAAATAATGTTTAAGTTCAATTCAACTAAAATAATATTTAAGTATTTAAAGTGTTTAACAATTTTAAGGACAATGCTCAAGATGTTATAATTATAAAAATAATCTTTTTTTCATTTTGAACCACATGTAATTTGGCCTTGCAAGAAGGTAGAGTGGTAGTTCACTTTATTTTAAAAGACAATTTTTTAATATTTCTTCCAATATGTTGGATCATATTAAAGGACTTTGAGAGGCGTAAACAATTTTTGTATAAGAATTTTTTTCACTAATATCAGATCCCAAATTCCATAAGATGTTTGTTAAAATATAACACTTTATACCTTATTAACATAATCAGAATTTTAATAAACATCTAAACAAGAAAACTAAATATAATTTTAGCAATGAGATTTTCTGTGAATTTAAGTTAAATTTATAATTGTATTTTTTTCTGGATGAAAGAGTAATATATTATATACCTTTGGAAAGCATATGAAAATGCGAGAATTTTAACTGTAATATTATGTTTGTTTCGATTCAATTTAACTACACCATTTTATTTAAATCTACTAAATTTTAATTGAATTGAATAAACAATTTATTCAAATTAACTAATTTTTTCTTCAAATTGAAGAATGTTTATTCATTTTAACTATTTAATTTTATTAAATTTGATAAAATTTTGTCATTTTTAAAATGCATTTTAAACCCCGTTTGGGAAAATTACATTTATATGTTATTTTATTATTTTTTTCAACTGTAAAAACGAAAAACCGACAATTTTTTTCAAATTTAAAAATTTATTAAATCAATCAAATAGATGATTAAATGAATTAAAAATTTAAATAAGAAAAGAAAACATACTTGTATTGCTTGAATATATTAATTAAATTTTGATGTAAAATAATACAACTATGTTAATTGAAAAATATAAAGTAATAATTTTTTCTGTGTATGTATACCCCAACACTTGAAGTAAATTTTATACTCTTATTATCCTGTTCCTTGAAATACATTTAATACCAACAGCAACAAAAAATTAAAATAATAACAATAATAAAAATATAGCAAAAAAATATATGTATCTTATGGTTATATGCATATATAGTTGGATAAATTGTTTCAGTGAATATTACTATCACCAGAAATACAACAAATAAGAAGCTTTAAAAATTTTAATAATATTTATTTTTATAAAACATATATTTTTATATTAAAAATAAATATATGATTAAAATATAAAGTTATAAAACAATAAGAAATTATTTTTTTAAAAGAAATAAGTATATTTAAACTTCAGTTTTCATAAAAAGTAAAAAAAAATTAAATATATCTAAAAAATTAGTATAAAATAATATAAAAAGGAAAAATTTAACTAAACAGTTTAAACGTCTAGTAAACTTATATGGAGGATTTTATGGAATATTTGAAAAGAAAAAGTATTTAAAAAATAAGAAATTATATTATTTAATAATTAGTAATATACTTATTGCTATATTACTATAAAATGAAAAATATAAAAAATTACTGAATTCATAAAACCAATTATATTTTGCACTGAAATCGGATCTATCACTGAATTAGTAAAATCAAGTATTAAAATTCGTAAATATTTTATTGAAAAAATGTCAATTTTTTTCCTATGAAATATTTTTACTATTTATAAATTTTAATATTTGAAAATTCTCATGGAATTCAATAACATGGTTTGTTAAAAGTAATTAAAATAATATTTAATTTTTAGTATATTTTCAAACAACTTTTATTTTTAATTTAATAAAATTTTTAATAAGAGTTTTTTTATATTTTCTATAATATAATAATTCAGATTTAATTTTAGTGACGTATTTTAGCATTAAAATGTGGTATATGAATAAACATAAAACATTCAGGAATAAAAATTTTTCGACACTACTTCCAAATTCCATTAGTGACCAAATCGATCTAAAACAAAAATCCAATCGTTGTCAATTCAAAAATATTTTAAATAAATTCTATTTACCAGTTTAGATAGACTTTTTAACGGAATTAAATATTTACGTTTGAATGAAACCTTAATGTTTAGAACATAACGAATGCTGAAGTGTGTAGCAATACAGAAAATAAAATCATGTTATGCTGGTGCTTAATTATAGTCCATAAACCCTGCTTTGTGAAACTTGTGTAACATGTATCCTTTTGATATGGGATCAAAACTACCCATCGCTAAAACATATTTCCGCAAAATACCTTTAAATTATTTTCTTGCAACCTGTACACATTTATTCATTCATACATATTTTACATACTTTTGAATCATCTGGAAGATAAGTACATAAAAATGGAACATTTCATTACTAAATCTGTATGAAAATTAAGATAACTTGCCTCTAGAATTCTCCGAATATTGATTTTTTTTTTTTTTTTTGTATCAACATTTTTATAATTCAATTTCATTCTTTGTCAAAATACCAGAAATTTTTTTTAGTTTCTTGCATTAGTTTATAAATAATTTACAACCAGTAATATCAAATATATTAAAATCGAGCAAATTTTTTTTATAAAATTTTATTTAGAGTCAAATAATGATTTATTTAAAAAATTCTAATCATTATTTTTATCTATGTACATTTATTAAAAATTTCATTTCACTAAATAAACTTTTTCCATACCAATTTAGACCCTAACGGTTTTTTTGTACTCTGTCCATTTATTGAGTATATAAGATGTTCATTTAGCTCATGACTTTTCTAAGGACATTGAAATATTTGTTGCACAGTTTTCCATAACCCAAAACTGCTCGTCATTGAGATAATAATGATGATCGTGATGCTGGTAGTTAGGTTTGGTTAAAAAGGGCGGCATCTTCACGCCTCCCCCCAGAGACCATTCGTTCCGTTGTGATCCCTTTACAGATAATAGAGAAAGCTGATAGATAAAGAAAGAGAAAAATCCTAGTAAAATATAGCAAAAGATTGAAAAGAAAGATAGCTAAATATAAGAAAAAAAATAAGAAAGGTGGGGAACCGAAGACCCATCAAATCAACCCTGAATACCTCTAAGGCACTTTATTCGCATTACGAACCCTATAAAGTTGCCGAGTTCTTCAATCTGCTGGTTTAAGACTAGGCCATAACGCTCTAGATACCCTGCAGTCCGATCTACTCCCCCAAGTATCATTCGTTCTACCTATGGTCCATTCCCTTATGGTCTTAAAATATGACCCAATCGGAATCCAAACCGATACCTCCATAAAAGACCTGTCCAACTCCGATCCCTTACGAACTAGCTCATCGGAACCCAACAAACTCTTATTCTGTAGACATCCATTAGCCTCCTAAATTCCTTCCTATACTGGTGCTGGTAGTTGATGTAATTAAAAATTTTCAAGTTTGCTATGGAATTGAATTATAAAGTAAGTAAATATATATGTATCTATTAATAGTTATACATTTTTAAAATTACCGAGAAAAATAGGAAAAAGGCTTCCAAATTTCCATACGTTTAACAGTTGCTTTAGTTCTCTGATAGCAGTTTGTGTCATCCAGATGTTAGCACATAAATTTAAATTTTCTGCATGACTATTATTTATAGACGAATACTTCTTTGTCCTTGATGTAAGCATATTTGATACAAAACAAATTCACACTTATTTTTCACTAGAATTTATTTATTCGAGTATTTATGTATACTGATTTTTTAAATCGAAAATAAATGTATATGTACATATATATTATAGATAGCAGAACACGTGCACACACTTTGTTATTAGTCGTTCAACTGATCTTTTTCAATAGGATTGTCTATATTGAAGAAATTTCTTCAATTATACAAGTTTTTCTTCTATTTGACTAAAGTAAATTAGTTAATTTCAACGAAATTTCTTCAAATTGAAGAAATTTATATAAGTTTGTTACTTAAAAAAAAAATTTATTCAATTCTTTAGTAAATTTGAAGACATTTACTCAAATTGAAGAGAAATTAGTTTATTTTAACTAAATTTCTTCAATTCTACATGACTTTAGTAAAATTTGAGATTCAAATTGAAGAACGTTATTCAATTTGACTAAAGTAAATTTGTTAATTTTAAAGAAATTTCTTCAATTCTACAAGCCTTTTGTGAATTTTAAGAGATATAGTCAAATTGAAGAAAAAAAAATCTTCGATTTTAGTAAATTTTAGTAACTGAATTTTTTATTCATATTGAAGAATTTTCATTAAATTTAACTGCTTTATTTTATTAAATTCTATTAAATTTTAGTTAAAGTAAATTCGTTTAAGTATTAATACATTTTATAAAATTTTTATAAATATCGTTTAAATACATATCGAGAACTTATATTCAAAAAGGGTTATCTGCAGATTCCAAATTTTTTTTTCGCTTCAAACTCTTTAGTTTTGTGTTTTTTTTTTTTATTTACGGTATTAATTTTATAGCCAAAAGTTAATTCTACCACTATGTTTTTCACTTTTTGCTTTTGGGCTATCTATAAACAATATATATTTTTTAAGGAAAAACTGGCTATCTACAAGTTTTTATTCGATTTTCAAAGTAATGTCAAATTAAAAATTGGTAAATAATGAGAATTTTCCTTGATATTTAAACTTTTTTAGACATTCAGAATTGGAATCTCAAAACTTCTCATCAATATTATATTATCTTAATTCAGTCTGAAGAAAAAACTCATTTTTAACCTTTTTTGGATGTTTATAGACCGCACGCGCTAACATCCATCAACATTTTATGAGGCTAAATGAGAGCACTATGCCTTAAATTTGAAGACAGGAATAAAATAATTTAAATAAAATTCATAATTACCCAGCAAAAACTTTTTGATTCTCGGTAATGGCAACTACTTACTAAAGTAGTTTTTTGGTAATGAGGCGTCATTATTATTTGCCTACTCTACATTACATAAATAAGTATTCAGTAGTATAATAGCACAGTAATATTGCAATCACGTGGATCAGTTGGCTAGAGCGAATTAGCTTGTGTCCAAGTTCGAAATCTTATTCAGGGCAAATTTTTTTTTTGTTTTTTTTTTCGTTTAGGTACATTTTTTTGAGTACCCCAAGAGTCTAAAAATAAATACATGAATTTATGGACAACTCGAACAAAAGTAACTAGTTATTCAGGCAAAAAATAAGTAATTTATTCTTGTCTCCAAATATATCTGCTAGCTTACCAGGAAAGCAAAATTTTTGCTCGGAGAGAATATTTTTTGTAGCTTTCCAGTTGAAAATTATATGAATACTCACTATTTACTTTTTCTCTTAACTTTCTTAATGTTTTGTCAAATTTCTATGAGATAAATTCCGCATATTGTTTATACTACTTAAAATGTCTACAAAATTCTTTTAATCACTTCTTCCAAGCAGATTTTCAATTGAATTCATGCCATATCGTCGTCCCACAGAAATCATGTAATGAATTGTGCATAAAACTTTATAATGAAATTGCCATTAAAGTAGAGTTCCAAGCTGGATTTTGAGCTTGATTTTCTTGAATAATTACTAAAAATATATTTTTTTTTTTTGTTAAAATCCACGCAGCTTATATGTACATATATGTACATATATATAAGTTGTACGAATTTCCAAAACTTAAAAAAATAACGTTTTGGTATAATTGTGTAGAAATTATAATGTGTAATCAAAAATTTAAATTTAAATTTTTGACGATAAAATACAAAATTTCGGATATAGTTGGATCTGGTCCAAAATTTCTGCCATGTCATTAATTATGACTTAAAGAAAATCTGTATCTTAAAATTAAGTAAAGTTTCATTCCAAGAATTCATACATTGACAATACTGTATGTTGACTAGTATGTTAGTAAGAAAATAGTTTATTTGTTGTTATTTAAATAAAATTTTTCATGTCTAAATGTAAAAATTGCATGATTAAAACCATTTACAGAACATTGTTTTTTGTTGTTTTTATTTTTGTCCAATTTAGTTTTATTCCTTTTTATTTTGAGTGTGTAAACATACCTACAACAAAAACAAATAAGAAAGTTGTAGTCGATCAAGCCCGACCATATAATACCCTACGCGACAGAGTAGGTGCATCAAAATTCTGATCTTATATGGGACCTGCGTCCGATTTCTTGTATTAAATGTAATGTAATGCATTTTTCTATTAAACATACATAAATGGTGATCCGAAGTACTTTTTGTCATTTTCAAAATACGGTAAATCAGAAACTAATAAATATATTTTAATAATTCTTTCACAACCTAACTGTTATAAGTACGAATAATATATATGTAAAATATTATACTACTCGGAGTCGTATTTACTAATTTATAACAAGAATAGAAAGAAAAAGGAATAAACATTTAGGATATTGTGGGTAAAAATTATGGTTTAATTTAAAATCGAGCCAATTATAATTCTTACGTGTACATTTGGAAGAAATTATTCTTTCTTCCTTATATTTTAAATTTGCAATAAATTTGACTATTAAATGTAAAAAATAGTGAGTTAGTTAGTTCTAACTGATTTCTTATATTTTTTCACCAATATTATCAGGAAATTAAGAATTGTGAAATATTTTAGCACAAAATTGAACAAAACATAATCACGAGATCACTATAATAAAAATAAGAGTAAATTATCTTAAAAAATGTATACATTTGTATAATAAATAATCATCTTATATTATTATAAAGTATTGTAAAACCTGGTGCACAGAAATTATTCTGGACATGATAGTCCAAGTTTTTATGTTATTTAAAGCAATTCAATTCTAAGATATATTTGGAAATATTTTGTTTAAATCCAGTTGGTTATTTGCAGATATATTACAAATAATTTCTAAATGATGCTATTTAAAGATATCACCCTCAATTTGTACCAATTAATATAGCAAGAAGTAACTAAAAATGTATGATGATTGTTAAGTACTTAATTCATTTGTCTATGTCTGGCTATCACTCATTGTAATATATGGGTTATACGTTCCTAAGTTTCATTTAGTGTAGTTTTGATATTAAAAATATTGAGATATGTTTTCGCTATAAATAAACCATTTGAAGACATTTTATATTCCAAATTAATCAGGGTTCCTATACTTAAAAATATTGTACAAACATTTTTAATTTAATTGAAAACCTTTGTGTATCACTTACATTAGTATGCGTACAAGACTCAACATTTATATTTGGGTCATAAGTATGGATAATCATCTTTAATTGGGTGTCATTAGTTTTAGTGCAAAAACTAGTAATTTTATAACATTTCAAAAATGACAAAAAACACTTCGGGGCACCCTTCATGCCTTATGTGTTAGTGTTAATATTTCTATTATATTTATATACATATGGGTGATTCCCGGAAGAGGGACTTGTGTGGAACCTACTAACCTCTATTCCAGGAGGACATTTGTATGGGAGCAATGTGAAATAATGGACTGATCATAACCAGTTTCTATAGGATTTGTCCTTGTATTAAAATAAATATTTGTGCCAAATTTCATTAAGATATCTTCAAAATTGCGGTGGTGGTGTAGGGTATAAATATTTCTAGTGAATTATTGTTATTGTATCAAAAATATAAGTAAAGCATTGACGACAATAATTCCAATGACAACGTCATAACTCAAACAAAAATGAAGTTTTTAGTTAATGATATAAAAATATGCGTTATAATAAGTTTTATCTTCTGCAAAAATATCGTATTTATATCTTTTATGATCACCGATTGAGAAAAGAATATGTCGCTAATTTTTATATTAAGACAATAGTAAATTGAAAACTTTGAATGCGTTTTCATCAAAATAGCCTTTTTGTGTTATGACGTTCTTGAAGTAAATGAGCATTATGTACTGCTATGTAAGTAACTTAAACGACAACAACAAGAAAAATGTGCTAATGCAATAGGAAGAGAACAACAACAAATTGTTTAGCTCCTTTTGTAAATATTAACAATAATAAAAACATGAAATTAACAACAACTAAAAGATAAACATAATAAGTCCGGATTATTATTACTGCAGTCAAGAAGTATAAAAACTAAAAAATAAATATAATTTATTAACACACACTTTTAAAACTGATACTGAAAGGGTTAAAGTTTATTACTGAAATTGCTATATACGTAATTAGCCGTAGGATTAATTTGTGACTCTTTCAAAATCAGTACTTTTTTTATTCACCTCACCTATACCGTTTTGAATGTAATCCACTTCATTTAGCAGTTCAGGTAATTATTCATGCAGCTCTTTGCAAATTACACACGTTGTGTAAATTTCTTCGGCCCAAACTTTCTGGAAGGCCTTCCTCACCACAATGGCGTACTTGGGATTTTTTTTATGATTGGCAAATTCTTCTATATTATGTATCTTTTATTTCGCGGACTAAAAAATATTAATAAAACCTGGAGAGAAAATAACATTAATTAAGTTTGTATGTATAGGAAATTAGGTACAAATAAAACGACAACGACCATAAATTAAGACTCTTGATGACTACAATTTTGCGTTGATTTTTTATATTTTTGTTTTACTTCTGCATCCACATCATGTTTTATTTGTCTGCATATCTTGGATAAGCAGCAAACTTTCAAAATTTATCATCTATTTGTCTCTGGAGCATTTTTCTCTTACACTAGTAGTTCCATCAAATGATCATTGGAGCGGTAGATTGTAGGAATATTATTGGCTGCTTTTTCGGAGGCATTAATGTCAATGTCCATATAATCTAAAAAGAGTACATACATGTGCACATTAGGATTATGACTTTTTCGAAACATTTCAAAACATTAAAAATGAATAAAATAGCATAATAAAATAATAAGAAATTATATAATAATTTTTCGCAATGTATTAAAGTGCTTTATAAAATATTTGAATGTAGACATAGAAATAAATTAGTTTATGATAATTTATTTATCATTCAAAATGACAGCACAATTTGCCATAATAATTTATAAATGAAAATACTTAAGCAAAATAAAGTATGCAGATCGTGCTATAAAATTATTCCAGTACTCGTCAAATTTACAGGTTTTAGTCAAAGGTAGTCAGAAAAACAACAAAATACACATAAATTCTTAGTACAGGAACGCTTTCCTGTAAATTCTGACTAAAACTTGCAAGTTTGACAAGTACTGAAGCAGAACTAATATCTATCCCTAATAAATTATTTTTGCTTATTGTATTAAGTATAAATTAAAATAAAAAATAAATTTAAAAAATTAACTCATTTTAGAAATCGCAGTCGGTGCGTGATTTTTTTTTTTTTTTTGCAAATTTAAATAAAAAGCAGGTTTTCAATATCAGGACAATATTGCGAATACAGTGGTGCTATGGTATTTTTAAGCCTAAAAAAGTCATAAATACACATATATATCAGGCATATACACAAACCTGTCTCAGGAGGAAGTCTATTGCCAACTCCACGACTATGTAGTGGCACAAAATCACCTCCACGGCTGCAAAGTGGCATTTTTGCGTAAAATCTCACAATGGGTCAAGAAAAAATTTTTTAATATTCTTTTTGTCTTAGGAGAGTCAGTAAAGAAGTGGCAATTGACATCATGATCATTGATAGCTGATAGGATTGAGCCCTTGGTTCACTAGATAATATTGAAAAGGGTCAATTACCACTAAATAATATACTGGGAATAGTCAATTGAAAACATTAATTCAATTAACAGATACGAATAATAGGTATGTGATGGAAACCGATTTCGAAAACGAAACGAATTGTAATCGATAAAATATTGTGATGTATTTATTTTTTCGTTTTCTTTATTGATGAAAATTACAGTAAACGTGTTTGTTATCGAATTTTGTGCTAAAATTTTAAGTGTTCCACGAAAATTATTTCCTTGCCTTTTAATAATGCTGTAGCTTTTAAAGGAAAAATAAAACATTGTCCCAAAAAATATTCTTGAAATAGATCGAAATTCATCACAACCGTTCCATTTGAAAACAATCGATTTCCGTCACATACCTGAATGTATGTATGTAGTTTTTTCTAACTTCACTTTTTTATTTGATTCGCAGTGCAAATCCAACGGTGGCGGCAGCTTTTGATTGACTCAGCCACCTGTCAAGCTGTCAGCGGTTCTACACTTGTAAAGAATTCAAATTTCTATGGTTTATCCCGTTAAAATTATATGAAAATATTTTTAAAGCATACTTTAAGGGTTCTCGTAATTTATCAACGAAATTTGTTTTTGTTTTCATTTAAGTTGTTTTTTATGAATTTTTCTTTTATGCGTTTTCGTTATTACCATTAAACTACTTCAACAAAGATTGTAAGGGGGTCGCGAAGTCATTTTGTTTGAACAAAAAATTTAAAATATTTCTTTAAAGATTTTATTTCTTCGTAATTATATAATGTCTCGAAGTTAGAAATTATATTTGTATTCATAGATATTCATAAAGAGTAAAAACTCGATAATTATTGTTTGTGCTTAAATTTTACTATCATCCTGTCATTTTTGTCCAAAGTATGAATGTTTAAGATATAACCGAGATATAATAGTTTTTCATTTAATACAATAATTAAATAAATAACAATACAGCACCATACAGAATTGGAATCGATGAAAGTGAACTATATTTCGATTTAAAATTAATGGCAAAAATTTCAAAAAATACATCAAATCGCGAACCTCGTCAATTCCGATTTCGGACTTTAAACATAAGTAAATAATTGAAAGTTATTCACCAAATAGTTTAGATTCTGTCGCGGTTAAAATTATTTTCAGGTAATTTGTTTAAAATACAATAAACTTTCCATACAACTTTTTATATGGTTATCCGATTTAAAACATATTTGAACTCAAATGATTGTCAAGTAATTTTCGTTTCTCACTATTTTTTAAAAAACATTTAATAATAATTCATCCTAGGGTCAAGACGAAGGTTTTATATTAAATTAATATTTATTTAAAATTAAATGTTTGCACTATTTTTTTTTTTTTTTTTTTTTTTTGTCAAATTGGGAAAATGCTATTTTTCTTTTTTAATTCTTAAAAATTTATTTTTAGATTTAGGAATTATTTAAGTATAACTATTGATATCAAATTGGGAAAGTACGTTTTTTTTTTTTCAAATGAATTCTCATTTTAATTCAAGCTTGAAATTCAACATGGTATTTTTTTGAACATACATACATATTTTGAGAAATAGATTAAAATTACAAAATTTCAAACATTTCAGTTAGTGGGATGTAATTAATTTGTTACTCCGAAACGCAATTATTTGTAAGAAAGAATACATATAAAAATTAATGTGATTTTTTTTTTTGTAAAGTTAGACAAGTTAAAAATTGTGAATAATAATGTAAATTAGAAATGGTCTTTACTTCATAGACTACACATTAGAAAAATAGTTTCTACGAGTCCGTGGACATTGGTGTAATTTCTTACAAGTTCATTGATTTAGTGGTGATAAATATGAAGCGGTTGATTTTAACTTAAAATTGAAAACTGCTTTTAAAACCAAACATAACTAACAAGTGCTTTTCAACTTTTCCGTATACAAATTACCAAAAGGAAATTTTTAGCCGGCATGAGTCTTGTTTTCTTTTTATGCAGAACTACCAATTGTTTTTTTAGTGATGTGATGTTTTTATATTCCGTGTAAATTAGTTCAGTTTCCACGGATCAGCTTTGCACGGTCGCATGAACCGTCCAAATTTAAGTAATGGATTATGATGAATTTATAGTATTGGTCTTTTGCTGCTTAATGGCATAAACTTGCGACCAGTGTTGCCGTTTTTATTATTTTTAACCAAAACTTTTTATTTTATTTTCCAATGTGGAGATGATGACATTTTTAATTTTAGTTATTTTTTGATTAAATCAAAATTTAATTTTTTTAGTTTTAAAAATACTATTTACTTTGTTAATCTTGCCAAAAATAAAAAACCAATAAAAATTCATCATACATTTGAAAACTAAAAACTCATTCCAATTTTAACTGATAATGAAGAAAACAATTTAAATCTATAGAAAACATAAAGATTTTCTAATATTTAACCAAAAAGTGAAATGGATTGGGAGATTTTTGTGAGAAAGTTCTAACGATATAACAAACAACCTAAATACTAGTAATTTCAAAATAAATTACTATTAAAAGAGAAATTTATATGCGGCGAAGACCGACTATATGATATCCTACACTATTGTGTATGTGCCTTAAGTAATACATACTTGAGAGAGAGCATTATATGAGTGCAATGGTAAATCTTATTTGTGCCAAATTTTATTAATATACTAACATTTATGTGAAATTTAAGTACTTTTAACTGATTTTTTGGAGAGGACCCTATATAGAAGCTGAAATTAATTTTAAAGCGATCCTTTTGAAACTGAATGTCATACATACACATTTTTTATAGAATATATTAGGATTAAAAATGTTTTATTTGTGCAGAATTCTGTAGGAATACGCTTATATGTATTTAAGATATCTGATCTTCAAAATATTACTAGAAGAGAACATTTATTTGGGGATTAGGGGAAATAATGAACCAATTTCGACTAGTTAAGGAGATTCTGAGTTGATTGGTATACTTTAGGGATTTCTCAATTTTCTATTACTGCGCGACCCAGTTGTTTTTGCAATTCTAAATTTATTACAATGTGGTTTGCTTTCTACATCATACAAAATTGGATCAGGGACCACATTTTGCTAAACATTGTTGAAAACAGATGAATTTTAAATACTTTTTTCTCGTAACTAACTAAAGTTTATGATTAATATGCAAAGTATTTAAAACTTGAATACATATATTAAGATTATATTAATTTTTATATAATAACTATGAATTTTAAAAACCTGGTTATTTTTTCCAAAATTTTGGTTAGAAAAGTCGCAACACTGCATGCAACTTTAGAATATCAACAAGGTAAAGTTTTGTGGATATTCTCTTTGTGGCCTCATCAACATCGTTTTCGATGCCTCCGGTCCAAAATCCGCACCAAACAGTAGGTTAGGTTAGGTTAAAAAGGGCGGCACCTTCACAAGTCCACCCAGAGATCATTCGGTTCATTGTGATCCCTTTATAAAGCCCAAGAGAAAAAGAAAGAGAGAGAGAGACCTTAGTAAGATAAGGCAATCGAAGAAAAAGAAAAATGTGGAGCCTATAACCTTTCAATCAAAAACGACTACCAATAAGCCACTTTATCCCCATTACGTACCCTATAAGGTTACTAAGTACTTGCCCGTAACATGCTCTAGTTCTAGCACGTGGCTTCCAAACCACTTCAGTCTATTACGCTGAAGCCCTACACAATGACGGAGTATATGATCTACTGTCTCATGCTCCTCCATGTTATCGCACGTCCTGCAGAAGTCTGTTCCACTTACTAGTTATATTCCCTATTGCGGAGTGACCAGTAATCATACCCACAATGACCCTTAGATTCTCAAGACTCATGTTCAAAAGATATTTCGAATCTGCTAGTTTAAGAATAGGCCATAACGCTCTATATATCTTGCAGTCCATTCTATTCCTCCAAGCATGATTCGTTCTTCCTAAAGTTTATTCCCTTATGGCCATGAAAAATTACCCAATTGGAATCCTAACCGATACCTCCATAAAAGTCCAGCTCTGAGCCTTTGCGAGCTAGCTCATTTGCTACCATCTGAACCCAACAGAGCCTTATCCTGTTGGCATCCACTAACCTTCTCAATTCCTTTCTGCACTCAAGCTCTAATCTGGACCTTGTCATTGCCAGTAGTGCTGCCTGAATATCCACATATATAGTTACCTCAAAGGCCCTTCCAACGTTCTCCTCCAGTAATCCTAAGGCCTTATAAATGCCTAGAATTTCTGCTATTATACAATCTAAAAGACAAACAGTAACTTATTGAAATAATCACAGAAGCAATGGATTCGTAAAAATAATCTTTAATTTCTTAACTTTTATTTCGTCTTGATCCATCTCTTTTTAAAATATTTATGTAACTGTTATTAGTTTTTGCTTCATATAACAGTCCTTTCCAAACATAATTTTGTTCTGTGTCAAAAATTGGTGAATTCAATTTGCAACAAATTATATAAATTTTAAATTATCTTAAAGCTGTTTAAAATTCGTGGTGAATATTAAATTTCCCTAATATTCATTCATGCTTCTATTACTTCTTTCTTTATAAAAGTCTAAATATTTATTTTTTAGTATATTCCCAGAGTAAATGGGTTTTTTGCATGTTATCAAAATGAGAAAGTTAGAAACACTTGTTCCTTGAATTTTGTATGTTTAAAACAGCAATAACATCATTAGTTTTTTTACGTATGTGGGGGAACAACAAAAAAATATTAAATAAATGGTCATGATAATAAAATTATTTGCCTTATGAGCTTTGAATATCAAAAAAATAACAAGAGAAACTAAATATAAAAATAAAAATAACTTAAACTCCTTATATTCTATTTTCATTATGCAAATTCTCTCAAGGGCTTTCAACATTAAAGCTTGCTACCAGTTAGTCCTTCTACAAAACGGTAGGGTATCATAAATTCCTTCTCAGATCTTTTTAATAATATTAATTTTAAACACAAACAAATATTTTTCCATACGTTTTATTTCAACAACAAACAATTCAAAATATCATCTACTTATTCTCTGATTTTTCAAAAAAAAAAAATCATTATTACTTTTATTTTTGTCTTTGTAGAAAAATCGTTCTTTATCTTTGGCATCTAGTAGCAGTTATTCAGTATTAAGCAATCGTCGCCATTTAATGGAATTGGATGAAGGTGAACTGTTTATGGAATTAATACGTGATGTTGCCAATGAATTGGACATCGATGTGTTGTGTCATAAAATTCTAGTTAATGTTGGTCTACTAACACATGCAGATCGTGGCTCATTGTTTTTAGCTAAAGGACCGCCCAACAATCGATACTTGGTGGCCAAATTATTCGATGTTACACAAAAGACACGTAAGTTAAATTTAAACAATACCTCCCACCTGTTTTTTTTTTTATTTCTGTTGTTTTCTATTTTTAATACGAGTAGAATTGCAAAGTATGTTTTTATTGCATTTTCTTTTTTATTCTGTTTCTTGTTTAATACAATGCACAATTGCATTATTTATCATTTCACAAAAAAGGATTGTTTTAGAATTAAAATCCATTAAAACTTAATGAATATTTAATAAGATTTAATTTTTAATTTACATAAATGAATTCAATTCAATGTTATCTAAAATTAACTGCTTATTGTTTGTAGTAGTTTAATTAAGTGCAATTGTTTACGGAACAAAAAATTGAAAGAAAAATTGTTCTAATTAAGAAAATGTTAATTGATTTTTGTTATATTAATAACATTTTGTTTTGATAAATATATATCGTTCTTTCATTTGATGCAATAAGACATTTTTGACATAAATTGTCTTTGTTTTGTGTTTAACTTTAAAAGGGGATAAAAATTCTTGCCTAATAGCTTTCGATTGAATTAAATGAATGTTTTTTATAAGGCTTGCATTCCGGGAATCCTGGGAACTTTAAAAGCACTTAAATTTATGAAAACTACTAGAATTTTAACAAAAACTAATTAATTTTAGCAATTTTTCTAAATTAAATTTGGCTAATGATGGACTTATTTTAAATTCATACAATTCATAAAATAGTAAATGCAGTATCCTGCATTTACTATTTTAAATTAATTTACTAAACGTTAAATATATATGTCAGCACGAGAGACCATCAAGTGAAAAAGTATAACTGATTGAAACGTCATTGTCACAAATTTGCCAATAGAAATTATATATATAAAAAAAAATATATGTATATACACTGGTGCATATTCCTATAAACGCACATCAATTTTTTAATCAACTTACCAAAATTAATCAACTTATAAAAAATAATAAAGTACTACAAATTAATTTTTAAACTATTTATTGAGTTCACTTAAAAAATTAATAACAAAAAACTTAAAATATACATTTTTTTTCATTGTAATTTTAGTAGTTTAATGCCATTTTTATGGCAGTTTCCTATATACGCATTAATAATGAACCAATTTAGCAATAATGAACCAATTTAGCATTGTTAATAATGTGTTGATGTATCTTTGTTTTGGATAACTTCAAAAGTTCGGTCTGGCATTGATTCGACTAATTTTTGAAGAAAATCACTGTCAACTTCTTACCATTCTAGCTTAATTTTTGGTTCTAACTCCGTTATTATCATTATGGTTTCATTCCTAGCATTTCTTGCGTAAACTTTACGTGCCCACAGATTCTCCATTGGATTTAAGCTCGGACTGTAAGCCGGCCAGTCCAATTGTGGAATACTATGTTCATTAAACCACGATTTAGATTTGTTCAAGACATGGTTTGCAATGTTATCCTGTTAGAATATGCAATCATCATCAATTTTTTCATCAATAAATGAGAGAAGAGCATTCATTATAAATTGTACTTTGCATTTTAGTTGGAACAAAACATATTTCTGATTTTCCTGCAGCAAAAAAGTTTGGCCAAACCATAACACTGCCTTAAAGAAATTGCGTTTCGATATACGAATTTCGTTCGAAGTTAAATCATACCAATAGCAAGATTTTGAATCGGAACCATCATCAGAAGAGATTACTTTATTTCGCTCATCTGTCCATTTCATGTATTTGCGCGCAAATTTTAAACGAGTTTCCTTATGATGCTTTTTTAACATTGGCTTACATGTTGGTTTCTTACCATCTGTTCGCAAAAGCTGTGCAACATGTTTGGAAGTGACAGGAAGGTCAAGTGTATTTTTTTATTTGTGTAGCATTTAGTTCATTGCAGGTGTCTTCTTCTTTTATTTTATTAATTTGCCTTTTTGTTAATTTTTGATTACATTTTGTTGGTTTCCACACCCCGTATTTCTGCCCCTTCTTAAGAAATCCTCGAATAACTTCTTTCGAACGGTTAATTTTTCATCCAATTTCTCTGTTAAAACAGCCTTCATCACGAAAAAATTGAATTTGAATTTTTCCAGGTTCGTAAGAAAAGTTTCTTTAGGCATTCTTTAAGCTGATGAAATTTCCCAATTATAACAAAAATAATTCCAGTATACAGAGATGTTGTTATCAGAAACTTACCTTAAGTGAAACAAACAACTAAAACTGTTAAAATTTTTTAACAAATTTTTCTCGACTGCATTTATAGGAATATTCCACTGAAATGATCACCAGTATATTTTGATTGCTAAATTAGAGAAAACAACAAAAGCAAAAAGCAAATATTTCTTATAAAAAAGTACCGTTATATCGCGAGTTATTGTAACAACACAACATTGTTTTTGGTTAAGAGCAACGAATATACCTCAAAGAAAAATAAAAATTTTAAATGCGTTTATAGGAATATGCACCAGTGTATATGAAGAAGTTAAAAAGCGGTGTAAGGAGTGATTCTAACAGGTCATAAAGCATTTACATAATGATTTCTAATTAGGGATGTATTGAAAATTTATCAGATCTATTACTATATTTATATACACCTCTTACTCGCAATTAAAAATATTGGGAAATGAAAATTTTGCCTCTGAACGGTGAGTTAATATTTTATCTGCAAGTTAGTAACTCACGAAAACTAATCGTAATTAGTGAAACTAATTGCAAATGAGGCGTTCAGCGCACAGTGGCTCAGAATCTATTGAATCGATAGAGATATTTTAGTTTTTCCTTTTATGGAGTGATATTTTCTTGAACATTTCTCAGTTTTAATTTAATTAAAATCGATTCAGCAGTTGTTAAAAAATTTAAGGCTAAAGTTGAACTTTTAATTTTTTTATAGCATTTAGTATGAAAGTGTGGATTTTTTGAATCAGCTTTACTTATAAAAAAAAAATGTATAAGTAGATAAACAAAAATGTTTTAATAATACCCAGGATAATTTTGTGAACAGGCTCCCAGTTTATCAATTCTAGAACCGGTTCCACTAGAATCGGTTCTTTTTGAACTAGAAAAATGACGATTTTTTTAATGTTTATTTTGTTTTTTATTTAAATGACATTAAGGACAAAAATTTTTATTTTTTATAATTACTAAAAGTTTTTTAATATTTATTTTATTTTTTACTTAAATAACAATAAAAGAAAATTAAATTTATTATCCATTCGGCTGAAAAATAGCCTGCAAATATTCCATATTTAGTTCTGTATTATTTCTAACCTCTAACAACTCTTTTGCTTCTTCATCTAAGTCCCGATGTTCTATTTTCCATTGACTTCGAATACTAGAGATGAGCGGATTTGACGTTGCCAGTAATATATTAAATAGATATTCATTTGTCTCTTCATTTATCTCCAAGTGGTACTAAATGATGCTTAATATCATCTTCTCCATAATAAAGGATTTTGTGAACTGTTACAGACATATTTCTTCATGGATATTTGGTTGTATATATTCGCGCAAATTTTCTGGCATCAATTTGTTCACTGCACACACAAGTACATCGATAATTGTTTCAAATCTTGAAATAATATTTATATCAACACCTGTTATTTCAGATGCTCTTTCGGGAGCTGAAAAGAACCTTCTTGCTGTATTCCCTAATCCTTATTTTGGGTTGATCTATAATCAACCCGTATTTGAGAAATTCATCCTGAACATGTTTCTTTTTTAAACTTCTTCTTAGTGTCTTTGTTTCCTATTGATCCTGTAGGTTTCAAATCAATATCATAACTGATTTTTAGTATGTGTTCCATGAATCGTATTCTTGTATGTAACGGTGATAATCCAAATTCATATGCATCAGTATTTTCTAATGATTTTTCTGGGACTTGGTTTAAGTGTTTTGATGTGGTTTGATATATAATGCAGCTGGATGAAGCCTTTGTGTCAGTCAAAGCCTGGCCTACTTTTCCATCTATCATCGTTAGTACTAATTGAAAGCTTACTTCAATTCTCGAATGGTTGTAGTGTTGCAATTTGGGCTTTAATATCACTGACTTCTTTTTTAATGGCATCATTACTTCCCTTGTATTGTTTTACAATACGTTATACTATGTTCCTATGTAGCATAAATAAGTACAATAAAAAAGTGCTAAAAACTAAAAAGGTCTAAAAATATGTAAAATATGCTTAAAAAATAGCAATAAAATAATAATTATATAATATACTTAAGATACCTATTTCAATTTATAGGGCTTGGTGTGTTTATATTTGAGTCATATGAACAGGTAAAATAAAAATAGAAAAAATTTTGGGAATAATTTCATTCAAATGAAAAAAAAAATGTTCTTCAGACTGGTCCAGACAGGTACAAAAGTATATATGGGGTTAAAGAAGGCGCTTTCAACTTTCTTCTGGTAGTAAAATTTATTTAACCCCTTTTGATCCTCAAAAGTTCTATTCCACTAAAATTGAAATTTGATTGAGAAAACATTTAATAACACAGCAGATGTAAACGATACAGTGACACATCATACCATTTCAATTTCATCAAATTTTCATTCGAGTTGGGAACATCGATAGCTTTCCTTTTAAGGTCACACTAACGTACTTAGATATATAGCCAATTTTATATTATTATTTATGTAAATAATATTTTTTTTTTTTTTTACAGAAAATTATCATCTGTTAGAAATTTATTAAATCCATCAAAATTCACGATATTTTTGGTTTGCACAAAAGGACAACACCCATCATAAGTAACATGCATTACGGACTTCCATTAATTTTCATATGTTCACCTTATTACCGTCTTCCATTTTTATTAGAATAAATAATCCATCCATACATATATAAATACATATATCTGTGGCAACATGGAATATAACTCAAAATATTAAATAATGAAGTTTTTTTTTAATTCATTGTATCTAATTCTATCTTGCGTTAATTTTTGGTAAAAAATCTAACAAGTCTATCTGTATTATATGGAAAGTTATAAATTACGCACCTGACAAGTTAAAAAAATTCTTATATGGTATTTCCTTGTTGCCACAGATGTCATCACATTCCATCAAGGAAATTTTTTATACATTCTCTAATAGTAGAAAAAAATTAACCATAAATAAATAGTAAATTTTAAATTAAAAGCACGTACATTTTTCTTTATTCACCAACAATAAATTTTTAATAAATTTAATTTTATTATTAAAACTATCGGATTTTATTGTAAATATATTTTAATTATTTATATAAAACACAATTTATTAAATAAAATGATTTAAATTGTCTTAATTACTTCAATTCACATAAAATACACATCAACACATTTGCGTTTTATTCAGTTTCCATTGATTGCATCATGCATGAGCCTGATTTCATTCATTCATGTTGCTTGCCTTTTGGCAAAATTTTAAATTGTTGTAAAATACCAGGCGAAGAGAATTATTAACAAGGTGTATTTTTTATATATATTTATATTTTTTGAAAAAACTTCACATACCTTAAGGCGATCTTTGGAAAATCAAATGGTTAGCAGGAAGACTCATATAAGTTCCATTAATGTTGCACCTTAAGATATGTGACAGTTTTTCGGGAGAAAAAAAATCTAAACAAAATAATAATGAAAAATACACCTTGCCGCTGTTTATGTTCGCCTAGTATTTTACAACAATTTCAAAATAATTTTTTGATCAAATTACACAACAACACATGAAAAACATGGTGGCGTGCGTGTGTTTTTTATTTTTAACTTTTTGTCATTTAACATTTAACAACAAAAGATGAAATAAAACAAAGTTTTGGCTATATATGTAATAGTTTTTATTTATTTTTTTTAGTTTTAATCATTTGTTAAATTATGTGTTCATTGATATAATAAGTTCATAAATATTACATATGATTATTTCGTACTTTTATATGCATTTAAATTTAAATAAACTATCGAAGAAAAAAGTGTTGATTGACATGCTTTTTTAACAAATAGCAAATTTGGAAAAATATCTTATCCTTTCGATCCACCTAACCCATCATTGGAAAATAGATCTTTGCATCTTGCTTAAAGACATTTTCTATATTAGTACATAATCAGCAGCAGTTCGTGCCCTAATGAAAAAAGTATTAATAAATAATTATTAGATAATATTGGAGAAATAATGTTTGTTAGTCTAAACAAAAAACATTTGTGTAGACCACAATATGGTATAAATATTCTTAGTTAATAAGAAATGTTTAGTAAAAAATCAGCTGCCTTTAAATTCCAGCTTTTTAACTCTTAATAACTAAAATACTTTAATATTAAATTTAATTCTAAAAAAATAATCTATAAACATATATATATATATATATATATATATATATATATATATATATAATATTCCAGCTCTTAAAGATGCCGTTAAAAAAGCTCGATCTGAAGAGATTATTATACCTTTTGGTGTTGGCATTGCTGGCATGGTTGCGCAAACGAAACAAATGATTAATATAAGAGAGGCTTACAAGGATGCAAGATTTAATTGTGAAATTGATTTAAAAACTGGTTATAAAACTAACACTATACTTTCGATGCCAATATGCAATTATGAGGGTGATATAATTGGTGTGGCACAGATAATCAATAAAACGAATGGCTCAAATGAATTCGATGAACATGATGTTGAAATATTTCGCAGATATTTAACATTCTGTGGTATTGGTATACAAAATGCTCAACTATTTGAAATGTCCGTCCAGGAGTATAGACGTAATCAGATTTTATTAAATTTGGCACGTAGTATATTCGAAGAGCAAAATAATTTAGAGTGTTTGGTAACGAAAATAATGACCGAAGCTAGGGAGCTATTAAAATGTGAGAGATGTTCGGTGTTTTTAGTCGATTTGGATTGTTGTGAGGCGGTAAGTGGGTGTATTTTGATTATAAAAGAACAATTTTATAGCATATTTATATTTATTTTCTTTGCAGAGTCATTTAGAGAAAATCATAGAGAAACCAAATGAAATACAAAGACGTTTAAGTCGTAGCATTAAAAGTAGTGAAAGTTTTGATGAAAAGGTAATTAATAAAATAACTATTAAAACTTAAGAAGATAAATATTTTCTAATAAAATGTTATTAGCAAAAAATGTCTACCAGATTTACTGTACTCTTTGAATTGGGAGCCTCCAACCGATCAGCGAATATTTCTCGACCGTCAGTTAATGATCTAAGCAATTCTACCTTGGCCCAAATAGCACAATATGTAGCTTCGACAGGACACACGGTGAATATAGCCGACGTTAGGGAATGGGTTCTGGAACACAATCAAATAAAGGCCGAAAATGAAATTGATTGCATTAAGGCCATACTTTGTATGCCAATAGTAAATGCTCAAAAAACAGTAATTGGTGTAGCTCAATTGATAAATAAAGGTACTGGAGTACCATTTACCGATTCAGATGCTTCAATATTTGAAGCCTTTGCCATATTTTGTGGTCTTGGCATACACAACACACAAATGTATGAAAATGCTTGTAAATTAATGGCCAAACAAAAGGTGGCTTTGGAATGTTTGTCATATCATGCAACTGCATCGCAAGAACAAACGGATAAATTGGCACAGGATGCTATAGAATCGGCAGAAACGTATAATTTATATAGTTTTAAATTTATTGGTAAGCGCATATAAGATATTTGGTTTATTTTAGATAAGGATTAGCAATAATCAAATTTTTACATTTCTCAGATTTCGATTTATGTGATGATGATACTTGTCGTGCTGTCGTACGCATGTTTCTGCAATGTAATCTTGTGCAAATGTTTCAAATTCCCTACGATGTGCTATGTCGTTGGGTTTTAAGTGTACGTAAGAATTACCGTCCCGTTAAATATCATAATTGGCGTCATGCCCTCAATGTGGCTCAGACAATGTTTGCAATGATGAAAACTGGTCGTATGGAACGTTTTATGAAAGATTTGGAAATTTTTGGTTTACTAGTAGCCTGTTTATGTCACGATTTAGATCATCGTGGTACCAATAATGCTTTTCAAACAAAAACCGAATCTCCATTGGCCATTTTGTATACAACTAGTACAATGGAACATCATCATTTTGATCAATGTGTTATGATTTTAAATTCAGAAGGAAACAATATATTTCAAGTAAGTATTGTGTTAAAGGAAAAACCAATTGTTTAAATACAATTTTCTATAGATGTTAAATTTTATTTGATTTTGGTTATTTTAACTTGTTATTTTACTTCAGTAAATATTGACAAAAAGCATATAATACCACTGTATATTATTTAATTTATTTAGATGATCCATTTCACTTGTTCAAATAGGAAGAAATATATACATACTTATCTATTTCTGCTAAACATAAACGTTTATGTATAAATATTTGTTTGTTAAATTCTAAGACCGGTAGCTGGCTTTTTGACTTTGGGTATTTGGAGAATTTCTCTATTTGCCTTATGTCAAAATTTTCTCAACTCAATCGATTTTAATTTGGAAACATTTAGATATAATCCAGTAAAATAGGGATTCCACCTTTGAATTTGATGGAGAGAAGCGAATTTGATGGGCACTTTGGCGTCTTGTACATGCTGTTAAAAGTCACCGAAAATCACGTGTACGTTACGCGAGTTTAAGGTCTCAAAAATCATGAGTGAAAAATTTATTTTGACCTAAACACCTCTTAAACTAAAAGAGACCTGCACATGTAAGCGTATTTTTGTAGGTATTTACAAGGACTATATACATATATGTAATTTTTTCTGTCAAATCATAAATTAATTTTTGGCGATGAGATGACCAACTTTGGAGGTCTACCCAATTTATTTATTTATTTAAATATATTAATATGTTTACTATAAAAGATGTTTTTGCAAATGCGTCAACATAGTTTTTTTTTTTGCTTTGCTTTTCATAATGTAATGATTTGTTTTGAACTCATCATTTCAATTCAATTCTTTGTATTACCACATATTTTGTTTTGTTCCGTTTTACATTAAGTAATGTAATGTGAGAGCATGTGCTACAAGTTATTACTGTGAATTGAAAAGCAAATGTTTTGTTGCAGATGTCCAGTTTATACCCCCTCATTCGTGTCTATGCTACAATTATGTTTTCGTGGCACACATAAGTTTATCTTGAAAAAGTGGGTGTGACATAGCCCAAAAATAAACTTAAATACGACCAACGGTTTAAAACCCTTTGACAATTAATAATAGGAAATATATTTTAAGAACTAGTATAATATAAGTGTTTAAGTAAAATAAGCCTTTTTTTAATTAAAAAAAAAAAAAAAAAAAACATCAGAAATTTTCAAAAACAAATAAAATTACCAGAACAATGGATTTATATATTTTTTTCGCAAATAAAAATAAATAATATTTTTTTCTTATTTATTTTATTTGTACATATTATTTATTTTTAAACTTCAATACAAATAAAATATGAAAGCAAATATGTATTTATTATGTACATTATAGAGTCTCATGAAAAAAAGTTGCAAATGTACCCCTCTAGAAATGAAGGTTGGTCTGTTCTTATATGATTCCCGAAATATTACATCTTTAAATTTACGGACCAATTTCAAAACACCTCAAAAAATACGTATTTCTTTCAAAATCATTATCAAAATTTTCGTTAAAAGAAAATTAACTTCAAATTGTAATAGAAACATACTAAGGCCTACAATATTCGTTTAGATAATTGTTATATCTCTTTTCAGCTGCGAAATATTAAGGTTTTACTAACGTTTATTGTCATATTTTCTTTGTTCAAACATATAATTTTATATATGTATACATTTTCAAACATATATTGGGTTTTAATGTACCATTGGAATTATCTATTATGATACGATTGCACGTAATTAACCCTTTAACAGCAAAAGAGTCAATTTTATGCATTTTGTTTCCAAAAGAAATTAAAAATATTTGCAAATAAGTCACATACTCGAATATAGATGAATTAATGAAAAATATAATAAGTTCGTTTAAAACCGCTATAATAATCCAATTAAAACGATTTTTGAAATTTAGTCACTATTTTAAACGAATTTATAGTTTTTATAATAAATATATGATTTTGGTGGCATTTATTTTCTTAACTAATCATTTATTTAACGTAAAAATTAATTTAACCAATTATGAACTAGAAATCCGAGCTGCAACTAAAGAGTTAATGAATGCATATGTATATCAATAGTATTGAATGAAACCTTTCCAATGATGACCTTAAATATAAATTACGATAGAAAATGTCTAAAATATTCAAACTTTAATAAAATAGTATTTAAAATAAAACCATAGAAAATTTTACTGAAATTTTAATTTCGCGAAAATGAAAACTAATTTTAAATTCTTTTTAATATTCGTCCGAAAAAAATGTTAGTACAATTTTAAAAGTTATGAGTTTTTGCCTCATCTTTTGGTTGAAATCTTAATTTATTTGGGTTTATTTGGTCAGAATTACGTATTTTACTTTAAATTTATGTGTTTCACTAACTACTTCATTATTGGTAGTTAATTTTTTATTTTTTTTATTTTAGTCATTTCAGAATGAAAATAAATTGTGGAACTTAAACTTTCTGTGTCGCTACACACTTCATCAGCATTCGTGGTGTTTTATCCATTTAGGTTCATTGAAACTTAAACAATTAGGTCGAAACATATTTTACGTATTGCTCTAAACTACCTTTCCCTCACAAATTTATGGCTACAACTTATAGGCATTTGAAGACAAAAAATATTTAATTAAAATTAATCGGCGAACTCTTGTAAATTGATCGCGACTAAAATTTCAATTACTTAATGCAAATTTTTAATATTATCCAAACTATAATATTAAACAATTAATACATTTGTATCTATATCAAAATTATGAGAAGGGTCCTATATGGGACCTGTATCCAATTAAGGACCGATACTTGTATTAAGTGTAATGTATTTTTCTGTAGAACATACGTATTCATTATTTTATGTTGCTACTACTATTTATATGGGATTTAAGAACTTTAGAGTGATTCCCGGAAGTGGGCCTTATATGGGAGCTAGGGTTATTTATGGACGGATCCTCATAAAATGTGGCACTTTGGTTTCTTTCTATAGAAAACTTTTTTTTGTTAAACATGATACTAACATTTGTATGGGATTTATACACGTTAATTTTCGGAAGAGAGTTTTATATTGATGCTGTGGTCAATTGTGGACTGACTTTCATGAAATTTGGCATGAAGATTTGTACTTATACAAAAGATATTTGTGCTATTTTTGAGGCAATTGTATGGGGCTAAGTAAAATAATGTTTCGATTTTTACTAACTTCAATAGGTTTCGTACTTGAGCTATGTAAGGCTTATGTAAAAATTTACAGTGATTCTAAGCCGAATAAGGACGAATATTTTGGGTGTTAGAAACATCACATAGTGTGCGATCCAAAAAAATTAAATGCAAATAATTATGCAGTTTCGGAACGGATGGTCCGTTTCAAATGAAATTTCACATCGTAATATTAGCCACATAACACTATTCTTATTTAAGTCATCGGTATGTACAGAAGACAATATTTTGATATTGTAATTTAAGTAATATTTTATCCTTAATTTTGAATATGAAAACGATACCCAAACTGAACACAACACCGTACTCGAAAATTAGACTTATTTTTTTTAACAACATTAGCAAGATTAACATTGCGTAAAACTAAATTGACGATGCTAAACTTAATAGTGTTAACTATTTTTAAAAATTTAATAATTTAGTTGTTAAATTTAAACAAAGTAAACAATTAAGATTCTATTGAAGTATAGAATCATGAGTTCTTATTATCAAATATATTTTAAAAGCTGCATTACAAAATTTTAAACTAACAAAAAATATTACTACAATTCCGTAAGTTAGCTAAATAGTATTACCCATGACCAACTTATTGTTATAATGACCCTTTTATTTATAATTTTCTATTATTTGTGCTACTTCCACAATAATCTTTAATACCCAAATATCGCAAATACGATCGCTAACTTCGAAAAATGGCGGTGATCATTAAATTCAGCATCCTGGAATAGCTTTACCAGCGGGGTTCTGAGCGCGCTAAAATTTGTGACTAGCACAATGTAATTAATAGATCCCCCTCTATAAAATCACATCAAAACAAAATTTAGCATAAGTTTAATACAAAATTCACTCTCGGAAATAGAAAAAAAGAATTATACGAATATATAATCGTACAGACAAATACTTCTTTACTTATTTTACCACAACATTAATTAAATGTGAAAATATTTACATGCCTCTAATGCTTGATGCTTTTTTTGTAGGCGCTTTCGCCAGAAGACTATCGTGCTGTAATGAAAACTGTTGAAAATGCTATACTTTCCACCGATTTGGCAGTATATTTCAAAAAACGAAATGCCTTTTTGGAACTAGTAGAAAATGGAGAATTCGACTGGCAAAGTGAAGAGAAAAAAGAATGTAAGTAAAAATAACTTGAAGTTAAAAATGATTGGACTTTAAAATGTATTTACTTTATTTTGTAGTATTATGTGGTATGATGATGACAGCCTGTGATGTTAGTGCTATAGCAAAGCCATGGGAAGTGCAACATCGTGTGGCAAAATTAGTGGCTGATGAATTTTTTGATCAAGGTGATTTAGAAAAATTACAATTAAATACACAACCAGTGGCTATGATGGATAGGTGAGTTTGGACACAAACATTAGACTGTTATTTGTGTGAAATCATAAACTTTTTTTTTTAATTTTCAGAGAACGTAAGGATGAATTACCTAAAATGCAAGTGGGTTTTATTGATGTAATTTGTCTACCTTTATATCGAGTTTTGTGTGATACTTTTCCCTGGATTACGCCCTTATATGAGGGAACTTTGGAAAATCGTAGTAATTGGCAAGATTTAGCGGAAAAAGTGGAAATGGGTTTAACATGGATTGATCATGATACCATAGATAAACCTGTTGAGGAATTTGCTGGTGAGTAATTTATGGAAGAATTGGCATATATACTATTCTTAAAATTTACATTTTATAATATATAGCCTGTGCTGAAGAAGATATCAAAGACATAGAATTCACCGTGACCACCTTGAACTGTCATCAACAACAGCACAGTGACGATACCTCAACACCAGAACATCATCGCGGTACTTCACGTTTAAGCATGAAGAAAACTGGAGCTATAGGAAAAGCCGTCAAATCGAAGCTCACAAAAACTCTTTATAACAGCATGGATGGTGTTAAACCTAAAACTTCTTTAAAGCTGTTGGAAACACATGTCAGTGAAGATCTCGATGATAAAAGTCCGACAAGTCCATCACAGCCACCAACTGGTTCTACCGGTCAAATGTCAGCTTCATCATCAATATCATCATCGTGTACCACAACATCGGCAACCGATAAAAATAAGAAGCGTTCAAAATTGTGTGCACTATTGTGACGAAAACCTTCCAATTAGAATTTTAAGTAGGATTTTTATTAAATCTACTTATTCTAATTGGAAGTTTAAATTAATAGTTTTACTTCTATTAAAAATTGGGTAAATATTTTGCTTTCGAGCAAGTATTTATAAAATAGTCAAACTACTTCTTCAGTGTTTATAAATTGATAACTAATTTATAGGATCAAAATTTATTTGTAGTATGTAAATTTTTAAGACACTGCAGAGAAATTTTCAGAACCATAATATAAAGCTACATTTTTACTTAATGATGCTGAGTTAATCTTATGAGGTGTTTCCTAAATGTAACCTATAAAATCAATGTGTGGTTTATATAAGTAACAAAAAAATATGGTAATTCAAGGAATTAATATCTTGGGAATGCTTTTGAAAATATTATTCATGTAAATACGTCAACATTATTATCAACAAGTTTGACGTTTCATTAACTAAATTGGTCTTTACGGGATGAAATTAAAACCCAGTGTAAGTGTTGCAGTCGATTTTAGCTTAATATCATTTGGTCAATGAAAAAATTTGCACTTACATAAGTGAATATTTTTTAAATCTTTAGTGCAAATTGTTATAATTTATCTTTTCTGCTTGTAAAAAAGTATCTACAGCTTTTTATTTCAATGTTTAATGTGCAGTTGGAGAAACAAAATAAGTATAAAATTTGATTATTTTAAGGCTTTTAATCTAAAAAGTTAGGTAAAGTCTTGATTTAAATTCTCTGAAACACACACAGCATAATTCGAATGCATGAAATTCTCATATTTATTTACAAGTCCTGATTAGTCACCTGGCCAATGATCGTTTCCAACATAAATATTTAAATTATAGACAGAATGCTACTTAAAATACTTATATGTAATTATAAAAAAAAACTTCTTGATATTTTCTAAAATAAAATAAACTGAATTATTTGTAGAACTAAACAAAATATTAAAAAGTAGAAAAATTCTAATAAAATCCAATATAGATAATAAAGAAGAGAATCTAGTCAAAAACCTTACTTCAAAAAGCGTATACAAATTAAGTTAGGAAAACCAAAAAACTAATAACCAAAAATAAAGTTATAAACAAACTCAAAGAATACTAAATATTTTAAGTGGACAAAAAAAGTTCAAGTAAATTAAGTACAGCAAAACTTAAAAAAATCAAAATAGTTAATTTTTTTCTTATAAAAATGAAAACTATATAGCAATATAAATGATATTTAGAAAATATTTTAAGTATAAATAACAACAAATATTTAGATGATTTAGATGGATGTATAAAAACAAGTCTAAAATAATCTTATATACATAAGTCAATTTTATGAAGGAAAAAATTCAAAAAACTCAATCTAAATACGTATAAAAAACATATAGACAACAAATTTAAAATAAACGTCGAATACATAGAAAGGTCTAAAAAATACTACTTATAAACAAAATATATATACTATATGTATGTTTATCATTTGTTTTCTAAATGTTCTTTGAATAATAAAAATAAATCAAAGACTACTTTTATTTTACATTTTTTGTACATAAAAGGATGATAAAAATATATATTTTAAATATGCACAATTTAATTAATTAAATAAAATCTTTACCACCTACAAAATGTGTGTAAATTTCTTTTAGTAATAGTAAAATTTATATCGCTTCAGTATTCAATTTTGTAAATTAATTTTCTAGTTTTAGTAGTTTAAATGTTTTTATTACTTTATTTAAATTTGTTTCACGCATATAAAAAATGTAAAAAAAAAATCAAATAAAATAAATCAAAAGACAAAATGAAGATTAATAAAGTTTACTAAATTAAAAAATAAAATATTTATTTTTTGTGGGGGAAGATTAAAAAAGTGCTTCAAACGGTGAATAAAAACTTCAGAAGTAGTGATTTTAACCCATGGAGAACATTATTTGTTCATTTAAAAAACTTTTGAATTGGTGAAATTGTTGTTTTCTTAGAAGTAATTAAAAGTTTTCGTGCTTTTTAAAGGTAAATACCGAATAAACTCAATAATCTTGACCCCACTAATCCGAATTATTTGAACTTATAACTTGACAACTTCTACAATATCTTAACATTCAGGTTCCTTGAAGGCCGTTTATCGACCTTAATTTACACACAAAAAAATTAGCTACTCGTTAGCAGCATAGACTTTCTTAATAGGGACGGCGTTTCACAACGCATTATATACTCTAAAATTCGGACTGATGGAAAATGAGTACCATCCGTGTCATCAGGATAGAACTAACTAATTTAACTCGTTTTATGCGAATAATGCGTTCAAAGAATATCGCATTAAAAAACTAAATTTTTATACAAAATTGGTAGATACTTCAAAATCCCTATAACTTTAAAAAGGCAGTACAAAAATTTAAACAAAATCGCATAAAAAATTTTATCGGATAGAAGAAGATTACGAAATCCGTTTATTTGTATGAAACAATCATAAATTCTGAACAATAATAACCCATAAGAACATAAAAAAGGAAATCAAAAGTGGTATAGTTGTTTATTCTGCAGAACATTTAAATCAGAAAAACATTTTACATGTGTATTATTAAACTCATCGCTTGATCATTTTTCAAGTAAAACATATTTGACGATATAAATTTCACCAGTAGCAATATAATATAAAATTATAAATAATGAAGTGTAATTTCTTTGTGAATTTAAAAATAATTTTGAATTCAATTTTAAATTGGTGTTGTATTCAAATTTAAATAGGTTGCTGGATCACTGTTCAGTTTTAACGAAATAACACTTTTTAATTTCTGCACAAAACTTATAAACGTTTTGAAAAATTAACAGCCGTATTCAAAATAAGAAAGTCTATGCTGCTAACGAGCAGCTATTTTTTTTTTTTTTTTTTTTTTTTTGTGTGTAAATTAAGCTTGCCAAACGGCCTTCAAGGAACTTGAATGTTAAGATATTGTAGAAGTTGTCAAGTAACAAGTTCAAATATCAAGCCGTCAGCAATTTCTAGTTATATATATAAAGAGTTAAGTGAAATATGTGTACGGAACAACACAGCATAATGACGGAATTTTAAGTAATCTTTATAATTATTTTAATGTGTTTTAGAAACTTGTGTAAGGAGTGCATAAAATTTTTTTATTTTTTAAGAAATGTTTAAATAAAATGCTACTTTAAATTAAATTTGAACCACCGTTGATGAAGAATACTTTTTTTTTATAGTGAAAGTAAAACTTGTAGAGACCTACACAGCACAAAGACTGAATTAAATAATCAGGAATGTCAAGTTAGATCACAATTCAAACCTGCAACCTCAGTGTAAATAATAAGAATAAGAGGGTAAATATCCACAGACCAGAATTTTTTATTTTCCTCAACAAATATTATCTTTTTTAAAAATGCTAAAGTTCAATAAGAGAATTAGTCAACTGTTTATAAAACTAATTGGAGGTTTTTATTAATGCAGGTAATAAAGTACGCGTAAACTAAAAATGTTTAAAACAAGGTTAAGGATAGGCACAAAATTATATTTTGGGACCAGCATTTTTATATATCGCGTAAATTAAAACAATAATTAAATGAAAAATGTTAGTTTGGAAACTAAAAGTCGCGTTAAATAAAAGCACGTAAAATGATTTATTTTTATTCAATATTTCTTACTGATTAAAATATTAAATATTAAAATATGAATCAGATGGTGCGTTAAATATTTGTATGGAAATTACGTTTTATATAGTTTTGTTCGATATTTTTATTATTTTGCTTTTAAATCAAATTAAATATATGTAAGTGCATTGTAAATATTGTTTTATTAAATTATCGGAAACACGTATTTTTGGGACTCTTCATGTTGTATTTTCATTAAAATTTTAGGATCTTGTTATATTTCTTTTGCCTTTTCTCTTGTTTTTAATCAGGAAAAAAAATATATTTTTATAGGAACTATACAGTATTTCGGTTATAAATTACATTCTGTGGTTTTGCAGCCGTTACTTCTTTAAATATTTTTTTAATGAATTCATTTCAACACAGTTCTGTATTTCGCACAATTCAAGTTTTGTCATTATTGTTTAAAAGCGTTGCATCAAGTTCACGTTAAATAAAAACGCGTATTCCAAAAAATATTAACTATTATTGAATCGTCTTATAAAGAAATAGCGTAAATAGAGGCTTACCTGTATTTATATTAAAAAAGTAAAATTGATCGATAACAATAGTTTGAAAGGAAAGAATTTCTCTCTGATTGAAAAAGTAATGAATAATGCAGATTTCATAAAATGAAAAATTCGATTAAAAACCGTATAACTTCAAATTCGGATAAAAAATCCGCATAAAAAGAGGTACATATTTATTTTTTTAAGACAAACAAAGAACATAGTGTTCTTTATGTAAAATAAGAAAAACATATTCAACATGACATAACCAGAAAAGACAAAAATACCTTTTTTGTATTTTTATGTCTTTATGGTTGTTTTTGTTTTCTACTTTTCCGATTTTTGTGCCTTTTTGCCTATATTTCAAAAATTTTAAAATAGATTTTTTACCAATTTTTGCAAAAATTATGTAATTTTCAACATTTATTTGATTTTTTTCTGTATTAAAACTCTGATTAAAAAATTCTCTACATGTTTGAGTAAAATTGTTAATATTGTTTCTGTTTAAAATTCGCTTAAGATATGCTATTTTTAGAATCAGATAAAGCAAAAAATTAAATAAGGTCTTGTAAAAATTCATTATAAAAAACAAGTAAATGAATTTAATGTAATATTTCCAAGATTGGCAACCGATTCAAAAAGGTAAAAAGGTAACGTTAATATTATTTTGGATTATTGCGGTAAAGGTATTTTAGCGGTAACGATATTTTCAGTTATTTCGGTAACGGTATTTTAGTGTTATTGGTATTTCAAGTTATTTCGATAAAGTCAAGTAGTCAAATTGAATGGGTTTTTAGGAGTAGCGGTAGCCAAACTTGAATATTGCGAATAAATATGGGATACTAATAACTTTTCAATATAAATACAAATTGATTGGATGAAGTTTCTAAAAAGGAAGTGAACATTTATCGTCATAATACGTCACGGATCTCTCATTTATTGAAATAAATAAAACAAATAAATCAAATTTTGAATAAAATTTATATTTTTCATTCACTTAACTTTTTTTTTTGGAAAATTACGATACAATATTTTTTTATTTACAATCGTTGGATTAATGATATACACAATTAATTTTGGTGAGAAAAAGTTTTTGAAGATTTGTGATGGAATCATCAACTTAAATGTCCGTGTAGCATCCTGTTCTAATCATCGTAGGAAGTTCAAATTTTGGCAAGATGTTCTAAATGATGTCCCCTTTCCTAATTTTAGGAACGTTTAAATGTTCCTTAAAAAGTAAGTATTAGTTTTCTCATCAAAAGGGTTAGCGAAGTGCACCAGGATAAGCTAGTAATATAAAAAACTTGTTCTCAGTTCTGCTGATTCCTTTTTTTACCGTAATTACTTACAAATTGTTTCCCAATAAATTTTAACGTGATTGTTATAAGATTTACTGAGTTTTTGTTAAGAAATATAGTTTTTTAATAGTAATAATATTAACTTCTACATAAAAACCGGTTAATCGACATGTTCTTTCAAAAAGTCGAATAATCCATCACCCTAAAAGGTATAAAGGAATATGATATTCATTTTTCGCTATCGTTAAGAAAGTTCACGCACCGATCAAGTTGAAAATTTTTTTAGATATTGTTTTGGCATCAAAAAATTTAATTTTTTTATTTTTTGCCACTGCTTCTTTAATATAAAGTCTTCTTTAATGATTTCACAAAGTTTTTCTGTGCAATTTCTGTAAAATATTTTTTATTTCATACATTTTTCTTGAATCGCAAAATTTCTCTATATTTTGTGATGTAAATTAAAATACAAAATTATGCTTTTAATTTGACGAAAAATATGTGTAAAAATTCCGATTTTTAAATTTTATTCGTTAACCGATATGACCGAAGTAATTTTCTTCAGAATACCACATCATAATATTTTTCTTATTTAGGTGAAATGAGAATATAAAACAAAGTGATTTTAATCCATATGTAATACTAAAATTCTATTATTTAAATATTTAGAACTTTATATAAACATTTTCCAAATAATATTAAAAACTGTACAAAGGTATTTTAGAAATCGCGTTCGGTGCGTGAAGTTTTTTGTCCAAATTGACTTAAAAGTTTGGTTTTTATTATTGGACCAATATTGGCTATTGTATTGTACTATTGTATTTTGAGGTCTAAAATGTGGTAACTCCTGATGCAAGATATTCCATGACTTATTCAGACCCATAAATTATGACAGGAACAATATTATATATAAAAACTATAAACATGTTATTGTAAAAACAAGAATCCATCTAATGATGTATCATTACATCATATTTTTACATAAATAATAGAAAGAAAAATAATAGAAAGAAATCTTCATACTATATGAACAAAAGGGTTATGGTAATAAGTCGTGTCTTTGGTCAGGATGGCTATGTCTAATACATTTTAATTCAAAGAAAAATGTGAATTTTATTGAGATTTATTGAAAATAATTGTAAGACACTAATTTGAGTTAAATGTTCCACTTTATAGAGTTTGGAATTACAACGACTTGAATCGTTCATCAAGTCTGATGGGAATGTGGCCCTGGAAATACAATATGGAATTTTTAAAAGAATCAACTACATCCTATAATATAAATTTTACCTAAAATCCTTAAACAGATCTAAATCAATAATTTAAGAAGTATTCTTGCTCATTTAGTAGGGAAAAAATCATTAGTGTTAATAATAACGGTATAATATCCTAACAAGGAATTTTAGTGTTTATGTCTCCGCTATGATAGGGATAATGAAGGAAATTAGTTTGTAATTTTAAAGTTGGTAATGTAGGTAAATACCAAAAGTATTTTTTTTTTTATTCCCTAGAGTGTTGTATTTAATATAAGTGTATTTAAATATAAGTGTAAAAAATTTTAAAACATAAAGTTTAAAATTTTTTTCTTTTGAAGTGAACATAGTTTTATAACACATACATATGTACGACGTTTTGTTTATTTCTATTAACTAATTTATTTTTAATGGGCACGTTATTATTTTTCCTGAATTTTCCTTTAAACATTTTTATTTTTTTTCCATTTCTCTATGGAATCAACTATAAAAATGCAAAATAATGCGACATCAATCTGGAAAATGCACGAAAACTGCAATTAAATGATGGTACAACTAGTATAGTTAAAATGCTTTGATAACTCGATAACAACCAAAAAATGTAATAGATTCAATCTTCAAATGTTGCAACTTTATGTACTATCACAACTGCAGAGACTCAACATTTTTTCAGTATAAAGCCAAGAAAATATACTTTACTTTTAGAAAACAAACAAGTTAAACACATTTAAAACTTTATCGTAAGTTATTTGTTTAATAAATATTTTATTCATTCCATTTACTATTATTTTCTGATTATTTATATGGATTGTAGTGTTCTTACTAGATTTTATATTTAAATAATTTTCACAAAACTTTTTTTTATTTTATTACACATAATATTACTAGAATTATTTTACCAGCAAGTAATTTAAAACTTGTTATGGTATAATATATAAATACATATAATATATATCTATTAGTTTTTAAAAGACAATTTTCAATTTGAATAGAACTTATACATCTAGTACATGATCATTATTAATACAATACATATTCTATATTGTTTGTAAAATTAAGTAAAAATTATAAAAACACGAATATTTTATGATTGAGGTGATGGCGATGTTTTCTTTAGCACATTTTAGTTTTTACAATTATTTTTGTTGCAATGTTTATTGAAGGGGAATGAATATTTATGGTGTTACATTTTTTAATATGAACTAATTTATTATGTATTAAACTAATTAACTATAGTTTCTTTTTTAACTTTGTTTGTTTTTGGGATGAAAAATGCATATTTGTAGGTTTTACCAAAAAGCTTAAATTTTAACTTACATTTCTAGGAAACTAAGAATTTTTCTCTTTATATTCCAACAGGATTTTTATTTTATTTGTATGTTTTCTTTTGTTTATGATAATTTTATAGTTTTCTTAAAAAGTTGACTTTGTCATTTGTTTATTTATATGATAGAAGATATTTGTTTCATAATGTTGGGTTGGTTTCATTCAAAGGGCAGAGAATAAAAGATGTATACTGTGTAATAAAAGTCTAAATGGCTTATGTATACATTTGTATAAGAATTTAAATACTCGTTACACAGGTTTTATGAAGATCTTAAAATTTTGTTTTCACTTTTCATTCAATAGATATTTTTGCTTTTGTGTATAATTTCTATAATATTTCTTTCTGTTCATTATTTTGATAAAATACAAGTAATCTTTAAAATAACAAACTTGATTTCAAAACATTATTTAAATTCAATTATAAACATCGATTTTTTAAATTTTCAGATAAATGTGAAAAATAAAATCTCATTAAATTTGAACTGAATTACAAATGGATAACTAAATTTGAACTCTTTATAACAACAAACATCTTGAAATCAAAGAACTCTTTCTGAAGAATAATACATTTAAATTAAACTTTTTAAAAAATAAAAGATCTATTGATTATTTTTTCTATTTGTATAATTTAATTATTACATAAAAAACTCTTCGGTTGAGTGTGAAAGCGGAAGTCACGTTCGTCCAGGTCGATCTAAAATTGTTATTTCTATAACGCGTAAGCCACGATAGGTAGGATCTATTATTTGTAAACCTTTGGGATGATAAATGCGTTCATTTTGGGAAGCGATATATTTAGATATTTTACGCAGAGTCTAAAAGGGATTTTGTTTTGTTTTTTATTAATTGTATTAAATATGTAATTTAGTTTTTTTTAATCTTACTTTTTCATAGTGCGTTTCGGAGCACATGTATACCAAATATGCCGTGATACAACCAATACAGCCCTCGCAATAGGTACTGCAGGAACCTTTTTCAGCTTCCGCAAAAAACTCATTTAGTCTATTTATTGTAGACTCAAAGACATGTCGTTCAATCTGCAATTAATCGTTTTTTAAGATACATATTTTGGTTTTTGTCTTAAATTTTTGTACATGCAAAATATTAAAGATGGAAGCAATAAAGAAATGAAAATGCAATGTAAAGGAAATGTGCGCAAAAAAAGGAAAAAATAATTTTGGATTTGTTATAAAATTTTTAACAATGATTTACAAAATAATGTTTAAAGAATGTAACTAGGGTCTATTTTCAATATTCTCTATCTCAGGATTACGTGAAACTGCGATTTTGATTCCATTATATTCCCTATAACAGCACTCATCTATGAAATAAATTTCACATTCATAGCTTTTCCTATTTTATAAACGTTTTTGTATCCCTCTATCTTATAAAATAAATATTTTGTTTTTATTTTTTAGTGCAAAACCCACTAACTCTCTCTGAGTATTTATATTATTTTTTAACAATTTAAATATAATATATAACATTTCTGACCAATTTATAAATGCTGAATATGAATATAAATCGCTTGAATAGTTCTTTATATACACAATAATAAATATCCACTTTGTCTGGCGGCTACCACCCCCTGTAAAGCTACCCTACCTATATTCATATCAATTGTGGAGCTTGAAAAAAAAGACTTTCAATGTAATAGTTTAATAGATATACGATAATAAGATTTATTTTTCTTGGAGGCTAACACTTCCCCTAGAGATGCCCTGCTTATTTTCATATCAGTTATGATTCTTGATAAGGAAATATTGCTCCAATAGTTATTCATTTAAGCGATAAATAATTTTAGTCCAATAATAATTATTTTTGTTTTTATGGGTTTCTATTATGTTGTATTTTTCGAGATAGTGGGTTTAGAATATCGGCTCTCGATAAGGAATATTGAAGTGAAGGACCTAAAAAACAAATACTTATAATAATAACATCTTTTAAGTTTATTTTTAATTAAATATGGCCAAAGTTTCACAAGAAATTGGAATCATAAACCGATAGTTTTCGGTTTTGATCATTAGTACAGAAAATAAAACTAATAATAACATAAAATACTAAAAATTGAAAGAAATTTCTTACTCATTAGTAGCAAAAGAAGAATTTGCTTGGCCCCATGTTCGAATATATTTATAATTTAAAAACAATTGAAAGATTTAGCCGGCCAATTACCATCATATGTTACTCTACAAAAGGAAACTTTCAAAAATTTGTATTTTTCCGGAACCTCCTAACATATAGTATACGTTTTGATATAATGAAGAACATTCTCCACAACTCTTGAACCATAACATTTCGAAACTAATTGTGCTATTAACAGGTTGTTTCGTCTTTCGTTCAATGAATGCTATGGTAGCTACGGAGATACCGCAGAGGTGGTAATAGTTAGTTTTTTATCTGAATGCAATAAGTCTTATATCCAATAAGTTTCCTGAGAATACACGTTTTAGACAACCATAGTGAGGCAACAAACAAAAGATTAAAAATTAAGGAAACACGTGTATTTAGAATTTAAATCCCTTTCGGAGATCCCCTGAAATATTGCACGGATTTCCTTACCAGACCATAAAGTTTTCGAGATTTTCGTAAAGTCATATAAGATCAATTGTGGAATAATTCTTATGTCTGAAATTTTAAATTATAATTTATACTTTAATAAAATTTTCTATAAAAATTGTAGATTTTCGTAGGTTGAAATCTATGATCAATTATTAACTGATCCTCGTTCCCATGATAATTTAATGTACGCTCCGGAGCGACCCAAGTTCAACTCGACCAAAGATTGTCAACTAAGCAAAACAGTTGTATCAAACGGAAGTTTGGTACAACAGCTCAAGCAGCGCTGTTAGAACAAAAACATCCTCATACAATTTGCCACTACATTAAAAATTTAAAATTTATAAAAATGAAATGAATGTATGGATAGAAAGCCTTAATCCAGAACTATATTATTATCGCAATGAATTTATTTACATGAATGTAATACATGCAAAATGGTGTTTTAAACAATAAATTTATGTAAATGATAAAGTCAAAAATATATACTTACCAATCCTTCCAATTCACTAGGTAATCTAGTATGAAATTTAACAGCAGTACCTTCACTATAATCTCGTTGTATGAAGACTTTATTAAATCCATTTTGCAAAGCTGATGGTGTGCCAGCAGTACCAGCACCTTGAGACATTTTTTAAAACCTATAACAATGTAGGTTGGCCTAAAACAACAAGAGCAAAAAAAAAACACAAATCCAAACACACAATTAAATTAAATTTGAAAACCCTTATTAAACAAATAAAATAGCAACAATTTAGTAATTTTTTTCCTACACATATTAATTTTTTTTTCTCATTTTCATGATTTTTCTTTTTTTAGGGAGTTTCCATTTTATTGTCTCGTATATTTTGAACAAATATTTTTATCGTAAATTTAAGAAATATTTACCTTGTTTAATAGTTTTTCTGTATCGCAAAACTTTGGAATAATTGCAAAACTGACTAAACCAATTTTCCACTATAATTTTCACAAATATTTATTAAAATTAGGTTCTTGTTCACTATAATAAAAATTAGTTTTTGTTGAAATTTTTCTTTCCTTCTACTACACTACTATGTAAGATGTCATTGAACAGTTATCTGAGCAAAACAAAACATGTCAAAGTGAATGAGAAAATAACACAAAAGCAAATCAAAGAAAATTAAATACAACTCTAGTGTTCGTGGTGAAAAAATAACAAGCAGCGTTGCCAGAATGAAAATCTTATTTTTTTTATAATTTTTTGAAGAAAAAAATGTTTCCTTCATATCATATTATAACCAATAAAATACGATTTTAATCAAGATTAATATATATATATTAATTATAATATATTAATATATATTAAAGTTAATAAACTTTTCTTTTCTCTGGGTATGTCGAACACCATGTTTTTTTTTCGAATATCAAAATTTGTTTTAATTTCCGCTATGTCAATACAAAATGTCAATTTTACTCCCAAAAAGTTAATGCAAGAGCTTTTAAATGGTATTAGTATAATTTAGATAGCACAGGTATTATTAAAGATATTCAGAAAAATATATCGATTTTTTAAAGGCCTATAACTCGTGAACTAAGAACGTTGCATTGCTGTTTTGTTTAGCCCTAATTTTCGTGTACGTGTTTTTGAAACGTTTAAATACACATAATTCATGACACATCAGTATTTCATTTTCGTTTGATTTTGTGATGTAAAGACAATGTTGGTAGCGGAACACACTTTTTATTATTTTGAAAGTGTGTTTGAAAATTTAACAAAAAACAAAGGTAGGGAATTAAATCTGAGTGTACTTAAACATATAATAAGTTTATTCATGAATTATTTGTATTTCACAAATTTCAGTTTATATTTTTGTTTGCTATCCAATATCTCCATACAACCTTTCGCTATGAGTCACATCGAAAATGGAAATAAACTTAACATAGTGTCTCTACTAGACACATTTTTATCAAGATATACATCAAAATCAGTGCGAATATATATAATAATACATATATAAAAAATATTAATGAATTCGTCTTATTGTTGTTTTTGTGCAAATGTTACCACTTTCCATAAATTCGGGTAATTTTGACGCTTGGCTTGATAAAAAATTGTCTAATAGAGACACTATGTTAAGATCTTCTGTAAAATTTTAAATGTAATCCAAACAAAAAATAAAAAAAAACAATTTATTTGATTTGATTTTGATACACTCAAATTTTCACTCATATTACTATAATGCATATCATGAAATTTTGTAATGATTTGCCATTAGATTTACTGCCGCTGCTTTCACATGGAGAGCGAGAGAAATATAGTGAGCAAAGAAATGAGAGGCACAAATACACAAGTAGAATAAAGCAAAATAGTGGTTATAAATTGTGGCTGCATACGCTTAAATATATTTATATTAGACAATTTTTTATCAAGATAAACGTCAAAATTAACCTGATTTTGTGGAAGGTGGCAATAGTTGCACAAAAACAACAATAAGGCGAATTTATAAATGTTTTTTATATATATGCAGTTTGACAGCTGTAACGACCAAAAATAATAATCAACTATTTAACTGAGGCTACCTTTTATAGATTCGCACTGATTTTATACTACGTAACGGCAGCAATGTTATTTTGAAAGCGAATAACTTATAATTTTTGCTGATACTATTGCTGACTAATGACTAATGTAAAAATGATTATTTTTGCTGATACTATTGCTGACTAATGACTAATGTAATTTCGGCTTAAAGCATGTCAGAAAGTGATTTTAAATTAATACGAACCTTCTTCTCATTATACAATATTATGCACTTTTACAGAAACCAAACCTATGCCTAAACAGTGTAGAAGAGGGTAAGGCAGGACCTTATTGGAGGTAATACAGTGGACTGGTAATGCCATTTGCGAATGAAAACTTTTTTGGTGAATAAGATTTTATTCACCCACCTCGAAAAACCAACACAACAAAATTCAACCACACTCGGAAAAAATTCACTATACCAGAAATTGTATTTTTTTAATTATTTTTTTTATTTTCTTTTTTTTATTAAAAAAACTTTTTAATTATAATTAATTATAAAATATAAAAATTTGTATAAATTTCGTTTTTTCATTTGGAGGCTTAGGCGATTATTAATTATTTATGAGTTTCATACAAAATATCGATTTTTGGTCAAAATATTAGCTATCACAAATCGTGGCTCTTTTTCCATTTTGCGTCTTATTTGCCGAGATATTAACGATTTCAACTTTTTTATGACTTTCATACAAAATATCGATTTTTGCATAAAAAACATTAGTGGTCACAAATCGAGGCTCTTTTTCCATTTGTAGTCTTATTTACCGAGAAATTAATGATTTAAGATTTTTTATGATTTTCATACAAAATATCAATTTTTGATCAAAAATATTAGTAATCCCAAACCGAGGCCCTTTTTCCATTTTGAGGCTTATTTACCGATATATTATCTTTTTAATTTTTTTTTATTTTAATTTTTATAATAAATATAGATTTTGGTCAAAAACATTAGTGATCACAAATAGAGGTCCTTTTTCCTTTTGGAGGCTTATTAACCGGGATATTAACGATCTAAGATAAATATCGATTTTTACCCGCTGCTTATTGTGTCAGAGGACTTGAGGGACTTTTTTGTTACTGTTAATTAATTTACTGAGAAAAATCGAAATTTATTTACCACGGTGAGAACAATTTACTTAATATATTAAGATTTCGTGTACATTATATGTCCCTATTTGATTTTGATTTATTACGTCATTTATAAAAAACGAAATGTATTTCAATATTTCAAAAAAACCGTAGAGTTAAATTCTGACTCCTAGCTGCCATGAGAACAGATGACATATGATGCAACATTTACAATATTAATGTCTTCCCTGGAAAGGAATATCCAGGAAATGTGCTTCTGCAGGTGTTCTCACAATAATTCACCGTGGCGATCCCTTTCGGGAATTTTAAATTTTCCCCCGGACCCGCAAACATATTATTATTCTTTAATAATTAAAAATACAAATTGAGTAAAAATTTTTTTGCAGGGTCACCAAGAAATATATGTTTGAATATATTTATTTCAAGCCAAACGTACAATTTTTTTATTCACAGTATTGTCCATAGGATGCAATGACTTTTCCCTTCTTTCTAGCAATATTTGAGTCAAGAAACTAATCAATCCAACTTTTGATATTTTGTTCTGAAGTGAAGCGTATTTTATCTAGGGCATTCCACATTGAACGCAAAATAGTAATCAGAAGGGGCAATGTCTGGGCTAAACGGTGGGTGGGATAAAACTTCCTAGTCAATTTTTTCCAAATAGTTTTTAATTCGTCGCATACCGTGAGGTCGAGCATGGTCATAATGGAAAGTTATAATTTCAGACATTCAAAATCGCCTTTCAACATCTCTTGCAATTTCCTTGCTTTTGGATAAATCTAAGTGCTTTTAAAGTCCGGAAATTGTTGTTTAATCCACTTCCAATTATTATGTAAGTATTTCTTTCATTTGGTCTGAGTCTTGATCAAGCAAAGTCTCAAATTCTTCATTTTCATACTTTTTCTGCACATCGAAATTGCTGCTTTAAATCGTCTAAACTACTCACGACAAATTGTTTCTACTAAAACATCAAACTATGATGACTTTCCGCATCACTTAAAAAAAAAAAATAAATAAAGTAAAACTTCCCAATCAGACTTCTGTTCCTCGGGAAACACTTGCTTAGTGATTTTAATAGATATTTCAATACAAATGAATCGATCGACTTCGATCACTTATTCCCACTCTTTTTGCAGATGGTGAGTATAATAGATTTGGAAAAGTCGAATAAAACATTTTTACTTGTTGGGGTTTAAAAAGAAAATAATTTAAAATTCGTTCCTACATTTTTACAGTTTGGAAAAAGTAACTTTTATGTTCGTTTTTACCCCCCAAGTATCTAAATTTCAAAAAATGTTGGTGGAGAGGTAACTACAGTACAGTTTTATATATAGTTTTGAGATTACGTAGGGTACCGAAAAAGTACTGAAATACTAAACGTTCGAATATTAAAAATTACCAAATATTATTATTTTGTTTTATAGCCACCATCAAAAAAGATGGGAGGTATATTGGGTTTGTCATTCCTTGTGTAACATGTCGAAATATTCCTCTAAGACCCCATAAAATATATATGTATCTATTAAAAAATTTTAAGTCGTTGAAAGCATAATGTTGAAAGCATAATAGGGCTTGGGGCGGACCTCCTAGGGAAACGAAATTTGGCTCAAATATTTCTTTCACACAAGGTTTGTTTGGTATTAATAATGGGCAAAAAATCTGTCAATAAACAAAAGTTATGGGTCAAAAATTAGAAAAAAACAGAGTGTCCATCGTAACTCCAGTTCATACTTTTCTGCCGTACATGTTGCCAACGAAATTTTGAACAAATAGTTCAAGGGAGTACGTAAACTTGGTGGCACAAAAAGTTGCATATGATGGATATAATAAATTTGGCAAAATTCTTACTTTTTTTTTTTTAGAAAAGAACTATTCCATTTTGGAAAAAAAGAGAATTGACTTGAAAATCTATAGAAAAGATTCCAAAAAGCTGAACCGAAACAAAAAAAGCTTATTTCATTATTTCTTTATGTTATAAAATAATTCTTTTTTAATGATTAATTAACTAACATATGATATAAAAATATTACATTATATAAAAATATATGTATTTTCTTCTTAAACAACTATTTTGCAGATAAGTATTTTATAATAAATACTAAGAGTATCTAAATAGATAATAATAATATAATAATTTTCTTTATTCTTAATAATAAAAAATAGCCAGCCATTGAAATGCACACTTGCATTTTTATTTACACAAGATTTTCTCTTACGCAAATTATTTTCGATTAAATAAAGAAAGTGAATTTATTTCATTTCTTTTCTTGATTTTCACAAGTATTTCTCTAAAATCTTAATATGAATTCCATGTAATAACAATAACACATGAACAAGACAATATCGTTTGAAAAAAAAAAACGAAAATAAATTATTAACAACAAACAATATTCTTTTTTTTAATAAATAATGAAATCAATCAGTGAAATTTATTTTTTTTTTCAAGATTAATAGTATTTCAAATGCGACTAAAAGATAAGAAAATATTAGAAATATTAGCAAACAACATAAAAAACCACAGAAATATAATTGTAGAAAAAATACAGTAAATTAAAGGAATGATTTATTTTCACAGCCGAGATTAGTTACTGATATTGGAATTAGAAATTAGAAGAAATAAAATTTTTTTTGATAAATATTTGGAAAAGTTCAATTCATACAACAACTTCGAATTAATTCTTTTAAATATTTTTAATTATATTGACATTCGCTGAAGACGAAACAGAATAAATATTTTTTTAATCTAGTAGACTAAAAACAATAATTCCAAGATGTTTGTCTCCACGTATTTGTACAATCGTATGTGATATTTATAAAATTATAAAGTTTGTAGGCAATTAAATGTTTGTGGTTGTTTATTATAAAACATCTAAGCTACCAATAAGAAAGAAAAATGATTTAATTGTGCCGGTTTAAGTTTGTTGGAAAACATAAATTAAAAATTGCTATTAATTTCATTGGCGGGCATATCTACAAGTGGAATCTATAATTATGAACATCAAAAATAAATAGACTTTATGTATTTGTTAATAAGTTTAAATGTATAATAAAAGAGATTTAAGTAGACAAATACATTGAATTTTTAAGTAAGATTTTAAAGCAAATTATATTTAATAAGAAATAATGCTAGATTTAAGTCGATCTTTTGAAAAGCTACAATAATTAGTAAAATTTACAAAAATATTTAATATTATTAAAATAACACTTTAAGGAAAACTATTAAGCAAGAATTTATTCAAAATTGAATTACATTAAAGGTATTCACCTCATTAGGAATTTTGCATTGTTTCAACCACTTTTGAAAAAAGTTAGGCAGTTAGCAAAAAGAAGTAAAAACAATTTTTTAATGCTCCGAAAAAAAAAATAAATTTCATTTCCAATATATTTTTTATTTATATCATTCATATCTGTTTATTTATTGATATTTTTCTTTTCATATGTTTTAATACATTTTAAGCTTTTTATTCGATTGGTGTTGCAAATTCTAAAAACCTTTCTTTTACGTTTAGTTTGATTTTACAGTGATGTTTTCAGTTTACAACACATCTACACATAACAGAATATATAAGAATTTTCTTCAGAGAGTGTTAAATTCGCTCTCTGAGAGAATTATCTCAGAGAATAAATAATATTAATATTTGAATCTTTGGATTCAAATATTAGTACTATAGGAAGTATTATGAGCACTGTTGCGAGATATTTATAATATAAAATCGTTAATATTCCACGAAAAAATCGTCAAAATCGTCATTATATTTTTGAAATCGTCAAAAAATTGGAAAAATTAAAATGCATAACTTTTTGGCTATTTATATTCTCCCAAACGAGTCGAAGAAGTGAAAATTTCCATTAAAACAAAAACAATGTTTAAAAAATTGTTTTTGTTTACCGTACATTTCTAAAATGGAATTTACCGTTTTTAAAAGAGAGAGAAACGCGTTAAAGTTCTCACGTTTATCACATTTTAAAAATATATGGTAAACAATAACAATTTTTTAAACTTTGTTTTTGTTTTAATGGAAAATTCCACTTCTTCGACGCGTTTTCAATAATAGACACCAATATTAAGTTTTGAAACTATTTGTTTATTAAATAAACTTCCAGCATTATTTTATGTTATACAAAATTTGTATCCGGCCTTAGGCCGGACTCAGGAAGTTTCTCTTATATTTTATTCGCCGAATAAACTTTTTTAGAAATAACAAAATTTTGTTAGTTCCGGTATATCAATAAAAAATATAAATTCTCCCAAGGATTTAATGAATACGGTCATATTATATATCATTCAAAAGGTATTTGAACTTCTAAACAATATTAGTATAATTTAAATCGCATATATATTAATATAGGTATTCAGAAAAATATATCAAAACTTTAAAAATCCATAACTCGTTAACTAAGAACGAGCGGCCAAAATTTTTTACTTCTTTTTAATCACACGTATTCTAATAAATCCTATAAGATATCATTATTTTCAATCAGTAACAGAGTAAACATGTCCTTCTTACTTAAGCAATTTTAAAAGGAAACAATTTTACAAAAAACATTTTTTAGTAATTTCCAAAATACACATGCAAACTTTCGTATATGTGTATTTTTTTTTTTTGCAGTTCATCTTATACGGTGACTGTGTAGAGAAATCTCATCACAACAGTCTCATAATACTTCTTATAATACTAATAATTGAATCTAAACGTGAAATAATTCTCTTAGAGATTGAATTTGACACTCTCTGACACAAAAATCTTACATATTATGTTACGTCTAGACGGGCTGTTAGTCTCAGTTGTAGACCTCGGGTTAGAGTTGAAATTTTAGTACTATTTGCACATTGATGCAACTTTTTACTCTGATAAATTTGCAATTGCTTCTAGTCTGTGTTTATAGAAATCAATGCAACTTTGCTACTTTGCAAGACACTAGGAAAGTTGCAAGTTTTGAGGTAAATACCTTTAATATTAAGAAACACTAAAAAATATTTAGAATTGTTTATAAAATCATTGTTGTAGCAGCAGCACTACTACAGATTTTTTAATCACTAGATTTCTGGGAACTAATTATTGGTATAGCAACAATTTCTAATATTCATGCGCTAGAACTGTAGCGTGATTCTAATTTGCCTATTTGTGACATACATAGTGCTTTAGATTTAGTTTTGTATTACTTCGGAACCAATTTCGGCACCCACTACTTTTGTATTACTTACTTTCTACATGAATAACTTCTATGAAAAACATTTCTAAATTAAATTCCGCAGTTTTATCACCTCCTTCTTCAAAATTTTTTTATCAATAACAACTTTTTCATAAGGAAAATTGAATGAGTATTTTGGGAATAGTTGTGGAATTAAAAATTAATACATTTTTATCTCTTATATTCTAAGTTAATAATAAGGTCCACGTGAAAAACAAAATTAAACAAAGGTACATTATATTTATCTAGTTAGAGTGTTTATTAATCGTTTTTCACTTTGGTATTTTTTGTAAATTGGAATTTTTTAATTTATATCTTTGTCTAATAGGTCATACCTTTTAAGTTAGTTTGCTTTTTAGGAAATTGATTTTATCACTAGTAAAATAGTATAGTAATTTGGTCGGAAGCAGGGGTTTTCTACACTGGTGTATTTCAAACATCGGCTTCGCTAAATCAAAGTTTTTCTGAATATGATGACTGTTTACTTTACTTTCTCATGCATGTTATAAAAATTAAAAAAAAAAAAAAAAAAAACGAAAGCGAAAAATCACCCAAAACTTTAGAAATGCTTTATTAATAACGAATTATAGCCCAAAACTGACGAAAAATCACCGCAAAATTTTAAGTAATTTTTAATATGAAATACAACTCAATTTTATAAAATATTATTGGGTGATTTTCTATATTTCCTTTGAGCGATTTTTCATTGGAACATTTTGCTAGCAGCCAATAAGACGTATATAAGTCTTTAAAAATGCACGCAGATTGCTTTGTCCCATAGATAAAAATCAAATTTCAATTTGTGTTGAAATATACATTTTTATAACGATAACAATATAACTTATATAATTTCAGAATATTTTTTTTTTAGAAATAATTGTTTTTGTGGCTACGAGAGGACGCTAAAGTCAGAGAATTTAAAGCAAATATTACTGAACAAAAAAGGTAGTTTTGAACTGTTCCAGAAAAAAAATTGTCAAAAATTCATTTTTCGATAAAAATGCGTCGAAGTTTTGTTTTTTAAATAATTCAGTATATTTGTAAATTAAAGTTATCATTATTTTTAAAATATAGCGTTTCGAATATATATTTCATTGCTCAAATTTACACATATTTTTTATTTAAAACCTAAAAACTGATTAATTTTGAGAAAGAATATAAAAAAATTATAAAAAAATATTTTTTTTTACTGCTTATGTAATTTAACTAGTGCCTATTTTTTGCCTGTTTTTAATTCAATTTTAAAAAGTTCTTAATTAATTAGTTTTGTTAAATTAAAAAAAAAAATAGATAAAAATTATTTCGAAATAAAAATAACTATGGAAGGGAAAAATATAATGTTTAGACTTAATATAGTACGTTAAAAATCTTCAAGATGGCGCTAATTAAAGAGCATTTTAAAATTTTAATATGAAAATTGCATGAGTTCGATGGAGTATCAAAAAAAATATATTTTTTTTGTTTGATTCTGTAATTGCTTTTATACCCTTCACCACAGTTGTAAAGGGCATATATAAGTTTGTCATCCCGTTTGTAATTTCTATAATATTTATCTAAGACTTAAAAGGGTATATATTTTCTGGATCCTTATTGATAGAGAAGGCGATATAGCGATGTCCAACCGTCTATTGAAATTGGTTTTTAGAAAGCACCAGTTATCGGATATATATATTTTATAAATCAAATTATAGGAAATATTCCTTAGAATGATACTAGTAGAAATCAACAAAATTGGTCTATTAATGGCCAAGATAACGCCAAAAACCGAAAAGGCTTCTAAATTTTTCTAAGCCCCTATATTAGCTAGCGACTTAATTTTTGTACAGAAAATTTGGAAAATTTTTTGGAATATTTTTGCAGACTTTTTGGACTTACATTTGGAGTTACATATAAGCTTCAGAATTCGTTTTTGTACAAATCTGTTGTAAATATTTTTTCTAAAATTTCGATTTTTTGAATTAACCATATCGGTCTATAAATAACCAAGTTATAAGCAAAAATCTGAAAAAAATTATTAAAATATGCACACACAAACATAAATAAAAAGTATTGCAATAACTTAGCGTTGTTGTTTTTTGTATTAGCAAGCAGCCCAGCAGGAAAAAGAATGGCTAAAGAGATATTCTAAAATAGTTTATTTAGGATCCATAAGGCATGCCACTCGCATTACAACACTATTTCTTCTTTACACGTCATGCCATTGGAGGCAAGGCCTGTCCTTCTCTCTACCAAAAAAAAAAAGCGAGAAGGCAAGGACTCTTAATTAAATATGTGTAATGCTATTACAAAAGAGTTTGAAATTATATTAAAAAAAGACATCCGGACTACCTTCATTAACTGCACTTATAATAAGGCTAAATGATTTTGAGCTTTGCAAGTCTCACAATTAACAATATTTATGTTGTAAGGAGAAAGTTAATAGATGAGTGATACACCTTTTATATCGCATTTAATGAAAGGGAAAGGGTTTTTTTAATGAAGCCGAGGCTTTCTTTGAGGAATTTTCATAGAAGGCAAAGTGTAATATGTATAATATTTTTTCGGAGAGGTATGGAGGCATTCACAAATGCCTGCAGGGATGAAGCATGTGTTGATTGTGTATATATACACACAATTATTTTTTATGTATTTGGACGTTTTCTTAGTTAGAAATAGAAGCATTGTAATGCCTCAGTATTGTTGTTGTTTTTTGTATAAGCATGTATCTACATACAAACATATTTATATAATTTTATTTTTATTAGAAGCTATCAGTGCTGTTGTTTTTTAAGGAACAACGCTTTCTATGATAGTTTAATTTTGTCTTTACGTTTTTGTAGTTTAGAAAAAATGTAGAATATTTTAGTACGTATAAATGTGAAAATATGAAAGCATACTTTAGGGTGTACATTTTATTATTTGTCGGTAAGGCGGTGAAGGGTATAAAAGATTCGACGTAGTCGAATATAGCGCTCTAACTTGTTTAATATATAAAATAATAATTATTTCCTATTTCGTTCACAACCAAAAAAAAAAAAAAAATAATTTAAAAATTTCTAAACTTCGTTTTCTTACTTAAAAGTCTAAGAATTCTTTATGTTAAAATATTTCGTGACGTTAAATCGATATTAAATCGAAAATATAAATTTTGAACCAGAAATCGTGCAAATGTAGGCAAAATGTTGATGCAGAAATTAAAATAATATTAGAAAATTATAGGGTTTGGGCTAGGTAGGTATGTCCATGCTTCTATTAAATCGAATATTGTTTGAACCATCAAAAAGTTATTTCCAATGGCTATCGCAAAGTTTGGTACTGTTTTGACCAGTATTTTAAAAGAAAATGCGTTTTTTTCATTTCAGTATATATGGGAGATAGTCGTGTCCTTGCTCCGATTTTTTAAAAGTAATATAAAAAAATGTACAACAATAATCCAAAATATTTGTTGATATATGCTAAATTCATTTGCAAATTATTTGGCAAACTATATTAAAATTTGAAATTGTTTTTATTTGATTACAAAAGTTTAAACTATATCAAAAATTTATCACATTTAGAATATTAGGGTATTGTTACATTGAAGCCCTTGGCTTAAAGGATTGCTGTAAATACTATAATTAATTTAAACCACGATAATATAACACCAAGATACCAAGTCTTTTTTATTAATAACCCAGAAATCAATGAGTAATCATGCTGAAAATTGACAGAGTTATTACAGTCATAGTAGTGAATGACATATATTTACTATCTTATTTGAAACTATTTTGGTGGTATAATTATATCTGCCCGTACATATGGCACAAAGACAATATTTAGTTATCTCCTGGTTACGTCTGCAGATATCCACAAAAAAAAAAAAAAAAAAAAAAAAAATAATAATAATAAAAATCCAATATACAAGATATCTATCTGTCTTTCGTTTTATATTGATTTAAGCGCGGAGATGAAGGGAGCAGCAAAGACGTATTCTATTAAAAATTATTTTTCACATAAAATAATTGAATGTAAAGTGTACAAAAATCTACGAAAAATTCTCCTTCTAAAATAGAATAAATTATATTCCGTAAAGTTTAAAATATAAAAATAGTAGTCTTTAAAATGTGCTAACATTTTGTTCAGAAATATTTTATTTCAAATATATTAAATTTAGCGAATATTTTAGGAGAGTTATAATATTAGTTGGATTTTTGCAATATTTTAACACAATATTAGCTTTACAGTAAATTCAAAATTATATAAAATTACAAAAATTTAAAAAAAAAAATATTTATGATCAACTCGTATTCATGCATTTCCCACAGTGCATCGATGTCGAGTTTTTTTTTAAGTAAAACCATAATAGTATACCTTACACATTATTGCAAAAATGCATAAAAATAAGGAGAATATTGATCGATACTTGTTTTGTGTGTAATGTATATATATTTCAATAAAACATAAGTCTATTAATGTTAGGTAAACATTTGGGGTGATTCCTGAAAGTGTGATTTATACGGGAGTTATGGTTAATCATGAACCTATGCTTAAACAAATTTGGCACTGTATTTTCCAGTTATATAACACTTATGTATGTCAAATATCAACTTGATACCAACATTTATATAGGACCTATGCTCGTTGAAGTGATTTTCGAAAAAAGGATTTATATGGGAGCTATGGTATGTTATGGACCGATCTTTACAAAAATTTGGCACAAAGATTTATACATACCTAAATACAAGTTATTTGTACAGAATTTAATAAAATTTAAAACATTTGTATGGTGTAGGGTATAAAATCTATTTATTGGTTTTTATAAATAAAAATATGAGATTTTTTTAAAAGTATTTTAAAACTATTTCTACCAAATGTTTCATATTTTAATTTATCAGATACAATATATGCCAATTTTAATTTTAATCTTCATTCTTAGAAAATGGTAAGTAGTTTAAAATTATTAATTTCCTTTGTTTTCAAATGTAGCAAAACTTTCAATTTTACTATTAATAACTTTTGAGATTGTTTAGTTAAAATCAATTAACCAAAATAAAAACTTTATCTGTAAATAAGTAAATGTTTGAATATTTTCCAACAATATAAATTAAAATTTAATAAAAATTCACATTTCCTGAAGTAAGAAAGAAAGATGGAGAAAGACAAATAAAATGAAACTTTCGCCTTTAAAAGAAAAAGTGTTGAAAATATGATTTTTGAATTGATATAATTGCAAACGCATGGGTTCTAAATGTTACCAAGCAGACGGACTAGACACAAAAATAATAATCTTCATATGAGTAAAGATAGTAGACACAATTGCAATTATCACATATGACAGATTTGCACAAAAGGCAGTAATTATTATGAAAAGAAAAGGAAAGAAACTTGAAGTTAATACTAACTCTTAGAGCGATGTAAAACAAAAATATAATACAAACATAAAAGTAATTACTGGTGATAAAGTGTTTGATGTAACAAACTCTTTCATTTTTTTAAATACTGCAATATGCTGATTAATAACCATGATACTTGGGAGTTATTAACTCCAGGCCATCCATCCATATAGTTAGTTAGTTTACTCAGTTATTCAGTCATCACACTCATTACTTTACTTTAGTTTCTTTATTTAGAGTGAATTAATTTTTGAAAAACAATTATATAGAATTATTATGACGAATAACCCATATAATAATGTTAATAATTGTATATTGAAGAGATGCAGTGAACGGATGTTTTCCAAGTGTCATGGTATTTTAAAGGTGAGATGGATGTCGTTAAATGTTGAATATTTGTCGGTTGCAATCTTATGATTAAGTCCTCTAACTATTGTCTCCAGTTTGTTTGTAATACTAATAAAAAAAAAACAATTTATATAATGCCGCTTGTTTTACGTTTCTTTTCTATTGACCTAGAAAATTCACTTTAGATCAACAATAAGAAAAATAAAAGTAAAATGATAATGAAACTGTATGAATAACAACTGCAACTACAAATCAACCGACTGACCGACCAATTGGCCGACTAAGAGAATAACTGGACGGCTGACTGAGAGACCAACCAAACAAGACTGCAACTAGACTAATTTACTGTGAATATAACAATGCGGTTAAAACAAAAGAGATGTAGTTGGATGCTGAACAAATAATGGAATAAATGTTTATTATTCGCATAATATATGAATGCTGGTTTCTGCATTGCATCAACTAAAATGTGTGTGATTAATGTGGCCAACTAACTACTTTCTTAAAATCATTATTTGATTTATTTTTAATACTAAAACACTGAAATAAAAAAAAATTATCTATGAGTCATTTCAAACCAATACGAAAACGTTGGACTTTTACTCTCCAAATTTAAGCTTGTACTCATTCTAGTTTGCCGTTACGACCAATTATAAGTTACACAAAAAAATGATTACCTTATGTTTTTCAATTAACAAGTTGTTTCATTTTACATCAAAATTTAATTAATGTATATAAACAAAAATAAAATAAAAGAAATAGTAAACATAAAATTCCTGTAAGTTTTTTAATTCAATCAATCATCTACTTGATTGATTTAATAAATTTCTTTATTGGAAAAATGTTTCTGTTTTTCCTTTTTTACAGTTTTTAGTAATTGATATAATCAATTTGGTGTTAGATGCAAACTTTAAGAATTTTTAATTGAATTAATTATTTGGTACCTAGCCAGTATCCATTTTATGGAATGGTTCTAGTTCTTTAATCAATAATTTTTTTTTCGAATTTGTCACATTGAGAACTAGTTTTTATGAAGCATTCAGGAACCAGTAATTTGTTTAGTGTTGTAGAAGTAATACAAAACTAGTTCCTAAGTACTAGCTATTAAAAACATTTTTGAGAACAAGTTCTAAAATTTTTCCTATGTTAAAATTACTTTTTTTATAAACAGAACTGTAGTCAACTACTGTGTTCTGCAAATATTCAGCGCTTATGTAAAGCATTTTAATTTAACTAAATATATGGTAATAATAATTTTTGTATTTTTTTTTTTTTTTTTTTGGTACTAAATTTAAATGTAAATATTGTTTGTTCATATCACTTCAGTTCAATTCAGTTTGTTTTAAATTAGTTCAATTCATATGTTATATGGCTATCATAAATTTAAATGTACTTTTTCCTTAATTTAATTAATATTCTTGTACATCAAGTAAACACAGAGTATGCAATGTTCATTAGAAGTATATGTATGCATATATTTTTCAATTTAAAAATAAAACAAATTTTATGTAAAAGTAAAAAAAGTACAATATTTTATGTAATTACATACCAAAACACATCCAAAAATAATTTTATTAACATTTTTGTTTTCTAATTCAGTTTATATACAAATATATACAAATATTTTACATATAAAATATTTGAAATATAAAATTTTAATTTATAAAAAAAAAAAAAAAAAAAAATAATTGAACTTTTCATAAAGAAGAAAAATTAAATTTGACAGTTGCCGTTAATGGCATTTTTTCTCCTCTTTACAGTTGCATTTTAATTACAGCTGTTGTAAGACTAAGACTGATACAAAATTTCAGATAATTTTATCAAGTGGTTTGCGAAATATAACGATTTGAATGTGTAAAATAGCTAAAAAAAAAAATACACAAAGTTATCCAAAAGTGCATACAAATATCTTTTAAAGCATTAATAACCTTTAAAATGACGTACAATATGCGTTTATGATGTACAATATGACTATAAATCGCGAGCTATGCTATATATATATATGTTAATATTGAAAATGTTTTCTATATCCCTGGTGGGACTTGCAATAGTTTATGAATTATTACAAAAAAATGTCATAATAAATACTTCGTATTTTTATAATGAAATTTTGCAAGAATATTAACATTTACACTGGTAAACGGTACCCTTCTGTATATTTTCTGTAAGTATCGTACTGGAACTTTTAATGGCTTCTGAGTTATTACAAAAAATATAAAGCAGTGTAGAACAAAAAAATAATTATTTTTAAATAGATTAGTAACAATAATTTATTCACTTTATTCGGTGAGATTTTCTTCAATATTTCAGGAACTATTGAGAGTCCCAGCACGATACTCACAGAAAATAGAGAGATATTTTTCTTCTCGAATTTAAAAATACAATTGATATATGCGACCGCGAAATTTATTTCAAATTTAAAATAAAACCATGTTTCAGGTATCATTTTAAAGATAACTTTATTACCTTTAACTATGGACCTCAATGAACATTGTAACGTGTATATTTTAGAAGATATTCTTATTTTTATAAAAACAATTTATCCTATTTTAGAACGATCGTGGAAATCATGCTAAAACTATGGTATTTGCGTTACCAGTGTTAATGTTAATATCCTGCAAAATGTCATTAAATTTCGACGATTTGTGGAATTAATTGACAATTTTTCTCTTTGATTATAAACGAAACAATACAAAAACATTTTCATATATATATATATATATATATGTTAATAAAAGAAAAAAGTCATGTCAAAGGTAATTTTGATTTAATATGACATCTCAATGGATCTTGTACCATAAATGCTTTGAAAGATATTTGTAATTTTGGGCGTACAACTTTGAATATATTTTAACTTTTTTACAATTTTGACAAGGATAATGTATGTGTGTATAATATATCGAATATTATTAACATTCAGAAGTGGTGAGGAAACCAACTGGTTGGTTTTAAATGGAGTGACTCCTATGTATTTCCATTTAATAAATACAAGTAAAATTTAAATTGGTCACATTATTTTTGTTTTTGCGCCAACAAAGAAATGAATCTTATTAATACTTCACATCTTACATACAATCGCCATATGAAGATTTTTCTAATAAAAGCAGTTGACCAAACAATTTTGTTGTCATTTGTTATTCGTATTCCTTGCTGGTAATAATACGTCTGAAATCTCTATCGTTAACTAACGCTCGCATTATAAACTGAAAACAAAAACTGAAATAAAATAAAAATGTTATATCTATATAATAAGTGCTCAAACTCATATTCCTATAATTTTATTGTCATTATCACTTTTGCAATATTTTTACAAACTCTTGTCGAATCATTGGCTTCGAAGACGGAATTTAATCAAACCTCAAATACGGTTCATGAAAAAACACGTTCCTTGCTAACGCACAGTGATGAATATGTGGCACGTAATCAGAAACGTTGTGTTGAATCTCGTAGTCTCCTGTCGTGTATTAAATATAAAGCATCAAAAATTGTTTGGAAATTAGCTACAAATAGTATGGGCTATTTTCCAAATGAATATGGACGTGAATTACGCGATGATAAACGGCGAATACGTTTCATACAATTGGGTCAGCCGGCCGATGAAATTATTGTATTTAATGATGCTCGTAGTCTAGAAGGTTTGTATTTTTTTTAAGTTTGTGTGAGCGTGAGTGATTTGAAAAGTTAAGTGTTAAGTTTTAAAGAGGTTAAGTAAAGAATTTTAGAATATGAAAGTTTAATAATAGTGCATATATTTCACAAAAAAAAAAAAAAAAAAAAAAAAATGTGTTAATAACGCCGTACAACATTTCATATATATGTCAAAATATAGACTTAATTAATATAACAACGTTTTCAGTTTTTCATTTCATTTCATATTAGGTTTTCCTTTTTAGAGGACTTTATAATTTTGAAGTAATCGCGAGGTTAATTTTTTGTTTTGCTTCTATGTAATTGCTATTATTGAACGATTAATTTTCGTTAAAATAATCCAATAAAATTTACAAAAAATGTCCTTCAAATATTTAATCCTTTAATATCCTTGAAAGTATCCAATAAATAATTCACAAAATAGTATAAGTTAAAGATGCTAATATCCAGTTTGAGCTTTATTACTTTATTCCATGCAACGATTTGAAAATTATTCCTAGGAACAGAAGTGCGAATTTAATTAATATTTTCACCATGCAAAACTAATATAGCTATTTTTGAATCCATTGTATTTAAATTTCAAGTAATTCTTTCTTTAAGTGTAGTATGACAATATACCCATAAATCCTTTCAAACTTAAAATTTTACTCTCCTATGTATCTCCGCTTATTTGACCGGCCGATTAGAAGTTACAGATGTTCGATTTTCACCCAACGTATAATGTTTGATAAAGCAATAAAGAAAAAAGTTTGAACTTAAGGGGGTTTTTTTTTTGTATGAGATCAAAAAGAGTTTTTTTTCACAAAAATTTTAATTTCTAAAATCGGGCTATATTGGCGCACGAGTTTTTTCAGAATTATAAAAAAGATAATATGTAATATTTTTTAGAAAAATATGAGAAAAACAACCTGTAAGATTTTAAAGTTTAAAATTAGTGTATTTTAGGACAGTTTTCAACAATATAATAAAAATATTTGGAAGAAACTAAATTTTCAAATACTTGAGAAAAAATACACTTAAATATCTGTAGTTGATGGTTCCATTTTAAAATTTAGTTTTAAGCAGGCGCGGATCTTCTGGGGGGAGGGAGGAAAAGGAAATTTCTTCCCCACCAAAATGAATTTTTTAGCTAAGAAAGGGAAAAAATGAAAGTTATTTTGGAAACAATTAGTTTGTCATAAATAGAAAAAATGAATGATGAATTTATCTTCAACATTGTCTGTCCAAAAATGTGCATCTTCTTTCGAAAATTTTTAAGCTTTAAAAATTGGCACTTATTTAATAAAAAATTTACGAAATGCATAATTTTATGTATTTTTATTTCACTTTTTTAAATAACTACATAACATACCTATGAATTTTTGTAAAATGTTAAATTTTTCTAATAGTAAATAATTTTGTAGTTTCATTTATTTTTCCAAACTTAAATTTTACGGACCATACGATAAAAAATGTATCTTTCTAAAAAAAAATAATTTGTTTAAATACTAGTTTTATCAGCTAATGAAAAATATTTTTTATTTTATAAATCAAAATATACAAAACTTTTTACAAAAAGCGCATACAAAATATAATATTTATCCCAGATATTATTAAATTATACATAAAGAAATTTTTGTATATTTTGAGACTATTTTATTCTGAAAGCTAAAAAGAAATATTTACACATAAATCATAAACGATAAATGCCTAAAAATGGTAATTTTTCAATTAAAATCTTGAAAAAAATGGTTAATTGAAAATATGTCTAATTAAAAAGTTTGAATTATGCTCAAAAAAAAACCCTTTTTTTAAGTTCCCGGATAAATTCTGTTATTGTTTTGTTAATTTCAAGATTTTTTGGGAAGTAGAAGAATCAAGCTTGTTTGGATATATACTTGTATATGTTTCGGTGAAATATTGCAAGAAAATTTTCTTAACAATATTAAAAAAAAAAAAAAATAAATTTTTCAAGTTCTAATTATAAATTTTTCTACACACAGAAAAAATAATTATCGTATATTTTTTAATTAACAGAGTTGCTTTATTTTACATCTAAATTTAATAAATATATTCAAGTAAATATGAAATAAAAATAAAATTTAAGTAAAATTTTATTTTTCACTTAAACTTTTAATTCATTCAATCATCTACTTGATTGCTTTGATCAACTCTTTAATTGGAACATTTTTTTCTGTTTTTCATTTTTTACAGTTTTTAGTAATTGATATGTATATAGTTTACACAGTTTACATATAGTTCAAAAGTTATATATATATATATATATATATATATATATATAAATATATATATATATATATATATATATATATATATATATATATAAATATATATATATATATATATATATATATATATATATATATATATATGAAAATATTATATGAAATTTGATTTATATAATTTCGAGTTTAAAAAAATTCCCTCCTAAATGCTTTGGCTGGATCCGCGCCTAGTTTTAAAAAACTTTTTGTTTAAAAAAATACACCTGAAGTTCATGAAATTTGATTTTTTCCTATATTTTAAAAAATTGTTAATTTTAATAGCTCAGTACAGAAAAAAAAACAGCTCATCCAACACCAATGATTTTTATTGCTTTTGCTTTCAATTAATTGCCATATTTGACACATTTAACCCCAGCGTGAATAACATGAGTATTATTATATAAATAACTATGTATTTAAAATATATTGTAATAAATCAAATATACTTTGGCTTATCCACATTAATTTAAAAATAAATTTTGTCTAATTTAATTTAAGGTGATAATGAAATAATAAATGTTGTTAAATTTCTAAAACGTGCAGCCGAAACTTTTGGTCAAAATCATGGTATACAATTGATGCTGTCTGGTGACAGTGGAGCACGTATTACAACAGGAGAGGAGGGTAAGTTAGTTGATACTAAAAATGTAAATAAAAAATTTTCTTTTCAAAATTTTTGTAAATTACATTAGAATCACGTGTTTTACATAAGAAAAAAGGACGTAAATGGCTGATTATTCTGCCGCTAATTATACTCATGAAAATTGCTCATTTAAAAATGACATTGGTAACATTATTGTTGGGTGTGCTAGGTTTAAATGTTCTATTGGTGGGAGGTGTAGGTTGGCTTATACACTATTTGAAATTTAAAACTTTATGCAAGATACATCCACAATTAGTGCAACATCATTCACATGTCTATGATTCTGATCCGGCTGGTAAGTTTGCTTTTATACTTAATGTATATAACTATTGCTTGATATTTCTACTATATATGATTTAATTTTTCACTTGAATGATTTGCGTTTTGTTTTTTCTTTCTATGTATGGATGATAATGTACATTTACAGATTATTCCCAGTTCGTGGGCAGCAGCTTTCCTGGCACCTATTACAGCCCTGCTGGGAATGGTCCTCATGAGGTTGGCGCTAATTACTACTCAAAAGACTGGAGTACGAGCAAGGCCTACAATGGCTACAATTACCTGGATACCATTAGTAAACGCATAAAATAGCTAAGAACTACTATGTTTCGTTGGTTCTATCGTTATGCTCGCCGCAGTTTTGTGCGAGTTTTTCGCAGAATGGTACCTATTATTGGGCCAAATCAGGCTAATAGTTTTGCCCTAATGTTGGTTAGTTTTTTAAGTCATTTGTTTTAGTTGTATATAAAAATGGTGTTATTTATTATTTATGTATGTGCGTGTGTATTTTTTATATTTATTTAATTTATATTTATTTAATAAAAAATGAAACAAGTCGAATTTAATAAAATATTAAAATTGTTAGAAATAAAATATAGATTTTTCTCAGCAGATTTTCGAAAGGGTCAGTAAGTGATTAAGGAATCTTTGTTATTAAAATAGTTTGTATATGTGCTATATAGCCATTCCAAACTAATTTAATATATTGTTTAATACCACCATAGACCTAATTTGCTTTTATGATTCTACTTTCTTCATGTTCAAAATTTACAATTACAAATTATGTTTTTTCAATTTAAAATTATACATTGTATTAATTTGAAGAATTGTAAATGTTTATGTACTTATACATTTACTTCTAAGATCTACATGACAATTACCTTTACACGTTACACAAATCAAATTATTTCACATTAATGTAATGTATTTTTAAACTTAAAAACATATGAAATATTTTACACATATTCAATACTAATTTTTATTATTTGCTTGCCAGTAATAACAAATAATGATGCTACATATGTATATTTTCTGAAAAACATACACACCTATGTTCAAATATTAAAAAAGGAATTGGAACAAAAAGTCGACTTTCATCTTTTTTTTTTTAATTTCTAAATAATCGATTATTCGACTTTTCGATGTTTTCATTTTTTTAATAGTCGATTTTTCTACTTTTTTCAATTTTGGATAGTCGCCTTTTGGACTATTATCTACTTTTCAACTTTTTTCGATTTTATACGATATTCGAGATTTTTTGTCTCATTTGACTATTTTTTTTTTTTTTGTTATTTGTTTCAACTTAAAAAAAATACACAACTTATATAAATATATTAAAATTGCTGGTTACACACAAAAATATGTTTTACAGCGCTATTTCAATAGTTAAATGATGTAGTTGAAATAAGAACTGCTAAGAAACTATTCCTTTTAAATAAAGTGAATTTTTTCGACCTTTTCCGACTATTTTCGACTTTTTCCGGCTATTTTTGACTTTTTGGCTTAATTCAGCTTTTACATATTTTTTCTTATCTTCTTTAACTTTGATTCATGTTTTGTTCTATAATTTCTCAATGAATTATGATTATGTTAACTTTGTTTTTTTTTTTTTTTGACAATAAATATTATAATTGAATTGTTTTTGTAAATTTATACATAAAAATGCAATTTTTATTATTAAATAAGAAGGGAAGGATAGTCTACACAAATTATTCTTTATGATTGGGTAATCATGTAACATTTTTAAGGACAGAACTAGAATTTAGGATACGCATTCTGTCAAGGCGTCTGATAGTATATGGTAGTTGGTTGGCAGGACACCTAACCACAAATAGTTTGTTAGTATTATGTTTTGTAATTCAAGTTTTGTTTTTTATTATTTTTTTTTAATATTACTCCTTAGTATTTTTAGGCAAGGGAGTATATAATATTTTCTGACTTTTGTAATTAAAGTAAAATTTTTGTAAAAAAATTGTTTTTGGAGAGGCTATAAATATTTGATCTCTAATAAAATTCTTGTTTGTTAAGATATTATAACGAAATTTTCGTCGATTGTTGACTTTATCATTTGAAATGGTAAAGTGTATTAAATTTAAGATTTTTGCAAGAGGAATCCCACAGTTCTCAAAAAAACAGACGAAAATCTCAAAAATACTTTTTTTTTGCAATTTTGTCTATAAAGTCCTTATTTATTGCAGGACTGGAAGAAGCCATTGGCAAACTCTTTGAACACAATGGAGTTTTTGAAACTGCATTCGGTTTGCAGAATTATCCTTTGGGATTTTACAACATATAGGCTACAATTAAAATTTTTTATAAAATAGGACGAATTTGGAAGGGTATTAACTTAATTCTATTGAGTGCTTGGACTGGTTTTTTACTCTAAAATTATGTGAAAATAAATTTCAGAAAAGTGTGAAAATGTTTTCGAATAAAATTTTTTGGGTAAAAACTCACACACATACACACAAAATCATAATTTTACAATTTTTGGACTCAGAGTAGATATCGACTTTAGGTTTTTTATTAGATGGATAATTTTGTTCTTTAAGCAACTGAGTATAAATTTAGCAAAATCGGACAAAAATATTAGGATATATATTGAATAAACTGGATCAAGATTTTGCAAAATTGAGATAGTTGAAATTTCAAACGCAAATAACTTGAAAATATGCAAGCATGTTTTTCATACTTCTTGTTTAGGGCTATAGATATTTGAAATCGGTGAAAAATGTTCTATGTCAGGGATATTATATTTCAGGCCCCAATAGCTCCGCTCCTGAAGAGTGTGTGAGTTCCCCCTTCCAAACATAAAATTGTACACTCCTCTGCTACGTCTGTGCAAAATTTTACGTAAGTCCAACTAGACGATTAGAAGTTACAGATTTATTTTCAAAAAATTTTGATTTCGCCCAACTGTGCAATGGTTCATTTTATTCCTAATAAAATATAAAGCATGAGTCGAAAATGACCATAAAGTCCGAAAACTATGAATAAAAAATAAAAAAAATTAGTTTGTGCCCTTAATATCTTACAGAGTTTTGCTATAAATACAAATGTATATATCATCACCTAAAATGCAAAAGATCGTAACCATACTTTAATTTTTTACAGTAGAATTAAGAAAAACATTATGAAAATTCAAAAGGCCGTAACTAAAATTTTAATTTTTTGCTTTAAAATTAAGCAATTAAGTAAAAATTTTTTAATCGTTCACTTAAAGCAAATCAAATTTTTCTTAAATAAAACAAATTTTACCATTGTTTCGTTTATGAAGTTGATGTTATGGTCTTTTGACTTTTGTTAATGTAGATGTAATTTTTGATGATATGAAAATGAAATTTTTTGTCTAGATTTGTTTGGGTCAGTACATTATAATATTTCATTTTTCAGTTATTACGGCCTTCAGTATTTTAGATGAGGATACACTTTTTAAAAAGAGCAAGATCTTTTCTATCTAATGCCATCTAAAAAACTTTAATTGGATAACAGGATTTCGAGATAAAAATTTTACAATCGCGAAGTCCGAAGAATTGCTTTTTTTGAGGTATTTTGAAATGATAAAAATATGTAATAATCTACCCACCCGTGTAGTATTAATTTTTTTTATTTTATGTTGATGTGCGGAATATACTGCAAAAAATTTAATACATTTGCTCATGCGTCGAGAACATCTTCCCGTAAAAAAGTTTAGAGATTTTTCTCTAAATAATATGAAAGTTTTATAATTTGAGCTTGTTATGAAAAAAGCATTTACATTTTTTTCCTAGGCATTTTGGTTCAACACAGGATTTCTTAAAGTGTTTTGGTGAAAAAAAATTAATAATTACTAAAACACACCAAAGTTACTGCAAAATAAATTTTGAGTATTTTACTCATAAAAGGATCAAAAGAATGAAAACAACATTTTTCATACTTTTGTTTCTTTTTTGCAAAAAAAAATAAATTATATTTGTTAATGATAAAAGTTTTTGAGAAAAATTAAAAACTTAAACAAGTAGTAAACATATAGTCGGTTAAGCCCGACCATTTGAAACCATAGTGTATATGCATCAAAATTCGGTGTGTAGTTTTATATGGGATCTGAGGCTAATTATGAACAGACCGATACTTGAATGCATTATTCTATTAAATATACACATGCAAGTTATGTATTTATGGTGATTATGGTGGGCCTTATATGAGAGCTATGGTCAATTATGGGCCGACTCTCATAAAAATTGCTATTTCTTCTCATATACAAAACCTATTTCTGTCAAATATATGGACCGATCTTCATAAAATTTGTAATATATATTGCTATATTTAAGGCATTTCTGATCGTTAAACCCCTATTAAGGAAATTGTATGGGGGCTAGTTGAAATAATGAATCGATAATGTTCCGATTCGTTCCAAATTTCATCAAGATATCTTTAAAACTGCGACCTGTACTTTGTTCAAAAAGTTTACATGGACAGACAGCTAGTCGTGAAGCCAGGCTGGACGGACATCGTTAAAGAGTCCGTCAAACGGTATACTTAAAGGTGGATACTGAAGAATTTTTCTGCAAGTTACAAACATCAGCACAAACGCATTATAGCCCAACCACTTAAGTTGGTGTAGGGTATAGAACAACCCTATTGTATATGCAAATGTGCATTCTATGATACTTGCTTAACTTCTTCCACATATTTCTTCACAGCACCCAATGTTGCCGGCTTTTTAATGTCAACAAATAAAAGCTTTTTCTCTCTTAACTACTCACTAAAAGCTCAGTACTGATAAGAAAGCTACAAGGAACAAAATACCAAAACAGCTGATTATGTTTTTTTTTTTATTTCAATCAACAATAAATGAAACAAGAACAAATATTAAGAATCCACAAAAAATATACTGAACAACAAATGAGAGAGTGTGGTGGCGTGTGTTTTCATGTACGTGATACTATGGCTGATACTTCATGAAAATTGTTTAACTGAAAGGAATGCTGTAACGGTAATATCAGTATCAATTTGGAAACGTTATGGGTAACAACGGTTAACGGAAAAATACTAAAACGATATATAGTACACAAAGGAGATAACAAATTTTCAAATTTATTTAAAAGAAACAAGAATGAATATTTAAAAAATAGATAAGCTTAATATAGCACAAATATAATAAATAAAATTATGTGATGCAAAAATAAAAATTTAAATAATAAAAATAATAAATATAATAATAAAAATTTTAAAAATATGTTTTAAATACGGAAACAATAAAAACAAAACAACTAAGTTGTAACACCGGTAATTAAAATTTCTTTATTACTATTTTTGAAAATTCTAATGATTCAAAATATGAAACAAAATTAATTAAAACTCGTGTAAATAATTTATTTTTTCACTCGTGATTGCGGAACGTTTAAATGTGTGCAATAAATTTCACATTTAAACGAATGTAGTATGAGTGCGTTTCTATTAAAAGTTTTACAGCGTAATAAAATTAAATTTTCTGAATTCCAATAACTTGGAATATTGTCATTATTTTGCGTATGCGTTCTACCTTTTTTTAATTTTCATTTCAAATGTCCACTTTTTATAGTGTTTACTAATTAAAAAGTACCAACCATATGTTTAGATGCAGAAAAGCTATTTTAACATATTGTGAATAAAATCTAAATTATATACAAGATTTTGTGTTTTACTTTTAAGTAGGAAGGAAGCAGTTTTTTTTTTTTTTTTTTTTAATTAAATTAACCCTTTATAAATTTTTATGTTTTGCTTTGAATATTTCAAAAAATTACAGTGAATAATTTGTTTTTTTTTATTATCTTTTTTTCAATACTAAAACATCCGTTAATATTAAAAAAATAACTTGTACACTGAGGCCTCGGTCTGCGTCGTTAATGAGGGCCGCAAACTGAAACGACACAAATCGAAACACTATTTTCTATGTATTAGGATATTCACTCGAATAGTGTTTGTTCGATTAATCGACAAATTAAAATCAAATAACTGTTCGATTAAATTAAAATCTATAATTTCGAGTAAAAATTTATTCGAGTAAATTGTGCCGATTAATAGAATAATTCGATTAAAAAAATATTTTAAAAATTAGCTTTTTAACTTCTTTTAAATTTGTTTCAATTAAAAATCTAAAGACTTTATTATGCCGCCATTATATAAAAAAAAATTATTCAGTAAAAAGAACCGATATGTGTCTGAAATACAATGCATAATTGATAAAAAAATACACATTTTTATATTAATTTTAATTAATTTTTCTCCAAGAAAGAAATTGAAAAATTCTAAAATAATAATAAAATTCTAAAAAAATAAAACATATTTTTGGTTCTACAGACATATGACAGTGCAGCCGATATGTGCAAATATGGAGTTGATGTACCAATAGAATCTCAGCTTGGTTTAGAAGATATATTGGCTTAAATGAAATTTGTGATATAAAAAGGAAAGAGAAGTAGTAAACTTATACTTTATGTTAAGAATCGCTGAACTCCTTCCTCTAAAGTAATTCAGAAGTTTTTCTAAATTTCGATATAAATATTTATTTATCTATAAAAGAATTTCGTTGTTTTGGATCTATAAAAACAAAAGAGAAAAATATACCAAATTTTAATTATATACATATTATTTTTGAATGGAAGTAAATAATTTATTGTAAATTAAGCGATTCCAATTAATGTAGACATATTTTTGATGCTTAAAAATGTTTATGTTTTATTAATGAAAAAGTCGAGTAAAATTAATACAATTATTGAAAAATATTTTAACAGAAAAAAAAAGGTGAAAAAAGGTGAAACTAATATAATTATATAAATTCTATTTTGATTTTCTAACAACATGGAGAATTTGATCCATTTTTCCCATTAAAATTTTCTTAAATACCTTTGTACCTATTATTAACAGTTATACAACTCCTTATATAGGAACGCAAATCGAAGTCATAGCGACACATATCGAAATATTGAAATTTCAAACAGCGACACAAAGCGAAACGAAAAAATCCGATTACATTTAATGCATTATTTACATATAGAGGTTTTTTGAAAAACGAGTCATTTTCTCAAAAATCACAAACAAATTGATTTGGTTTTTCATATATTTCGAAGACAAAAAATCTCGATCCGAATTGTTTAATTATTTAACATACAGGTAAGAAATTTTTAGTATTTTAGGTACATAGAAATTTGTTGGCAAAAGAATTTGTAAAAATTGTCAAACAGTTTAAAAAAAAAAAAAGATTAAAAATTATGAATGAAATTTATATTTGTTCATAAATTTTATATGTTTAAAAATTGTATTTTTCGAATTGAAAAGTGTGAGTGTGAATTTTTTATTTAAATCAAAATTTTTTGAAAATATTTTGGTATACGAAAAACAGGCCAAAAGTAAAAACACAATAAAATAATATGTGAAGAGTTAAGTCTAAACTCATTGTTTTTTTTTTTTTCAAAAAACAAGTCAAAAACTAATGTGTGTGAACATAACATAACTATTTTTTTTTAATGTTAAGTTCACAGAAAATATCTGTTTTAGAAACAGTACAGCTCACAAATGATCATCTGAAGAACCGTATTATTTCGGAGAGTATTGTAAAACATAATGAGGTTTAATTTTAGAGGGGTAACAAAAACACTTTTTTCGCTTTAATACATACCCAGCAAAAACTTTTTGGTTTTCGGTAGTGACAACTACTTATTAAAGTAGTTTCTTGGTAATGAGGCGTCATTATTATTTGCCTACTCTATATTACATTAATAAGTATTCAATGGTATAATAGCACAGTAATACTGTAATCACGTGGATGAGTTGGCTAGATTTCCGGATTAACAACCAGAAGGTTGTTGGTTCAACATCATTCTGAAGTTATCAGTTTTTTATAACAAAATGTCTAAAAAGATATTTTAAACTAAAAAGATTTTTTGTCGCTTAGGAAGCTATGTGTGAGATGGTGTACTGAGTAAGACGTTAGTCATTAAAAACGAATGGTTTGTTTGTGTCCAGGTTCGAGTCTCACTGACGGCAAAATTTTTTTGTTTTTTTTTTTATTTTTGTTTTCGTTTAGGTACATATTTTTGAGTACCCCTAGAGTCAAAAAATAACTACATGAATTTGTGGACAACTCGAACAAAAATAACTAGTTATTCAGGTAAAAAATAAGTAGTTTATTTTTGTTTCCAATTATACCTGCTAGTTTACCAGGAAAGTAAAGTTTTTGCTGGGTATATATGAGGAATTTCAAAAATTTTGAGTAAAAATATTTTCAAAAAAAAAAAAAAAATTTTTTTTCCGCAAGTAACGATTTTATAGAACTTCTAAGGTGCTATCAGCATATGTCAGAACCGCTACAGTATTTTCAATATTTACTGAAATACACTGAAAAGAAAAATTTTAATTTTAAAATTTATTTATATTTAGCGAAAAAATCAATTGAATATCAGTACTGGTTTGAAAAATATAATCGTTTAAATCTTATGATAATATTATGAACAAAAAGTGCTATTTTAGTTTTTTTTTTTTTAAGTGAATTTTCTCAAAATTTTAAACATGTATCTTATTTGGTGATAAGTTTTATATAAAAAATAGTTTTTATAATTTTAAAACTCGAATTATAATACGAAATTTTTGGGGCTGATTTTTGAGGTTCATAAAATTATAAGTTCTTAAATTATTTTGACGCAACCAGAATTTTTGTATTATTATTATTTGTATTTCGAGATAGTTGTTAGCAAACGAAATGTGTTTGTAGATGGTATAAATGAATTAATTTTTTTCATATTATCAATTTTAACAATTAAGATGATACTTTTTAGATAATCTTCGATGATTTAAAGTCAGATCTTATATTAAAAAAAAAACGTAACCAAATTTGGTGAAAATTTTAAAAATTGCGTAAAATTTTTGCTTTTGAAAATTTTTAACACCATTTTAAACCCATATGATTAACAATTTATTATTGTGAAATATTAAAGTAAACTTTTGCATATTTCACAAGTATTTTACTAAAGATGCATTTTTTTCTAATCTTTGCAAAAATTTATATATAATTAATACAAAAATTAGTTTTCTTAAGAAAAATGCTATTTTTGTAATTTTTGGAGTTTGATTAACTGATTAGCATAAATTATTTTGCAAAATTTCTGAACACCTCGTTAATAATTGTAAAGAAAAAAATTAGACGTATCAAATATATTTTTCATAAAAAATCGAAAATTATCAAAATTTTAAAGTCATATAAAAGCATATTTATGCTTATTTATAAAAGAAAACAAATGAATTAGTCCGGTTCTATGCATATTTTTGTGCATATCATTTTTTCGTACTTTTTCAAGCATATTTTAATATTATTCGTGCATATTTAAACTTGTCCTGCTTATTATTATTTTTTATATTTTTTGTTTGTTTTGTTTGACATTTATATTTTAATGCTTTATAAATATGTATGTATATGTCTAGACAAAATGCTAAAAAAAAAAAATTGTTTAATATTTTATAAAGTAGAACTGATAGGTATCATATGTTATTATAGCATAATGTTGTTGACCTTGTATGGAAAATATATTAAATTTGGACTATTTATATTCCTGTATTTTTAAAAATAACAGTAGGAAATTTGTGGTCAACATTTCCAGCAAAACCTTTTTGAATTTGAATAATGGTTAGCACTTATTACACACGTTACATAGCAAGTAGGGATCATTATAAATGTTAATATTTTGAAAAACCGAATACTTTCTGGTAATGACTTCAGTAATTACTTGCTTATATAATGACTTTAAGCAGACCAAAATTTGAGAACCTGAAAAGCATAAAAATAACTATTTACAATTCAACTTTTTGATAGCTGATTATCAATTAGTTATTTTTGTCTTTGTAAGTGGGTTTATGAATTTTTGGACAACTCGAACAAAAATAAGTAGTTATGCAGTCAAAAAATAAGTATTGTTGAGTTTTCTTCAATGTGTTAAGAAATTGATATTCAATTAGGATTTCTAATTTCCCGGATTTTTTCTGTTCCCGAGAAATACAATATAAATTTCGTGGCTCCCGGTAGTTTCCTGGAATAATGCAATTTAAGCTAAGCGAGCTAAAACGATATATTAAATATTAATATTACGTTGCTATGTAAAATTATTTTGGAGAATTGCTTTAAACAAAAAAGGTTCTCCTTTTTATAAATTGGTTAAAATTTTATAGTTATTTGGCAAAAAATAAAATAAAAATATTTAATATAATTTTAATATTTTAAATGAATAATTTGCAAATTATTTTTGTTTATAAACATTTCAAATTTCAATCACTGGTTAAAGCATTCCAAAGTTCATTAAATGTTCCTAATATTTCTTGACATATCGTTTGCAATAAAAATATATTGGCATTTTATAAAAATGTTAGTCTTATTGTGATCAAGTCGTCTTATAAATATTTTAAATGTTTTCTCTTATTTCTTGTGATTTAGAAGATACCTAATTTTATTCTATATAATTTAATGTGGCATTTTGTAGGTGTTTCTTCGTCCTAACAAAATGTTCATCATAAGATGGTAGTAGAGTGTTATATAAATTATTTCCACTAAAATCTTTAAAAAATTGTAATTTTTATGTAAAAACTAAAATTTTAATTCCCAAAAATTTCCAATATAAATTTCCCGTGATTTAAAAAAGAAAATACTTTCCGGAAGTTTCCAAGATTTTTTTTCCCGAATAGGAACCCCATATTCAATAGAAATTATATGTATATTTTTTTAGCAATTCAAAATTTATTATTTAAATTTTGTTTTTTTTAACAAGAATTTTAGATGAAAATAGGATATCACTAATAAATGCTGTTAAGATCAAAATATACTAAAGGCATACACTGCGAGCATAAAAATGCAACGCTAGGCTATATGAATTTTGATCGTATTCATTAGGATTAGAAAGTTATTAAATTAGTCAATTCTGCTCTAATTTTGTCATTGTATGTCATTTTGTTCCAAATTGTTACACATAGTAATAGTTATTAAACATTTTGTTAAAAAAATTGTAAATTAATGCGAGAAAAAAATACAACTCTCAAAAATCAACGGAATTTTTAAAATTTTGCTAAAAATAACTACTGAAAAATGCTGAAAAATATAATTTGATTGCATTGCCACCATCTACTATAAATAAACATAAATTTAAGGTCAATTCAACTACAAAGGATATTATTAATAATAAAAAAAACTCTTTCTCCATTTTTTTTAAGAATTTAGGAATATTAACCCCACCGTAGATACCCGGCTATCTTTTTTGACTTTAAAATGCTCGCATTTCTTTAATAATGAAGATATAGTCAGGAAGCTTTAGATCGTCGCCATTAAGGTGTTTACACAGTTTGAAAACTGAAGAAACCTCAATTTCTCTAACTTGGAGTATCCATAAAATGGCTTAAAAGTTGACATCTACGGAAGTCAATACCCAGTATCCTGGTACCCCCATATTATTTTTATGTTTTCTTTTCACTACAATTAACGTAAGCTCGCTCCATACTAGAAAAAAAAAAAAAATTATAGTCGGAAACGATTTTGAAACGATTTTGAAACGATTTTCGGTGAGGATCTTATACGGAACCTGTGCTCAGTTGTGGATTAAGTCACTGCCATCACTGATGGCACTGATATATAAGGATTGCTATAACATTATAGTCGGGCTTAACCAATTTTTTGGAGGGTTTCTTATATGAGACCTGTGCTTTATTGTGTATCAATTTAAAATTACATTTTATAGTTTTTAGAATCTTACGTGCACAAAAAACATAGCAACTACCAATAGTATATATATTTTTATAATTTATTTATTTTAAAGATAATTATAAATGCTGCTTTAATAAATTAATTTTTTATAATAATTCAAAATTTTATAAACAATCATTCAAATTTTTATAACAGAAAACTTAGAAATTAGATTCTCAGTAACAAGTAAATTTTACAGAAAGGAGTATAATAATCTGTACACTTTTTAATGATTTTCGGAAGAGGGCCTTATATTTTAGGAGCGAACCTCATAAAAATTTTGTATTTTTTTTACGTTTATAAAAATCATGTTATAACATTAAATGGGGTTTTTAACGTATATATCATAGAAATACGAGTATCTACTTATTAATCTATGGTATAAATGTTTCATATTTACTGAAATAAAAACCCTATTCTTGGAAAAAATTTGTATATGTTCTAGGTTATAATAAGTAACCATTGTCAACTAACTTGAACAAAGTTCATCCCTGCATCATATAAAGCAAAATTTTATCCAGTTATCTTAAAAATGGTGACTTGTAGCTTCAATAAAAGTTTAATATGGGCACACGGACAGACAGACGGACGGACATCGTACACGTATTCTAACATGTTTTATATTAAAATATAATTATAATAATCCATTTATTAAGTCCATAAAGTTAGTTATTATTAATAAAATTTGTAGTGGCAAATACGAAATTATTTTCTTTGTTGTTTCAATACTAGTATTTTAGCATTTATATGCCATTTACACCAAACAAAAACTAGTAGTTTTTGGCTTCAATCAGTTTTTGATTGAAAAACTACATAAATTTCTTTAGTTTTTCCATATAAATTAAAAACCATTTTCATCTAGTTTTTATTAAAAACCAAATAAAAACTAGTAAAATAAATATTTATGATACTGCCTGTTCAGTTGATTTCATAAAAGTGAGCTTTGAATATGATGAATAAAATAAAATTGTCAAATTTCTTGAATTCTTTTGTTTGTATTTAAAATTTTGTGTAAAAATTGTTTTTTAGTTATTGTTTAAAATATTCTAAACAACAAGAATAAACTAAATTTGATTTAAATAAAAATTTATAAAAAATAAAATTGTCAGTAAAATCCACATTGGGAGAAAACCATGTATGTAAACGATTTTGTTAATTTAATTTTCCAAAAACCAACAAGGTTGTGTTTCGGTATAAACGGCATATTAAGGTTGAAAGAAGGCTACAAAAAAGCTAAAAACTAAAACGAAAATTTTGAGACTAAAAGCAAAATAGAAAGGCTAGATTTAACCTTAAAAAGGCTAAACTGGTAACACAGATATACATTATGATGGTGGTACTAAAATAATTCCGATGTGATCTTAGAGCACAATTTTGAAGCGATCGTGCCTGAAAAGATTGATAGAAGTCATGTAGCAGTAGTTATTTGATATTACTCGAATGAACACATACTGATTCCATCAAAATAACGATCAAAACTGGTCGCGTTTTTCGATCGAAAGCTCTTTACAATTATAAGTTATCAAGTTAAGCTATACTGTCATTGAATATTTCATCTATTTTTCATAGAATAGTTTTGTAAGATTTCAAATAAATATTAAAAAAAAAAATAAATAATAATTCAAAATATATCAAACTATATGGAAAATTTTCCAAAATAGTTTATAAAAATAGCACAATTTAAGAAAAAATGGAATTATTTGATAATATCTATATTATCTGTAAAATTTCATGTATTTTAGTCTATATGAAAAAATATAAAATTATGGTATTTAACAATTCTATAGTTTTGCAATGATTTTTATCAAAATTTAAGAAATTATGTTGATTTTTTTAGAGATGCACTTTCTTGCTCGCTCAAATTTACAAATAAATGCTTTTATACCTTTGTTTAAATCCGGTAGCAGATCCAACATTTCCAATTATAGAGGTATTGCTAAATTAAGTGTTATTCCAAAACTTTTCGAAAAGATAGTTACTGAAATCCTTTCGCATCAAGTTGTATGTTATCTTTCGCCATTTCAGCATGGATTTAAAAAAGGATGTTCCATTACTACTAACCTTTTGGAGTTCACAACCTCAATTATAACCGCATTTGAGTCCGGTTTACAGACAGACGTAATATACACAGATTTTAGTAAAGCCTTCGATAGAGTAAATCACGATCTCCTACTGTTCAAATTGGATAAGCTCGGATTTTCTCCTGTTTTCCTTATATGGATCTCCACATATCTTAAAAATAGATGCCAATGTGTATTATTCAGAGAATGTACATCAAAAACCATTCCTGGTTTATCTGGTGTTCCACAAGGTAGTCATCTCGGCCCCTTACTATTCCTAATATTTATAAATGATCTACCAGCTTGCATTAGGAATTCTAAAATATTAATGTATGCTGATGATGTAAAGCTGTTCCATAGCTTTAACTATTCCTATCAATGTTCCTTACTCCAATCAGATCTTGACAATCTTTATGATTGGTGTATGATGAATCTAATGGATCTGAATTTAAAAAAGTGTAAACACATGATGTTCTATAGAAGAAGTCCAGTACTCTGTAGATACACAATAAATGAATATCAACTTGATCTAGTCGAAGAATTTCTTGATCTGGGTGTGTTGCTTTCCTCAAGCGCTGGGGAAGAGAGTTTAATGATCCTTATGTTTCCAAGCAATTATTCATATCTCTTGTAAGACCAATCCTGGAATATGCTTCCGTGGTCTGGGATCCTCAATACGAAGTTCATATAAAGAAAATTGAATCGGTCCAGAAACAATTTCTCTTATTTTGTCTTCGTAATCTTCCATTTACCATCATATGAAAGTCGATTACAGCTTATTGATCTCCCTACTCTTGAAAGTAGGAGAAAATATATGAATATTTCATTTGTAATTAATTTAGTAAACGGTTCAATTAATTCTGAGTTCCTGCTTTGTAAAATCGAATTCGTAATCCCAAATCGTCCAACTAGAAATTATACTCCTTTAAAAATAAAATATTTTCGAACCAATTAGCCAACTTTGATCCCATGAGACGTATATGCAATCAATTCAACAGTTTCTATCCATATATTGATTTCTCATTAAATCCAATCCGCATTAAGAGGATTATTTTTAACTTAGTTAAATAATAAGTTTTTGTTATTGAATGATTATGAAAATATTTTATTGTTAATAGCTTTAAGAATAATATATATGCTAGCCTGTAAGAAATTGTAATTTCATTGGCTATTAAATAAATAAATAAATAAATAAATAAAAAAAATAAATAAATATTAAGCGTTTAATGATTTGCCTTACGTACAAATATTCGACAAAATTATTAACGACAAGAGTCTATGGATACATTGGGTCTTGCTATAAGCAAAATATATGAGAACAAAGATCACATAACGTAGTGTTGTATTTCTTATGCTCACGACTGTAAATTCTAAAAAGGCCATATATTTATTAAAGCTTCGTCAAATGATTAAATAAATAATAATTAAATATGATAATTAGATCTGAAAAATCCACTACTGTTTCAAAAAATCTCACATAAGATTTATAAAAAAAGTTTTGTTTCATTTCCTTAATTTTTCACTTTAAATTCTCAATTATACAGGAAATAAACAAACAAATATTATTTCACAAAATCATTTTTAAGTAAAAGAAATATAACTTTTACTTCATATAAACACATGCTTGAATGTATACTCAATCCAGCAAAGATTTCCTGTCCATAAAACATAATTTAAGACCGGAACATTTAATAAACTGTTAAATTATATTCCAAAGGTATTATTCTTGGTAAAACATTCAAACAAAAGATTCTCGTACCACAAACGAACATTATTACCGATATTTGAGTATAAAACGAACAACATATGCTAGTGTACACAAACCAATTAATATATATATATATATATATATGTACTTTGCTTGTTTGTAAAAAGCACAGCAAGTATAAATAAATATATAAATTTATGAACATATTTATTTTTGTGTTTGGATTTTTTCTTCTATTTTTTAGTGTTTAAGAAACAACATGAACAAAAAAAAACTAAATAAAAATGTAGTGTTTATTGCATTAGATCAAAAATAAAATGAAACAGAAAAAAAAGTGTGTTTTTGTTTTGCACAAATCATGTGAGAAATGATAAGGAAAATGGAAAAAAATCATATATATATCTGAGCATTTTTACTTTTGAATTTAAACAAAATTTGAATTTTTTTTTAATGACACATCAACGATCTTTAGTACCAATATTAGCTGGTTTAATGAAACACAAATCTGTACGCGTGAATGAATTTTAGCGAACGACGTTAGTGTTATGGAGGTTTGCTAAGAAAATTGCCAAAATTCTATTTTCAACAACATTTAAGAAATTAACACACGCATATAATCCACATAAATATGACTAAAATATAAATTAAAAGTGACACGATGACACCGAAGATAATCGCCATCATAGTGATTTTTTTACATTTCATTAACCCCACGAGACATACCCAAAAAAATATAATGTTAGTTAACACTGGGGGTGCCCGGGTATCTTAGTGGGTTTTTCATTGATTTTGTATAAAAAGTCATAATTTTATGTTATTTATTTATTAGTATTATTTAACTAGTTACAAAGCTAAAAACAAACTGATAAATACACGTAGAAGAAGCTTGTTTGTGTATGTTCACGGTGGCCCTCCGTCCGTCCGTCTATCCGACCATGTTAAACTTTTAATAAAGCTGTAATTCGCAATTTTTAAGATAATAGGAAATTTGTCTTTATATAATATAAGAACGAACTCTGCTCAAATTAGTTGACAATGGTTACTTATTATAATCTAGTCCCAATACAAATTTTCCCCTACAATATGGTTTCGACGCTCATAATGTTTTTAAATATTACATAATTTAGTACTTATAAAAGTTTTACATACATTAAAACCCCTATTTTATTTTATAAAATAAATTTTGTAAATGTAAAAAACAAAATAGCAAATTTTTTTGAGGTTCGCTCTTCAAAAATCCATATCTACCACATAAGGACCACTTCCGAAGATCAGTAATAAAGTGCATAGATTAATATTGGTAGACACTATATTTTTTGTACATGTAAGATTCTATAAAATATAAATTGTAATTGTACAACAAAAAACTGAAAAGAATTCATAAAAATTACAATCGTTATAATAATTATGAAAACTGTCGCAAAACAGAGACAGTGAGAAATATTTGAAAGTTGTCATATATTATCTTTTATTGCTGTTTCTGAAGCTCCTACTCGTAAATAACATACAAACTTTAAAATTAGATTACTTATGCAACTGATTTTCCTTTAAATCTTAACGAATCCAGATGACAAAGACAGGCTTATTCACCAGTTTAAACAAAAACAATTTTTAATTTTAACTTTCAATGAAGCAAAAGGCAATTAAAATATTAACTACTGAAAACTAAAGTTAATTTTAGTTGAAAACACATAAAAATTATATGGTGGTATCCAGATACCCTAGATATTGACTCCCGTTTCAAATTTAAAGCCATTTTATATATGGAACAAGTTAACAAAATTAGGGTTTCTTCAATCTACAAAATTTGAAAATATCTTAATCGCGACGATCTGAAGTTTCAAGACTATATCTTCATTATTAAAGAAATTCGAGCATTTTAAAATCAAAAAAGGTAACCGGGTAAGTACCGTAGGATTGAACAAATTTTAATCAACAAAGTATGCATAGATTTTTTAATTTTATAAAATTTTTTGATATATTTTTAGTATTTTCCAATCAAAAAAATTTTAAATAATATTAATGGAAAAGATTGCCGTTTATATTATCATAGTTAAAATCAAAAATTAAAAAAAGTGACCTATATAAAGGTATACAAAATACAAATTAAAGGAAGATCGATACGTTCTATATTGTGAGATAATTCTGATTTAACTCATCTATAGAATATCGAGTAAAAAACAAAGAGTGCATAGATATTTTATATTTTTTTAATTGTATTTAATTCATTGGTGTATATTTCATGTCTAACCACAAAAAATAAATAAATAAAATAGAAAGAGTTTTTATATTAAATGAAAATTAAGTTTGAAATATTTAATTTAATATTTTTATTTTTGATTTATTCACTTTAATGTTAATAAAGTAATTAAGCAAATTGCTGTAAAAATTCTGTAGAATTTTGTTTCTCTTCTCTCTCACCCACTTTTCTTGCATCACTTTACGAATGAGTATTATATAATTATATAATAGCCATTTAATTAAAATTCCTTATACGCCCAGCTGCTTTTTCTATATGAAGTGGAGAAAATATATATATATATATATATATATATATATATAATTAATAATTGCATATTTAGCTGTGATATGTATTTTTATATGTTTAAAATTTTTTTTTTTTTTTGATAGGAATTTCATAATTCCATAATGAAAATACTTTTTGAAATTAACCTATTAATATCATATTTAGGGTTAATTGTGTTTTTTTTAATATATTAAGCAGTGTTGCCAGGAGGTGAGAAAAAAAGGGTTTTAATTGAACTTTAAAAAAGGTGAAAAAGGGTTAAATGGCCCAAAACAAAATTGCCGGAAAATTTTTTTTATTTGTTTCATTGGCTAAATAAACACAGACAGTTCAATCATTTAATAAAAATGATTCAGAATAAAAATAAACAACTGAACAAAAATAATGAAAAAAAAAAAAAAAATAAATGAGCAATCGGTAAAAGTAATTATAATTATTATTTGAATATTCTGAGCCATCTGACTGAATGAACCGTTTGTATTAAATGATTGAACTTTATATGTTTATTCAGCCAATGAAAATAAAAATAAATTTGTTTCTTTTATTAACAAAAGAGTAATAATAAAATAAATGATAAAACAAAATAAAAGTATTTGCTACAAAAATATATTTGAATGATTTTGATGTTATTAAGTGTCTAAAAAGAACAAAGTGAATAAAGATAGGACAAGAATAACGAACAACTTCACATTGTTCATGGAATTATACTGTTTAATTGATATGTTCGTTCACGAAGAAACCAACTTTAGAATAATCGATAAAATTAGCGAACAAATACACAAAATGGATAATTTTGAAAATTAAATTAGTTATAGCAATAGTTTTAATTTTAGTGATAGAAATAATTTTCTTTGTTTTCAATTACTAACATTTTGGCATTTTTAAGGCAATTTTAAGAATCAAAAAAGATTAGGAAAAAAGGTAGTAGCTAAAAAGAAATTTTTAGGCTAAAAGCAACATAAAAAGCCTAGATTCAGCCTTAAAAAAATCTAAAATAACATCACTGAAATCTATATATATATATAATTTCCTAAGTCTGTTTCTCTGTCCAGAGCTTGATGAAGCTTCCAGACGACATAGAAAGTTAAAATTCGTTCTACAACTCTTGATGAAACCAGATTTTATAATTTCTATCAGGGAGTAGATATACGTGGATTTATTTTTTATTTTCTGTATTATTTTAAAAAGTTGGTTTTATTTTATATAATATAAAAATATTATTTATTTAATATAAAAATATTATTGCATTTTTTTTGCATGTCTATTCCGTTTTTATCTAAAATTCCTGCATATAACTCCCATATAGCTACTTTTCTGTTTTATTATATTGTTATTTATTATTCATTAAAATAAAAAAAATTGTTTTAAACTAATCGTATTTTTTTTTTTTTTTTTTTTTTTTTTTTTTTAAAAATTACAACTTACTTCAGGAGTATCAATTTTTCGTTGAAAACCAAATGCCGATATTACAAATAAAATTAAAAACAGTTGTTTTTTGCCTACCAAACTGAACATTGTATATATAGACTACGTTCAGTTTTACTTTCGCATCATACTCGACATGATCTCTCTTGGTATGTTCGAATAAATTAGAACATGCCGGCAGTGTTCATTATTAGTGAACTCAGGCAAATAACAATAAGTAGAGTTAGTTATTCGACATTTTTGTTGTTCACAAATCTCTGATAAACAACATTATGTTATAATTTGTGTATGCAGTGCATGTTTGTGTGTGTTCGCTTTAATATGAATGTTGAAAAAAAAAAAACAAAGGCATACAACCAGCGTGTAGTACTTCATACTACATATGTACATACTATGTAGTATGTTAAGTTTGACTTATGATCATGGCCACACACCAGCGAACACACAACGTTGCTTTTATAGCAACATATATTAACAAACGACTCTCTAATCGCTATGTTCAGTCGTTGGTTTAACATAAATTTGAGGTAAATCGAAGAAATAATTGATCGATTTATAATCTATTATATTTATAAATCTCAAATTCGGTAAAATTAAAATGCTTTATGAATATTATTGCATAGTGAAGTACAATCGACCTATTTTGAGTATAAATTTGTTTTTACCAATCGTATTTCAATTTGATCGTAATATAAAATTTCAGTTTTTGGTTCTTTAAATCGACTTTGAACAGAAAAGTTATTGGAATATGCACAAAAATAAAGAAATGCATGTTTTTTTTATACTAATTTCTGAATTAATTTTCGGCAAAATATTGTAAAGTATGCAAGAGCTTGAAAATCTTGTCCTGGTGATCACGGATTTTCGTTCGCCTTTAGATTTCTTATAAAAAAATATACTTTTTCATTTTACTCTCACATTTAGTTTGCTTACACATAAAATTAAATATTTTTTTGCCAAAATAATCGACTTTTCGTGAGAAAAATAAGGCATCACAGATTTTCTTCTTTAATTTTTTGTTTGTTTTTATTTTCTTTAAGTTCTTATGGAATATGGAACAAGAAAGTATTTTGGAATTTTTACTGTTTGCACATTATTCACCAAATAATTCGTTATAATGTCTTAGCATATATATTAGGGTGAGTCGAGAAAAAGTTGTGCCAGTCACCCCTTAGAATGAACGAATAATTAATGTTTTCTGCTAAAATGCAGAAAACAAAAAGGGCGGTATTTTGGAGCGTTGCAAAAAAATAATTTTTGCGTTTTTGGAAACCTCATGAACTATTCTTCCATAACTTATTGTTACTTTGTTTTGTATGGAGACCGAACCGCTCTAATATACATATTTGCAATACAAAATTTTCATTAGAATCACTACCATTATACTATTGTGGAAGTCAAAAAATAATAAATAAATTAGTAAAGCAATATTTTCCGAAGAATTATTTCTAAATAAAAAGTGATGAAAATACTGCCGTGGTGGAGGGTAAATAAGAAATGGCATAGCCGAATATAGCATTCTCACTTGTTTTTACTTAATAAAGTCTTAAAACAGCGTATAAATTAAAATAAGGAAAAATTTTTCAAATTTTCATTAAATTCACACAATTTTTAAATTTTTCCCAATTGTAAATTTTAATAATAATAATTTCAACATTTTATGATTATATTTCAAATGAAAACAAACCGAAAATTAAATTAATATTTTAATCAGATAAAAATATGCATAAATTATAAAACTTAAATTAAGTGAATTTTTCTGCAGAAATATTTATATGAAATCTTTTAAATAATTAGATTTGATTGGAAAAAATAACAACAACATAATAAATAAATCACATTTTAAGAACGAAAATACAAAAATGAAATAATAAATTAAAAAAAATACTTATACACACCCATACAAAAAAAATGTATGCAAATTGTGAAAAAGAGAAATAAAATTTTATTAATTTAATCCCATTTATATGGAATTGAAAATCAACAATAATGTTCCGTGAAAATAATTTGCATATGACTACATATAAAAACTTGTATCAATTGTAGTACCACTTAACTATTCGTATCAACTAAGTGTATTTGTTTGTTTGAAAATATGGTAAGTATTTGATTTTTTTAATATTTTTTTTATTTCGTTTTTAAATAATGTATAAAAAAGTCCATTAATTTTATTAGAAAAGTATCTACTTAGAGTACCTGATTTTACGCCAAGCATTTTGGTTTTGGGGTATTCAAAAAGATTTTTTTTTCAAAAAATAAAAAATTTTTAAAATAAAACTCTTTTTATAAAGAAACTAAATATTACAATAAGAAAATTTATAGGTGTTTTATTTTATAACTAACTTTTTTGATAACATAAACTTTTTAAAGAAAACTTAAATATATATTTATATATCTCATAACTACCCTAACATTATACACACAATCGTACAAATAATTTCGTGTAAGTGAATGAAAAGCCATTATGTTATTAAACTACGCACAAAATCAAAATCTTGTAATCAAATACTTGTGTCAACAGTAGGGTTTCCTGCAATATTTCTTTTCCCGGGAAACGAGAACGAAAAAATTAATCCCGGGATTCCCGGGAATTTCTTAAACTTTAGTTATAAGAAAAAAGTTTATGATTTCTTATAATTTTTTTTTATTAAATAAAACAAAACGAAACATTATAAATCATACTGCATTAACTTAAAATCTAATAATGTAACGCCATTTCTAAGATTAAAAAAATTTTAAATATTTTATACAAATAAAATTAGTATCTTCCGTAATTTATATTAAAAACCGTGTCTCAGGTTTTTACGTTATTGTGTTTTTGATGGTAAAACTTTTTAAAAATCTATGAATAAATTTTATTATAAATTGCTTGACGTTTATTTACACTTTATTTCTCTAACTTAGGGAATGTGTGAAATGATAAAAAAGTATGTTTGTTAGTAAATTTTTGATTATTATGAGGTGAATAAAATTTTACTAGCTCATAAGGCTAGTATAAATTTGGCAAACGTATATAAACTTTCAACGTTAGATATTAGAAAATATTTCAATAACAGAAAATATTTAAAAAACTTACATTTAGTTTTAAGATTTCAAAAACAGTTTTTTATTTAAGATGTTTAATATTAACAATCAATATCCATTTGAACACAAAACGTGACCAAATTGGAATTTTTCTTTCATAGATGATTTCAAATAAAACAATTTTTAATCTTTTAATCTCATTATTTCAATTTCTTTTATAATAAAAAATTAAATTTGTCAATATTTTACATCTTTCATTCCGCACAATACACTGAATAATTTTTCTCACCATAGAAAAAATGTGCTTTACTATAAAACCGTTTCTAACGTGTCACCTTACATTATTTTTTTTTTTACTTAACAAATTTATATATTTAAGCATATTTTCTTAAGCATTAAATTTTTTTTTATGAATCAAAAGTCATGATGACTGAAAATATTGTTTAAATTTTCATTTATATTAAAAAGTTTTGAAGTTTTATTCGGAAAATTTTAAGTTTTAAATGATTTTTAGCTACATTTTGAGAAGAGAACAGAAGCGCTTTTTATCAAAATGATGTTCTGCGGAATGAGAGAAAAATTATGAAAATTTCTAAACATTATTATTTTAACTGGAATTTTACCATTTTAAGGCATTTGTTGTTAATATTTTCATGTATAACTATTTTCATTTACCATTTGCAAGCAAATCTAATAAAACTAAATCAAAGATTTAACAAAATTTTTGCAAAATTCCAAAAATTTTCATTATGAACAATTTAATAATATCTATGAACAAAATTTTATTTTTTATGAAAAAAGTCATGTTCGATTCATAATATTTATGAAACAATTTTTCAAATATATGCATTTTTTTCTCTGTGTGATTGAAAACTTAAATATTCTTTTTCCATCTCTTAAGGTTTTCCCAAGATTGAAAATTGTGTAACGCCTTAAGAAATATTTTTTGAAATAAACAAAAATAAATAAAAATACAAAATCTAATAAAATTATTTTAAATTTTAAAAAGATTTCAAATTACGCTCTAAATTTTCATTTTCTTTGTGGTTATACATTTTGCACTAACACCTTTTACGATTAAGATTTCTTTACATATTTCAAGTTATTTAAATTTTTTTTTATTGTTGCTTTTTTATTTATTTTTGGTGCCGCAGTAGGGTAGCATCAAAAATTCTTTTATCCAAAAAAGTAAGTTTGATATTTATAATAATTTTTGGCATTACCATAAGGAAGTATTAATCTTAATATATCTATGATTTTTAGTTAAAGAAAAATATTTGGAAAGTTGCAATCAATCTATATAAAGGCTTAAAGCTCTTTGTTTATTTTCTTGTCAACTTAAGTTTTAAACAGTAATATGCAACATTACTTAAGTGTGAGCTTTAATTTAAGGGTTTCTTAACTAAGTTTGCACCAAAGTAACACTAGAGAACAATATAGAACCGGGCCTTACTAAATTATTATTAAATCTGGAAAATACTAAAAACTGGTTGGCAACAATGTTTTACGGATCAATCATAGTGTTCAATAATCTCATATACGTATGAAAGTGAGATTAGCTTTTTTTTAATATTTTGAAATTATGACATCTACATCTAACATTTATAGATCCATTGCTTGGATAAGAGATGCTGTTTCGAAAGAAAATGTTGTGTTAGAATGAAAAATCTTCCGACTAAGTCATTTTTTTTTATAATAGTGAGTAAAGTATCAAAAATATCAAAAATTTGAACATGATAAAAATAAAGTTGATTTAAAATTTCATGTGAAACAACTTGTAATTAAATTCGTTAAACCATAGATAAACAAATACATAGATATCAAATAAAAAAAAAAACCTAATTCAATAGTCAAAAACCTAATTCGTACAATATTAACGTTTCCCTCAGATAACGTTCAAGTTATATTATATGCGTTAAACTCTTGCAAGTACTATGTTTAGAGTAAAGTCAATCTTTCATTGATATAAAGTGTTAGAAATAGCAAAATGTTTGCTATAGAATTTTAAAACTACAAGAATATTAAATTTTCAGTTTTCTCGGGAACATTTAAAAAATTTCAGGAAATTTGCGAAATTATTTTGATGTAAATCCTGGGGTTTCCCGCTTGGGAATACCCGGACACACACTTCATGTGTATGTCTGTTGTTTTTCTTTTTATCCTTGTAAAATCATATTATACACATTCTTACAAAAAAATGTCCATTATGATGATGTCAAATATTTGTTTGTATGTATTGTTATTGTCTATACAAGGTTATTTGTTTTATATGTCATAGACTTAATAAATAATGAAACCATTGTAATACAAAATGAACGAATTTGTGTATAACTTATTGTATTTGATGATACTTTGTCCTTTCTACTTACTATATTATAGTTTTCTATTTATTTGTTTTCTTTTTATTTTATGTCAACTTTCTTTTCCATTTCATTTGTGTTATTCTATGGTTTGTAATGGAAAATAAACAAACATAGAATAATCGAAATATAATCATTACATCGTATAATTAACCACGTCTATAGGAGTGAATACAATATAAATACAATTTAAGATTAATAAATCGAAGAAGAAAAATAATATAGAAATTTAGTCTTGTCTTAGAAATATATTTGGGAGAGTAATTGGTGTGTTAGTAGATTAAATATTTGTTGTATTTAAAACTAAGATTAGAATTCTTTATTAATAACACAGGCCACTACTTATTTTGCAGTACGGGATTACTTAGTCAACTTTGATATCACATATTGCAACATATCTCCAGAACGAATTGTCTGATTAGGTTTAATAAAATAAGAAAGTCTATATCAACATCATTTTTTAAATTATTCAATGGTTTTGGAGATAATACAACAAATTGTGTGGGGAAAAATTATATTTCTTTTAAAATCTTACAATGTTTGTTTTTCAAAAAATTTCTAAAAATCGAAAATGGCCAAAAAAGCGAATCATAAACATGAATATGTTGCAAATAAAACACGCAATATTTTATTGAAATTGATGGATTAATGTTGATTTTATTCACAATTCAATGAGAGTATTTCATTTGAAAAGGATACAACAAATAATCAAATAATTTACAAAAGCAAGAAAACATTTTAATAGGTGTAATTTTTTGTTTCGTAAAATATTTAGTTTTATATAAAAGAGAAAATTTTGCATTTTAAAATTTCCTTAGAAATTTAATCTTTTTCGGCATAATTTATTTAATATCTACCAAACTCTTGAGCAAATTCAAGAATGTTGGAGCTAATTTAGAATTTTTTGGAATTTTATTAAACCAAATCAGACATTTCGTTTCCTAGATACACAGTGGATCCAAAACTCTTTTTTTTGAAATAATGCCGTAACTTGTGAACCGTTGGATATATCTGAATAAAATTTAATATAATCAGAGCTGAGGTGCTTTAGAGTTGGTTTGGGGGAGTACAAGTCTCAAGCGGGTCACGGGAGCAGAATGTAGTTGGTCACCTCGGGAATGTTTTTTTTAAGTTGGCCAAAAATTCATTTTTGATTTGACAGAAAAAATATATGTATATAGATAGTATTTATATATCTTTATAAAAAGAATGCTTAAGGTCGAAGCAAATTTTACCCTCATATTTGACCTAGTTTTTTTTTTAAGTTAAGTTAACAAGTTTAAAGTGTATCCACTAGATTTCCTACGAAATTCCAAATAATATTGCTGCAAGAATCATATAAATATATTTATCTGATAAAAGGTTATATTAATGCGAAGTTCAAGCTTAAAAAAATTTCATATCCTAAAATATTTTTTTATTTCAGACTATAGAATTTTTATAATGGTTTCAAAAGAAATCTTAACATAAAGCAAAATCGGATATGCTTTGGGAAACGGTTTCCCCCTAAGCTCTATTCAAACTTTGTCAATTTTGAAAAAGTTTTTTAATTTTATTTTTTGTAAAACTCTCAAATTTCAAAGTGGAACTCAACAAGAAATATATCGGCTATATACCCTCATATGTTGGTTAAACACACAAGAAATATTTTTTGAACCACGCCTGAGTGATCATTTTAATTGAAAAAGTAAATTTTTGAAATAAGTTTTCCCTGGACTAAGATTTTGAATATTTTTATACCAAAAAGTGGGAGGTTTTTTAAATGCATGATTTTAGAACAAATGTGTCTGTATCTTTATTTCATGTAATACCTTTACTAGTTTAAATTTTATTTGGGTCAAAATTTTAACATTATTTCTAAAAAAATATCTAAATTTAAAATGTTTTAGGCCATAGTCTAAAGAAATTTGACTGTATTTAATATGTTTTCACTAATTATAATTTTTCATGTTCCTTTGATACCAAATACTTTCATAAAATGTTTATACTTTTGTTAAAACTAACAAAAACTTTGTCTTCTTACTATTGACTTTAATGATTATGAGTTTTAAAGTAAAACTATTAATAAAGATTATTTTTGATTTTTATTTTTTCGCTCAACTTTTAATGATTATTTTGTGATTTTTATTTTATTGCTTAAAGAAAAATTGGTGAAAAATTAGATTTTTTGTTATAAATTTGTTATAAATTAAATTTAACAAAAAAAAAAAAAAAAAAAAAAAAAACAAAAAAAAAAAAAACAAGAAAAAACAGATTTTTTTTTTAAACATTAATTTTTACAAAAATTAAAAATTTTTACTAGAAATCAAAATGTCTACTAAAATTAAAATTCTTACTAAAAATCAAAATTCTTACTAAAAATCACAAGGTTTACTATAAATTAATATTTTTTCTAAAAATCTAAATTTGTTCAAAAAATCCAAAAAAATAAAAATAAAATAATAAAATAAATTTAATTTTTGAAAAAAAACAAAAATCAAAATTTTTTCTAAAAAGCAAAACTTTTACTAAAACTCAAAATTTTTACTAAAAAATATTTTTAGTAAAAATTTTAATTTCTATAAAAAATTTTGATTTTTGTAAAAAATTTTGATTATTTTTAAAACTGGTTTTATTTTTAATATTGATTTTTTTTTAATATTGATTTTTGTAAAAATTTAGATTTTTAGTGAAAATTTTGGTTTTTAGAAAAAAAGATTTCTGTAAAAAATTTTATCTTTAGCAAAAATTTTTATTTTTTTTAAATTTCGATTTTTAGTAAAAATCGAAATTTTGGTGTTAAAGCGAATTTTGATTTTTAGCAAGAATTTTGATTTTTAGTAAAAATTTTAATTTTTGTAAATATTTTGATTTCTAGTAAAATTAATTAATTTTTGTAAAAATCAATGTATTTACTAAAAAAATTCTGATTTTTTTTGTTAAATCGAATTTATAACAAAAAATCTAATTTTTCAGTAAGAATTGGGAATAAGTTTTATTCTTTAAGCAATAAAATTAAAATCGCAAAATTATCATTATGAGTTGAGCGAAAAAATAAAAATCAAAAATAATTTTTATTAATAGTTTTACTTTAAAACTCATAATCATTAAGGTCAATGGTACGAAGACAAAGTTTTTGTTATTTTTGACAAAAGTGTAAACATTTGATGAAGGTATTTGGTATCAGAGGAACATGAAATATTATAATTAGTGAAAATATATTAAATACAGTCACATTTCTTTAGACTATGTAAGCCATAGTCTAAAGAAATTTTAAATTTAGATATTTTTCAGAATTTGGACTCAAATAAAATTTAAACTAGTAAAGGTATTACATGAAATAAAGATACAGACAAATTTGTTCTAAAATCATACAATTGAAAAACCTCCCACTTTTTGGTATAAAAATATTCAATATCTTAGTCCTGGGAAAACTTGTTTCAAAAATTTACTTTTTCAATTAAAATGATCACTCAGGCGTGATTCAAAAAAATATTTCTTGTATGTTTGACCAACATATGAGGGTATATAGCCGATATATTTCTTGTTGAGCTCGGATTTGACATTTGAGAGTTAAAAAAAAAAATTAAAAATTTTTTTTCAAAATTGACAAAGTTTGAATAGAGCTTAAGAGGAAACCGTTTCCCAAATCATATCCTATCCGACAGAAATTTTTTCTGTATCTCCCTCTTTAGAAAAATAGTCTAGCTACGCCAATGAATATTGGGAAACATTAACCTGAAAAATAGTGTTTAATATAGCGATAGTAATAAGTTTTATATATATATAAATTAGAAAATTTCGTTATTTTGCAGTAAAATTGCACAACGCAGGTTGCAAACAGCTAAATTGTTTTTAAAAAAGTGATAGTAGCCAATTTAGACTTTGAGCTCGACTTTGTCTTGGTATCATATACATGCTATTAAAGATCACCGATAATCAGGTAGACGTTTCACGGTTAAAAGTCTCATCAAATTCCGAAGCCCTATACTGACAGCAGGATAGGGCTCGGGGTGGACATCCTAGGGGCACGAAATTTGGCTTAAATATTTGTCTTATATAATGTGTATCTGGTATTGAAAATTAGCAAAATCGGTTCATAAACCAAAAAGTTTTGGATCAAATACTATAAAAACAGGTTGTCCGTCGTAACTCTTTATATTTTTCGGACGATATATTTTACAAATAAGCATGTAAATAAGAAAGGTACTTTTTAAATATGAAATATTTAGAAATGTTTCCTTTAAATTAAATAGTGTTATGTTTTGCTTAAATAACAACAAAAATTGTCATGATTTAGGAAAATTAAATAAAAGTTAATAAAACGCATTTTTTGTGAAACAATTTTTATGAAACAATTCACCGAAATAAATTTGCATAATTCTAGATATTTAAAAAACATTATGGCCAAAATAAACATATGTATAAAACTTTACAACTTTTTCCATAAAAAATTAAATAGTTAATAATAGTTTAAAGTTAACGTTAAGTTTAGCCAAAATAACTATAATATTAAAAAATAATTAGTAATAAAAACACTTAGTATTTTATTATTCCATTCAATCCAAGCGAATGGAAAAAAGCTTTGGAGTTTACAACATTTTTTATTAGTTGTACAAATTTTAATTTATACGAAATGAGATTCTGTTTTCTGCTCTTAATTTACCGAATAAAATGTTTTATGCAAATGAACAAATTTTAAATCTTAAGATTTATCATGCTCATTGGTATTGAAGAATTAATTAATTAAAATGTTTACCTTTAAATTAAATTTTAGAATATAGGTACAAAATGTCTAAAACTATTTTAAGTAATAAGTAGTTTACACAAGAATAAAGAAAGAAAACTACCAAAATATTTTTAAATACATACATTTTTGCTTACAATTATTACTCTAAATAAAAATTTATTCTAAATATAAATTTTTACAAGCTTTCCGTAAAATAATATTAGGATGGTTCACGACAGTTTGGTTCTCTAGTTATGATAACAACTACAAAATACACAGAAGAAAAATAACCATATTTTGCTCTACTCAATTTTTTTTTTTATAAATTATGTAGTAATTTACTTCTTATTTAAAGCATACACTCCGTTGCTATAAATACACCCTATTATTTCGGATTTCTGGAGGTATGTAAAATGTAAAAGCAATTGAAATAAAAATATTTTCATGGAACTTTTTTTTTTTACTTTGAATTTTACTATGTATTTTAAGGTAATACAAAAACAACTGAAATAAGAAATATTTCTATCAACAGCTTTTTTTACTTTGAATTTTACTTTGTTTTTTAAGGTAAAAGTTATTAGCGGTGTTTCATAACTATAAAGACACAAGTGCTAAATATATAAAGAACATAAATTAATAATAACTATGTACAGTAATATTTTTAAATATTGGAGCAAATTATCATTTGTTTTCATGGAAAATTGGCTCATATCTGAGAAAATTTTCCACGAAAGAAACAAATTTAGTATCTAAGTACTCTGGACAATCGCGATGAAACACCAGTTCAGCCATCACTTCATCATTAAAAGATCTCAAGCATATTCCTAATTTGCCTATGAAATGTATTTAAATAAAACGTCGAAAATCTTTTAGTGTGCCAGTGGTATATCTTTTTTCATATGGAGAAATCTAACTTAACCCGTCTGGGCCACATTTAATAATTATGGGATGGACCTACGAAAGGATTTTCCACATTTCCACAAAAATATATTTTGATGGTGAATCTTCAATAGGTTTGGGGTTTTCCGTGTGGATTTAATGGCTTCTAGCAATTTCATAAATACTTCAAAATACATTTGCATAATAAGATAAACTTGTTCCTTTTGGGGAAACTTTTCGCAGATATGAGGTAATTGTCCATCAAAACAAACACTTTAATCCACACAATTGAGCTGAAAAAACTATTTTTTTTAATTGCCTGCATAATTTCCGGATCAGAGCTCATTTGAAAATAACTGTACATACTTATTATTAATTTATATTCTTTATATATTTTCCTCTTTCCTTTTCCAAAAATTTTCAGTTTTACTTAAGTGATTTTATAGTTATGAAGCATTGCTAATAATTTTCACCTTAAAATACATAGTAAAAACCAAAGTAGAAAAAAATGTTTCATAGAAATATTTTTATTTTAATTGCTTTTACATGTTGCCAATTTTCTTTATTCTACGAATTTAATATCTCCAAAAATTCGCAATAATAGGGTGTATTTGTAATTCTGCAACGGAGTGTATAAATGACTTTTTTATCTTGTGTTTTAAGTAATATTAATTAAGTTTAACAAGTATACTTAGGTATAATGTAAGTATATATAATTATTCTTAATGAAAAAAATTATGTTTATTTAAATTTATAACAAAAAATTTTACCAATATTAAGAATTATTAAACAAGACTGTATCAAAATTTACCGTCTTTTGAATTTTTACCATAATTTCCCCTAGAATCGTTCATTGATTTTTAAAAGATATTGTGTGAAATATTATTGAGCTGGGATATCGATTTTTTTTTCATTTAATAAAAAAAAAGAAAAATAATAAATTTAATTTTCTATTATTAAATTTATAAAATCAATTGTATTTTTTACTAAAATCAAATACTCATATGCGTAAATATTTTATGGAAATTAAAAAGTGTTTTTCTTTATCAAAATATTATGCTATTAAAATATAATATTTGAAAATTCTCAAAAACTTAAAGAATTATTTTTAATAAAACAAGGAAAATAATGTTTGGTTTTAATGAGAAATTCAAGCAAAATTTATTATAAAATCAATTAAACTATTGATGAATATTAGTAATAATAAATTAAAATAAATATAAATAAAATGTATTTTTTTATCATAAATCTAATGCTCCGTACATAATAAATAAGAAATATAATTCAGATATTCTGTTAGATAATATTAGTGTAAATTGAAATAGAAAAATAAAAACAATACATCGATTTATTTCTTCACGCTAGGTCCATTCATTTTATATAAAACACCGTTTCAACCTATAAAAAGAAAGTGTATTATTTTGCTTCGGAAAAATGTGATACCAGACAGAGAGAGAGAAAGAGACTTACATGAGAATTTAAGTCAATCACCGGTCAGTCTAAAAATCCACCATGACTAAAGTTAATACGGGAACTATACACGATTAAATGGTTCCTGGTATACAAAAATCGAATAAAATGGACAGATTTATTTTGAAAATCTTAACTTAATATTACATTATTTTTAAGACGTGCTAAAATAAGGATTTTTGTGATCAGCGTATCATAATAAAAAAAGTTATGAGAATAAATAGAATTTCTACGTCCTACTTATTCATTATATTGATTATATTCATTATTATTCATTATATGTAGAGAATAGCTTTCATACAGAGGTCACTGCGGTTTTGATAGTTGATGTATATCCGATAGGCCAAATTTGCTATTCTTCTTTCACATGCATACATACATACATACATACATTAGGTTTAATTTGAGCGATGACACAAGAAAAATTTCAAAAGCATAACATCGTCTTGGTACATCTATATTATTTGGTTTTTAACCAAGAATAACTAATTAAATTCCATCCATGTTCAACGTTCTTCAGTTCATAATTTAATACCCTGGGATCTCTCTTTCAATAAATCAATCTTTACAAATTTTGCTACCAAAGTTTGAATGGTCCCTTTTAGAAGAAGAGTATTGTTAATTATTGAGAAATCTCGAAAAAATCAATGTTGCTTACCTCTGGAAGTTTAAAATCATAAAAAATAATTTATTTGTTTTATATTTTTATAAAAATGGTCAAAATGTTAAATTGTTATTCAAATCTAGTAAAATAAAATATTAAAATTAAATAATTAATTTAATAAAATTTAAATGTTAACGAAACAATGATTTATTTAAAAAAATTTTTAGTTGTTTTTTTTCTGTGAAACCACAAACAGAAAAAGTTTTTTTTTTTTTTAGAAAATATTTAAAACAATATATATTTATTAAGAATAATCAATATTTTATTGAATTTCTTTAAAAACTATAAATCCTATACATTTTTTATATTTATAACTGCTTTTGTAATACAATTCAGATTAATACAAAATTAAATTTAATTGGTTGCACCAATATGAGTTTTTGTAAAACTAATTTAACAAATTTGATCAAAACAATTGGTAGTTTCAAATATTTAAAAACACTAAATTGGGTCTTTGCAATCAACAGATTTGTTTAATTTGTTGACATCCTAAAAATTAATTATTTGTAATAAAATCTGAAAGGAAATATTTTGAAATATTTTATTTTTATTAAATATACAAACTAATTTTGGAAATATTATAAACAAATATACAGTAATAACATTATGAAAACTTTTTGCAGCTATCAATATATTTGGTGTTTAGTATATAATATGCTACAAACCTAAGAATCAAGCTAAATTTTTATTACTCATTAGACACAATACACCACTTCATAACTTCCTATTTTAATGGCGTAACAAATCAGAATCGGAATACCTCATCAAGTTAACCTGAACAGCAATCAATCATAGGTAAAAGAGAAGGTAATTATATAAAATCATTAATAACATTCCCCCACTTTTGAACGTTTTTTAATTGAATACGATGAATAACTTTATTTACTAAGAATTTGTGGTGATTTTAGTTAAAGATATTTGAGAACTTTTCTTTTTGCAGAACTTGTTGTTTTCTAAACAAAAGTATGAATGAGAGGTATGAAAATTTATTATCGGTATTTCTCTTACATCATTTTTCAATCCTTCCTTTAAGCATTCATCATTTAACTATTTACTGAATGAATAAACCTCTCCATCATGTAAAACAGGATGTTAGCTGACCTAGTTCTATACAAGTTTTTATGAAACTTTTCTCAAAAAAATTTATCTTAACCAGATGAAAGAGAGATGTTATCGGGAGAAATTGACTATTAAAAGTTCTAGTATTCTAAATATGTTTTTATTTTCAACATTGTGTATTTATTATATAAATTGTTTTTTTTCTTTATATAAAATAAATTTCAAAAAATATTTTGGTTATCAATCACCATAGTACAACAGGTATTTTTATCCCTAGTACAGAATTGTTTTTAAAAACAGTTGTGCATAATGAATACAAATAGTAATACCAACCGAATTATGTGTTAGTACTTGGAACCGACAATATTCGTTTGGAAAAAAATACGGTTGCCATAACGATACTGTTTTCTCTGTGCACAAAAATAATATTGCATTCATCATAAATGTCATAAAACAAAGTTCTAAGAAACAACATATTACTCCATATGGTTCAAATATACTATATGTATAATAATATAATGCTTTTGCGAATAAAAAAAGTAAAATAAAATTGTTAAAGCGAAATATTTTAAATAATTTTATTTAAACATAAATTGATAATTTGCACATAAATAATATAAAGTATAAATGTTCTCATTAACGTGTCTCAGACCACTTGTGCATAAAATGTAAAAAAAAGTTAATTTTGAATGTTTTTTCAAAACTATAGTTTTAATTTAAAAAAAATTTTGTTAAACAACAAATTTGATTTTTCTAAAAAAACACTCTTATCAATAGATTTTGGCAAATTTATCAGAATGCTTCCAATTATATGTATATTGATTTATATTCGTGAGTTATTTCAGGTATACGAAAAGTTGATTTTATTAGACTTACGATAAGACAGACATAGAATATAAAATATTTATTAAAATAAGTACGTACAAATCGACTATGTCTTTTAAAAACTTTTCAGAAAAGTGAAAAATATAATTTATTTTTTATATTAAAGCAATTTAAAATTATATTTTCATCCTTTTGATAACTTTCGAACCAATACATAATTCTGAAAAAAAAAAAAAAAAATAAATTAAACACATGACTTTTTGTCAGTGCACCGACTATATGTACTATCTATCTAATGAGAAGGGCATAATTAGATGTTATTCTGGGATTTTATAGAAAATACCCCTTAAGAAAATATGAAAAGAAATTTAGTCCATTTTTAAGAAATCTAATGTTGCGTTTAGAGTTTGGGAAAAGAAGACGGATTTTTATTAAAATTTTTAAGATTGCATTTAAAATATGTTTTGCAATCAGTTTGGACTGTTTTGTTTCTTTTTTTTTTCGAAGAAATAGAAGCATTTTATACTATTTAGATATGTAGACGATAAAAGGAAAAAGATAAATATATTAAATAATTTTTGCTTAGGCCCATATTCATACAAATAGCCATCTATGAAATATTAGAATTTGTGTACACATAAATTTATTTAAGTGTGCACTATATTTGATCTCATTTTCACATTTTGTCTTTATAAAATCATAGAAAAAATTTTAATTAATATAATGAGACTAAACAAAATAAATGAATATTTGTATTTTGTTGACAGATTTCACACATAAATCTCTCAAAATAATTAAGTCACATTATTTAGTGACAGATTTTTAGAATAATTAACACATACTCTAGGTAGAGTGAGTATATTACAGAACATTAAGTGACTATAAAGCAATGTTACACTTAAATTTAATTTAGTTTTATGAACTCCATGGAGCGAAGCAAACACTAAAGAAAGTTTAGGAAGAATGAACAAAATTTTCTTATTATATATAATATGTACATAAGGAAAGATATCCCAAAGCTATTACAATTATTACATCAAAGTTGTGTTTGCAATATCTATATATTTTGGTATATTGATACTTTTTTTTGGTATGAAATATAACTTTAGATTACTTTAGACAAAAGTCTAGTAGGTTAGTTAGACAGCCAGTCATTTTCCCAAAAGGCATTGAACAATTTAAGGATAAGAGTGAAAGAAATAGTTCCACAAAGAATAATATATATACATTAGACTGCACCAAAAAATAAAGACTTTCGAAATTTGATCGTAAGTCCCCCTAGAATCGTTCATTGGCTTGTCAAAAGACGAAATATTAGTGAAATCAGAATCGGTGCCGCATCGGACCTGAAGTTTGTATGATGTATTTATATGGGAAAATATAGCTCTTTTATAGTTTTTAGAAAAATTTAGCTATTAAATACTTTGCTTTGTAACAAAATGTAAAAAAAATTGTAATCTATATATATATATATATATAAATCTGTTAAAAAATTTTAAAGTTATTACGAATTCCCCAGACCATTAATGTGTTTTCGACCACTTGCGTAAGGAGTGCACGAACAAACTTTTAATTTCTTGAGAAATGTTTAAATAAAATGCTATTTTTATTATAAAGTCATTTTTTTTTGAACTGATATTCAGAAAAAACAGAATTATTACAGAATAAGTTTTTAGGAAAATTGAACAAGGACAGTCTTTAAAACATGAAAATCAAGTCAAAATTTGGATTTTTTTTAAATTTTAAGGAAAAGAAAATGTGAACTTATTTATATTTATTTAGCTTTCGATAAAATTTTACGCAAATATAAATGAAGCAGTAAAAGGGGTAAATTTAACCCTCATATGAGCTTGGGGTTAGCATTTTTTAAGCGCATCTTTTCTTAAATATTTGTAAAATGAATTTTATTAATTAATAAATGGACAAATAAAATAATAATTACTTCATTGTAGCAAGTAAATTCAAACTAAATTATCAAAATCATTGGTGCGAAATTAGATAAAAGAGATATTTTTCGTGATGTTTTCCTTAAAAATTTGAACCATTTAAAATTTTGAGCTTCTTATTTTGTCCAATTTTCATAAAAATTTCAGAATATATTTGCTGAGTTATGATTTATATTACTGCATAATATTTTTTTTTTTAATCTTAATATTTTAGTAAAGTATTGACTTTATAACAAAAAAAAAAAAAAAAAGCAAAAAATGCCTTTTTTCCGAAATCCGCAAAATTCTTTTTTGATTTTATTTCCTGCAGTGTTGTCTACAAACCTGCATAGTTTTAACTGTACTTTTTTGAATTTTGTGTAACAAAATTTTTTAAAGTTTGAAATTGGAGTTTTTAAACAGTCTTAAAAAAAAAAAAATAATAAAAATTTTTTAACCAAGTATGAAAAGGGGTTTGAATTATCCTACAAAAACAAAAATATAATTTTCAGTAATTATAGTTCAAATTTAAATAAAAATGGCATTTTATTTAAATATTACTTAAAAATTAAAATTTTGTTTGTACACTCCTTACACAAGTGGCCTAAATCACATTACTGGTCTGGGGAATTCGAAATAACTTTAACATTTTTTTAACCGATTTTTTCTCTTTATATCTTGTTTCATAGATAATTATGTTTAGATTACGATTTTTTAGCTCTTTGTTACAAAGCAACGCCCATTCAAACTTCAGGTCCGATAAGGTACGGGTTAACGATATCCAATTTCACTAATATTTCACACGATATATTATTACAACCTAATGAACGATTCTAGAGAGAGTTACGGTCAAAATTCAAAAATAGGTAAATTTTGGTGCAGTCTAATATACATACGTACGAAAAATATATGTTTATTTATGTTTTTGTATATGTAAGAACGTATATACGAATAACTTTATATTCACCTAAAAGTTAATAAAAAGTAATAGACTTTTATATATTGCAATATTTAAGCTATTGTTCACATATCGATATTTATGAGTATATTTAGATATAAATATAATTACCACAATGAATGGTTAAACAGAAATTAGAATCTTTGATAAAAATTAAATTATAGTACAATGTTCAAATAATTTTTTTTTGTTTATAACTACGAATAGTAGTTTTTATAAATATTCATTATTTAGATTTCTTATGAGAAAAATAGTCCACACCAATAATTCTTAAATATTTAGAAATTATAAAATTTAAATAAAAATTTCAATTAAAGAGTCTTTAAGGGTTTAAGATATTTTAATTATTTATTCGTTTCAGATAATTTTGAGAATTTTGGCATCGATTTGTTATATCATATTTTTGCATATTTTGGCCGTAACTGTATATTTTGGCTTAACATCATATGTTGTTACTTTTTCATACAAAATCCTTATTTTAGAACGTATTTCAGCAATTTAAATGACATATATTTCCATATTTTTATTTTATTTTATATATTTTATATTTAAAAAGAAAATTTTCAATATATTGCACATAATATTTTGTTTTTTTTTTATTTGCCGCTAGTGAAATTCTTTTTTTACTGTCACATAAGTTTTTCAAATCCGATTTCCTAATAATTTTCATCTTATAAATTGACAGAAATTTTGCAATTTCCTAATAAAATGTATTAGATTTAAATATTTTTAAGTGCAAAAAGAAAATATGTTTTAGCAATTACTAATAAAAATTAAGTTACTTTTAGCATTAATAGTAGATAATTTAAAAAATTATATTTTAAGATCATATTTTTTATTTTTAAGGGCACATTTTCCGATTTTAAGAGCACTTTTTATGTGCATGAAACATATTGTTTCAGCTTATTTTTGGTTGCACTGGTGATAACGTTTGAACTTCTTTCAGTTTTCTTTTAGTAAATATATTCTGGATCCATCCGAATAATAATATCCGTCTATACGTCTATTTAATTGACGTTTTTGAAGACCACCAATAACTCTTAACTAACTTAGTTTACAGACAAGATTGTTCACAAATCTGTTAGAAATCATACAAATCGTTTTATAAACAAATTAGATTTGGGTATAGCAATTATGTTGTTTTTATATTCACTGATAGTTAGTAAAAAACAACAACAATGAATTTATCACTGCTGCTTAAACCAATTTTCAAACGAAATAAAGCACCGATTTCATAAAAAGTACTATTAATAAAAATAATAAAATTAAAAAAACTGTAAGAAGAAAATTTCGAAATTTTCAAAAAATTTGGAAAACACAAAAATACATTGCAAAAAGTACTAATTTGTGTCAATTTTCAAAAAAAAGTAAAGTAATAATTCTCATAAAAATTATAATTTTTCAAATTAAAAACCCTAATGTCTTACGAAAAAAAGTTCAAGCTGACTAAGTTATAATATGTAGGACTAACTACCAATTTCAAAAAAATGGGCAATTTTCAAAAAGGTACCCATTTCCGAAAAAGTACAATTTTCAAAACCAGTAGAAGAGATATCGGTGGAAAAGTATGAATATGAGTTACGACGAATATTCATTTTTATTTTGACCTAACAATCGGAAATATTTGAACTCTAACCTGGACATAGCTAGATAGTTTTCGATTTTTATGAGGATAATATGTCAATCCCTTTAAAAATTTGATTTTGCTAAAGGCTGTTCTATTCCAGTTTTAAATTTAAAAGAAAAGTTAACTTTTCATTAGTTTTTAGTAAAACATATAATATTTTCTGTAATATCCTTCATAACAGCTTTATTGTGCTTTAGGTTACTTTTTTATTGGAATGGATCCAGGTTTTCTTTAAATTCTATTATTTGTTTATTTATTTATTATTTATTTATTTTATTTTCAATAATATTTCATAACCTAGCCTTTTGGCCATAATCGGTCACAAATTTCTACTAACAGATAAATTGAAAATACAATTCATAAATAAAAATTTAAATATATAATAACATAAAATAAAAGGTAAAAAATACATTTAAGAAGTTATTGCTAATTAATAAAAACAGTTAAATTGCACAAGTCAACCCAACAAAGCCCCATCGACCAAAAAATAATAAAAACAAATGTTAGAAAGTGAAGTCAATCATGTATCTATATAAGCAAAAGCTTGGCAAAAAAAAAAAACTAATTACTACAAACGTGGTATATACCCAGAAAAACATGTCACACCAACGCATGGCACAGAAACTTATATAAACTCTTTATATTCCAAAATGCAACAAACATAAAGTAGCACACACAGGGTCAATCGGAAGTTTATTAATACTAAAGTCACTACAAATTAAGGATTTTCTTTCTATTTTATATTTCATTTTTATTTTTAACACGCTTGCGTAAGCATCAGTCCTTGAATAAGATACCCTTTGAAATTCTATAACATAAAGCAGTCCCATGAACAACATGATCACAGTACAGGTAACAATTTCTCTCACAAAACCAATAAAAGCACCTAACTTTAACAACATACCCTGAGTTGTAATGCAAAGAAGCAACAAATGATGTAAAAAACATCCCACAGATCTTGCACACAACTATTCAGTAAAGACACAAATTACTGAAACTAATGGCATTGATCAATGAATTCTAGACCAACATCTAAAGTTCCAGCAAGAAAACATTATAAATTCTGATGAAAATTAAAGAACATTAAGCTAAACAAAAATAAAAAAAAAAAAATAAGACCAATTATCAGAAAATGTATGAGAAGAGCAAAACAACACATTCAAAGAATAAAACAAGTAGCCGATTCCGCATAAACCCAACAGGAACAGAGAGTAGATAAATAGATAAGCTCAAAGTATCAAAACTAATAACCAGAAAAATCTTCTTTCTTCAACAGACCAAATTATGTTCTAGAACATTAATGAAAATCAAAATAAACACCCAAGAGGTACCACTTTTCATTCACAAAATTTTTAATGATTTCCACAGAATTCATCCAATAAAGAAACAGCCACTAGAAATGAGGATATACCCCAGCTCATTAAAATATTAAATAAAAGATATGAGACCATGTACCACACTTAGCAAACATAATAAAGACCATACCATATTAGATTGCAATGGAAGACACCGAAAACCATTCCTAAAAGAAAAAAACATTTAATCAAATGAGAAAGATATGAACAACTTCCACCCATATTGCTGAAACAATCCAAAACGGAACACCTTAAAAAGACTAACACTTAATGAACATTTCAATGCAAAAATTACACCACAATCATCAATCTCAATCACATGCAACCGTAATACAAACACACAGCAACATTATCAACTCACATCACACAAAAGACAAAATTTCCAACCACAGTGGATGTATACAAATAACATGAAATCAGACAAAATCAAGTAGGACAAATCAGAAATCTATTATAAAAAAGCATAAGCCAGGACCACTAGAAACACTATGAAAAACCAAAATACTCCCATCCTCCTGAAGAGCACAAAGTCATATAGCAGGATTACTTCTGCTTACCGCAAATTAGTAGCACTTTTCATCAAGAAACTATAATTAAATATCAACCCTTCAAAAACTAATAAATGATCTACTAGCAACACATCAAGCAGTATGAAACAGCTGAAGATGACAAACAGATATCATTCAGAAGGTATGCAGAATCACCCAATAGCATGCAAAATATCATTATAACACCACTAAACAATTATGCAGCCAGATTACTGAAACGATCAATACAAAAACACAAAAAAGATCAAGGAGATGCTGCTTAGAAAAACCAGCCCCAATAATTAATCAAAACACTATGTAGCAATCAATGTTTAAGCCTGCTTTAAGTATTTTTTCATATTTCTTACATTTGAAATGGTCAGAGTCCTTTGGTTCATAACAGCACCATTTGTTTGATACCACTTATCTACATTTCCCATAATATCTGTTATAAGAAATTCTTAGCCAGGATTTTGTAAACCAACAGTTTTCAAATGTGGGTCCGCGATCCACAAGGGGTCTCTACAAATATTTTGGAGGGGGGGGGGGGGGGGTAGCGCGAAAAACATTTACTTAATATCATAATATAAACCTTTTTTTTTAAGTCTATAATATATATTTGTTTCCTTTATGTTCTTATAAAATATCTTAAAATTTTGAAAAACTTTGAATTAATTAATGAATTTATACAGGGATTAAAATTAAGGAAGATTGTAATTAAATCTGATAGATTAAATAATAAAAAATAAGGCAAGACTTTATAATGATTTGTGAACAATTCCGAAATCTACAAAATTGTAGAATCTTAATTCCAATAGAACCTATATTTTGTAATAAATTTTCACATATAAGACCTTAATGGATGCTATTGGGCGATCCTCACTATATTTAGTAATATTATTTCTATATGAAGGGAAACTTATTGCAATCTAGAGACTGGACTGGACTTGTGCCAGTATCTAAATGAAATTTAGAAGTTTTAAAGTGATTTTTGAAAAAGGCGTAATGAATCAATTAATAAGTAATCTTTAAAATTGTGACATATTCTTAGTTTCAAATTGTAAACCGGCAGTGCTTTAATCGCAATTTTTGTATTTTATACCTTTTTGTAATACATAAATTTAACTTCAAATTGAGGTTGATATAAAATTAAAATTTTTCGCAAAAGTCAAAGGTTTGAAAATAAATAATAAATATCTAAAGAAAACTAATTTCAAATAATGATTTGTATTTATAATAATTTATAATAAACTTAAATTTAAACATTTGGTCTATATACGTGGAGAAAAAAGGTGGTTATAACATTGTAACAACAATAATATTATGTTCTAATTACTAAATTTTTTGAATTTTAATAATAATAATAATAATAATAATAATAATAATAGTAATAATAATAATAATAATAATAAATTCTTGAATTTAATAAATGTATGATAACATATTACGTATAATCATTTAAATTTTTCGCTGTGGTCATATATTCCAATCATAATATGTTGCTCTTAGATTATGATCACTACAACTATATTTTTTCTCTGCGTATATTTAAACAGTATTTGAAAAACATATTTGATAACAAATATAATCATGCTTCAAACTTTTGGCTTGATATTAACTTATTTATTACACAAAATTTGTGGTGGGTCGTTCACAAGTTGTAATGTCTCAAGGGGATTGTGAAGCTGTTGCTTGTGAGAACCCCTGAATGTAAAAAGTTCTACAGTACTTGCTTTATATTGCCCTTTAGATGCATTAATTTTTTTTTAAGGAAATTAATCTTAATATTTTCGCCTTCTCCTATTAGGAACTTTTTTTTACTTTATTAGCCTGAAGACCCAGACTACGTTTTTAAACTTTTCTGATAAAAGATACAGAGAAATTTAAAGACTGAGTCACATTTGTTGAAAAAGTTAACGATAGCAATTTTTTCACGTATATTAAAAGTTATAAGCCATAAAGTTTGCACGTGTTTCTTCGTGCTCAGTCCTTATATTTTGCAAAGTCTTTCAAAAGTTATAAACGACGTTGTACCATAATTTATTTATAACAATTATATCTTGTTAAACTCTTTAATATATAAATTTATATAAGAATTCGGACAAAGTGTTCACCTTAAACAATGGTATTTCACAATTTATTACTTTCGTTATTCCTTTCCCCCAATTCCAAAAAATTGTACGTCACCATAAATTGAAAATAATTTGAAAATTCTCTCTGGCTGAACATAAGTTCTTACTTTCTTAAAATTTATAACATCCCTTGACATTTAGAATATTTTTTTTTTCATATTTTTTTTCTTGTTTTTGTTTTTAATGTAGAAAACAAAAGAACAATATACTTTTAGGAAATAAAAGTGTATACGTGACTGTAAATTATTACGGATTATTTTCTCAGACATATACATTCATATATATATATATATATATATATATATATATATATACCTATATATATATATATATATATATATACATATATACATATATATATATATACATATATACATATATATATATATATATATATATACATTCATATATATATATATACACACACATATATATATATATATATATATATATATATATATATAATATCAAAAATAAAATCACATCCGTCTTCATCATATTCATTCACCTACGATTTAAGTATCTACATACATATGTAAAACATAAGTAATAAATATTGTTTCTTTTTTGTATATATTATCGAAAATTAATCCTGCTTGTTGATTCAATACAAAAAATCGTTTAAGTAAGACGAAAGATATATGCCCATTTAAATTATTTGATTTACGTACATACTATTTATGTACATGAGACTGCATCATAATTTACCTGTTCTGGGTTGTAAGAATATATTGCGTGAAATATTAGTGAAATCGGATATCGGTATTCTGTGCTGCATCCGGTCTGAAGTTTGTATGGTGCTTTTATATGGCAAAAATATGTTTTTTTTTTTAAAGTTTTTAGAAAAATTTTGCTTTGTAACAAAATGCTAAAAAATCGTAAAACATCGTAGTAATTTTTTATATTCTGAATTTAAATCGACACATAGGGCTTTAAAAACTCTATACAGAAAAAAATATTTCAAATATTTTTTAATAAAATGATTGATTTAATATTATTATTAATTACTATAAGTAACTTTCTAATTGGTTTTCATTTTTTTTTTTTTTTTGCAAACAATCAACAAACAGCTCTTTCATATTATTTTATCTATATTTTTTTTGTATTTGATTATTTAAATATTTTTATTATTAAGTAAATATATTAAAATCCGTATATTTCTATTGAAGGAAGAACTTAAAAAATTTTAGAAATGAATTAATAAAAATTTTAGAAATGGATTAATAAAAATTTTGGGCCATCATTCAATTATAATTCTAATTAATTTGATCAAAAAAATTAAATCCAAAATAAATTATTCAAGTTAATTAATATTAAATACTTGTAAATACTTGTCGGTGGACTACCCAGTAAGATTAAAGTGATTTAAAAACCTGATCGCGATTCTATAATTGATGCGGCTCCATCTGTATGCCTATAGAAGTCGAACACAAAGGTTTATTAAACAATAATTCTTCCTTTATTCCAGTTTCTGAAATAAAATAAAAGTTGGCTTAAATTATAAATATTAATCGTTTTATTATACTGCAGGCCATCCATTCTTTTTTTTTCAGAGTTATCTCAGACAGAGGGATTCTTATTATATCCTCAACGATAGCAAAAAAAGGCTTCACTACAAGTTCACCAATTGTGTGTGGTTACTTTGCTTTTGCTTCGTAATATATATATATATCAATATATTGTACCAAGCTTCAATAGAATTTTTCCCGTCCAAATGATTGGCACCTTCAGAATCCAACTTTGCATAATTATATATGCCGATATCTGCGGTCTCTCTCGCAGACCCCCTGAAATGTTGCTACGGACCCACATTCGGCAAACCTTGTTCTAATGTACATACATATGTTTACATAAAAATTATACAATCGCATTTATTAAGCAGTTTGCATTTAAATCGTAAACTCCAAAGCTCTTTAAAACCGAACGTGTACGTGCGCTTAAATGCGATAATAAATTTGCAAATTGAAAAACACATACATACATATATATACATATCGTCGTTGCGTTGACGAAAAGTCCTATGTGTTTTTTGTTTATTGTATTACAAATTCCCATTCGCGAATGGCAAAAGAAATTGAAAAAATATACACATAGGATTTTTTGTATAAGAAACTTTTAATTTATTTTCTAAAACTTTTGTTTGTTGCTCTTCAAAAAGTCCTATGTGAAGTAAAGAACAAAAACCCGATGAGATAATGGAAAACGCTTTGGTGAACGCATGACTAATAGTGATAAAAAAAAAAAAAATGATAAAAACAAATTAGAAAGTTACACATAAGACTCTTCGTCAACGCACCAACGATATATAGTATATCGTTCAAAAGATTTTTATTGGAATAACGAGTGGTGAATGAATGAGTTCTTTTATAATGTTGCTGCCGTTAACAACTATATTTAAGAGGAAAACATTGAAAATATTTAGTGCTAAAGATTCTTTGTAATACACAAAAAGATTACAATGAATTTAAAAATATATATATTATTTTAAAAGAAATTCATAAAAAATAACATAGAATAGTAGATTTTAGCTTACAGTCTCTATCTGTAGAAAAATACCCAATATAAATATGAAAGTAGAAACATAAGAAAAAAAGAGCAAGGCTTTTATAATAAAAAGATTTTCTTAAATTTATTAGGAAATCCCTTAAGAAATGCATTCATGCCAATTCGTTTTAATCCAAAAAAGTGTATTTAGAAATAATATTACTCACACCTCTCGTTGTGGTTTTAATGCTTTAGCAATTTTGTTTGTAATTATGAAGTCAGGTATAGGTACATACATAAATTGAATATATCATTTGATATTTATATGCCTACATTTCTTAAATATTAAATGTAATTTCAAATTTTATTTTGAAAAATCAAATTCAAGATAATCATTAAGGTATTGAAATACAGTGAATTGTTTGTTAAAAGTTCTTCCACAAAAAATTTCAATATTATCATTTTACATGTATAAAAAAATATACAAGTATAAAAAAATATGTATATAACATCTCATTTACTTCAAGACTGTATATATTTAATTACCATGGCAAGTTTTTCAAGTTTTTCGCTTGAAAAATAATTTTTTGCATATTTCACAAGTATTTTACCATAAACTCATTTTTTTCTAATTTTTGCAATATAATGAATTTAAAAATTAGTTATCTTAACAAGAACGCTATTTTTTATTTTTTGGAGTTTGACTAACAAATTAGTATAAATTATTTTGTAAAGTTATGTAATACATAATTGTAAAGAAGAAAATAATTCAGACGTATCAAATATGACTATTATGATCTATTGATGTATATTTTTAATATATTTTTATTTTTTATAAAAAATTGAAAACTATCAAAATTTTGAAGTTAGGAAAAAAGCTTATTTAAGCTTATTTATACGAGAAAACACATGAATTTTTCCATTTTTTATGCATGTTTCTGTGTATATTATCCCGTTTTTTTGTGCTTTCTCAAGCACACATTTTAATTTTTTTCGTGCTTTTTCAAACCTACCCTGGTAATTACACTTGATATTACGCACAAATGAACTTCCTGCTGCATCAGCCACAACTATTGTTGTTTCAATTACGTCAACTCAATAGCAAAAATACACAAAAAACCTCAACAAAACTCAAAAATCTTTATGCTTCATAAAACATTTTTTAATTTAATTTTATATTTATTAATGAAAAATTTCAAACAAAATTTTATTTATTTCCTAATTTTAAAAATATTTGTTGTGTTTTACTAACAAACTTAAAGAAAAAGTGTATTGTAAGATTAAGATCTTCAAAATCTATTTAAATTTTACTAGATTTTGGTAAAATATAATTTGAAATTAGATTTTGATTTGTATGGAAAATCCAATTAATATCTAATAAAATTATGTTTGAAATCTCATTTAAACTAATTTATATTTATAAACATTGATTATATTAATTATAATAATGTTACTTGCACAATGAAAATTCTTATATGCACATATTTTTTTTATATTTTTTTATACCTATATATATGTACATATGTATGTACCCAGCAAATACAAATGTTTGATATCAAATTTAGAGTGATTTGAAATTAAGTTCCTTCTCAAATGTGGTACGTTTGAGAATTATTTGAAAATAACTTGAAAATAATAGCTTTATCAACAAAATGGGGAATTAGTTGTCAAATTGAGAAATCATTGCTAAATGTAATTCTCAATCTGTTTTCAAATGTGAATTGTGTGTACGTGTTGAACATAAATAAAAGTATTTTGCATTTATAATTTCTGTAGTTTCCTTTTGTATAGACTTTTAATTTTGTTCTATCAATATACGTATTCATTAACTGGAAAATATTTGATTAAGTAATTTCAGTTATTAATTTATTTATTTGTATATATTTCAAATATTTTTTAAATATATTGTTTCAAATATGTTAAAGAATGATTTGATAATAATATTTGATATCAAATTGAGAAAATCCCATCTTTCAAATATTTGTTAATTTGTCTCTTTAGATTTATCAATGATTTGATAATAACATTAAATATCAAATTAAGAATATAATATTTTTAGCTTTAGTTTTGAGAAAGATGCAATAATATTTGATATCAATTTGAGAATGTGCAGTTTTTCAAATGTTTTTTTCTGAAATGATTTTCAATTTGAAATCAAACTTAAAATTCAAATCTCTACCTACATTTGAAACACGTTTGATATCATCATATTTCAAATGTTTGAAATCGTGTTTGCTGGGTACGTGCCCATATACATACATATGTATGTGTATACATGTAGATTTTAAAAACTAAAACAACAAATACCTTTAGTTTTTTTTTTTCATTTTGTTTACCGCTATAAAAATTTTTTGTAGGTGCACATATCCATATAGATACACATATAACGGTCATACATATTTACTAATGTTGCCAGGAGCCGAGAAAAAAGGCTAAATTCAACTTTCAAAAAGGTCAAAAAAGGCTAAATGTCCCAAGAAAAAAAAAAACCGGCCAGAAAAATGTTAATATATTTTCTTAAATTTTAAAACTTATTTTTTCTCGTTCTCATTACTTTTTTATATCTTTAAAGGCATTGTAATAATTTTGCAAATAAAACATAGAACAGCTATCAATAAAATGACCCAAATGCAAAAGTCCAATACAAATTTGGGTTATATCCCAAATTTCATATAAAAAATTACCCAATGTTTTGAAGTGCTTTTTCGACATTCTTAAACCAATTCCTACTAATTCCTTTTTGATTAAGCATTTTCAAGTTTTTGGGTAAATTTTCGCTTTTATAAGAATTTGCTAAACTTATGTTTATAAATAGTTTCTATGGTTTGCATCAAATTAGTTATTAGTATTTTAGTATATTAGTTGTTCTTGATTTGGATAATGCATCGCCGCAAGAGAAAATTTTTGTTAAATATAAAAAATATAGAAATATACAGAAATAAATGAATGATTGTGTAAAAATAAAAGTAGTAGTAGATAATAAGAAATTATTTTCTTCGTTGTTAAAATAGTAACTTTTTTAAAGTAATTTTAAGAATCAAAAAAGGCTAGAAGCTAAAACGAAAGTTTTGATTCTAAAATTAAAATAAAAAGGCTACATTTAGCCTTAAAAAGGCTAATCTGGCAACACTGTTACGAAAACACATCATGCCTTTTTTACACTATTTTTCAATCAACCAATTTTTTGCTTAATATATATATATATATATATATATATATATATATTTATCAGAAATTTTCAAAAATAGCCGAGATATTAAAAAAAACTGGTTTCTAAAACTGGTTCTCGACTTTTTTCTCTAGCCCCTGTATAAGCTAGGGACTTCGTTTTTGCAAAAACAAAATCGGAAATTTTTTTCTGAATTTTTCCGCTGAAGAAATGAACTTAGTCTGTACATTATTTACAGAGATATAGGCCAAAACGCATTTTTGACCGATATCGAAGTCCTAAATAAGCTACGTACTTGTTTTTTATACAGATCGATTTGATAAAACAAATGTTTTTCCAAAAAACCTAGTTATTGGCAAATCTATTTGTTTATTTATTTCATGTCTGCTTCCCTTATAGCTGTTATTTTTATGGGTACTGAAAAACAACAACAATAAATTAAGACATTTTAGGTTTTTTAAACTTTTTGAAGCACCAATGTAAGCTAGACACTTTGTTCTTTCACAGAAAAATCGATTTTTTTAAAGAATTCTAAGAATAACCTAAGTAATAACCGTGTTATAGGCCAAAACGCGTTACTAGATTTTTTGAAGTTCCTATATATGGTATGGACCACATTCTTGCATAAATCTATCAAACATATTTTTTTCGAATTACAGCTTTTTAAATCAGTCAAATAGGTAGATAAATCTACCACCATACCCTATTTTAATTTAATATTATCTTGCGTATATAAAATATTTGTTCTGCACGAAAGTGATTATATCTTCCTTAAATATGTGCGAACTGTTGTAAAATTCCAAAGTATTAAATTTGTTATCTACCAACTTTCACCGGTGCGTTTCGCTTATTTTTTATTACTTATTTGATGCGATAATACTTTATATGGAAGCTACTACTACTACGAAATTTGATATGAAATTTACTTTTAAATTTATTTTTTAAACTGTAATGGTCTTTCGATGAGAAAATTTATATTTTCCTTATATGGGGGCTACCTCGCCTCCTGTACCTATCCGTTCTATTTGAATTCCATCAATGCAATATGATGAATATAATGTTGCTGTTATAGGTAAATATATTTGTAATTACATCCAACATAAGATGTTTCACTTTCATATAACACGGATGAAGTGCATATTAGATTCGGCACAGCCGAATATAGCACTCTAACTTGTTTGAATTACTTTTGTAACTCGAAAAAAATAAGTTTTTTAGATTTATTTTTTTTAACACGAAAATAAAAAAGTAAAGAAAAAATTTTAACTCAAAAGGAGAATTTTAGTTTTAATTTATGAAAAAATGTGTATTAATGAAGAATGAACGCAAAATTTCTTTTGTATTCTGAACTTTTCCATACTACTTACAAATTTAATAATAATTACTGAAAATTCATTCATTTCTAAAATGAAAATATGACGTTCAAAAATAATATTTAATACAGCTGTTTCATTTATTTTAAATAATTTTTTTCTTATATTTTTATGTAAGTATTATTATTATTCTCTAGAGATAAAAATATGTATAAATAATTTAAATCATGATATTATGAAAACTACCCAGCAAAAACTTTGCTTTCCTGGTAAGCTAGCAGGTACAGTTGGTAACAAAATTACACTACTTATTTTTTGCCTGAATAACAAGTCATTTTTGTTCGAGTTGTTCACAAATTCATGTAGTTATTTTTAGACTCTAGCTGTGCTCAAAAATATGTACCTGAACGAAAACAAAAATAAAAAATAAAAAACAAAAAAATTTTGCCCTCAGTGAGATTTGAACCTGGACACAAATTAACAATTCGTTTTTATTGACTAACATATTACTCAGTACACCATCTCGCACTTCATTTTCTAAATGACAAAATTTTTTTTAGTATAAAATATCTTTTTAGACATTTTGTTATAAAAAACTAACAGCATCATAATGGGGTTGAACCAACAACCTTCTCGTTGTTAATCTAGCGCTCTAGCCAACTGATCCACCTGATTGCAATATTACTGTAATATACTATTGAGTACTTATTTATGTAATATAGAGTAGGCAAATAATAATGACGCCTCATTACCAAGAAACTACTTTAATAAGTAGTTGCCATTACCGAGAACCAAAAAATTTTTGCTGGGTATTTACAGCTTATTTGAACTAATTACAATATACATACATATAAATAAAATAAACTAGGAGCAGATAATTTATTATATATGAAAATATCATTATTTTATTCATCTTTCAATGGACTTTCATGGATAATTCTCGTCTTGTTAATTCTGAGAAAACCTGCAATTTAAGAGGATTTATAATTTTAATTATATAATATATTTTGCAATAAATACTTACAAATTTTGATAAAATATTATCTGATTAGAATTTTTTTCCTAATATTTATTTTTTCTGGCATAAAATGCTTTTATTCCCTTTTTTTCTTAGAAAATATGAACAATGTATAAATAAAATATTGTTGCAAAATAAAAAAATAAATGGAAATATTAACTGTACGTAAAAACATCTTTTTCTTTTTTGGTAGTTTGTTTTTTGAAAAATATACTATAAAAGTTAAAAAGTAAAACAAATGTATTGTTTTGTTAAATAACTAAATTCTCATTAATTTTGAACTCAGATGAAAACTTTTGGAATAAATTACAGTCAGTTAATGTAAACATTTTTTGAGTGTACTTTCATACCCAACTTGTTTTGATACCTGAAAAATCGATTATTGTAATAAAAATTCAAGTTTTTGAGGTACATCCATCAAGATAGGAAAACTGCCTTAAAATTTGGTTTAAGCGTATCAGAAAAATATATTGACTGTTATGAATACTACTCTGGAAAAAAATATCTCTATATTTTTTTAAAGAAAACATTTGGTTTTGAATGTTTTTCGACAAATAAAAAAAACCTCTTCTGGTAATGCTCCACTGAGGTGTTATTAAGAAATCGAATAAAATTAATAATTATAGTAAATAGTTTTAAGCCAATTTTTCATAAGGAAGTAAACATAAATTAATATAATTCGTTATATAAAATTTGAACCAACTACAACAGTTTGAAAATAATGTAAAACATTTTTTAATATTATAAAAATATCATTAAATAGAAAACAAAAATGTTAACTTATTTTTTACTAAAGACAGATTGAAGGACAGATAAAGTTAACACAGCATTTGTTGTAGATTAACCGACGAATCCTTAGACGCTTAAAACTAATTGATTTGATTTTTAATTTGTGAACAATTTTGTAACTTTCATAATTCATTTTCGAACGCGTTCAATATATTTACTCATTATTTGATAATTGCAAAGCATTTTGATGTTTTAAAGAAATATAAGAACATTTAGAGAAAGTCATTTATTTTTTAAATTTTTAGCGAAATATTTTCAACAAATACTGTGCATAAATATGTATGTACGTATTATTTAACTCTGGTAAAAAAATGTGTGATATTAGCTAGTTGACTTTAAAATGTTTCACTTAGCAAATTAGAGTCACAAAACTCTTTTGGTTTTGCTCAGTGCAAAGCTATGATAATTTATAATAAAAAATAAAAATACTTATAAAAAATTTACAACCAATAAATGATAAAAAACATAACGTATATACAAATAAGAAATGTGTATATACTTTATTGTGTATATATGTAACTTAGAAAACGTATATTATAGCCCAGAGAAAATTTTAGTTCGGTAGATTAAAAAAAAAAAAAAAAAAAACAAACAAACGTCACCAAGTTACCTGGGTCTTTTGGAAAATTGATTTCAGTAGAAAAACGGACGGGATTTAAATTCCCCTACCTAATAGGTCTTAAACTAAGTCTTTTGAATTATATGTTTACATATGTACACTCAACCCAAAAAGAGCAGTAAATACGGTAAAAAGGGGTGAATAGTGGTTCCGAAACTCTTTATTTTGAAAATGATTCTGTAACTTGTTAACCGTTGGAAATATCTTAATAAAGTTTCACCTGGAGAGAGACGAGGTATTTTCAAATTGATTTGAAGGAGCACAGATTCCTAGCGGGTCAGGGGGGGGGGAAGTGGGTAGACTTTCAAAGTTTGCCATCTCGGGTATGCAATTTTTTTAAAAAATCACTAAAAATTCATTTATGTTTTGACAGAAACAAAATTAACATATAAATAATCCTTGTAAATATCTTATATAAGTATGTTTAAGATATTTAGGTCGAAATAAAATTGTTTGTTTTTTTTTTTTAACTTGGTGAGCTTAATATTGGCTCTAATTGTTTTTTAAGTTTGACACAAATTCCCACTTTTTTGTACGAAAAAATCCGAAAAAATATTGACTTCTTTCATTATAAGAGGCATCTGTCAGAAAATACTTTTTGGGTGTTTACCTTGCATATGGAGGTATTTAAATAAAATAATTATATGTTGAGAATTTAACAAAAAATCAAAAAACAAAATTGACAAAGTTTGGATAGGGCTTATGGGAAGATTTAGCCCAAGTTGGTCCGGATTTACTTTACACACATTTGTATTAAAATTTCTTAAAAATTTCATTAAAAAATGATATAGAACAGAATAAAAAACAAATTTTATAAGTGAATAAATATTGCCACCTTTTTGGAAAAAAACCCAAAAATATGGTTAATATAACTTTTTATCGGATATTATATTATTTAGAATTTTGTAAGAAATCTGCTGAATATTTAAAAAAACAATTTTTTTTGCGGGAAATATTAAGCCCGCCAATTAAAAAAAAAAAAAAAAACTAAAAAACGAGACTAAAAATGAAATAAAAGTTTATTTCGACTTGAATATCTCTCAAACTAAAAGATATAATTTACACATGTATGGGTATTTTTTTTTGTAGAGGATTACAAGGACTTTCAATATATAAAATTTCTTTTCTGTCATATCTTAATTGAATTTTTGGTGATTTTTTAAAAAATGACATACATGACATGAGATAGCCAACTTTGGACGGCTGCCCACTACTCTCCTAACCCGCTAGGAATCTGTACTCCGCCAAAAAAAACTCAAAAACACCTGGCCATTTGAAATTTTATTGAGACATCTTCAACCGTTCAAAAGTTACAGAATTATTAAAAAAAAAAAACGTTTTGGAAGCACTGTACGTTAGCGTTTATTTCTGAATGATCTACAGCAATGTATGAAAAAAATGTGGGAAAGAAAACAAATATGTATATAAAGTATATAAAATAACGTTTATGTGTATTTGAACATTGTTTGTGGTCACTTGTAGTAGATTTATTCATATATGTTTGTAGAACATCGTTTTTTAAGTTTTCTAAGGACATTGAGATATTTGTCGTACAGTTTTCCATAATCTAAAACTGCTCGTCTTTGAGATGCTAATGACGACCGTTGCACTGACAGTTAATTTGATTAAAAATATTCGTTTTGCTATGGAAATGTATTATAAAATAAGTAAATATATTTACATATGTATATTAATAATTACACATTTCTAACATTACCGAGAAATATAGCTTTCAAATTTCCATAGAAGCAGTTGCTTCTATTTTCTGATTGCAGTTTGTGTTATCCAGGTTTTTGCACATAAATTAACATTTTCTGTATAACTATTATTCACAGACACATACTGATTTGTTGCTAATACAACAAAAAATTTCATTTAATTAAATTTACTTTATTAAATTTAATTATTCCCTTTAATTTAATTCTATTAATATATTTTATAAAATTGTATTAATATATTTTATAAATTTTTTAAAAATATATATATGTATATTTTCAACAATGTCTAGTAAAAGCAGAATAATTACCCAGCAAAAAACGAGCAAGTGCTTCCAAAAAAGTACTTTTTTACCACTTCAAAAGTAGAATATTTTAAACTCTTTAGGAAGCTAATAAAAATTACTTATAAAAAAGTCAAAATAAATGTATTTTTAGCACGAAAAAATGTAAATAATTTATAAGAAAACAAAAACTTCACAAATTGAAAAGCATTTTTACTATCTACATATTAAACCACATTTTTATTAAAAAAAATTATAACTATACTTTTAAGAGAATTACTTCAAAGACAATAAACAGAAAGCATAAAACAAGCATATCCTACCAATCATGCGCTAAAAAAGAACTTCTGCAGCTCTTTTTCAGCACTAAGTACTTCCTTCAAATGACAACACATGTTAAATTTATGATTTTTTCATCTCTTTTTCATTCTTTTTCCTTGCTGGGTAATACAATTTTAAGATATGTATGTACGTATATTTTTATAATATTATCAAAAACTGTAATTGTATTTATTATATAATCTCAACAATAAATAAATGTTAAAAAAACACGTGAAAACTGATTTTAAAGAATTTTTTTAAATTTTACATGGCTCTAGTCAACTTTAAGATATATATTCATATATAATCATAAAATATAAATTCAAATTAAAATTAACTTTTTTTAAGGATGATAATTGAATAAAATTGTAGGTTGTTTTACTTACGAAGAGTTACTGCCAATCTACCTAATTTTTCTTTGATTTAACAGAATTTTCGTTATTTTAACGAAATTTTATTCAAATCTACATAATTTATAAAATAATATTTTTAACAAAAATATTTTACGTTGATTTTAATAAAAAGCTCTGTTAATTTAAATATTTTCTTTTCGTTAATATTCTACGAAAAATTTCCATTTGAGTACAATACACACACATTCTTTTAATTATAATACATGCCATAACATATGTTTGCATGCGTAAAGCATATGTTTTTTAATATGTCTTATACATTTTCTTACATTAAATTTACATGTTCTACTCATACTTATGAGCAATTACTAGTAAGTACACCAATGTAAGTTTTTGGGAGTAATTTCTTCATTTCATTTTATTTCGAAAGTAAAGCAAAAATAAAAAAACACCTACGTAAGGGAAGCTTTCAACATATTGCTACTTAAGACATTAAGTAGACATTTTTTAATGCATTAAAAAAAGGGAATGGAAACATATCGAACAAATAACATTAAAGTTCATGTATGTATGTATGTATGTATGTATGTATGTAACATGTGGTTTGTATTTATTTAACTTTTCTTTCGCTCGTCACTCTTAAACTTTTATTTTTTATTTTTGAAGTGTTTATTGCTGTCTTTCTTTCATTGCACAATGGGGCATAATTGAAATTTTTTGGAAATAAATCTGCAACTTCTAATCGGCTGGTTGGATTGATATAAAATTTCACATAAGCACAGCAGGAAGCCCTTCAGTTTAAATTAGGGTATCTCTGATATGGAATATTTTTCATCGCTTGCCAAAATTTTGTTTTTTATCCGGTTTTGATAAGGTCTATGCTCGTACGTGCTTCAAGTTATTTGCATTTAAAGTTTCAACCATCTTAATTTTACAAAATATTGTTCCGGTTTTTTCAATATATATCCCAATATTTCTATACGATTTTGGAAAGTTTTTACCCATTTTTTTAAAGAATAACATTTTCTATAAAATAAAAGAAACTAGAAGTCAATATCTCTTCTGAGTACAAAAATAAAAGATTTTGAAATTGAAAATTACAAAAATTACAATTTTTTGCTTTTTTTTTTTTTTTTGGCCGAAAGAAAAAAGAGTGTAGACACCTTACACTCTTTTCTCTTTAAAATGAAATTTTATTTAACAACATATTATAATTTCTGAAAGGCATTTTCACAGAGATAACCTAATAAACGATGTAATAGGATTATGTATAGACACTCTTGAATTTGACCTTTCTTAAATCAAAATTTTTAATTTAGCCTATATATTCTAAAATTCTAAAGGTTAGTAGTGCAAACCGAATGTATTTAGTTTCGAAAACTTTTATTTGTTTTAAAGGGTTTGCCATCGCTTTTTCCAAACCTGCAATAAATGTAGAATTTATGAGCAAAATTAAAAAAAATTAAATTTTTGGCATTTTCTTCAGTTTTTTGGGAAATATGGAATTCCTTTTACAAAAATCCTAAATTTGAATACACCTTACCATTTTAAATGAATTGGTGAATTTTTTTTTTTTAAGATATTTTAACAAGCCAGGATTTTATTAGGTATTAAATGTTTATAGTTTCTCCAAAAACCATTTTTTGTACAAAAATTTTACTCTAATTCCAAAAATTAGAAAAACTATGAACTTCATTTTTTTTAATAAACTATCCTTTCTAGCTGACATTATTCTTAATTACATAAAAAAAGAGTGAGAGTAATATCTTTTATAAATAATTGTGAAAAAACCGTGAATTTTCGAACTTCCCTCGTAGTTATATGAAATGCAACATATTCATTCATGACGACACTTGCTCAAAATTTCACAGTAGTCTATTAAAAGGTGGTACTTGATGGGAATAGTGTTGCGTTTCATATAACAACGAGGGAAGTTCGAAAAGTCACGGACTTATTGATCCGCCACGTATATATAACACGTATATATAACAACACCATATATGGGAAGTAGTGGAATACGCCCATTTTTGTTTTCCAGCCGAAAAGTATAAATTGGAGTCATGATGGACACCCTGTTTTCCAGTACTTGGTCCATAACTTTTTTGTGTGTGAACCGACTTTGCGTATTTTCAATTTCAAACCAGCCTTATATTTGAAAAACTATAAATATTTAATCTCTAATAAAATCCTGTTTTTTTAAGATATTCAGCGATTAATGACTTTATCATTTGAAATGATAAAGTATATACATATTTAATACTTTTGTAAAAGGAATCCCATATTTTTCAGAAAGCCGACGAAAATCTTAAAAATGGAATTTTTTTCCGAAACCGTATTGGATTTACATAATTATCCTTCGGTATTTTAGAACATATGTGCTGAAATAAAAATTTAGATTTAAAATAGGTCAAATTCGGCAAGATTTGTATACAGTAAAACTTTAAAAGGATGTTAAAATATTTAAAATTTGGCGAGCGATGAAAATTATCTATGTCAAAGGTACCCTATTTTGAGCTACAATAGCTCCGCTCCTAAAGGGAATGTGTGGCCTCCCTACCTAAAATTGTCAAATTTTATCTGAATCCATGTAGCCGATTAGAAGTTACAGATTTATTTCTAAAAAATTTCGATTCTGCCCCACAGTGTATTGTTATTATTCTCATATTCAAGAATATTATTTTCGCATTGTGAATTTTTTTCAGTGTATTTATTTTTACATAAAATTTCAGTATATTTTCATTTTTTGTATTAATATGGTTATTTATTGTGTTGTAACTTCATTTATGATCTTGTTTTTATTGTTATTTAAATTATTGAATTGAATATAAAAAAAATCAAAATTTTTAGATGAAACAGATTAGGGTTCGATGTAAAGTTGTATGAACTTAAAAAATATATTTTAGGTTAAGTAAACAACACATTTTTTAGATATTTTCAGCAAGGAATATAATATATATATATATATATATATATATATATATATATATATATATATATATATATATATATATATATTATATACATTATATTCCTTGCTGAAAATATCTCACATTTTCAGTAATAATAAACAGGAAATTTAGCACATAATTAAACTTACATAATAGTTAACATGTTAACTTCATTGACTTTTGTCCTTATGACTATAAATAATCTCTTTTATAATTTCTTTCTACCCACTTTAAAAAATACCTTCTCATATTTTGATTTTAATGGTTTTTGTATTATTTTTTTCAAATGAAAGCACATATTTTTATTGAAGAAATCATTTTTTTTTTTAAATTTTAAATTATTCGATATATTTTCATTTGTTCCTAGAAATCCTTAAGCTTATTGCACAACTTCATAATAATATTATTATTAGTAGTAATATATTTTTATTCTTTGTATTATACATTACAGGCTAAAGCAAACATTTAGAAGAATTATTTGAGCAGAAAATTTAAAGAGTAGTTAATTGTAATTCCATTGATTTGTGTATATAGTGTTATATAACTTTGCTATTAGTTTTCCATATTTTCATATATATATGTTCGTTTTTTTATAAAAAGTTTTCGATGTGTTTTCTAAGGCATTCAATTGCAGATAATTGTAAACACATAAGTATCCATTTACACACTTTAATATGAATACTAAATTAATGAAAAGTATTTTTACATTTTACTGATTTTGAGAGATGAAAAATAAAAATAATATGAGGAAAATTTTAAACGTGTATAAAACATTCCGCTTATAAAACTCCACAGATTGTTTTTGTTGAAATTGATGGAGGAATGAATTGGAGTGAGTTAAAAAGAAGAATTTTTTTTGGCAAAATAAATACAATATTTATTTTGCATTTTATATAATTTAACAATATTTTACAGAGATTTTTTTATATCTCATATATGAAAATTTGGTCCACATAGAATTTTGTTTTTGAATCACAGGTTTTTCTTATGTTATGTGTATATTATTCGTAACTACTTATAGGAAATCCCGAGAGTGACATATTTGTGTAAATTTTATTTTTTATTTAATTACTTGGCATGAAAGTGTTGTTAATTTCTTTCATTAAAAATGCTTATCTATTCTTATTTTTTTTCTCTATGTATTTTGTAGTTGGGAAAATTTTTGGTTTTAAGATCAGAATAAAATATAAATGTTTTTTCTTAAACAAATTTTATCCCTTCATTTGGCTTTCAACGAAAATTATATAGTTAATTTATTATTGTATCATTTGAAGATATAAACATGTAGTCATACACAGAAAAAATATTGCTTTATGTTTTTAAATTAACATACTTGATTCATTTTACATCAAAATTTAATGAATATGTTCAAGCAAAAATAAAATAAAATAAAATAAAAAAAAGTAGTAAGTATAAAATTTAAGTAAGTTTTTTCTTCGAATAAATTTTTAATTCATTCAATCATCTACTTGATTGATTTAATACATTTTTTAATTGGAAAAATTTTTCTATTTCAAATCTTTTTTTCCAATTATGGGTAATAGATATAATCATTTTGGTGAGAGGTGCAAATTAAAAATAATTTTAATTGAATGCATTATTTTGGCGACTGGTGACTTTTTTCTGTGTAGTCAAATATATATACAATTTTTTAATTTATTTACAAATTTAAAAGTTTGGAAATGAACTCAAATACTGTTGCCGTTATGAAATATTTTGAAATACAGTACAAGCTCCATTTGCGCAACCGATATCAAATCAGGGTTGTTGTAATTACCGAAAAGGTTGCAATAAGCGACCACTGAATATTAAAGCGGTTCATCGTTTTTTTTTTTTTTTTAATAAAGAACTTACATTAAACAAATAATTTGATTTAATTTAATTTAATTAAATAAAAGGAAAAAAGCAAATGCTTTATTTCAATATTTACGTCTCGGGGTCACTGTTTTTTAACTCAAAAAAAAAAAAAAAAAAAAAATCTGAATTCATTGCAATTTTAATTTTGATGGAGAGATAATTCAATTTGTTTGAATATATGTATCTGCCGATCACAAAAACTAAATTTTTGAACAAGAAAATGTCTTACGAAAAAGTGATGTAATATTACAAACATCAATAGAAGGTTGCACTTACTGATACTTATTTTTTAACAAAAAAGTTTTACTTATAAACTCTGCAATGTCAAAAGAACTATTGGTTGCGTAAATCGGGGTGTAGCAATAATAGGTAGTTGCAAAAATCGAGCTCATACTGTAATTATTTGTGCTCATACTGTAATTTGTGAAAAAATAGCGATATCTGTTTCTGATATTAAAGGAAAAGTTCTTATGAATTTTTCATTTCAAATATATATATACACATTTTTTACTTTTCAAAATTATTTATACCCTCTTCAAAAACCAATTATTTATACTAAGCACTACTAAAAATTAGCAATAATTATGTCTTTAAGATAATATAAAATCTTGTGATACAAACTCAATTTTAATAAGTGGCAAAAATAGAAAAATAATGCTAAAAATGATGAAAAAAATCTTTAAGAGTTAAATAAGATTTAAAAGTTTTTTAAAAGTTTTTCCATAATTTTTTCCATAAGTTTAGATTTTTGAGTTTGTATCAAAAGATTTTATACTTATATCTTTTAAATTTTATACTTATATCTTAAGTATAAGATTTTGGTTAGTTTTTAGTAATGCTAAACATAAATAATTGATTTTTGAAGCTGGTGTATATATTTTTGAAAAGTAAAAAATGTGTGTAATTATTTTTGAAACAGAAAATTCTTAAGAACTCTTATTTTAAGATTAGAAACAAATACCGCTAGTTTTTTAGAAATTACCATAATCTACTCTAATATACATGTTTCAGTTTTTATTATGGTTCAGATTTAACTTTTTTCAGAAATTTTTTCGGAACTTATAAATTAATGTCTAATAAATCTTTTTTCTAATTATTTTTATAAAATTACCATTTTCGAAAATAAAAGGATATTGAAATCAGTATTCATTCTTGTATCAGGGATATTTAAAAAAAATCACATCTTCCGTTGTTATAATTTTTCTTTAAAATGTTCCTTAAAATGTTGCTAACTATATATAAAAAAAAATTTGTAGAGGGGATGCTGAGAAAATTTACTTATAGTAAAAAAAAAACTCATTTATTTCGGTCATATTTGATATTTTTTAATATAAATAGGACACGTAAGCATGTTTTTTATAGGTCTTATCAGGGCCTACAACAATATATAAAAATATTTGAAATCGGACGAGAAAGAAAAATTTGGCAAGCGATTAAAAATTTTTTATGTCAGAGGTACCTAACTTTGAGCCCCTTTAGCTCCGCTTCTGAGGAGTTTGTTGTGTCCCCCTTCCAAACATAACATTATACACTCCTCTTATATTTTCTAAGAATGCTAAAATCTATAAAACTTGAGTAATTTTCCAAATCTTTTGGTTAAAGTCAATAGCAATACAACTTAAACGCAATGATATATGTTAATCTGTTAAGTGACTTCCGAGATATTGTTGTTTAAATTTATATAATTTTACAATTTTTTTAATTTTTCAAAATATTAGTAAGTAAAAAATTGCAAAATTTTACAATTTCGCAAAACTACAATAGAAATTCACAAAGAAGTTCCTTGGAACAGTTCATATATTCGTCATCGTTCTGTTAGAAATCGTCGATCTATTGTCAATTGAGAATCCTGGTTTCAGGGATTACTTTTTAAAAGTCATTTGTATTATTCCACCAAGATATGGTTATTTTCTAAAATTTTTCAACTTAATAAAATAGAATCGCTAATAATAAGCCGATTCTTTATACATGTACAAATTGTTTCATTCAAAAAACATTAAAAAATTTCAAATTATTACTGCAATAAATGATTATTTTTACAAAATGTTTACTTTTTCATGGTTCCACTCCAAATTTTTTATATATTATTGCCAACACTTTAAAAAATAAAAAAAATGGAAGAGTATGATTTTATAAATATTCTTGATATGAGGACGAATATTGATTTAATTATCTCTTTCTTTCAAAATTGGCATTTTTACAAAAATACTTAAAATCCAAATTTATTAAGCATCAGTTTGAACTAAAGTTTGTTGAATTCTTTTCTGAAAAGAGTGAATTTTGAACCGTAATAACAATGAAACTGTAACGAATTTTTAAAATTTTGAAGAACTTCAAATATCGTATTGACGTAATAAGTGTGTATACCAAATTTTAGCGAAATCATAGGTGATGAGGTCAAAAATTGAGTTTTTTTTTGTTCAAAAAAGTAATTATGTCAACACCAACAATATTTAAATTCTTTTTAAAATTAAAAAACAAAAAAAATAAAAAGTGTAAATATATTTGATTATGACTGTATGTCTTGAAAATAAATCTGGTTGAATTAACATAAAAGCAGAGGACTGTACAATTTTAAGTTTGGAAGGGCGTTCCCAAAGACCCTTCAGGAGAGGAGCTATTGGGTCTCAAAAAAGGGTACCTCTGACATAGAATATATTAAGCATATAAAAAATTATGTTAGGATGGCTTGAAGATATTTTTATTCCGCACCTTTTGGTGTATCCTTTATATAAATCATACACACCGTTCTTGGGTTATGGTGAAATATACTCGTATTATAGATTTATTATGGGTGAAATATTAGATATGCCTATAAAAAAATCCAGAACTAATGAAAAAAAAAAACTGAAAGCAAGTTCATATTTAGCACATCAAAATAAATACAGTCCAACTATTCGTCTTTAGGATAATTGATATAATCATTGTGGTAGGAGGTGCAAATGTAAGCATTTTTTTTTTTTTTTTTTTGATTGCATGAATCATTTTGATAATTAAAATTATTTTTTACTTTTACTTTGTCTGTGTTAGAAGAAGACTAATTAAAAGCACACAATTTTCTTACATCATTTTCATCAGTTAAATTTCCATCAGTTAAATTTCCATCAGTTTAATTTTATTTGACTCTTCTTAGATGATATTTTATATTCTGGAGTATTGTACCAAATATAATAGATATTTATACGTGGCCTACACAAATTAAGATATTGTTGACAAAAGAAATGAAAACTGACACAACGACCCACTTAATTATCAAACGATACGACAATTTTGCTTATTGATTTTTTTAATGTTGTTAATTCTCTATTAAAATAAGTATGAAAAATTTCAATGGTTGTTGATAATTTATGTACATTTTCTAAAATGATTCCTTTAATGAAACATAAAAACAAGAAATCTGTTTAAACAAAGTTCCTGACAAATATTTTAATTAATTAGCTGTCATAATTAATTAATTAGATGTCATAATAAAAGAAAAAGAGAAATGGTATACTCATGATATAATAAAATAAAGTTAGACGTTTTCGCCTTCTGACGTTTAATCGATTTATTATTTTATTGTAATACCATGTCGCCTTTTTAAGAAAAGCGAGTTTTTTAAATTTAATTTTAAACGAACTATATTTTCAATAAATTGATATATTAATTGAAATAAAAAAAGAAAACATCTTTCAATTTAGGGTTTATTTTCATGATAAAGATTATTTATACACTTTAAATCTAATAATCTGTTACTTTATCCTCCATTATTTAATGTTTGTGTTACTTAGAAGTCATTATTTTAGCGATACATTCATCACTTTATATTCCCAAATTTAAATAACAACAAAAAATTAAGTACTGCTACAGTCACATGTTAAATGCTTTTGTTGAAGGTAACGACAAGGTCAAAATCCCATTAATAATACTCTAAATAACCTTTTTAAGATATACACTGGTGCATATTCCTATAAGCGCATTTAAAATTTTAGTTTTTCTTTGAGATATATTCGTTTCTCTTAATCATAAACAATGTTGTGTTGTTACAATAACTCACAATACAACGGTACTTTTTTTAAAGAAATGTTTGTTTCTTGCTTTTGTTGTTTTCTTTAATTTCGCAATTAAAATATATTGGTGATCATTTCAGTCGAATATTCCTATAAACGCAGTCGAGAAAAATTTGTCTTAAAAGTTATTGAAAATATATATATATATATATATATATATATATATATATTAAAAACAACAGTTTTAGTTGTTTGTTTCACCTAAGGTAAATTTCTGATGACAACATCTCTATTTATTGGAAATATTTTTGTTTTAAATTTTCTTAAAGACCAGGAAAAAAATTCAAATTCAATTTTTTCGTGATCAATGCTATTCTAACAGCGAAACTGGACGAAAAAATAACTGCGCGGAAGGATTTATTCGAGGCTTTCTTAAGAAAGTGCTGAAATACGGGGTGCGGAAAGAAACAAAATGTAATCAAAAATTAACAAAAAGGTAAATTAATAAAATAAAAAGGTAAAAAAATAAAAAAAAAATCAAATAAAAAATAAACTTGATCTTCCTGTTACTTCCAAACATGTTGCACAAACAGCTGGTAACATAAGATGGAAGAAACTAAAATGTAAGCCGATGTTAAAACTGCATCATAAGCAAAATCGTTTAAAACTTAAACGAAAATATATAAAATGGACAGATGAGTGGAATAAAGTAATTATTTCTGATGAAAAGAAATTCAGTTTGGACGGTTCCGATTCATATTCTTGCTATTGGCATGATTTGAGGTCGAACGAAATTCGCATGTCGAAACGCAATTTTTGCTGCAGAAAAATCAAAAATATGTTTTGTTCCAACTAAAATGAACAGTGCAATTTATAATGAACTGTTGGAAGATGCTTTTTTACTTATTTAAATTTTTAATGAAAATAGTATTCCACTATTGGACTGGCCGGCTTGCATTCCGGATTGAAATTTAATGGAAAATCTGTGCGGGTACATGGCCCGTAAAGTTTATGCCAGAAATGCACAGAATGAAACCATAATGACAATAACGGAGTTAAAATTAAAAATTAAGCAAATCTTGGAAGAAATTGACAGTGATTTTCTTCAAAAATTAATCAAATCAATGCTAGACCGAATTTTTGAAGTTATCCAAAACAAAAGTTCATCAACACATTATTAATATTGGTATGTTGATTAAAAAAATTGATGTGCGTTTATAAGAATATGCACCAGTGTATTTGCTGTAATTTAATAGTTTATTGAAAGAGAACTGTGTTACCAAGGTACATAGATTAATCAGTTAACGACATTTAAACAGCTGAAATTTTTTTCTTTTTAGCAGCAATATGGTGCCTTGTGTTCTAAAATCTGTAGTGTCAAATTGTTGTTTATGTTTGTAATCTTTATTTACATTTTTTGTGTACTTTTGTTTTATTGCGACTTATTACTTTCTTTATTGCTTGAAATGTCAAATGTGTGTGTGTTTTTTTTTTTTTTTTTGTAAATAAACATGTGAAAATCAAAATTAAACTTGACATTAGAGATTTCAATGCAAAAAACAAAATACATGGAGTTTTTTTGATATTGTAGTTTTTGTAGAGTTGTCTTTAACTTTCTTCTTGTACCATTTGTGTACCCTTGTCTCCTCTTATATCATGGGTATACTTACTTAGTGTCTACATTAGGCAAATTTTTATCAAAACAAACGTCAAAATCAATACGAATATATACAAGGTAACCTTAGTTAAACAGTTGATTATTATTTTGGTTGTTACAGTTGTCAAACTGCATAAATAAAAAACAATTATGAACACGCCATATTGTTGTTTTTTTGCAACTGTTACCACCTCACACAAATTCGCATTAAGTTTGACGTTTGTCATGATAAAAAAATCTCTAATGTAGACACTGTGTTATATTTTATACCATTTTTAGAAAAATTACTCACTTGCACAAACACATACTAATTTGTCATTAATTTACAGAATTTATATGGGACTAAAAATAAATAAATAAAAAAATAAATAATATTTTCCTAAAAAATAAACGGTTTGTTTTAAAACACTTTTCATTTTAGTTAAATGTACGGAGCAAACATATTAATATAAAATGATTTATTCTCATATTTACTGTATTTGTATTATACTAATTTCACTTTGAATCTATAAGTACACATATGAATAAAATATATGTATATATGCCCATTATTTCTTTAATATCCTTAAGCCCTTATAAACAGCAAAATTGATAAAAGGTAAAAGGAGGAAAATGAATAATCTTGACAAAGTAGAAACGTTTCTTTTTTTTATTTAATTTTATGTCGCATTTAAATAGAATATCATTCAAACATGTTTTGTTTTTTTTTTTTTTTTTTTTTTTTTAAGACAAATACATCTTAGTAACATTAATACAGATAATACATGTTATTACATCATTTTTATATTATGATATCTAATCGGATAAATGGTAAGATAAACATCTTATAAATAAAATTGAATTAATTACATAAATTAAGATATAAAGTTGTCATTTAAATGAAAATTATTATTTCTTACGTTTAATAAAAATGACAAAAAAAAAATTTTTTTTTGGTCAAGTAAATATTATAAATAATATTTAGAAGAATGGAGTCTAAAGGCCTCTGTAATTTAATAACTAAATTCAGATTGATGCTGGTATATTTTATTTTATTTAAATCGAAAGTATGTGATCACATTTTTGTCTATAAACGTATTTCAACAAAACCGATGAAATAGGAAACTATCTAGGAAATCAACAAACATTATGGGTGAATTTTATTTAAATCAAGTTAGTAATTTCGACATGAAAATGTTTTTCATACTTTTATAGGTATTCCAAATAAATATAATATTCAATATTTGGGTCTATTATGACAGCACCCTATCATATTTATTGCCTTTTTAAAACCACGTTCAATTTTTCTGAACTCCACATGATTTTTTTTCCTAAATAAATTTTTAGCACTTTAAATTTATTACCCGTGTTAAGAGGTATTATTAAATGTTCTAAAACATATTTAACTTTTTCATAATTTTCACTTTCACACTAAAAAGCTCTTAATATTTTTAAATATAATTAAAAAAACACTCATTAAAAATTAACAAAACTTAACATGCAGGGTATGTAGGAATCGAAATTTGAGGGTTTACAAATGAAAAGTTTAAAAATGAAAGAGCAAACTTTATAAATTTTATTGGAATTTTTTCAATTCTATTTGTGTGTAATTGAGTACAAGGGCTCCAGATAAATGAAGTATATTCTAATCTAGATCTCAAAAAGGATGTATATAGAGCTTTTTTTTGTGTAATGGTCAAAATTATTAGAATTACGGCATAAAAAACTTAACATTGAATAAGCTTTAGGTATAATATAATTTAAGTGATTATTAAATGATAATTTTTTATTAAATAACAATGGACCCAAAACAGTACCTTGGGGAATACCAGAAGTAGGAATAAATGATGTGGAACAAACACCATCAAGAGAAACCACGGTTTGTCTATCCGACAAGTAATAACGAAACCAAAATAACATTCGGGAATAAACGCCCAATTTATATAATTTTAATAATAAAAGTTCATGCGGTACTCGGTCAAATGCCTTAACAAAGTCCGTGTAAATCGCATCAATCTGCAATCGATCTTCAAAACTATCAACACAATACTTGGTAAAGACAGCCAAATTAGTACAGGTTGATTTTCCAGTCATAAATCCATGTTGAGATAAAGAAATATATCTCTTTACATTGAAGAAAAGCTTATGATAAACAATATGTTCAAGAATTTTTGAAATATTGGTTAATTTGGAAGTTGGTCTATAATTAATGACATTATTTTTATCACCAGATTTATAAATAAGGGTAGGAAACTGCGTTATGAGTGGTCTTCCTATACCAGAATCCCAAAAACGTAATTTCTTTTGTTACTCAGCTGAATGTTTTATAATTTTAAATGACAAAATGAAATTCATATTTTAAAGATAATACATTCTGCCATTGTCATGGCAAACAAATTATGTTTAAACAATTTTTTTTTTAAATATTATGATCACTGGAATAATGTGACTAATTCCAGCAATCAAGCTATGGTAATAGTAATAAAACAATCGTTTACGTAAACAAATTATTTTTGTAGTAGACGTAAAATATGTTCGACACAGTCATTAATATTTTAATCTTTTACTTTATTATATAATTAGGTAGAAGAGCATAATATAAACGATTGCGACAAACATATTTTATGTTTACTACAGTATAAAAATAATTTGTTTACGGTAGCGAATGTTTGTTTACTATAGTCATAACTTAATTCCTTCAATTATTTAAATTATTCCAGTGTTCATATTATTATAAAAAAAAAAATTAAACATAATATCTTTACCGTGGCTATTATGCTCAACTATATTTTTTCTGCATTATTAATTCCCATTCTACACATTTCTTGATTTCTTTTACTTGACAACTAATTAACTTTTAAAATGATATAATTACCACAATAATTATTATTAAGTGTCCTTTGTTTATTACTTATTTCTTTAATTGTCATGCCTATTAACATAAAAATAAATATAATATTAAAGTCTGAGATACAAAAGCTAATGTACATTTATATTCTTATATTTTATACACAAAGTTCTTTTAAAGGATTTAAATTGTTGCTAAAATCTTTATTACAGTATGTTATCATTTATGTTTAGAGGTAATTAATTACAATCATTTGTAATGTAAGATAAATAACTACGTAAAATCTAAAGAGGTTCATTGTAACAGGTGTATGTATGCTTCTTAAATGTGTTACTAAAACGAACGCAAAAAGAAACATAATCAAATGGGATTGCAAAGAAATATTTTTAGCTTAAATTCCAAGGTTATCATTAAAATTTATGTCTTTATATATTTTATATAAATTTCAATTTCTTTCAAAATTCGAAACAATGGAAAAATGGAAAATCTTATACCTAACGTCTTTTTAAATTTCTAACTTTAAAAGATAATAAAATATGTCAATGTGTCGGTGTTTATATATTTTTGGATCTATCAAGTATTTGTGGCCTTGAGAATTCTTGTCGTTATTTTTTTTTACAACTAAATTTTGATATTTAATATTTTCGCGACAAAGAAATATATTGCTCAATTTTTTTTCTTTCTCTTTTCAAAGAAATAAAAAAGCAAGGAAAAACCTCAATTTATAAACACATGAAACAGGTATATTTTTGATGTGTTTCGAAGAAAATGTTCATGTACGTATATATATATATAACTTTGGAGAATTTTGGTTACAGGAAATTTAAATTTAACTAAAGTACGATCTAATGTTAAAGGAGCTGTATAAATAAAATTTTCTTTAAGAGATGGAAATAATTTTCTTTTGTTGTGTATTTTTGTTTTTTTTTTTTTTAATTATTTTGAACAATCTCAATAAGGATTTTATTAAACAGATTGACTTAATATATGGAATTGGAATCAGAGAATATTTTGTAGTTAAAAAATAAAAATAAGATTTCGGATATAAAAATTGTATTGTAATAAATAAAATAAAACTCAATACCAAGAAAAAAATTCTTATTAATAAGAAAAAATGCGAATGTAGTGACGAAATTTATAGTACAAAATTCTCCTTCACAATTTTTTTTAAGTATTTTTGTTTTACTAAAATAAAAAGCAAAAAAATAAAATATATTAACAATTTCATTACGTGCTTCAGAACAAAATTCCAGAACCAAAAATTTAAGACCTTATAAAAAATAAACCAAATCTAGGATTTTATAATGAAATGAGTTTTTACTTGGGCCTAAAACCGGTTTAAAAATCGAAAAAACTTGCGTCAAAGGATTAGAATTTGTTTTGAAGGATGATACTTTTTTTTTGAAAAAATATACTTTTAGTAAAACTGGGATTTTTTTTGGAAAACTGGTATTTTTTAAATTTGCATTTATTTTGAAAAAGGTACGGTTTTTTAAAAAATTATTATTATTTTTTTTTTAATTCATTAAATGGTTTCAAATTTCAAAATAAAAATTAGTTATTTTATTTTAGGTGATCGATTGTAAGCCCTCGCACAGAGGGGTGAAATTAGGAAAAATGGCGATTAATGGAAAGTTAATATTTTCAAAAAATTATATTTTGTAGGTAAAATAATGATGCATCATTATCGTTTCTACCCTACAGTGCGTAGTCGATAATTTTTTTTCAGTGCAATCCTTTTGTATATAGTAGAGCACTGTAACGGCAAACATATCAAGCTTAACAATTATTATTTATAATATTATGATCACTGGTATAATTGCAACAACCATTTATAAAATAAAGTTTACACGACAGATATATAAAACAAATTTCCGACATATCTATGAATAAATAAATACAAAGTAAGCCATTAATGGTAAATGATAAAATTTTTATTTTATCAGCTGTATTTAAAATACAATTGGAAAGACAGACGGATATTATAGGTTGGAGACCCCTGCTATAAATATCTAAATTGTAAATATTTCATATATATATTTTTTAATGAAAACAAATTTAATATTAAATTTTACTATCATCTTCATAACAAAATTTATCCTGTTTGTGATATAATATTCTTCATAGTTGATTGCACTAAACAAAATGTTAATTTTCATTTAGATAAGTTATTTGCAGTAACAATTACAACTTAATGTACAACACAACAAACCTTGATGCTGGAGTCACCATCAAAACTATGCACTTTTGTTTTTCCTTTATTTTTTTTTTTTTAGGAAATTTCCACCTGTTAACACATGACAGACAGATAAAAACAACAAAAAGGAGAACAAACGTCTACAGACTTTACTGTTGCATGCAACCAACGCACCTGATTCTAATAAAAAAAAGTTTTAATTGTAAACATTCCTAGCGTTGCATTCTTGAGTTTCTAGCAAGTAAATTGTTCTGACAAATGTTTAAAATATGTTGTGGCCTGGAATGATGAAGAGAGGAAAAACGTGTAAAATTAAAATAAAAAATAGTAATAAAAAGGTTTCATATTGAAATTATCTCAGGAAACATTTTAGAACTTGTTCCAAATCATTAGTTCTAGAACTTGTGTAGTCAGAACCACTTCAGATTCTTTAATAACACCTTTAAAACCATATTGTGACTCTAAATAGATTTTATAGAATGTTTTTAAGAACTAGTTATTAAGAATTACTTCTGTATTATCCCTACATTACTTCTCTAAACAAATTACTTTTCTTCAAATGATTTCTTGGAACTTCTTAGAAAACTTAAAAAATCCAAAAAGTAACAAAATTAAATTCATTTAAAATAGTGATCTTTAAGATATGGCTCATTATAATGAAAAATAAAATCAAGCAAAAGTCATAGATTTTAATAACTGGTTCTTCAACCGTTCCCTAATACTTCTACAGAACTAGTTTTGAATGTGACAATTTTAAACAAAAATCATTGATTATAAAACTAGTTCTAGAAGCGTTCTATATAATGGGTACTGGTTAGGTAACACTTCTATAAAGGTAGTTCTGGGGATTGATCGTAACGCCAATGTAGATTTTTAAACTGTGTATTTTGTATTAAGAAATGTTATTGTCAACTATAGTTTATGCTACAGTAATTTGAACTAGATTTAGGGAAAAATATCAGGCGTTAGCAATGTTTTGAATAAATTGATTTAAGGCCAGTTTGTATGGTAATATTTTACTATAACAAAGTTACATTTGTTACAATTTTAACATGGAGGCACAACGGCATATTTTGGTAATTTGAAATACACATGGATCTATTGTTTATAAAAGATCAATTTAACCATTTAGTTCTAAATGACTAATATTGATCACCACTGTACGTGAATGTAAACGTCATTACATCATACAGTCTCGTTACAGGCCATAATTTTAAATTTTATTAAAGTCTACAAAATATAGCAGCCCGCATCAATAATCCTTACAGAATTATTTCCTAATTTTATCCTAACTTCAAACTTATAATTTTATTTACTCTGTAAGAACTAAAGAAAATTTCAATTAAAGTTCTAAAAGTAAACATTTATAAGCAGCTATCAAAGATAAACATATTTCAAAGCTACGAAAAAGAAAAGTAATTTAATTGAAACAAAATATTTGTAGAAAATATTTTCCCTTTGAAAGTTTTTTTCCAGTCTCTTTACATTTAAAGTAAATAAATAAAAACACAAATATTAGTACATTATTATTTTATTTAATTTAACAGTATGACAGTTTTCCCTTAACACTTTAAGAAAGAAATATTTTGTAAATTATACTTTTCCAAGAAATTCTTTAAATAACACTTAAAATTCCTGGTAAGCTAGCAGTTATAATTGGAAACAAAAACAAACTACTTATTTTTTGGCTGAATAACTAATTATTTTTGTTCGAGTTGTCCACAAACTCTTGTAGTTAGACTCAAGGGATACTCAAAAATATGTACCTTAAGAAAAATAAAAATAAAAAAACCAAAAAATTTTGCCGTCATTGAGATTTGAACTTGGACACAAATTAACCTTTCGTTTTTAATGAATAACGTCTTACTATGTAAACCATCTTGCACTTAATTTTCTAAGTGACAAAAACTTTTTAGTATAAAATATATTTTTAGAGATTTTGTTATAAAAAACTAACAGCATCACATTGGGATTGAACCAACAGCCTTCTGGTTGGTAATCCAGCTCTCTAGCCAACTCATCCACGTGACTGAAATATTACTGTGCTATTATACTATTAAGTACTTATTTATGTAATACAGAGTAGGCAAATAATAATGATGCCACAATACCCAGAAACTAATTTAATAATAAATTGCCATTACCGAAAACCAAAAAGTTTTTGCTGGGAAAATAGTAAATATTTAGTATATATTTTGTTGTTGATATTTTATTATAGGAACAAAATATTTCCAAAATGTTTAACAAATTATAAAAATAAATTAATTAATTTAATTTAAAGCACATTTCTAATTTAATATTGTTTAAAATTACTTATTCTATAGTTACTTATTCTATTGGGGTTTGTGTAATGTTTTTCGTTTCTAAACAAGGGTTTTTGTTGAAACATAATATGAATTAAGTTAACTAATTTAATCTTATACGCAAATACGCACATATGATTGAAGTTGTAATTCAATTTTGTAATATTTATGCAATTTCGCAATTTTACGCCATTTAAGAAAGTTTTAGTTTAAAATGAATAAGAAATAAACTCTAATACATCACATTAATACAGTGTCTCTCATAAGTTAGTGAATTTAAATTAAAATTTTTATGAATACGATTTTATTTATATTCAAAAAAGAGCAAAAACTCTTGTATCGTTTACGAGAAATAATGATCAAAATAGGAACCTCATTTTATTAAATTAATATTGATTTCTTTAATTTTTTGAATTAAATTGAGGATATTCAATAAAACAGTTAAACAGGAATATTTTCACAATTAATTACTTTTAAATAACTATTAAGCGTTTACTAATTTATTTTGTAAATTTGCGATCCAACTTTGGGGAAATTTAGCCAAATTTCTATTCTTACAGCGTTTAAAAAACAATTTTTAAAAAATAAGAACAATTTTCCTATTTAATATTACCATAATGATTAATTTTTATATGCTACACCACCGTAAGTGTTACAAACATCAACACAAACAATATGTGTTTGTGTTTATGTTTGTAACACACAAAAAAACTATCGGACTCCCATAATAAAGTACACCGTTGAACTCAGAATAAGTTTCTGAGTCGAGTTAACGATGTCCGTCCGTCGGGCCGGCTGGCTTTCTGACAGTGCATATAAATTTGTGCGCAAAGTACAAGTAGCAATTTAAAAGACACCTTAATGATATTAGGCACAAATTATTACTTAGGCACAAGCACAAAGCCTGTTGAAATTGGTCATGATTGGTTCATTATTTCACCTAAAAATGTCTTCCTGGAATGGGATTTTAACGATAAAAGCCTTAAACAGAACAGTATTTTAATGAAACTCAACACAAATAAGTTTTATATGCATAAATATAAATCAGTGCGATAAATTTCAGAAAGTTATAAATAGGTTTTATATAAGTATTAATTGCAGTGATAAATTCCTCATGGTGTAGGGTATCATTTGGTCAGGCTTGATCGACTATGTATTTCTTACTTATTTTAATTGACAATAAATTTGAACATTCCAAGCGATGTTGACATTGAAATATCCTTAATATCAAACCCATCTTATTGGAATAGGTGCTCAAATATAATTTCGAAAGTTTTAGAAATAGAATTTTTACGTCAAATGGTGCTATAGTATAAATCATGTCTCGGTGTATTTTGCCAACTAAATGGCTGTAATTCTTTGAGGATAACGTAACAGTATGCTAAGACGATTTTAATGAAACAATTAAACTTTTTTGATAATATTATTTAGGGTAATCAAAATAAAGTTAAAATGTTTGATCTCTGGCAATTTAGACACAAGTTATTAGTCTAAAAATATTATGGCTATGAAAATAGAAAAATACTACCAAGCTCGTTTATGATGTGGTGTATACTAGGGATGTATTCCCAACTTAGGTATTTTAAATGTAAAATTCATTAATGGTTATATATAAACAGGAATATATATCTGAACATTTTGAATTAAATTTCTGGGACTAACGGCACTAAAATAAGCTTAATATCTATGACATTTTATTTTAAAAGGGACAATGAACCAAACTACATGACTAAGGACATTCATATATGAAATTTTAATAAAGAGGAAATTTTCATAAACTACTAAAAACTTATTATTTGATTATAGTAAACAAATTTCAACATAATTTCTCATTTAAAGAAGATCTATTAGATACATAATTGGCCTAAATCTCTAAATTGGGTAAATAAATGAGTAAATGTTTAACAATAATATTTAAAGACAATTATCACAAATCAAAAAATTAATAAGAGTGATTTAATAAAAACGTCTGGGTTTCTAAGGAAAGCATATTTATATTAAATAATATTCTGTTAAACTTTAGAAATAATATCGATGTTGAGAATAAAACACCTAAAATGGGAACCTTGGAAAATTTTTGTTTTTTTTAACTTTTGTTGAAAAAAAAATTCGCACCATTGCACTGTGGGAAATGCTACAATAAGAGTTGGTCATAAATATTTTTTGAAAATTGTTGAAATTCTATTAAATTTTTAATCTATTGCAAAGCTAACATATCATGAACTATTATGTGAAAATATGCAAAATTCCAATCAATATAACTGTCATAAAATATTAGCTAATTTAGTATATTTGAAATAAAAGATTTTTGAACAGAAAGCTAAAAAGTTTCAAAGACTATTATTTTTACATCTTAAACTTTCTGAAATATAATTTATACCATTTTAGAAGCAAAACTTTTGTGTAGATTTTATTTTTAGTCATAAGCGTCAGAAACGTTAGAACCGTGGTTAAAATTCTTCTATCAATATATTGTATTAATATAAAGTGAAACATTGATATCTTGTGCATGGGATTTTTAAATTTTATTTGGAGATATCTTCGGATGTAGCCAGGGCATAACTAAACATCCGACGCACGGACGAACATAATTATACCACCGAAATGGTTTAAAATAACATGGTAAACATATATGTGATTTACTATTATAACCGCAATGGCTCTGTAAATTTTAATCATGATTACTCAATTGTTTTCTGAGTTGTTTATTTTTTTATGAAAATGGAATTATTTAAAAATACATTTTTTAGATTAAAATTTATTACTTATCACCAAGGACCGGAAGTTCATGCAAATGTATGTTTTTTGCTTTTACTACTAGAACAGTTTAAATTAAATATCTTTGCGAATCAGAGAATTTGCTTTAAAGTAGCATCGATTTGCATGTTTTTACATACATTGCCATAAATGCATATTTTTGAATCATATTTTGTGAAAAATTGCAAATTAAAGCAATTTTTGTGTATTCAAAAAAAAAAGAAAATAATTTTGTGACCTTTTGATAAAAGGATAAAAAAAATTTTAAATATTGAAAAATACTATAGAAGAGTTAATTTTTGAAAACTAACAATCACAGAAGGATATTGATTGTTGTAAACGATGCGTCATCAAAGTTATTGAGATAAGATGTCAAAATTCCACAGAATATTTAATTTTTTTTGCTCTTATTTATTAAATCTTTTAGTATAAATATATTGCAAATTTAACATTCAAGGTTATAATTGTCAATTAAAACATGCATTGATTAATTTTTTAAAAGAAGCTACCAATGAGACTATTCTGTCTGAGAGAACTTAATATTATTTTAGAAAAATCGATCTAACATGAAGACAACAATCAGTGAAAGAAGTTTGTTGCAAATTTGGATTCAGATGAAGATAAAATAAACGCTTTCTACAATATAATCGAAATCATTTAAAAATTCACCCATCACATCTGTTGATGTCGAATAGGCTAAATCTTACATTTATATATATAGTACAAACTCTGTTATTTCTGTAAATAGAAATATTTATTAATACAGTGCAAGCTCGGTATTCGGGACTACCTTTTATCGCGACGGCCTGGTTATTATCACAGCTTAATTTTTAAAATTGTAGGTTCTCTAATCGCAACAGTTTACGAAAAACGTTTTCTTAAATTTGATTACAATATATATAACCAAAAAAGGGAAATCCCCGTCTTTTGGCATATTAGCCTTTTTGAATGATTTTGAAGTTCAATTTTGTCAGTTTGTTCGTGTCATTTGTTGTGTAAATATATTTCTTAATATGGGAAAAGTTCAACATATTATTTTAAAGCCAACGATTCTTCAAAAATTAGAGATTTTAGACAAATTTAAAAGCGGATTCCATAAATTCATTTTACGTGAATTACAAGTTCGTACGTTCAACAGAAAGTGGTACGGAACATCTTTTCACGATTGCTGATATAAACAACTGGATTCAAGAAGAATTTCATGTGGAATGTAATGAGGAGCAAATAGAATTATCAGATACGGAATCGAAGGATTATACGATAGTGGTCATGAAGAAAACAAATTTAAAGTGAACGACTGTATAACATCGATAAACATATATATACATACAATGGGCTTTGGAAAATGTCAAGCCGACAACAGCACTATATGAATTACGTGATTCAGCTGTTATTTTAAAAATAATAACAACTCAAAATCTCCAATTTCTTTAAAAATGCTTAAAATGTAAATATATCAATAAAAACAATTCTAATTTTAGAAATTACATAAAATTTTTCAATAAAATTTTTGGTTGCGTTATCGCGAAAATTAAATTTTTTAATTAATTGCGAAAATCGAGCTTGTGCTGTATTTATATACACTGTATATGTATTTATTTTTAATTTTGTATGACAATGAATTGAAATGTAATATTTTTTATTTAATTAAAGTTAAAAACTAAGTGCATATTTTATTTACTTTTAGGTCATATTTTAACATTTTTAGTGCATATTTTAAGCGTCAAAAACACACTTATTAAGTGCATAAACTTCCTGTCCCTTCTTATGATAATATTTTTATTAATCATTACAATGAAAATTTGTATTGAGTTGGAGGAGATAATACTTGATAATATTTAATTTTCCACAGATCATTAGAAAATTATTTGGTGGCTGTATTATGTTCATTCATCTGTCATATAACAATAAATTTCAAGTTCAAATATAATTTGCCAAATAATTTGCAAATGGATTTAGCTCATATTATCTAACATTACGGAAAATATTCTTAAGGTTATTGATACAAACTTTTCTTCATTTATTATTAAAGATTAAAAAGTTATTGACTTATGAACAGAAAATTACAAAAATTTTCCACTGTGTGTTGCTTGAATCTAAAAATAATTCGTTAATTTTATATTTTTAATTGTAAATAAATAAAATTGTAAATATATTAAATTTGTTCAGATGGAAAATTAAACATAACTAAAATTACCACAATACTCGAATTTGTAATTGGTTTTGTGTACTTTAATTTGTGCTGCTTACCCTTTAGTTTACTTGTATAGATTTATAGACATTTTTTAAATTTTGTAATGTAACTTACATATTATTTTATAAAATTAGAATTAATATATATTCGTATGAAACAGTGTTGAAAGTTTAGCCTTTTAAAAATATAATTCTAGCCTTTTTAGCTTCCAGCTTTTTTTATAGCCTCTTTTGATTTTTAAAGGATATATGTTGACACATTAATAGCAATAGGCATTTATTCATTGATATACATACCCAGGAGTTTTTTTTTTTGGTGTCAATTAATCTCCTTTTAGATCGTAAAATTCATAAGTGTCTGCTCACTTAGCACACTTAAAAGTGTAAATTTTTTGTCATAACCCTAATTCGAGTGTTTTGTGGATAATCGTTAAGCAAACTAAAACTTTACCGACCCTTTGTAAGCGTGAAGGTGACGATTGGCACATTACTGACCCTATCGTAAGCGGGAAGTAGTCGAAAAGAAGATAACAAAAAATTATTACTAACCCATTGTTACTAATGAAATGATTGTGTGTGCAAAAAAGTGCCACTTCCTACCCATGGAGGTGATTGTGTTTGCACAAATGTGACTCCATGTAGTCTTGGAGATGGCAATAGATTTCCTCTTAGGACATGTCCATGTTAAAGTAGTCACGTAGTTAATAATGTAACTAGTAGTGCCCTAATATGGTCGGTCAAGTAAATAGTTACGGACAGCCATATGTCATACGAGTTTATTACAAGGAAATACTATTTAATATTATGATCTTTTTCAAATCAAGTAAAGTTTTCTTGGTCCATAAAATATTTTTCGATTTTTTTTTTGATGCGCCTCTACATTTCCGTTAAGCATTACAAACTCCAATTTCTTGCTGTCGATATGATGTGCCTTAGTAAAATCCGTTTTGACAAAAATGTTCTGTTTTCAACTATTTTGACTATTTGACTCAAATTTATGGTCCCGATCAATTTATAGCCATTCCTATATCTATATATTGAAGATTTGTACAAATTTCAATATCCTACATAGAAATATAGAAACAAAAAGTGCAATTTTTGCGCAATTTCCAAAAGTCCATAAATTTTTTAATATATTTTTTTAATGTTTCTTCGATTTTATTGTATATTATTATAAAAAATTAGTTCACGCAGTTACTATTCGATTAGAACCTGTAAATGTGCCTCGCAAAAAAAGACCTTTTTAAAAATTTTCGCTTTTGTTTTCCAAACTTTGTGACTATCTACTGCGTTGACTATTTCGAGCACATCAAAGAGATATAGCGTAAAATACGCATAATTACAATAAATAACAATCTCTATTTTAAAATTTGTGTTTCGTTGAGGGGTACACAGAACCCGCCCAAAAATTCAAATCAAAATTTGACTACTCTGTATGTAACTGTTGAAAGTTTGCACAACAACAGAGGTGTAGAATTTATCCACAAAGAGATTAAAATGTATAAACGCGCAAACAAAAAGTGTAGAAGAATGGGAAAAAGTTAAGTAATTTGTACCCTTTTTCGAAATTTTTGAACATTGAACAAAACCACGATTATGAAATGAAACCTATGGTGCTAAAATTTTGCAATCTATTGGTTTTAGGTCTTGTGAGTTCAGATCTGTAAATTTTTATTAATGGTCCGTACATATATTTTATGATACGTTTTTACTAAAAGATCGAAATTCTTATAAGTATATTTAAAAACTAAAGTTTTTTTATAAGTCAATCTGTCTTTCAGTCTAGACTTATTTTTGGAATTATGCATCCTCTACAATGTGACTAAGACTCAGACGGTGTCAATTGAGTGTCATTGACAAAAAAAAAAAAATGTTAAATACGTCTAATTGAAGTATTAAATTAGAGTAAATTAATTTAGTTTCTTTATTCAACCCAATGAGAAAAATAAATCTCAGTCAATGGCCTATATACAACAATACCAATGCATAACTAGTAGGAAAGCAATTACCCAGCAAAAACTTGGTAATGACATATAGTTACCGAACGACATGTTTTTCAACTCAACGGCCACATTGACATAGCGTCTGCATTGCCTATATTTTATGTCACTACTACTCTCTACATTACATGTAACTAGTTGCGAAACTATTGAGCAGAATAATATACATTAATATTGAAGTAATTAATTATTTAAGATCCTATTTGGAAACATATATGGTAATAACATCACTGTGTTAAAATAGTGAGTTATGTTGTTAAAGTGTAAGTAGTGAAGTGTTATTATAATAGTATTTTAACTCATTATTTGTCAATGGTAAGTTTTGCTGGGTAATATTGGAGACAAAGAAAAGCTAGTTATTTTCTGCCTTATTAACTACTTATTTTCATAGGTTGATGTAGATGTTAAACAATAACAACAATGTCAGTGAAATTTGAAAATGTGAGGGTTCAAATTTAACGCCCGTTTTTAAAGACTAAAACGTTACTAACTACACCAACTTACACTTACTTTAATAAGCGACAAAAAAGTTTTTAGTATAAAAATATGTTTTAACACGTTTTCTAAAAGATTAATAACAACACCAGATTGGGGTTGAACCAAAAACTTTCTGGTTCCCAACTCAACGCTCCACTTGAATATGTGAGTACTTATATATTACAAAGTAACTACTCAAATAAGTAATTGCCATTACCGAAAACCATAAACATTCTGCTGAAACTGTCCCCCTTTGGTTATAATTTTCTCCTAAAAAAACATGTATAAATCATATTATAAACATTATTGTGGCTTTCAATTTCGAAAACACGTGCGGTCAACAGTAATGGTAATGGAATGGTACTTTTTATGTAAATTTTATAACACACAGTAGGGAAAACGCAAAATTTTTGTTATTAAATCTGTATCTCCTAAACTACTGTTCAGATCGAATTGAAATGTATGGAAGAATTGTAGACGAGTACCTATGCTTTCAGGAAACTCATCTTCTAGTTACCCAGTACTAACAAACAAATGTGATTGAAACGAACCATTTTTCTTTTGATTTCTTTTCCTAAAAGTTCAAATTTTTGGTGTTATAGTTGTATATGAAAAACTACTCTCCGGACATGGAGGATCAATATTATTTCATATATTATGACTACATTTATACGATGGCAAACTTTGAAATGTGCTTAGGATCCCCTAATCAGGTAAAAATTGATGCGAATTTTGATAAAAGTACAGTTCTTCGCCAGGCATAGTCTCAGAACCAGTGTTACCAGGAACCGAGAAAAAAGAGGCAAAATTCAACTTTAGAAAAGGTCAAAAAAAGCTAAATGTCACAAAAAATAAGTCCAGAAAAAAAGTTAAAATTTCATCTTTAATTTAAAAACTTATTTTTTTCGTTCTAATTAGTTTTTATATCTTTCAAAGATATTGTAATAAATTTATAAATAAAATGTAGAACAGCGGTTAGTCAAATCACCCAAAATGAAAAATCGCAAAAAAAAATCCCACACAAATTTGGTTTATATTTGATATGAAAAATTACCTAATATTTTGAAGTGATTTTTTGACATTTTTAAACTATAATTCCTTTCTGTTTAAGCATATTTAATTTTTTGGGTGATTTTTCGCTTTTATAAGAATTTGCTAAAATTATGTTTATAAATACATAGTTTCTCTGGTTAATGAAACAAATAAAAAAATAATTATAATAATCGATTTAGTAATACCATGAAGTTGTTAGTATTTTTGTATATTAGTTGTTCTTGTTTTGGATAATGAAGCGCCGCAGGTAAAAATTTTTGTTGTATATAACAAATATAGATTTTTTTATACCAATAAATACACAAAAATGCTTAAATATATGATTCTGTAGAAATAAAATTAGTGGTAGATAATGAGAAATTATTTTCTTTGTTTTTGAAATAGTTTAAGGCAATTTAAAGAATGAAAAAAGGCTAGAAGCTAAAACGAAAATTTTGAGGTTAAAAGAAAAATAAAAAGGTTAGATTCAACCTTAAAAAGGCTAAACTGGCAACACTGCTCAGGACTACTTTCGAAAAATCGGTTTCCTAAGTAAATTAACCCTTTTGGATTTGACATCGCATCAAAATATTTAAATATTTTAACTAATTAATAGTTTAGTTAGTGTTATTTATATATTTATATATTTTACATGTATTACTTAGACCATTTGGTTAATCGAATAACTTATATATATATATATATATATATATATATATATATGTGTGTGTGTGTGTGTGTATTGATTCCTATGGTGCCAAGGTGGAACCAAGATTTTCTAAATCATCAATAAATGATAAATTTTTAACCTCAAACAATTATTTGTCAACATAACCGATTAATACGAAAACCCGAGTAATTGAACATCATCGTATGCATAAACCCTAATTTCGAATTATATTATAATTATGTACAAATTTATTTCAATATTTATGTATTTTGTTTTAATTTTTAATAATTCTAATGACTTTTTGCAAAAATTCAATTCAGTTGCTATTTTCTATACTAAATCTTTAGGATTTGTATTGCCATTCACAAAAGCAACAACTAATTTACCCAGTGAAAATATATTAAAAAAATATGTATGTGTAGCAGTTGCTATCTTTGTTTAACATTTGTAATTGTATTAAGTAATTAAATATAATAAAATAACAAATAAACAATAGAAATAGATATTACAAAAGCAAAACAGAGAAATACTTTAATTTACATACCAATAAAACTTTAATTTCACATATGGCGTGATAACATACTAAACCCTTCGGTTGTAGAACACAAATAAAGTTAAGTAACCTTAAAAAAAAAATTGTTATTTAATCTCATAAGTACCAACATATGTATCATAAATTTCAAAAAAAAAAAAGGAGAAAAAACTATTTTCAAATACTTGTTTATATAATAAATACATATGTATGTTAATTAGACTGCACTAAAATCTAGCGATTTTTTAATTTTATCCATAACTCCCCCTAGAATCATTCGCTGAGTTGAAAAACGATATCGTGCGAAGCATTAGTGAAATAGAATATCGTTAACCAGTGCCGCATAGGGCAAGAACTGTATATAGTGCTTTTATACGGGGAAAATATGCCTTTTTTCAAAATTCTTTCCATGATTGGTTAAAAAATGTTGACTTTTTCAAGGCTACTTCAACACTCCGATTTTAAACTTTTCAAAATTTTGTTAAACAAAATTATTACAGAATGAGATAAAACTAAATTTTGTAGTTTGTGGGAAATTTGGACAAGATAACCTTTGAAACACAAAGGTCAAAATATAGAATATTTTAAAGTTTTAACAAAGACATAGCGAAACTTTATTTATTTTTATCTAGATTAAGATAAAATTTAATAGAAATATAACTGAAATACCTTCGTTGATATTAACAACAAAAAAGGTAAATTTAACCCTCAACCGAACTCGGGGTCAGCATTTTTTTAAACGCACCTACTCTTAAATGTTTGTAAAGTAAATTTTATTGATTAATATTATGGACAAATAAAATGTCAATTACCTCATTCTGACAAGGAAAGTCATGCTAATCCACCAAAATTTTTTACAGAAATCATTGCATCCAAATTTATATAAAAAACTAATTTCTCGTAATGTTTAGCTTAAAAATTTGAAATATTTAAAATTCTGAATTTTAACCTTTTATTTTAAAGATTAACTTTGTCCAATTTTCGTAAAAACTTCGGAATGTATTTTCTGATATATGGTTTACGTTATTTTGTAATAATTTGGTTTAGTCTGAATATCAGTTCAAAAAAATTGACTTTATTACTAAAAAACGGTTTAAGCTTTGTTCATATTGTTTGCCGTTGTTTGATCTTGCAAATTTTTTGTAAGAGAAATCAGGTCAAAAAAATCAATAAAACGTAATCTGTGATTACTATAAGTAAAAAACATTTTCCAAATTGAGAGAAGAAATTAAGAGATATTTTATTTAGTAATTACGAATTTTTCGTTAAATATTATATTAGTCATACAAAGTATTGCGGTGTTTTTTTTTTTTTTATAAATTTGCAAAGTTTTTTTTTAAACTAGTTTGCAATTTGTTTAAAAAAATTTTTTAAAGTTCGAAATTGAAGTTTTGAAACAGCCTTAAGATATCAAAATTTTTAACCTAGCACGGAAACGGATTTGAAAACGTACTTTTCAATAAGTGTGATTCAAATTTTATAAAAATTAATTAAAAATAGCTTTTTATTTAAAATTTTCTTCGTAATAATTTTAATACATTTTAACCGAGTTTTTCTTTTTATATCTTGCTTGATAGATAATTGTATGTAAATTACATTTTTAACGATATCCGATATCTTTTGAAATTTTGTTGCAGCCTAATGTTGATACACGCATGACTAAGTTGTACATACATGTATTTACACGTGTCATAAAATTTGAGGAATAAATTCTATCAATAAAACACTGAATACTATAGGATTTAGTAGATAAAAAATTATTAGATATGACTTAATTTAAACTATTTTTCTATAAATATATATGAGTAAAAGTGTGCAATTTTATTGAATTTATCTTATAATTTCATATTTCTATTTTCTTTATTATATTTTGCAGATTATTAACATGAATCATACCGAATCAACAATGAGTCTTGCAATAAAAACAGATGCCATCGGCGGAATATTTGATTCACTGTCATCGTTGGAAAGTTTAGAAAATAAAGATGCTTCACTGGACTATTTGGAAACAACAGTGGTTAATGGTCAAATGTCCGAATTTAATACCACAATAAATAATAATGAGACATTAACCTTAGATCCAGTACTTATAGAAAGTTTTACACGTAATCGTAGTATAGATGGTCCTTGGTATCATGTGCTAATATTATTGTACAGCGTCCTTATAATATTTGGATCATTGGGGAATATATTGGTTGTTATGGCTGTTGTACGTAAGCCCATAATGAGGACAGCACGTAATTTATTCATATTGAATTTAGCAATATCAGGTAAGTACAAGACATTTATAAAATATTTGTTATGAATAGAATATTTTATAGGAATAAATCATATACATTTCTATTTACTTATATTTGTTTTCGTTTGCAAAAACAAAAAAAGTTCAGGTCTCTTAAGCATTTGCTCTTTTTCTATATCTTGTCAACTTGATATAAATGTATTTATTTTCTTTATTTATTCTCTTTAAGATTTACTACTATGTTTGGTAACAATGCCATTAACATTAATGGAAATACTTTCGAAATATTGGCCATTTGGTTCATGTGCGATATTGTGTAAAATGATTGCAATGTTACAGGCTTTAAGTATATTTGTATCGACAATTTCAATAACAGCCATTGCCTTTGACAGATATCAGGTAAGTGGAAATACACAACATTTGTATTACTAAATATATATATTTAAAAACAATACATTAAAACACTAACATATTCTTAAGCCTGTTGGTTTAGATCTTCATATATGTACAAATATATATATATACATGTACATGTATACAGCATTGGGCCGTAAAGTTTGAAATGGAAATTTGTAAATAAGGATTATTTATTGAATTTGCAGTATTATCGTTTTATATAGGAAATGAAGATTTTCACAAAAAATTAAAGTTTCCTCATATTTTGTATTAAATTTCAGATATGTTGAGATTGATATCAATACAATTAGTCCTAAATAGAATTCTAAATTTTAATTATTTCAAAAAAAATTAAAAAAGTGCCGGGAAAAGTTTTTAAATTTTTTAATTATTTTTGTATTTACACCACATAGAATGAAAAATATTTTGACTCGGATGACAATGATAGTCATAGATGTTTCTACTGTTAAGTTCATATCTGATGAACTTTAAAATAAGTTAACTGTTTAAGATACAATACATATTTATAAGCTATCTAATGATATATGTTTGGTAAAAATCGATTAAGTAGTGTAAAGGATATATGCGAAGTTCTTTATACAAATTACATTCAGAAATTTTATTGTCTGCAAATTGGTAAGAAAAGTTCCCCAGCAAAAAGAAAATAAATAAATATATGAATTATATTATAAATAAAAGTTGAAGGTTATATTTAATAACTTCTGAAAAAGTAAAAAATATATATTTTTAGCAAATATATATTTTTAGCAAAGTGGTAGGTAAAATATTTCTAAAGAAGTCACATTTTAATCTCTATAAAAATATTTTTGTATAACTTCTTTAAAAATCTTTAATTCTTGGGAAACTTGTTCCCAAAAAAATTAAAAAAATACAAATGAAATATTTGGTAAATTTGATATTTATCTTTATATCTCTTATAAAAATTATATTTAAACTAGCATATAACCCTGCTAATGCCAGAAAAAATATTAATAATAAAAATAAGAAAATATGTGATCAACATTTTGACGATTTTCCTCTTCCCAAACGAAGTTATACAAATTTGAAGCCATTAGAATTTAATAGGATGATAATGCTTAAATTATTAAATTAGCAAGTTCTTAAAACGATCTCCCTGATCGAAATACAAAATCAGTTTCAGACAGGATTTGGAAAGCAAACAATGAGTATAGCAACTTTAAAAAATATTACATAAAATAAAAGCATAAATCAATAAATTCGCGAATCTTCGTTCCCTGATAGAAATTTCAAAATCTGGCTCCGTAAGGATTTGTAGGACAAAAAGTTTTATAAGTAAGCCGAAGCTCTGGAAAGGGAAAGAATACATAGGAAGTTATATATATATATATATATATATCGATGCTTTAATATAAAAAAGGCGTAACTCGATTTTTTGTTACTTTACAGGGGAAGGAAAAAAACTTAATAAAATCCGTAAAATTTTTTATACAAAAAAGTTTTAATGCAATTTTTAATAAAAAGAGGCAATTTTTATTTCTCATTAAATTTAAACATTTTATTTCTCATTAAATTTATATATGTTTTTTTTATTTTAATGAAGTTATCTATGATAGGACCTATTTTCATGGACGTTTTTGAAAAAATTAACGAAATGAAGAGATACTCCAAAAAGGGATGCAAATTTAATGAATTTTATATAAAATCACATTTTTATCTCTATATACATTGGATTGTTGCCATTTAAAAAGAAGATTTTAATGCCGAAAAGAACCTAGTCATTGCTGTTGAAGTTTTTCTTTAAAATTTTTTGCTTTTTTAAAGTGGTAAAACTATGATTTTCTTAGAAATACTTTTCATTTTTGTTTTTTTTTTATGAGAGTTATTTTCACATCTATAGAATTTTATAAAATTTATTTTAACTTCCAAATAGTATAAAATATGCACTTTACTTTTGAAAGTTATTTCTTTAGAAGTATTTCAATCTTTATTTGCTGATTCCAAAAACAACATTGTGTTAAACTCATTGCTTCTCTTTTTCAGTAATCTCTAATATTTAGTAACTTCAAATAATTTCTCACTTTTTCAATGTTATTTTATTTATTTTTTTTTGTTGTTAAATTTTTGATATTTATTAAATAATAGAGCATATGCTCGAATGAATGTATGTAGATTAGAGTGTGCCTAAAGTGAAATTTATCGGTGTTCCCAGCTGCAATGAAAATTTAAGTTATTTTAAAATACCGTTTCTCAAAATGTTCGTCCTCGCGTTACCCTTTCGCGAGCTGGAGCAAAATGTGAAATAGTCCTTTTTTCGACTTTTTATGGTTTTCGTATTAAAAATTTTGAAATTTTTCACAAAAAATTTAAATTTTGAATTTTTTACAAATAGATATTTCAAGAAATAAGGAAAAAATAATACAATATAGTCTAGCTGACATACCGAAACGGTTTTTTATAAGCTTTTTAATCATATGTAGCACTTCATACATATTTTAAGTAACAATGAAAGAAACTAAGTTAAAGTTAAAAATCTCTCTGTTTAAACGATTTTAAACAAATAAATTTAAAATACATTTAGTATAATTTTTGTGGGTATTTAATTTAATTTTTTCATTGTTACTTAATAGAAGTATGAATTGAATAATTGAAAAGCTTATAAAATTACGTGTATTTTGATACAAATTCGTTTGATTTCTCCTGATATAGAAACATTTGTATATGAATGAAATTACGTTTGGAAAAATTTAAACGGGTTCAAATTTTAAATAAACGGAAAAAACCGTCTCGGTATAACTGCTAGGGAATTATATTGTATTATTTTGGTCTTATTATATGTTTATGCTGATGTCTGTAACACATATTAAAGTATACCAATCGACTCATAATCACTTTTTGAGTCGATCTACGGTGCCTGTCCGTCTGGCACTTCATGACTCAAGGACGAAGCCTATTGAAATTGGTTGTGATCGGTCCATTATTTCGCCTAGTCCCCATATAAATGTCCCCGGAATAGGGGTTTAACGATCATAAATGCCTGAAATATAACAATATTTTATTGAATTTCTCTGTAAGGAAGTTTTGTATAAGTATTAATCTTTGAGCCAAATTTCATGAAGGTCGGTCTATAGTTGACTATAGCTCCCATATAAAACATAAAATTAAAATTACTTTAACGTACATAAATCACATACACATGTTAGTTTCATGTTAATATCAAGTTTATATTCGACACAAATAAGTTTTATGTAAGTAGAAATCACAGTAAAAAATTTTATGAGGATCGCTCCATTATTTACCATAGCTCCTATTTAAGCACACTTTCAGGAATCACCCTAAAGTTCATAAATTCATATAAATGTTAGTGTTAATGTAATATTCCATATTAGTATATTTTATTTTACACTTAGTAAAAATATCGGTCCACAATTGTCCGCATGTCTAATATAAGACCCTCCACGAGTTTTGAAGGACATACACAATGGGTATCTTATGGTTGGGCTTGACCGACTATATTTTTCTTACTTTTTTTTTTAAATATTTATGTGCAAAAAAAAAAGATAATAACAATAATAAAATATCTAAATATTTTATGAAAAATTAAAACATTTCGGATACATTTGGAACCAAGTTTTAGTTATGTTTAGAAATGCGCGTTCCAAAAACTTTTCTAGCGATACTGAACGTAAATAAATATATATACAAACCTTCCTAAATAATACAAACCTTCCATGCTTGGCTAAAAAATTTTGATTTTTTAAGGTTGTTTTAAAATTTTGATTTCAATTTATTTTTTAAATTTTATTAAACAAATTTCAAAAAAGTTAGAATAAAATTGTGCAGTTTTATAGATCATAAAGAGTCAAATTTACAAAGAATTAAAATTATGTATACTATGTAATATCTACGACAACGGTTCTCAAATGGTGATCCGAGATCCACAAGGGATCCGAACATTTAATTAAAAACGCAATTTAAACATTATTTTGCATTTAAAAGTTAATAATGCAAATTTACATTCTTATATAATATCTTGAAATTTAGAAAAATATTTCAATAATTTTATCAATTCATATTGGGGTAAAAAGTAAGCAGGAAAATTGTATTTATATCCGAATTTCGAATTAACTGGTTCTAGCTTTACAACATTTTAAGCGATAAGCTTTTAAGGGCTGTTATTGGGCAATACATACTATATTTAGCACTATGATTTCTGTTTGTACAAGACTTACTTAAGTCAGCTAAGGGGAACTTTTTGAATCTAAATGGATTTTTTTTGGACTCAGAGGGCCTCGTATTATATAAGTTTTAGTCAATTTAGAAAAGAGTATTTATACATTTTATATTTTTACATTTTTAATAAGTTACCTTAGAAAATGTGACCTATTCTTATTTTCGAATGGAAAACAGGACAGCCTGACTGACAGTACTTTAATCACGATTTTTGTATTTTATAAATTTTTTTAATACATAATTTAATTTCAAATTGAGGATGGTATGTAATTAAAGTTTTTCTTAAATAGCAAAGGTTTGAGAAAAAATAATAAATTCCTTAATAAGAAGAGGAAAATTGAAAAATACATTTTTATAAATATTCCTTTGTATTTACTTTTAGATTTCAGAATGATTTATGATTTATTTGTAAAATGAACCATAATTAGAATCAAATTTAAAATTTAAAACTTTGGTCCATGGTTGAAAAATACGTTTGATATCAAACAAACCAAAATAAGGGGGGAGGAGGTTATGAACCTGTTGCTTGTGAGAACCTCTGATCTACGAATTCTGCGTGTTTTGGCTAAATAGATTTTTTCAGTTTTTTAGTTATAAAGTATTTTTTTATTTTTTATTTTTTTTTTCTTCTGTTCTGATAGTGAAATTAAACAAAATTTCTACATGGTATGGTTAAACCAGATCTTATCAAGCATATTCTGAAACTTTTAATAAAATAGGTCATCATTAACATTTTAAAGCATAAAGACAAAGGTCAAATTTTGTAATATTTGTGATTTTTTATTAAAACAAACTTCAGTTGCGATGCAGCAAGGGATTAACGACATCTGATTTCACTTTAATTTCACACAATATTTTCCTACAACTAAAAGAACGATTCCAGGGGAGTTACGGTCAAAACTCAAAAGTCCCTTAATTTTGGTGTAGTCTAATGTACATTCATATATACTGTAAAATTAAAATAAATGTTTTTAGTAGCAAAAGTATAGTAGTAAAAATGCTAAACAGAAAATAAGTTAATTAACATATTAAGTTTTTTGGTTTATACAAAAAGTTTTTGTTGAAGTAATTTTTGTAAATTCATAAATAATTAGATTTATTATAAAAAGGTCAAATTATCTAAACCTTCGAACGCATTTAAATTATATAATTAAATTACATATATATATTTGAAAATTTAATAAATAACTACGTGTGTAGGTAGTAATACCACTTATGTGTATAGTTATACGCAGGGCAAATTTTTAAAGTTTTTCGCTTGAAAAGTAAGCTTTTGCATATATCTTAAGTATTTTTCAAAAAATTATATTTTTTTCAAATCTTAGCATAAAATTGCATATAAAGAATATAAAAATTAGTTTTCTTAAGAAAAATGCAAATTTTTGAGTGATTTTTTAGAATTTGATTAACTAATTTGTTTAAATTATTCCAATTTCTTTTTAAATTCGTATACAAAAAAAAAAGTCGGACATAACAAAAGCAACCATCAAGGTCTATTCACTAATAATTTATTTTTTTTTTTTATAAAAAAATTTTAAATTTTCAGAATTTTAATGCTCATTTATTCATATTTATATACAAAACACATGAAATTGTCTGTATTTATGTGCATATTTTGGTGCATATTATCTAATTTTTTTCGTGCTCTCTCATGATTATATATATACGAAGTGGTTTTTTTCTGTACTTTTACAGAGCGGGTGAGTTATAACAACAGGGATCGTAGCTGTTATTTTTTGGCGTTCATTTTATTTAAAGCAAATCTAATATAGAAAAAGTAAGCCTACAACAAATACAAAAAGGCAAAAACAACATATATTTTGTTTTTGGGGAATTGTCGAATTGTTAATGTATTGGGTGTCCAAAAGTTAAAAAAAATAAATAAATTAATAAATAAAAAAATAAAAATATAAAAAAAAAAAAAATAATTTTGATGAAAAACACAGTAGTGATAATAACTTCCTTCTTAATTCTTTATTTGCGGTGTTACACATGATAAAGCCATAGAATTAAGCAAATTTTCTTCTTTAAAATAAAATTTGAAATAGCTTTGTAAATAATAACAAAACAAAATAAAGAAAGGAGCAAAATAAAGTCATTTCAACCAAAGTTGCTATCATAATATTGAAATGGATTTTAAATTTATTTTTTATATACATTTTCCAACAAAATATTAATTTTATATTTTAATCACCATTTCAATTCATAATTTTTATAAAAAAAAATTTATCCGAATTTGATAATAATAAAAAATATTACAAAACTTTGGCATTTTTGTGCGTAAATTTTGTGGCGAATTCAAAAATTTACTAGGGTTTTTATAAGGCAAAAATAAAGAAGATGACCGCAGTTGTACAAAAATAGCAATAAAGCGAATTCATTAATTTTTTAATTAAACACGAAGTTTGGCTCTTCAGCCAAATAAATAAAATAAGTGAATAAAATAATTAGCTGTTTAACTGAGCCCACGTTATATGAATTCGCCTTAGCTTTTAACCTAACTTTCTTAAATTTGTCTTGATTTTATTATTAAAATGGCAAAATTTTAGATATTTATCTAATTTAAAAAAAAAAAATCGTATAGAATAAAAATCTATAAATTAAAAATGGCGCCATATTAGCAAAAGAAAAAAATACATATAACCAAATATCGGAGAACTAATTTAAATACATCATATTAATCACTACCGTGTAAAGATTTAACGACCACATTTAAAGATCTGCAAAAAATCGCCAATTTATTAAAAACTAAAATCGCAATTTTCTCAAAAAATTAAGCAAAAAAATAAAAATAAAAAATATTTAAAATAAAAACAAAAACGAAAATATCGCTAAATTCGATCACACATAATTTACATAAAATAAATCGAAAAAAATTCAATAATCTATATAAAAAATATATCGCCAAATTAGGAAAAAATAAAAACGTTTATTATAAAATACAAAACATTAAAAATAATTACCAAAAACCCTGCAAAAGGCAGCTTATTTAAAAATTTCCAATAGTAAATGTCTTCTTAGTCCCTGCATATTTTGTGCCATAGACATAACATTCTATGGTTGTTAAAACCATTTATGTAAATAAAATATTTTTTGTCCTTTCATAACTGTTATATAAAGTAAACTCTAACATCCTTGTAAAAATTTTTTCAAGACTTGAAAAAACCGACATATTTATTTATCAAACTAGAGCCCATGCACAATACTTTTTCCCCGGGACGTCAAATTTTCATAAAATACAAAAAGAAAAAATATGAAATATTTACTATAGTTATATCAAACCAATATTGAAATCAAATGAAAGCTAAGAATCTCTGCAATATAACAAAATTTTTTATTTAAAATTTAATTTAATGTTGCGACGGAAGATGTTAAGAAAATATCTTTTATACAAAGTATATAATTAAATAACAAATATAATATTAAGGAGTTAAATTTTCAAAAAGATATTTTCTTAACTTTTTGTATATATAAAAAACATTATAATATTGCATAGCTTTCATTTAACTTCCATATTAGGTCGATATAATATTCGTAAATATTTTATAATATTCTTAAAAATTGCGCATTTTTCGAATATTTGAAGTCCTTTTTTGAGAGAAATTTGACACCCTTGAGAAAAACTGGGTACATAGTTTAAAAATGGATAGTTTCTAGTTTTATCCATATCACCCAGGGGGCACTAGAATTCGAGAACGACCTACCCCAATTTTTGTGTAGCATCAAAATAAGAATTTAATGTTTAATATCAAACATGTTTTGCAAACAATGTTGAAATAGACCAAAGTTTTTAAATTTAGGTTTAAATTCTAATTGAGGCTCATTTACAGGGCTGCCACATTTGGGGTTTTAAGCTCCATTTTGAGGAGTTTTTGTTTCAGAAAAAGACGAAACTTTAGTTTTGAGGATTGGGGACTTTTTTAGGGATATCTCAAGTATTTTAGGGATTTTTTCAGAGAAATTATGTAATAATTGTATCTTTTGTTTAGTTAATGAAATTGGTGTTTTGAACAAAAGTAATTTAATTTAATAATTCTATTCAAAGGAGAATATTCGAAAAGTGGGGTTTTCTTAATTTGATAACAAAGGTTATGTTAAACTTCTCAATCTTAAACCTCTAAATGTATAAACTTTGAACTATGTTATATAAGTTACTAGTGCATAAGCCTGCTAATGTCAAAAAAAAATTCTATGTAATAAAAAATGCACAAAAAAATTCTTTTAAAAAAATTTATGAATAAAATTGAAATGAAAAAAATCTAAAGATGTGAATCAGTCAGAATATTATAGCGAATAACACCTGAAGTATTAAATTAAAAAAAAGAAGAACAAGATTAAAAAAAAAATAAACGCCATACATTCGCCCCCTGATCGAAAAAAAAAAACAGTTTCCAGTAAGATTTGGAGAGCAAACATTAAGGTTAGAAAATTTAAACTTTTTAAAATATTACAAAAAATAAAAAATAAATCCGCTTATCTCCGCTCTCTGATAGTTTTATAAAAAAGCCGAGTTTTAATTTTCTACGTGGTCTGGGAGCTTCAGAAGCTCTGGAAAGAGAAAACAGAGCTAGAAAATTATATAAATCAGAAAAATTTTAAAATCTGTTTCCGCTAAAATTTGTAGGACGAAGAGTTATATAAGTAAGCCGAATTTGAACTTTCTATATTTTCTGGAAACTTCAGCAAACTTTGAAAAGATAAAATATGCTTAGGAAATTATATATGTAGATGTCTCCGCTCCCTGATAGAAATTTCAAAATCTGGCTCAGTTAGGATTTGTAGGACGTATAGTTATATAATACGAATTTTTTACTTTCTATGTCGTCAGGGAGCTTTAGAAAGCTTTGGAAAGATAATATGTATATATATATATATATATATATATATATATATATATATATATATATATATGTACATAATTTCCGACATTGAAAGTTAAAATTTCGTTTATGTAACTATTCCTATATGTGTAATCATTTTTCGTTGTTCTGTAATGGAATTGATAGCTTTAAAAAGTATTTTAATGCTAAATATTGTGATTATAAAAACTTTAAATCATGATTCTATTACATTACACACTTATGTGATTAATTTATGTTACGTTTCCTAATCCTTGTTATTTATATCCTAATTATTTTTCGATATCTTTGCAGGTCATTGTTTATCCAACACGTGACAGTTTACAATTTGTTGGTGCTGTCTCTACACTGGTTGGAATTTGGCTGTTGGCACTTCTGTTAGCTTCGCCCATGTTTATCTATAAACGTCTTATACATGCCGATATACCGCCAGTACTACAAGAGTTGGGCATACATGGTGTATCGTTTTGTATAGAAGATTGGCCATTGAATCATGGACGTTTCTATTACTCTATGTTCTCGTTGTGTGTTCAGTATTTAGTGCCAATACTGATTGTATCAGCTGCCTATTTTGGCATCTATAATAAATTAAAGAACCGCATTACAGTGGTGACCGTACAGACAACGTCAACGCAACGTAACACGGAGCGAGGTAGACGTATGAAGCGTACAAATTGTTTGCTCATTAGTATTGCGATTATATTTGGTGTATCCTGGTTGCCTTTGAATTTCTTTAACTTGTATGCGGACATGAAACGTGCGGCTGTTACCAACAATATGCTGGTGGTGTACGCCATCTGTCATATGATTGGCATGAGTTCGGCCTGTTCGAATCCCCTGCTGTATGGATGGCTAAATGATAATTTCCGTAAAGAATTTCAAGAATTATTATGCCGTTATAAAGAAAACACTAATATTGCTCTTAATGGTCATACAACAGGAGGTGCACAATCGCGACGAAAACGGAAACATAATGACATTTCCAAAGGTGATCTGAAGCTGCTAAGCAGTGTTGGTTTTGGTAATAACGGTGACGCTGGACGACTGGGTTTCTCCAACAACAATACAACAACAAATGGTCTACGTAGTACTGTAACTGAGTCGGTGGCATTAACGGAAAATCCCATGTCAATTGAAGTGACAACATTGGTGATGCGGTAAATTTTATTATATTTTTAATATAAGTGGTAGTAAATACAGTAGCACTTCTCATAACCAACTAACTAAATTACTCTCATAACGAAAGTTCTAACAGATATCCTGTTACACTTTGAATCAAATTCATGTTGTATATTTAATAAAAAAAAAAGAAAAGAGAAAAGAAAATCACAAATTAAACAAATTTGAAAAAATAACGAAAAAGTAAAACAAAATCTTAAAACACTCCATAAACACTGAAAAACATATTTGTATTGTTAAAATTTGTTTATATATATTTTTTTACTTTAAGATAAATAAAATGAAATCCGACAAAATTCTAAAACAAATGTGAATTAATCTGTTTTTAAACTAGACACATAGACATATGAATACAAACATACATACTCGCAAACACACATAATCTTATAAATATTTAATATAATATAATATACATACATACATACATACATACATACACACATACATATAAACAAGATAATATAAAATATTTTACTAAACTGTACTTAAAAGTATATAACATAATATTTTAATAATATGGTAGTTTGTAAAATAATTTTTGTTGTTTCAATTATTGTAAAAAAGAAACTTTTATCAATATTTATTGTAAATTGCATGTTTTATTCTATTTCTATTTCCATTTTCTATCTTCTATACTTCACTTTCTGGTATCTTTCCATTAGTTTTTAATTCTTTTAAATTTAATGTCATTTTAAATGAAATTTTAAATGTTTCTTTTCATTAAGAGGAAAAAAACTCATACAAAATACAAAAAAAAAAAAAAAGATTCCATAAAATTGTTAATTTTATTCAGCAACATTCAAGAAGGTCATTTGCTCAAAACTCCAATTATTTATACAATTTAACTGGGTGAGTGATTTCATTTTAATTTATAAGGTAAACATAATTTATATTATTGTTTTTATATTTTCAACACATAAATTATTTAATTGAATATAATTTTGTTCAGCTCGTTAAAAATGCAAATAACATAAAATGAATTAAGTAAAACGTAGTTAATGAATTTTAGAATTTAAACTCTGTTCAAGATGAAATTTGCGTTTGACTTAATAACAGAACATTTAATTTTTGTGTGTTAATTCATATGTATTCGTATTGCATTTTCTTATTTAAAGAAGTAATAAAAAATATTAAAAATTTTCTTAATGATGCATTCTTGCAAAGGAAGTTAGTTAACATTTAAATTTTAAACTGCTGTATGCAACGTAAAAGTCGTAAAATGAAAGCTTATTTAATGAAATTTATAGTTCAGTAGTTGGCCCTTTTGCTTTTAATTTGACATGTTTTTATCAGTTTTATCTGTTTGAGGTTTGAGAGAAAAAATGCATATATTTGAACATTTTTTTTTTTCATAAACAGTATGAATCGAACATGACTTTTTTTCCCAAACTATTTTCATAAATAATAAAAACATTTTGTTAAATCTTTGATTTAATTTTATTAGATTTGATTGCAAATGGTAAATGAAAATTGAAAAAATAAATTGGAAATTCAAACAATTTTTCAGTCTTCTTGACTTTTGATTCATTTGAAAAAAAAAAAAATATAAGAAAGTTTTAATGCTTAAGAAATAATACTTAAATATTATGAATTCAAATGAAAGAAAGTAAATTTTTATATTTATAGAAAAACTTTTTTCTGTGTATATTTAACTATCTTCGAAGGATGTCATTGTACGGTTAAAACATATATTTTTGTGAAATATTAAATATGTATTATTCCAAGGAAAGGCTACCATCATATTCCATAAATTATTTTGCATTTAAATCTTTTCAAGGTAGCTAAAACAAATCCTTATAACAAATTTCCTGAAAATCGCTTTATAGAATCTTCAAAAAATTACTAACGTACACAAATCCCATATAAATACTAGAATTAAGATTATATTTGCAACAAAGATAATTTATATTAGTAGAAATCATGCTACTAAATTTTACAAGGATCGCTTCATTATAGATCATAGATTTCATACAAGACGCACTTCCGGGAATCACCTTGACAAATTGAATAAGTGAGAATTATTATATTCGGCTTGGCCTAATCCACCATCTTGCAGATAATTTTTAAAACTTCATCTTATATGGGAGGTAAAGTGGGCGGGTCATGCCCATTTTTTTCCAGTTTACATTGATCCTTGAATTATTTGTACAAAATTCCGTTGATATTGTGAGGTGGACGTTTCAAATTGGTCCTTGAACTAAATTTCGTTGATGTACATGTTTTTTGTAAAAGATATCTGCCAAAAAGTATAAATTGGAGTTACAATGGACACCCTGTTTTTTCTAGTGTTTATTCCATAACTTTTTTTATATATAAACCGATTTTCTCATTTTCAATACCAAACAAACTTTATATAAATAGACAAATATTTGAACCAAATTTTGCCCCTCTGGGATGTCCGCCCCGATCTCCATCCTGCTTACAACAGACAGACAGGGTCACAGACAGACGGACATCGTTAGATCTTAGATTTTGATTAGAACTCAGAATATATATACTTTATAACAAACCCAATATACCCTCCATCATCATTCTACCATCATTGATGGATCCTAATAGGAACTCTGGAATAAATGTGGTGGCAAATGATAGGACGAAAAATATTTGGTTTATTTTATTTCTTTTTTTTTTAATAAGAATGGGTCTAAAGGTCAATATAAAGTACGTACTGTCGAACTTTTTCTAATATCCTGGACAGGAATTTCATATCGTGTAAAATATATCAAAACAGTCGAGCAACTTTCTCGCTTGGCAAGTCATTTTTAGGTGCGGGGAAAAAGCACTTTATTCATAACAAAGCACAATTTCAACAGAGAAATGTATGCAGATGAATACTTTCGGAAAAGATTTCTCAACGATTTCTAAATTTTCTGGCCTAATCTGCATCTCATCATTACAACGAAAAAGTAGTTGATTTGTATCAAAGAAATGGTGCTTCTTTGAACCAAAGGAGGCTAATCGACTAAACTGTCCAGAACCCAAAATATTTGAAATGTATTGGATGATAGCAAAAAAATATTTATAGAACCCTTAAAGCTAAGTAAAAAATAATATAGAGTTTAAAAAGAATTGGACCCATTCCAACACAAAAGTAACCGAAAATATAATAAAGTTCTTATTGAGGGTATTCCGAAAAAAGAAAATAATTTTTATTATAAATTTAAAACTTCAATAAAACAAAATTCGAAAATAACAAAACTTCAAAAATATTAACCCTTTGGTTTCATTGTAAGCTGAATTATATGCACTAATTTTTTCGTTCTTGTATCAATTAGATTTGAAGCAACTAAAAAAATATTAACATTTTTTTCTCTTTTTTATCTCAAAACTTACTTATGTAAATAAATCTTGAAATACTACATTTGGTACTAAGTTAACGGAGAACCTATGAAAGATACATTTCACACATTTAAAAAAAAAACGGCAGCATAGGAACAAGCCGACCAAAGCCACCCAACGGTAGCGCTACACAGTGTCCCATTCGAGAAATCAAATGGAAATAAATCTGCAGCATTTGAACTGCTAGACCGATTTCAATGAAATTTTACACAATGAAAAAGGAAGTTTAATGGAGCTCATGTTTCGAGCACATTGGTATATATTGGTATAATGAGAGCGGGTCCACAGGGTCCCAAATTTGGACACCTCGGGTATTTGTTATATCTGAATCGATTTGAAAGATTTTTATTGAGTGGATTTTGCTAATTAATATCTACAAAAAATATCGTCGTATATATAGGTTACCTCCCGTAGTTTACGAGATATTGATTGACAGCGATTATGAGTCGAACGGTAAACTCTAAGGTGGGGGTCCGATGACTTGTTTTGTACGCTAAAAACGTCAGCACAAACGAATATCCCATCCACCTATGGTGGTGTAGGGTATAAATATCAAAATTGTCTGATTCCAGCTTTGCGATTTGAGAACTTCTGTAGACTAATTTTAATTAATTTTTTTCTTCACACTATTTACTATTGTTATCTTTCAGGAAAAAATAAATACTATATATAAATACTATATTTTACCTTTTTGGCAAAAAAAAAAAAAAAAAAACGGGGAATTATCGATTTTTTTCAAATGCATATAACTTTTTATTCCCTAAATATTTTTATAATTTGTTGTTAATACAATAAAAAAAAAAATTGGGTGAAATTTGTACCCGATATAGGAAAAAAAAGTAAAAATTTTAATCTTTGAAGTCTAATATCTTGTTAACTAAAAAGAGATATTCGGCTTAGATATATAAATATTTGTCATACCCGAGGTGTCCAAATTTAGACCACTGTGGAACCGCCTCGGTTATGTCTATATAGTTCAAAACTTAAGCTCCACTACACTTCTTCTATCTTTGTGCCAAATTTTATTGAAATCGGTCCAGCTTTTTAAAAACTGCAGATTTATTATCATTTCATTTATTGAATGGAACACTGTGCGCTAGTTATAATATCTTGGTCATACTTTAACAATCTTACGGCAATAAAAGACAAAGTCAATAATATCAAGGTGTTACAAAATAAAATATATATAAATAAATATTCTTAGAATGTAACTTAGTACAGTCTCAATATACGAAAAAATCAGAAGTTATTTCGAAAAGACCGAATTTTCGAACTTTAGAATTTTTTTATTTCGAGTACATTTTATCCAGTTTAAGTTTTTTAAGTGGTATTAGAAAGAAAAGATCTTGCCCTTTTCAAAAAGTGCATACACAAAACTGTGTAAGATATTAGACTCAAATTTAATCTTTTATTATTATTATTTTTTTTTTTTTAATTTTACAGAAATTTTTTCCGATACTTTATTAGAAAACAGATCATTTTCTTAATTTTTACTAACACAATATTTTATTAGAAGTAAAATGAGCCATAATTTGGTAAGATCGGAATAGAGTTGTGGAATATATGATTTTTTTCAAAGTTGAAAAATTCATAAAAAATTGTTATTTTACGTTTGAAATAGTTTCTTGTTGTTGCGATTTTTTATTTTTATAAGCAAGCAAGCATTTTAAAATTTATGGCTGGATTTTAACAATCAATGGCCCATTTTATTAAAAAAAAAAAAACAAATATGGTATTAGGAGAAGATAAATATAAAACTCTTGTTTGTGTCTTTATTACCTTATACAGTTTTGCTATGAATACATATGTATATAGTCAAATTTTGTGCGTCCTTCAATGGAATACAAATTTTGAAACAGAAGTTGATACGTATTGTAATTATGTCCTACATAGTCAACGCAGTAGATAGTCTCAAAGTTTGGAAACAAGAGCGAAAATTAAAAAAAAATACAGTTTTTCACTAGGCACACACACAGTTTTTAATGGATTAGCATGGATTACTTCATTAGCTTAATTTTTTGTTATTTTATACAATAAAATCGAAAGAGCATTAAAAATAATTTGAATAAAAAAAATGTTATGGACTTTTTGAAAATTACGCAAAAACTTTTTTTATATTTTTATGTAGAAAATTCCAATTTATACAAATCTTGGATATAAAAAATATAAGTTAAAAAAGGATCACAATATTAAATATAATTTTTTGTTTGTAATAAATTGCAATAAAATATATTTTCCTATAATATGTGGAAAAATAACTTAGATTCGTGTCCCATTTTTGCAAAATTTTTTAAAATCGCGATTTTTACTATAAAAATTTTTTTTAATTTTACTATGAAACTCTAAAATATACCATACTAATACCATCATAAACTTCTAAGCGCTATAACTTTCGGGTCCCCTGCACGAACTGATTGTACATGCATTCGAGTCACTTTATTTATATTTATACAAATGGATTTTAATGTGTAAGAAAAAGTTAACGCCTAAAATCAAAAAATTTTTGATAATTGTTTTTTGGGACTTTGATATAACTAGAAAGACCCCTCAAACGATGCATACTGATGAGCAGACTACAGAAAAAATATTTAAAAAATTTTTAAAATTCATCCTCAGTTTCCTACTAGCGATTGGAAATCTCAAGTCTAGTACATTGTGGCCCACAAAAAAAAAAAAAAAAGTTTCAAGTTTTTTCGCGAAGTAGGTCTCAAATTCGTAATTGTTATATATTTACCGATTATATTTTTATGCAAACACTGAAAACTTGAAAATATTTATATATTTATAAAAATAAGATGTAAGTTTGTTTGTTTGTGTATCAATCACGTCTAAACGGCTGAACAGATTTTCCTGAAATTTGACACACAGTAGTCATAGTTTTAGGTTATGTTATGTTTACGCCTACTTTTTAAAAATCTATTTTTTCAATTTTGCACGTTATTAATGAAGCTATTTACATGAAATTTAATGCACATACAATACTAGCCCTGTACAATATTATAGGATACGTTGAATCTTGTTCAGATACCACGCCCATGTTTTACGCCCACTTTTTTAAAACTCTAAAACAGATGAACCGATTTGTCTAAAATTTTCACAGCATCATCCTGTGTGTCCCTAAATTCAAATATGATATCTTATTTTTCGATCGGAGCAGGGGAGTACCCCCATATAAGGTAAATATTCATACTATTACAGTGAAAGTTTTAAAAAGTTTTAAAAGTAATTTTCATATAATTGTTATCAAAAAAAAAAAACAAATTTTTCCCAATGGCATTTTGTTCCTGTAGAAGACTTTTTAACGTATTTTGGGGATTTTTTAAACTAATTTATTATAGGCAATGCTTACTATGATGCAACTTGCAAATTTTAGTATTTTTTCGTAACTGCTTCAAAATTACGAGATTTTTGATATCCACATCAAAGCAAAACTCAAAAATTTTTTTAGACAAAATGTTCCAAACCCGTGACTTTTAATCTGATCAATTTTAAAAATTTCTTAAATATTTTTTCTATATTCAGCTCATTAATACCAATAATCTAAAATGTCTTTTTTACAAAATATTTTTCAATGGGACTCTTTAATATACACTTTTTAAAAATTTAAGAACTTTTCTTTCTAATGTCATTTAAAAAAATTAAATAGGATAACAGATATTCGAGATAAAAATTTAAAGGGCTTTTGGAAACAACTTTAAATTTTGGGAGTATCTATATTGAAAATTCTAAAAATGATGTAATAATTAAAGTGATCGACTCGGTTTTCCAACAGGTTTTAAACCCGTTATTTTCGGTTTAAGTGCTGTCGGTTTTTCAAAATGTAAATTTTTCAAATGTCGAATAAATCGGTTTTTTTTAAACACAAAAATCCGGCTTTAAAAATAACATTTTATTTCAAAAAACCCATGTAATAAATACTAATATTTAAATGGAAATTTAGGAAAAATTTGTTAATTGATTAATATTCATAAAGTTATTTTCCTGTTATGTTTTATAACTATATTCTAAAGTTAAATTAAAATTAGCTCTCCAAACATTGTTGCCAGATAAATTTGGTGGAAAATCGTCAAATTTTGAGAAGAAAAAGTAGAAAATCGTCAAAATAGTCAAATCGACTATTTGAAATTGTCAATAAAAAAGTTTCTATGTTAAAGACAATTTCCTATACTTTTTATGATAAAATTTTAAATCAAGAAATAATAAAAAATTATATTAACTTAATATTGTCGGCCAATTATGAAAGTTAAGTATTACCTATTAAGTCTGATGATATATGCATAAAAATGATGAATATGTAATTTTGGTTGACTTTCAAAGAAAAAATTAGTAAGCCTTAGTGCGATTCCAAAAAAATGTATTACAATTATTGGATACTGAGTACTGATACTTAAGGATTTTTGTTAAGTGTTTATTCGCATTTTTATAATAAAAGTGTACATAATTGAATCGAATATAATATTATTTTGGTTCCCTTAAATTTCTTCCATAAATGAACCATTTAAATTTAAAGAAAAAATGTATAAAAAATGCTGAAAATAGTTGTGAATTTTCTTTTAGGAAAGGTCATAAAATTTTGAACAAAAATCATCAAAATGGCGATAAATCGTCAAATCTGGCAGCAGTGTCTATAAGTTTAAACAAATATTAAAGTATTTATCACTTGTAACACTTGAACATTCTTACAAACAATTTTTTCCAAAATTCCAACTATTCAAAAAACTGTTTCTCCAAAAAGTCGAATAATCGATCACCGTAGTAATAATCTAACCACACATGCCTACAAACTGCACTCTTCCAAACGTTTTTTTTTTTTATTTTATTTTATTTTTTTTCACTGAAGCACCGTGTATTTATCTTGAAAATAATTTATAATATAATATCACTCACTCGATACTTAATAACGATCTGATTATGTTAAAAAATATGCTAAAAAAATAATTTGTATCTACATTTAGATTTAAACATCATTTTAAGTATTCAGATATTTTGCTTTTAAAAATTTTTATTTACGCATATTATAATTTAAGCAAGTTTAAACATGCTCTTATAATAGACGTATATCATTTATTTTATATTTTATATTTTATATTTTATATTTTATATTCAATAAATTATGTTCCTAACAAATAAACCATATTTATCTTATTTCAGTTTCTAAAAAATAAAAAAAAAAGAATAATTTCAGATATACGAATTTCCACAATTAACATGTTTGCTGATATTCAGGTGGCTGACGAATGTTGACAATGCTGGAAAACAGAAACAAAATATTAGTTGCAAAAATAAGAGAAAAGTAAATTATATTTTAAATGGAGCCTAATTAAAATATATTTTACTTTTGAGCTACAGTAAAAAATAAAAGGGTTATTTACATAAAATGGTAAATAAGAAAATTATAAGAACCCTTACTGCTAAGCACGGTTTTTTTTAATGCTATTTTAGTTTAACGATGAAATAAAATACCCTTACTAAAGGTGGAAAAAAGAAATTAGAATATAAATTTTAATGATTATATTTTAACAATTTTGTTTGAATCTTTAAAACAACACATATTCAGGTATATACTAGGGTGTGTCGCAAATAAAAGTTATGCCTGTCACCCCCTAGAATGAAAGAATATTTCATTAGGTTTCCCAAAAATGCAAAAAATAATTTTTTTCCGCATTCCGATTGTAGAATGTGATATGTCGTTTTTAATGCTTAAATTTTCTCTTTGATGATTTTTGAATCCGACAACAAATTCTCAATATCACTTCTGATATCTCGGATACATCCCCTTTAATGTCCAATTATTTTCATATGTAATGAAAGCCCTTTGTTAACGTATTATATTTGGTTTTTAAAGTGTTTAGTTTTATGCATAAATAACAAACGCTTAAAAAACTGTTTAAGTTTAAAGCAATTTCATTTAACAAAATTTAAAACATAATCTAAATTCACACATAGTAATTTTTCATTTTTTCTTTTGAACTTGCATTCACGTTCACGCACAAAATTTTACTTCAGCAATTTTTGTTTTGAACTATGAAAATTAAAACCAAAACGAATTTCGAAGTACAGGCAAGTTTGCCCACTTTCATATTCCCTCGCTCTGACACGAAATCAGAATTTCAGCAAGAAAAATTGCCTTGTGTGAACTCAGACATATTGAAGTTAAAATAGTTTAAAAAATATTTTTGGTGCGATAAATGTTTATTTTTTTCCTTCGTTTACATAACTTTTACAATCATTAGCCAATTAGTTAAGACATAACCACAAATAAATAATGTTTTTCATATAAACGAATTTTTTTTTTTAATATAACTTTACTATTTCAACAATTTTATTTTTTATGCATAAAATAAAATATTTTATAAACTAAAAATAGTAGGTTTGCAAAAGAGAAAATTTAAGCGATTGTCAAACCATTAATAACGACATACCACATTCTAAAATCGGACTTAAAATGGCGACGCTATACACATAAAAAAAATAATAATTTTTGCGTTCTTCGAAACCACATGAACTATTCTTTCATTCGAGGAAGTGACTGGCATAATTAATTTTCTTTTCAGATGGAGACCGACCCGCTCTAGTATATACACATCACTCAAAAACAAAAGAAATATTTAAAATTAAATAAAAACATCAGAAATTGTATTTTTAATTATTCGTATATTTTCTTCTTGTTCTGTTATTTCGTGTGTTTTTAAAAGTTATTTGTATTAATGTTCGTGTATTCACGCCTGTGATTGTATAAAATAAATTATTTATAAAACTAAAATATACTTATATGTGTAATTTTATGACTCAAAATTTAGACCAAAATCAAAGATGAAATTAGGTTTTCAAAATTGTAATACAACATACGAATTTTTATAAAATATGTATATAAATAATTCGATTATATTATAATTGTAAAATTTTAATCAAAATATATATAATAAAATATTTTTATAGGTTTTTGTTGGCAAAGTTAATTTTTAATAATAAAATATGCCATTTCATAAATAAAATAAAATAAAAAAAATAAAATAAAATAAATAAAATTGTGAGTACAGTTTAATTTTTCTGATCTTCCATATAAGTTCAGGGAGTAAATATAATTTAATTTTAAAATTAAATTTAATATGTATTATATTGTTAACAATCATATTTGTCTCATATTACTTCCATATACATATATTCAATGTAATTTTATTTTTGTAATTTTTAAGCATTATGTAAATATGTAATTTAGTCGTTTATTGTAAGTAATGTATCTTTAAAGTATAATTCAATGAAAATATAAAATACCATCCAAATATTCAATTTCTTAAAATTTTTTACTTCTTAATGGTTATTTCCAAATTATATTATTGGAACTTGAGTAAGTATGAAAGAAAAGTTAGTACTAGATGCACAGCATGTATTTTGTGTATATATATATATATAAATAAGAGTCTTATAATTGGATAAGTACATATTTAATTTATAATTCATTATGTGCTAAAACATTTTTATGTTTCTTAAGCTAAGTTCAGATTACACAAATATTTGACACTAAATATTTAATCGTATTTTTCTGTACACATAAGATGTAAATTATTTACTCAAAATTATTTGAGTAAACATACAAATATCTTAAATTTATTTGACAACAATTATTAAATGAATTTATAAGAAAATCATATTTTTTATTTTGTTTTAATCAATTTAGAACAAATTTCTGAGAGTATTTCGAAATATATATATGGATGTCAAGGTAATATTTGTAGGGTTTTTGTTAAATGCTATTTATTTTAAATAAAAATATTTATAAAATTTACAAAGTCAAATATTTAGATAGATTTAGGAAATACAAACTATTATCAGTCGATTAGTTGTAAGATTTAGTACGCAGATTAATAAAAAAAAACTTAAAAAACATAAGTTTAAATTTTTTTTATAAGTAATTTATGTTTATACACTAGAACAACCCTTTTCCCTTTTCTCGTCATTTACAAAACAGACATGTCTTCACAAAACAGCACTGTTTTTATATTCACGCCACTTTCAGCTGTATAAACGTAACAATTATTGTTATAGTTAAAAAAAAGAAACAATATATTGAAAGTTTTATTTAAAAATTATATTTTAATGGATAACATTTAAATTGATCACTTCTTTTATGTCATTTAAAGTTTGCGTATATAAAAACGACAATTTTTTCAAGCCGTCCACCGCATAGCTGTTGTTTTTTTTTTTTTTTGCTTACATTTATTTTATTTCGGTAAATAAGCGTTTGATTGAGAAAATAATCTTCATCTATGATCACTTTTATATCTGACCAAAAATCGATTTTTGGATGAAAATTTTTTAAAAATTTTTAAACCTCGATATTTCAGTAAATAAGATCAAACAAAAATTCGCTCAAAATAATGGCAATTATTTTACATCTTGCGTTCACACAGTGTTCACATTTGTCACATTTTTGTCTTAAGGCAAATATTTTTGTTTGACCAAGATCAGCTGTTTTCCTGTTTCGTCAAATCGTCAAATATTAGCGTAATGTGAATTTAGCTTAATTGAATAATGAAAATGATACTTTTTTTTATGTTAAATACTGAATAGCATTCACATTACATATAATATATGTACATTTCTATATTAATAATTTCATATTGTTACAATATTAAATTAAAAGAAAATATTCTATATAATTTAATTATGCTTAACATATAAATATCCTTTTTAATTAAGCAAAATATTAAGGCGTTTACATTATTCTATAATATATATTGTAAATAACAGACTATGTCTAATTATTTTAGGAATTTTTAAATTAATAATGAGTTAAAAATTTTCTAAGTAATTTAGTTTAAAACAAGATTTTGGTGTCTTATTATGGTAAATTGTTTTTAAATAAAACAAAAATGGTTTTCATTATAAATAAAAAATTTCAATTGACTGGCATATCTTTTATCTTTTATTTGGAAAAACAAAAAACGGTAATTTCTTCTTAAAAAAAATATTTTTAATTATTTCAATAGTGTGAATGGTGTTTTCAATAATGTATGGACAAAAACACAAACATTTTGAAATTTTACTAAAGTTGTTTTCGGATATATGTCAAAGAGCTTTTTTGGTAAAAAAGCGTTCAAAATTAAATGCTTATAACTTTTAACTTCATAATTATTTCTTCAAAATTCTTTCTTTGTACAATTTTGCCATAAATGAAATTACAAAAAAAAAAAAAAAAAAAAAAAAATCGGGTGTATAGCGGAACTTAATTTTTTTGGGGGTTTTTGGCCTTGTTGAATATCATCAATAGTTAGGTTTCTTGATTTGCTTGTAAAGCATCCTCATGGAATGATTTTAAAGAAATAATAAAATTTATTAATTTTTATAACCTTTGTACCTTAAATGTGTCAGAATTCAACACAAATAAAATCCTATGTAGGTTTAAACAGTCACATCAATTTTTATAGTATTTGACTATAATTGACCATAAGCTTCATAAAAAAAATCTTCCCTAAATTACTTAAAAGTGCATTAATCAAGTAAAAATGTCAATATATAGACAAAAGTAGGCGAATTGACACATCTTATTTAAATACAAATCAATGTACCAAATTTCAAAAGGATCACTCCATAATTGATTACGGCTCACATAAAAAAGGCCTTTTCCGAAAATCACTTAAAGGTGCATAAATTAGTATCACAATGCAATTTTGTACATATGTATAAGTTTTATAAAAGTATAAATCATAAGTGCAAAATTTGCAAGACTTCATTAAAAATTGACCACAGGTTCCAACAAAGAACGTTGAAAATATTAAACATATTTTATAATTATTCTTTTTCAAAATAAAATTCAATAGGAAGTTGAAAATATTTTTTTTTACTAGTTTTGCTTATACAAAATATTCAAGTAAAATTTAGCAAAAGAGAAAAATGTTTCCTCTTGAAATGTTTACTACTTTTACTATTTTTATGTGCACAGAAACGCTTTTCGAGTAAAATACTTGTAAAAATAGTAAAACTAGTAAAAATATCATACAAACGAATGAATTATTAATATGAGATAAAACCATCACGTTTAAGAAAGGATTTTAAAAATTGGTTTCGGCCCAAAGACGAATTATATAAGTTTCCAAATTCGGATCAACTTTTGGACCTGAGCAGATGAGAACTAATTTAAATGTAATTTGGAATGCTGAATTCAAATAATTTTCAAGTTCTCGCATGTTGGAGTTAGAGTTGGGTTGTTCATGAACGAACATATTCAATTAAACAATTCAATTATATGAACAATGTTCAGTATTCTTGTTCTTTTTTGTTCACTTTGTTCTTTTTAATCATTTAGTACCCTTAAGTCATTTACTAATATTTAAATGACTAATGTATTATATTGGCCTATTTGGGACTGTAAATTTTTTATTCAAAATATATCACTAGTACAAAATATATCAAAAATTACTTTAATTTTTAATAAAGTTTTATAGAAATTTCGAAATTATCACTTATAATTTGTTGCTAACAACAGAGATTCAAAAATGGCAATAATAGCAAAAGTAATTTTAATCTTGTAGATTATTCATTGAATGAATAAACGAACACAGTTCGGACTAATAAAAACAGTTCGTTGAGTCAAACAGCTCAGAATAAAAATGAACAACTGAACAAAAAGAACAAACTTGTTCACTTATTTGTTCAGAACAAAAAGAACAAGCAGTAAAATGAGTGATTAAGCCCAAGACTAGTTAACGTCCCTTAAAGGTTCATTTCAGTCATATTATTAAGGTTGAATTTTATTCCAATTCACGTAAAAAATACCTAAACTGCATTGCCAAGTCTATACTAATAATAGTTTTTATTAAATTTGCAAAATGATACCAAATGTTCAGAAATGAGTATTTTCATTCTGAACATTTCTCTGTTTCGCAAAAAAAAAAAAAAAAAAAAAAAAAAATTGAATGGTTTTATTCTTAAATTGAGACGCGATACACGATATTCAAGAGAAAGAATTCTTTTAAGTCGTCCTTTTATTTGGAATTTTGCATTATCAAGAACTTTTTGAAAGCGCTTTACCATGAGAGGCAAAAATAAAACAAGAAATATTTATCAATTATGATATTCGAAAACTAATGACCGACCGAATCTTTAAAAATGTTTAGCTCTAGTAAGCTGCCAGCGGAGAAAATTTCGAAAATTGTGCTCGCAACACTGTCGGTAATCGCAAATCCACCGATTTAAAGCAAGTAGGGGAAAGTTTGCTATCTATTTGTTCTTCTTTAAAGATCTTTTCGTCAGCACCCAATATATCTCAGGATCTCCGGGCACTTTGAAGAGTTTGCTTTTATAGGAAAAAAATTTATAATTTTTGCACTATACAGTTCAATTTCCCCTTTTACATAGTGGGTCTTGACAAAATTTGGCTAAAATAGCACAAAAATATTGTATTGTTGAATGAAATTTTTATACTTCTATCAACACTTTTTCATATAAAATTTTGGTATTTATTAGTCCTTTCACAAACATCTCTATGTCTCCGAGATGGTACAACTATTAATAGACAGCTAAATTTCCCAAAAATATACATATATAATTTTTGAGAAATAAAAAATGTCTTTTGTACATATTTTATACATTCTCTGTCTGGACACATAACTCACATAATTGAAACCTTTAAATCCCGAGGTAATTTACGGTACCTTGTGTTTGGATTTTCCAGTATTTTGCTCAAAATTATTTTTCGATTTTTTCTTGCACCGACAATATTTTATATTTACTAATCTCTTAAAATTAAAAACTAAAAGTGTTGTAACACTAACAAATTTTGTTAAAAAACGTCACCGATTTGGTTTATTGCTGCCAAGCAGTGTTGCCAGTTTAGTCTTTTTCAGCTTCTAGCTTTTTTGATTCGTTAAATTGCCTTAAAAAACTAAAATGTTACTATTTCAAGAACAATAAAAATAATTTCTTATTATCTACTACTAATTTTATTATTACAGAATCATACATTTAAGCATTTTTGTGTATCTACCCGCACAAAAGACATATATTTTTTTATATTTAACAAAAGTTTTCGTATGCGGTGCTTCATTATCCAAATCAACAACAACTAATATACAAAAATACTAATAACGAATTTCATGGTATTACTAAATCGATTATTATAATTATCTTTTTATTTGCTTCATTAACCATAGAAACTATTTATTTATAAACATAATTTTAACAAGTTCTTATAAAAGCGAAAAATCACTCATAAACTTAAAAATGCTTAATCAAAAAGGAATTATAAATTAAAAATGTCGAAAAAATCACTTCAAAACATTGGGTAATTTTTTTATAAGAAATATAACCCAAATTTGTATGTTAATTTTTTGCTCGACTTTTCATTTGGATCATTTTAATGACAGTTGTTGTATGTTTTATTAATAAAATTATTTTAAAATATAAAAACCAATGAGAACGAGAAAAATAAGTTCTTAAATTAAAGAAAAAAAATTTAACTATTTCGTAACCTTATTTTTTGGTACATTTAGCCTTTTTTGATCTTTTTTAAAGTTTAATTTAGCCCATTCTTTTCTCGGCTCCTGGTAATACTGTTGACAAGTAAAATACTATTTTTAGAAAGAGACAATTTTTTCGTTGATAGACCTTAGTTTCTATGGTTAATGAAGTATATTAAAAAATAACTATAATAATTGGTAATATAATAAGGCAAGTTGTATTTGATTTTGATGATGCTGTAAAAATAAAATTATTAAAAGCAAATAAGAAATTAAATTCTTCTTTGTTGAAATACTAAAAATTTAGCCTTTTTAAGGCAATTTTTAGAATAAAAATGCTAAAAAAATGCTAGAAGCTAAAATGAAAATTTTTATGCTAAAAGCAAAATAATAAGGCTAGTTTTAGACTTAAAAAGGGCTAAACTGGCAACAATGTTCAACACAGAGACTAAAAACGTGAAGAAGGAATGTTTGAAAATATTTTTTTTTTTGAAATCTTACTTGGACCCCGAGCGATTTATCCAAAACAGAATATAATATAACGTAACATAACATAACATAACATAACATAATATAACATAACAAATAATATATTTTTTTGTCTTGAATATTAAAACTAATATGTAAAAATTGTCAAAGGTGAAAGGTCAAAACAAAAAAACAGTCTTAGAAATTGTGTCGTGATGCATTCATTTAATATTGGCGAGTTTTTTTAAGTTTCGTGTTCTAATAGTGGCGGTTTCAAACATGTAGAAATTTTCAAATATTTAAGTAGTTTTTGTCTTAGTTTGGAAAATATTTTTTCTGGTATTTTAATAAACTCTTTAGAGTTAATTACATCGGGTACAAAGCAATTTGATCATCTAACGATATGCTTGCTTGATTACGATCAATCAACGTTTTTTATAGAATTTTTGATTTTTTAAAAATGGTAAAAAGCACATTTTTGGTAGTTTTTAACTTCCGGGACTCCCGATTCCCGGGAATCGGGAATTGATTTCCCGGTAAATTCGTCATAGGAATTTTCGAAATAAGTACACTACACTGTTGCAGGTTGTTGCGTGAAACACATCCAAATCAATGAAAATGACTAAGTTCGACTAATCCTCATTTCCGATTTTTAACTTTTTATCGAAATAGTTTGTTATTAGATCTCAAGTATAGCAAAAAATTATTTTTGTTAAGAGTAAACATTCGAATCCAAATATATTAAATAACCTTATAACTCATTTACGCTTGGCTAGAAATTTAGTTTAAATGAGATTTCGATGGAATCTACGTAATCATACCGTCTGGCTGGCTGTTCATGTAAACCTTGTGCGCAAAGTACAGGTCGCAATTTTAAAGATAATTCAATAAAATTTGGAACGTGGGGCTTTTATGATACAAGGACGAAGCCTATAGAAATTGGTTGTGACCGACTCATTATTTCACCTATTCTTCATACAAATTACCCCCCGTAATAGAGTTTAAACACTCAAATGCCTTAAAAATAACAGTATCTTAAGAAGTTCTGTACAAGTATCTATCCACAATTGACCATAGCTCCCATGTAAACCCCTCTTCCGAAAATCACTTTAACGTGCATAAATCCCATACGAATGTTAGTATCAAGTTAATATTCTACACAAGTAAGCTTTATGTAAGTGGAAATAACATTGTCAAATTTTACGAGAATCGGTTCATAATTTACCATAGCTCCCATATAAACCCACTAATGTGCATAAAATCATGTAGATGTTAGTATCAACGCATTATTCTGTATTTGTATATTTTCCATACAAATCAAAATCTAGTTTCTAATCAGATTTTACCAAAATCTCGTAAAATTTAACTAGATTTTGAAAAATATCGTTCTTTAGTGTGTTGGCAAAATACAACAATGTGCTAAATATAAATGACTTTTTATGTTAACAAATATTTTCAAAATTAAATTAAAAAGTTGAAAAATCATAATTTTCTCAAAAATATTAATTTAAAATTTAAAATTAAGTAGTTTTTTGTTACGCTGGACTAATTTTTGTGTTTTTTGTGTTTAATTTAATATTATGTGATTGTGAAATAAAATCGACAAAAATATCGGAAATGTATATGAAAACGATATCGATTTTGCTAAACTCAAAAGCTCATTCGAACGAGATTTTAGGCCAAGTGTAAATGAGCTATTAGAAACCACATTTATTAGCTCAAGTCCAAAATATTGTATACTTGTGTTATATTTACAAAATCAATGTATTTTACAAAAGCAATGAGAAACGAAAATATTTTGGCATTTTCAAATTGGGCAATTACATAAAAAGTTATATGGAAGTTAAGGTCAGTGTATTTGAAATAAATTTCAGCAAAAAATATTTTTTTGTTATCAATTATTAAAGAACTATTTTAAATTTTATGTCTAAATATACAAATACAGTGTTCGTACGGCCCCCTTGTGGATCGCAGACCCCATTTGATAATCGTTGCGCTAGGAAAATAATTGCGTCTTTTTAATACAATTGCAAAGTAGACGTACCGTTTTGTTTGAAAAAAATATTAGAAAAAGTAAACAAACTGTGAAATTTTCTTTATTTATTTTATTTGAATTTTCTTTTTAAATAATATCAAAAATATTTTAATTGTTTTTATTTTCTTTGAACGTACGAAACACACTCTCTCGATTTCATAAAAAAGTTGGCCAAAAATAGAAGGAGTTGTCGTATGTAAATGAAAATTAGTATACATAGCGTTTGTGTTTAGAAAAAAATGAAGTTTTGTGAAAATGGGTCCAAGGACACGCCTACCCCCATATATCCTGAATTATAAAAATCGTCTATTTTCTAAATTTATAATTCAAATTGAACAAAATTTTATACAATTTATTCCCTTTTCATTTAGAAAAGCAAAAAAAAAAAAAGTTTTATGAGAATCGGATCAAGGACGCATCCGAATACCATTTTCTAAAATTGTAATTCGAATTAATCAAAATTTGGTACAATTTAATGCTTTGTCTTTTAAGAGTGAAAAAATTAAGTTTTATGAAAATCTGATCAAGGACAAGCCCAATTTTCACCCACCCTGAATTTTCAAAATCGTAATTTCTCTAACACTGTAATACGAATTAAACAAAATTTTGTAGGATTTATTTCTGATAATATTTTAACTAATTCTTGAAATATAAGGATACACCTATAATTTATCGACATAACCTTAAATTTTGAAATTTGTAGATGAAAATTTTAATATGGCAATATAGTGGTAGTTTCAACCGAAAAATAATTAATAAGTTTAAATTTTTGTTAAACCGTTATGATTATATATAATGAAAGGATATAAAATTATCCATAAGTTCATATCAAAATGTCTTAATATATAATTAAACTTTAGATTATAGTATTTTTATATTTTAAATATTTCTGAATTTACACCTCATACGCGATTATTTCCTCTATTTTTGCTTTAATTTTTAAATTCTAAAACTTAATTTGTTCCCTTCTACAACTACACAGAAAATTTTTTATAAAATTAATTTTATATTAAAATTTAATTATATTATTAATTAATCTAGTCAACTTTATATTTGATTTAAAGGTTTTTTATAAAAATAGACAGCTTCTACTAAGTAAGAAAGATATAATCGATAAAGCCCGACCATATGATACCCCACATCATTGCGCATGACCATTAAAATTCGTGGATGGGTCTTATATTAGATATGTGGACCGATACTTTTACTATGTGTAACATAAAATATACGAATACAGAATATTATGTAAATTTTAACATTTATATGAATTTATGCACTTTAGGGTCATTCCCGAAAGTGGACTTATATGGGAGTTATGGTAAATTATGGAGCGAACCTCATAAAATTGGTCACAATGATTTCTACTTATATAAAACTTATTTGTGTCTAATATAAAAATGATACTAACAAATGTATGTGATTTATGCACATTAAAGTGATTTTCGGAATAGGGTTTTATATGGGAGCTATGGTCAATTAAGGACCGATCTTCATGAAATTTGGCACACAGATTGGTACTTATACAGAACTTTCTTACACCGAATTTCATGAAAATATTTCTATATTTAAGGCATTAATGATAGTTAAACCCCTATTCCGGGAGGACTTTTGTATGGGGGCTAGATGAAATAATGGACCGATCACAACAAATTTTAATAGGCTTCGTCACTGTGTCATGCAAGTCCTACGTACCAAATTCATTGAGTTATCTTCAAAATTGCGATCTGTACTTTGTGCACAAGGTTTACGTGGACCACCAGCCAGCCAGACGGACGGACGGATGGACATCGTTAGATCGACTCAAAAAGTGATTCTGACTCGTTTGGTATACTTTAAGGTGGGTGTTAGATGATTTTTTCTATGCATTATGAACATCAGCACAAACTCATAATGCCCCAACTACCTATGGAGGTGTGGGCTATAAAAACTTATGCAGAAAAATTAAAAACTTCTCAATAAAAAAGTATATATAAAAATAAAAAATAAATAAAAAATGTTGTACGAAATATAATCAAGTTGCAAGGACTTGCGTTTAATATATAATCATTTGGTAAGTATGAATTTTAAATATATATATATATGATGACAGTTTTAATCGATGTTTTTGTATATGTTTCCATCGTTGGTACCGGGGGTTATATATAATTTCAAGATCCAAGTCTGTGTAAAAGCTGTTCTTTGAAATATTATTTGTATATAAAAAGTCAGTTTATATTGATAGTTTTTGACGATATGTTCAGACATCTGCCATATTCTTTAATGTTTTTATTGGTACCTCATTCTAGATCGTAAAGCCGCTCTAATAAGATTATGTGAAAATCTTTATTGTTATTATTGATGATTTTAGCAAGATGTATAAAACGTTAGGATGAAACTATTCATTTCCCCCAATCAAATTTAGAGTTTTATTATTTCCTTCAATTAATTTTATTTGCATTGCTTTAGTTAAATATTTTTAATAATTTAATAAACGACTATAACAAAATTCATGCTTTTTTGAATTAATAAAATTTTTAGTTGATTTTAGGCAAAATTTCAATTTCTAATTAATTGAAATTTAAACCAAAATCAATTATTTTCAGTTAATTAATATTATCATTTTGTTGTTTAGAGCAAAATCAATTAAAAATTTAATCAATATAAACAACTAATTGAATTCAATTTTTTTTCTGTGTATTAGCATTCTTTGTAAAATTTTTTTTATCAAATTGTTTAATATTTTATGTTACAGCACTAGTTTTACTCTGCTTAATTCCAGCCACAACTTAAAATATCACAAATTTTTACTAATCAAAATTGTGCAAACTTGTGCAGCTGAAATTTAATATATATTAAAATACATACTTGTAACACAGAAAAAAAAAAATAAAATGGAAATTGCTCATATTAATTAAATGATAATATGAATTAACTAGAATACTAGACTTTTTTTTTATCAAACTAATTAAATAGCCTAATACCATATTTACATATACGCTTGAAATCTCGTTTAAATGAGATTTCAAAAATATAAATCTACCATGCTTAAATACGCATTTCCGGCAGCTTTTTAGATTTAGATATTAAGCACAACCACAACAATTTTGAGATAGTTTTATGTTTCACATTTTTTATGATTAATGCCAATTTAATTTTTTGTTAAAATTTAAATTTTAAAATTATATGTTTCCATACAAAAGTAATTTTTATTTAGTTCATTGCTGTATTTTACTAACACACTAACAGAGTAATAGTGGTGAATAACGATATTTTTCAATATCTCATTAAATTTTATGAGATTTTGACAAAATCTCAATAAAAACAATATTTTTTGTTTTGTATGCAAAATCGTATTAAAATCTAATAAAAGTAAGTAGATTTTAATTAAAATCTCATTTAAATTAGATTTTGCGCATATTTATATGTGCTATAAAATCAACTAAAACTTGCCTTAAATAAATTCTACAATTAATTGAATATTTTCTTCAATAAAAACGCTCGTATTTTAGTATAATTATTTATTTAAATTTAAAAATATTCAAATAATACAAATACAAGTAAAATTAGATGAAAAAATATGAAAAATCTAATTTTGATTGGGAAAAACGAGACTTGGTATATCGTTTCGACTTAGCATCATATACAACCTGATAAAATAGCCGATAATTAAATATAAATCTGAGTTTTGTAACCTTTGACCTCGAATATCTCATTTAGTTCACATGTGATTATCTGTGACTTTTAAAAGAATATATAAGATGCCAAGACGAAACTATGTTTTAAGTTGCGTTTACCTCCATCGAACTTTGATGTTATACCCTTATTTATGCAAATATACATTGAGGGTGTGTAATGTTTTGGTAAGAGTTCTTTATAAATAAATTTTAATATATAAAAGCCTTCACTTCTGCGGGACGTTTCAATAAAGGTTCTCATATTGTCCTGTCTGAGTGCCTTTTCTTTAAAACAAGAATGAATTTGGAAATTTATTCTAACTCCGGTACCAATGACGAGAACATGTACAATATGAAACGATTAATAATCTCATCAAATATTTAAAATTCGTACTTACGAAATAATTATTATTTCGTATTACTGTTTTTTCAATTGATATAATTAGCCCAAATAGTTGAAAATGGATGGAAATTGACTTAAAGTTATTTAATTTCTATATTTTTTATTGAAAAGTTGTTCTTTTTTTTCCTTATATTCTTTTTAAGAGCTGCCGATTTTTGTCAAAAAATTGTAAACCAATTAGAAAGATTATTACATTAATTAATAATATAGTTAATTTTCAATATGATATTAATTAATCATTTTATTGAAAAATTATTTGGAATATTATTTTCTGTGAACATTAATATATCAGAAAGCTGGAGAGGTATTTTTTGGTATATTTTTTTTACTCATTTCTAAAGTTTTAGTTTCTTAAAAAATTTCGATTTTACACTAGAACAGTATTTTTGATAATGGTATTTCAGATTTGATTAATATTTGTAAACAATAACAGTATAGTATTTTCAATTATATATTATGTTTACAATCTAACCAGATTTTTACGCAGTTGTTACAAAAAAGTAGTAGGGAAATGGGAAGGCAATAGTTGTTTTTGTTTTTAATGAGGAGGAAGAGGAATTTTGAAGAGGAAATTGTTTGTATGAAATTGAAAACCAATGAATTTGTTTTTGTAATTTCTTCTTGTGAGTGTATTAATAGGAGGAAAAATTGTTTTGCATTTTATGAAATTGAAAACCAATGTATGTATGTATGTATATATGTATGTATGTATTTATGTAATTATGCTAAAAGTACATACAAACAATTTAACAGGGGAGACAATTTTTATTTATTTATTTTTTTTTTTGCACTTTTAATTGTGATGAAATTAAAAACTGATGACTTGTATAAATAGCGTTTGAGTATTTTTGGTTTATTCATCTACATATTTTTATATGGTTATTTTTGTTTTGTAAAGTGGAAACTTGAGAATTGTTTTGTTTATATGGAAAAAAATAACTTTGTGTAAGGTTCTTTGACATTAATGAAGATGTATTTTATGTTGTTGAGTATGGTCATGATTAATATTAAATATTGTAATAACAAATTAAGGGGAGTATTTTTTATTCACATTAAACATTTTTCATATCTAGAATATGTTTAAAATTAGTTTAAGGCTCAATATTTATGTATTTATAATATTTTCTCAATTTTAAATATTAAGAGATATACCCAAATTACTCTTCTTTGGAGATAAATTATATTAGATATAAATATAATTGTCTGAAGTAAAATTATTTCAATCAGTTAATAAACTTTTTAAAAGGCGGAACAAAAATGGAATCAAATAAGATTACAAATGCTGATATTGTTGCAGCTTTCAATAAATTAAAAACAAGACCATATTTAGCAGCAAAGGATTTACTACCATCAAAGCCATATAAGGTATTAAGTATGTTCCGCCATAAGAATAAATATGGAAATGTGGTGATGGCAGAGCTTGAAGAGGGAATGTTATATCTTCCCAAACGATATAATAATTTGGAAGATAAAGTAATAGATGGAGTTAATAATGAACAGTTTACTTTAAGGAGGAAGTTAGATAATGGTTTATATGTTTTGGAATTGGAAGAGGTAGTCAGCGAAAACTCCGCTGGAGAAGACGAAGTGGGAGAGTTTTTCATCCCAAATTCTCAACCATATTTCAGTTGGGAAAATAGTAAAATTCCAAGAAATTCTTAATAAAGAAAATTTGTTAATTAGTATATAAGTATCATGATTTTTAAAAACTAACTAATTGTAAAAAGAAAGCTTTATAATAAAGATGTTACATACAAAAATTCAAAAATTTCTTCAAAATTTTGATGGTTTAATTTTTGTTGAACATCAAAAAACACTGGAAGAGTATTTGGCACTTATTAATAAAACTGGGAATTATAATGAAGAACCTATATCATCTAAATATGGATTACACTTCAAAAACTGTTCATGGTCGGATGATAAAGCAAACGTTGGTCCTGATACTTGTAACTGTAGAAAGCATATACAACTTATAAACAAAATAGAGGATTTTATAAAAAGATATTATTTATTATCTAAACGTCTAAAATAAGTAAATAGGGAAAATATTTTTAATTTCAAATATGTTAATTTAAAAAAATAATAATAAATAAAAAATAATACAACTTTAAAAAAAAATGTTTGTTTTTTTTTTACAATAACTTCTTGCAATTTTGAACTTGGTAAGGGTCTTATGAATTTTGAATTTTAGAAATAATTTTAGTAAATAATAGACTATCTATCAAGAACAACATATTCAGAATAATGAATACATCCAACAACACTAAAATTGAATCAAATTATATTTCAAACAAGGGTCAAATTGAAATTCAAGAAATCTTAATACTGCCGCCTATAGACATTCCACTATTCCTCGCATTGCATGATGGTCGTGATAAAATTCTCCTGGAAGTTTTACTAAATGTGGAAAAAGAACTTGGAATAAAAACAAAATAATATATATTTTTCTTATTTATTTCTTTATTTATTTTTATTTTCTATAAAAACAAATAAAAGTATTTAAATAAACTTAAAACTAACATATCATTTTCATGTAAATTAAAATAATTAAAAATATTTAAAATTTTATTAAAAGTAAAATTTTTACATCTTAAATAAATAAAAATGCAACAATAAACACCACAAAACATTGATGATTCACTTTGAATTCGCATTTTATTGTAGACAAATGTTTTAGAATTTCGGTTTAGAAATGAAATAAATGGTTTTATTGGAGGTTGACCTGCAGAGCAAAAAAATTCTGCTGGTTTATTTTCAGGGAAATAAAAAGCGACCCAATGCTGTCCAGGCTTATAAGATGGATCAGTGTTGGCTATGTAAAATGATGGTTTTGTAACAGGTGTCTTGGGTAATTTATTGCTCGCAAAAACTCCTTTAAATTTATATTTTGTATAATTATTTGAATTTAAAGTATTTATAATATTTATTGAGTTCATAGCGTTTGAATTATAGTGCGAGACTTATCAATTTCTATTATACTGTCAAATTCACAATATACTAAGCAGGTAATTGCCTCTGTTATGGGTTTCCCGAAACGTCCTTCTATTCGAATAGTTCCTTGATTTATTAAATTTCCACAATTAGAATTATTATTGTGATCTGGTGTTAAATCAAAAGCTAGTAAAAAAAATCCGCTATCAAAAAGTTCCTTTGTAATTTGATGACCTTTATCAAAATGATGGATTCCGGTACCTTTAAATAGGGTTTGATAACCACGAGTGCTTAATATTCCTCCATTGTTGTAGTTAAATTCTATTGGCTGTGCTGGAAATTGTACTCCATTAACAACCAAATTAAATCTTTGTAAATTAAAATGTTGAAAGTTGTATGGATTTTCTTTTCTATCTCCAGTATAAGCTTTGTTCGACACCATTCCAAAAATTAAGAAATTTGGTAATTGTCCAAGTATAACATTATCTAGAGATAATGAATGGTTTCCTGGATGTATAGTGAAGGTCTTAATTTCTACTCTCTTATATGGATAAATTGCATTTTTGCTTTGTAATACATTATGATGTGCCATTAATATACTACTATTGATAGTAAGATGATTTATATATAAATTAGCTTCATGTATTCTTAGATAAGATTCATTTTTATCCCCACTTTCTAAAATATAAAATTCTGGTTTCTCCAAGTTTAATGTGACCTTAAGATCAACATTATTAAGCAAGTACTTTTGTTGATTAAATACATCTACATGAAGTTTTCCGAAAAGCTCCACCTTTTTCCCATCCTTAAATAATTTTTTTCTTTTATCTAAACCGGGATTTTCTTTATCGATTAATGAATTAATTTTATTCACATCAGTAGCCCAACCACACGATTCAAGATGGGTAGATCTAGCATCATTTCCATAATTGAGTAATGTTTCCATATATGCTCTATAGTGATAGTTGTTGTCAGGTTGAGATACACTTTTATTATTGAAATGAACTGTACAATTCCTAAATATGGAATGCAACAAGTTATTAACAACGCCTCCAGGTCCTTTGAATTCAAGCACTAGTCTAAGATAAATACTATTAAGATCTCTATATGTTTCACCATTCCCCAATGATACAAATTCAATTGTACTAGAGTTATCCAATGAAGCAATTGGATTATAACATATTTCTTCTGTTTTAATTACACTAGTTTGAATTGGGGGAGATTCAAATAAATCCAATTCACTTTTCATACATTCTATAAATCCCGACATTTTAAATTTCCAAAAATATCGTTAAAGTTCTTTCCTCTACAACGTTTGGATTTATTATGCGGTTTTTGTTTTAAGCGTTTAAGTTTTATATGCTTCCCTTTACCTTTCTGCATTGTTTTTATTTTTTCAATAGTAGCTTCTTTGATATTATTCATAATTTTTCTCCCTTGATTAAATAGAATATCTTTCACAGGTTTTGTTCCGATTTCCTCCAAAATTTCTTTTCCAATGTCTAATGACTTATTTTTTAAATAATTTAATCCTGTTCTCAAGAATGGTTTCAGGTGTGAAAACAAAGATGAAAACAGTGATCCAATACCACGTCCATATTGCACAAACCTTGGTGTATGATATATTTCACCAATATTTTGAACATTATTTCCAGACTGATTATTATAATAATTTGTATACATCACATCCATGGTTATTACAAAAATGATTTAAAATTTTACTAAACATTTATTTTATATATTTTTTAAAGTGTAGAGTACAATAAACTGGTATGAATTCATTCAAACTTATTATTCCTCCTTCATCATTTCGAATCATTATAGATATATTATTAATGTTATAAGATTCAATAGGAAAATATTCAATTCTATTAAAATGAATATAATTTTTCAATGTGGATATTGAAAATATTTTCAAACATTTAGTTTTTTTATTACCTACATGTCGTGGTTTAATTATATCAGTGTAAATAAATACAATTTCATTTATATCTGGTGAAAAGACTTTAGTAAAATAATTTGTCATATTATCTGAAAATTTGGTTAACGATTTGTGCAGAATGTGGTTTGTTGATATTAAAATGGAATCCTTTTCAACGTTTTCTAATTCATCTCTACTAGTATAAGAATCAAATTCGTTGACTTTCTTTTCTGTTGCTAAATTTGTTTGTGAGGTATCATTCTTGAACTTATTTAAAGGATCTGATTTTTTATCACTTAAATCTTTTTTTTCTGTGGATTCATTACTTTTTGTAGTATCACTTAATTTATTCAAAAGTTTTGTTTTATTATTCAGATTGGGGTTTGTTATCATAAAATCATTAGAACTTTCTAAAAGTTCGTGAAATTTTAACTTAATGTCTTCATATTCATTATTTGCACTATGCTTCAATATTTTTGTTTTTCCATGTACTATAGCTTGTGTGTCGACATTTGAAATTGTATTTCGTTTTCTACGTTTGGCAATGTTTTGATTATTTCTTTCCAGTAATGAAAATGAAATATCTGATAATCCAACTACCCAGTGATCATCCAAATTTAGAGATTGTGTTAGCAAATTTGTAAAAGTGTTTGGAGTATTTTTATAAATATCCATTGAATTATTACTTAATAAAGTAACATAAATATTTTCTTCTTGTATACTTGTAGCCATCTTTAAAAAGAATGATCAATATAGTATGTTGTTTGTTATACATATATTATTTACTAATATCGTTCTGATGAATCCATGAATTATATTCTTTTCCGAAACCAAGCCATTTTACCAATAGTTTTTCTCCTTTTCGCTTTAAAATTTTTTCTACCAAAAAAATGTTTGGGGCTTTTGTTTTTAACAATTCTTCTTCATAAAATCCACCTTTAATTATATTTCCATTAAAATCTGCAAGTTGATATGTTATAGGATTGGTTACGTAAATTTTGTTTATCTTAAAAACCTCTGTAGACCAATTTGGTGTATATCCTTTCTCAAATTGATTTTTATATTTACTAATGCGAACTAAATCATTTAATTTATATTTTCCTCCTTTGAAAACCTTCAAATTACTGTATACAGTATTAAGAAGTTTCTGTTCATTTTTCTTATTAACAGAATTGGGTGCTGTTTTTATAGAACGATGATATGAAGAATTATATTCTTTCAACAATTTATTTAATATATCTATCCATTTATAATTTCCCTGCATACTAAATTGTTTCCACATTTTATTTTTTAAAGTTCTATTAAAACGTTCAACTATTGATGCCTTCATACTTGAAAAAGTGTTGTAATGGTTAATTTCATATTCTTTCATAAGAGTTTTAAAATAGATATTATAAAATTCTTTCCCTTGATCAGAATGGATATTTTTGGGAGATTTTCCTTTGTTTAATTTTATAATACGTTTTAATGCTTTCGAAATTTCTATTCCTGTTTTAGTTTTTAGTGGTAATGCGTATGCATACTTTGAAAATACATCAATTACAGTAAGCATATATTTAAAACCTCTATTAAATTTTGCATACGGTATCATTTCCACTAAGTCAATCTGCCATGTATCTAAAATACCCTTTTGAATAAATCTTCGGCGCTGAAAGCTCTTTCTCGCTTGACGATGTAGTTCATCAACAAGAATTCTTTTACTCATATTTATATTTATAGAATGTTAATGCTTCACTTCATTTAAATGTCGTGTACTAAAGTGTAAACATGTTTCAACAGTTTATATATCCATTCACTATGATGATTTGTGGTCCCTCTGGTTGTGGGAAATCCACATTTATTATGAATTTGATTAAAAATCAACATTTAATATCTAAAAACATAGATCGTGTTATTTGGTGTTTTGCAGAAAAAAATTCTCTTCCTCTGGTATTCCAGAGGATTTTGCTACTGCAGAAAATGAATCGGTTTTAATAATATTGGATGATTTAATGCTTGAATCATCTAATAAAAAAGTGTGTGAACTTTTTACTAAGGGATCTCATCATAGAAATTTAGCTGTGATTTTAGTAACACAAAACATTTTTCATAAAGGTGCTTATTCCAGAGATATTTCTTTAAACTCTAAATATATAGTTATGTTTAAAAATCCTAGGGATAAGTTACAATTTCAATATTTAGCTCGCCAAGTATACCCAGAAAACTCAAAAGCTCTGGTTGATGTATATAATAACTGTACGCAGCAGGCTCATGGTTATTTATTAATTGATCTCACTCAACAAATACACAACGCATTAAGATTTAGAACGGATATTTTTAATAAAAATCACTATTTAATATTTGCAAATATAAACAATGACCTCGAACCTAAAACTGTTGAAGGAGAACAAACATATTCTTTACGTTCTTAAGAAAGCAGATCCTAAATTACGAAATGCAATACTGAAACATGTTGATGATGTTGTTATTAAAACAATAAATGAAATACTTTTTAATATAATTAATGAGAACCATAAAATCAATAAAGCAGTTTTTGAAAAAATAAAACCATATAAAAATACAATTAGAAAAGTTTGTTCACCAGAAACCTCAATGAAACAAAAGAGGAAACATCTAATTCAAAAAGGAGGATTTCTACCAATCATTATTTCATCCGTTTTAAGTGGAGTTATTGGAAAAATTTTAGAAAATGTCAAATAATTTATCCAAATTAATAGTTCTTAATCCATCAACTTACGATAAATTTAAAATTAAATATTCTGATTCCAATTTTCTACATCGAAAACTAATACCAATATATAGTTCACACACACTAAAAGATATTAATAAATGGTATTATATTAAACAAGAATTAGCCAAATATTTAATTGGAAGCCAAATATCATCTTCTCATCAAACTAAAAGTTCTAAATTGAGTAACCTACGTGATAATGAAACACAAACTAGGAAAATATATAAGAAACATATTGAAACTCAAACAATGCAACCAGAGTCAAGTAGTGTAGGAACACAATCTAATATAAATTTACCTGAGGAAATTTATACTAATGAAAATTATGATGAAATTGATATGGATACAACATTACAAAAACTTAATCCTACTTCTGCCTCTTCAGCAGCTAAACGACTTAAACATTTTTCAAATAATGGAACACCAAAAATAAGAATATTGTCAAAGGATGAAAATCACAAAAATTTGAAGCAATCAACTTTACCATATCAATATTCTCCTCGACTAACTAGAAATCGGAAAAAGTTAGATTACGAAATAGAAAATGTACAATGGAAAAATATTTAAAAATAAAACACATTTATTATATAATAAAATACATATATTTATTATTGTTTCATTGTGATAACATAAATATCAGTGTCATTTTCATTAAAAAATATATTTTTTATAATATCTTAAGGAGTTAACTCTATTCAATAGAAATATATAGATTTGAAGTTCTACTTATGTAAACTATAAATAAAATTAAAAAATATGAAAGTATTTAAATTATTAAATGTACAACTTAAACATTTACATTCATTAAATATTCATCATCTGATGAATCTTTTAAAAATTCTATATACTCACTATCAATATTCAAGAAAATATCGTCATCTATCTCTGTAAAAAAGTTATCAAAGTCACTTTGAAGTCTAAAATGTCCTCGCGCATAAGTATTTATTTGGTCAGAAGCAATAATTCTTTTATCATCCGCATAACTCAAAACAACTTTATGTAATTTTTGTGTATACAACTGGTGAAACTTCGATCTAAATGTATGCATTGTATCAGAAATTATTTTTCTTTCAAATAATGACCTTTTGTAGTCTATTATTGATAAATTTTGTATACATGATTTTTTAACTCCTTTAGATTTCTTTACTTCCTCCATGTCAACCGTTTTGAATGAATACATTTTTGATCGAAGTCCCACAAATTCTTTCATAATTTTCCCGCTATTCTCATCTTTCATCATGCCTAGAACTTTCTTATTTAATATTGGGAGTTTAAATATGTTATTGGGATGATACTCTGATGTATCAAACCTTGAGGCAATATCTTCACGAATATCACTATAAAAATCATCTGTTTTTATAGTGTATATGAATGAGTCTGTATCCATATAATTCAATGTTAAATTAGACTGAAATTTTGGTTTCATGTATTGATAATGAAAATCATACATTTTCCATTTTGAGAGTTCCAGCACAGCAAAGCCTAAATAAATTGGTTTGTTATAAGTTACTTGCATAACCTTTAACTGAACTGCAAACATGTTTTCTGAAAATTGAGTTATACTCGAAAAATTAGGCTTTGAAATTAATGCTCTAGCTCCTAAATGATTACGCCTTGTTGTTTCCCAATCTGTAACAATTTTTATATCTTTGCGTTTATGAACATTTTCCATAGTTTTTCCATATACAGAATTATTTAATAATTTAAAAAAATCTTTTTCAAAAGCATTTTTTGCTTTTGTTCTGTGGTATGTATTCAAATCTATATATGTTTTTAACCATGGAGATTGTCGAAATTTTAACGCTCTGTGTATTTTTTTTAATATCAGTCCATTCTTTAAACATTGTTTAAGAACTCTATAATGGATCTGATATTTTGTTTTTGGTGTTAGGTCTGCAATCAGCTTCCTACATTTAGATTTACCAACAAATTTATTTTCTGGGCAAAAGGGTAAATCATTATGAAATTCATGTAAATAGTGTGGATATTCTAAATCTACCTCCAAAAAATATCCAATATCAGATGTATCCGATATTGCAGTTACATCAATATCTTCTAAAGCCGCATCATCATAAATCCACTCGAATTCTCCATATGGGAGATATTCTGACATGGCCCAACCATACAAATTGTTAGCATCTAGGTACATTAAATATTCTGAAGGCTTACTACTATCAAAGTCTTCTAAATATTTATTATTTGCTCTAGAATATCTCTTTGAACACTGTACTAGTCCTCCTCTAATACCGTCTTGTATAAAATTATACATATTGACGTCACTTAAAAGTTCTAACCTTATGTTAGTTGTTCTTAACATCGCATCCCACGATAAACCTGGAGCAGTATAATATTGGCATGGGTCAAGTTTGTATATACTTTTACAGATACTTCTAAAATTTTGAAAAATATCTGTTAAGAGGAGAACATCTGTTTTTAAATATAATTTAGTGTAATCTAACAAGTTATTACATTTAAAAGTTGTCCAAACCGATTTAGCATGATCATAAGCTTCATCAGAACAATGCGAATTATTTAAAATATTATAAAATTTTTCTTTAGCAGGAAGATTAGTTTCATTAAAGCGCTCCATCGAATCAATATAAGAATAAGGAAATACTCCTTTTCTTCTGAGTAAATCAAATTGTTGTTTTTGATTATAAATTTTATTTAGAATTTGAAAATCACTGTCATTTAAATTTTTGGCTAGAGATTCTAAGCTGGAGGCCATAAAACGAAAAGAGTCTAAAAACCGAATTTCAAATCCCTGATTTTCTTCAACTGTTATAAACTTTGATAAAGATATATATAGTTCTTTATTGAGAGGAATTACCCTTATATCTCCCTCAAATTGTGAAAGTTCTTTCATAAATAAGTGACAATCATAGGAGGAAAAATTATGAAAGAATACTGGTATGAATTTGGCTATTTTATAATTAATATTACATGAGCTATGGGCTGCTCCTCTAAATTTGCCAGTTAAATGACAATGATCCCGTACTTTGTCCGCTCCTAAAATTTGCTTACATATGTGACAAATTGTTGAGAGGTTATACAAAATTGTTTCATCATTGGAGAGTGCTGTCATTGGTACGTCCTTATTTAAATAGTTTCCGTAAATTTCTTTTGCGTCATTAATTAAATTTTCTATGAATATTGTAGGAGCATCATTACCAAAATAAATATTAAACTTATCTAAATTATCATTAAAACTACACTTAATATAATAACTAAAAGCACAAGCTATATGTTTTTGTATATTTACTTGCTCGTTATCAATTTTCTCCAAATACGTCTCAAAATCAGCATATATAACGAACGGTACATCTAACTCCTTCTGATAATTTTTAAAATATAAAATGTTATTATCACCCTCTGGCATTTTCGGTACTACTCTTTTACAGTTAAGATAATGATCTTCCATTATCCTCTCATTTGGAGAGTACTGCAGACACGCGTTGCAAATGAAAACCCGTCCATGGTGGGAAGTTAAACTTGATCTTACTAATCTGAAATATTTGAATAATAATAATTTAATTTATAAAATATGTAGTTATTTTTTATTTAAATTACCTTCCGATATCTTTAATGTAAACGTAGTGACACCATTCTTCGTCCATAAGAAGAAGAAGATTTATGTGGTGTTTCTTTACTGCAGATGTGAGGTAATACGGTCCAACTATAGTATTACCTTCACAGCCAAATACATTTATGCTAACATGTTCATTCTTGCTTTCAAATATCTTTATATCTTTTAACTTCATTGGAAATTGAAGTTTTTCAAAATTTAGCACTTCATTTTCCACACATATTTTATCCTCATTTATTTGAATATTTCCAAATCCATTGCAATTCACAAATCCATTTGCTTCATTATATAAAAATGAAGCGATGATACACCACTTGAAACAGTATTCATCATCATTTGGATAGTTGAAACAGGCATCTTTTTTCTTTATCCAATGTGGTAGTGGTATATATTTGGAGCCTCTAATGAATGAAGCCTTATTTATATTTATTTCCAAGTGCTTCATTCGTATTAGGGACCATCCACTATCCCTCTCCTGGAATTCTGACATCTTTTTACATATATACGTGTATTGTGCTTTCAAAGATTCTTCAATACTATCACTTATGGTTAAAAGTGACATTTTTGTTCTATGCGTTATGGTGGTTAGCATTATTTCATCTTCTACAATTTTAATATATTCGCACTCCACTTCTAAATTGTATTTCAATGTTATGTTTTTATTTATAGCGTTCTCCAAAATTTCAAAAATATCACGGTTTACATCTTCTAAAAACTCTTGAGGATGCAGAATTTCCTCTTTTTGGTTTCTGTAGAGGTATGTAAGAATTCTTTCTTTGAAAGCGCTCTTAACACAACTAAATTTATTAGAAGTAGAAGGCTCACTTCTACCACTGACATGGGATGTGCTGGCATGAGTCCTTTCATGCTCCTTTAGATGTTTTTCCTTTGAAAACCATTTCCAGCATTCCGAACAATGAAGGATCTCATGTCCTTCAAGCATTTCTTTTTCCACAAAAATTGATTTGCAATATTTACATTTATAAGAAGGCATATTGTTTAAAATTTATGTCTAATCACTTTTAATTATGTCAACAGACTAATGAAAAATAACATATATTTAAATATTGATTAAAGGTATTTTATGAAATGTCATAATTTTCATAAAAACAAAGCCAAAGACTTTTCAAATTATTTGGAGCCTGCAGATACTTCAGGAGGCGCAACATTGAATTTAGTTCCGGAGTATAAGGAACTAAAAGTAATGGAATAAGATGAGAAACTTCAACTTGATGTCAGACCATACTCAGTTCCAGAAGAGTATAAAAAAATAATGGACGAAGACGAGGATCTTCTTCTAAATTTAGATATATAATAATTTTTAAGTATTATATAAATAAAATAATAATAATAAGCACTATATAAGTTTAATATATTTTTATTAAATAAATAAAAATAAAAATAAAAAAAAAAAAATAAAAAAACTGTTTTATTTATAAAATTTTAGCTATAACTAAGTTCAAATATTGCAAGCCCATTTGAAGATTGACGACCTTTGTAAATAATAGTCCAGTTTTTATCATTCAATTGCGTTAAATAGGGATCCTCCTTGTTTAAAAATTTCACGAATCGTTGCGGAAGATAAAACCATTTATTGTTATTTAAATATGTGATAACTTTTGATCCATATTGTGTTTCTTTCCACTCAAATTTTAAAATTTTGAATGGTTGATGTAAGGGAATATCATCAATTTTTGTATACTCTGCCTTAATACCAAGAGCCAATTTAATAATTTGTTCATACATCTAAAAAAAAAAAAAAAAAAGTTATAAATACATGAAAAGTTAAATGCATTTTACAATAGTGATAGCTTACCATTCTGCTAACTATACTTTGAAGTATTCCTCAGATCAAATGGTAATAAATATGATTTGATTCCTCTTTTTATACAAATTTAAAAATACTCCTTTATATTTAAATAAGTAAATTGAATACTTTGAGTATTTCTCTTTAATATTTCAAATAGAGAAAATATTAATTTAGCTTTCATATAGAAATATTGAGTTATAAACTAATTATGTAAATAAAATATACTCCCATAGTTTGTTATTAGAATATTCAAAATTAATCATTTCAAATTGAGAAAACATTATAAATACATAAATATTGAGCCTTAAACTAATTTTAAACATATTCTAGATATGAAAAATGTTTAATGTGAATAAAAAATACTCCCTATACTACTTTGTTATTACAATATTTAATATTAATCATGACCATACTCAACAACATAAAATACATCTTCATTAATGTCAAAGAACCTTACACAAAGTTATTTTTTTCCATATAAACAAAACAATTCTCAAGTTTCCACTTTACAAAACAAAAATAACCATATAAAAATATGTAGATGAATAAACCAAAAATACTCAAACGCTATTTATACAAGTCATCAGTTTTTAATTTCATCACAATTAAAAGTGCAAAAAAAAAAAATAAATAAATAAAAATTGTCTCCCCTGTTAAATTGTTTGTATGTACTTTTAGCATAATTACATAAATACATACATACATATATACATACATACATACATTGGTTTTCAATTTCATAAAATGCAAAACAATTTTTCCTCCTATTAATGCACTCACAAGAAGAAATTACAAAAACAAATTCATTGGTTTTCAATTTCATACAAACAATTTCCTCTTCAAAATTCCTCTTCCTCCTCATTAAAAACAAAAACAACTATTGCCTTCCCATTTCCCTACTACTCAAAAAAATTGAATTTTAAGTTTTAAAAGCACAAGCGCAATTTCAACCTTGATAACAATAACTCAAAAACTAATTGAGATTTTGAACTAATATTTTACATATTATCTAATTGATGTGCTTTATAAATGAAGAAAAAAACAAATATTAAAATTCTGACATCGACTTTAAACATTTTTAGCCATACCCGTGACAGTGTGCGACATACGTAAGACTCAACGCATAATATATATATATATATATATATTGTATATATATATATATAAAATAAAATACGAGGTAGTTTCATATTAAAATATTTTTCGACATATTAAAATTTGATAATAAAGGGGATTGTGCCATAGAAAACAACTAGAAGTTCAACTTGCTCTAGAAAACCTAAAAAAAAAAAAAAAAAAAAACCGAACTCTTTGTATGTATTAATGGAATTTTCATTAGAATTAATTAATACGTATGAAGAGAGTATTTTTTCTGAGCGAATTAAAAGAGTTGGACTTATAGTAGTTTTTTATGGTTTGTGCTACCAACTTTAATAGACAAATCAAGATTTTGTTAAAATTTCGAAGAAAAAGAAAAAAAAAAACAATATTTATCAAAGAGAAAAAAAAAATCTAAGCTTCTTTTTCAAATACAAATTTAAATTTCAAAAATAAAAATCTGCGCCTGTTCAAGACTTGAACATTTGCAGTGGACTAAACAAAACTCTCTTTTTGAATATGTAGGTCTACTTTATACCAAATTGACAACAATTAAATCATTAAATTAATGCAAACGTTTAGCATTAATTTTTAAGAATACGAGTATTTCCATGGTCCCAAATCTTGTTGCGCTTTAAATTAAACTCTGCCCCGGATGATCCCAAGAAGCTGAATGATGCCGGTGATATGTATAACCGATAGAAACAATCATAAAGTATCCATTATATCTGCTATAATGAAAATTCTCCTTTACAGATTTAAAAAAAACAATTTATATCTTGTTTTTGTAAAAGAAATTACACAAAGTAAAAACTGTTTTCGTGTTGTTAAACATTAATTGCAATTAAAAAGATTAATTTGTGAATACATTTTGTTATTTTCATAAACAAAATAAAACAGAAAACAAAATAATTCGAAGGAAGTTTTTATTTTTAATTTATAAAATTTCTTGTTGCAATTAAGAAAATTAATTTGTGAATAAATTTTGTTATTTTCATGAACAAAATAAAGCAGAAAACAAAATCAATCGAAGGAAGTTTTTATTTTTAATTTATAAAATTTCTTGTCTGATTTATAAAATATTTAAATATAGTAATAAAAAAATAAATACTAAAAAAACCCATATAAATCTCTATAATAGTAAATCTAATTATGACAAATCAGTTTTTTATTAATAAATATATACAATTAGTAAAAAATTGAACGTAATGTATTTCAATGCAATACAAACTAAAAAAATTAGTCCTTCATAATTTAAAGGAAAGTTTTAAAAATTCAAAATTCCAGTTAATATTTAACATAATGAAATATTATAACAATATTCAACATATTTTATTAAAATTTTAGCTTTAAAAAACACACAACAAATAAAAGCGAATGGTTTTAAGTCTCATTACAACAACAACGTATTGTGATAACTTTTGTTTATATCTGTTTTCTCGTTGTACTATATTTATTGCTGCTTCAAAAGCTACTTTTTCTGCTACCTTATAGCTACCTCCTCTGCCAGTATTAACTACACAGTGAAGGTAGCAGTAAAAATAAAAAGGGAAGTAGTTATAAAAATTAAACTACAAGTGAAGTGGTAAGAAAATATTTTATTTTTAAAACCACTGCTGCATTTTGACTATGTGTTTTATAGCTTCTTCTTCATTTCAAGTTTTATTTTTTTGCGTGTAGCAGTAGTTATAGAAAGTGTTAGACTACAAAATATGATAAATGCTTCTGCTACCACTACTGACAATTTTCAGTAGCTGTAGTTTTGACCAATCTAAATAATTTAGTAGCAGTTGGAGTTTTCCAAACGCTGATCATGGCAGGTTTTTATCACTTGGTCGTGGTTTTTTTGACATTCTGAATTTGATTTAGAGAGCTAACTTAGCAACCAAAAACCTCCTGATAAAATTTTTACTCCAAGATGATTCTAGGACGTTATTTGACGAGCGTTATTATATTATTTTTATTTTTAAAACTTCTTTTGAATTAAACTATAGAAAGATAACCAGATCACTCAATAATCTTTTTTAAAGAAGATTTTGTACGTCATCGTTTTTGAGATTTTCAAAAAGTCTTTAAAATTTTAGCAATTAAATAAATTAATGAGCCCCTCCGACCATGCGATGTTGAAGGCAAAAAAATCAATTCACACAGGAAACCGATTTTCTGAAAGTAGACCTGAGAGTGTGCCTGGCGAAAAACTGTACTTTTTAAAAATTCAAGCTTACTTTTTCAAGATTTGGAGATATCAAACTCTATTACTCACTAGGGTACATTAATAGGACACGTCACAAACGGAGCGGAATTACCTCGTGTATAAATATATAACATACAGTGACCAATAAGTAAAAAAAAAAATCATTAAATTAGATAAAATTTTGGTTTGCCATCGTATAGCTTTTGACCGAATAGTAATAGAGTTATAACATATAAAATGATGTTGTTTTTCTATGCCCGGAGAGCGAAAAATCAAAAAATGGCATAAAATCCAAAATATTAGGAAAGTTAAGCCATTGAGCTTCCCTAGTTGTAATACAAATATTTTTACTTTTATTTACTATATATGTATGTAACATTTTTTGGAACTAAAAACCATTAGTATATCTCTTTATGTAACTTATTTAAACTCATAAATGAATGTGAATAAATTTCCATGTAATTATGTAATTATAAAGTATGCGTTCGAATTTACACAAAATTTTAGTAATAACTCTTAGCGCAGTTAATTTTAAATATATTTCTCGATTACTATATCTTCAACAGACATGCCAGATTTAACAGCAGATCGAATGCTTGAAATTCGGTCGTTTGTCCGCATGTAGAGAGCAGTCAAAGAAAAGTGTACAAAATAAAATTTGATTTTTTAGCTTTTTTTATACCCCACACCACCATAGGTGGTAGAGGTATTATAGGTGGTTGGGGCATTATGCGATTGTGCTGAAATTATCATCCAACACCTACCTTAAAGTGTACCAATGAACTTAGAATCACTTTTTGAGTCGATCTATGTCCGTCCGTCTAGCTGGCTGGACGTCTGCTTGGCTGGACAGCTGGCTGTCCATGTAAACCTTTTCACAAAGTACAGGTCGCGATTTTGAAGATAATTCAATGAAATTGGGTATGTGGGACTTTCACGGCAAAAGGAAGGATGAAGCCTATTAAAATTGGTGACGATCGGTCCATTATTTTACCTAGCACCCGTACAAATGTCCTCCCAGAAGAGGGGTTTAACGATCATAAATGCCTTAAATATGATAATATTTTAATGAAATATGGTATTAAGAAATTCTGTATAAATATCAAATTTCATGAAGATCGGTCCATAATTGACCATAGCTCCCATATAAAACCCTCTTCCGAAAATCACTTTAACGTGCATAAATCACATAAACATTTTAGTATCAGGTTTATATTCGACACAAATAAGTTTTATATAAGTAGAAATCATAGTAACAAATTTTATGAGGATCGCTTCATAATTTAACATAGCTTCCATATAAGCCCAGTTTTGGGAATCACCCTAAAGTACATAAATTCTTATAAATGTTAGTATTAACGTAATATTCTGTATTCGTATATTTTATTTTACACTTAGTAAAAGTATCGGTCCACAATTGTCCACGAATTTTGATGAATATGCACAATGGTGTAACGTATCATATGGTCGAGCTTTACCGACTATATCTTTCTTACTTGTTTTTTTTTAATTTACTACAACATTTTGATTGAGTAAAATTGCCAAAGGTTTTACATTTCAGGGTAATAAAAAAGCTTAATAAGGATCTGAAGAATGAGATGAAACTTGGTTCAGAAAAAGAAAAAGTCACAAGAATTCAGTTTCAAGCCCATAAAGTAGAGAAGCTCCTAAGAGCAAAAATGAAATAATTATTTAACTTGTTATCATTTAAAGATATATAAAAAAATTTGACATGGCCAGAGTTTAGACGTTTTCGAGTTCATTTGGTGGAGCACAGTACCTTATCAGGTAAGGTGGGTGGACCTCCAAAGTTGGTCATCTCGGGTATGTCATTTTCTTAACAAATAGTCAAAATTTCTTTTGTAATTTTTTTTGTAAAGACATTAATAGCAACTACTTATTAAAGTAGTTTCTTGTTAATGAGGATCACATAAGTAAGTAATAGTATAATAGCACATCACATCAGTTAGCTAGAGCGCTAGTTTAACAATCATTCTAATGATGTTGGTTTTTCTTTTAACCAAATGCCTAAAAAGATATTTTATACTAAAAAAGTTTTTGTCACTTAGAAAATGAAGTGCGAGATGATGTACTGCATAAGACGTTAATAATTAAAAACGAATGATTAATTTGTGTCCAAGTTCAAATCTCATTGACGGCAAATTTTTTTGTGTTTATTTTTTTATTTTTATTATCGTTTAGGTACACATTTTTAAGCACCCCTAGAGTCTAAAAATAACTACATGAATTTGTGGACAACAAAATCTGAAGAAGAAATACCACTATACAGAAAAAAGTAAATGTGTAATAAAACTATAGATTATTAAGAATACACTTCTTAAAAAATAGAAACAGGGTAATATCTCGCTGCTTCTAACGTAGTGTCTATACTAGACAAATTTTTAGCAAGACATACGTCAAAATCAGTGCGAATTTATACAAGGTAATCTCATTTAAACAGCTGATTATTATAATAAATAATTATTTTTCGTTGTTACAACTGTCAAACAGGATATATAAAATCTATTCATGAATTCGCCTTATTGTTATTTTTTTTATTTTACCTTTTTTTTGTAACAGTTGCCACCTTCCATAAATTCGGGTTAATTTTGACATTTTGGCTACGTTACGTTACGTTTAAAACAACTGTATGGTGGCTAAAGAATTTTTAAAAAATTTAAAATCACATTAACAACAGTGTAAGAGCGCTACAAATCAGAATTGTGTCCAGCTATTTTGCAAAATTTCACACTGTGCATTGCTTTAACACAATTCTCAACAATTAGATTTAATAAATTTAATAAAAGACTTTAATGAAACAAACAAAATATTTCTATGACTTCATAACATGGGCTTTTCTCTGTAAGTTTTTTTATGCTTCAATTTTAACATGAGAATGTTTTAATAAAGTATATTGATGATAGAGCATCCATTGATATAGTATTTGTTTAAATACACTTTGTTTCATAATAAAACGGTAGATTTTGGTTTGAAGTATAGAATTTATACACAGAAAAAGGATTCATTGGAAAATGCTTAGAATTATTAAAATTTAATAGAATGAACTGAAAGTTTATTATAATTAAAGAAAAACCTTGTGCACAAAGTACTGGTCGCTATTTTAAAGATAATTCCATGAAATTGGGCACGTAGGACTTTCATGACACATCGATGAATCCTATTGATAATGGTTGTGATTGGTCCATTATTTCACCTAGCCCCCATACAAATGTCCCCCCTGAATAGTGGATTAACGATCATAAATGACTTAAATATAGAAATATTTTAATTAGGCGTGAGGAAGTTTTGTGTAAGTATCAATATTTGTGCCAAATTTCATGAAAATCGGTCCATATAAAACCCTCTTCCGAAAATCACTTTAACGTGCATAAATCACATACACATGTTAGTATCAGTTTTATATTCGACACAAATAAGTTTTACATAGTGCAAATCACAGTGACAAATTTTATGAGGATCACTCCATAATTTACCATACCTCCCATATAAGCCCACTTTCAGGAATCACCCTAAAATTCATGAATTCATAAAAATGTTAGTATTAACTTAATATTCCGTATTCGCATATTTTATTTTACGCTTAGTAAAAGTATCGGTCCACAATTATCTACATGTCTAATATAAGACCCATCCACGAATTTTTATGGACATGCACAATGGTGGGTCTTGACCGACTATATCTTTCTTACTTGTTTATTTATAACTTATACAACACAATTGTAACAGAAATATTACTCCCACAATGAATGAATTAGTACCTGCTTAAAATAAATAAAAAAAATCAAAAACTTGTTTGCATTATGATAATTTAAATATTAACCATATTTTTAGTTGCAGTAACCGATAAATTATGAAAAGATCTGTTATTATAATCAAATAGCCATTTTGGTATTCACAACCGATCGAAATGTTGTTTTTTTTGACATTTCGAAATAAAAAAATTAATTTTATAAAACAAAACCATACAATTTTATAGCATATTTTGCAATTTATTTTGTAATTATTTGACTCCATATCTGGCTTTAAGCGAAATTATAGAAAGTTGCATGATTATTTTTAAAGAAATCGGAATAGCGGTAAGAAATTAAGTGTAGCATTATTAATAGTTTTATTTACTATAGATTTTCTTAAACATGGGCAATGATAATGGATTTTCCAATATACTCAACCGTGGCAAGAGTAAAAATTGGAACAGGATGCTGTCTTCAGCATATATAAATATAAAAACCTAAAACATATAATTTTAAGTCATACGTATATGTTTTTGTACCCTTCACCAACATAGGAAGTGATGATTTTTTTTTCTAATATTTGTAATACAACAATACAATCGACCGGAATGTATCTATAGGTAGTAAATAATTACATTAAGTCAATTTAACGATGCCTTATGTTTGTCGGTCTGTGATCTATAATTTTATTACATAGCTATAGGTCCCAATTGTGAAAATAACGCTTAAATATGTCTTACAGAGTGAGGTTCTAGTACTCATACACATTATGATAAATACAAGATTTATATAAACACTTTTTTTCCATATTTGTTCCATATAGAAACATATGGAACAAATTCATATCTTCTATATATATAAAAGAAAGTGATGTTAGTTACTATTGTTATAACTCAAGAACGACTAGACCGATTTTGATGATTCTCACCAATTCGGACCGGTCACCGGCCAGAAAAGGATAATACGAAAAAAAATTCGCGAAAAATCCGCGATAAAAAAAAAATTTTTTTTGTCATAATTTCTTTGCCTTAATAATCATTAAAAATATTTTTTTTAATACAAATTATAACAATTACTGTTTCTGTTTCTATCGAAACGCTTACTTTTTTGTGCAATTTGTTTTCTGGTGGTGGTGTAGAATTCTATTTCCAAACGGTAAGTTCCAAGTAAAGCTCATCATTTAGTGAGGTTGTGATATTTAAAACCATTTGTTGTATTTTTGGCATTCGTTATTAAGTGTTATTCACAATGCCGCGACCCCGGAGATCTAATATTTCGCGTCGAACACGTAATGCAAGTACTTATCGTAATATCGTCAATCAATTGAATATATATGAACGAGAAATCGCACGAGAACAACCCCGTATTAGTTTGGCCCGACTTCGTACATCACAAACGCAGGAAGAAAGGCAGGCGAGAAATGAAACGGCTCGGTTAGCAATGAGAAATCGTCGAGCAAATGTAGCAATTCAACAACTTTAAAATTTTTAATCAACGCATAAGAAGAATTGCTTCAAGTTCTGATTTGAATCAAGCAGCGTTCCATTACAACTGCAATTTCGACTACAGCTCTCATCATTCCGTTCAAAAAAAAGACATTGTCTATCCGCTAACCTTAAGATGAAGTAATAAATAAATATAAATTCAAATTTGCCTTAAATACATGCGTATATTTTTTGATTGAGCCCACATCTACATCATATTTAAATTCTTCTGTAAAAAACACTTTATAATAGGTATTCCTTAGATTTTTATTTAAAGGTCGTAAATTTCGTTAAAATATCAATTTAAATCGTTCAGTAATACAACACTAATGTTTGCTTAGGGCCAGCAACGCGGCTCGGGTCAGCTTCTACATCATATTTAAATTCTTCTGTAAAAAACACTTTATAATAGGTATTCCTTAGATTTTTATTTAAAGGTCGTAAATTTCGTTAAAATATCAATTTAAATCGTTCAGTAATACAACACTAATGTTTGCTTAGGGCCAGCAACGCGGCTCGGGTCAGCTAGTATTATATAATTAATACTAGTTTCGAAATAAAATATCCATTTAAAAAAATAAAATTTTAAATCTTTCAAGGATCACTTCATACGTATCCACATTTCTTTTAAAGTAAATGTATTAGAAATAAATTAGTGTAGAGTATTATTTGTTCGGGCTTTCACTTACTTGTTATATATTTTCTTTGAACAAATATATGTGTAAATAATCCCCATATTCTGAACTTTGTGACTAATAACAAAACTACAACAAATAGCAATTAAAAAATAATTTTCATGAAAAAAGGTAAAAAAAAAATAATAATTTTGTTATTGTCGCAAAGTTCAGAATACGGGTATAATAAAAAATTAATTAAGACACAAATTTTTTTTTTTTTTTTTTTTAATTTGAGTTTGCCTAGTTTTCATAGGTATTTTATAGACGAATATTCATTATTCCAACTAAATTATATATTTCTAAACGATTGTAACTATTGGATTTTACAGTAATTGCAATCGATTCTTGAGATAGTACACGAAACCGACAAAATTCGTCGTGGTTACCATAACGAATTTGTTTTCTCTGTGTAAGTAAGAACTAAAGAAAGTTTTTTCATAAAAGATTTTTATAGTTTTTACTTTTGAGTTTTATTAAAATAAAAAAAATCTCTTTATTTAGGAATAAACTTTGTTTTTTGCTTTGTAAATTGATGCTCTAGACAGGAATTTTTGTACAAATTAAGGCGAAGTTATTTCAAAATCCATACGAGTTAATGCTAAGAGTTGCGTGTAAGGCTACAAAGTAAAAAGCTCTTGCTCAGATGTTATTCTGAGGGATAAAGTGCTAGATGAAATTTGAAAAAAAGGATTCTACGGAATGATTTTTTCGGCCAAAATTGGGTTCCTCTTTTAAACGCTTCGAAGCCTAAATTTATATCTTAACACTATTAAGTTAATCTCAACAAAAGCCGTATTACTATTAAACTGAATTTATATAGACATTTCCATAGACCAAATAAATAAATATGTTTTTCAACAAAATAAACATTTCTTTATTTACAATTTTCTGCAATAAAAATAAAACTGCGGTATTGATAGGGATATATTCTAGCAAAGGATATATACACACACACACACACACACCAAATGAATGTTTTCAGTTTGTATTTGCTGGTACAAATAAAATTCACGTGTATAATAATAAATAAAGGTAAAGTTTTATTTGCGTATTTTTTTTTTAATTTTTTTCCGTATAAATAAGTATTTGTTTTCAAAAGTTTATACAATACGATTGCTGTTTTTGTAAACAATAAGCCACAGTTGTAAGGATACTTGTTATCTATATTTATTACCAGAATGATATATTCAATAATATTTTTTTTTGTTTTCGAATTAAATACTTTAATTAAAAAAAAATAATAATAATTAAATACAAACTTTAAATAATCTGTTAATTGAATGAATCCAAAGGGTAATTGAAAACAAAGTTTGTAATATACATATATATATATATATATATATATATATATATATATATATATATATATATATATATATAATATTACTTGATTGATTCAATTAATAATTAAGTGTCCCGATTTCAAATGCCGTTATTTGGCTTAAATTTATGGTCCCGATCTATTACGTTTATTGTTGTCCTTATATCTGAAATTTGTACAAATTCCAATTTGCTAAATCAAGATACAAAAACAAAAATTGCAATTTTTGCATAATTTTCAAAAAATTCGTACAATTTTTTTATTAAATTTATTTTCAATGCTTACACGATTTTTTGATATATAAAACTAAGTTCATGCAATAATCCACATTATTTCATATAACACTGTAAATATTTCCCGTGAAAAACTGACTTTTTGTAAAATTTTCGTTCTTTCAATTACGACAAGGATCAATCCCTATTTCAAATTTTGAATTTCATTGAGGGGCGCACAGACCCCACCCAAAAAACCAAAAAATTTTAAAAATTAAAAAATTTTGTCATCAAAAGTCGACTAACCTGTATTTAACTGTTAAAAGTCTAGACAATAGCTAAGATATCCACAAGGTCCTATTAGTTTACATAAGATCGAATAAGATCAAAAAGTATAAACACGCTAACAAAAAGTGTAGAAGAATGAAAAAGCCCTTTTTCTAAGTTTTTGAACTTTTAACAACAATCATCATTACACAGATTAAACAGTTTCGTTGTGGCAATCGAATTTCTTTCCAATTGAATTTAGTCCGTTGTAGGTACTATTTATATAATTTAGTTGTAGTTTCTGTAAGCAACTGATTTGAAGACAAAACTGGATTTAATAGTAGAAAAAGGCTGATTTTTCATTATGTGCTTTATTTAAATTAGCTTTATTTTACTAAATTTTACAGACATATTACATAAATTTCAATAGGCTACAAAAGTGCATATTTGACATATATCAAATACCCTGGGATGACCATTAAAAAGGGCATCCAAGATAGATTTTCTTGATACCAACAACACAGTCTGCAAGAAGTTTTGAGTAAGAAATAATATTATTTTAAACGGACAGTTACTTCTTCAAACAAACCTGTTTTTACTTACTGAGCAGGATGCTTTTACTTTTGTTATCATTATTATTATTATTATTTTTATTATTATTATTATTATTATTATTATTTTATTATTATTATATTATTTTATTATTATTATTATTATTTTGTCCCAGTAACTATATATTAAGTCTTAACTCTAAGAAAAAAAAAAATATTTTAATTCAGTTTCATATTTTATTTTATTTTTTTTTTTTATTTTTCAACAAAATTTTAAATTTTAAATTTTAAATTGAATGGCAAATGCAAAAAAAAAATACTTTTTGAGTTTCATAAATATTTCATTGGTTATAGTACCGAATATTATTGAATTATTGTTTTTATATAATAACCGAACTGATTACAATTCCATTATGAATAATCGGTTAATATAATTAAAAATATTTTTATGTACACTAATATAATAATATAAATAATCTATTAATTGCAAAGACCATATCAGTAGTACTAACAAATATTATTATCAGTTTAAATTAATTGCCCTTCTCGGCATAGTAAAAATAGTTACAGGAATTGGTTAAATTGGTTAATATGATTATTTTGGAATTGTTTTGGAATTGTAGATACCTGCAATCCTCTATAATTTCAAATTTCAAAGTGTTGGAATAGAAAATCTTTTTAATTTAATAATCTTCTGCAATTGTTATAGACACAATCGTTTTCCAACCAATTTTTTTTTATATGTGCAAAATAAATCCTATAGTGCTAAAATTTTGCACTCTATTAGATTGAAGTCTTATGAGCTTAGATCTGAAATCCGTTTGTTTAAAATAGTATTACCACAAAACTTATTAAGGATTTAAGCCATTTTATATATATATACTTTTTAATCCTTTTATTTTTTATTCCTTTTCTTTTTATTTCTTAAAATGCATACGTATGTCATTATTTTAAATTTTTTTCTTCTGTTGATGATGTTATATTTTGAATTTTGTTTTCTTTTATATTCCTAGTTTTCATAGAATTCCTCATCTCCATGATGATGAAATTATTATTATTTAAGATTTTTGAATTCTTCTTATATAAGAAACAATGAATGAAAAAGTTTGCAATATAGAATATAATTGTTGAGACATACATATGTATATTTGAATATAACACAGATGAAGGCTTATCTCTGTTTAGCAGATGGTGGGTTATACGATATAGCCAATCCATTCAGAAAAGTGCTCTTACTGTTTTACTCCTCTTTTAGATGTCCTTCTTTTAGATATCAAATATTTGTTCATGGAAAAGATATTGATTCTGGCATCAAACATTTGCTCATTAGGATTGAGAATATCACGACATTTATTTATATTTTTTGTTATAAAATATGCAAAACTTGGCACGAAAAGTGAAAATGGAACTATAAAAATTGTTTTCGAATATATTGTTTTAAATTTTATTTCGTGAACTAAGGCTTTTTGTTCTACACTATCTCTAAATTGAAGCTAGCTTCAATCAATCATCAAATTTTTTTTATTAGATTTCATTGCACCATCACCTAAAAATCATTAAGGAACTTAACAGAGAAATTATATGTGTAGGTGGTACCTTTCTTACTACATTTAAGATCCTTTATTTCCGCAGAAGAGAACAACATCTGAGACAATTTTTGAAAATATAGATTTAAATTTTTTTACTGCTAAACAAAAATTGTTATAATTTTAAAATGTTATTTCGCATATTTGAATCATAAAATAAACAAAAGTAATTTCTGTTTGATTTTTATTAGAGAGAACAATATTAAAAGTTTAGGCAATGCTTTTTTTCTGTGTATTTATGCATCCTTATCACTTTTATCTTTTTCAGCTTCACAAAACAAGTGGCTAAAGGTGGGTTATTAACCCATATTAACTTTAAGAAAGACAAAAAAAAGGAAGATTGGGAGATCTTGGAGACTGTCAAAATTATCTGCCGCACAATCACCTTTTATCCAAAAGAAACATTGACATGGTCACGTACAACTTCTATTAAGTATTTCCCGTTAAAATACTTTTTGTATTCTAAGAAATATATAAATTTTATTATGAAATATCACGAAAGGATGTAAAAAGGTCACATTAAATATTTATTAGTATTAAGCGAAAGCGAAAAAAAAACAAAAAGTCTAAAATTAACTCAAAATGCCTCTTGGTTTCTAAAGATTTTGTTAAATGCCGTAATATGTAGCAGCGAAGCAATATTAGATTTTTTTCTTTTTATTTAAAAGTATATTTTATGACTGAAAATAAATGTGGTGGCTAATTTGTAAGTAGGAGATGATGAACTTAAACGGTAAAAGTATAAAAATTAATGAACATGAAGGTTGAATAAAATTTTAAAGATAAAAAATGGTTTTATATCAACTTATATGAATTGTCTTTAAGGAAGAACTTTTCCTGAATTTAACTCTGTACTCTCAATATAGAAATTTTTAAAATTTGAGGTTTTAAAGTTAAGCTTTATTAAGTCAATTCTCTAGAAACACCTTAAAATAACATTTAAAAATGTAAACTTCAGAAGGTGGATGGCTCCATTTGAAACGACTATGTGGGCTATAGCAGGTCTATTAATCTACTTGCTGTTAGCGACCCAGTTGCGACGGCGTTGCATTCGCTTGAAGGGTATATAGAAAATGCTCTCGAACATAAGGAATATGCATTAGTGGGCTTTCTTGATATAGAAGGAGCCTTCAACAATGTGACCCGGCTACTATTAAAATGGCTATGCAAAGACTGAATATACATCAGTCGATTACTGGCCGTCAACGCAATGCTCAGGGAACTTGATTCCCTGAGTTTCAAAACAGTCGGAAGAAGTAGCGGTGGCTGTCTCTGGAAAATATTTTGATACCATATATCACCGCCTTCAAAATGAGCTAGGTATACTCAGTATATGGAGTACAAGTATTGCCCTTAGCGTGAATCCAGGAAAGACGGAACTAGTTCTCTCTTCAAGGAGATATAAAGTACCATCTTTCCCACTCCCTTGCCTAAATGGAGTTTAATTAAAGGTGTCAGACAGTGCGAAGTATCTGGGTATAATACTGGACTCCAAACTGTCCTGGTTCCAGAACACCCGGGATTCAGAGGCAAACATTACCCTTTCAAATCTATAGACGTGATAGAGTGGGCAAAGAAGGTGGGGGAGTTTTGATTTCTGTCTCAACTCTTTTTCCTTCAGAAGAAATATTTTTTAACAATGACCAAATTATTGAATTTATCGCCGTATGTGTTAGAGCTAAATTAGGACAATTTTTATAACTTGCTCTTATATTCTTCCTGCGTCAAACATTCAAATTTATGAACAACATGCAAACGCGATAAAATTTGTAGCTAATCAATCCAAACCTGGAGACTCCGTGGTTGTTCTTGGTGACTTTAATATTCCAAATATTAAATGGTGCGAAACTCCTGATTCATGCTTTTTAAGCCCATCAATAAGATCGGAAACATCTATTGAATTACTGGATGCTATTGCTGATTTAGGACTATTCCAAATAAACAATATAGTAAACAAACTTGGCAAACTACTTGATCTTGTATTTGTTGATCAACCTGAAGAAATTAATATTTTTCGCATTAATCCATTATTAACACCCGAAGATGCGTATCACCCCACTCTTGAAATAAGCGTATACGTCGAAACAAAAATATCATTACAATCCAATGTAAATAATGAGATGGTTTTTGATTTTAGCAAAGCTGATTATTCCAAATTAAATCACCTACTTTGTTCTTAAAACTGGTTTGAATATATTCCTTACAATAAAGTATGCCCTGACATCATTTTGAATAAATTCTATGATGGCTTATTTAAATGTTTTAAGAAATCAATACCAATGACGAGAAAAAAATTGCACATGGACCGCCTTGGACTACAAAGCAGCTCAATGGCTTAAAAAATTTGAAAAACAAACATTATAGAAAATACAAAAAATCCGGTTTTTCTATTGATTATATGAGGTACTCCATATCAAGATCAGTTTACAATTCGGAAAATATCAAATGTTACAATAATTATCTTTTTAGGGTGAAAAGAAACTTTAAAAATAATCCAAAATATTTTTACCAGTTCGTAAATTCTAAGCGTCGAGTCTTTGGATATCCGTCCATGATGAAATTTGGAGATAAAGAATCCTCAAACGATTCAGATATTTGCGATATGTTTGCTGCTTTCTTCTCATCCGCCTATTCTGATAAAGATTCACATGAACTTTCCAATTATCCATATCCAATTCCAGCTGCAACCCTTATAAATTGTCCAACATTAGATAAATCGATGGTACTGAGAGCTGTACAGAATCTAAAATATTCTGATAAATGTGGACCTGATGGTGTTCCAAGCTGTGTTCTTATAAAATGTTTACATTCTCTTATATCTCCAATAACATACTTATTCAACATATCAATATTTAGTGGTTACTTTCCTGAAGTTTGGAGGAAATCTTATATTGTACCTTTGTTTAAATCTGGTAGCAGATCTAACATTTCCAATTATAGAGGTATTGCTAAATTAAGTGTTATTCCAAAACTTTTCGAAAAGATAGTTACTGAAATCCTTTCGCATCAAGTTGTATGTTAACTTTCGCCATTTCAGCATGGATTTAAAAAAGGATGTTGCATTACTACTAACCTTTTGGAGTTCACAACCTCAGTTATAACCGCATTTGATTCCGGTTTACAGACAGACGTAATATACACAGATTTCAGTAAAGCCTTCGATAAAGTAAATCACGATCTCCTACTGTTCAAATTGGATAAACTCGGATTTTCTCCTGTTTTCCTTAAATGGATTTCCACATATCTTAAAAATAGATGCCAATGTGTATTATTCAGAGAATGTACATCAAAAACCATTCCTGTTTTATCTGGTGTTCCACAAGGTAGTCATCTCGGCCCCTTATAATTCCTAATATTTATAAATGATTTACCAGCTTGCATTAAGAATTCTAGAATATTAATGTATGCTGATGATGTAAAGCTGTTCCATAGCTTTAACTATTCCTATCAATGTTCCTTACTCCAATCAGATCTTGACAATCTTTATGATTGGTGTATGATGAATCTAATGGATCTGAATTTAAAAAAGTGTAAACACATGATGTTCTATAGAATAAGTCCAGTACTCTGTAGATACACAATAAATGAATATCAACTTGATATAGTCGAAGAATTTCTTGATCTGGGTGTGTTGCTTGATTGCAAACTATCCTTTAACTCCCACGTTTCACAAATCGTTAATAAGGCAAAAGGAGTTCTAGGTTTCCTCAAGCGCTGGGGAAGAGAGTTTAATGATCCTTACGTTTCCAAGCAATTATTCATATCTCTTGTAAGACGAAGTTCATATAGAGAAAATTGAATCGGTCCAGAAACAATTTCTCTTATTTTGTCTTCGTAATCTTCCATGGAATCCTAATATTAATTTACTATCATATGAAAGTCGATCACAGCTTATTGATCTCCCTACTCTTGAAAGTATATACTCCTTTAAAAATAAAATATTTTCGAACCAATTATGCCAACTTTGATCCCATGAGACGTATATGCAATCAATTCAACAGTTTCTATCCATATATTGATTTCTCATTAAATCCAATTGGCATTAAGAGGATTATTTTTAACTTAGTTAAATAATAAGTTTTTGTTATTGAATGATTATGAAAATATTTTATTGTTAATAGCTTTAAGAATAATATATATGCTAGCCTGTAAGAAATTGTAATTTCATTGGCTATTAAATAAATAAATAAATATATATGTTTGAAGGCCATAGGGAAATCTTAGGGATTAAATTCTAAGAATACAAAATGGCTTTTCGACATGGTGATCAAGCCTATACTTATGTGTGGAGCGATGTAAAAATCTACATTTTGCAGAATCTTCGAAAAGGTTCTGCGTAGTTCAGCGCTACTAATTACAGGTGCACTACGTACAACACCATCCAAGGCATTATTCGTTCTGATTAACTGCACAAATCACCATCATGTCGGTGACTAGGCTCAGTACTATAGATAAATGAAGCGGTAGGAAATATGGCCATGCGACGACTTTGGGAATTTCGGATGACATCCCTGACAATATTGATTATTGTATTCCCAAACCCTTTCTGGACAGAGGCTTCTCAGTTTCAATTTGAGCCGATCCCACTATAAAATACGGATCGATTGAGATTTACACTGATGTATCCAAATCTTCTGAAAGGGTTGGGGGAGATGTCTTTATTCCCGCATATAGGAGGAACATCTCCTTTAAATTGCTGGATCAAATTTGTACCTGTAGTGAATCCGCGATTAAGTCTCTTTCGCGTGTTTATTCGATATCCAGGCTGGTACATGAATGCCGGACATCTTTAAATGAAATGGCGAGACATTCAAACCTAGAGTTGATCCGGGTAAGGGGTCACTGAAGTACCCTGGGAAATATTATTGCGGATGAATTAGTCAAAACTGGTTCCTTTCTTCAAAGTGAGGAAACGGACCAACTAGTTGGCATACCGCTGTCATCTTGCTGATTAATGGTGCTGCAGTACTTGTCGAGAATAGCTCAACAAAGATAGATAAACGATCAAAAACGGTCGAGTTTCATTCTGGGATTGCTACGAACATTTGTAGCCATAGTGCTACTATTGTAAAAAATGCTTTAACGAGAAAGAGGAAGAGATAGTAGAACATTTTCTTTGTCACTGTCCTCTTCCATATATGAACGGATTATATGATCTCTCTGCAATTGATGTCAGACGTGAAAACTCCTTATGTAAACAGAAAAAAAGAATAGATATGAATGAAAAAATTTAAAATTTTTTCTTGCAATTTAGATCCATTCTGAAAGCAACGCTTTATTTTGGGAATGGACATTTAAGAATGAATATAAAGTATTTTATACAATGTAATGCGTATGAAATCATAAGACATATAAAATGTAATATTAATTTTATAAATATTTTGCAATATTGAATTTTTTTCTATCAATTTTAAAACGCAGAAAATTTGTTTAAAATTCTATTAGTCTTATGAGCTAATAAAATTTTGTTTACCTCATAACTGTCTAAAATTTACTAAGAATAATTTTCTGCCGTCTTACACATGTATTAAGATACTATTTTTGATTAGTTAATAGGGACGTAAACAGTGTTCCTAATCGACACATAGAATACAACTAGATGGTTATGTGAGATTAATGTCGAACTAAATTTTCAAAAAAAAACCTTGTTTTTCAAAACACAAAAACAAATTATGGTTTTCATAGTATAGAATACAACTAGAGGGTTATATGAGATTAATGTCAAACTAAAATAAAAAAACCTTTTTTTAAAACACGAAAATTATGGTTTTCAAAGTATTTTGCTGTTCGAAAACTGCTAAGTAGAGTATAAATGACCCCGTTTTGACCTAATAAAAATCACTATTATATATATATTTAGTTGTTGGGTGAATTATGTTTTTTGAGAATTGCATTAGGTTTTTCCTCTCACATAACTATCTACTTATTAATCTATTAATCGACATATTACTGAAAGTAAAACGAGCCAGTTTAGCGCCTTTTTTGAAAAAAGCACTAACGGAAAAAAATCGACTTTTGGGTTGTTAAAAGGCGCTAAATCTAGCGCGAAAAGAGCTAAATTGGCAGCGCTGGTGCTGACACTTTTAAGCATACTATTTTCAACATACTTTCACTCTGAGTCAGATTCTTAAAAAAAATGTTCAATTTTTCCTTCTATTAGGAATTTATGAGCATACGCAGCCTAGTGAAAATGTTATAGCTCAAAAGCTCAGTAGGGTAGATTGATTTTCTTTTTTTTTTATTAATCTGTAATTTCTAGGCAGCCCACGGAAATACGAAAATAAAAGCTTATTAATTGAAATAATTTTTTCGCATTTACTAGTCATATAATATAGAACAAAATACTTAGAATATTGGAAAGTCTATAGCGCGAATTATGGATTTCCTTTTAAACACATTTTAATTCTATTTAAAATTTTTCTGAAGAAATATGTTAACTTTAACTGCATATATCGCAGAAAATACTGCAGAAACTCATATAGTTTTTTTTTTTTTTTTTTTTTTTTTGATAAGTAATAATAAATGTATCTAAATTATTTTGTAATTTTTTAGGTTTAAAAAATCAATAATGAAACTACTTCTTTATTTAAAAGACTAGAACTAAAATGTTCCAACGAGTTGCCATTTAAAAATACGATTGGCATATAAAAGCACATTCATAAAATTACATTTGTGACTTTTTGCGAACTTTTAGAATATTAGAAAAAAATTTGTGGTATCTCATTAGCAATTTTTTAAGAATAATTTCCAAACTCTAAGCTATAGCCAAAAAATTTGCTATGCAAAAATTACTCTAAGATTGCTGTGATTAGATTCTGCCACGCCTACTTTTAAAGTATTCTTTATTATAATAAACTTTATAAAAATATGCCCAAAATTCATAAAAAAAGAAAAATTTTCAGTGTGGAAGTGGCAGCGGTTCTGCCCGACTATTTTTAATGGAAATGTTTACGACTTTGTCTACTAACAGAATATAAAATTAGTCCAATATGTCTAAAACTAGATTTTTGTCTGATAAATTTGACACTGTGCGGCAGGTTGGATTTACATGATATTACACATATAGCATAGGACTTTACCAGTTTTTTCAATATATTTTATTAATTTCTTTTTAAGTTAGTTAAAGAACAATATTATTTATTGAATAAATCCAACAATTCGCAAAAACTGCGAAAATTCAAAAAAGGGATATTTTAAAATTTTGATAGTAAAGTCCACATTTATTATGAATCATGCTTGTAAATATTTTAGAATACATCAGAGATTCCGAAACAGCGTTAAATTTATAGATTCAAGCTTATATACATACAAAATAGGTCAAATTCAAGAAGGTCTGTACTTAGCCGTATTGGATGATTGGATTCGTATTTAATTTTAAAATTATATCTGTAAAAGATATCTTTTGGAAAGTTATAAAATTATTATATGTTCTTAAAGAAAATTTTATTTTGGAGAGAAAAGAGTGTAAACACATTTCGGCTAAAAAAAAACACAAAATTTTGCAATTTTCAATTTCAAAAGCGTTTATTTTTGGACTGGAAAAGATACGAATATCGGATTAGTTAGTTTTATTAGATATATATTATTGTCCTTTAACTAACAGGAAAAAAATTGACAAAATCGAATAAAAATATTGGGCTATATTTTAAAAGAAATTGGACCATGATTTTGCAAAATTGAGATAGTAGAAATTTCAAATAACATGAAATCTTAAAGGAATAAATGGCACTTGTAAGCATTCTTCATTTAATTATTACATTAATAAAAGTGAAATCGAGTCTGACTAAAATCAATATAAAAAATTTATAATTTAAAAGTTCGAATAAAACCAAACAAAAAATTTACTAATAAATGATTTTCAGCGAAAAAATTACTTTAAAAATACGATTTTATTGAATTTTTAGTTTTTTATATTAACTATCTTCTTGGAATTTTAGATGGTTTTGAATAAATAAAGTACAATCCAGAATTAGACTGATACATAAACTTCAGAATATGAAGAAGACACTTGAAATTTGTGTCATATTTACTCACCTTGCAAAACAAAAAACAAAAAAAATTTTTTGTGAATTTTAATGCATCAAAGTACGAACAAGTAAAAGGGCGTATCTTCATAATTTGAATAATATAATAAGATGATTTTTTGATGTGATTAATAATTACATTTAATATTTATAGCAAATTTATTTGAAAAACAAATAAAAAACATGTCGGGCATTTGATACCCCACACCATGCGTTTTCAATATTTGTGGAGGGGGTCTTTCGTGGGACCTATGTTTAATTGTCGTCCGGTTATTATAAGATTTGATTGTGTAAATTATATTTTTGTAAAACATATGTATATGTAATAATATCGTGATATTACCATTTAAAATACATTTATTATGCGCCTGATTCTCGAAGTAGAATTTATGTGGGAGCTATGGATCGACTCTGATAAAATTTTGCACTCGGTTTTCTATCTATATAAAACTTATTCCCGTCACATATTATTGCCATGCTAGCAATTATATTGAGCATATTCACTTTAAATGATTTTAGGAAGATGGGCTTATATAAACTTGTCCGAATTTTAGTGAAATCGTGATTAATATAAAGCGTTTAAAAACATTGATTACTACTACATTTAACCCGCCACTGCTATTTTTATTGAGAAAAAAACAATATATAATATACCAAAATTGAAAAACCACGAAAAATTAAACTATGACTCCTAACTCCCATGGGAATAGTTATAATATTGGTGTCTTCAGAAAATGTATAAGGTGCATCTCAATCACACGTTTTAATGATTCCAATTTCATGTCTCTAGGTTTATATTTTAAAAAGAATATGGAAGTAGTGGGATACCGTAAAACTTCGCAACTCTTTATGAGTTCCTCATTAAATAACACAGATTATGATTTTTGGTTAAGAGGCCTCATAGAGCACCAATAAAGTACCAGTTTCTTACATCCAACATGTTGGAAGATTCAAAAATTACCAAATTATTTCTATTATTCTTAGTAGAGAAGAATGTTACTAAATACTAAAAAGGCTTGTGGATTCTTACCCATATAGAATCATGTATCTTTAATTTCATCTTTCTAGCTTAATTATTATAAAAAAAAAAAATCAAAAAGTACCCTTAGAGGAACAAAAAACTTTTCGGGTTCAATATTATAGAAAATTTAACAAGTATCATTATAAGAACAAAACTGTACCACAAATGTTTCTCCATTCAATATTATAAAAATTTCAAAAAGTACCATTAAAAGAACAAAAAAGTACTAAAAAGTCCGCTCTTATGGATTCTCATACACTTAGGACCATATGTATTTAATTTCATGTCTCTAAGTTCAATATTATATAAAATTCAAGGAGTACTATTAAAAGAACAAAAAAATACCAAAAAGTCCCCACTCTTGCATTTTTCCAACATAGGAGCATGTATATTTAGTTTCATGTTTCTAGGTTTAATATTATAGGAAATTTAAAAAGTAACATTAGAAGAACAAAAAAGTACCACAAAATCCCCCCTTGTGTATTCTAGCCCACATAGGATCATATATATTTAATTTAATGTTTTTCCGTTCAAAAAATTCAGAAAGCACCATTGAACAAAAATGTACCATAAAGTCCCATTTTATAGTTTCTTATTCACTTAGAAGTATATATATTCAATTTCATGTTTTTAGGTTTAATATTGTAGAAAATTCAAAAAGTACTATTAGAAGAATAAAAAAAGTCCACAGCGTCCCCCCACTTGAATTCTTACCCACGTAGGACCATGTATCTATAATTTCATGTTTCTAGGTTCAATATTATAGAAAATTTAAAGAGTACCATTAGAAAAAACAGAGTCCTACTTGTGAGTTATTATCTTCATATGACCATGTATCTTTAATTTCATTCTTTTAGGTCAATTATCACGAAAAAGTACCACAAACTCCCTCTTGTGAATTCTTACCCACTTAGGACTACAGATACTTAAGTTCATGCCTTTTAGGTTTAATATAATAGAAAATTCATTATTGAGTTCGAATAAAACATAATTTCCCGTTTTTATCCATTTTTTATTATTTATTATTATTATTATTATTATTATTAATTTTTATTATTTATTATTATGTAACAAAAATTGTATTCTAATGATTGTAGTGGGATCCCATAAAAAAATGTTTTGTGAAAAAAGTACCAAAGATAGGTACAATTTTCAACCCTTAAACGTTCGAATTTCAAATAAGCACCAAATTCCTATTTATAATTTTTTGATAAGTTACGAATACGATATAAATTTTATTTTTATATTTACTGGTTTAGAAAATACATATGGTACCAAAAAAGAACAAAAATACAGTTTTTACCTGTTCTATCACTAAAAGGAACGACACTTGTCAGCTTATTTTTTAAATGAATAACTATAGGTATTAAATTTTTTTGTATCTATATTAGTCTAGGAGATATATGGTTACCGATTTTACCCCATAAACATTCGAATTCCCCAAAATCCCGTATTAGTGGATTTTAGTGGATTCATCTCTCTAGCTTCAGGTGTTTGTGCTGTGGGAGGTTGAATCTGTCAGTCATATATATATATATATATATATATATATATATATATATATATATATATATATATATATATATATATATATACCATTTTAATCAGCAAAATTTTGTACGTTATAATCCGACGTTTTTACTTACCAAATATTGAAAAAAGGTAAGAAAACGATTAAGTTTTGTGATTTTATAAAGTTTTTGTCGTCTCTTGTAAAATTTTCTTACGATTTATACGCCCTTATACGCACCCATGCTGCAGTTGTTGGATTTTTTTTTTTTATGAAATTATACATGTATAGCCAAATATGTGCTAAATCTACATCTAAACTTTTAAACATTAATTATAGTCACTAATTACCAGCAAAAAACAAAGTTTTAAAATTAGTTGAGGGAAGCTTGTACATAGTTTATTTTTTATATGAAAGTTATAAAAAATTGCACATAAGTAAATCCGAATTGTAAGCTAAGAAAACATTAAGAAACGCTAATATTTACTTATTTGTGAGTAGTGATATGGAGAACTGCTTAGAGATAATTTCGCATTACGAAAGATTAATTTCCGAAACTAGATCATTCTTGAATATCTTTTGACTATAAAATATGATTTTTTGACAGTGAACTAAGACGACAGAAACCATTACATAACAACAATAAGCTTAAAATTTCATAATTGTTCTTATAATATATTTTAAATTATTATTATTGCAATAATATAATAATATAACATAATAATATAATATATAGTTGTACCATGATTATTACTATTTTTCCAAAATTTCAATCAATAGTTATTAAAATTTCACTTAATTATTTTCTTCGACCTTTTAAACTTATTTTATAGCAAAACAAGATCACAAATTTAACAGTGTGGATCTGCAGAAAGCAGTCCATTAAAATAAATATTAGATTTGAATATTGATTATGTTTATTCAATTTTCTTGTGCGTATTGTCTCTTGATACGTGGTTCATCTCATGAAAGTGCTACATATTAATTTTTTTTATTTATTTGTAAATATGTTTTAAATAATAAATATTTTATTTACAAATACAAATATATTAAGAAATGAAGAAAAAAATCAGCAGTATGATATGAATAACTTTAATTTCACTTTTACTCATAAAAATGCTAATCAAAATTGATCACGAGTTATGTTGTTTTTCTTTTCTTTCTTTCTTTACTTAACATCTTACAAATATATAATTTACAAGTTATATTATGTATATGAATAGATGAATGGATAAGTATTGATGTGATAACTTTTAGGTATTTTGTTAGATTCGTACAAAATTTTGTATATATTTTTATTTTTTATCTTACTTTAGCTTAAATAGTTAATAGACAAGTTTGGTAAATTTAAGTACTCTACCAACAATTAAGAAAAATATAGTTGGTCAAGCACGACTATATGATACCATTGTGTATGTTCACCAAAATTCGCGAAGAGATCTTATACCTGTGGCCAGTTGTGGACTAATACTTCTATTAAGTGTAAAATATACAGAATATTATGCTGATACTAATTTCTTTTTATGAATTTATGCACTCTTGTATGATTCCCGAAAGTGGGCCTTATATGGGAGCTATGGTAAATTATTTACCGATCTTCATAAAATTTGGCACTGTCATTTATACTTATATAAAACTTAATTGTGTTGAATATTAACTCGATACTAATATTTTTATGGAATTTATGCACATTAAAATGATTTTCGTAAGGAGAGTTTATATGGGAGCTATGGTATATTATGGACCGATCTTCATAAAAGATTTATACTCATATACAACTTACTTGCGGTAAATTTTATTTTTCTTTATGGTTTATATAGTTGCTATATTTAAAGGATTTATGATCGTTAACCATTATTCCGAGAAGTTATTTGTTTAGAAGCGTTATAAAAATCAGCACAAACTCATAATACCCCAACCATGGTGTAGGGTATAATAAAGATGTAGTACATGCTATTGATAATGGCAAATAAAAGAAGTTACGTCAGTCAACTAGTCACTCAGAAGTACTAAGTAAGAAACTCTTTTAACAATCCAAACTTGGTATGATTTTTGTGATATTTGGAAAGAGTTGTTCTTATGAATACCAAAAAATGAACACAAATATTTATGTTTATATTGATAGAAAACATTGAATTTTTTATTTTCTTTCTAACAAACATAATAAAAGAGTTATGTAAGTTTGGTTATGTTGATTAGTTTTTTCGGGCCTGTTTTTTATGTGCTTTTTTATGTGAGAAATTAATTTTATTGTATTTTGTTTATTTTTTTATATTTGTTTTTTATTTGAACATTAATAATCTAGGTCAGAAAACTTTCTGATGAATTTCGTTAGAAATAAGTTTTTTTTTTTAGCTTGAAAAGTGTTTTTTTTTCATGTTAAAGGATGCGAAAGTGTTTTTATTGTATTTAAAGTTTAGCAAAAATTTGCAATAAATTTTAACATAATTGACATATAGGCACAGAATTTAATGTTATTTTAATTATTATTTTAAATGACTTATTCACAATCAAATTTTATTTGTTATTTGTTGCATCCATATTCTGAACTTTATAACTAATGATTAAAGTATAACAAAGCAAATTTAGGAAAACAATTTTAGTTTAAAAATGTAAACATTTTGCTACAATTTTATCATCGTCACAAAGTTCAGAATTCAATAATTTCTACAAATTTCCCAGACCCAAAAAAAAAAATTATATAACTATGTATATTTTGGATCTTTATAAGAAGGGAAGTCGAAATAACGAACTCCTTTTTCTGTTCGTTCGTGGTCGGTTGTTATGTCGTTAATAAATCTCCCCGATAACGTAGATATATGATAGATACTCGTACATCAAAATATTGTTAAGGCTAAAGTTCTTTTTTTCAGAAAATGAAATTTAATACTAAAACATAAATTTTCAAAAAATATAATATTTAAAAAAAATGTAAACAAATAAAAGTTTCCTTCAAAAAAGGTACCAAAATGATTATACATTTTCAGGAAAATACCAATTTAATTATTGTATTTTTATTTATTTTATATTTAAATTTAAATAAGTAATCAGCAATTTTTAAAAAGTACCAATTAAAAAAACGAGTTTTAAAAAAGTACCAATTTGAAAAAACATATGACACCCTACATCAAAAAAATACAGTTGAAGCATGGATGAATATAAGGGCTTATAATCCATATGATGAATAATGTACAAAGCTTTAAAAATTATTGATTTTTTTCCTTTTTTTATAAATATGGTAAGCAAAATTTCAAAAAAAAAAAAAAAAAAAATCGAATAAGAACTTGTGGTTAAAAATTTACTAAAATTGAAAAAGGGATATATGTATATCCCTATATATTGGTAGAAATTAATACTTCAAAATAAATTTTTTTTTTTTAATTTTTAATGTAATTTAGATAGCTTTGTCAAGAATATTTTTAAAAAGATTAAAAAACATCAGTAAAAAATAAAAAGGAGAATATATAGATATAAAAAACTTCCAACAATAGACAAATATTTTACTACAATGTATTAAGTGGAGTGCATATTTGTATTGGTGAAATTTAATCCCTTTAAACATATATTAGAAAATATTGAAGCTAAATCATAACCTTTTTATATCCATTTTTTACTTATTTTTGTATAAATATTTGTCATCATATTTTTCCCAGAAAAGCTATAAAGAAAGCTATAGTCGGTCAAAACTATATGATATCCTACACCATTGTTTGCGAGCATAAAAATTCGGGAAGGGGACTTATATTACACCTATGGCCAATTTTACTAAAAGTAAAATAAAATATACAAATAAAGCGTTAATACTAACATCTAGATGATTTATGCACTTTAGGGCGATTCCTGGAAGTGGTTTTACATGGGAGCTTATTTGTAAGGCATTTCTTAGTGTTTAAACTCAATTCCTGTGGGACATTTGTATGAGGGCTAGGTAAAATAATGGACCTATCATAACCAATTTCAATAGGCTTCGTCCTTGTATCATAAAAGTCCCACGTGCCAAGTTTCATTGAATTTTCTTTAAAATTGCGACTCGTGCTTTGTGCACAAAGTTCACATGGTTAGTCAGCCGTCAGCCAGACGTACGGACGGACATCGTTAGATCGATTTAAAAATCTGTTGTAAGATTAGAAAATTCAAATATAATACGAGAACTTTTACATGTTATTTTTATAATGGATATACGCTCTTTTCTTAGTGCACAGTGGGGCGAATCGCAAAATTTTTGGTAATAAATTTGTATCACCTAAACTATTAACCGGATCGAATTGAAACGTATAGAAAAGTTGTAGAGGATGACATATGCTTTCAGAAAAGTTATCTTAGAGATATGTAAAAGTCTCCAAAAAATCATAAATTTTACAAATCAATTCCGATTTTAAAGATTTTTTATATTTCTGTAAAGTACTTGGCAAAATAAAGAAAAAATAAATTTACTCACCTATGTTATCTCTTAAGTTATCTCTTATAGCCTTGACTTTATTCAGTTTTTCGGAAGTTAGTCCTGAGATATATAGAGGAACATTTTTCTAAAAATATTTTTTAATTTCTAATATATTTCTAAAAAATTTTCTGAAAAAATTTTTGGATTATTTTAATTTGCAATCAGTACGAAAAATGGCCAATTTTCCCAAAAATATAGTACAATTCTTTTACTATTTTCTCAAAGTTTTGTTAATCAAATTTTTTTCTTTACATATTTTAAAAGACAAGACTCCATAAAAGGTTAATAAAAAATTTTAAATTGATTTAGATTTGCACCCTACATCCAGCATTGCTCGAAATTGGTGAATTTTAGAAAAAATTTCGTGACACTGTTTCATTAAAAAATATATTTAGATCAATTAAGCACTAAACTGCATTCTACCCGGCCAAAAACGAATGCAGGAGAGCAGATTTTATGAAAAAAGTTAACATTTCTTAATACTTTTTTAAAATTGCATAAAAAACATATTAAGATTACATTATTACTAATATTTCTTATGTATTGTATAAAATAAATATAAATCTTTCATTCCTCCAAAAACCATTCAAAAAGCCTCAAAAACCAATATTTGGCAATATTTTATAAATTTAATCGATTATTACGAATGTTATCTCGCAACACAAACAACTCGCCCACGTACGCACATATGGAAATACACAGTAAATATTAAGGGTACTCATTTCAACGCTTAAGTTTCTCATTTGTGCAATTGTGCATATTTTCGCGACATTTTTCATGAACACCCTTTTCAAATGTTTTGCAATGAAAAGAAAATAACAAATCATTGTAAATAATTGAAAAATTTTGTTAAAATCAAAGATTCATACAATGATTTTATTTTAATTAAGGTAACTATAATTTTTTACATTGCGTTACATTAATAATAAATATAAACAAAAGACAGTTGATTTATAACTGTACAATTAAACAGCGCAAGTTTGATAGTCTAAACAGCCGCGCAAACTTATAAGTGTTGTGCAAATGGAGTTCATATAATTTTTGACAGATGCAAACTTGCGCTCATTGCACAGTTTGCGAAGATTTTGCGTGTTCTCATGTTCTCACGAGTTGTCTTTTTTAGAGCGACCTATATAGACATGTTATATATCAGTGAATTGGTAAATAAGTCTATTTTTATATTTTTTTAATACTTTATAAGCTTTTGGAAAGTAGGCGGAATTTAACTTAAAAAACTATTATATTTTTTAGTTTCTTTACTTTTGAAAAAAATATTTTTTATTTTAAAAAAATTGCTAAAAATTGAATTAATATTCACTTTACATAATACATAAAATATAATAGTAATAATATAATGTTAATACACAGAAAAAAGTTTGTGCATAATTATAAGAATTTACTTTCATTGATTTTAGTTCATAATATTTAAGAATAATGTCTTAGATATTAACACTGTTTTACATTTTTTTAAATGAATCAAAAGTTAAGAAGACTTAAATAAATTGTTTAAATATTCATTTTATTTTCAATTTTTAAATGTATTTTTGAAATTTTCTTTACAGAATTTTTAATGACTTTTAGGCACTTGTTGGTGGCAGAAGAACACAGCAGATGCGTTTTTTTTACAATTATTCATGCTATAGAATGGCAGCAAATTTAAGCCATTTAAAGAGATTTATTGTTAATATGTTTATGCATAACTGTTTTTATTTATAATTTAAATCAAATCTAATAAAATTAAATTAAAATTTTAGCAGCATTTTTGCAAAATTCTCAAAGTTATCATTAAGTACAATTTAATAATATCTGTGAACAAAATTTTATTTTTTATGAAAAAAGTTTGGGAAAAAAAGTCATGTTCGATTCATAATATTTATGAAAAAAAAGTTGATTTTTTTCATAAAATCTGAGTTCCTGCATTCATTTTAAATTTCTTCGCTAACCATTTATGAAATCTTTTGAAGTATGTAAACAAAAAAAATTTATTAACAAAACTTTGAGAAAAAAGTGAAAGCATAGTACCATATTTTTGTAAAAAATATCAATTTTTCATACTAATTCCAGTACTAACTTCGAATATTTTTCACGGCTAGACGAGTTGAAATAATTCGAAAACTGTTTCAGTATATCATTTCAGAATACATTAGAAATTACAGAATATTTTTCAAGAAATTTTCCTCCATATACTTTACTACAAATTCCCGAAAAACTAAATAAAAACTAAATAAAATTCAAGTGTAAATATTTTTTTAACTGTAAGAGATAACTTTGCTTAGTGAGCTTGTTTTTCCTTTATATTGATAAGCACTTTAGAGAAATATAAAAATTTTTGAAATCGGACTTGATTTGTAGAAGTTACGACTTTTTAAACTTTTACATGTTCGAGGTGGTCAACTTTGACACCCTGTAGTTTATTTGGGTGACTCTAGGATAATTTTTCTGAAAGCTTAGGTCATCGTCTACAACTTTTCCGATCTTCATACAACTTTTCAATTCGAGCCAACCAGTAATTTAGGAGATATAGATTTATTACCAACAATTTTGCGGTTGGCCCCACCGTGCACAGCTTGTGCAAATTTACCATATTTTATATAAATTCGAAATGTTCTCAACCTATACTATAGTTGTGGTGTAGTTGTAGAAAATAATTATACTGTTAAAAAAAAGTCTTTCAAAATTTATTAAAGTCGTCACTTAGCAGAACATTTTTTATGAAAATGCCAGAATTTTCCAATTGTTATTTCACAAATCCCCAATTTAATAATATTATACAAAAAAGCACGTATTTTTAAAACTTAGGTTATACACCCTAATTCGCGTCCATAATTTATTTTTTTTAAATGATCGATTTTCAAAAAAGTACAATTAAAAAAGTCCAATATTCACAAAATTAACAAAAATTTATTCAAAAATTATTATTTTACAAAAAAAAATACCAGTAAAAAGAATTTAATAAAATTTCGTTCCTTATCTAAATTAATTTTTTTTTTCATCTGCACAAAATTTGATTTTCTAATCATTCGACCACAGAGAAATTAAAAACCTGAAGTACAAAGAGAGAGAAAACTTTTCTTCTTTACAAATTAATTTTTATTTCCGTATTACCATATTACACACATTTGTAGGTACTCGTATGATACTTATATATGTTTTTGTAATTACTTTATAATTTAAACTAATGATAATGACAATTTTATAACAAAAATTAGGTATATGACAATTTTTATAATTTTGGCATTCTGGAAAATGTTGTCACAAATAAAATACAACAATTTTGTCATCAAATGAAGACCACATATCAAAAAATATTTATTTTGTCACAAATAAATATTTATATTTCAAAATACAAACTTAAGAAACAAATATAAAAGAAACTACCTTTTTTATGTCCAATTATTTTCAGTTTTTTATTTAATAACAAGTATGAAAGATATAGTCGGTCAAGCCCGACCATATGATACCCCACTCCATTGTGCATGTCCATCAAAATTCGTGGAGGGGCCTTATATTAGACATGTGGACTAATGTGGACCGATACATTTACTAAGTGTAAAATAAAATATACCAATATAGAATATTTATATGAATTTATGCATTTTAGGTGATTCCCGAAAGTGTTCTTATATGGGAGCTATGGTAAATTATGGAGCGATCCTCATAAAATTTGTCAATATAATTTTTACTTATATAAAAGTTATTTTTGTCGAATATAAACCAGATACTAACAAGTTTATGTGATTTGTGCACGTTAAAGTGTTTTTCGGAAGAGGGTTTTATATGGGAGCTATAGTCAATTATGGACCGATCTTCATAAAATTTGGCACAAAGATTGGTACTTATATAATACTTCCTTAAACTGAATTTCATTAAAATATTGTCATATTTAAGGCATTTATGATCATTAAACCCATATTCCGGGAGGACATTTGTATGGGGGCTAGGTGAAATAGGCTTCGTTCTTGTGTCATGAAAGTGCCAAATTTCATTGAATTATCTTCAAAATTTCGACCTGTACTTTCTGCACAAGGTTTACATGGACAGCCAGCCGTCCAGCAAGCCAGCCAGACGGATGGACGGACATCGCTTGATCGACTCAAAAAGTGCTTCTGAGTCGTTTGGTATATTTTTCTGTGAGTTACAAACATCAGAACAAACGCATAATACCACAGCCACCTATAGTGGTGTGGGGTATAATTAAGAATTTTTATTTGTTAAGTAAATTCATCACATTGTGTTTTAATTTGAAAAGCTTTTTCTTGTCAAACGAACACCAGAATACCATGACAATTTTATTTTAAAATGTATAACAAGAAAGTTGATATATTTATATGACAAAAATAATTGTCATATTTTTTTTAGAATACGAGTATAAATCTAAAATTAATTGTGAAAAAAATACTCCACACCAAATAACTTAATTAAAACTCTCTATCTGAAGGTTACGTGCAGTGTTGCCAGGAGTTGGGAAAAATGAGGCTAAATTTTACTTTAGAAAAGGTCAGAAATTAAAGCTAGAAAAAAGCTAGTATTTTTTATGTGAAAACGTATTTATTTATTAATTTATTTTTCTATTTATTTTTGTTTTCACTAGTTTTTGAAATTTTTTGATGATATTGTAATAAATTTATACATATGACATAGAGCGGCTGCCAGTAAAATGATCAAGTAAAAAATCGCCCATAATATTTCATATGAAAAATTACTTAATGTTTTGACATGATTTTTCGTTATTTTTGAATTATAATTCCTTTTGAATTAATCAATTCCAAATTTTTGGCTGAATTTTCGCTTTTATAAGATTTTTTTTAGAATTATATTCATTATTATTTATATTTAGTTAAATATAAATAATATCGATTTTTATGCGAATTCAATTGTAAAAGCAAATAAGAAATTATTTTCTTCTTTGTTGAAGTACTAAAATTTTAGTCTTTTTAGAACAATTTTAAGAATCAAAAAAGGCTAAAAAAGTTAGAAGTTAAAACGAAAATTCTAAGGCTAAAAGCAAAAAAGGCTAAATTTAGTCTTAAAAAGACTAAACTGGCAACACTGGCAACACTAGTTACGTGGTCAAGTTTTTGTTTTTGTTTTCATACAACTATTCATGTATTAGGTAAAAACCGCATGCTTGTGTAGTCACAATAATTCTCACACATGATAATACCCTGCCAACATTTTCTATCCAAATTTGCACTAAAGAGTAACCTCAAGTTATTTTTAACAGTCGAATATTCGAATTATCATTTTCTTATCCAAGAAGAGTCACCGTGCGGGAAGAAGTGTGCAGCAGTTCTAATACTTTTTTAATGGTACTATTAATTGCTTTTTTTATGTGTTAAATTGGAATCATTTTGAGGAACAGAAAAAGTCACTATTTCTGTCGAAATTCTAACTTAAACTATCAACTTTACTATCCAAACTTTGACTAATAGTATCCATATTTATTTTAAAATAGTAAAAGAAAAAGGAGTTGTTTTCCTATCGAAGAAGAGTCATCGTTCGGGCAAAACTGTATCGCAGTTTTGATACTTTTTTAATGACAATATTAAATTTTTTTTTTTTTTTTTTTTGTGTGACGAATTAGAGTCATTTAGGGTTATTAAAAATCGGTTTTATTTGTGCTTAGGAAAATCTGACTTTAAATATTCAATTTAAGAGAAGAATTTTTAATATACAAAATTACACCAAATTGCTGATAAAAAATAAGTATTAAAATCAAGCGCGAATCCACGGGGATAGGGGTGGTATAGGAAATTTACCATAACAAACGTATATTATTTCGAAATTTATTTTTTAATTAATTTAATTTATTTTTTAATTAATTTAATTTAAGATTTCTTTCAAAAATTTTTTCACAATATTTAATTTTTTTTTTCATTTTATTTCACTTTTATATATATATATCTTTCTTTTTAATTTTTACCTCACTCTTTTTTTATTTTAGTTTTACGAAGCTTTCTTAAAATTTTTAAAAAATCGATTGCTTGCATTTGAAAGTAACACGCCAACTAAGTACCATCGTTTTCTTCACATTTTTTCTTTTTAATTTAAAAACAATGTAATGGTTTTTTTACTTTCAGAAGGTCGAAAATCGAAATTAATGTTATTTTTTTTCGTAATTTTTTTTTTACTATCAGGAAAATAACATCTTGAGAACACTAATGAGAGACAGTTTTTGGTAACTTTATATTTATCCAAAAACTAACTTTTAAGTGACTTTTTCTACACTTTAGTTAGTAATAAATGTAGAATAAGTAGATCAAAAATCGTAATTAATGTTATTTGTTTTTGTAAAATTGTTCACTAATAGGATAATAACATCTTGAAAATACTAGAAAGAGTAATTTTTCTAAAACTATCACCTAATTGCTGGCAGGGTAATCATCTTTATTCTGGTTGTGTTTTTCTACATGAAATGTTTAAACAATAAGCAACATTGATTACATATAAAATAATTCAACTTTATAAAATTCTGGATAAGCTCTTATAGTCTTGCTACAAAATAGTTTGAATAGTTTTTAATAAGATTACACTATTTGACAAATTTGGAAATGACCTCAAATCGCAATACATTATTTCTATTTAATTAATAAGTCTAAATTTTAAAATTGAAATCAGATTTACATTAATCGTGCATATAGAGACCATTGTCTTACAATAGGAATTTCTTCTAAATATTTAAAATTGTCGGGTAGTGTATCTATTAAAAGAAAGTTATTAAAACTAAAATAATGAAAAAAGTTTTAGTATCAAATGTCGATAGAAAAGATAGAGTTTTAACGACTAAACAGAAACTTCTGTAAATCGAAAGTTAAAAAAGTTAAAACTTATATTTTATATTTTGTGCGAAAATGCGTTTGTGAGGAAATATTTCTTCCAAGGCTGTGGGAAATCATGGTTAACTTCGCCTTTGGAACTAAAGACGCCTATTTCTCATACCTTTATTGAATATTTTTAAGGAGCAACATGCAAAAAAAAAAATCACTTTTCATTAGATTGTTCAAATTCCATTTGCCAAAAAGCCGACAAAAAGACGGACATTTAACTCACATAAATACATACTAGTCATATTTTTTGCTACCAGGGAAACCAAAAATATGTCTGGTTGCCATTACCAAAAACCAAAAAATTTTTGATGGAACGTTGAGCTTTCAATCAAAAAACTGTCAACTTAATAACTTTTTTTATATTAGTGAATATTTGCAAAGAGAGACTTATTTAATATTCGTTCCACAAACCAGTAATACAATTACAAAATCAAAAATTTAACTTAGCAAAAGTAAAATTGCTTTTAAATTTCATTTAATTCTTAAGACATTCTATGACGAGAAGTGTTGCTGCTTTAGAAAAATAAAATATTTGCTATTTTATCAGTATGTCAAAAGATTCGATAGGGAATACTTCGGATGATAATACAATGATTTTATATTTAATTTAGTTTTTATTATTCTTTCAGTATTTTTTCTTTTTATTTTTTTTTATTTTTATTATTTGAAAAAATATTTCTGAAAAGATTATTACCAGTTCTAGAAAATCTTAACATCATTCCAGAATACCAATTTGGCTTTAGGAATAAACATGGTACTCCAGAGCAATGCCATCGTATCGTTGCATATATAAGGAATACATTGGAAACTAAAAAATATTGTTCAGGAGTATTCTTAGATGTACAACAAGCGTTTGATAAAGTATGGCATATTGGATTACATTTTAAATTAAAGAAATTGCTTCCGACTCCATTCTTCTTACTATTAAAATCATATCTAACAGACAGAAGCTATTATGTTAAAGTGAACAACGAGTATTCTGAGATATATGATGTTGAGGCCGGTGTTCCTCAGGGTAGTGTTTTAGGACCAATTCTCTACATTATATTTACATCAGACATGCCAATTACTGAAAATACTTTAGTTGCAACTTACGCTGACGATAGTGCAATCTTGACGTCTGATACGTGTCGAAACAGTACATCCATTTTAATGCAAAGGCAACTTAATATAATAGAAGAGTGGCTCAATAAATGGAACATTAAAGTCAATACCGAAAAATCTTCGAACCTTACGTTCACTCTACGTCGTGGCAACTGTCCCGATGTATTTCTTAACAACAATGCAATTCCTCAAAGTGACTGCGTTAAATATTTAGATATACACATTGACAGAAGATTAATTTGGAAATCACATATCAAAGCAAAAAAACAACAACTAAATATTAAAACAAAACGTCTCTATTGGCTATTAGGACCAAAGTCACAACTAAACTTGAGAAATAAAATAACAATATATAAAACAATTCTAAAACCAGTCTGGACTTATGGTATTCAACTATGGGGAACCTCCAGCAAATCGAATATTGAAATATTGCAAAGATACCAATCAAAAACTTTAAGATTAATTGTCAACGCTCCATGTTTTGTATCCAACAACTCAATTCACAATGATCTTGCTATTCCAAAAATTGCAGAAGAAATTAGAAGACTTAGTGGAAACTACATAGAAAGGCTAAGTAACCATATCAACCTATTAGCTACAGCTCTACTTGATGAGACTCAAATAACTAGACGTCTAAAAAGACCTCATATCCTTGACTTGCCAGTCAGAATCTAATAACTTTACCTTATTTTTATTTTCTTTTTATTTTCACTTATGTAATTCTATTTTCTTAATTTTATGTTAATATGTATATCAAAATTTTGTGTATAATCTTATTGTTGTTCTCAATGGAGTTCAACATTAAATGACATTTTTTTTATTATTATATCTCATTTACTTATTGTCCTTAAATGGATAGATTGTAAATAAAGAAATTAAATTTAAAAAAAAATAAAAAATTTATAAAACATATTTTTGATAATGTCGAAAAAATACAATATTGATATATACGAAAATCAAATGTTTTTGAATAATTTAAAATATCACTTTTGAGCTGGTGCTAAGTTCTGTGGAAAATTTAAATTTTTCTATGCTGAACCATTTTTTAAACTTTTGTTGTGTCAAAAGAAAACTTTTCCTTTCTAAATTTTGATATATTTTTTAATAAAACTTCGTAGACTTAAAAAGTTTAATATATTCTAAATAATTATCTCTTTTTTATGAAAAAATAACACTTTTATAAAAGAAACATTAACTTTTAAAATATTTTATTTTATTATTTATTTTATAAAATTGTCAAAATTTTCTATTCATTTGTCAATAATTTATGTAGCCCTATGGGCTAATGGAATTTTATTCAACTCAAAACTGTCAAAAATTTACTTTCCTACCATTTGCGCACACTCTTTGTATCGAATTTTTGTCAAATCTTAATATTCAGTATTACCTAAAAATGTCTTTAGTAAGTAGTGTGTGTACCATAATGAACATTTTTCATTGAGGCCTTAAAAAAAATTGTAATATTTTTGCTATAGAACTTTAAAAGTACATATTGAATTAATATTAAGGTTCCCGTTTTCCCGGGAAAATTAAAAACTTCCTGGAAATTCTGATGACATTTTGCCGATAAATCCCGGGATTTCCCGGACCACAACCCTAGTCGTTAACCGACATCTTTTTTGATAATTTTTCTCTTAAGTGTAAAATATTCAAAATTATGTATAAAATATGTAAAAAAAATGCCACATAAATTGCTAAAATATACTCTAAAATAAGGATTTTCTATGAAAATATGACAAAATATGCTGCTAAATTCAAAATTTGAAAAATATGCTGTTATGACCAAAATGTGCAAAAATTTGTTGTAACAAATCGATGTCAAAATTCTTAAAATTGTCTAAAATGGAAAAATAACTAACAGTTTGGTTGATTTGATGATGATGATGGAAAAAATATGATTTTATATATTTTTGGTTGCCCAGTTTATTACACACTAAAAAAGTAAAGAAAAAATACATGATTGTTGAGGGAGTTAACTTGTTTTCCCTAAAGTTTTCGTTTCACCTTTTAAAAACTTCATCTTTCGGACAAACATTTTTTGCCACTTTCGTTTTTTTTTTTTTTTATTTTTTTGGTAATATTCATGCAAGTTTATTTTGAATTTGTTAGATGCTATTTTTATACATATGAGATTTTTTATTTCATAAATCTACGCATGAATGATTTGTGAAAGTGTCATTCGGAAATGAAAACTGTAATCTCATATTCAAGTAAGTCTGTTTGTTGTTTTTATGATTATATTTTAAAGTACTCAAAAAAAAAAAAAAAAATTAAACGAAGTTAATTTGTTTTTTCTTTTTATTTTATTATTATTATTATTTTGTCATCCAAAAATGTGTGTATTTGTTTACGTTTCGGTTTGACCAGTTTATATTTTATTTTGTTTAGTTTTCCTTTTTTTGGAAATTTTAGTTTTACTCTAATAGTTAAAATATATGTATATGTATATGTATATGTTTCTAAGTCAACTGTATCATATTTTACAACTCACATATATATGTTAAAATTTTCCTTTGATCTTCTTAATTTCTACGAAAGAAAAGTATCATAGAATTTATATTTAATGTGTTTTATCAGAAACACAATATTAGAGGGAGACTATAATACGTTAATAAACTTATGCTTTGTGTAACAATCCGAGTGCATGCTTATATATACTTTAAACAGAGGAAGCATACTGGGATTCCCGGAAAATTTGCAACTTTTCATATCCTCCTTTCCCAAGAAATTCGCCCAGGATTCCCAGGATTAAAGGAAATAAAACAGAGTGAAAAAACGTATATATTTCATTAATTTTTTAAAGAGAATTAATCTAAAAATTAAGTTGGGAACTTAACGAAAATTTCATTAGTAAGATTTTATATAAAATTTATTACATCATTTCTATAGGATAACGACATGGCATGAATTCAATTAAACAACTTAGTAAAATGTCAGCATTAAAAACCAGTAAGTGAAAAAGTAAGATGGCAACATAAAATGGAAGAAACCAAAATGTAAGCCAATGTTAAAATTGCCTGCAAATACATGAAATTGACAGATGAGTGGAATGAAGTAATCATTTATGATGAAATGAAATTCAATTTGGACGGTCCCGATTCATATTCTTACTATTGACATGATTTGAGCTCGAACGAAATTCGAATGTCGAAACGCAGTGTTATGGTTTGGGCAGCCTTTTCACATTACACATCACTAAAGAAAATTCATACGAAAAATGTGTTAATCAAAATATTTTTAAAATTTTTATATGGCATCCTAAAATATAAGTATTGTCAAATCGGCCGCAAAAAAAATTATGTATTTTGATATCTTTTATATAATAAAAGTTTTATCCATTTAAATAAATATGTTAATCACTTTCAAAGCTATAGAGTTGCCATATTTCTCAAAAAATGAGAAAAATTCATTTTACATGCCTCTGTATTCTCCCCTACATATTTACTAAATTTTAATTTTATTTTATTTTAATTTTATATACTAAATTTTATGTAAATCAGTAACCAAGGGTCAAAATTTTTTAAAATTATAATGGAATTACTTTAATTTTAAATTAGTTCATTAGTTTAAGTGCGTTTATAGGAAAATGCCTTAAAAATTGCGTTAAATTACAATGGAAAAAATTTAATGTACATTTTAAGTTTTTTGTTATTAATTTTTTTAATTAAGTCAATAAATAATTTAAAAAAGATAAGATTACAAGAATCTTGTAGAATTTTTAAATATGCATTATAAATTTGTCAGACAAAAATTTAACAAAACATTAAGAAATTAAAGGAAAAAATAAGTAGCGAGTCCGAAAAATAATTACTGGTTGGCAAAAAATCCTCCCCTAAAGACGATTTGTTGGATTATATGGATTTTGATGCGCTAAATACGAATCTGCTTTCAGTTTTTTTCCGTCAGCTCTGGTTTTTTTTTATGGGCATGTCCAATATTTCGCCCATAATAAGGCCATTACACGAGTATATTTCACCATAACTCACGCACTGAGTATGCGATTGATATAACTGATACATCAAAAGATGCAGGCTAAAAATGTCTTCAAGCCACCTTAAAATAATTTTTTATATGTCCAATATTTTCAGAATTATTTACAAATTAGTGCCCGAAAAAAAAGTTTACTGCAAAATTGAAGATGTTTTTTTCTAAAAAGTTCTTTTAAAAAGTTAAAACACCAAAAATATTCCTGCGTTTGTTTCTGACATAAATTTGGTAGTGCTAAGAATAAAATAAGTCATGTATCATCAAAATTGATGAACAAATCTTGATTTTATTCCCAGTTAAGTGAAAATACCCATATACTCGTATACCTTCAATCAATTGAGAAAACAAAACAAAAAAAAATAATATTTTTTTTTCGTTAAACCAAATAGGCAAATAGATGAAATTTCACAAGCTAAACAAGCATCTGCTTTTACTTCTTTTCTATCACTTACTGATTCTTTTTTATTAGCATGACTAATATGACCACCATATTCAGCGGTTACACTTTTAAAATTCAAAAACGGTTTGTCCAATTTAGGTAGATAGAACTCCTATAGATGCCGATTAAAATTGTCTTCATGTTATCTTACCATTATTTTTTTTTATCCGGTCAATATTTTTTTAAGGAGTAAAATCCTTTAAATTTTTCATGAAAAGTTTGTATAATTTTTTTCGACACTAAATTTCGAATAACTCCAAAAATATTGAGCGGATAAAAAGAATAATGTTAAGATGACTTAAACACAACTTTCGTCCGCATCTTTTGGTATTTCAATTGTCTAAATCGGACAACCCTTTTGCTTTAATAATGGATAAATATTAAATATGCACATAAAAAATTCAAGACCTGATAGAAAAAACTATTTTGTTTAAAGAAAAAAAAAACTTGTTTTTGCCCATCGTGTACTCCAATTAATTGTAGGTATACATGGGTACTTTTACCTAATTGTGAATAAAATCAAGATGTATGTATCAATTTTGATGATACAACTTTATGATAATGGAAAAAACTACGCTCTTTTGCCGGTTTCATTTCTTAAAGGAAATTTTTAAGAAAAACAAAAATTCTTCAGTAATAATGTTAAGGCAACTTAAATATAATTTTCGTTTACATCTTTTATTGTTCTAATTGTCTAAATCGGACAACTCGTTCTCGACTTATAATAAAATATACTCGTATATTCACCATGACATGCACATAAAAAATCACGAAACTGCAAACAAATTCGTATTTTTAACTGTTCAAATTCCATCTAATTTGGAGGAAAATGTTAATTTTTTTATACCAAAAAAAAATTATATCTACAAAAAATTTTCACCGCGTGAACTTTTCAACAATCTACTTTCCATGTTCTACAAGACCTTGCTGTGGTACTTCGGATATTTGTAATGGACCTAATGTACATTAGAGTGCCTCGATTTATATGAGGACAAAAAATGTTGCAAATGTGAAGACTGATATGTTATAAACAGTGTAACCAAAAAAAACCGGTTTTCGAGTTATTCTATAAATAGCTTTTTTTTAAAAATTGATTTCGAATACGGTTTAACGTAAAAAAAAAACGGTTAACCGGTTTTTATTAAAAATACAAATATTTCAAAAATTATTATTTTTACTAAAGAAAGTACACTTATAATACATATCATTTGTAAAGACAAGAAATATAAAAATAAAAAGTCATATCACTCTTCTGCAGCTAAATAATAATGCTGAAATTTTATATTTTTTGAATTGAATTCTACCTATGTACTTATCTATTGAAATTCACCTTATTCGTGTAACTAACGATAAAACTAAAATTTTATATTTACCTAGATTCTGTGTTATTAAAAATTAGTTTAAATCTATTAAAAAATATACAAATTTCAATTCTTAGTATATCTGGTGCTATTCAAATCTCAAATTGGGACTTAAAAAAAAACTAAAGCTTTATTAGTTCATAATGAAAATGAAAAATACTTTCAAATAATTAAGGGCCTGATTCAGTACAACAAGCGAATTATCTAAAAATAAAATTCGTATGTAAACTGCTCAAAATATTTTAAATGTTCATTCAAATTTTATTTTAAACAATAAGGAAATAAATAAGGTTGAATTAGCAAATATAAAAAAATGATAAGTATAGGTTAATTTAGTAAACAAAAATAAAAGAGCGAGCATTTCATAAAAAACCGGTTAACCGACAAGAAAAGACCGGCCTATCGAATTATACGAAAATAAAAATTATTCGAAACCGGTCGGTTTTTTCAAAAGTGAAAACCGGTTAATCGGTTTCTGGTTTCGGATTTGGAATACACTAGTTATAAACTAATCCCCAAAATATTTCGGTTCAATTATTGCACTCTCGTGAAGTGGCTCATTTTTAAATAAACAAGATACACAATTTTTAACTTTTTATCAAAAAATTACAACATGTTATAGAAAAATGTCGATCAATACGCATTAAGTAAAAATTTATTTAAAATTTTTTTTAATTTTGGTGAAATTAAGATTTAAGATTAAGTCAAATTTTCTATGATTTTTTTTTATACTATTTTGAATATTTTAAAAATTTTCCGACGTAATTTAGATTTTAGGGCATCATTGGAAAGATCTTGTTCAATATATTTGTAAAATTAATATTATCGAATCGAACCGGTCCATAATAGGTGACAAATAAATGGTTAAGAAAATATATGTCCCCAGAAGCATAAATTTATGAATTCCTGTAAAATATCAAAAAAATTTCAGTCTTTGTTATTAGATTTATTTATTTTTATTTGTTTATTTAATAATTATAATACAATTACAAATTATATTCCAATTTTAACCGAGCGGAGTAACGAAGACCTTAGCTCGTTGTAGTGAAACAGACCAGAGTCTCTGGTGGGAATCGATCAAACAACACCCAGACTGACAGACTAGCTCACTACCAACTAGGCCATCGGGGCACCCATTTTTTTATTAGATTATTACCGCAGTTTTAAAGGAATTTATCCTAAATTAATTGATATATAGGTGTAATAAATATTTCCATACAACTAATTTGCAAAAATTTTTGATTTAATCATTTTAGAACAAAACGTATTACGTTAACCCTTTTACTCTTAAAGGGTTAATTATCTCTATTCTTCAATGGTATCAGAAAATCATTTCAATGCTACCTTAAAACCCAATATATGAAGCATGGACGCATATAAGGGCGTATAAACTTTAAAGAAAATTTTAGAAAAGACGATAAATACTTCATAAAATCATAAAATACAAGTTTCTTCAATATTTGGTAAGATCTATTAAACAACTATCCGTATGGACACTTCGCAAAAAAAATTTTGCGGCAGAAAAGAGCTTAAAATGGAATAAGTAGTACTGAATGTTTATAAATGCTTTTTCATATAAGCCCATCTTCCTTAAATCACTTTAAAGTGCGTATGTCCGATATAATAACATAACAATAATATTTTATGCGAATAACTTTTTTATGTTTAGAAAACCTCGTGAAGAGTTTTATCACAGTCGGTCCATTATTTACTATAGCTCCCATATAAAACCTACTTACTATAAATGTAATTCAAATGATAGAATTACGATATTATTACCTATACATATGTTTTCAGAAATATAATTTACACCATTAAATCTTATAATAACCGGTCGACAATTGATCATATGTCCCATGGAAGACCCCCTTCACAAATATTAAAAACGCATGGTGCAGGGTATCAAATGATCGGATTTGACCGACAGCATATTTTTTACTTCTTTTTTCGAATAAATTTGCTGAAATTATTAACAAAATCACATTAAAAGGTCATCTTATTACATTATTTAAATTATTGTTCTTACTTTGATGCAATAAAACTCACAAGTTATAATATTTATTTATTCATTTTTTATTTTTTTATTTTTTTCTCTATTCAAAAACATCTAAAAATCCAAGAACAAAAATTAGTATGAAAATGTAAAAATTGCATATAATCGAGTCTTTAAAGTAATTTTTTCGTTGAAGTTGACAGACTATTAAAATTATTTTTGTATCAATAGATGTAAAGTGGTTACTAAAGCAATATTGTGAAAATAACGCATTTTGAAAAAGTAGGTTTATTTGCCCTTATACGCCTCCACGCTTCATATGTTGAAAAAATTTTATACATGTAAAATTACATGCTCAAATGTAGAAAATATTGCAAAAATTTTTAATAAAATATTAATATTCTGCGAAAAATTATTTTAATGGATACTCCATGTATTAGTATGCCTCTATTATATTTTGAAGTTAATTTTCTTAACATGAAAATTTTGATAATGCTCTTATAATAAATGAGTATTTTTATGGGTGTTTTAAAAATGGTCCAGCTCACAGCAATGAAGATATTTTTTGAGTCGTTTAAGAACATACTATTTTTAAATTCTAGAGAGGTACATTGGCAACTTTTTTTCGTCAGGCACTTTAATGTACATATGTATGTATATCACTGTAAAGAAAACCATATTTAAATACACTCCAGTTTTTTTCTTTAGTTTTGATTAATTCCTCCTTTTCGCTACTTATAAATGCAAATTGTAACCTACTGCTCATACAATTTTGGTCAACTACTCAAATGTATAATTTGATTTTATTGCTTTTACTGAGTTATTGGAGCATTTAACAATTACTTACCATCAAACAATTTCAAAACTATCAATAAATGAGAAATTATTGAAAATACTTATTTAAGAACTTGTAATAAAAAAGGGTATCAAAAACATTTACAGTTTTAAATGTTTGTTTGAATAGTTATATATAAAATATATTTAAAATAATGAAATACATTATTATTGACCACAATGATCGTTATTTATTCTTCATTAAATTCGTTTAGTTCATTCATACAATTATTTATCTGTTGAAAAACAAACAAATACAGCTTTCAAATCAAACAAAATAAATAATTTAAAGGTACGTTCACACTAGTCAAATATTTGACCAAAACAACGTAACCACTATATAAAATATTACCTAATTTTTCTTTTTTAATGGGAAAATATTTTTTACTTATCACTACTCATAGCTGACATTTTATCGCAATTTTTTTTGACGCTGTTTTCTCTTACAAAACATTTCCAAGATCAAACAACGGCAAACAAATTTTTCTAAAACTATTGGTCACGCAATTTTGAACAAATATTTACCAAATATGAATTTAGCTTAACAAAATGAATTTGTATTGTTTGTAAAAATATTTCATTTTTAAACGATCTTAAAGAATTTATTTATTTCTTTTTACACAAAATATTTATATAAAAAGTGAAAAAATACAAACAAGTTTTTATATTTTATTAAAAATTATTTGTATTGCGGCTTAGATGGCAAAACCGCAAAAACATACAGATAAATTACTTGTGCTCAAATATCATTGTTCCGTAGACTAGTAGAGAAACAAAAAGGGGAAATCAATATTATGATGTATTATTATCAACTATTAGCAATATTTATTTTAGTTTACTATATTTGCTGCTACTTTAGTACTGTTAATACGAGTACAAGAAATGTACTATATAATTCAGTATTTATTTTTTTTTTTTTTAATTTCATTACACACTCATATTTATTGAATTGATATTGATGTATGGTTAGAGTGAATGAATGATTGTACTACATTTTCAATAATTGTCAGTGTTACTTTTTTATTAGTATGTGAAAGTATTCAATCGACCATTAAAATAACGTTTGATGTTGACTTGAGCACACCCAAGTATACAGTTTTCTTATATGACAACAGTTTGTTGTTTATTTGTTGCGTATTTTTCTATTTCTTTTTAATTAAAATCTTTTAGTACTTGCTTATTAAAGTTATCAATAACGAGCTGTTTTTCTCTTTTTTTATTAAGAGTTCACTTATGTGATATTTTGATATTGTTGCGTTTTGATTTATAACTCTTATATTCATTTTGTTTTGAAACGAAAGTTATTTAAGTCCTATAGCTGAGTTCTTTTGGGTACGATTTATATGGGAGTTGAAATAATATACTTATTGGGCCTTTTATACCCCACAATAGTCGCACAACAAAATTCCATAGTTTATTTTTATACCCTTCACATAAAATGATGGTTATGTGGGCATTTCTTCAAACTCGTTTACTTTTGGGGTTCAAAAAATTTGAAAATTTTTTTAATGGCACATCAATGCTATTTAGTACCAATATTAGCTGGTTTTAATGAAACACAAATGTGTTCGCGTGAATGATTTTTACCGAACGGCTCAGAAATTAATTTCATTGGCCAAAAGTTCCTTCTTTTTTTGTTAACACCGATTTCCAAACTTTTAATGCGTTTCAATAGTAAACATATTGAGACTCAGGTTGCCAAAAAATTAGGTCAAAATATTATTAATTGTGGGAGTGGCATGCTGCTAAAGATAAATATTTTATGTTATTTAATAAAAAAAATTTGTTTTTTGTAAATTTGATCAGAAGTAAACTATCATTACTAGCAAGCTATTATAGATAATTGTCTGAATTTTTTTTTTTTGTTTATGTTGGTAGGATAATAGTCTTTAAAAAATGGAGTAATGTGTCACTGTACCATTTATACATGTTTTCTCAGGTACTATATTTTAGTCAAATTTGAATTTTAGTGGATTAGAACTTTTGAGGGTTAAAAGGGGTTAAACAAAATTTACTACCATAAGAAAGGTAAAAGTGTCCTCTTTAGACTTTTAGAACTCTCCAGAACACTTTTTCCATTTGAATGAAATTACTCCCGACATTTTTTCATGGAACACATACTAAAAATCTGTTATGATTTGGATTTTAAACTTACAGGATCAATAGGAAATAACGAAATAAATAAGGAGTTAAGAAGTTTAAAAAAAGAAATATTTTCAGGACGAATTTCCCAAATATGGGTTGATTATAGATCAACCAAAATAACAATCATATAATACGAATGATGATAACACAGCAAGAAGGTTCTTTTCAGATCCCGAAATAGCATCTGAAATAACAGGAGTTGATATTAATCTTATTTCAAGATTTAAAACAATTATCGATATGCAATGAACAAATTGATGCTACAAAATTTGGTGGTGATGCGGAGGAAACTGCAGGAATACATACAACCAAATATCCATGGAGATATATGTCTGCAATAGTTCACAAAATCCTTTTTCAAGAAGAAGATGTCATTAAGCATCATTTAGTAGCACGAACATCTATCAGAGAAAGTTCAGGGAAAAAGTAATAAGGATTATAGATTTTATAGAGATCACAATACCAGAAAAATATCACTGGCAACGTCAGAGCCACTCATCTCTAGCATTCGAAGTCAATGGAAAGTAGAACATCGGAACTAAAATGAAGAAGGAAAAGGGCCGTTAGAGGACAAAAATAATATGGCTATTTTTTAACCGAATAAATAATAACTATAATTTTCTTTTATTGTTATTTAAATAAAAAATAAAATATACAATGAAAAACCTTTATTTATTAAAAAAAAAAAATAATTATTTCTGTACTTAATGTTATTTAAATAAAAAACAAAATAAATATTAAAAAAATCGTAATTTTTTCTCCAAATACAACCGATTTTAGTAGAACCTGTTCTATTATTATTATTATTATTATTATTATTATTATTATATCATCCTGGGTATTATTAAAATGTTTTTTTTTTATTTACTTATAACTTTTTTTGTAAATAAAGCTGATTAAAAAATCAAAAAATCTGCATTTTTATACTAAATGCTATAAAAATATTAAAATTTCAAGATTTTAATGAAATTAAAACTGGAGAAAAGTTAAAGTAAATATCTCTCCACAAAAAAAACCTAGTTTCTACAATATTTCAAAATATATATAATCCACATCGATATGTCTAAAATACAAATTAAAACTGTTAGGATATTGCTGATAACATAGAAGTTAATCACTATCATAGTGATTTTTTTTAAATTTCATTAAACAAATTTTAATTAAAATTTGTTGATATATTTTTTTATATTTGACAATAAAAAATTTTGTTAACATGATATTAGTGGGCAAGAAATGACCGTTTATGTAATTGTAGTTAAAATTTAGAATTTAAAAATATTGTAAAAATTCCACTAAATCTAATATAAATAATAAATGCACATATAAATACAATACAAACTAACTTACCGAACCTCTTGTGTTTTATATTATTCAACATATTCGCGACTACAAATCTGTTTGAACCTTCCTCTAGAAAATAGAACAAAAACGAAATGTACATAGATTTTTTAATTGCATTTAATTCGATGTATTTTTACATCTAATCACAAAATAATCTTTAAATGATATATATAATAATATATATCCAGAAATTGTTTGGTTATCGGTAATGGCAATTATTAATTAAAGTAGTTTCTTGGTAATGAGGCGTCATTATTATTTGCCTAATCTATGTCACTCTATGTTACATATTGAGTACTTAACTCAATAATTGGCTAGAGCACTAGATTAACAACCATAAGGTTGCTGGTTTAATCCCATTCTGATGCTGTTAGAATTTTTTAACAAAATTTGTAAAAAGATATTTTATACCAAAAAAAAAAAAGTTATTGTGACTCAGAAAATTAAGTGCGAATTGATGTACTGAGTAAGACGTTTGTCATTAAATCTATGTTTTTATTTAATAAGTTTTAATTTCTTCTCAAGCCTTTGACATTTGAGAAAAAGTTTAATTTTATAACATCCTTAATTTGAATTCAAGTTTTGGTTAAGAAAAATAAAATATAAAAATTGTGATTAATGTACTATCGGTCTGGCTGTCCTGCATTTCATTTGAAACTAAGAATAGTTAACAATTTTAAAAGCAACTTATCAAAAATGGAACGTTTCCAACAAAGTATGCAGATAGATTTGTAATTGATGTAATCTTTAAATTTTGTTTAATTTCGAGCTTTATATGAATTCCTTAAACTTTTCTAGATATTTTATAAGAACACTAAAAGAAGTGCATTATTTACCTTTAACTAAAAATATTTTAAATTCTATGTTGTACCTCGACCTTCCTATAATATTTGTACGGAGCCCTTGTGGGTCTCGGGTCCCCATTTGAGAACCGTTAGTGTAGGATATAATATGGTCCGTCTTGACCGGCTGTATCTTTCTTACTTCTTTTTTTTTTATAACAATTATAAAATTTTTGACACCAATTTCGGAAGAAAAATCGAATCTTCCTTTTAGAGAAAATATACTATGCCCGTGATTTTCAATCGCTGGTAGCGAACTGAAGATGAATTATTAAAATTTGTTAAATTATTAAAATTTGTTAAAACGGAAATAATAGTTTTAGTTCATTAATACACATCGTTTGTGTCGACTTCCTACAACATTTTTTTTCAACGAGACACTCTAATATACATATTCATGTGTATTATAAATAAAAAGTCGACTTTTGGAATTTTTTCAATTTTTAAATTGCCAATTTTTGGGATTTTTAATCGTATAGACTTTTTCCGACTTTATGCAATATTTCTCAATTTTGCACAACTTTTTCGAAATTTTTCTTCTCCTTTGACTCTTTTTTATTATTTGTCTCATAATAAATTAAAAAAAATCTCAATATCTGTGGCAAAAAGGAAAAACTACATAATTGATTTTAGTTACTTTTCAGGATACCGTTTTTTAGGTGTTAAAATGAAATAAAAGGTCGTTCGTAAACAATTTTGAATTATCTACCGTGCAAATATATCCGTAATTCGTACGAAAATTATTTGGTATATTTTTTGAAACGGATATGTATATTGACTATTGAAATATGGCAAAAAAAAGTAATGGTATTGTTTTTTTCTTTATAAAATTTATATTTTGTTTAAATAATATCTTAAGTTATAAGTTTTTTCAAAATGGAATTTTAAAATATATCTTGAATATGTTGAATTATTCCATTTTCAAAATATTATGAAAATAAAATTTATGTATTAAAAAACAATATATCGCTCATTTGTTGCAATAACGTCATAATTCAAAAAATGCATGTTTCGAGTTAAGATCTCTAGTATATACTGAATAATGCGTTGTATTAACTGATATAGTCTTGCATACTAGTTTTATACATTTCACGTAGAATTGCGATAAAAGCATTTTGTTTACATTTTGTAATACATTGTGTATTCCTTGCAACAACGTATTATTTTCTTTGTTCGTCAGTTATTGTGTAGTATCAACATCGTAAAGTTTCCTATAAAACTGATTAAATTTCATCATAATATTATTTTCATTCAAAATTTTTTTAAAAATATAGATCGGCTTTAAAACTAAAAATGCTTCTCCTGAAAAAATGGTTTCCTTTTTTTGAGTTAAAACATTGTTGCAGCAAATAAACGATATTTCAAATAAGTATATTAAATTCAATCATGAATATAGGAGATATGGAAAAAACACATATATTAGTTTATAAAATTTTTACATTTCGGAATATTCAAAGGAATTATTAATAATTTTAATATTGTGGTAATAATCGCGATCGTTACTTTGAATAAATTTAAAATTTATTTGTTGGCGGGAAGCTAGTTCCTATACACATTTCGCAGGTTGATTAAGCCAGCTCATCAGGAAAGCTTTCCAATTACTTTAGAAAAACTAAAGATATATTACAGTGTAAACTTTATAAACTCAATGAAGATTAAAGTTCTACACTAAAATATCAAAGCTTAAACAAAGCCCAACAAACAACCATGATTTTATTATTTTCTTACTTTCTTCTCTAAATTGGTTGTTTTTTTTTTTTTTTTTTTTGCCGACACTAAATGTAGTGAGTAAGGAGTAAACAAAAATAAAATCAAATCACAACATCAATAATTCAGATTTTTGTAAAAAATTTACACAATATGTAATGAAATACAACAATTCTAAAAATTAAGAAAATGGAAAACGACATAACTAAAGTTATGTATGCAGTTTTTTCTTTTGGCCACAGATATATACAATGCAGGCAAATAAATTGTTAAATTGATAGACAGCCTATCAATAAAGTTCTTGTTTCATACACATATAATCGGTGCGCTGACGAAAAGTCCTCTGTGTTTTTGAACAACTTTCTTTTATATGAAAGTTATACAAATATTTGAAAATAGATTAAAATTTTAAATGAACGATTAATAAGGCTTTCCACTAATAAAATATTTCAAAAAAATACCCATGGAACTTTTCATCAACTCACCGACCATATATTATTTTACCGTACTATTTCTAAGGGATAGATGATGTTAGTATAAAAACGTTTCGACATATTCCCACTTTTCCACTATTCATAGTTTTTAAAGTTTTCGATCATGAAAAAAAGTCGATTTGAAATGCTCTATTATCGACCTTAGCATGTATATAGTTTAAAATTTCAATCTCAGATTTTTTTTTCTTAATCCAGTCAAAATTTTTACTATTAAGTAACAAATACAATTTAAGAATAAACAAAAGTTCAAACAATAGTTTGAATTTTTCTTATTTTAAACATTAAGAAATTATAATAAAAGTCCTCATGCAAATCTTTACAAACTGTAAATGAACTATCAAAAATTGTATGAAAAATGATATGCACAAAACGTAAAAATTTGCGCGACCATTTCGACTCGCAAACTTGGGCTGTTCAATTGTGCATTTGATGTGTGTTGTGAATCAGCTGTCTTTTGTTTACATTTAAAAACAACAAAGAAATAGTGATGCAGAAAATAATATTTAAATTAGTTTTATTATCGTCAACGTGTATGTTTATGATTTTAATATAAATTTTTTAATTGTTTATACTAAAAAATATTTTTAATTTAATTTCTTTAACTAACACATTAAAAAAAAGCATAAAAGTTAAACTTTATAACCAATTTTATATGTACAATGTAATTACAAAGATTAATAGATGTTTGTACTAATACCAAAACTGACAGCAACCACATACATTTTTAATTTAGTTCTTCCATTTTCCTAAGACATTTTCAAATTTTATTTTAATGTTTTAAAGATTCTAACAAATATACATTAACTGACGAACAACTATTGTAAATGATTTTAAAAGTGTGTTCATGAAATGGAAAGCATGTAATGAGTTCCCTTATTATATTAGTCCGACTACTAACATGTAATATTACTTCTATGTATTAAACAAGGTACGAAAAAATTCGGATTACAAACGCAATTTTGAGATCTTCTTAATTTTTAGAAATTGTTTTTTAAAATTTAAAAATAAAATTATTATTCGCGTTACAAGAAATAATCTAAAAAATATCTGGTTTTACGTTTGCAAATCAATGATGTGAAAAAAAAAAACAAAATTTAAAAAAACTAGTGATGTGTGAGCATATGGATTAATGTGTGTACATTTGGGCTATAACTTTTTTTTAATTTCTTTTTTGCAAATATCAAAATGGCCATAGCATAGTCGAATAGGATAGTGAAATTTATTTCGCGGTTGTCAAAAAAGAAATCATTAAAAGAAGTCATGTAATGTCATTGTTTTTAATATTTAAAGAATATTATTAATTTAATTTTTTTATATAATTACGTGTTTTAAATATTCCGAGCTTGTGTTTAATACTTAAAAATAATAAGCTTTAAAAGAGGTCGTTTAAACTAAAATGTGGTCCAAGGTTTTGACCAAATTTAAAGATAGCACAACAATGTGGAAAAACAGTCCAGAATCGTCATTCCATTACATTAATTGAGCAAAATGACAACCCAAAAAATGATAATTGGAAGTTTTCATATTTTAGCTGCTTCAGAAAAATCCAAAAAAGAGAGGTATAAAGTTATCTCAAATGAACTTTGTGGAGTAAGATGAAATTACCAAAAATTGGAACTAAATCAGTAAATAGAAAAGTTGAAAAATTAATTCGAATATATGAATAAAATTTTAAAACAGAACGTGATTATAATTTTGAAAATATTTTCAGTATTTCTAATGAAAATACAGATATTGATTACGAATTAAGTAGCTTAAAATAAGTTTTGTCTTATAAAATTAAATAAATCATTAATAATCCATCGATTGCATTAGTTACTAATGCTAAAGTTAGTATCAGAAAAGCAGTAAAAATTTGTTAGGAAATAAAAGGGTCTGGTATTCAAATTGCAACTCCATCACAGCCAGCTATTTATAAAGCTGTAAACAAGTTGACCTAGCGTAAAGAAGAAATGTTAAATGAAACTTTGAAAAATGAAAACTGGTTCTTGCAATTTGACGGCAAAAAATTGCCAATAAATAACTCCAGGTAATAATTTAAAAAAATTAATATAAGGGAATTAATTTATCAGTACTTGTTTTGTGGATGAGTTATTGGATAGAAAAACATCATCTGATAAGTTTAAATTAAATTCGCTGAAAAAAATTATGTTCCGAACGAATTCAAAAATTACCATTCTTCCTGCTCTGGTCTTAAGGAAGAAAACCTTATTAAAATATCATTAAAATCTATGTTTTTCCAATAAAATGTATAAAAGATCAAGAGATTAATTTGAAAAATTTCCCTGACTGTTTATCAATTATAGTAATGTCCAATTAAATATCTAATTAACAAAGTACTAGTACATAACTAGTACATGCATTTATTGTAACAACAATACATATATTTGACATACAGTATCATAAACTGGTTATGACACTTTTATTTTCTTTTTAACAATAGAGTAATATCGGCAGTCACATACATTAATTACATTTGAAGAGTAAGATGTATATATCTAGATACATATTTAAACAACATATTGTATAAACAAATATCGACATTAAATGTTTCAACATGACACATGCATCACAATTAGCCAAGGAAGTGAAAATTTCTATTGTAAAAACTTAAATACAGCAAAATTAATACAGAATGAAAACTTTCCATATTCATTGTCGGGACATCCTTTGCAATTCTCAGCATTTGACTTTAGCTGACATTTATTGTTTTAAACACTATATTTATTAAATCTTAATAAATAACAATATGTATGTGTATAACAATATTTATTATACAAGACTGGTTTCCATATATACGAGTACAATGTAGTCTTTACCAAATATAGAATAAATGCAGCCACACATAATAATAGATTTACAGAGATTTATCTAGCATATTGATTTATTTATAAATTTTTGTATCAATTTGAATAAATAAATTTTCAATTGTGTGAAAAATTAGAAAAACATAAATGTATGTATTTCATTTTATAAAATGGTTTACAATAAAGAGAATAGCCTAATGTGAATGAATTTAAACTTTTTTTTTTATAAAAAATTTAATTTTATTTCATGGGAATATTTAAATAAAGAAAAAAATAAAGAAGAAAAGTATTATATATAATTTTTTCAAACTTCGAATTCAAAATTGTTAATTTTTGTAATAAGAGTAAATAGAGATGAGAAACGAGTGTGATATTATGAAAAAAGAAACTGAAACAAAACTTTGTAAAATTGAAAAATTTAAATATTAAAATTTTATATATGTATAATTACACGTGTTGGCAAAAAACTTTAAGAAAATATAAACATTTCTGAAAAAAAGTTACAACATAAACAAAAATTGCTCTTTTTTGAAACCCCACAGCTCCGCTGCTGAAAGAAGGAATTTTGTGGTTCATATTTTTGTTTATAAGTATACTGCTACTGGTCCAACTAAGCCAATTTTAGAAAATAATGTGAAATAAACATAGGTAGATGACATTCTGGATAGAAGATTTTTTTAGTATTTATTTGTGAAAATCCATTAAATTTTCAATCAAAAATCGTCTATTTTAGTGATTGATTCAGATTTCGTTCGGAAAACAACAATCAATCTGGGTGCTTTTATTTTGAATAGGTCAATTATTTTGGACGTGAGAATGTTTTCAATAGACACACATAGTTAAATCGACTTAGAAAGAGTCTACTAACAAATACTCATATCATCTATAATGATCTTGTTAAATATTTGGAATCTAGCAATTTACTGAGCGACCGATAGTATGGATTCCGTAAGCGCCACTATACGGGATTCATGTAAGCATTTTTATGGGAAAGTTGTTGTCGTTACCTAGTACATTTTGGTGAAGGTATTTATAGATTTATATATTCCAAGGTGTTCTATGGAGTGTGACATAATGCATACAAATTATAGTTTTTGGTGTCGGCTATAACTTCTGTCTGTTCATATCGAGCTTTCTCCGAGTTCACTCTATACGTATTTTTTTTTTTAAATCCATCCTCATCATCTCATCCAACGAGTTTCGTTCTTTTGTCGATTTATCTTTTATTTTTATTAATCACCTCTTTCATACTCTCAATGCATTTGTTGTTCATATGTTTCCAGTTTTAACCTTAAATTTGGGGAATTTTCGTAGCAGGAAGAGATGAAAATTTTGGTTTGGGGATTGGGGAATTTGTTGGAAATATCTAAAATGTTTTGAGAAGCTTTTCAGGGAAATAATATAATAATAATTTGGAACAAAAGTATATAATTTTAAAGATGCTACATTTACTTGTCATTACAAAGAACTTGCACAAGCAATCCATAATATGCATTTTACATATGTATGTAAAATGCATATTTTCTGTCATGAGTAAGGGTAGAATCCGAATGTGTTAATGAGTCGCTCTTCTATTAAAATTAAAAGCTTCAAAATTCTATTAGCATATTTAAATTAAAAAATTTCCACTGATAAACATATTTTTTTATCTTTATTATTTTTTATCCACTATTATTTATTTATTTATTGCTTTTTTGAGAAATACTCTCCAAACTAAAAAAATATATCATGAATTCCATGAGACATGACATAAGGTCTTCAGATTTGAATCATATTTGGCAATTACATGTTTTAAAAAACCCAAACCGCATTTTTAAATTTTTTGAAATTTCAAAAAATTCGCGATTTTGTTCATACTTTTAATTTAGTAAAAAATGAAAATATTTCACTATTCACTTATGTAATTTTAGTTATTCATATCTTTTGAGGTTAAGGTATTAATTCACTGATTTAAAAGTCATTAGAAAAGCGATATCATGATTCGAAAAATAAATCATTAAAAAAAGCATGTATAATTGAAGTGCATTTTTTTGCATTTTCGCATACAAAAATAAATTTATACGAATATTTTGTGTTTTGGACTAAAACCATAAATATTTTTTAAGCTTATTAATTTATAAATAATTGAGAAAATACATATCCAAATGAGACTACATATAGCATAACAACTAAAAATGCCTTTTCGGTTTGGTCGAATCTATATACCCATCATTTGCAACTTTTTAAAATTTCATATTTCATATATGGGAGATGGGCTACTCATGCCCTTTTTTTGTTTACGAGTTTATATTGGTCCTTGGATTATTTGTATAAAATTTCGTTGATATATCATCTTATATGGATGGTGGGCAAAAAAGTGGGATCATGAGTTTACATTTTTCTTTGAACTATTTGTGCAAAGTTTCGCCTTTTTATAAGATATGAAATGTATAAACTGGACTTACAAGGGACATCAGGTTTTTCTAGTGTTTGGTCCATAACTTTTTTATTTATCAACCGATTTCATTTTCAATACCAAACAAATATTATTAAAATAAATATTTGAGCCAAATTAAATCCCCCTAGGATGTCCGTCTCCAACAGACAGACGGATGAACGGACATAGTTAAATCGTCTTAGATTTTCACGAGGACCAATAATATATATATATATATATACTCTACGAGGTCTTAGATGATTATTTCGACATGTCACATACTGAATAACACATCATTTTTTGATGGTGGGTATAAAAATTAATGAAATTATCAAATTTCAATACAATACTTGTTTTAAAATTTTTTGTTGAAGAAATTCTACAAAAAATGTATCTGAAAAATTGCAAATGCATTTATGCATCTAATTCAAATTATAATGAATTTTTTATTTTTGAATTATTTAACTTAAAGTGAATATTAAATGTTTTTTAAATCAATTAAATCTGCTATTTATGTATATAGTCTTATATGTTTTAGGTTGTACAAAAAGCTAAACTTTACAAGTAAAATTCGAATTCGAGAGAGATTGTGCTTCACAGACGATACATCCAAGCAATAAGAAATCAATACGCCTGGAAGAAAAATAGGCAATATTGCTAGAAAATCATATAGGTGAAAAAAAGAATCTTCTGGAAAATGTAAAAAATATATATCAAATTATCATTAAAAAAATATAGAAATAATATAATAAAGAAGCTTTTATATCTTGTAAACCATACATATATATGTTAACATTATAAACTCTAAAACGCTCAAATAAAATATTATTTTTATACCCTACACCACCATAGTTGTTGTTGGGTTATCATGCGTTTGTGTTAATGTTTGTAACGAATAGAAAAAGTTATCCAACGCCCACCTTAAAGTATAACAATCGACTCAGAATAACTGTTTAAACCGACCTAACGATGTCCGTCCGTCCGTCTGGCTGGGTGCCCATGTTAACCTTGTGTACAAAGTACGGGTCGCAATTTTAAAGATAATTCAATGAAAGTTGGCATGTGGGACTTCTATGATACAAGGACGAATTGGTTGTGATTGGTCCATTATTTCACCTAACCCCAATACATACATTTAGCTAAAAGACAAAAAAATTTCTTCAATATTTTTTTAATTTTTGAATAATTTCTCAACAAGTGAGAAATTTTGACCGAGAAATAAAAATATTTTATTAATTTCTTTTAGATTATTTCAATGGAATATCATCAATTTATTGCTGAGGTGATAACCACCTTACTGAAAAAGGCGATATTTTGAAGATAATATATACTGTGCAAATGACAAAAAATAAAAATGTTATATACATTTTTTTGTTGTTTATTGCCTAATTTTCTTTAAATTAATAAAAATACAATATTGGAAAAATATGGCTTCGATGATTTTTTTTTCCAAATCATAAAAGGAAGATATTGCGTAAATATCTCTCTGAAAGATATCTTCCAAATGTTTATAGGGAAATATTTAAAAAAATAATTTTTGTATGGATAAAAGTGCTTGTATTTTGTCTAAAAATTATTGAAAATAGTAAATATTTCCGCAACAAAAAATCTAAATTGAATTCTTTAACCAATAAACCACTTTTTAAGGTGGAATAATAATGAAAAGAATATATAATCGCCTTCTCAATAATTTTTGTTTCAGTGCTACTAAATATATATGAATATTTAAAACTGAATACTTCGTAAATTTTTTAAAAAATTTAGATAAACAAAAAATCGCAAATAAAATCGCGAGTTTTTCGAAATTTAGAAAAATAAAAATATGTGTCAGCCTTTATTTTACTACATAGCGAAAGTGTTTGCTTAATTTGAAGAAAATCGGAAGTCCTGTAGTAAAAAACTTCATTTTTTCATCGATTTCTCATGGAATATATGATATAGTTATTTCTTATTTGTAATTTCTTTCATTTTGTATTATTTTCGTTGAAATTTTGATTTTGAGTTGTGTGCTTATAACTATAAATATATTCTGTCAGTCAACTGTCACATTTTTAACCTTCAATTTAAATTTTCTTTTATATTTAAGCACTCAAGTAAATATTTATAAAAATATATACACATATTCTGAGAGTATTTAAAGTTAATGACATTGTAAAAATATGAATTATATATGTATGTACTCGTATATGCTTAAAAAATTAAAAATAAATAAGTACTACGATTGAAAGAAGCGTTCAAGAGTATGCACTTACTAAAAAAAATAGTAAAATAAATATTTTGTATAAGAGAAGAGAAAGAGTTAAAGTTCGAATGCATTTGATTTGAGTGTTCCCATTGTTACGTTTTTAACATGCTTTAGTGCACATAAAACTCAAACAGAATGCGTAGCTTTTTGACTCTTCTAGAAAATAATGTCATCCTCATACATTTACTTTTACGAATTTCTATTGTTAATAAATTACAAAATTAAATAAGATTGAAATATGAAATCACAAATAAGCCAAATTGAAGAATGTTTAAAAAAAAAGAAGTAAATGATAATGACTTTATAGCTTTTGAATGAATGTAGTGACCAGGATAAGTTTAAATATACAAAAAATAAATAAATAAAAGGAAATGAAAATATGCGCTTGTAAAAGTACAAAAAATGGGATATTATGCACAGAAGTATGCAGAAAAATAGAAAATATGTATAAATAATCGTCTTAATATTTATACATATTTCATATAAAAACAAATAAATTTGTTTACTTTTCTAAGTATATTCAAGCTATTTTTGCATATTTCTGTACATAATATATAAAATATGTATAAATATTAAGACGATTCACTCCTTATGGTAGGAAAAAACGTGACGTTGTTACACCTCTAAAAATAAACCTTGGTATGTTTTATAATGTTTCCCAAAATATTACGGTTGTATTGATGACCACTTGTGAGCTGAACCGTTTTTAAAAAAAGGTATTTTCTTTTTTTAGTTTTTTGAAAATGTTTGTATTTTATTTCAAAGTAACGCGTGGTATCATTTGGAACGTATTTGGAAGCCGTGTCCATTGATATATAAAATATAATCAAGTGTGACCTCAATATTTTTAATTTCTATAAATCTTTTCAATATTTTAATATTCTTGCAATTTCGCGTTTTTTTTTTTTTAATTTGAATCTTAGTTAAAAACAATAAATAATATTTGTAAAAAAAAACTTGAAAAATAGGATGTTTTGTGAATATAAAAATATTGAAGTCAGAGAAAGTGGGATAGGGTTCGGGGCGGACCACCTCGGGGGACGAAATTTGCCCCAAATATTTGTCTCTCATAAGGTTTATTTGGTATTGAGAATGAACAAAATCGGTTCATAAACAAAACAATTGACCAAATACTAGGAACTCCAGTTTATACTTTACGGTAATCCAATAATGGGAGTGGTTCTCCTACTTTAGCGCCCACCTCCCATATAACCTGAAATTTTTAAAAGTTGCGGATGGTGGATATATAGATTCAACTAAGCCGAATTTAAAATGTTCACTTGTTTTCTTTACAATTTGTATTAAGTACTCAAAAAAAAAAAAAAAAGAAAAAACAAAAATTATAAAAAATGTATACAAATCAGTTGATTAAACTACAAAAAATCTGTAAAAAATCTGTAAAAAATCACGTTTTTGTTAAGAATACTAATTTTCTTATTCATTATATGCAAATTTATGCAAAGATTTGTAAAATAAGCATTTTCATGTGAAAAGCTTTGAAAATATGGTTTTACAGATAGATTTTCGATTTTTTAAAATTTTAAATAATCGATTTTTTGACTTTTTCCATTTTTAAATAGTCCATTTTTCAACTTTTCGACTTTCTTCGACTTTTCTGGACTATTTTCGATTTTTGGACTATTTTCGATTTAGTACGATATTTTCGAGATTTTTGTCTTATAAAAACTTAAAAAAATATAAAATATATACAACACAATCAATTATATATATTGATTAATTAGCACACAATATATGCAATGAAATTGGTAGTTACTCACAAAAAATATGTTTTTACGATGCTATTTCCAATAGTTAGATGATATAGTTGAATTAAAAGCTGCTAAAAAACCATTCCATTTAAATATTTTTTTCGGCTTTTTCCGACTATTTTCGACTTTTTCTTACTTTTTGACTATTTTTGACTTTTCCTAATATTTTTGACCTTTTACGACATTGTTCGATTTTTCGACTATCTGGCAACAAGAAAGTCGATTTCTCAACCACTTTCAAACCAAAGTCTATATCGACTTTTTCAACAAAAAGTCGAATTGATGAACCCTTTTGAAAAACTTGCCTTGGTAATGAGAATATAATGTTATACTTACAATATTAAGATATTCAGAGTATAATTTAAGATTCTAAGCCTACAACAACAACAAAAAGCTTATGTGGGATCAATACTTTTGAACACTAACAAACATAATACATATATAGTATACAACTATCGTCGTATGAAGGCTTCGTGTTAAGGTCAAATATAATATATACCTTTTTTAGTTATTTTAGGTAAAACCGAAATGATCTCGTTTTGATAGTAAGACCCGTTAAATTTCCATATGTTAAAATCATCATAATTTTTTTCCTATGATGTAATAAAAAGTCCTTTTGACATACATTTCGAGAGACAACTCGAATTAATTTTTTGGGAAAAATTTACATAACCTAGTAGAGAACTGGAAATAGATTTTTAATTTTTTTTAATGATTTTTTTTATTTAGCTCAGGTCTTCCCACAATTTTTTTTCTCCAGGAAAATAATGTATACATATGGACAAAGAAATAAACACACTTTTTGGAACTATCATTACGTAATATTTTTCGACATGATTGTAAATATAGTTAAATGACATTGTCATCATCTTAAAGTGGTTATTCTGCCTATAAACATGAAGAGGCAAAAAGGTCCGTCATTTTCAAATTAGGAATCTATTTGTTTGTAGGGAATATCAGATACTATGGTATGATTCGAATTCAGAGACATATTAGAGAATATTATGCTATATATATCAGATGGGTAAATCAGTATAAAAATAGTCCTAAGCATACTTCTAAGCAGGTCTGTGATTACTTTAAAGAAAATGGTGTAGACTTATTTAACTGGCCAAGTAAGTTCCGACATTTAAATCACTTAGAAAACCGTTGCAAAGGAGTTAAAAAGACATATCATGAACAAAAAATGTTTAAAACAAGGATAAACTACGAATTAAAAAAAAAAACAAGAAACGAAATATTAGTAGAGATCTGCCGTAAACTCATTGCAATATTGGCAAAGAGAAGTGAAAAAATCATTTATGATAATTGTGGATACACGATACAATGGTAAAATTACGAAAATATTAAGAAAATACCCAAAAGTAATTTAATAACAGATAATTGGTTTATATATTAACTGGGTGTACCTATTTGTTTTTCCAACAGATGAAACTGCGTTAATAGTTTATTATTAAAGCCGAATTATTTATATGTATTTAAAATTCTTCTATTTTTATTATATATGAGTCATTCTACTTAAAACCAACTGGTTTTCTCACCTCTTCCGAATATGACGATATTTGGCACAATCATTATTAACGTCAAACATTTTCAGATAATTTTACAATCTGGTTCGTGAAATACAGCGATTTGAATGCGTAAAATAGTTAAAAAAGAATTACAAAGTTGTATACACAAAATTACAAATATCTTTCAAAGTATTTACGGTACAATATTTTAGAGATGTCATATTAAAGGTATCAAAATTACCTTTAATATGACGTAAAACATGACTTTATTCTCAACATTAAAATGGTTCATACCTCACGATTTACAGTTCGCGGGTAAATATCTCAAGAAGTAGTCTTATTAAAAAAAATAATAAATAATAAATATATGTTAATGCTGAAAGTGTTTTCAATATCCTTGGTAAGTGGCATTCTGTGACTCGTAACAGTTTACGAATTATAACAAAAAATGTCATAATAAATATGAAATATTTATTTTAATTTGTATTGTTTCGGCTATAATCAAACAAAAAAATCGTCAATTGCTTCCACTAATCATTCAAATTTAATGAAATTTGGCAAGAATATAAACATTAACTCTGGTAATGCAAAAACCTAGTTTAGTATGATTTCCGCAATAGTTTTCGATTTACAATGCTTCTAAAATAACATAAATTTGCTTTATCAAAATAAGAATATCTTTCAAAATATATTTCGCGAACTATTTTATAAAATTTTCTGAAATTCTGTATAAGTGTTAGTTTTGTTGAGTATAACGATTGTATCAAATATCAATAAATTAGGAGAGTTAAAGGAAAAATTTATAAATTTTCGTTTTGCTGTAAGAAAAATTAAGCATAATAATTTTTGAAATTAAAAGTTTTTCAAATTTTACTGGTGAATTTATTTATTTACATGTATATATCTGCTAGTTAGGTTAAGTTCTGGCTTTTAGAACATTTCTTGGTAATTCTTTATATATTTGTTTTACCCCTTTTTCCATTAGTATTATTAAAGAAATAAAATCAACCTTGGGATCAGAGAAATAATTTCTAAAAGGGTTCATCAAATTAAATGCTGTGGCAACCCTGGTCTATGATATTGAACTTGACTTGACACTTGACTCAATATTTTCATTTTAGCTTTCTTAAATCTTCATTAGGCACATGAGTACATTTGCAATCACATACAGACCACAGGAGTTTTCCACACTTTATATGAGTCGTAATTAAAAATTAGCAACAAATTCCTATAAATTCAACATATGTTTTGCAAGATTCACTGAATATGAATGTGGTATGAATGGGAAAAATTCTTAAAATTTTTCTCGTAAAAACAGAAATTTAGGTAGTTAATGACCTATCCGTCTAACTTATAGTTAATATCGTCAAAATATTGCTTCTAACATTTTACAATATCCAGCCAACTTCCCCATATGTTAATAATCGGTTGTGGAGGAAGTGGTAAATTCGAATAACAACCATTTAATTTTGCTACAAGTGTAGGAGCTTTTAAATAGAGTATATTTATTTATGAAATCAACTAATTAGTCCGATCAACGTTTTTCAGAATCCGGTCCAAATAACCAAAAACATTAATAGAGGAAAGACAGTTGTGTACAATTATTTAAATAACGTGAAAAGATATGGAAAAAACATGAAAGGGCGGAAGAAAATGGTAACAACTCCAAAAGAAAGATGAAAAATTCTTAGAATTGCATCAAATTCTGCCATGTCGGTATCAAAAATATATGAAAAAGTGGAGTCAGTGCCAGTCTAAGAACACTGCACCATATTTTAAAGTCATGCCCACACATAGTCCGCCGAAAACTGCAAAAAAAAAAACACCACTTAATGAAAAACGCAAATCACAACGTCTAAAGTTTGCCAAAAATACAATGACATGGTCCGACAAATGGTTTAAAGTTGTATTTTCCGATGAAAAAAAGTTTAATATTGATGGTCCCGACAGGTATAACTATTACTTCATTGACCTAAATAAGGAGGAATTATTTTTGAGCCGCAGACACAGCTGAGAGGGCGGAATAATGGTATGGGGTGCCATTTCGTATTATGGTACCATAGAATTGGTTTTTGTATCCAACAAAATGACTGCAACGACTTACAAAAACATTCTGGAGGAAGCATTTCCAAAATTTAATGATTTCTATGGACCCATACCTTCGACGTACCAACACGACAACGCTCCGATTCATACCGCCAGAGCAGTAAAACAATGGATTAATCAACAAGGTGTTCAACTTTTGGATTGGCCCCCATATTCATTAGACCTGAATCCAATGGAAAATGTCTGGGGTTGGCTTGCAAGAAAAGTTTATGAAGGAGGAAAACAATTTGAGACGATAGAATCCTTAAAGGATGCAATAACGGAAGCATGGCGTTCAATTTCGGAGTCATTATGCAAGTCGATGCCAAATCGCATTTTTGAGGTTATTTCAAAAAATGGTGGCAGTACTCGTTACTAATTGAATGCTAGAAGATAATAACTTTCGTTTTTAAAAATAAATTACAGTTTGCTTAGTTTTAAAATATTCCTTATTCATGTGACACACGAAAAAATACCACAGAAATTCATGTCTTTAAATAAATGCATAATTTTAGTATAATAAAATATGTATATTTTTTATTTCTTCAGGAAACTAAAGCCAACACTTTAAAATTTGGTTGCGCAAAAAATTATTTTTTTCTTTTTTAAAAAATGTGATTCCTTATTCAAATGGCAGGCAGTGTACAAATTTATAGGCATTATTAAATATAACAAAAATTGCATTATCAATTAAATAAGCAAAAATATGCACTCAAAAATCTATGACATTTTTCTGAAAAAAATGTGATGCAGTTAGATAATAATTATAGATGTGTTCTTAATGCTGGAGAACAAACATGCATTTGCATGAAACTCTGCCCGCTAATGACAAGTATTTAAAATTTAGTACTTCAACAATCATCAAATAAATGCCATATACTAAGCATGTCAACTTTGAATTTAAAATATATTAAAAATTTAATGAAAAATTTTCCAAAACCTCACAAATGTACCCATAACACCTAATAATAAAATTGCAATGATTTATAATAAACATAATTGAAATTACATACTACGTAATGTGGCAACAGTCAACATAAAGAGAAAAACAAAATACAATTCCAAACCAATGAATAAGTTAAAGGTTATACAAATTTTGTAAATTTAATGAAATAAAAAATTTAGAGGCGTTCAATTAAAAATAATTGATTCACATACAAACATAGTGCATGAATATTTTTATTAAAAGAAAAATCAAGAATAAATGTTCACTTATCGCAATATATTATAAAATTAAAAAAAAGGTTGTGAGGTAATCAAAAAATAGTATGTATATAACTTACATATTTCCATGTAGGTACACAGTGGAAAAAAACAGGTCGAAAACAGCAAAATTGACGCAATCCATTGACAATATTGTATTATAAACCAGGTTTTTTTCGATTTTTATTAACGAATAGTGAATATTTAATAAAAACTCTTAGTTGTTATAGAAACGAAGAATGCTTTCATTTTGACAATGCATCCTTCTCACTTTAAATTGTCAAATAATCGCATGAAACCACAATAGAAAGACAGATACTTAACTTTATTTTCCATATATTTAATTTGTTTCAAATAATAATTATTAGGAGGGTGATTTTCACGCAAATGTACATTTGCTCTCAATAATTTAAATAAAAAATTGGGCAAGATGTTTTAAACGGTGAACCCTCTCATAGTTATTTAATTTATTTGTTTTTTTTATTACGACAACTTTTTGTACACAAATAAATTCTTAATGGGAAAATTAAACATAGAGTTGTAAAAGTACTCAGTACTTAATACCAAATATTTATACCTTACATCACCATAAGTGGTTATCGTGTAATACATTTATAATATTCCAACACCCACTTTAAAGTATACCAAACGACTTAGATACATTTTAACGATTTAACAATGAGTCTCTCCGGCTGGCCATGTAAACCTTTTACACAAAGGGTAGATCTATTGAAATTGAATATGATCGGTCAATTATTTCACTTAACCATAGAAAACCCACTTCCTTAAGTCACTTTAACGTGAATAAATATCTACATCAAGATATTTATATAACATTTACAAACAAGTTTTATAAGAGTATAAATCACTCTTTTAAATTTAGCAAGAATCGGTTACCAACTGACTTTAGGTTCCATATAAGACCCTCTCCAAAAATCACTTTTATGTATGTATAACAGTGTAGTGTGGTTGGGCTTGGCCCATAATAGCTTTCTAACTGATTTTATTTTCAAGTAGTTTAGTGGAGAAAATCTTTAGTTACAATAAAATAGGTACATAAGTGCACTCAACCAAAAAATAGTACTAAATACGGTAAAAAGGGGTGTAGAATTGAGGAAAGATAGGCTAAATATGAACCAACAAGATCATTAGTCAACTCAATAAAAATTTTAGTTAATTATTCGTAAATAAGTTAAATTAACGAAAAATCATCAATATGACTAATTGAATTTTTAAATAAAAATAGGGATTAAACTGACAAATTTTTCGCCAAGTTGTACAAAATATTATAAAAATTTTTTTCTTCATATTGAAGAATTTTTATTCAATTTAACTACACTATTTTATTTAATTCTACTAAAATTTTAGTTGAACTGAATAAACAATTTATTCAAATTAACATTTTTTCTTCAAATTGAAGAATTTTTATTCATTTTAACTATTCAATTTTATAAAATTTGACAAAATTTTGTAAAATTTAAAATTATTTTAAACCCCGCTAGGAAAAATTACGTTTATATATTATTGTATTATTTCATTCAACTAATTTAAAATTTATGTATCTTGTGGTTATATACATATATAGCTGTATAATTAGTTTAAGTGAATAATACATAATAGTACAATATATAAACGACTATTTACTATCATTAAAAATAAAACAAGAAATATTAAAAACTTTAATAGAATTCGAAATAAGTAAATGATTTCAATATACCTATATAAAGCAATAAGAAATACTTTTTGTAATATTATGTTCACACACATTAGTATTTTAGGTGTTTTTTTTTTTTTTTTTTTTTTTTTTTTTGATAACCAATGAGTGTAAACAACACTGTTCACATATTATTTTTTGAGTTTTTCCTTTTGACTTGTTTTTCATATATTTTTGATATAAATCAAAATTTCGCACACAAACACTTTCTATTTTAAAAAATATACATTTAAAACAAATAAAATTTTTGACCAAATATAAATTTCATTCATAATTTTTAATTTTTTGTTTTTAAACTGTTTGATAATTTTCACAAATTCTTTTTTCAACAAATTTCTATGTACTACAAATATCAAAATTTTCTACCCAGTATGGAAATTTAGTATGTTTTTTGTGTGTTAAATAATTAACCACCTCGAATCGAGATGTTTTTTGACTTTGAAGTATATGATAAAACAAATCAATTTGTGTGTGTCTTTTGAGAAAACGACTCGTTTTTCAAAAAACCAATATATGTGTACATAGCATAAAAGAAATAAGTATATTTATAAAAAGTAAAAATAATTTAAATACATCTAAATAATTAGTATAAAAAATTATAAAAAAGAATAATTTAATTAAACTTAGTTTAAGCATCTGAAAACTTACATTATAAATTTATTTATTTGTTTATAAATGATTATATAACGAAGTCACTAGTTCGCTATGAATAAGGGAAAATAAACCAAATAAACGACTATTTGAAAAATTTGAATTTAAAAAGTATTTAAAAAATAAGAAATTCTATTATTTTATAATTAATAATACGATTGAAACAAATGTTTTCCTTTTGTTTCATATTTTGTAATAAAAGTTTGCTTGAAACAATAATCAAATACAAATATGATTTTTATACGAAAATGTTTCATAGTTAGTACACAGAAATAATTATCACCTTATATCTTTCAATTAACATAGTTGTATCACTTTACATAAAAATTTAATTAATATACTCATATAAATTTTTAATTCATTCAATCACCTACCCGATTAATTTAATAAATTTTTTAATTGAAAATTTTTTTCAAATTTGGTGAGAGGTGCAAATTTAAATAATTTTTAATTTAATTATTTTGATGATTGGTGACTTTTTCTGTGTATGGTTGTTTCCGAATTTGGGTACAAGTGTCTAAAATCGATATCTATCTGAGAAAATGAGAAACATTAATTTAACTAAGTATACCATTTCCGTACCAATTTAAATCCTGGAGGCTTTTTTTACTGTGAACATTTATTGAGTTGTGCATTAGCGCATGCAATTTCATTTAAATGATAATTTTTGGTAGCCGACCAATGGCTTTCAATTTTTGGCCAATATTGCTTCAATATTTATTTCAGTGTTTATTTCTGGATGATCTATAGCAATGTATAAAAAAATGTGGAAAGAAAAGGAATATGTATATAAATTATATAAAATAAAGTATACCTGTATTTAAAAATCGTTTGTGGTCACTCGTGGTAAGTTTGTTCATATATGGTCTTTTTGTAGAACGCCGTTTTGTTTAAGTTTCCTAAGAACCAGTGTTGCCCGGAGAAAAAAAGAGGCTAAATTGAATCTTAAAAAAGGCCAGAAAAAAACCAATATTTTTTTTTTTTAATTTTAAAATCTTTTTCCAGGTTCTTATTAGTTTTTGACGTTTTTTAGTTATTGTAATAAATTTATAAATAAAACATAGAACGGCTGCCAGTGAAATAATATACAAATTTGGGTTATATATGAAAACTACTTATTTTTTTGAAATGATTTGTCGTCAGTTTTGGACTATAATTCCTTTTTGATTAAGCATTTCCAAATTTTTAGGTGATTTTTCGCTTTTAAGAACTTTTTTTAATTATATTCATAAATACTTTTATAGTTAACGAAGTTTTTTAAAAAATAATTATAATAATCGATTTAGTAAGTCCATAGAAGTAGTTAAGTTATTATTGATTTGTAGAATGAAACGCCGCTGGCGAAAATTTTTGTTAAATATAAATAATCTCGTTTTTTCTAGATGATAGATGATTCTGTAAAAAAAAAAAATAGAAATTATTTTCTTGAAATACTAACATTATAGTCTTTTTAAGGAAATTTTAATAATGAAAAAAGGCTAGAAATAAAGCTAGAAGCTAAAACGAAAATTTTTAAGCTAAAAGCAAAATAAAAAGTTTTCCATAATCTAAAACTGCTCACCATCGAGATGATAATGATGATTGAGACACTGGCAGGTGATTGGATGAAAAAAAAATGTATTGTTACTATGGAAATGAATTATAAAATAAGTAAATATATTTACATAATATATATAAACAAGTCTTCAAAATTTCTATACGTCTAATTGTTCTCTGATTTGCAGTTTGTGTCATCTTGCACATATATTTAACATATTCTGCATGACTATTATTCATAGACGCATAGTGGTTTGCTGTTGATACAACAAAAAATTCACACTTATTTTTTACAATTAATTTTTTGTTCGATTATTTTTGAATACTGTCTTTTTAAGCACAAAATAAATAAATGTAAGTGTATACTATACACACCAAAACACTTGCACACGCTTTTTTTATTAGTCGTTGAACTGATCTTTTTTAATAAGTGTTTTCTATGTTGAAGAAATTTCTTCAATTCTACATGTTATTCTTCAATTTCACTAAAATAAATTAATTAATTTTAAAGAAATTTCTTCAATTCTAACATTTTACTCAATTTTAAGACATTTAGTCAAATTGAAGAATTTTATTCAATTTTATTAAAATAAAATAGTTAATAAAAAAAATCTTCAATTTTACATGCCGTTAGTCAAATTAATAGATTTGAAGATAATTATTCAAACTGAAGAATTTTATTCAATTTCACTAAAATAAATTAGTTAGTTTTAACTAGATTTCTTCAATTCTACATTTTACTCAATTTAAAGATATTTAGTAATATTGAAGAAATTTATTCAATTTTACTAAAACAAATTAGTTAATTTTAATGAAATTTCTTCAATCCTACATACCTACAGTAAATTTCGAGAATTTTTTCTTCAAATTAACAAATTAAAAAATTTTTTTATTCATATTGAAGAATTTTTATTAAATTTAACTACTCCATTTAATTTAATTTTACTAAATTTTAATTAAAGTAAATTCGTTAATGTAGTAATAGATTACATAAAATTTTTATAAATATCAATTACATATATATTCAAAAATGTTTAGTAAAAACTAAGTAATTAAAAAAACTGAAAGACATGTATGTACGTATATTTTTTAACTTTATCAAAAACTATAATTCTGCTTATTAAATAATTTCAACATAAATTAAATCTTAAAAAACACGTGGGAACTGATTTTGAAAAATTTAAATTTTACATGCCTTTAGTCAATTTTAAGATATTTATTCAAATTGAAGAATTTTATTCAATTTGAAAGAAATAAATTAGTTAATTTCTTTAAAATTTCTTTAAATTTATTTGCATTTATTCAACTTAATTATTCTTAGCCATGTTGAAGAATTTTATTCAAATTGACTAAAATTTTAAAATTGTCAAGAAATAGAAGTTAAATTAACAAATAATTTATTCAATTTAACGTCTTTTAAAGATGTTAAATTGAATAAAATTGTGTGTTGTTTTACTTGCTAAAAATTACTGCTAAATTAATTACATTTTTTTTTTGATTTAAAAGATTTTTCATTATTTTATTTTGTCAACGAAATTATATTCAAATCAATATATTTACCAAAACTTTTTTTACCAAATTTTTTTAACAACAATATTTTAGTTGATTTGAAGAAAAATTATATTGATTTGAAGAAAAAATCTGTTAATTTAATTATTTTTTTTTTAATTCTACGAAAATTTTTCGTCAATATTACCTAAAAGATTTGGTTCAGCATGTTTGAAGTAAAGTTTATTTTTATAATTTTTGTATAAATTTTAAATTGTAGCTAAAACTAAAATAATTTGAGTAATCAAATAAATGTATTTATAATTTACAACACCAATAAATTCTTGTTTTGTCATAGTTTCGTTTACGATAATATGAACAATTGCTCTCAAAATATTGTTTATGTTTTGCTTTCCATTTGACTCCATCTGTTAGCAATTTTAAAATGTCTTTTTTTCTATTTGAATTTATGTAAGAGTTAAATATGGTTTCAACAGAAGTTCTTGTTACTAAAGCGAAAACATAAACTTGGCTAAAATACTAAAACCATAAATAAAGGAGCATAAAAAAATTCGCTGTTCACCAAAAAAGATACATGGAAAATAAAACAACTTCATGTGAAAACCAACAGTTTAAAACCCGTTTAATATTTGTCTTTCATCACATCCATTTTTCAGCTACTAACTCATCTTGTATGTGCATGCATACAATGTTAAAATGAAAACAAAACTTAATAAATGCAATGTGAATGTATGAATGGCACGAGAGCAAGGAAACTAACATCTACAGAATGTGTGATTCATCAACCATGAACGAAAAAATCTAAATATACAACCAACCAAAACCCACTGACTTACTCCTCAACCTATTCTTTCACATTTCAAATCAAATCAAATCAATTTGCAATATTTAGAATTGTGTATAAAATACAGACTTGTATATCGAGCGGTACTATAATGACACTTTTTTATTTTGAATTTCTAATAGGGATAGACAATTTTTACTGCTTATTTGGTATATTTTATATTCAAACTTCGTACCTAAAATCAAAATTACACTACATAGAGTAAAATCTCATTTTTTTATGACTGGTCTCTAGTTAATATACTAAGAGTTATGTACTGCAATATTTCCATCTGCTGCATCCATTTGAGTAAGAAATATTAAATGTACATTAAAGTGCCCCACGAAAAAAGTTGCAAATGTATACCTCTAGAAATGAAGGTTAGTATTATATTATTATATAATATTACATCGAATGTTTTTCTCTCCTGAGCTGGACCATTTTTAAAACACCTCTAAGAATATAGATTTCTAGATTATAAAAATTTTCGTTATAAGAAAACTAACTTCAAAATATAACAAACACAAGCTAACACCTAGAATATCCATTCATTATTTTAACCTACATTTATTCTATCTATAAAGGTCTATCTTGATACTAATGAAGATTTCAAGTAATTAACTCTTTAACAGCCAAAGTGTAATTTTTGCCAATGAATTCTATGAAGTATTTATTATACTTAAATACATTGAGTTTATAAAAATATAATAAATAATTTTAAAATTCTGGTAATAACACGGTGCTACAAAATAATAAAAAATTTTATACACTTGGAATGTAACATAGTGTAGTTTGTAGGTATGGGTTAGTAGATTCCTACACCATTTTTAGAATTTTTAATATGCCCCCAAAATCGGGAGTTATCTTCAAAAAACCGATTCTTCGGACTTCGACGCTTTAACAGTTTTTCCTCGAATAACTGTTATCCAATTTAAGTTTTTAAACGAAAGAAAGAAAAGATTTTGCCCTTTTTAAAAAGTGCATTATCTGATTTTAACAAAGTTGGTATCAATGGAAAGGATATTATCCTTGGATATCCTGAAAGAGGGTCTTTTATTTTTCATTATTTTTTATGCGATGTTTACAATCAATTTGTCGTTATAGTGTAAAAATTTTAAAAATGGGATCAGAAGTTATAACAGTTTGTCTATAGCAGTTAGTACAATTTTACTAAAAATTTAACAAGCAGTGTTGGTAATTATCAACCATATAATACTCTATATGATTATATAAAGGCACTAAACTGATTATCGGAAGAGGGACTGTGTTCTATTGTGGATGCTCTTTACGAAATCTATTACAATAATTTATGCGAATATGAAAATGATTTATGTACAATTTTATTACAATATTGGCATTTATGTGAGATTTATGCTCGTTTGAGTATTTTTTTGGTAATGTGAATTATATGGGGGCCATGGTCAATTATGGACCAATCATTATGAAATTAAGTAGTGCAATCTATGCTTGTACAAAATTTAGTTGTGTTAGATTTTATTTTTATATTGATATTTATGTGAGATTTATGCAAGTTTAATTGATTTTCGGAATGGGGATTATATGGGAACCATCTTCAATTATTGGCCTATTATAATGAAATTATGTATGATAATTTAACTAATATACAACTCAAATATATTTATAATATTTTGTATTGATGTTATCATTAATGGGGAATTTATGAGCTTTTAAGTAATAAAGAATACTTTTTTCGTTTTAGAGTTCATTGCGCCAAGAAGATGTTTGGTTGTTATGATTTTATACGAGGGCTTATCAATAAGTCCGTGGCTTTTCGAATTTCCCTCGTAGTTATATGAAATGCAACACTATTCCCATCAAGTATATATATATATATATATATATATACTATATATACTATATATATATATATATATATATATATATACTATATATACTATATATATATATATATATATATATATATATATATATATATATATATATATATATATATATATATATATATATATATATATAGTATTGAGTAAGACCTTTCCAATATTGCTTTAAAATCTATATTACGATAGAAAATGTAGGAAATATTCAAAACCTAATAAAAATAAATTTAAACAAATTAATAGGAAATTTTACTAAAATCTTAATTCCATAAGAACGAGAACTTATTTAAAAAAAAATTTATCTCAATATATATTAATCTACATGTGTCTACTATATGTTGTAACATTTAAAAATTGTGTAGATCAAAACCCATATTTTTGGAGGTATTTTTAAAATGGTCCAGCTAACGAAAACCAAAAAAAAAAAAAGGGTGTGGGGGGTATTTTTGCCACAATTGTTGTCCTCATGCAAATCGAGGCACTGTAATGTATATACTAACTATACATGGTTTAGAAAAACATACAAGTCATATATACAAATGTACATCCATTTAATAAAAATTTTATGTACAAGTACTTTAGACACGCGTCTAAACCATTGTTCTGATTTCGAATCGCAATTTCATATCGTACTTGTCTTTTTTCTTTTCTTTGTATATTTTCCTCACGTTTTAAATATTTATTTATATTGCACTTTAAAATTTATTGACTTTAAAAGAAACAATAAAAAAATTATTCTCCCATTATGACTGTTTAAAAAATCGGGAAATTTTTAAATTTTATATTTCCCCAAAAATATAAAATAGTCTTTACACAGCTCTATTGATTTTAAAAAGAAAATTGTAAAAATATATTAGTAGTAAATAAGTTCATTTAACTTCAGGACAAATTAATAAGATTTATGGCATTTTGATAAATTAGTGTTAAATATTAAAATGTGAATAATAAATCATTCTCTTCTAAATTTATGACAAACTTTCAAATGCATATTAGAGTTTGAAGTATGAGGGTTAAGGCTTGCCTGAAATAATAAAGCTAAATAGAACAACAACTGGAGCGCAAATTTGATCTACAATTAACTTAAAAGATAAGTCAACTCACTAAACAGGTTTAGTATAATCTTAAGTCGAAAAATAATAAACATCTATGTATGTATATAAAAGAGTAACGTTACTGACTGACTGACTGATTCATCATGCAGCTAGAAAGGAGATTGGTCTCCCGCCAAATAAATCCACCAAGACGGGATGTTAGTAAAGAAAATGATAAAACATTTAAAATATGTAACCTTACATTTACTAAACTAATGTAGATACAAAAAAATTTAATATCTATCGTTTTTCACTTAAAAAATAAGTGAACAGGTGTCGGCCCTTTTAGGGAGAAAACGGATAAAAAATGTATTTTGGTACTTTTTTGACACCATACGTATCTTCTAAACCAGTAAGCATACAAATAAAATTTACATTGTATTCGTAACTTATCGAAGAATGACAAAAAACAAATTTGATACCTTTTGTAAATTCGAACGTATAAGGAGTAAAAATAATACCTATTTTTGGTACTTTTTTCATAAACAATTTTTTTGTATTTATTGGTATATCTATATGAATATTTTAATGTGAGATCCCATTATAATTTAGAAATTTTTTGGAATACAATTTTTGTTACATCCATATGGAAAAAAAATACCAAAAAGTGTAAAAGCGAGATATTCAATTTTATTTAAACTTATTTACAAAATTTCTATTATGTTAAACACAAAAACATAAACTTAAGTAAACTAAAACTTAGGTAAATTAAAATTTTTCATTTGTGGTACTTTTTTCTTTTTCTAATAGTACTTTTGAATTATGTGTAATAATTAACCGAGAAGCATGAAATTAAAGATACATGGACCTATTTGGGTAAGAATTCAAGAGAGCGAACCTGTGGTACTTTTTTTGCTTTTCTAATGATACTTTTCGAGTTTTCTATAATATTAAAAGTAAAATCATAAACTTTTTCACAATGGAGACTTTTCGTTCTTCTGATGGTACTTTTCTAATTTTCTATAATATTGAACCAACAAACATGAAATTAAAGATATATGGTCCGTAGTGAATGAGAATCCATAGGAAGGGAATTTTTGGTACTTTTACATTTTCTAATGGTAGTTTTTGAATTTTTTTCTAATATTGAACCTAGAATTAATATATTAAAGATGTATGGTCCTAAGTGCATGAGAATCCTTAAAAGGGATTTTGTGGTACATTTTCGTTATTCTAATTGTACTTGTTAAATTTTCTGCAATATTGAACAAGGAAACATGAAATTCATTATATATTTAGTTCTAAGTGAATGAGAATCCATAAGAGGGGACTTTGTGGTACTTTTTGAATTTTATGTAATATTGAATCTACAAACAAGAAATTAAAGATACGAGTATATGGTCATAAGTGAATGAGAATCCATAAAAGGACCTTTTTGTTCGCATAATGGTATTTTTTTGAAATTTATTTTACTTTTTAAATTGAAATAAATATTTAAAAAGTCTATTGTTATTAATGACTATACTTATACATTCTAGGTTGTTTTAGTTTGGATATACCTGAACTAAAATAATAAAAAATTTTACGAAAATTCGTGCTGTAAGCTAATAAGAAGAACTAAATTAAAATTTTCAATGTAATCTGGTTTAAATGCTAACTAAAGAATTGTCCATATGTTCTTTATTTGATGTTTTGCTATACAGATATTTCACACAAATATATGCATAAATTTATTATCAAATAATATTGTTGAACTATTGATAATAAAGTTATATAATACAACTAAAGTGCTATTGGCAAGTCATTAAGTGTTTTTTTTTTTATTAATAAAATCCTGCAAAATAGTTTTTCTATCTTCAAAAGTTAAAAGCATAAACAATGATTATGCTATCATTATTTGTGTTTTAAAAAATTTATTAAAAAGTCAATAAAAAAATGTAATATATAACATAAACTACATATATGACAATAATTACTCATTTCAATTACATTTTTAATGGTAGCTTAATAAAAGTTTTTTAAATACTAACTTACATATTTTTATGCTTTTAATAGTATAAAACTATTACATAATTCATTTTTTTAATTTAATTATTAACTAGCTAGTTTTTAAAATCCAATCAATTATTACACAAACACGCAGAATTTAAAATATAATAATTAAATAAAATGTAAAAGGAAAAAAAAAATCAACAAAAAATTAACTTTACAAAAACCTAACAATATCACACATTGACATTGCACAGTAGTCCAAAATCGATTTTTTAATAATTTTGTAACTTGTGAAACGTTGGACATATCTAAATAAAGTTTTACGTGGTCGTAGCTGAGGTATTTTCAAGTTAATTTGATGGCGTACACGCCTAGCGTGTGACGGCGGCAGAGGGAAGGCTTAAGAATTGAATAACTAGAGCATGTAATAAAAAAAATGTCACCAAAAATTCAATTATGATTGGAATATGAAAGAAATTTACGAATAAGTAGTCGCTATAAATCTCTATACAAAACATGCTTACATGTGTAGGTTATTTCTTTTTGTTTAAGAGATATTTAGGTCGAAGCAAATTTTATCCCATTCGGACCCTAAAATTTTTTGAAAATAATCACTACATTTCTTAAAAAATTGTAGATAATAATGCTGTAAATACTTCTTTTATTCCAGCCTGCAGAATTTTTGTAGCGGTTTGAAAAGAAATCCTAACGTTAATGCGTGCAAAGTAAAACCGGAGGAACTCGGGTAATATTTTACCCAAGCTCTATCCAAACTTTGTCAATTTTTAAAAAGTCTTTTTGTAAAATTTAAAATTACAAAGCCGAGATTTTAGAATTTTACAAAAAATTAAAAAAAAAACTTTTTAAAAATTAACAAAGTTTCGATAGGGCTTGGGAGGAAACTATTACTCAAAGTGCCTCCGGTTTTACCTTACAGTCATTTACGTTAAGATTTCTTTTTAAGCCCTTATAAAAATTCTGAAGTCTGGAACAGAAAAACATTTTTGAAGTGAAAGAATATTACCACTTTTTGGAAAATAGCCTCAAAAATGTGACTTTTTTAAGTTTCAGTTAGTTTCAAATATATATTTAAGATTCTTGCAGCACTATTATTTAGAATTTTGTAAGAAATATAGTGATTATTTTCCAAAAATTTTAGGGCCCAAATTAAGGCCCCCAGGCTTAAAAAACTTAAAAAAGAGATAAAATTTGCTTACACTTAAATATCTCTTAAACAGAAGAGATAACTTACACATGTATGCAAAATTTTTTTACATTCAGGTCATGAATAAATTTTTGGCGAACTTTTAAAAAATTATATACCCGGGGTGACCAACTTTGGAAGTCTACCCTCAACCCTTGTGACCAGCTAAGGTCCTGTACTCCTCCACATGAATTGGAAAACACCTCAGCTCTGACCACCTGAAATTTTATTTAGATATCTCCAACGGAATTATAAAAAAAAAAAATCGTTTTGGGACCACTGTGTACTGTATAAAAGTCAAGTAAAGAGCATTGTCACTTGATCTTCAAGCTAAAAAGACAATAAAAAACAATGAAAAAACAGCAACAAGTGCATTAAAATGCAGCCAGTTTCCGTTATAAAATGTTTGTAATTTAAATACTATTTTATTAAAAACTTTATAAACCCACAAAAAAAAACCAGTTTAAAGAGAGATGTTATTTGTGCGTTACTCTCTTAAGTTGTTATTGAAATCTCTTAGATTGTGCTTTTTAACGTAAGCTTTCATTACGTGACGTTATTGTAAGTCTCTGTTTAGGTTTATGTTTTTTGTTTTGTTACCAAAGATTGGCTTTCTCTAGATTTGTGACTTAAACAGTAAAGAAATGTATTTTACTTAAGACGGTTGTTGTAAGCGGAAGATTTTAAATTTTTGAATCGAATTTTAAAAGTGCGTGTAGTTTAAAACTTGTTTGAGATCCGAATAAAATATTACATTTTTTGTCGAAATTTTATCTTGTGTTTAAAATTCTTTAGAAATTTATTTGCTCACTCTCTCTCTCTCTCTCAATCAATAATTTATTTGTGATTTTTCTAATTAGTTGTTATCTGGCGCATTTACTACAGCATTTTTTAGTGGAAAAAGAAAAAATACCTAAATTTGCTGCTGTGTTTTTGTTTCTTTTATTTTTGAAAGTATCTTGGCAAAACAAATATAATAATTTGTTGTTTATTGCTCTTGGCATCTTTAGTAAGAAATTTTAACCGTGAAATTACTATGACTACAAATTTGTTTTTGTATCTTTTTATTGGCAATCTATTTAAATTGTTTCAATGAACTTCAAGTCGTTTAAAAAATCACAAAAAATAAAAATAATTTAAACATTAAAAATTTTGTTAAATTTCTTAAATTAAAAAATATCAATTTAAAAAAAAAAATATAAAATAAAAGCAAAAGTTATTCAACAAAAAAACAAAGCTAAACACAAGTGCTTTATTTTCTTTATGTGTGTGTGTTTGTGCATTAAAATTTTAAGTGAAATTAGCTCCTTTCACCGCCAGACATAGGCAGCAATTGTGGCAGACCACAGCATCATTGAATGGTAAAAAGTAAACCATGTAATGTGGTCCTTACCAGTTTAAGTAAATTTTGAAATGTGTTTATGACCCCAACGTCTTCTTCATCGCCTTAAAGTTGTTTACAGCTCGTTTTGATTTTTCAGACGCAACTCGAAACAAAAAAGTAAGTGTATGCAAAAATTTATTTTATCGAGAAAAAAGCAGTTCAGTGGTGTTTAAAAATTAACCAAAAAATAAAATAAAAACCCAAAAAATTAAATCATAAAAAAGATCAGCAATCCATAAGCAAAAAAATTTAATGAAAAAGCCATTTTTGCTTTGAATGCGCTTATGAAGTGGATTATGTTTTGTTTTTTGAACAACTGTTAACGAGTTAAAGGTAAGTTAGGGTTTATTTGAAATAAAAGTGAAATTTGTTAAAATACTTGACAAGAATACATAATTTTTTTTTTTCGTAAACACAAAAACGCCAACCAAATATTTAAAAAAAAAGTTTACGATTATTTTGTCTCTTTATTATTGAGTTAGTGGTGGGTGGCGTTGTAATACCAAAAAAGATTTTATAGTATATTACAAAACAAAACAGTATGTGATTAAAATTTTTACCAAATACATACATCAAAATTGCATATACATATATCAAAATTGTGTAAAGAGTGACTGGAAATTATTTGGCATACGTCATCTAGTCTTTATCTGTAGAAAAGTTCAAAAATACACTTTTACTTTCATTTTTATACCTAATTATTGTAATCATTATGCTTATTAAACTTTTAGTGCAAATTGGTTTTGTTATTCTTTAGAGAATTATTCGATTATTCGTTTGGTTTAATTTAAACTTGTTTGAGCGAACGAATATTAGAAATTATGTTACCAGAAACAAAATATTATTTACATTAAGTTTGCCTATTGTAAGAGAAAATTAATTATTTGTTTTAGAAAAATAAAATAAAATGCAATTAAATATCAGCTGTAATTTGCACTAAATGGAAAATGTATTATATTTTAAATTAAAGAAGAAGTTGAAATATACGTACTCTATTTAGTGGTTATGTCTTTTTTGTCAAACATTTGCCTAGTCTGATCAAACATTTAGTTGGACATTTCTATAGATATTTCTATAGTATTGTTAGTAATGCCAGAGTCACTGCTAAATTTTTTAATTTTTATTTATTTATTTATTTATTTATTCATTTATTTTTTTGTCAAAGTTCTGATGACAAAGCATAATTGTTTTATTCAGTTTGCACAATTGTTAACTGGTTAAACTGGCAAGTTGCTAAAGTACTATCCCAGGAAAAAAAGAATTATTTGTAAAGAATTAACATCTTTACCACTTCAAAAGTGGAAATAAGTGCATATTTTTGCAGTTATTCATAACACCGTATATTTTATCACTTGAACGAAGCTATATAGACACTTTATAATGGGACTGTGCACTCAGTTTTTAATTTCGTGTTCGAAAATTCTTTTAAATAGAATTTTAAATTTCAAAATAATAATTTTCTTATAAATTATTTTAAAATCTGTCACTTGCTCAATAGTGTCGAAATAGGCATAAAATGACAGAATAGAATTAAGAAATTGCATTAAAATTATTTGTTTAAACTTTTCATAGTACTTCAAGTATTTTATCCTTAAATATCCTCGAAATTTTCCAACAAATAATAATTCTGAAATTATAATAATTTTAAATACATCGCAATATGTTTTCTTTGACCTTTCAAACTTTATAAAATTTTAAAAATGTCCTATCAGTGTTTATGAAAATTTTGTTTTATAATATTGCAATTTAAATATTAATTATTAATAATTGGCACAGTCGTTCTTTTTTTCCTAAGGACGAATTTTATAGAAAATGGTTCAAATCGGTTTATTATTTTATCTTGCTTCCACACAAATGTTCCCCAGAAAATCGAATGGTTATGAAAAAAAGAACTCTACAGAATTGTATAAATAAATTTTAGGCGATTTTGTACGATATCAGTTTATTAATAAGTGAAAGTTATATTTGACTATTTTATTTCTTAGAAAATGAAAGTTCCACAAATTGATAAGTATTTTTATTATTTATTATCAAAGCAAAAATAATATTTAATAAATATGTTATTACATTTAAAAAATTTGTATTTTCTCCAAAAACCCCAAATTGGGCCTTTTATTTGGTTTATTTCTAAAAGACATTTTTTGTTTGTTTTTTATTTTAAATTCATTAATAGAAATATATGAATGCTTAGAAAAGGATAAAGATTTACTTAAATTGGGGAAATTTGGCAACCCTGTTAAAAATAAAAAATATTTATTAATAATTTTTATAAAAATGTATACAGAAATATTTATATATTACACAGAAATATTCATAATATTCTAAGTAGTTATTCACGCAAAGCTAAAGGCAAAATTGAAAGATTGTAAAAATATAGTCATATATACAATAAATTGGAAAGGCGCATATTTCTGAAATGAGCCACGATATTGATTAGGATCATTTTGCAATTTGGAATACATATTTTTAAAATTTCTTTCGCAATTTAGAAATAAACCAAACAAAAGGCCCAATTTGGGGTTTTTGGAGAAAATACAAATTTTTTAGTTGTAATAATATATTTGTTTATAAAGATATCTTAATGAAATTTGCAGCAAATGTGGATCTTATTAATATAAATAAAAGCGCGTTAACCAAATTTCAATCAGGGGTAGGGCTTTCCTGAATTCCCAAAAAAACTAATGAAAATTCCCAAAAATGGGATATTTTAAATTTTTGCTATAGAGTCCACATTTTTCCGAAGTCCCGTAGATTTTGATTTAGAACTTTTAACAACATAGTGAAGATTATTAAAATATTCCGCTTTCGTGGGATTTGAAAAAATATGATCTAAAATCAAAACTTTCATATAAAATGGGTCGAATTCGGGAGGGTGTGTACCATGACCAATTGAGTTATTGGGCTTATTTTTTATCTTAAAGTCATCTCTGTGAAGTTACCTTTCAGAAAAGTGCCAAACTATTATATGTTGCTAAAGAAAATTTTATTTTAGATAAAAAAGAGTGTAGATACTTTTTCGGCTAAAAAGACACAAAAAGTCGTCTTTTTGCAATTTTCAGATTCAAAATCGTTTAATTTTGGACTCGGTAAAGATATCGACTTCAAATTTTTTTTTATTCAATAGATAATTTTGTTCTTTAACTAATTAAGAAAAAAACTAATAATATCGGTCGGAAATACTAGGATATATATGAAAAAAACTTTACCAAGAACACGCAAAATTATGGTGCTTAAAAATTCAAACGTAAATAACTCGAAAACTATGAGAAGTAAATAGGACATGCTTTTTATAGGTCTTATCAGGGCCTACAACAATGTATAAAAATATTTGAAATCGGACGAAAAACAAAAATTTGGCAAGCGATTAAAATTTTTTTATGTCAGAGGTACCTAACTTTGAACCCCTTAGCTCCGCCCCTGAGGGGTTTGTTGTGCCCCCCTTGCAAACTTAATATTGCACGCTCCTCTGCTACGCCTATAGAAAATTTCATGAAAATCCAACCAGCCGATCAGAAGTTACAGATTTATTTCCAAAAAATTTCGATTCTGCGCCACTGTGCACTGTCGCGTGGAGATATTAAAACAGAACATTATTATATGATCAATGAAAGACCGCACGTTCTTGAAAAGGCTAGGGCTTTTGGTCCAAGTTTATCCTATTAATGTACCAAAGCAAAATAGTTGAACGTGCTTAATTAATCTAAACTTAATTATTTAGCAGAAATTTGAAGCAGACGGATATAAAAACCTTCTACTTCGGAATCTAATATTTTAATGAAATATTTATTGGTGTCTATTTTTGAAAACGCGTCGAAGATGAGAAATTTTACATTAAAACAAAAACAAAGTTTAAAAAATTGTTTTTGTTTACCATATATTTTTAAAATGTAATAAGCGTGAGAACTTTAACGCCTTTCTCTCTTTTAAAAACGGTAAATTCCATTTTAGAAATGTACAGCAAACAAAAACAATTCTTTAAACTTTGTTTTTGTTTTAATGGAAATTTTCACTTCTTCGACGCGTTTTCAAGAATAGACACCATTATTTTTTTCACACTACTTATAAGATCTTGCGATGTTAAAGATGCATGCCCTCACTAACCAACGTTCTTCAGAGTATTCCGTTCTATTTTCTGTTGAAGAACCCTAAAATATACATTACCTCTTATATTCGATTTTTAAACAAATTATTTCATTTTAAATCTTATTTATTAATATTAATTACACACTGAGGAATAATGTTGAGGCCTTTACACAGAAAAATATTTGTTAGGTTATTATATAAATGGTGAGTTTAAATATAATGTAAGATATTAAAAAAAAGAAAAAACAATTAAGAAAATTCATAAACGAAGAAAGTTTAAATAGTAATTAAGATGCGTGATAGCATTTGTTGATCAATTCTTTACAATTATTTAATGATGTTGTCTTACACTAAAACAATAACAACCAAATACATATTTAATATGCAGGGTTGGGATTTGTTAATAATATAGAAAATTATGAATGCATTGAAACATAAATTATGAAAACTTAACTATGACTATGTAAGATATAGAGAAAATTATGTTTTATATTTTAATTTACTTTTAGTTATAAAATATTTACACATAAAACAAACATATAATACTCGAAATCATATCAATATGAATTAGTGGTTGATTAATTTATAAGATCCTCATTTCTGGTTAAACAATTTGTATGTAATACTATGGTTAATAAACTTAGAAAGATCAAGTACTTTCCAATTTTGAATATTTTATTTACTTCCCAGTAAAATTAAATTTGAGTCTTATAGGGATTTAATTAAACACCTGGGAAAATTGTGTTGGTTCTACTAGTTCTATTAGTTACCCTTATTCTTAAATCCAACTCTTCACTTAGGATGTAATATCGGGTTCTAGAATATTACCTTCGTAGCCGTCAGAGCTACGGGTTACCAGTTGAATTCACGTGGAATAAACTAATGTGTCACTTTCTTTCAACCAAAATGTTCATTTTAGTTTGGGATGTAAGATAATATATAGTTCCCAATTAAAATCTTAAATTTTCCTCAGTTTTATAAATTAATTTCGATGAAAAAATTATTTAAATTTATAATACCGGAAACCACCATGTGACATTTAATTCTTATAGTGCTTAAATTTTTTAACTACCCGTGGTCTGATCTATTATTTATGACTTCTCAGTTCTAATTAAATATGTATACGCAGTTACAAATTGTTTCGATTTCAATTTTTGGTCTATTTGAATTTATACATATTTATTCATTGAGAATTAACTAGATCAATGAGAACTATTATTAAAAAATGAAATTAAAAGTTTTAAGCTAAACTTAGATGGGAACAAATGTGCAAAAAAAAAAAAAAATTGGAGAATTGTGGTCACAAATAAACGCGAAATGTTTAATACTAATTTAAATAAGAGAATTACAAGGATTTATAGTTCGAAGAAACATTTAAGCTGAACTTAATGTAAGATATAAGGATAAATGCTAAATAAGTTAAACTGAAGCATTAAAACGAATGAATATTAAAACAGTAATTTGAAAGAGTGTATTTATAAATGTACCTACAGTAGAGTAATTTCATTTTTAATTTAAAAAAATTTGATCCTTGGTTACTGATTTAAATAAAATTTGGTGCATGTGTAGAGGAGGATAAAAAGGCATTTAAAATGAATTTGTTCCATTTTTATTTTGAGAACTGTGGCAACTCTATAGCTTTGAAAGTGATTAACATATTTATTTATATAACTTTTGTTATATAAAAGATATTAAAATAATTTTTTTGTAGTGGATTTTTCAAAGCTTGTATTTTAAGATGCCATATAAAAATTAAAAAAAAAGAATTTTCTTTAGTGACATGTATCTAGAAAAGTCCATCTTTATTTTTTTATATGCTTTTGGTAGGAAGCCTTATCGGTATACTTCCTACAGAGAAAATTTCAGAGAGTTCAAATTTATAATGGAATTACTCAATAATTTTATTAACAAAAGAAAGCTACCATCACAGTATACCGTTACAAGATAGATAAATAGATATAACCAATGGTTGTCATTGGTATGTTGCTCTTCTTTTATGCTTCTTGTTCATTGCTTTTAAAGTACTTCTCTTAAAATTATATTTGTATTTTTTTTATAAAATAGATAATAAAAATACTAAAATACCTCTCAATTTGTGGAAGTTTTATTTTCCTGTTAAAAATACATTTGTTTTTACTTTTACAATTTAATTTTCTGGGTAGTTTAACAAAAGTATAAAATTTTTTTGATGTAAACATTTTTTCGGACTTCATGGGTAAATTTCTGTGAATCGGTGGACTCTGTTAACGAGTTGTCTAGGTTTAGGCGAGTATTATCCAAGGACCCAGTGGCACCTGGATACATACAACGTGAGGATAACTCGTGGACAGAGTCTAGCTCAGAGTCCCTCAGTTTACTTATGGAGACTCATTTTCCAGGCTGTAGGGATATAGAATCTGTTGGAGGGACAGGTAGCGTCAGTGATAACCTACAACCCGAATCAGATGCTGGGGATACCGATGTGATAAGGGAGATGATCACTAGAGACAAAGTATTATGGGCGGTAAATTCATTCGAGCCATACAAATCTCCTGGCCCGGATGGAATATTTCCGGCCATGCTACAGAATGTCGATGAAAGAGCCATCTCTCTATTGACGGAGGTTTTTAGGGAATGTCTTAGAATGAAATACATTCCCAGGGGGTGGAGAGAGGTAAGGGTCATTTTCATACCCAAAGCTGGTAAGACGACTCACTCGAAGCCCAGGGATTACAGACCGATCAGCCTATCGTCTTTTCTATTGAAGACAATAGAAAGACTGATCGATCTTTATCTTAGGACTAGTATGGGAACTCAGGTCATTAGCGAGTCTCAACATGCTTATCTCAAGGGTAAGTCCGTTGAGAGTGCTCTGCATGACGTTGTGAGTTACATTGAGCGAGGTCTGCTGCAGAGGGAATATACCATGGCGGCTTTTCTCGATATAGAGGGGGCCTTTAATAATATCACGATAGAGGCTATCGAGGAATCACTTGTTTCGCTGAATATAAGTAAGCTCCTTGTTGAGTGGATAATTCTGATGCTTAGCAGCAGAGTTATCAACTCAAACATGGGAGGCACTTATATGAGGAAACTCGTGACTAGGGGCACACCGCAAGGGGGGGTCCTTTCTCCATTACTGTGGCTCTTGGCCGTGAACGTCATTTTAAGACAGTTTGATGCTAAGGGACGGAAGATTGTGGCCTACGCCGATGACGTTGTTTTACTGGTCTCTGGTAAGTTTTTATCTACGATCAGTGAGGTCATGCAGACAGGTTTACGTGATCTGTCCCTTTGGGCCAACAGTAAGGGATTAGGGGTAAACCCCGAGAAAACGGAGCTAGTTTTGTTTACTAGGAAATACAAGGTTGAGCATTTTAGCTTGCCAGTATTGAACGGGATTGAGCTTGTATTGTCAAGTGAGGCCAAATACCTGGGTGTGTACTTGGACAGTAAATTGTCTTGGAGGAGAAACACTCAGGAGAGGGTCAAGAGGGGACTCAATGCCTATTACACCTGCAGGAACTCTATAGGCAAGAATTGGGGTCTTAAGCCGCAAGTTGTATACTGGATTTACACTTCGGTTGTTAGACCTATTCTTACTTATGGCTGTACAGTCTGGTGGAAGGTATTGAGTAGGGAAACGTACAGGAAACTTCTCTCTAAAGTTCAGAGGTGTGCGTCAATTGGCATCTCAGGTGCTAGGAGAAGTACACCTCAGGCGGCGCTGGACATAATCCTCCACCTTCTTCCAATTAAGGAATTCGTGAGGGGTATGGCTGTCCGTGGCCTATTTAGATTGAAGGAACTGGGTTTATTAGGCTCCTCTAGAGCGGGGCATGTCAGCATACTAGATGAAGTCAAATTCAACGGTCGGACACTATCCTTGGCTGAGCCTACGGATTATGTCGGGACCACGATTGACTTCGGGGCTACTCCCGCTTTGGTGTTACCTAGTAGGAATCTTTGGGATGGAGTAGAAAAGCTCTATGAGGGGTGCGCGGTCTTCACGGACGGTTTGAAAATGGAAGTTGGCACTGGTGCGGGTGTATACTTTATGGGAACTGATATCAGACGATCCTACAAATTGTCTGACAGTTGTAGTGTCTTTCAAGCAGAGATTCTTGGCATTTATAAGTCTCTCGGCTTGATTGAAGGGAATGTTGAACGGGGGTCTGAGATTACTATCTATGTTGATAGTCAGGCGGCGTTATTGGCTCTGACTAGTCATTTTGTTAGGTCCAGATTGGTACTTGAGTGCAGAAGGGAATTGAGAAGGTTAATGGGTTCCTATATGATAAGACTATGTTGGGTTCCTGGTCATTGTGACATTCTTGGCAACGAAATAGCCGATGAGCTAGCTCGCAGTGGCTCGGAGCTAGATAGGTCTTTCATAGAGTCATCTGTTAAGATTCCAATTGGGTCCTTTTTTAGGGCCATAGGGGAGTGGACTCTGGACAACACGAATCGAGCCTGGAATGACAGATCGGACTGCAATGTTTCTAGGGCGTTATGGCCTAGCTTAAAACTGGCAGATTCCAAGCATCTTCTAGGTATGAGTCGTGGTAGTCTTAGAGTCATAGTAGGTATGGTTACGGGTCATTTCTCAATAGGGAATATGATGAGTAAGTGGGACATTGGCACATCAGACTTCTGTAGAACGTGCGAAGATGTTGAGGAGCTAGAGACAGTGGAGCACATACTCTGTCACTGCGTAGGGCTTCAGCGTAATAGGTTGAAGTGGTTTGGAAGCCATACACTACATGAACTAGGTGAGGTTAATGGCAAAGGACTTGTCAACCTCATAGGGTTTGTTATGGGGATAAAATGGCTTAGGAACAATCATAACTGATTGATTGGGTATAGGTTCCACTTTTCTCTTTTTCTTTTTCTTCTTTTCGTAAAGGGATCACAATGGGCCGTTTGGCCTCTGGGTGTAGGCGTGAATGCGCCGCCTTTTCCGACCTAACCTAACCTAACCTAAACATTTTTTCGTAACAATGTTTTAATTATCATTTCAACTTCTCTTTATTTTTATATACCAAACATGAAATATAGATCATGTTATATGGTTTAAATAATTACACGATATACATATATTTAAATTTATTGACAACTAATCATTAAGTACATTTTTTGGCTGCTTAGTACTTATAACAAGCTAAATGACAAATCATGATAAAATTTCACATTTTATTCAGAAAACTTTATTTCTTAACAAAAAGTACAGAAAACAAACAAAACCAAACTCCCCTTCATTTTTGTTTCAAACACTATTCTTAGGTATAAAATTGTTCAAAAATAAATTGTTAGAAATTTAATTACAAACTAAAACATCACCTAGCAATGAAAAATTTTAGGAAATTATATTTATTTAAATATAACAATGCTCTAAGTGAGTATTATAAAAATATGAAACTTTTGCTCAAGTTTTTGTAATTGACAATCAAGAACTCCAAGCAAAAGAGAAACAGCTAAAAGCAGAAAAAAATCATTCAAATCATCAAAAAGCTGTAAAATAACTTGTTGAAGAGGGAAAAATCAAGGCGCGTCTGTTGTTATGAACGAATTACTTAAGAAATTTATCATTGCACAGTGGCGCAGAATCGAAATTTTTTGGAAATAAATCTGTAACTTCTGATCGGCTAGTTGGATTTTCATGAAATTTGGTATAGGCATAGCAGAGGAGCGTACAATGTTAAGTTTGGAAGGGGGGCACAACAAACCCTCAGGGACGGAGCAAAGGGAACTCAAAGTTATGTACCTCTGACATAAAAAATTTTCAATCGCTTGCCAAATTTTTGTTTCTCGTCCGATTTCAAATATTTTTATATATTAAGACCTATAAAAAATACATACCCTATTTATCTCTTATAGATGATAAATACCAAAAATAATAATATTAATCAAGTTAAAATATACATTTTTTGTTTGTTTTGTTATTTTAAATTCATTAATATAAATATATAAATGCTTAGAAAATGATAAACATTTACTTAAATTTGGGAAATGTGGCAACCCTATTAAAAAAAAATATTTATTAATTATTTTTATAAAAATATTTTGTGTATAGATATTATTAAAAGTATACAGAAATATCCATAATTTTCTAAGTAATTATTTACGCAAAACTAAAGGCAAAGGTTGCAAGTTTATAAAAATATAGTCATATATACAATAAATTGGAAATATAAAAGTTTAAAGGCGCATATTTCTGAAAAGAGGCATGATATTGACTTGAATCTTTTTGCATAAGATAGGAAATTATATATGCTAAAGGATAAGCTTAATTTGGAATACATATTTTTAAAATTTCTTTCGCTATTTAGAAATAAACCAAACAAAAGGACCAATTTGGGGTTTTTGGAGAAAATACAGATTTTTTAATTGTAATAACATATTTGTTTATAAAGACATCTTAATGAAATTTGCAGGAAATGTGGATCTTATTAATATAAATAAAAGCGCGTTAACCAAATTTCAATCAGGGGTAGGGTTTTCTTGAATTCCCAAAAAAAACTAATGAAAATTCCCAAAAATGGGATATTTTACATTTTTGGCTATAGAATCCACATTTTTCCGAAGTCCCGTAGATTTTGATTTAAATATTTTAACAACATATTGAAGATTCTCAAAATGTATTTCGCTTGTTGAATCGTGCTTTGGGCTTTGAGAAAATATGGTTTAAATCAAAATTTTCATATAAAATGGGTCGAATTCGGGAGGGTGTGTACCATAACCAATTGAGTTATTGGGCTTGTCTTTTATCCTAAAGTCATCTCTGTGAAGATACCTTTCAGAAAAGTGCAAAACTATTATATGTTGCTACAGAAAATTTTATTTTAGATAAAAAATAGTGTAGATACTTTTTCGGCAAAAAAAACATAAAAAGTCGCCTTTTTTGCAATTTTCAAATTCAAAATCGTTTATTTTTGGACCCGGTGAAGATATGCACTTCATGTTTTTTTATTCAATAGATAATTTTGTTAAGGAAAAAACTAATAAAATCAGTCGGAAATGCTAGGATATATATGAAAAAAAAACTGGACCAAGAACACAAAATTGTGGTGCTTAAAAATTCAAACGCAAATAACTCGAAAACTATAAGAGATAAATCGGATACGTACGAATGTTTTTTATAGGTCATATCAGGGCCTATAATAATGTATAAAAATATTTGAAATCGGACGAAAAACCTCTTAGCTCCGCTCCTGGGGGGTTTGTTGTGCCCCACTTCTAAACATAACATCCTCTGCTACGCCTGTTCCAAATTTCATGAAAATCTAACCGGCCGATCAAAAGTTACAGATTTATTTCCAAAAAATTTCAATTCTGCCCCACTGTGCGTTTTCAATGGAAACAACGCAGATGTAGGGGTGATAGGTAAATAAATAGTAGTAACTAGGGTAATAAAAAATTCGCAATATTAAAATAAGTACTTAAATTTCAAAAAAGTTCAATAAAATTTCCATAATTCAATATATTTTCTATTTATACTTTTGCACTTGTTTCCATAAGAATCACTGTCACTTACAATCTTTATTTTAAATGATTTTTATTTTTTTTTTTTAATTCTATATAAGATATTTTTGAATATTTTTTATTTTCTACGCAATAATATATTGTTATCGCAACCATCGTTATTGAATATATTTTATTTTAAAAATAATTTGCTTATAGCGATTATAATTTTGTTTTCATTACATTGTTGGCGCAACATGTTAAGCAATATGTTTGAGTTTGAATTCCGTTATTGTTCCCAAAATTCTAGTACAAAAAAATTATTTTCATTTTATTTATTATTTTGACTTAGTAATAAAATGTTTGCTTTGTACGACGGTCAACAATATATCTAAAAGTACTTGAAAATAAGTTAATTATATATATATATATATATATATATATATATATATATATATGTAAAAATATTCTAAATACAATAAGAAATAGATTTCCGAAATCCACAACAAAAACACTTAGATAAACATACAGATAAATATGAATAAAAATTATGTTTAATTACATAATAAAATAGAAACAGTATGTAAGTAGTTTAACACAAATTATACAGTATGTTTGCATCTAACTGCGTCGTTTAAAATTCATTTCCAACATATAATTTTTACACCTACTGTTAATAATTTAAAATAATATTATGTGGAATAACATTCAGGTTCTCAGAAAGCAATAGAAGAAGTTTTTTGAAATTTCACCGTAACTTCCCCTAGAATCGTTTATTGGGTTGTAAAAAGATATTGTGTGAAATATTAGTGAAATCGGATATCGTTAGCATGTGCCGCATCGGACATGAAGTTTGTATGATGCGTTTATATAGGGAAAAATGTGACTTTTTACAGGTTTTAGAAAAAAACTAGCTGTTAAATACTTTGCATTGTTAAAAACTCATAATTTTCACATAATTGTTTATCTAACAAGACAGAAATAAAAAAAATCGGTTAAAAATTGTTAAAGGTATTACCGTATTGCCCCAGACCGTTAATATGTTTTGGACCACTTGTATAAGGAGTGTACAAAACAAATTTTTAATTTTTTGAGAAATGTTTAAATGAAATACAATTTGTTATTAAACTTGAACCATAATTACTGAAAAATATTTTATTGTTTCTACTTGATAATTCAAACCCTTTCCTATATTTAGTTAAAAAAAAATTGATTTTTAACACTCAACTGAGCTTGGGGTCAGCATTTTGTTAAACGTACCTGTTCTTAAATACTTGTAAAGTAAATTTTATTAGTTAATATCGTGGACAAATAAAATGATTATTAACTCTTTGTTATCTGACAATTAAAATCATGTTAAACTATCAAAATTCCTTACAGAAATCATTGCATCTAAATCCAGATAAAACAAATAATTTTTGTGATGCTTTCCTTAAGCATTTAAAATATTTAAAAATTTGTCTTTTGACCTTCTTATTTCAAAGGTAATCCCTGTCCAATTTTCTCAAAATTTTCAGAATATATTTTCTGACATATAGTTTATTATTGTGTTATAATTTTGTTTAGTCTGAATATCAATTTAAAAAAAATTACTTTATGACTAAAAAACTGCAAAAAATTTTTGCCAAAATCCGCAAAATTCAAATCTCAGGTACGGCGTAGTCAAACAAGGTATTAAACTAATTCTTTTCCAGCATTATTTCCTGTAGCGTTGTCTATAAGTCTGCATAGCTTTATTCGATTTTTTTGAAATTTGTTTAACAATTTTTTTTAAGTTTGAAATTGGAATTTTTAAACAGTCTTTAAAAGACAGCATTTTTTACCAAGCATGGAAAGAGGTTTGCATAATCCTGGAAATAGAAAAATATATTTTCTAGTAACTATGGTTCAAATTTAATTAAAAATATCATTTTATTTAAACATTTCTCAAAAAATTAAAACTTTGCTGGTACACTTCTTACACAAGTGATCAAAAACACATGAACGGTCTAGAGAATTCATAATAACTTTAACATTTTTGAACCACTTTTTTCCTTTTATATCTTGTTTAATAGATAATTATATATTTGTTATGATTTTTAACACTTTATTACAAAGCAAAGTATTTAATAGCTAAATTTTTCTGAAAACTCTAAAAAAGGCATACTTTTCCCATATAAACGCACCATACAAATTTCAGGTCCGTTGCAGCACGTGTTAACGATATCCGATTTCAATAATATTCCACAGACTATCTTTCCAAATCCCTATGAACAATTCTGGGGAGAGTTGCGGTCAAAGTTCAAAAGTCCGTAAATTGTCATACAAAAAATGTGTTTTGTAATGTTATTGTTGGACAACAACAGTTTTGTTGTGTTTCAACTATATTGTGGTTACATACATTATTCGGCAATCAGCTAGTATGCGATTTACGCGATTGTTGGGACAGGAAAAAATTTCTTTTATGGAATTTGACATCAGGTTGTTCCAAACAATCGCAATTTTTTTAAACTTTGTATTCGCAATCATATTATTTTTATTTCATTTATATGGTATTTTACTAATCTGGTTATATTTAAATTGTAAGTATATTATAATTCTTTTTCTATTAAATCGTTTCGAAGTTCTTTTGTTTTGGATCATTTTTTTTTATATTTTCTTAAAATAAATCTATATCTTCAACAACCATTTCTGAACAAGATTCAGTATACGTAATATATTTCGATTAATTCAAGGTATATCATTATAGTTGTAATGCGTTGTATCAAGTTCGCGTTAAATAAAAATGGAACTTAATTTATCATGCGTCATACCTTTGAAGAAATAAAAATTTAACTATAAAATAACTATAAAAATGACGTAAATTATTTACCTAAAACGTTTATTATAAAAATGTTAAAACAATTTCCACATAATTTAATCTTTTTTAACCTACAGAAAACTTGAATTTTCAATATTGACTACTTGCATATCTACAAAGAATAATGATTGCAATACGAATAGAAAGTAATGTTGTTTATATTAATCTCTAAAATAAGAGTATTATTTTAGAGGAGATTTTTTGGGGATAATATAAGCAGTTATTTTGGAGATGAAATTTTGCTATTTTGGGACAAGGCTTGAAAAAAAATTGGGGTATATATATAAATGGATGCTACATATTTCCACATTTAAGGTGTGTGCGTATGTAAAAAAACCAATCAACAACCAAGACAAATAAAAACTCTCACTCTCTGTTGGCTTGAATCACCAACATTTCGAATTGTCTGTTTGCGTTTAAAAAGAAAGTGTCATAAACATGTGAAATTTGTTTAATAAAAGCACATACCAACAACAACACCATCATCGAACAGAAACTTGACAATCAATAACAACAAAACTAGCAAATGAACTTGATATGATGAAATGTAAAAAAAAAAAAAAATATAAAAAATAAAATTTAACCAAATACCAAAAATGTAAAATCATCTTAATTTACAACGACTTCATCTTAAGATTATGCGTAATACTTAAACAGCAGCCATTCTGGCTATCTGGGGAATAAAAGGCCCTAGCTGCTGTAATAAATGGAAACAAAACAAAAATCAAATATGGATTATCCCACACCAAACCTCGTAGGAAAGTAAAAAAAAATGCATGCGTGTATTTTATGGTTTGACTTTTAAGTTGCCTGTTCAGTTTTGCTCATGTTAATTTAAAGCCAAATTAACATCATCATTGTCATCATGTTTGTTAATAATTTATTAATATCAAATGATGTTTTTATACCCTACACCACCATAGGTGATTGGGGTATTATGCGTTTGTGCTGATGTTTGTAACGCAAAGAAAAAAATATCCAACACCTACCTTAAAGTATACGAATCGACTTAGAACCGCTTTTTAAAATTGATCTAACGATGTCTGTCCATCTGGCTGGCTGGCTGGACGTCTGGCTGGCTGGACGTCTGGCTGGCTGTCCATGTAAACTTTGTGCACTAAGTACGGCTTGCAATTTTTTAAATAATTCAATGAAATTTGGCACGTGGGACGTTTATGATGCAAGGACGAAACCTATTGAAATTGATTTTGATCGGTTCATTATTTCATCTAGCCCCATACAAATGTCCCCCCGGAATAGAGTTTGAATACTTAAAAATGCATTAAAAAAAAATATATTTTAATCAAATTAGCTGAAAAAAAGTTAGAAAGAAGTACAAGTATCATTCTTTGTACCAAATTTTATGAAGATCGAATGTTAGTATAAAGTTAATATTAGACACAAATAAGTTTTATGTAAGTAGAAACAACATTCCCAAATGCTATGACAACAGGACCATAATTTACCATAGCTCCCATATACCCATATAAACCCACTTCCAAGAATCGCCCTAAAGTGCACAAAATCATCTAGATGTTAGTATCAACGCATTATTTTGTATATTTTGTATATTTTATTTTACATTTTATTTTACATTTAGTAAAATTGGTCACAGGTGTAATATAAGTCCCCTTCCCGAATTTTTGTGCTCGTACACAGAAGTGTAGGGTATAATATAGTCGATCTTGACCGACTATATCTTTCTTACACGTTTCTCTTTATTTTTTACATTTTATTATCAAATTAATTAAGAGAGTTTTTGGATTTTTGTTTTCTTTTTTATTATTATTTTTTTTTCTGGTTAATTTTCAAAGTTTGTCTTACATAATAGAAATTTATTTTAAAACTTCTTTCGTAGGAAAATAAAAAATCAAAGTTTTTTGATAGACCAACGTCAACAAGAAAAGTATTAGCAATTAAAGTATTATGATTAATTGAAATTTAAACGGAAATTATATTAAATTTTGAATTTTGGCATAACTTTCCCTCTTGCTTCCTCATCACTGTATTACCGCAATGAAATGTGTTGAGATGAATAAAGTTAAGATGAATTGAATATGCAGACAGATTAATAGATAATTTTGTCATGACGTCAGTTCAGTTAAAGGAAATTGCGTATTACTAATTTATTTTTTTTTATTATATCCCACACTAACATAACATGGTGCTAATGTTAATAACGCCCAAAAATACTGGTCCAACATCCACTTTAAAACTTAGAATCACTGAGTCGATTTAATGATACAATTTGGTACATATGCCTTTTATGACCCAGAAACGAACTCAATTGGAACTTCATTATTACACTTAATCAATATAAAAATATTTGGAATCCCTATAAAAATATTTGTGGAATAGCGTTTAACGCTCATAAATGTCTTAAATATGGTCATTAGAGTATCCCAAGAAACACCTTTTTTGTGATTCTGATATAAAATTTAATATTTTTCCATTACGTAGTACAAAAAATCCCGCTTTAGACCGCGAAAGAAAAAACATATTTTATTTTTTATAACATAATCAAAATCACAAAAATGTTAAAACCTATGTACTTCGGAAAAAAATCAAAACTTTCTTGGACTAATATTTTAGTTCTATAATTTGCAATCGTCGATAGGGAACTGAAGACTAAAAGTAGTAATAATAATTTCGCGGGACAGTGGGATAAATTTTTTGAATTCTCGGGATTTCGGATTAAAAACTATAATAATCATTATAATTAGCTAAAAAACTTAAACCCAAATAGGATATTAGTTTCTGTATTAGCAGATTTAAAACAGGATTGTAAATGTACTGGGTAAAGGAAATTTAATCAATTATTTAATCTACTGTTTAATCAACTCGAATGAACGCTGACATATATTGCATATATTGTAAAAGAGTTTTGTAGATATCGACATAATATTAAGAAATATTGTTATTCTTATTTTAAAAATATGTACCATAAAAAATGTCGTAATTGAGGCAGAAAAATAGAAAAATTAAATAACAAAATATTTACTCTGACATTTTTATTATTCAAACATTTTTAAGCGTGTTTCGTAAATGTCTTTAAAGATTTAATTTATTAAAAATTCACTTAAAAATTAAAAATTTAATAGTTGTAAAAGTAGTGGCTGATAATAGCTTTTCCTAAAACCATTTGGGGCGATACAAACGAGTTCAAACAATATTAAAATGTTTGCAGCTTCAAGAGGGTGGTGCAACAGTGTATGAAAATAACTAAAAGGTGTAGCACATTTAAACGTATCTAAAATTATGAAAGACCAAATTTTAAATTCCAGCGATGATTGGAATAGGTTGTTACACAGTCATTTATATTGTTGATATTTTTATGAAATTTTTTGTCTTCAATGTTAATGTTAGCTAAATAAGAATAAGTAAATAAAATATTTATTAGTAAAATTAAAAGATAAAATTTGGGTGTATTGATTGTTCTTTAATTTATATATGTTTATTGGTGAAAAAAATTAAGATTGCTTGATTTTTAGTTAAATTTTCTTTTAAAAATTACTGAAATATTAAAGTTTTTGTTTAAATTCACACAGTTTCCGGGAAAGATAGACATGAAAAATTTCAAATTTCCCGCGAATTCCGGGAAGGAAAATACTGGTAAAATTTTTGATTTTAGGCCTTAAAAAAATTATTTTTCAAATACGTGACTCAAATACGTGTAGAATCATTTCGTACAGTGAGCGCGAAAGTTACAGCAGTTTTAAGATCATCATATAAAATTTTTTACAAACAATTCTGGAAAAAACTACATGCAATATAAAAACCTACTGAGTTATTAAAAAAAAGGTTATGATATTTTCAAGGGTTTTTGAGCAAAATTAATAAAATATTTACGGTAAAATGTGTTTCGGATACTCCAGCACACCCGGACAAAGAATAAAAATATTTAGAAGAATAATTTTGCATAACCCTGTAACATCTTAGAACTACACTGGATGAAATTACACTGCTATCGCAAAACAAAGTTCATTCATTTAGGGAAAAATAAAAAATAACAAAAATAAATGTTACAAATTTAAATAACTTCACTATTAGGAAGTATTACAAAGTTTAAAAACAAAAGTTTTAAAAGAAAAATTATTAATTAAAACAAAAAATAAAGCAAATAAAATAAAACATTTTTAGGCTTTAACATCCAGCTATATAAATAGTTATATAAAAAAATTTAAACCAAATATTTAGGTTTATAAATGCTTAACATAGTGTCTACATTAGAGATTTTTTTATCAAGACAAACGTCAAACTAAACGCGAATTTGTGGAAGGTGGAAATAGTTGCACAAAAACAACAATATGGCGTATTCATTATTGTTTTTTATATATGCAGTTTGACAACTGTAACAACCAAAATAATAATCAACTGTTTAACTAAGATTACCTTGTATATATTCGCACTGATTTTGACGTTTGTTTTGATATAAATTTGCCTAATGTAGACACTAGGTAAGAATTAATAAAATAAGAAATGTGTATGTCTTGCTGTCACTTTGTTTTCGTATTAAATGATGTTGTTTAGATCATGAGACCCAAAAGGTTTTAGACAAAAAAGCAAAAAATCCTAAATAAATAGAAAATACCTAATTCTATTTAATGATTTTTTAAATTATACTTATTATTTTAAAACTCAAACAGATCAAAATAGACAATAAAAGACATTTATATTATTTGATTTCTTTTATAAAGAAAACTAATGCGTGTTTAATGAATTGTTTAATAAATGAAATGAAAGCACTAAAGAAATCAAATAAAAAAATAATACATCAAATAAATTAACAAAACACTTACCTTGACACAAGTTTGTCATTATTTAAATATTTTAAAGCTAAAAAGAAACAGAAAAAATTAAAGAAAAGTTAAAAATCTATTAATATTTCAAACATGTGAAAATAATAAAGCTTTTTTAAAAATTTAACAGAATACAAAAACGAAATCAAAGACCTTTTTAACAATTTAATTTTTTACATGTATTTTTTTCTTTTCTTTCTTATTGTTGTTTAATTTGACATAAATTGGATTTAAGTCATTAAATAATTAATTGTTTGTAATATTTATCAACACAAGTGTTTTTCACGACATACATTCGTGAACTATGGAAATTTAATAAATTTCGTATCCAAGCTGGAATAAAATTAAGATATTTTGTCAAATATTTTGTACTTAAGGAAAAACTTAACATGTTTAATATAAAGACGTCACACAGTGATCCCAAATCGATTTTTTGGGAAATAATTAAGTTTTGAAAAAGTTTTTTTTTTTTTTAATTTGTTTGTAAAATTTGAAAATGTCAAACCCGTGATCAACAAAAATTATATTGACTATATAACCCTGTATATTTATTAAACACACAAAAAATATTTTCTGAGCCATGCTGGGTGATCATTTTAATGAAAAATTCAATTCTTTTAAATTCCCTGCTTTTAAAAGAACTCTATCTTTATCTTGTTTAAATTTTATTTACGTCCAAATATTAACATTATTTGTCAAAAGTAAAATACAAATTTAAAGTTTTTCGGGTCATGGTCTGGAGAAATTTTACAATATTTAAATTATTTTCGACTAATTATACTAATTACGATTTTTCATGTTCTTACGTTTTCTATGATACTAAACACTTTCAGAAATGTTTATACTTTTGCTTCAAAACTAACAAACACTTTGTCTTCTTAGGAAATTTTTAGTACTTTTCCCATGTATTTTATGAAAAATGTAAACACAGCACGAGCAGCAATGTAATGTAAACTTCTTCTGTTACCTTTACATTGTACTTGTAATATGACTGCATTTTTCATACAAAAATATGATATATATATATATATATATATATATTTTAGAAGTGCAAGAATAATACCACGTTTTTGTAAAGTTACCCCAGAATGTGATTTTTTTAAGTTTGAACTTCAGATTAATAAAACTTTTTATCGGATAGATTTATTTATGTGATTTTTAAAGAAATATTAATTAGAATTTGGTAAGAAATTTCGTGAATGTTTTCAAAAAATATTAGAGAATTAATTAAAGCGAGATCAAAAAATGAGGGTAAAATTTGCTTCGACCTAAATATCCCTTAAACAGAAATAGATGACCTATACATGTAAGCATATTTTTTGTAGAGATTTACAAGGACTAACTATGTATATGTAAAATTTTTACACTCAAGTCATAAATGAATTTTTGGCGAATTTTTAAAAAAATTACATACTCGAGGTGACCTCAACTCTCGTGACCTTGTAGGAGCTTGTACTCTATCAAGTCAACGCCTCAGCTCTAATCATGTTTTATTTTTATTTATTTATTTTGATATATCCAACGGTTCACAAGTTACAGAATTATTTCGCGATTTTTATTTCGTGATTTTTGATAAAATGTTTATTACATTTGAAAGCCAACACTCGAGATAACATGATTCATAACTTTTTTTTCGCGGTTAAGGCATCTAGTTTGGTAGTTGTAATGACACAAAATTGAATATTTTTCATTAAACATTCTTTTAAAAAATAATTTTTAAATTCTTATATATAAATTAACCTTCTGTCACTTATATGATTTTAGATATTTGCAACATTTTGTGAGAATGTTGGTTTATTGTCAATCTTCTGGTGTAAAATACTGGTCATACTACTGGCATAAGTGTCATGAAAATTAGTTTGTTTTTTTATTTTTAAAGTTCAACATTTTTAAAATATGAATTATGTAATATTAATGATGATATAATTATTATAGGATCGGACAAAGAATATATTTTAAGTATTGTAATACATAGAATATTAATTTTATATTATTTTAGGATTCTTGGAAATTTAAAGTAATTTTTACATGAAATTCATAAAATAAAATTTTAATTACTTTTCCTCAAATTTCATTCATCCTAACTAAGTTGGACAACCTATTTACCTATTTCACGTAATTTTTGAAGCAAAATTAATTTAACTAAATAATTTAGCTCAATAATTTAAAGTAAAAACGTATATGTATGTATTTTATCTAATAACAGCGAGGAATAAATAACCATACACAGGTTGGCCGCATTAGAGAAGATAATATTAGACAACACAAAGCTGTCAATTTATCACTTTATTAACTATATCCTTAAATTTTTAGAGTTTACTTTGATAAATGTATTACATATTATTATATTTTCTAAAATTTCTTAACAATACAAATTATTTCGATTATATGCATTATATGTAATGTAAATCTCTTCTTCTACTTAACAGTTTTTTTTCGAAACATATATTAGTAGAAAGACAAACTATAACTTTTACCTAAACTAGTTAAATTATTTTGATATTTATCAAATATTAATTTATCATAAATCTTCTTTGTCCTCATTTATCCGGCCATCCACTTTTGATATACGTAAAAAAAATTTTTTAAAAATAAAAATTTATATTTTTTATCCGTGTACCAAATATAATATATTTACATAGAGAAATAACAGAGTTATTGAGTTTTGACCAGAATTTACCACAGTGCACTGTGCGCCAGTGATTCAAGTTGTTTTTACGGTTAAAAAATTCTAATTTTAGATTTTTCGCAGATTTTTCATTGTTTGTAATTGTAATTTCGCAGAAGTTTAATTTTAAAATTGTTTGGAATTCTTTTAAACTTTGTTACGCTAAAAATAATATAAAAAAAAATAATAATGAGAATGAGAAAATGAGAATTTCTTTAATGGAATATAAAGTAAATAAATCCTCATGTAAGTTAATGGTGCAGTGAACTTCTCCATCATATCTATGTATATCCTAATATGTTTTAAAAACATTTAAGCCACATACTTTATTGGTTGAATAAAATTGTCATAGACAATCTCCATTACTTATCCTGTAAGATTTTCTTGTCTTTGTTTTTTCCAGAATTTTACTGCCACCCATTCATACACGGCTTTGTTATAGTAATTCAAAAAAAAAAACATCTTCGCAGTTCTTTAAACTTGAACTGAAATAAATACGATAGTATCAATGTCATTTACCAGATGTATTGAATGGATGAATGCATGAAATGAATTGAAATTTTTTCATAGACAAAACCTAAAATTAATTAGAAAATATAAATATATAAGGAAAGGAATTTGATGTATGGAAAAGCTGAAATATTATCTCCCATTTAATGCAATACTGTCACAACTCGAGGTTTTACATTTTTAAAGATAATATAGATTTTTCACTAACCATCCTTACTTAAGTTTTTGAGTTGCTACGATTTTGTAACAAATGTGTGATGTATCGAATTTGTATTTTTATTTACTAGAGTATAATGAGGCGTTCCGCTAGCCCTATCATATATATAAATATATATATATATATATATATACGAGTATATATATATATATTATTCGATTATTCGAGGAACAAATTTTTTATTATTTTCAAACGAACAAAATTTTTAAATTTAGAATATAAAATTATTCGATCGATTTTTAACGATTAATCGAATAATCGAATAATTTTTCAAAACGAGTTTTTGTTAAATTATTATGCCTTTTTCACATTATAAGGGCAAAAACTTTTGTTCAGTTGGAAAGCTCTGTTGAAAATAATTGAAAATTTCGTTAAGATATATAAATGTGTAAAAAACGTTTTAATAGATTTCGGGTTAAAGTCTCATTATTATTGGGGGAAAAAAATAGAATAGCTTTTCTAAAGATTTGAAGTTGGAATAAACGGAAAACCTATAACTTGATATTAAATTCTGGAAAGTTTCCAGCGCATATTAATTTTTTTCTTTAAATATTAAACAAGAAATGAAACAAAAGTAAATTTAAAAATTTTGACCTCTCTAAAATTTTCTCAGTAGCAAGTATACCGATAAGTCTTCTTACCAAAAAAATTAAAAAAAATTAAAAATGGACTTTTTTTTAGATACTAAAGAAAATTCTTACAAAAAAAAAATAATAAAATTTTTTTTCAAAAATTTGTATATGGCATCTTAAAATTCAAGTTTTGAAAAATCCACAGCAAAAAAAAAAAATATTTCGATTACTTTTATATAACAAAAGTTATGGCCATTTAAATAAATATGTCTATCACTTTCCAAGCTATAGAGTTGCCACATTTCTCAAAATAAAAATGAGAAATATCCATTTTATATGCCTCTGTATCCTCCTCTACACATGCACCAAATTTTATCGAAATCGGTAACCAAGGTTCAAAATTTTTTAAATTTAAAATAAAATTTCTCATATGCAAATGCTTTATTTTTGTGAACTTTTCATTTACTATTTATTTCAAAAATTATTTTAATGATTCAAGTGATGTGGTGATGATTCAAATTATGATTTGCTAACTGAACTCAATCAATCAATAATTAAATAACATCAAAAATTAGAAAAAAATAGGTTTTAGAAATATTGATGATCATTGACTTTATTTATAAAAATCTATAAAGGACAGAAAAACTTTATTTGATTTTAATGCTGTGTTTTGCCACCAATCGATAGTAAGTAGAGTATTTTAATAGTAAGGTTTTTTTTCCACACATCTAATTTTATTGAAAAAATAATCTTTTTAGAGCCAAAATGTATATTCTTTATGAATGATAATTTTAAAAGAAATTTTATTTCATTATATAGTTTGTCTGTAATTTGAATATGGTCTAAATTTTTGGATATTTTTTTTGTTCTATGTTAATGATTGTTATTTTTATGTTTATTTTATGTTAATGAAACCAAGAATTGATATAAAAGGTATTAGTTTTTGCATTTTTTAACATGTAATTAATTATTCGAACAATATATTTTATTCTTTATTTATTCGATTAATCGAAGAAAATTAAAATTTTATTCGATATCACGAATAATTAAAAAAATTATGAAATTTTATTCGATCAACCTCAATGTCGAATAAATAACAACCCTAGTGCCTAGTCACCTTAAAATGATAAAACTAGTTGAAAAATTGGCTCACTAAAAACTGTGAAATAATAAATTCTAATAAGACCAAAAATGGCACTTAATTCTGGGAAGGTGTATTTGGCTTTATTTATAACTTTCTTTTAATATTTAGCTCATAACCACATCAAAACAAAAAAAAAAAAAAGTTTTCTAATGTGTAATTATTTTTTTAAGCCTAAACCACTGTCTGTTCGTCTGTCCTTGCATTATATTCCAATATTTAAACTAATATGTAGATCACCGTTTTTATGATAACTTAATGAAATTTCGTATATGATCTTTTATTGAATCAATAATATAGCATATTAAAATTGGTTATTATCAAACCACTGAGCCAACATATAAAATATTTCCCGGAAATAGGTCAAGCTATTATAAAAGTCTTAAATATCTCTATATTTATATATAATAACAGCAAAAATTATACCACAAAATTTCGTGAGGATCGGTCTATAATTGACGATAGCTTCCATATAAGACCTTTTACGAAAATCACTTTCACGGACATAATTTTTAAAAAAAAAATACCTATGTATTTAACAAAAATAAATGCTATTATGTATAAATTTTAAAAATAAATTTTTCAAGGACCTGTTACGTCAACGCTAATTTAAAAAGTGATTTTCTACACATTTTCAATATTTCCCTATAATTCTATCAGGATCTAGTTTTAAATAAGGCAAATGAATAAGTTAAATCAACTTTAATTTTAAATATATAATACTTCCATTTTACTTTGTTTTTATTCGAAAATAAGCATATTTTCTTTGGAATTTTTTGAAAATATTTTCAAATGTTTTTTTTTTATTACGTAAAATTACGAAAATTTTATTTCATCTAAAAACTTTTTGAATTTCTATATAGAAGTAAAAAGTGCTAGTTTTTGACCGATTTTTAACAAAATTTTAAAAATATTTCTTCAACATTAAATTTAACAAAAAATACGTGAGTAAGTTTCTAAAAACCTATACTTAACAACTTCATTGTAAACGAAAAAGAAAGATTTAGTCGGTCAAGACCGACTATATGATGCTATACACCATTGTGTACGAGCATAACATTTCGGAAAGGGGTCTTATATTACAGATGTGGCCAGTTTTAATAAATGTAGACAAAAATATACAAATACAGAATAATGCGTTGATACTAACATCTAGATGATTTTATGCACTTTAGGGTGATTCCCGAAAGTGGGCTTATATGGGAGCTATGTTAAATTATGGAGCGATCCTTATAAAATTTGTCACTGTGATTTCTACTTATATAAAACTTATTTGCGTCGAATAATAAACTTGATACTAACATGTGTATGTGATTTATGTACGTTAAAGTGATTTTCGGAAGAGGGTTTTATATGAGAGCTATGGTCAATTATGGACCGATCTAAATGAAATGGCACAAAGATTGAGATTCATTAAAGTATTGCTATATTTAAATCCCTACTTCGGGAGGACATTTGTATGGGGGCTAAGTGAAAGAATAACCTATTCAATAAGCTTCGTCCTTCTGTCATGAAACTCTTATGTATCAAATTTCATTGAATTATCTTAAACATTATGACCTGCACTTTTATATGAAGAGCCAGCCAGACGGGCTGACAGACATCGTTAGATCAAAAAGTGATTCTGAGTCGACTGGTGTACTTTAAGATGGATGTTGAATGATTTTTCTGTGCGTTACAAACATCAGCACAAATGCCTAATACCCTAACCACCTATAGTGGTGTAGTGTATAAAAAGTACTTTTTATGAAACAAAGTCAAAAAAATAAACTTGAAAAACCCAAATTTTCAATTTTATCACTGTGTTTAAAAATTGCAAAAAATCTGTACACTTGACTACATGGAAAGTGGAAAAAAGAATTAAGAATTAAAATTTTTTTTTAATTGAAAATTATGCATCATTTTATCTCTTTTTGCCTAAAATGAATTATTATTTTTTTTCTTTTTTTTCAAAATAATCTTCAGTTTTCAATTAATCGTCATTTTTAGCAATTTCACCCCAAAATATTGCAATGAACATAACACATTCGAAGAATAGACTGGACAAAGTCGTTCGCAAGCAACACCGATATAATTTTAATTTTTCTATATTTAGAGTGCGCGTAAAATATCTTTCTTTGCTTGAATCTATTTTAAATTTTACTAACCCAATTTTTTCCATGATTTCTACTATTTAAGAATTAAATGTAAAAAAATCTTTGCTAGCAAAACTTTCATTTGTTTTCCAATATTTGGTCAATTAGGTATTTTTAATTATAGCTTGTAGACAAATTGTGCTCTTTTGTAATGACACACAAGTGTTTGTTGAAAACTTTGTAACCAATAAAATGTCATAACAAAATCTAACAAGTCTCTAGTCTAATCTAAGCAAAAATATTTAATTGGCAAGAGAAAGTTTTTTGCAGTTGTCATTTTCCAAACTTTCTTAAGAAATAATAAATAATTTGTTTTCAGAATTTAAAGAAATTGTTTAGAAAATGTTTTAATATTTCATGATTTTAATTAAAGCCAGCAACATCAAAAAAAAAAAAAAAAAAAAAATACAAACTTATAAATATGACAGAACTCGGTACAGTTCTGTGCCAAACAAATATACATATGTACATTGTTTCTTAAAAGAAACTGTAGAAAAGACATATACATCATATACATCCAAATGACATATTGAAATGCTTTTAATTGTTTGCTATATTATTTCCCATTTAGTTTCAAATTAGCGATCAAATCAACAATTTATTGTTATTTCTTTTGAAAATAAAATTTTAATTAAATTAGACATTACAATTACATGTTATTTAAATGTTTCCAAGTATTAAGTATTTTATGAAAAATTAACTATTGCTACCCAAATCGTTACAATTTGTTATGTATACCTATAAAATATGATTTGAATACAATTTCTACAATATTTCAATGAATTTTCAATAAATGAGTTTTAATTTATATCGTCAAATTTCAGTTAACTTATTTTACTTTGAAGAAATATCTGTACATATTTAAATTTCACATGTATGTGATGCATGAAAAACGAATATAAATATGAAAAAAATATATAGCTTAACATTCATATTTGGTTACATTTGGAAGAAATTATATATTTTGTATATAAATATGTAGATAAAATAATAAAACAAAAACTAAATCATTCCATCAGCCAATAAAGAGAAAATTTCACTTAAATTTATCATGTTTCGTATTATAAGAAAATGTAAGTGTTTGCTGCTGGTGTTGTTGTTGTGTGATATTTGGATGAATGGCTGTTGGTTAAATGGATGGATGAATGGATGAATGGAACGGTGGTTGGATGGTTAAATAAATAATTAAAAGAAAAAGCCACAAAACTTGTATCACTTTCAAAACATTTAAATCGAAGATGACACAGCATAAAAATGAAATTAAATGCGTTTGTTGCATTTTGATTTTATTAAATAAAAAGTTTACGCAAATATCTGGGATATTCACAGTTTCACTTAGTCTCGTTATAGGCTGAGATATTGATTCGGTTAATGTCACTAATCATTTAAACAATGAAAAAATACTTTTCTTGTACGTAGCAAAAGATGAGCAAGTTCTTCCAAAAAAGAACTTTTTCACCACATTAATAGTAGAACTAAGTGCATATTTTGCATATTTTTGGAAGTTAATAAAAATTACTTTTGAAAAAAGTGAAAATAAATGTATTTTTAGCTGGTTAAAAGGTGAATAATTTCTAAGACAATAAAATTTTCATAAACCCCAAAGTATTTTTATTATCTATTAAAAAAACTGAAACCAAATGTTTACTAAAAAAAAAAAAAAATACATAATAGCATAATAGATTTTACTTTGTTATTAGGGTTTGGGGCCGTCGGAAATTCCCGGGAATCTTTTTTTCATTTTCCCGGAAAAGCGGAAAATTTTTATATTCAATTAATATGTAGTTTTAAAATCCTATAGCACAAATATTGCTGCTTTCAATGCCTCAATAAAAAATTTACATTATTGTACGCACACTACTTACTAAAGTCATTAATACTGAATATTAAGATTTGTCAAAAATTCGATACAAAAGTGATATTTTAAATTATTCAAAAACATTTGTTCTTTTTTATTTATTTAGTAGTATTATAAATACTTTCTTACGACTAAATTTCTTATCCAATTTTATATTTTTTAATATTTTTTAAATGCTCAGATAAAGATTATTTTTTATATGTATTACGCAATTTCTCTTAAAAGGTATTTTTAACCATATTATCAAAAATAATATTATACAAAAGTTTTCTAAAAAAATAAATAAATAAATAAAAAGATAAAATATTGAAACAAAATTAAAAACTAAATTAAATATAAAATCATTGTATTTCCGTCTGAAGTATTCTTTAACGAATCCTTTTTGAAATACTAATAAAATACGAAATATTTTATTTTTCGAAAGTATTAAAGTTATAGACATAGATTAGTAACTAGATATTTATGTGAGAGAAAAAAAAACCTTATTGAATTGTGAAAAACCTAATTCATGCAACAACAAGTACATGTAGTCAAATATGTTTTGTTTTTGTGTTTTGAAAAAAATTAGTAATTTTTTTTTTTATAATTTAGTTTGCTCACATAAACTTCTAGTTGTATTCTATGTCATAGAATGTCTTAAGACATTCAAAACAATTTTACTTTTGGCAAGTAAAATTTTGTATTTTTTAAATGTATTATAGGTTTGTGGAAATGAATATTAAACAAGTTGCATTTCGAAAATATTCACTAATATACAAAAATTATTAAGTTGATAGTTTTTGCACTGAAAATGTTTCAATTCTTTTGAGACACATGTCTTATATAAGCAATGAAACTGAAGAGAAATATACATATATAAATATTAAAGCCTCAAAACATAGCTGAGGATTTTAAACAGATTAATAGAACCAATTTTATATATTTTTTAGAATTGTGTTTTACATCTCTAAATTAGAAAGAATGATTTATTAATATAAGATGAAGATAAAATGGAAATGAAACGATAAGAAAAACTATTTGTATTGAAACTTAAATATAGATTAGGGGTTATTTTTTTATTTATGTATTTTTTTAATTTTTGACATGAAATACTAATTAATCTAAAAATCTTAGATATATCGCTTTTAATATAACTTAAAATAGGTGCTTATTTTATTTGTATGAAATACTTAAAATTGTTTAAATCTTGTAAAGTACCATATTTTAATATTATTTTATTTTTTGTTAAACAATTATGATTTACATTGTTGTTTAATATTCTTTATAAGAAATCAGTACTTTTTCTTATAGTTTAAGTTTTTAAAAATGAGAAATTCAATTTCCCGGAAATTCCGCGAATTGCTGGGAAATTTAATTTTTCATTTCAATTTCTCGGGAAAAGAAATATCACAGGCAACCCAAAACCCTATTTGTTATGTTTAATTCCAGCAAAAAGAACTGAAAAAGTCATAATTTTAGCATTGTGTTGTCATTTGAAGGAAGTACTTATTGCCGAACAGGAGCTGCAGAATTTCTTTTTTTAACCCGTGGTTGTCATTGCAAGGATGTTCTTCCTTTAGATTCTGTTAAAACTATGTTTAAAAAATTTTTTTAATAAAAATTCTGTTTTAGCCTTATTAAAAGATAATAAAAATGCTTTAAAATTTGTGAAGTTTAAATTTTCTTAAAAGTTATTAACCTTTTTTCTTGCTAAAAATACATTTATTTCCACTTTTTTGGAAGTAATTAATATCTTTCAAAAAAGCTCAAAATATCCATTTAGTTCTACTTTTGAAGTGGTGAAAATGTTCTTTTTTGGAAGCACTTGATCGTTTTTTTTTTTTGGGATCTTAAATAGTCTAAAAAAAAATATTTTTTACAAGAAGCGAAAAATTTAGATTTTGAATTAATAAAACCTTGAGATGAATAAAATAAAAATAATTTTTAGAATACGTAAGGTACGTATTTGTAATGATCTGTCTTTTGATTTCAGAAAGTTCTAGAAAATAATTTGTCTTTTTATTGTTGACCCTTTGCACTTCAGAGCAATAAGATTTGATGAGAAAACTAAAAAATTTGGATGGATTTTTAAGATGAAAATAAGTGGGCAGTTTCATTTTAAAAATTAATTTGTTAAAAAGAAGTGGGAAAATGAGAAATATAAATGGTCGCTTGAAGAAAAAATAAAATATGTAACAAGTGGCATTGTTATACTCAGCTTTGCCGCCATCTGAAACTCCTTATGTGGGAGGTGGGCGGTAAAGAGGGCGAACTAAGCCCATTTGTTGTTTCCAAGTTTACATTAGTTCTTGGACTATTTGTAGAAAATTTATTCGATGTTTCACCTTGTATGGAGGCTGGGCGATAAAGTGGGTAGACCACGCCCATTTTTGGTTCTCGAGTTTACATTTGTCTTTGAACCATTTCTGCAAAATTTCGTTGATGTACAGACCTTTTTGTAATAGCAAACAAACCTTGTATATGAGAAGTATTTGAGACAAATTTTGTCCTCGTAGGATGTCCGCCCCGAGTTCTATCCTTCTTTTAACAGATAGATGGATGAACATCGGTAGATCATCTTAGACTTTCACGAGGACCTAGAATATATATATACATCCAATAACCAACACCATTTTTGGATGGTGAGTATAAAAATATGTTTAGAAGTGTAAGCTATTCAAAAATATGCAATTTATAAAAGGATCCAAAATATCCAATCCAATAGAACGGCAAATAATTTTAAAATTTTATTGGAATATACTTTCTACAAACTAATGTCATTTATTTTCGGAGTCAAAAAATAAAATTAAAAATAAACAATCTTGAATTTGAAATTTGCAAAAATTATGATTTGTTTAGTATTTTTTGCTAAAAAGGCGACCATTACTCATTCTCTTCTAATTAAATAAATTATTTAAGAACATATAAAGATTTTGTACTTCTCCGAAAGATATCTTTATGCAAACCATTCTAAAGAAGAAAGCAAGTGCAATTTTTTGATGGAGGCCCACGGTTTCAGATTTTTCTTTTTTTTTTTTTTTTTTGATTTGACATCTCCAAACTTCAATGTAATTTCAATGTAATTCACTACAGGCAATGCCTACTAGTGTTTTTAAATCAGAAACTATTACACTAGATGACTTTTTCGGCCCAAAAATATGACGTTTTCGAAAACGAAAAAAGGTTAAAAATATCACAAAGATTTACTTGTTTAATTGGTAATAACTTCTAAACTACACATCGTAGTTCCCTTCATTTCTTCTATTTCACAAAGATATATATCATTTAAAAGGCAATATACTTATCTTTAAATATACAATACAAAGTTAGTACTACATATGTATTGTTTGGAAGTTATTAGTAATGAAAAATGTACAACATGGAATCACTATATTGGTAAAAACTCTTAATTATTTAAACATAATGTTCTTTTTTTTCTAAAAACATATTAAATCATTGAATGTAAATATTCATAAATTCATAAAATCGTCGTACTTTGATATCATTGCATTAATGAGTGTTGAAATATAAAAATGTAATTACATATTTTCCTTTTTATTATGCAAAGAACTTTTAGTCGTTAGAAAATTAAAACATTTGTGTTTTAAAAAAAGACAAAAACAAAGGTATGTATAATAACCAGTGTTGCCAGGTGATGAGAAAATAAGAGGCTAAATGGAATTTTAAAAAGGTCAAAAAGGTTTCAAATAATAAGGCCAGAAAAAAGTTAAAATTTTTTAAAATTTAGAAACTTAATTTTTCTCGTTATCATTAGTTTTTCAAATTTTTCTAAAAAAATTGCAATAAATTTGTAAATAAATTTTTTAAAATTTTGAAACTTAATTTTTCTCGTTATCATTAGTTTTTGAAATTTTTCTAAAAAAATTGCAATAAATTTGTAAATAACACATGTTTGGAAGTGATTTTTTATCTATAATTCCTTTTTGGTTAAAAATTTCCAAATTTTTGGGTGATTTTTCTTATTAATTAGATGTTTTTTAAATTATTTTCATAAATACGAGTAGTTTCTATTGTTAATGAAGTATACTAAAAAATAATTTTAATTATCAATTTAATAAATCCACAAAATTAGTTAAGTTTTATTTGAAGAATGAATGAAATATTTTAATAAATATACAAAAATGCTAAATGGATGATTCTGTAAAAATTAAATTAATAATAGCAAATAAGAAGTTATTTTCTTCGTTGTTGAAATGCTATCATTTTAGTCTTTTTAACCTATTTTAAAAATCGGAAAAGGTTTGAAAAAAAAACTAGAAGCTAAAACGAAAAATTCTGAGGATAAAAGCAAAATAAAAAGGCTAAACTGGCAAGACTGATAATAACATTTAACACTAAAAACATTTAAAGGAATGAGTTAAAATATGTAGATATGGTCATAATGACAAAATGTAATTTAATAATATTTTTTCCCATTTCTGCTTTTATATCATTATTTTTATTATATTATGTGTAAGAGAATAAAGAAAGAAGTGTTAACATACAGTTATGTAATGTCATTGTCCGAACATAAAACAGAATATGAAAATATACGTATGTTTTATAAGAGTTTGAATGTACAAAAAATTAATAAATTTAAATTTACTTTCGTGGTCGTACACATACAAACTATATTAACTTAATAGAAATGTTGAAGTCATGACAGTGTCATTCTTTTTCTGTAATATTTTGTTATGCTAATAATGATTTCATTGTTAATGTTAGTTACTACTGTTGTTTGTTTCTTGTGTATTATTTATATCTAGCAGAATCCGTAGAATAACTGTGGAACTATTTAGAGTTAGTATCTTTTAGTTTTTTGTTAGTTTATGTAACTTTGAACTTCGATATCTATCTGTCTATTTTGTATTGGCTTTTCATAATGAAGCTATTAGTTCCTAATTTTTTATCTTCTTTCCCTAAGCATTTTAGTTTTTTTTTTATTCAGTAAATGATTTTCATAAAAAGTTTTTTTTTGTCTTTTGAAATATTCTTTAGAATATTGACTTTATAACTGTTTTCCCTGAATAGATAGAATTATGATAATGATTGTTTTTTTTTTTTTTATGAAAACAAAACTTAAACTGTTAGTTTTTAAATAAATACGCATATTTGCATCAAAATTTAATTTTTTTTATTTTATTTATTATTTATTTATTTATTCATTTTTTGTTTGATTAATTTTTTAATTTTGAAAACAAATTATTAATATAAAATTTTGAGAAAACAGAATTTATAGGGAATTTAAAATAATAGTGAATTTTTTTTTTAGTTTTATAAAAATGATTATTTAGTCATAAAAAAAACATTTTTTAGCTAAAAATCATTTTCGGTAAAATAGTTACGGAAGAGAGAGTCACCCACATGTATGAAATGATAGTAGTTTGTATCTTCGAATGAAACCATTAAATTCCAAAAGATTTTTTTATTTTTTTTTACATGCAAATAAAGTTTTTTTAAAACTTCGTACAGTAATTGAAAAAAAAATTTTTTTAATAATTTTGTAACTTACGAACCGCTAGAGATATCAGGAAATTGAGATATTTTCGAATCGATTTGAAGGAGCACAGATTAATAGTAGATTACGAAATTGGTGGGGACCTGCGAAATTTTCATTACATCTTAAAATAAAAGAGGTTTCCTGCAGAAGTATATTTTTTTTAGAGATTTCCGAACGATCTCCATCATACAATTTTTTGCTTTCAAAACATAAATTAATTTTCGCCAATTTTTTTAAAATTGCCCACCAACACCCGAAAGCCTCTTAGGTATAGTCATGTGAAATTTTATTCAGATATCTTTAAGGATTCACAATTTATTTTTTCACATTCTGATTATAAAATAATTTTTGTCGATTACAAAAAAAAAAAATATCATACTTAAAGTGACCAACTTCCTACCACCAAATCAAATCAAAGGAACCAAAACTCTGTTCATGTGCAATTTTAGACATCTTTAACGGTATTTTTATTTGGAAAATCTACAATTTTTAATCAGTTTAAAGACTTGTTCCAAATTATTGACACTATTTGAAGGATTTCAAAATTTATCATAATGATTTTTCTTGTAATAAAACTAAACCCAATATAAACCCAACGTCTAATATTTATAAATAAATTAATTAAAATTGATTAAATTATATTCATAAATCGATTTAGTAAGCCCAAAAAATTAGTTAAGATTTTTTTGAATTGGAGAATAAAAAAAAAAAAAATGGAGAGAAAAAAATTTTTGTTAGATATAAATAATCTCGATTTTTTAATTTTCTGTTTTCTGAATAAATACACAGAAATGCTCAAATGGACGGTTCTTCAAAAAATACATTTAGTAGTAGCAAATAAGATATTATTTTTCTTCATTGCACAGTGGGGCAGAATCGAAATTTTTTGGAAATAAATGTGTAACTTCTGATCGGCCGGTTGGATTTTCATGAAATTTGGTACAGGCGTAGCAGAAGAGTGTGCAATGTTATGTTTGGAACACAACACTCCCCCCATGGGCGTAGTTAAGAGGCTCAAAGTTAGGTACCTCTGACATAAAAAATTTTTAATCGCTTGCCAAATTTTTGTTTTTCGTCTGATTTCAAATATTTTTATACATTGTTGTAGGCCCCGATAAGACCTATAAAAAACATGTCCTATTTATCTCTCATAGTTTTCGAGTTACTTGCGTTTGAATTTTTAAGCACCATAATTTTGCATGTTCTTGGTCCAGTTTTTTTCATATATATCCTAGTATTTCCGACCGATTTTATTAGTTTTTCCTTAACTAGTTAAAGAACAAAATTATCTATTGAATAAAATAATTTGAAGTCGATATCTTTACCGAGTCCAAAAATAAACAATTTTGAATTTGAAAATTGCAAAAAAAAAACGTCTTTTTATGTAAAAGTATCTACACTCTTTTTTATCTAAAATAAAATTTTCTTTAGCAACATATAATAGTTTTACACTTTTCTGAAAGGTAACTTCACAGAGATGACTTTAAGATTAAAATCAAGCCCAATAACTCAATTGGTCATGGTACATACCCTCCCGAATTCGATCCATTTTATAAGAAAGTTTTGATTTTAAACCATATTTCCTCAAATCCCAAAGCACGAATCGACAAGCGGATTATATTTTAAGAATCTTCAATATGTTGTTAAAAGTTTTAAGTCAAAATTTACGGGACTTCGGAAAAATGTGGATTCTATAGCCAAAAATGTAAAAAATCCCATTTTTGGGAATTTTGATTGAAATTTGGTTAACGCGCTTTTATTTATATTAATAAGATCCACATTTCTTGCAAATTTCATTAAGATATCTTTATAAACTAATATGTTATTACAATTAAACAAATTTTATTTTCCCAAAAACCCCAAATTGGGGCTTTTGTTTGGTTTATTTCTAAATAGCGAAAGAAATTTTAAAAATATATATTCCAAATTAAGCTTACCCTTTAGCATATAAAATTTCCGATCTTTTACAAAAGGATTCAAGTCAATATCATGCCCCATTTCAGAAATATGTGCCTTTAAACTTTTATATTTCCAATTTATTGCATATATGACTATATTTTTTCATCCAAATTCGTCTAAAAACTTTTTGAATTTCCATATAAAAGTAGAAAATTTTGGACCGATTTTTAAAAAAATATTAAACATATTCCTACAACATTTATTTTAACCAAAAATAAAATGCAAAAGCAGAAACTTGAAAAACTTTAATTTTCAATTTATACCACTGTGATTAAAATTTGAAAAATTCTGCTACTTTGACGGCACACTACACGGAGAGTGAACAAAGTTTAAGATTTTTTTAAACAGAGAATGATGCGTTTTTTGACGTATTATAAACAGAGCAACCAAAAATATGCAAAATCATGTTTTTTCCTGGGCTTCAAATAAACCAAACTGCCCGTTATTTATCTGTTTCAAACTATTTTTGGCTTAGCAGCATATTTTGTTATAGACAATGCTTAATTTAAAGCATAATTTTGCAATTTAAATGGCATATTTTGTACTTAACAGCATAATTACGCATATATTACACTAAAGAGAAAAATTTGGCATATTTTGCACTCAATAGAATTTTTATATAATTAGCCATTAGAGACATTTCTTTTTTAATGTTTCTCTGATACGAATCCTTACAAATTTTAATATTATAAACTGATAGACATTTTGTAATTTCCAGTTACAGTGTATTAGCTTTTAATATTTTAAAGTGTAAAAAGTTATTTTTAGCATTAATAGTAATTTAAACCTTATCCAGAAAAGAATATTATTTTAAGATTATAATTTTTAATTTTAAGAGCATATTTTCCTACTTTAATAGCATTTTTTATGCGCATAAAATACTTTTTAGGACATATTTTTTGATTGCCCTGATTATTATCTAGAATCAATTATTTTTGCAAAATATAAATTTTCAATTTTTAATTAATCGCCATTTTTCCACTTTCAACCCTCTGTGGGCCGTTTTAAAATAATAAGTTATACTCTAATGTATAAGTAGTGATGAGCCAATGTCTAATAATGCTTTTGTTAGTAGGTAGCCAAAAGAAAAGAAAACTAAAACAATATAAACTATTTGCAGACTTGTTTCTTTAGTGTATTACTAAGAAAAGGTTTTAAAAAATATGTTATAATGAACATGGTATTGTCTTACATATTTATTTATCTCTGTTACATATTGTAATTTGACATTGAAAACGCAATTGTTTTCTTTTATATAATCAGGGTAGTTTTATGTCTCTAACATAAGTTTTCTTCAGATAATTTTTTTTTAAATTACACTGTAAAAATTTAATTTGATAATTACTTTTTACATGCGATTTAAAATTGTCAAATAGCAATAAAAATTAAATGTCAATATCGCATTATTTATAAATTACTAATTAATTTAAGTTCGCATATAATTTTATATAAACTATCAAAATTATTGAATAATATTAAACCCATATATATATACTAACTAATTTTTTAAATATTTAAACAAATAAAACTGATAATTTTTTCTCTATTGTATTACAGCTATGTGAAATGCTTTAAATTTTATAAATTGGGTAAGTTAAATAAAATTTCATTTGTTCTTATTTTCGACCACATTCTGTTCTTTCTTTTCTTTTTGTGAAAGCTCTTAAAAATCAAATATTTTTTGCTTTTACCTTTTATCTTTAATATTTGTTTGTAGTATATTAAAAAATTTAAATTGGTTGATTGAACAAAAGACAACCCCAAGCATTTTTTGATGATAAATTCTTTCTCATGACCAATTTGTTTTAGATTTTTTTCTGTTGAATTATGTTTGGCTTGTAAAATTTTCTAAATTTTTTTCTGTATATTTTATTAATATATTTTGCACAGACTATCAATATACAATATTAATATCACACCTACGTATTTTATAGATTAAAATTTATTTTATTTGACTGTAAAAAAGATATTTAACTAAGATGCATTTTAGCATTAAGTTTAAAGGCTGAAAAGGAATATCTACAATGCAGAAGGACCCAAACAAATTTAATATTTTTCGAAAATATTTATTGTGTAAAATGAAATATATTTTACTAGAATATAAAAAATATTAATGAAACCGAAAAGCAGTCTACTTGACTATATGGGTAATTTTCAAAAATTTTTAACCTGGCTGAAATTAATTTTAATCCTTAATAAGTTTTGTGAAGCTAACAGAGTGCAAAATTTTAGCACCATAGGTTTCACTTTCTAATTATGATTGTTGTTCAAATTTCAAAAACTTAGAAAAAAGGCTTAGAATTGCTTAACTTTTCCTTCTTTTCTAAACTTTTTGTTCGCATTGTTTTATATTTTTTGATCTCAATCGATCTTTTGTAAAAAATGGAACTTTGTAAATAAATTCAACACCGTTTTTGGTTGGGGTCTGTGCGCCCCTCAACGGAATACAAACCTACAAACAGGGATTGATACTTGTTGTAGTTATGCATATTTTGTGCTACATCTCGTTGATATGCTCCAAATAGCCAAAGTAACAGATAGTCTCAAAATTTGGAAAACAAGAGAGCAAAAAATATCTGTTTTTCGTGAGACACATTCGCAGGTTTATATGGAATAGCATGGATTACTGCGTGAACTTAGTTTTTGTTATTTTTGTGATAAATATAATTGATCGGGATCATAAATTTAATTCAAATGTAGTTGATAGTTGCAAACGGAACACTTTTGCAATAACACATTTTGCTAAGGCCCATCGCCAGGGCAACATGAAATTAAAAATCATCGGCGTAATTAGTAGGTGTTTGTTCCTCTAATCATGAAAGTATATAGGAGCATCAAAAAGTTTAGAAAGTTAAAAATTTTACAAACCAAAAAAAAAAAAACAAATGTGTTTGGGTTAAAAAATAATTACCTAAATTATATGAAAAACAGCTTAGATGCGAACCCAACTTTTAAAAAATCGCAATTTGTAGCATAGAAAAAAAAATTCTAAAATATGTTACACTAATACCATCAAACATTGAAAACATCGTAACTTTTATTTGAATAACTCAGTAGGTTTTGATATTGCGTGGAATTTTTACCAGATTTATACTAAATTTATATATCCTAATTTGTAAAAAGTTTTATATGTTTAACTTAAAACCGCTACACCTTTCGCGCGCCCTGTACGAATTGGATTTTAATATATATATTGGAATAAAATGACTAGACAACATCATAAATATATAAACATCATATGTTGTTGTCTTGTCATTTTATTCCAAAATGAAAAACCAAAAAATTTATTTATTTATTATTTTATATATTTTTATTTTTTATAATATGGAATCTTTTTTTTTTAAACCTTAATATTTCGAAGGGCGCAAAAAGGCGAAGATTTTTTTTTTTTAAGATTATATATGAACCATTTAACTGAATTCAGCAGAATTCACAAAATATCAAAAGTTTTTATAAAACTGATATAATCTTAGAAACTTTTTAAATTGCAATTTTTTAGTATTTGTAAAGAATTTTGTTAAAATATTTTTGTATGATACCTTTACGAATACCTAGAGTTAAAAATTTAATTATAAAATTTTGTTCTTTTTAGATTTATTACAAGAAATAGGGTTTTAATATTAACATAATATTAATATTCCCATATTTGATTTTGCTCTTATTTTGTAAAAATAGAGTTGAAACTTTAAGTTATACCACACACTACAGGAAACGAGTATACCGTAAAGCATTTGCCTGGATACCATTCAGTGTAGAATTTTATATATTTATCTATTGTGAATTTCAAAATTTGAATTTTGAATTAATAGCCATTTCAATCCATTGTGCGTTGTATAGGCTTTTATAGAAATATAAAAATAAATTGTAGTTAAACTTGATATATTGTGGAAATATTTGTTTTTAAAGGTTGTTTAAAAATATGCTTTTAATATTTGACCAAAATATAAGCAAACTTCTCAAAAAAATTTAAAAAGAAAAAACAGTAAAATAATGACAGAATTATGGATGAATTTATATTAGAATCTACCCAAACTCTGGTGAGCATACGTAACTCAAAATTTTGATTATGTTTTAAAGAGCCACACGAAGAAAAGTTGCAAATATACCCCTGCAGAAAAGAAGAATGATCTGTTCGTATATTATTCCCAAAATATTGCATTTCAATGTTTAAACTTATGTGAGCTGAACCATTTTCAAAACACCTTCAAAAATGCATATTTCTTTCAATATCATTATCAAAATTTTCGTTAAAAGAAAATTAACTTCAAATTTTAATAGATACTAAGGCCTGGAATATTAATTTAAATAATTGTTATGTCTTTTTTTCACTCGCGGAATATTAAGATTTTACTAACGTTTTTTTCGTGTTTTGTTTATTTAAAGACATAATTTGGAAAATTTTCAAAATATCTTGGGTTTTAATGTACCATTGGACCATTGGGATGGTCTTTTCTGATACTATTAAGGATTACACGTAGTTAACCCTTTAACAACAAAATTTTATAAATTATAAATTTTGTTCCCAAAAGGTTAAATAAGTCACATGGAAGCATTTATTATACTTATATATATGTGAATTTATGAAAAACACAATAAGTTCCTTTGAAATTGGGATAATAATCTAATTAAAGGGGTTTTTGCAATTTAGTCACTACTTTACACGAATTTATAGTTTTTATGATAAATGTATATTTTTGATATTTTTGGTATTTGACATAAAAATTAACTTAATCAATTATGGACCGGAAATCATAAGAAATTACTTGTGTAACTAAAGGGTTAAATGATGCCCTAAAACATAAATTACGATAGAAAATGTCGAAAATATTGAAAATTTTATAAAATAATATTTCAAATAAAATCATAGAAAACTTTAGTAAAATTTTAATTTCGTGGGAATGAAAACTAATTTTAATTTTTTTTATTCTTTATGTATCAAACGTAATTTATTATATTGTATTTTTTTTTTTTACAAAAAGTCAAAAATTATGTACACTCTTGATAGAAAAATATATTTTTTGAGGTATTTTTAAATGGACCAGCTTACATAATGAAATAATTATACTGAAATATTTTAGGCATTAGTTCAAAACATATAAATCTCAAATTTTAGGAGCATACATTTTCAACATTTTTATTCTCCATACAAATCGGTGCACTTTAATATACACATATGTCATTGCTCGAGTAATTTTTTATTATAACAGCATGTAATAAATTAATTTAACATTTATTGAGTTATTATTCATTTTGTAACTTCACAATTATTTCACTTGTTAATTGTGATTTTAAACACGATGCAATTAAAAGTAAAAAACATTAAAAAAAATTATTAAGTAACAATTAAATCAATCAGTTGTTTATATTCCAATTACTTTATGAGCATTTCCCGGTTCTCTTCGCTATCCTATTTGATGCAATAACTAATACTTACTTTATGTGGGAACTACTACTCGGCCTGGATTTATTAATCCTATTCGAAATTTGATATGAAAAGTACTCCTACAACTTATTATGACTTTCACTGTAATACTTCGTTAGATATGCAAAAATTAATATTTTATTTGTATAGGGCTACCTCTCCACTTGGACCTATTACTTATTTTCATTTTATCAGTGCGATATGGTAGGCTAGAGGTTCACACGAATATTGCTTTGCATGGGGGTTACCACTCGCCCTAGTGCGATCGAAAAATTAAACATCATATAATAATTTGGGAACACACGGGATGATGCTGTGAACATTTTAACAAATCGATTCAGCCGTTTGAGAGTTTTAAAAAAGTAGCCGTGGCATTCTATCAAGATCCAACATAGCCTTTAACATTTTCTAGTGGAAGCACTATCTCCGTGTCAAATTTCATGTAAATGTCTTCATTGATAACGTGCAAAATTGAAAAAAATGATTTTTTTAAAAGGTGTAAAATGTTGGGGTGACCATCCAATCGAGACCTCACATGGCTTAAAACAACCTCCGGCATTGGTACTATATGTGTGTCAAATTTCGCGAAAATCGGTTTAGCCGTTTTGACATGATTAATACACAAATCAACAAACAAACATACAGCTTATTTTTATAACATATATGAGTAAGGATTAAGGATCAAGCGCAAGAGCAAGAGAGTGAGTGTGGGAAAAAGAGAATGTACAACTTGTTTTAATTTCATTATTCCGGCTTTTCTCTGCAATTATTATTTTTTTATATACAAAATAAATAAAAATACTTTTTGTGTTAATAAAACATCAGAATTTTAATAGATTGTTAATTTTTTTAACAACACTTATTTTAATGTTAATGTTTCATTTTAATTTATTATTAAATGTTATTAAATGATGCATGTAATTTGATAAAATAATTTTTTCTACTACTTATGGGCAAAGCATGGTGAACTGTGTTTGCCAATTTAGCCTTTTTGAGGCTAAATATAGCCTTTTTATTTTGTTTTTAGCCTAAAAATTTTCCTTTTTGCTTCTAGCTTTTTTTCTATCCTTTTTTGTTTCTTAAAATGTCTTAGAAAATTTAAAATGGTAGTATTTCAATAACGAAGAGAATAATTTCTTTTTTGCTATTACTAATTTTAATTTTACAGAATCATTCAATTAAGCAGTTTTGTATATTAAATCGCACAAAAAATCGTTATTATTTATATTTAACAAAAATTTTCGCCTGTGGTGCTTCATTATCTAAATCAAGAACAATTAATATACTAGTAACTAATTTAATGAATTTACTAAATCGATTATTGTAATTATTTTTTAATTTGCTTCATTAACTAAAGAAACTATTTATAAACATAATTTTAACAAATTCTTATAAAAGCGAAAAATCACTCAAAAATTTAAAAATGTTTAAACAAAATGGAATTATATTTTAAAAAAGTCGAAAAATCAATTCAAATCATTAGGTAATTTTACATATGAAATATAACCCAAATCTGTATGGACATTTTTTTGGACGATTTTTCATTTGGGTTATTTTACTGACAGGTGTCCTATATTTTATTTATAAATTCCCTACAATATCTTTAAAAAATATAAAAAACTAATGAGAAAGAGAAAAAATAATTTTCTAAATTTAAGAAAAAATTCTAAACTCTGGCCTTATTTTTTGGATATTTAGCCTTTTATGATGTTTAAGTTGAATTCAGCCTTTTTTCTCGGCTTCTGGCAACACTGATGGTGAAATAAACAATAAATAAACTTTTGCAAATCAGGGATGTTAAATGCAAGTTTCAATATTGTATAAACTCTAGTAAAAAATTTTGCTCTCCTTGTATTAAAATTGTACATCATTATTCACAATTACGAAATAAGGGATTTTACCGAAATTTTTTCTAAACATTGAAAGTCAACATTTGAAATGTTAAGAATCGTTGAGGCTAATTTGGACCTAAAACATTCCGAAAGTTGCAGACAAATCAACTATAAAGAGTATTCAATCATATTATTTGTCGGATAATATATTTTCATTGCTAAAACAAAGTATTGAGTTTAAAATTTGTTTGAGTATGAGAAATGACAAAATGAAATATCTAGAGAAATTAGAAAACAAAATGGCTTTAAAGAGAACTATTGCAGATCCAATACAATTATAGATCGAACACAATAAACATATATCGTATGCTCTGCCGCTGCCCGACACCAGTGCAGTCAGATGTCGCATTTTTGGTTTTTCCAAAAGTAGAGTAAATATCTGTATTTCCTTTAGCGACCCAGTGATTATATATATATATATATATGTATATCTATATAAAACCTACCTATAGCTTAGATCTAAAGTTTAGGGTCCGGAAATTCCCATGCGGGAAATCCCGGAATTTCACGGCAAAATGTCGTTGCGAATTCCCGGAAAAACGGAAAATTTAATATGTATTGAAAAACTTAAATTCTTTTACACACACTAGTGTTACCAGTTTGGCATTTTTAAGGTTAAATCTAGCCTTTTCATTTTGCTCTTAGCCTCAAAATTTTTTCTAGCCATTTCGATTCTTAAATTTGGCTTAAAAAGGCTAAACTGTTAGTTTTTCAACAAAGAGAAAATAATTTATTATTTATATTTACCATTACTAATTTCATTTTTACAGAAGTTTGTGAATTTATTTGTTTGTATAAAAAATCGAGATTATTTATATTTAATAAAAAGAAATTTTGCCTATGGCGCTTCATTCTTTATATTAAAAATGTCTTAACTCATTACTTGTTAATATGCTTCATCAACCATAGAAGATATTTAAGAAAATAATGTAAAAAATCTGCAACAAATCACCCAAAAATTTGAAAAAGCTTAATCAGAAACTAATTATAGTTCAAAAATGGTAAAAAATCACTTCAAAACTGATATGAAAATCATATGAAATATAACCCAAATTTGTATAGGAATTAGTTCGACGATTTTTTATTGAGTCATTTTGCTGGTTTTTATTTATAAGTTTATTACAATTTCTTTAGAAAATTATCAAGAACTAATGAAAACGAAAAAAATGGAATAAA